>JAZHEH010002192.1:12428000-13860000 GCA_036589455.1 Ateles fusciceps | reverse complement strand
TGAACCGGGGGAGGTGGAGGTTGTAATGAGCCGAGATTGTACCAGTACACTCCAGCCTGGGTGACAGAGCAAGACTCTGTCTCAAAAAAAACTAGGGGACAGTGTTGGAGACTGAGCCCTCAACTTGTAAGAATTGAGTTGAATTGAATTGAGGACACCCAGATAGTGTAAGAATTGAATTGAATTGAGGACACCCAGCTGGTATCCACTGCAGAATTAATTGCTTGCTTGATGGTAGAGAGAAAATCCCCAAACATTTAGTAACATAAATCTGTGTTGACTGTTAACATTTTGTATTTACTCCACTCTCAGATGGCCATCTGTGGACCAGGAAGCAGGCCTCGTCAGACACCAAACCTGCCAGTGCCTTTTTCTTGAACTTTCCAGCCTCCAGCACTGTGAGGAATAAGTTTCTGTTGTATATAAGCCACACAGTACTGTGGTATTTTGCTATAGCAGCCCGAAAAGACTAAAACAAGCCCTATCACATAAAGATGCAAAGAAAGAGTCGGTAACTCAACAAAGGATGCAAACTGAGGGAGTCCACCATCAGAATGCAGGCTCTTCACCACCACACTATGCCACCTAAAGAGTGAGCAGCCCCCCTTGGGACACCTTGTTTTCTCCTGTAGCAGGACTGACTCCTTCCAAGTATGCTTTCGTACCTGGCAGTTATACCCTGGCCAGTCTGTGGCTCAAGTCACAACTAGGATCACAAAATGTTAAAACTGGACAAGCTCAGAGAGTTAGACTTCTTATCTAGTAACTCCCTCATTTCTCAGATGACTCTGGAGCCCAGAGGGGAGGTGAGCTGCCTGAGGCCTCACAGTCTCAAACCATGATTGGAATGAAACTCAAAACTGTGAGTACATTGTGGACCGTGGGAAGTTGCTGTACCAGCTGCCTGGCAGCTTGGCTGTGCCCCTCTTTGACCTTCTCTGGCACAGCGTGCAGGTCCTCACCCTCCCACCAACACAGGCTCTGGCATGACTTGGTGTGTCATAATTTTTTGTTCGAGCTGTTTGATTTAAATGTAGATATAGATATGCTTATATATAGGTATCGATATAGATATCTGGGCTTTTTAACATAGGCAGCCACAATCTTGTGGGAAAGTAGGTGGAAAACAAAGAACAAATGAATGTGTAAATAAGCCAGGCACAGTGGCTCACACCTGTAATCCTAGCAATTTGGGAGGCCAAGGTGGGTGGATCACCTGAGGTCAGGAGTTTGAGAGCAGCCTGGCCAACTTGGCAAAACCCCATCTCTACTAAAATTACAAAAATTAGCTGGGTGTGGTGGTGAGTGCCTATAATTCCAGCTACTCGGGAGGCTAAGGCATGAGAATTGCTTGAACCTGGGGGGCGGAGGTTACAGTGAGCTGAGATCGTGCCACTGCACTCCAGCCTGGGTGAAAAAGCAAAACTCTCCAAAAAAAAAAAAAAAAAAAAAAAAAAAAAAAGTAAAGTAAAGTAGATAACTGACAACTTAGCATCCTTTCATCTTACTTTCTGGAAATTGTGCAAATTTTGAAGTAGGTAAATGCAGGGAAGAAAGCAAATTTAGCAGTGACTATGGCTCATAAATTACTTTTCTAAAGGCGAGAAATAATAAGAAATTTGAGGCTATTTCTTCTCAATATAACAAGAGGATATCAAAATAGTGCTGCCTGCTGAATGTTGAAAAGCAAAAGCACCAAGCCACTAAGTCGGAATGGCAGTGCCGTGTGTTGAGAGTGGCTCATTTCATGTGCTTAAGTACTTAGAAACCAGGTCCTCAGCCACAGTCCCCCACTGTGCCTTCCCTCCCATCTGCATTCTTTCTGGTACCCCAACTTGATGAACTAGGACCTTTGCATGAGCACTTGTCTGAGGATTTTAGCCCTAGCTGTTCCATCATTCTGAAACATTCTTTCTGTGTATCTCTGCATGGCTGGTTTCCACTGGTCATCTGCAGCTCAGCTTAGGTGTGACTTCCTCAGAGAGGCTGTCTCTGGCCACCCTATCAACTTCTCTTACCACTCCAGCAAAGCGCATTGAGTTATTCCCATCATAACACTATCGCTACTTGTTCTCTTCCAGAGTTGATTGTCAATTGCCTCTTCCTCACTAAAATGCTCAGTGAGGATAGGGACCTTGGCTATCATATTCACCACTGTTTTCGCAGTGCCTAGAGCCAGTACACAGGAAGTAACTGTTAAATGAAAGTAAATAATATCAACAAATACCTTATATTCTAAATCAAGGGTCTAATTCACAAACTGGCCAAAACCCATCCATCTATCAGTATTTACTTTACATTCAGTGTGTGCTGGGTGCATTTTATGAACCGGATAGGGGTGGGATAGATGCAGAGATGAATATGATTAGTTTCTGGCCTCAAGAAGTTGATGTCCTAGTTGGAAAGTTAAGACACATACTTCTAAAAATATAACTTAAGTAACACAGCCAGTACTGAAGGACAAATAAAAGGTTCAGAAGGCAAAGGTATTGAAGAATAAATACAAAGGATTGAAGGCTAAATACAAAGGAAGATACACAGAAGGCACAATGCCTGTCAAATCCACAACACATGAATGGAAGGGAGAGAGACCGGAAGCAGCCTCCCAGTCTCCCTGGCCAGGGTCTTTCAGTGATATTGCAGGCTTCCCTTGTGCCTCTGTGACTACAAGTGACGTGAGGTTGGAGAGATTGACTCACAACCTGGCACCTAGAGAAGACCCCACATGTGTCCATTGTTCTCTCTGTGAACCGTGTTATACTAGTTTGCACGTGCCATCTCAGTTACTCCTCACTACAACCCTTACTACAGGGAGGTGTTACAATCTCATTTTAGATTAAAACAAATGGAGATCCTAAGATGAAAACTATTTCACCCAAAATGACACAGTCAGTGGAGCCAGGCATACCTGCCTCTATAGGATCTTACGCTTTCCCAGTTCACACATCTCCCCCCTTGCTCAAAACTAGACATGTCCAAGTTCACACAACAATTTGGGATTCATCCCTAGTTCTGTTCAACTGAAAACCGGGTGCTTTTCTAAAACCTGACATATAGGAACAAGGACTGAGCCCGTCATTGCTCCTTTTGCCCCATTGCAGAAAAAGCCCTTCGGAAGACTCATGTTTTCAAAGGAAAAAAGAATGGTGGTTAAAATACGAAAATGCACTGCCTTGGAATTCATTTGGTGCTCTCACCCTTCTTCTTGATGAAAGTATTTCCTGGTGACAAGTTCTTTAAAGAATTTCTCTCTACTCCATTCTGCGGTATGGAGTAATTGTATGTCATCAAAAGCCTAGGAATAGTCAAGATTGCAAAATTCTTGCTGTGCTCTTGGCAAAATCATTACTCACCAGCCAATGTTTAGAAATCAAAATGCTCCCCTTAAGTGCCATTAAGCACAAATATTTATCAACGCTGCACCAGAATGTTAGGCTGACGAAGGCTGGATGTTCGTGGGTGTGCTTGCATATGCATAATTAGATTCAGGTTTTCAACAAGAACAAGCTGGATTACTGGAGTTTATGGCCTTCAGATACCCACCTACAGGCAAATGGGGAGATTTTGCTTATTTATATCTTAGAGAAATGTCAAAATTCTCAGAAGTATGCCCAAAGAGAGCCAGGGGAATTTCTGTTTCACTGCTTTTTATAGGCATCATGAATGGTACTGCCTATGGTAAAACAAATACCAAGACTTCCAGGAGAGACAAAAATGGACATAAATAGATAAATAATGATTCCAGATAGTAAATGTAGATGGATAAATCATCATTAAAAACTTCTATAGTTTGAAGAAAATGAGGCTTTCAATCTCTGTCTTCAATTTTCCCTATACATGGCTGCTGGGGTTAGTATCTACTAAAACAGGTTAGCACATGGCTTACTTAGGTAAAGTTCCCTGGAAGCCAAATCTGAGATGAGATTCTTCTTCTGAGGAATTACTGGGGGGGAGTGAACCTGGGAGAAGGAAAGTAAAAGAAACAGAGTAAGTCAAAGAGGAAAAGCTCAGTCAGAGCCAGTCCCACAGGAGCACAAATCACCCTCAGTCAGTCCCATCCTGAGGCAAGCGAAGTAGCCCTTTGCACAACCATCATTGGCTGAGGACTGTCCTGGAAAGGCTCCCATTTTTCAGAGAAGTGACTCAGGCCTGACTGGTTGGCACTCACAGCACCTGGGAATGGGTACACGAGTAGCAAAGGGGCCTGGGTGGGGCAGCGGCAGCATCCACCATGGTACATGTTACTCTTCTTATGAAACTTTTATTTCATTCTACAGAATAAGGTACAAGATTTTCAGCATGGAATTTGAAACCTTCTGTGTTCCAGCCTCAACTTCATGGATCTGAAATAGATTTTCTAAAAATCTAAGACTACTTCATGTATTTGTGCAAATGTCTGTGTGTATGTTGAGCATACCATCAGAGAGGTCAGGGGGCATCCACCCCGCCTTCTACCAGTGACTTCTCTGCCCTCAGAAGAAAGTCGATTTCTGAGCCTGCCCTTCTATGGGTCCCAGACTAGCCCTTCAGCCTGGTCTCCTGTCACCTCTTTCCATGCAGTTCAACCTTTGATAGTGCAATAAACTGTTAGTTATTTCTCAAAGATGCTGTGTTCTTTCACCTCCCCCAGACTTTATAACACTTGTGATCAATAAGAGACAGACTAGTACAGAAAACTAAAACCCATTCCAACCATTCCTCAATATAACCATCATTATTGTCTGAAAGTCCAGTTTTAATGATCTTGGGCCATTTTTAAAAACCTCTCATGGTCTCTGTCAAGCAAAGCCTAAATCCCTGGTGTGGAATGTCCTTTGTGTGGTTCTCTGTCTTTATTCTCCAGTTCAAATGCCACCTCCACTGTGGAGCACTCCTTGACCCACCCAGCCTTTCTATTCTTTCACAGCACTGCATTACCTTTTCCTAGCACTGCCTTTATTCTGCTGTATAGAGTGGTCTGTTGTGTAGGCATCTGCCTCTACCATCAGTTGTGCTACCTCTACCATCAGATTGTGAGCTTCCTGACAGCAATGCCTTTCACAGCACCTAGCATCTCACTGGGCGTGAAGCAGGTGCCAGTGCAGGCATATTGAGTGGAAGAAAAGAATGCATCTCTAAGGAATAAGCTCCAGGGAGAGTTCTTACAGACACTGCAGGACTTCCACAGGGAACTCATTTAAAGGACTTTTAGACTAACAATGGCAACAGATGCTAAGACTTATTGGATACTTATTAGAATCTGCGTTTAACATTTTACATGAATTAACTGATTTTAACCTTATTAGGCAGGTACTAGTTTTCTCACCATTTTACAGAAGAGAAGACCCTATTGTGAAAGAAAAATAAATCTCAGGACCCCAAAATCACTAAGACAAAAGGAAAAGTCAAGCTGGGAACTGCGTCAAGCAAACCTGCCTTCTATTTTAATCCTAAAATAAGACAGTTACAAATATTGTTTTTAAAGCTACATATCTCTGTCACAATTTGCCAACAAGGAAATTTCTTATGGGCCTCAAGGTTTTCATCCTAAACCAGTTCTGTTGAATTTCATCCTGGTGATGTAAATTGATAGGTTATCTTCACAGGAGTAGTGCAAAGGACAGACAGAACTAAGTCATCCTTCTGCTCACCTGAGACAAATGCATATTAAATTGCTTCTTCTGCCCTATTGTTTATGTAAAAATGTAGATATACTGAGTCAGACTAAGGCATAAGTGACTATTCCTCTACCCCCCACTCACATGTAAGTTGTATCTTCAGTGAAAGGCTGTAAAAGACCCAAAAGAATGCAAACTTTTGCCTCTTATTTATTACCTAGAAACCTCAACTTCCAGTTGCCCTGCCTTTCTGGACCCAACCAAAGTACATCTTACACATATTGATTGATGTCTCATGTCTCCTAAAATGTATAAAACCAAGCGGTGACCCAACCACCTTGGGCACATCATCAGGACCTCCTGAGGCAGTGTCACAGGTATATCCCTAACCTTAGCAAAGCAACTTTCTAAGTTAATTGAGACTGGCCTCAGATATTTTGAGGTTCATAATATCAGGGAGGTTATGTGACTTGTCCCACAGCTAGCAGGTGGGAGACTAGGGCATCAGAGCCAGAATGCTTTAACTACGAAGTAATCAAGTGGAGAAAGATTACTCATGCTTCCATACTTCAGAACCACCCACCTGAGGGGCAGCAACATGATGCAAAGCATAGTCATGGCACTTTTTGTGATCAAGAGTTAAAAGCCCTGTGCCCGTTCATCCCTTTCTTTCAAAGGAAAACTGTTGAAATGGGAACAAAGAAAGTAGGTTCTTAAAGTATATTTTATACTTATGTATTTGTAAGTTGTTTTGTTTGTTTATTTAGAAAGGCTCTAAATAGGAGCAGGAAGAGTGCTCTTTGAGACCTGGTTTCCAGATTAGTAAAGTAGAATTTGCCTATTCTATTTGTTTCAGAATGCCTTTGTATGGGTTCCCCACTCAGTTACAAGCTTACAGAAGTGGAGATTTTATCCAACCTATGCATCATTGTCTCTTCAGATTCCAACACAGTACCAGACATATAATGGCCTCAATAAACACTCATTGACTGAATGAATGAAACATGAGATGCTAAGGGAATACCATGTTTCTTTCTCAGAGGGTGGTTCAGGGACCACTCGCTCCAGGATTATCCGGGGAGCTTGTTTAAAGTACAGATTCGTGGGCTAAAAGTGACTTCTTCACTCATTAATGTTTGAGAACTACTGATATAAATGTTATGCAAGTATCTGCAAACTGTTCAGCTTAACAGGTAAATGAAATTAACTTCAAGTGAAGCTGTAATTTTCATCTGATAAAGAATGGAGAAGAAATCCTACTGTTTCTCTCCACTTATTCTTTAATTACTTCCTCATTCTTTTCTACTTTCCCCTGTATTAGTTTGTTATCACATTGCTATAAAGAAATACCTGAGACTAGATAATTTATAAAGAAAAGAGGTTTCTTTGCTTCAGGGTTCCAAAGGCTGTACGGGATGCATATTGGCTCCTGCTTCTGGGGAGGCCTCAGGAAGCTTCCAGTCATAGTAGAAGGCAAAGTGGGGAGCCAGCACTTCACATGGCCAGAGCAGGAGGAAGACAGAAAGAGGGGAGAGGTGCCACAAACTTTTAGACAATCAGATCTCATGAGAACTCTCACAGGAACAGCACCAAAGGGGGAAATTCACCCCCATGATCCAGTCACCTTCCACCAGATCCCACCTTCGGCACTGGGGATTACAATTCAACATGAGATTTGGGTGGGGACACAGATCCAGACCATATTATCCTGTCCCTGGCCCCTCCAAAATCTCATGTCCTTCTAACATTTCAAAATATAATTAGGTCTTCCCAACAGTACCAAAGCCTTAACTCATTCCAGCATTAACTCAAAAGTCCAAAATCCAAAGTCTCATCTAAGGCAAGGCAAGTCCCTTCTGCCTATGAGTGCATAAATAAGTGAGTTACTCACAAGGTAAAAAGGGAATACAGGAATTGGGTAAATAATCCCATTCCAAAAGGGAGAAATCAGTCAAAAGAAAGGGGCAACAGGCCCCACACAAGTCCAAAACTCAGCAGGGAAGTTATTAAATCTTAAAGCTCCAAAATAATCTCCTTTGACTCCATGTCCCACATCCAGGGCACACTGATGCAAGGGATGGGCTCCCAAGGCCTTGGGCAGCTCTACCCCTCTGGCTTTTCAGGGTTCACTCCCTGAAGCTGCTCTCAAATAACAGATTATTTGAAATAACCAAAGTGCAAGCAACAGTATTTGAGATCACCGAAGTCGCCATTTTAGTTGGGGAATTGAGTGCCTGTGACTTTTCCAGGCACAGGATGCAAGCTACTGGTAGATCTCTCATTCCAGGGTCTGCAGGATGGTGATCCCCTTCTCACAACTCCACTAGGCAAGTGCCCCAGTGGGGACTCTGTGTGGGGGCTCGAACCTGACATTTCCCTTCTACACTGCCCTGGTAGAGGTCCTCCACAAGGGCTTTACTCCTGAGGCAGACCTCCTCTTGGACACCCAGACTATTCCATAGATTCTCTGAAATCTAGGCAGAGTCTCCTAAGCCTCAACTCTTGCACTCTGAACAGGCTTAACACCACATGGAAGCTGCCAAGGCTTCCAGCCTGCACCCTCTGAAGAAGCAGCCAATCTGTACCTGGGCCCATTTGAGCCACAGCTGGAGCTGGAGTGGCTGGGATGTAGGGAGCAGCACACTGAGACTGTACAGGGCAGTGGGGCACTGGGTTTAGTCCATGAAACCATTCTTCCTTCCCAGTCTTCTGGGCCTGAGATGGGAGGGGCTTCTGCGAAAGTCTTTGAAATGCCTTTGGGGCCTTTTATTAGCACTTGGCTCCTTGTGAAAATTTCTGCAGCCTGCTTAAATTCCTTTCCTTAAAATGGGCTTTTTCTTTCTACCACATGACCAGGCTGCAAATTTTCCAAACTTTCATGCTCTACTTCCCTTTTAAGTTCAAGTTGAACTATTGCTCATATACGTGAGCAAAGAAATGATCTAAAACTTGAGTTTTGAGTGATAGGCTGTTAGAAGCAGCCAGGTCACATCTTGAATGCTTTGCTGCTTAGAAATTTCTTCTGCCAGATATCTTAAATAATCACTCCCAAGCTCAAAGTTCTACAGATCCCTAGAACACAGGCCCAATGCAGCCAGGCTTTTTGTTAAAGCATAGCAAAAGTGACCTTTACTCTAGTAAGTTCCTCTTCTGCATCTGAGACCCCCTCAGCCTGGATTTCATTGTCCATATCACTATCAGCATTTTGGTCATAACCATTCAACACGTCTCTAGGAAGTTTCAAACTTTCTCACATCTTCCTGTCTTCTTTGGAACCCTCCAAATTCTTTCAACCTCTGCATATTACCCAGTTCCAAAGTTGCTTCCACATTTTCAGGGTTTTTGTTTGTTTGTTTGTTTTGTTTTCTTTTTTTTGGAGACAGGGTCTCACTCTGTCACCCAGGCTGGAGTGCAGTGGCATGATCTCAGCTCACTGCAACCTCTGCCTTCCAGGCTAAAGATTCTGTCACCTCAGCCTCTGGAGTAGCTGGAACTACAGGAGCAAGCTACCACACCTGGCTAATTTTGTAGTTGTTGGTTTTGTAGAGATGGGGTTTTGCCATGTTGCCCAGGCTGGTCTTAAACTCTCGAGTTCAGGTGACCCACCCATCTCAGCCTCCCAAAGTGCTGTGATGACAGGTGTGAGCCAGTGTACCTGGCCTCAGGTATCTTTATAGCAATGCCACACTCTTAGCATCAATTTTCTGTATTAATCCATCCTCACATTTCTATAAAAAAATACCTGAAACCTGGGGTAATTAATAAAGACAAGAGGTTTCATTGCCTCAGGGTTCCAAAGGCTGTACAGAAAGCATAGTGGCTTCTGCTTCTGGGGAGGCTTCAGGAAGCTTCCAATCATGGAAGAAGACAAAGGGGTAGCCAGCAATTCACATGGCCACAGCAAGAGGAAGAGAGAGAAAGGGCAGAGGTGCCACACACTTTTAAATAATCAGATCTTCTGAAAATGCAATTACAAAAACAGCACCAAAGAGGAAATATGCCCCCATTATCTAATCACCTCCCACCAGACCCCACCCCCCAGCACTGGAGATTATAATTCGACACAAGATTTGGGCAGCAAAACAGACCCAAACCATATTACTCCCCTTTCTTCTCCTCCTCCATGATTATTTATATTTTCTGGCTTAAGGCAAGGCCCAGGAGAACATCCATGAATGCTATCCTCTCTCCTGCCCCCAAGGATATCACAGTTCAACAGGAAAGAGGACAGAGTAATTTACATTTTGATATAACAAATTCTACAGCAGATATAAACCAGGATGTCACTTCTCCAAATTATCAGAGTAAAGAAGGTGGTTGCCATTTTGTGTTTGGCTTCTTGACCTTCAGTGCCATCCTGGAAATGTTAAAGAACAAAGAAACCAAGGAGAAGAAATAATTTTAATCTTAAAGGTTTGATTACTCTTTTCCTTAAAATGTTCGTCTAACTCATAAATACCTTACTTTATTTCAATTTAGAAATTCAATGCCCTTCTCTTCCCAAACCTGCTTCCCTGGGTCAATAATTCTTCCATCCAGACTATGTCACCTTTACATATTTGCTTTTTATTTGTGCCCAGACTGCACAGGTGGTAGACTTGTAAATACTGGTGAGCAAACACATTTTAGATTGTAGTAAATACTAATGAGCAAGAATACGCCTTGAAACTGCTTCTGCATGACACTTTTCTTGTCTTTGTTCTTGAGTGGATTTTTACCATCTCAATTTCAAGTACACAGACAATATCTGATTCTTTTTCCATGGACTAAATTTTGATTACTCAAACAATTACTGTTTAGCAAAGTTGGGGGATAAAGATTTATTTACTGAGTTGGTGTCATGAGCTAAGCACATTATGTTTATTGCTCAACTCAGTCTTACAACATACCTCAAGAAGGAGATATTATTATCCCCCATTTACAGAAGAAGAACTGAAAGTTCAGTTCCATAGCCAGTTAATGTGATGGTACCCAGGTATTTTTGATGACAATTACCAAACACTTTTTTCTTATACCACTTTGCCTCCCACAGATATATGGTCTACGAAGGAAAAAATATAATATTTGCACAATTACCTACTGTATTACTACACTCTTCTCTTTTAACATTTTGCCTGTCTTTTTTTTTTCTATTTTTTGAGATTGAGTCTCACTCTTTTTGCCCAGGCTGGAGTGCAATGGCACGATCTCGGCTCACTGCAACCTCCGCCTCCCAGCTTCAAGCAGTTCTTCTGCCTCAGCCTCCCGAGTAGCTGGGATTATAGGCATGCCCCACTACACCCAGTCAATTTTTTGTACTTTTAGTAAAGATGGGGTTTCTCCATATTGGTCAGGTTGGTCTCAAACTCTCAATCTCAGGTGATCCGCCCACCCAGCCTCCCAAAATGCTGGGATTACAGGCATGAGCCACCACACCCAGCCAACTTTCTGTCTTAAGACTCATTTCTGCATCTCTACAAGGTGCAACACAGAGCCATAAATATAGGAGCTTTGGGGAAAATAGATATTAGATAACTGGTGAATTAATGAATAAAAGGAAGCATATAACCGAAGTATAAGCAACAGCCTTTGGGATCACTAAAGTCATCATTTTAATTGGGAAAGTAATCTGAGAAGGCTTCAAAGAGCAGGTGGCCTTTGGTGAGGAAGGTTTTCATAAGCAGCCAATGTTGGCAAAGAGCTTTCCAGACAGAAAAGCATGTGAGAAAAGCAAAGCAATAGATAGAGCCTAGGGTTGGAGAAAATGAGGTTAAATGTATGTGAAGGTTAAGGCATACTAAGAAAATCAATATGAGATATCATATGAGAAGGACTGAGACCAGTTAGTCAAGGGACTTGAGATGTTTGGACCCAACCTTAGAAACAGTGAGAAGCCATACGCTGTGCTTTAAAGCAATAGATATAACCCAGACTGTACAGAAGAGGCAGGCGTTACCTTAAGATTTTTGAAAACAAGTCTCAATTCATTCTGGACACTGACATATAGCCAAAAATTCTAACAGTCAGCTTTTAGTTTCAGCTAAAGAAAATGACATGAGTTATACAAATCAAGGCAACATAAAACATTTTACAGAAGGTTATCACTTTACTCTCTCCCTAGCTGAATGAATCCCTGTGAATTTGTGAGCTCATTCTGAAGAGCTCTGGAGGGCCTTGTCAGGAAGGTGTTGTATAACCCTCTTTGCCTCAGTGTTATATTCCTAAGGACATGTTTATGAGAAAGAAACATCACCTGATGGGATTTTTCAACAGATTTCAAGGGGCCCAGAAGTCAACATGACAAAATAGGACTCATTGTTCACATCCCCTTGCCAGGTAGGTGATAGTAGGTGAGTCTGTGGTTATGAGGCCCTTGGAGCATTACTACTCCTCTCTGCTCTCTGAGCTTCTTTGTGGGTGAAAGATGAGAGAGCAGCAGAAGGGTCTGTCTGTCTGTAGGGAATGATCATTGTTGGATTCTTTCTCAGACTTCTGTCCTTTTCTTAGGCAGTGGGCACCAGCCAAGCCAGACCTTTAAAACCCACCAGGATGTGGTCAGTTTCCTGTCACGGAGGAGGACAAAAGGAGCACTAACTCAGAGGTCCCTGAGCAGAAAACCATTGTGCTGGTGACAATATAAAGTCAGGAGAGACATCCCATCAGCTGAGGGCTGCAAAGCACAGGGGACTCTGAGCAAATCTGACATCTTTGGTTTTATTTCCAAGTCTTCCCATTGGCCACTTTATATCCTACAGAGGGCCACAGTCCTCAGGCTCTTTCCTCCTCCAAGTATTCAGACCTGCTCCCTGACCTCTCACTGTCACTGGGGTGTCAACAGCTAAAATGAATGTCCCCTATTCCACCCACCTAACCCATGCACTGGCAGTTGCAGGCGTCTCATGACTGAGAGTGATTCACTGAACTATATGAATTTAGGTAATGTCTTAGTCCATTTGCACTGCTATAAGAAAATGTCCAAGACTAGGTAATTTATAAACAAAATAAATTTATTTCTCACTGTTCTAGAGGCTGGGAAGTCCAAGATCAAGATTCTGTGTCTGGTGACAGCCACTCTCTGCTTCCAAGATGGCATCTTGTTGCTGTGTTTTTACATGGCAGAAACGAAGAAGGATCTAGCTAGTCCTCACCAGCCTTTTTATAAGCACTTAATTTCACTGAGCTCCTGTAACCAATCATCTCCTAAAGGCCTCACCTCTCCATACTACTGCCTTGGAGACTAGGTTTCAACACTAAGTTTGGAGGGGATACTAACATTTACATTATAGTAGGCAAATTATTTGGATTCTCTATGGCTTCATTTTCTCATATTGAGATGGAAATGAGACTTTCTTCTCCGTTTTACTATGTGGAAGTACCATGTAGCTGTAAATGCTACTGTGCACATAACCTTGTCTATGAGCAATGCTCATCCATCCCAGAAGCCCTCCCCACCTTGTCGTCTTCCAGGAAGCTCTTGAGTAGTTTCCTTGCCTCTCAGCAGAGATCATTTCATTGGCCTGCCCATGAATTTTCTGTGGTCTTCCATCACTTACTGAATAAAGGCCATGCTTCTCTTCCTGACACCTTACGCTAAAATTAACTCCAGATGGATTAAAGACTTAAACATAAGACCTAACACCATAAAAACCCTAGAAGAAAACCTAGGTAAAACCATTCAGGACACAGGCGTAGCAAGTACTTCATGACTAAAACACCAAAAGCATTGGCAACAAAAGCCAAAATAGACAAATGGGACCTAATTAAACTCCAGAGCTTCTGCACAGCAAAAGAAACAATCATTAGAGTGAACCAGCAACCAACAGAATGGTAAAAAATTTTTGCAATCTACCCATCTGACAAAGGGCTAATATCCAGAATCTACAAAGAACTAAAACAAATTTACAAGAAAAAACAAACCCATCCCAAAGTGGGAGAAGGATATGAACAGACACTTTTCAAAAGAAGACATATATGAGGTCAACAAACATATGAAAAAATGCTCATCATCACAGATTGTTAGAGAAATGCAAATCAAAACCACATTGAGATACCACCTCACACCAGTTAGAATGGCAATCATCAAAAAATCTGGAGACAACAGATGCTGGAGAAGATGTGGAGAAATAGGGACACTTTTACATTGTTGGTGGGAGTGTAAACTTGTTCAACCAGTGTGGAAGATAGTGTGGTGCTTTCTCAAGGGCCTAGAAATAGAAATTCCATTGACCCAACAATCCCATTACTGGGTATATGCCCAAAGGATTATAAATCATTCTATTATAAAGACACATGCATACATATGTTTATATCAGCACTGTTTACAATAGCAAAGACCTGGAACCAACCCAAATGCCCATCAACGACAGACTGGACAAGAAAAATGTGGCACATATGCACCAAGGAATACGATGTAGCCATAAAAAATGATGAGTTCGTGTCCTTTGTAGGGACATGGACAAATCTGGAAACCATCATTCTCAGCAAACTGACACAAGAACAGAAAATCAAACCCCGCATGTTCTCACTCATAGACGGGTGTTGGACAATGAGAACACATGGACACAGGGAGGGGGAGCATCACACAGTGGGGTCTGTTGTGGGGGGCCAAGGGAGGGACAGTGCAGGGGTAGGGAGGCCGGGGAGGGATAACATGGGGAAAAATGCCAGATGTAGGTGACAGGGGGATGGAGGCAGCAAACCACATTGCCATGTGTGTAACTGCATGATCTGCACATGTATCCCAGAACCTAAAGTACAATTAAAAAAAAAAAAAAAAGCCATGCTTCTTATTTGAATATGCTGAGTCCTACACAAACTGATCTCAGTCTACCTTTACTTCTTGTCTCTTGGTGACGAACATTACACAGTATCTGTTGATCACCTGCTATGAGCCAGGAACTATTCTAAGTATTTTACCTGCATTAATTCATCAATTCTTAATAAATATTAATCAGGTAAGATTAGCGTTCCCATTTTACAGATGTAGAAAATGAGTTTAAAAAGTGATTTGTCTAAGAATCTCATAGTTATTAAGCGATAAAGCTGAGGTTCAAACTGAAGCCAAGTCTTTTGCACCAGGTTTTTTTTTGCACCAGGTGCCTACATTTTTCCTAGATATTCTCTGGGTTTGAACCACACTATGCAAAACACCATCCTTCAGATATCTACATTCTGTTTGTCGCCAACACTGTGGCTTTATTTTGCTATTACCTTCCCCTGGCATGCCCTCACCTTATTCTACACTCATCTAGATCTCATTCATCCTTTAAGGCCTAACCTGGTGTGACTTCTTTCAGGAAGACACTTTTCCTATCTCAGTGAAAATGACCTGTCCCCACCCCAACTCTCTGCTTTTTGGTTCTGTGTGCCCTTTTACTTCCCAGGTGTTACTGTTAGTAATATGTTTGTCTGGATACTCTATTAGGTGGTAATAGAGTATCTTTTGAGGACAAGCATAAGTCTTATCTGTACTCATACCTGCTGAAGTATGCGGGACAGTATGGTGCACTCACACTCCTTTATTACACAGTGCCAGCCCATTTGCAGTCGCTCTCTTGTTGATGTAGCCTTTAATCTTCACAGCAGGCACAAGGGCTGCCAGGAAGGAGAAATTTACTACCATTTTACAGATGAAGGATCCAAAGCTCAGAGGGAGAGGAGAATACCAGCTATAGAGACAACTGTAGGGACAAGCTGGACAAGATGTTTCTATTGCCAGCCTCTGATCTTTCTCCTTCACCAGTGTTTGGTCCTTGACCTCTTCCATGAATGCAGTGAGTGTTTGTTGACATTTTTCAGAAGCCATATTATGTGGTACAAAGAGTTAGATAATAGCAACAGCTAACATTTGCTGAGCTCTTAGTGCGTGCCAGGTACTGAAAGGCAGATCATTTAGTCCAAGCAACAATCCTGTAAGGTGATAACCATTATTATCATTAGTTGTTAAGGAAAACCACAGCCATAAAGACAGAAGTTAAGGCAGTGAAGATAGGTTTTATTCCAAAGACTATTGCAATAGGGAAAGAGAGATTCCAGTGTAGAACTCAGCTCAATTCCAAATTCAATAAGAACAAGTGGGAATTTACAGGTAAAGAGGAATGTGTAGTGGGGCATTGGTAGATAAAAAATTACTACAGGATACATAAAGTATGGGGGGGATTTGGGCTGAAACAACCTAACAGAATTCTTGCTGAAGGCAGGCCAGGGTGATCTGATGTCACCTGGGGATAGTGGAGATAAGGAGTTTGGTCAGATGGTCAGATATCAAATATTGAGTATGGACTGCTCTCTAAACAGACTTAGCAGCATTCTTGCTAAAAGTAGACTGTACAAAGAAATACATGCAAAACCTTGCTGGGAAGAGGATTCGGGGGAGCCTGACTAAGCTTTGACCAAGCAAAAAACTTTTGTCACAGCCCCATTTTATTCATGAGACTAGGAGTCACAGAGAGGTTTAGTAACCTTCCCAGCATCATAAGGAATGGGGCCAGGGTTTGAATTCAGAAAGTCTGACTCCAAAGCCTGTGCATATAGACACCAGGCTCTGCTGTCGCAAAACACAGTAGGTGTAGATTTTGATGCCTCTGTGCTCCTGGACACATCTGAGTCTCACAACCAATGCAGGACACCCCTTGCAAGGCCCTGCGTGTAGTAGGCACCCATTCAATGTTAGCTCTGAAAGTTGCTGTGAAGCATCCACAAGAGCCCAGACTAGCAAAAGTCTTCCACGGCAATAAAAAAATTTGACAAATGGAAATTCATAATTAGCTATTTATTTCCAGCTCACCTCTACCAAGTTCAGATAAAACATTAAGTGCCTCATTCCAGGCATGAGAAAGAGGTAGGCGAGAGTCAAGGTTTGACACTGGGTTTTAAAAGCTCTTAAATAATTACAATGTTCAGAGTAAACAGGGCCTCCATGCTTCATTAGGCAATGTGTATTATGGCTCCATTAACACACTGCAGCACTTTTCCATTTCTCATTTTTTAAAACATGCTGAGAAGGGAGCTGAAGTCGTCAGTGTTAATTGATAGCTAACAGAAAGAAACTTCCTAAAAGGGAAATGACTTTTAGGTCCTAATTTGATTAATTATTAAAGCTCCTGGTACCTATCTTGATGGGTAACAGGAAAACCAGATACTGTTAATATTTACTCACGTGAAGGCACAGCCTGTTTATAGCCTCCACATGCCTGAACCTTTTAGTGTTTGTTCTTGAGTCTCCAAAGATAAATAGGAAAGCAAGAAAGCTTTACAGATAATTGAAGATAAAGTGCTGTTCTCACTTTCACTCCCCAGAAAATCCAGGACATGTCTTAGGTGAGACAATTAGAAAGAAACCTCACTTTTGCCCCTAGACTATTCTCTCAGCTTGCCCTAATGCTTCAGTAATCCACAATAGTCACTACTTTGGCTCATAGTAAAAACAAACAAACGAAAGTCTTTATTTAATAGGGATGAATGCTCACCTGAGCAAATAGCACTCATTAACACTATTATAGTCACAGATGCATATGTAGATGTAGATGTAGACTGACAATAGAGAGATAGATAGAGACAGACAGACACACAGACGCAGACATGGACCTAGGTATAGATCTGAAGGTACGGATATGTTAACAAGCACATGTAGGCTATTCTGAGTAGTGATTAAGAATTGAACTCTGGGGCCAGATTCCCTTGTTCAGATTCTGGTGTAATTACATATTAGCCGGGTGCCCTTGAATAATATATACCTAAACCTTCTATGCCTTAATTTCCTCATCTGTAAAATGGAGATTATAAAAACAATCATGACCTGTGATTATTGTGAGGTCAAATACGTGAATCAATGTAAAAATGCTTAAAACAGTTTCTGGCATTCATTAGTGCTTTGTTAACATTTTTCCATTGCTATGATCATTTTTATGTGTGTGCCAGGCCCTGCTATGGGGCTTGGGCCCTCATTCAAGAGAGTTATCACCATGTGCTTTAAGACATTTATTCGAATAACTAATACAATTTAGAAAACAATAAAAACTTTAGAGAAGAACATCCATCTGAAATTCTGGATGAAGGTTCAGAGAGAATGAGAAAACTTTCCAGGAGAGAGAAAGAGAGAGATGCTTTATAGAAGGGATTAAGAGGACAGTCTGATCCTACAGGGAAGAGTGTGAACAAGCTGCTGGAAGAAGGAAGCATTCAGGGGTTTCTACCAAAAGCAGTAGCACAGAGTACTATTAAATTAATCCATAGAACTAAGCAGGGAGAGAAATCAGTCAACTCTGGGTAGTAGATGATGATGTTTGAAAGAACCTACTTAAGTTCACAATGATAGATGGTGCCAGGTATCACTCCACAAAGCCACAGGGGGTAAGAAAGTCATGGGCCACCAGGAGGAGACCATCATACGATCGTCAGTAGAAAATCAAAGCAGCCTGACAGGTAAAGAAAATGAAATCTACTCCCAGCTCTTCCTTTCTCTAGTCTACGTGAGACCTTGGGCAATTCCCTATCCTTTTCTGGATTGTATTTGCCTCAACTATAAAATGAGAGATTCAGGTTAATCTCCAAAAACCTTCCCACCTTTAGCATTCTAGGACTCCACAAAATTTTGCAAATAGCTGGGGTACCTTCCTTTTTGCCCCCTGTCATGTACTCCCACACCTTTCTTACTTCTCCAATTCCTTCATTTATACGTTAAGCAGATAGGATTCAAAGAAAAACTGACAAAAAGTAATCCCAAAGCAAAAACATTAGTAAAGGGTTACAGGTTTAAAAAGCATTGGTAGAGATGGAAATCAGACTGGGCTCTGCTACAGACAGGATGGGAACAATTTTATGACAAGGCCATCCTTTTAGAACCTTCATGACTTAGTAGTGAAGCTATTAAGCAGCTCAGACCACTCTTTTTAAATAAAGTGGTTCATTTGGAAAAACACTTCAAGCTAAGAGGCAATGTTACTGCAGCTAGAATTGGAGTGCTCAGCAAAGAATTAAGACAATCTCTCACTGTCCTTTATCCTCCCCACTTTATGTGAAGTTACTTGAATTAATGTTCATCCAATATTATGTTGAGTCTTTCTATTCCCCAAGTTTCTCAAGAGTCTACAATGTCACTTCTATTGACATGATTAACTTTTTATTAACTTTAATGGAAGCTGTAGGCGTGAAGTCCATTTTGTTCTCTGGGACTTTTGCTTTCTGTTGGTAAATTCTGGAGCTTTATTTGACTCATCATTATAAATATACATTAGGTAATGACTACTAAGGACATCGGTTCTTGAACAAGACAGAACTTCTGCCTCTGACTCAATAAACTAATAGATGTTCAGAATATGAAGAATCACAAAGGTCACCGAGTCCTGCCATCAGTTAAATCTTGAATCTCCTTTTCAACATCCTAACAAGTTCAGCCTCTGCTTGAACAGATCTAAAGGCTGGGAACTGACTTCTTTCAAGTGTTCATTGTGTAGCGAATATCCACATCCTTCTGCTTCCTCTCCTTTTTATACAGTTTGATTTGCTTTCATGAATTCCACTTAGCCATAAATAGAGGTCTTCCTAAGGGCCAATCTTGAGGTTGTCATTGACCTGCTTGGACCATGTCTCATCTCAGAGACCAGTTCCTAGAAAGTGCACCAGCGACTTAGGGAGGGACAGTATACAACCACAGACTGGTTCTTAATTGGCTCAGCAAAGTATGGTAATACTAGCTGTGGTAAGAAGAATAATAGCCCTGTCACCAATAAAAGATATTTATATCCTAATTCATAGGTACTCCAGGTCTGGAGTACAGATTCTCTCTCCCTTAGAAAGTACTAAATAATGATGAACAATTTTCCTTTTCTAGTTTTCCCTTATTAATTGCTTTCACCAGTCACAAAACATGTTTCACCTTGTATCAGTCAGGGTCACCACTCAACATATTTTCTTGATAGATGGGACCAATTAGAAGTTTCCAGACACATGTAATTATATTTGAAACAGGTATCTTTGAGATATCTCAGAGGGACTTAGAAAAAGCTATTGTTTCACTGGCAACATTCAGAAGTCATCTTTAAGTGGGTTATTTTCCAAAAACATTGCATATATGATGAATGTCATACATGTCTGTTAAATTCCACATCAGAGAGTATTTCCTGACATTTTCCCCAAATCCTTGAGTTATACCCTATTTGGCTCCCCGTGGACACCTTATTTTAGTACAGTTTTGAGATATAAAAGACATCAGGGAAGAATCTCAGGGTCACCCTTGATTCATTACTCTCCTTGAGGTCTTATGTCTAATTGTCATCTAATCCTGTCATTTCCTTCCCTCCATAATGTCTCTTGATTTATTCCCTCACTAGGTCAGGCTTTCAACTCTCACATGATTGAGATCCAATAATCATATTAGCTCTCCCCTGCTGCCAAGCCACCTTAAATCCAACCAATGAGTGCTAGGTTGGGCTTTGGAAGTGACCTGTCTATGTGCTCTGACCTTTGCCTGGTCCCAGACAAAGACATTGACTTCTCTATCCACGATCCTTCAAGAGTTGCTGCTTACATATCCCATCACTCCAACTTATCTAACTGGCGTATAATCGGTCCCGACCCAGCAAACTTTATTTTCCTGATTTTTTTTTTTTTTTTGCTTTTTAACAGACTATATCCAACAAGAAACCTTCAGTTTGCCTTTGTAGGATCTCACTCCAAGACACATCCGTCTAACAGGAGGAAATACCCAGAGGCTTAACTCTTACCTCATGAAGAGTAGATACAGACAAGTAATTCCTTGAGGTCAAACAAAGCAGATTTGAATCCAGGCTCTGCCACAATTTCCCACGAAGCCTCACCTGTAAAGTACAGATAATACTAATACTTATTCCACTCTGTGTCTATGAGTTAAATGTTTTTACACTTCACATATAAGTAGAATCCTGCCAATTTTTAAAAATTAGTATCTATTTCTTAAGGTTGTTGTTAGGATTAATTGAGAGAATTTGTGTTGTTCTTATTAAATGTTCAATATTCTTTTAACTACATCATGCAGATTCTCAAATTAAAAAAAAAAAGGATTCTGAAGCTTATCAGAGCAGCTGAGCCCAAGTACCTCACAGATTCGGGAAATATTGATTCCTTACTGATTCTCCCAGTCATTCATATGATATTCAACTCTGCCACTAATCTGATGCTAGAATAAATAAGACCCAAGGAAAAGTGGTGATCCTGTGACCTGAATGACAACAAAGTAGGGGAGCTAGGGAGTTTTACACTAACAAATTCACAGACTATTAGAGGGCCATTCTGATCACAAAGTAAAAATCACACTGGTGATAGTCTCACAATGTTTCACCACATCGTGCATAAGAAAGATCTTACGTTAAAAACAGGAATAGTTGGCTCTGTCACTAACTAATTTTTGACCTCAGTTTCAAGACCTGTACATGAAGGAGACAAAGCCCTCTCATTCTGCAGGTTTTTCTATTTCAGCCTCTAATTCTATTTCTGATGCTTCAAGGACAGTAAGAGAGAGAGAAAAAACAAGAAGGAATGAGAGAGGGAGAGGAAAAGAAAAGGAGACATAGGTTAGCTTAGAGTTGAAAACCTGGTATAAAATTGAACTGAAGGCTCAAATTTATTTAATTGGGAAAGTAAACACCTGACTTGCTTCCTGTGGACACCTTATTTAGTACAGCTTTGAGATGTGGAAGACATCCTGAAGTGTAAAACAATCTTCCTGATCATCTTAGAGCTGCTCTAAGTAAGACTTTCAACCATAATTTCTGTCCTGCATGACCGCTAACCTCAGAATACACAGAAACCATACACTCTGAGGTGGCCCATGAGAGAGGGACTAGCTCCCAAGCTCTCAGATCCCTCCAAGACATCAAGCTCCAGGCAGGCTCCCTGACTGCAACCTAGGCCAGTCTGCAAAGCTGAGCCTGCAACCTCCCAGGAAGTCTAGCAGCAGAAAGAGACGCCTTGTCCTCCCCTCACCCAGAAACACCTAAAGGAAGCCCCATGACTAAGGTCTCTACTCGTAACAGCCTGAAGCTGCCAAAGACTTTTAGCCTAGTGCTGCTAGAACCAATTCCCACTTCAGCCACACGGAAGATTCATGCTGAAGGCTTGCTTTCTTTCCAGATCTTCTTCTTCACTTCAATATCTACCTTCTTTTCTTGATGGCAGGATGTGTCTGATGACATAGAACCTTTGGAATCCATTCTTTAGGGTCTAAACTCAAGCCCAGTCCTTAGTTCTCTGTAATGGATTTTTCCTGGCCTTCAGAACTGAGGATCCTCCCCTTCAAAAGGTAAAGCCATCCAAAGAGACTGAGCAGTCCAAGTGAGCAGCTTAAAGAGTCAGACACATGGACAGAGGGAAGGGCAGGTTTGTGCAGCCTGTAGCCATAGACACCACCTCTAGCCTTCTTCAGTGAAGCCACACTCAAGATTTAAGAGAGCTTGTGATGAATTTTGGGTATTTGCGTCTGACAAAAAGGAGTTTGCAGAATCCCTAATATCGCTGCGAGTTGCCACTTTTCCAGTCTTTTCCTGCTGTTCTCTTTTATTCACAGGGAAAATAATGAAATAAGCAATCCAGTCCCCTCTTTTTCTTTACTGTCGCCGTCAGAATTCAATAAAATGTGTCAGGATGTTTCAACTAAGCTAATCTCGAATCAAACTGGTATGGTTGCCAGGGACTATGTTGAACTGTATTTAAGCAAAGAGAAATTTTGTGCTTGGTATAGGCTAAAATAGAAACAGAAAACAAGAGAATAGAACCTGTATACTGGCCGGGCATGGTGGCTCAGGCCTGTAGTCCCCATACTTTGGAGGCTGAGGTGGGTGAATCGCTTGAGGTCAGGAGTTTGAGATCAGCCTGACCAATGTGGTGAAACCCAGTCTCTACTAAAATGCAAAAATTAACTGGGTATGGTGGAAGGCGGAGGTTGCAGTGAGGCAAGATCACGCCACTGCACTCCAGCCTGAGTGACAGAGCAAGACTGTTAAAAAAAAATAAAATAAAATAAAATAAGGAACCTGCATACCAAACTCCCAGGGCTGAAAACATTTTGTTCATTTGTATATCCATTCTTTTGCCTAAAATAAAAACATCACATGTGACAGAAGTGCCCTCTGTTAGCTCCCTGGGCCTGCTGTAACAAATTACCAACACAGACATATGGTGTTTTAAACCAACACACATGTATTCTCTTAGGTTCTGAAAGTCAGAAGTCTGAAATCAGTTTCACCTGGTCAAAATCAAGGACTCGGAAAGGCAGTGTTTCCCCCAGAGGCTCGAGAGGAGGATCTGTTTCCTTGCCTTTTCTAGCTCCTAGAGCTGCTCCTTCCACTGTCTTCAAAGCCAGGAGCTTAGCATCTCGCCTCAGTGTCACTTCGCCTTCTTCTTCCATCAAATCGTCCCCTGCCTCCCCTCATATAAAGATACTTGTAATTACATTTAGGGCCCGCCTAGGTCATCCAGGATAATCTTTCCTTCTCAAGATTCTCAATTTGTTTACACCTGAAAACTCCCTCTTGCCATATGTATTAGTTCATTTTCACACTCTTATACAAAAATTCCTGAGACTGGATAATTTAAAAAGAAAAGAGGTTTAATTGACTCACCGTTCCACATGGCTGGGGAAGTCTCAGGAAGCTTACAATCCATGGCAGAAGGCGAAGGGGAAGCAAAGACCTTCTTCACCTGGCGGCAGGAGAGAGCAAGGGCAAGCAAGCGGGGACCTGCCGATGCTTTAAACCAGCAGATCTCGTGAGAACTCACTCACTAACATGAAATCAGCTGGGGAAATCTGCCCCCATGATCCAATCACCTCCACCAATCACCTTACCTCCCACCAGATCCAATCACCTCCCCTGACTCGTGGGGATTACAATTTGAGATGAGATTTGGGTGGGGGAAACAGAGCAAAACCATGTACCCATATAGGGAAACATTCAAGGTTCCAAGAATCCGGATCTGGATCTCTCTGGGGGCATTATTCAGCCTACCACAAGTGCCCTTCACTGTATCAGATGTGGAAGTTGGTGTGAGATCCCAGGATTTAGGAAAGGGCAATGGAGGAGACATTTTCCAAAGTAAAATTTATATGAGGGTGTGGTAGTGGGATTTGAAGTCAGAAAGCAGCAGACCCTCTTTCCCATTGCATCTCCAAAGGTTATTCCAGCAGGAGATGAACCTTTTACGGAGATGCAGCAAGCCCTGTTGACAGACAGACACAGACAGAAGGCTCAGACCTGCCTTTTAAGTTATCTCCTAAACCTCTTGATGATTTCTGAACTTCCTGTTTTGGAGCCTTTTCTAGAAAAAGTGGATAGAAGTGATGCTGGTGCTGTCACATGCCAGCTCTTCAGCTCCTATGTTGTTTTCAGCCAGTGTTCCAGGAACAACCAAGGGCAGATGGAGGTACAATAGGGAAATTCCCATGACTCCATGTGATCCATTTGGTCACTGCCTTGATGCCAGCGACATGGAGATGACCTTCTGCTTCCTGTTGTGGGGTCCTGGGTTTCCCAGGATAGCATAAGATCCTGTCTTGACCAGAAGAGCCTGAATTTTGGATGCTTTTGCCTACAGCATACTGAGAGCCTACTTGTTTAAGATAGTGCAGTTTCCAATAGAGACACAAGACATCTGAGCCCACTCTGAGAGCCCGACAGACCAGAAACAAAAGGAAGACAAAAGAAGGAAAACCTCTAAGTCTTACGTCCTAAGCTCAAATGTCTTTCTCTTATTCAAACATCTCACCCCATGGGATCTGTACATTTGAGATCTATACCTCCTCACTCATCCTGCCCAAACCCATTTTCCCTCCTAGGTTCAGGGATTCTTAAACTACCAGAGTCTATGGGTTGAGGATGCCCATTCCTTCTTTACACAAAGAAAGGCTCTCTGGCCACAAAGGAACTGTGGTCCCCTCCTGACTCCTAAAGGCATTCTTTCAACCCCCTTTATTTCTCACAGTTGAATTCCCTCACTCCTTAATATCCAATATTCTGGGTCCTGGTTTGCATTAAAATCAAGTTTTCTGACTCGCTTATTGGGTCCAGCATTTTAATTGCCTTTCTTTTATATTTTTTGATGTCTTCTTTTTATTTAATGACTTCCAAGGGCTCCTGTGGTATCCAGATTATGTAGGTGTGGGGCTGGGATAAGTGATGCCAGCAGCTTTACAGCCCAGAAGGAAAATGCTTAAAGTGATCTTAATTTCATTCTCCTTTCATTCTAGCACCCAAAGACTAGAGGAAAATGATGTGAAAATTTTCTGTTTTTCTGTTTCTGCAACAAGGGGAGAATTTATAAAAGGAAAAGCTTTTTTCTAATATCGGCTTATTATTTTTTAAAGAGCACTCAGAATATGGCGTTCACATAGCTATTTCTTTGTTGTTCTTAATTTGAACAATCTGGTGTGATTGCTTTTAAATGAATCTCTGGGGTTTCAGCTATTTTTAATTAGCTGTGGCTGCTGCTGCTGCTTTTTCTTCTTCTTCTTCTTCTTCTTCTTCTTCCTCCTCCTCCTCTACTGTTATCACTCTAATTGATTTGTTTGATCTTCATACTCCATTAGTCCTTTCATCCTCACCTAGCTCTTCTGTCTCCCCATCATATTCACCCATGGTTTTATAGAAGCTGGTAAAATTCTGAATTACCTGTGTCTAGACAAAAGGTCTCCAGTTCTCCCCTCAGTGCCTCTCACCCTCATGCTTACAAACAGAATCGAAAGTTTGTAAGGATTCGTTCTGTCTGTAATGAGGAGAAAATAAATAAACTGTATCATAAAAATAGTCATAACATTAGAGGTGGGAGAGAATAAATTTTAACTTCTTGATTTTACAAAGGAGGAAACTGAAGCTCAGCCCAATGAAAGCCACAGGGCCAATAAGAAGCTGACCTGTACCCCAGGCTGGCACCACACGTGAGAGGCCAGCACTAAGCCCATTGCACAGTCCCCTGCTCTGGGATGACAGCTGAAGTACATGCCAGGCAGGAACAGACAACACGTAGGGCCCTGCCCTTCCTCTCAGGTGGCTCCTTGGCTCCTGTCTCTCCTTTCCAGGACATCTTGGTGGCTTGCTCCAGTCTCTCTACAGAGCAGTATTGTGGTGTTCTGTAGAAAAAAACAGCACAGAACTGAAAGTCAAAACATCTCTATTCTAGTCTTGCCTTTGACACTAATCAACTCTGTCATTTTAAGTCTCCAAGTTTCAGCTTACTCTCCATGAAACAGATGTAGCAGTGCAAAGTGCTGATAAACAGCTTCCCAATCTTTTGAAATTCTCCATTTTTGGCTTCCAGGACACCTTTCTTTTCTGGTTTCCTCAGCTGTGTGGTTATTCTTTTCGCTCTCCCCTGTCAGGTGGTTTTCTTCCTTTCACCTCTTAATGTGAAGTCATTTCAGGACTCTCTCCTTTTCCACATCTCTTCTGACTTTGCATGCTTTTCCTGGACAGTATCACCCCCTCGGCTTACATTGCCACACATGAGCTGATGATTCCCAGATCTCATCTGTAGCCCCCAGCTTCACTCCTGAAGGAATATCCATCTTCTCACCATTTTCCTCTGGGTGGTTCCCAGCACTTTAACTCCACATGTCCACTGCAGACCCACTGTGGTCCCCCTTAGCCTTCTCTTCTTCTGGTCCTTGCTCTGGTGATGGCACCCCCTTCTGCTCTGCTGCTTATATCAGAAAAATAGAAATCATGTTGGTTTTCTCTTCAATCCTCAGACATATTGAATAGTTCATAACATTCTGTAACTTATTACTCCTAAATTTCTTTCTCTTTATCCCATTTAATCCATTCTCATTGTCTAGTTAAGGCTTTAGCCTCTTATATGGACTATTTCAGCAACCTCTAACCTGTCTGCTCTTCTTTCAGGTTATCTTTTTCCAGCTCATTTCCACACTACTATTATGCTTAAGAACCCAAATCACAATTAGGATTGTTTTATGCTCAGACTTTTTAAAGTCTCTTCATCTAAAAACACAAAAAGATTGAAAGTCTTTCACAATGTACTCCATGCCAATCCTCCAGTCTCATCTGTCTCTATTGACATACCCTGACCCCACCCCACCGCTCTTTAGTGCTATGAAAATTCCCAATTCTTATTTGAGGTCTCCCATCAGCTTGCAGCCAACTAGCAGACACCTGTTAAAGAGTGTTTTTGCAGCCTTCAGGTCCCCATCTTTAAAGTTTTCACCCAAAGCAGACAACCTGGGAAACTGTGTTTGTACCTTATGATCTTCCCACTCTGATCGTGATGGTGTGTCTGGAACAGATTCTGGAGACAGGTTGGGCCAGGTAGTTATTCTCTATCAAGAATTTGGAATTTCAACTCAGAGCTATAAATTAGATATCTATGCCTCAGTGGATTCCTTTACAGTTCTTGGTCTAATCCCCTCCTTTGGCTTGGCAGCTTTGGGCCCTCAGGATCTGTGGGATGCCATGATTTTCCATCCAGCATTCCCTTTTTGTTTAAGTAAGTATGAAATGAGTCTCTTTACCTGCCACCAAATGATTCTAAGCCACTCATCAACACATCTCATACTTAGTCATTTTCCCTCTCATTTTCCTCTGACTGAATCATCCTGCAAGTATTTTCATCTGATAAATTTCCATGTATCCTCAAGAACCAGTGCAAGCATCGTCTCCTCTGCAAAGCTCTCCAATACTCCATCTCCCATAGACAGTTTCATTAACTCCACCTCATCAGCTGCCACTATGCTTGCTATCACACTTAGTCGGAACTTTGTTTTACAGGATAGTTTTTCCTGTAAGAACATGAGCTCCTTGAGAGAGGCCATATGCATATTTGAATCATCAATGCTAGCAGAGGGCCTCACACATAATAAACACTTAGGACATTCATCTTGAGAACTTGAGTGAGTGAATTGATACTTGGGAAAAATATATAAAACAAACATTGCCTAAGCCTCTTGTATGAAACGAAGTCTTTACACATCCAACAGATCATCTCCACAGCTCTAAAATTCTGATTAATACTTTTTCCTGAATTTTAAATTTATCGTAGGTGTGATCAAGTGATTAGCTTTCTGTTAAAATTAAGACAAACACAAGAAGGATAATGACACAGCTCTCATTTAGAGAAATAAAGGGCTTCATGCTAGTGGATAAGGCTCCATCTGGCTCTTTTATTTGAAGTTACTTTTAGGTTGAGTTGTTGAGAAATATTTTGACATCCTACTTCAACATTTTGTTTTTCTTCTAGTGTTACAGCGTATAACAAAAATGTTTTTTCTTTGACCTCTGCTAATGCTTTTTAGTTTCTCAAACAAATTGAAAAATGCTCACGAGCCATCTCAAAAGAGAACTTATACATCCTCCACTCATTTCAGGGAAAGACTTGTTTCTCTGCATCAACCACCCCAAAAAGGATAAGCAAACAGCTGCCTAAATTGTCCTTCAAGGTCCAATGGAGAATCTGGATCACAGTAACACACCTTGGAACTGACTCTTCATCATTCTGGAAACACAGTCTGTGTTTTCCTACCTGTTTGACTTGGAATAATGTTCACATGGCTCTTCCCTCTTCCCCCTGTTGAAAGCTCAGCTCCTCTGATTTCCCTGAAAGGAATATGTCTTCTCTTTTGGCTGTGTTTCCATAGCAATGGTTTTGCACTTCACCTGTAGGCCTTCCTACATTCAACCATGAACACAACAGTCTCCCCTCCAGATGGGACTTGTCAAGGTCAAAGGCTGTGTCTCAATATTTACAGCACCAAGTCGGTGCATTGGCACTCAATATTCCTTGTAATGAAATTAAATATATACAGAGAAGGTTTTGTATGCCAATCCTTGAGGACTGCATTTAAAATTAAACCCAGCTAGCACTGGGAACCCACTTACCCAACTTTACTAATTATATTTTAGCTTGACAGAAATTCACAACATGGCCTTCACAGTCTTACCTCCCCCACAAACCAAACTGTAAATCCTGCAATTAATATATGACAGACTGATACCTACAAGTGTCTTAAGAAGATAGTGCAATGAGCACTGGTAAGAGAATCAGGAGAATGAGGTTTTAATCCTGAATGTAACAATGGATATGACACTTTTTTTCCATAAGACTCATTTTTCTCATTTATAAGTCTTCCTAGGGTTTGGTGATAGTAACAGATCTAAAAATCTAGCGTATTTTAGCTCTTATTTCAACCAATAGCTGATCAATGCAGCTGATGTGCCATGAGGCAGAGTCCATCAAAAAATAAAAAGAAATTGATGTACTTAACAGTATTGTTGAAATTCCTTTTTTCTAGATCTTTAGAATGATTTCTAACTCTCAGAAAAAAATACAGACCACACTCAATTGCATGCAGAGATGGATGAAAAGGATTGGAATACATGTCACAAGCACGCACAAAAAAAGTGGAAATAACTAGGGGTGGCTAGGAGGAAAAAGAGGGGCCAGGGCATGAGAGCTCTTGGCAATGAATATCCCATCACCAGAGACATTTCAGCAGCGTGTAGATGACTCCTGGATAGGGATACAGCAGAGAAGGTTTACATACTGAATGATGAGTGAGCTTACAGCCTCAAGAACAGATTCAAGTTCCAAATGATGGGGGAGCACATAGTCAGGAGATGTTGATTCTCTCTCTTGGGTCCCAACCACACAGGCCTCTAGGAAAACTCTCAAGCCAGGATTTGAAGGACACTGGTGCATCCCTGAAAGATGGTACAAACTGTTACAGTAAAGAAATTCACCAGATATAAGTAGTTTTTCTAAAAAGGCGAACTATACAGCAGATTAGAAAGTCTTGGGCTTTAATGACCCAGGGTCTACACCCCAGTGAATCATTGATTTTCTTTGTGGCTGGGTTCATTGAAGCAGGTTAATCTTGAGGCTAACTTCTTGAGGCAGCTCCTTCCAGATGATTTTAGCTTTATAAACAAGTGTCTGATTTGTTCAGCTCTCTATCTCCCTAGAAGTACCTGATGGGAACTTACGTTAACTGAAATCAAGGGAATTTAGAAACATCTGCTGAAATTCAGAGAGTTCTCTTTATAGAAAATTTCCAAAGAAGCAATTTCAGAAAGGCCAGATTCTTGATGGGATGAATTAAGTACAAAGAGACAATTACTAGATGAACTTAATTATATATATCTTCAAATACAGGGAATTATAATACAAAAATTGCCTGGAAACATAAAATGCTTATGACTAAATGAAAGGCACTATAAGACCAGCAGAGTTATTTAGATTTTAACTTTTTTCTTAGTAAAGATAGATCATCCAGTTTCATAGTGTTAAAAAAGATCTAAAGATATCAACAAGCTTTGTTTGCCTTCTTCTCAAATTTGAAACAACTCAAATGTTTCTCACTAGAGGAATGGGTATTGTGGTATATTAGTACAATAAAATACTATAAACAATAAAAATGACTGAAACATGTAAATGGATAGATATAAAAAATACAACATAAACTAATATTTATAAAAATTGTTAAAGTACAAAGCAATGCAACATATTAGTTGTTATTTTATACACATACAGTAAAAGTTTAAAATTTTGAGTGGGAATAATACACACTGAATTCATGATAGTGTCTGTCCCTGGAGAAGAGGAAAAAAGACTTCAGCTTTATTTGTATTTATTTGTTATAAATTCTGAAAAATACAAATATTTACAGATGGCATATTATCTCCACCATGATGACTTTCCAAATATACCCAAACCTCATATTTTTTCTTATTGTCTTAGAACAGTGGTTCTCAAAATTAGTGTGCTTCAGTATCTCCTGGAGGGCTTGTTAAAGCACAGATTTCTGGGCCATTCACCAGCATTTTTTAGTTAGTAGGTCCAGGATTGAGCCCAAGAATCTGCATTTCTGGGTGATCTAACACTGTTGAAGAACTAATGTCTTGTACCATAGTTACTGGTAAACATGCATTCAAACTTTGAACTAAGGACAAAGATTTTAACTTATTAATATTTGTAGCTTCCACCTCACATAGCAAGTAGACCCTCAATAAATACCTGTAAATCTAAGGAGTTCATCTTTAAAAAAAAAAAACACACACACACACACAAAAACTATACACACACTCAAATACACATTCCACTGCATGTGACCCACTTAACAACAATGTGAAATGAACAATATCTTGATGATTATGACCTGGCAATTTTAGAAAAGCAAACAAAAATGTTACCTTAAGAGGCATGCAATCACTCAAGAAGAACCTCAGTGTATGGTCAAGAGTGTCTCATACCTAGCAGGATCTAACTATCAAGTCAGGGCCCCTAAATCATTTTTATCATTGCACCTAGAGATGATGAATCTAATTTTTTTTCCAATTTGAGATGAAGGTCTCACTCTGTCACACAGGCTGGAGTGCAATGCACAATCTCGACTTACTGCAAACTCCATGTCCCAGGCTCAAGTGATCTTCCCACCTCAGCCTCCCTAGTAACTTGGACCACAGACATACACTACCATGCCCAGCTATTTTTTTTTTTATTCCTGGTAGAGACAGGGTTTGATCATGTTGTGCAGTCTAGTCTCAAACTTCTGAGCTCAAGCTACCTGCCTGTCTCAGCCTCCCAAAGTGCTGAGATTACAGGACTAAGTTAACGCGCCCAGCCTGATGAATCTATTAGAGGCAAACCTTATTGGCTGTATTCAGTCAATGACGAAAAATTTAGCTACCTCACTAGGGTATATGCTTCTCTAGGAAGCACTTTCTGTTCCCCTGAGGATCAACCTCCATAGGAATCCAAGGTTAACTGGTAAGTATAGACTCAGAGCAACAAAAGTGAGTTGGTGAATCATGGCATCCAGTACCATTGAGCTGCAATATATTGCTGTATCCATTTCCCTGTGTGGGGCAAAACAGCCTAAAATGATTGAAGGAAAGAGGGCCCTGTATCCAAGGCAGAGCTAAAAATACGCTGAACACCTCCTACTTCTAGATTTCTTTTTCATTTCATACAGAGAAGCCACGTAACACAAATGTTCTTTTTCTCAAAATATGGTGATCATCATGGAAACTAAATATTTCCCTTGAGTTATGATTGATGAATATACCCTACTTTCCCTGTCTGGGAACTGGTAGTTAACCTGGTTTTTAAGTGGCTTCATTTATGCATTCATTTATTGAGTAGTTAGTCTATGCAAAGCAATGCACCAGTTACTGCATCTGTGAGGATGAACAATATATCATCTCTGCCATCACAGAGACTGCAGTCTAGAAGGCAAATGATATCTAGATAGCTACCTACCACACAGTAAGGAAAGTGTTACAGAGGTAATAAATATACTCAGAGCATAGTGAGAGAATACCAGAGGGGCAGGTTCATGAATATCTGCAGAAAACAGATATCCATTGTATCTTCATAGCACTATTAGGGGACAAACTTTTTTGAAAAAAAATTCTAGAAAATGAGGATTTCTAGTTTCAGCTCCAACTTATAAACAGTTTGGAAGTTGTAATTCTCATCCTTACAATAAGAACAATTGTAAGGACAACTCCAAGCTGTACAAAATAAAAATCAGCAGCTTTTCTTGGACTCATCGGAGAACATAGGTAGCAGGGCAAATTGTCATGTGAAATCTTGTGAGATAGTTGAATACAGAGAAATACAGCAACTTAGATCTGCTTACCTGAAGCAGATTGTTGTAGTTGAATCTGTAGAAATACAGAAGTTGCTGTATTCCATGGTAATCTTGATAAATTTCTGAAGGCAAGGTGGGCCAATGTGATAGTAAGTAACTCCTGAAAGCCCCCAAACATTTCTGGGATTTCCCCTCCAGGAATCCCACCAGGTTTTCAAGGTAGGACTCTGAGAAAGGTCCCTTTGTTACCTCCAAGAGGGCAGGAGAAAAGTAACCATGGAAATATATCCCAAATCCTCTTTATTACAAAAGCCTTGTCTCCAGAAAAAGAGATTTTGTCAGGAAATGGGCAAAAGACATGAGCAGACACTTCTCAAAAGAAGACATACAAGCAGCCAACAAACATGGAAAAAAACCTCAACATCGCTAATTATCAGAGAAATGCAAATAAAAACTGCAGTGAGACACTATCTCACACCGTCAGAATGACTAAAATAATAATAACAAATGCCAGAAAACAACAGATGCTGGCAAGGCTGCGGACAAAAGGGAACCCTTATATATTGATGGTGGAAGTGTAAATTTTGTTCAGTCACTGTGGAAAGCAGTTTGGAGATTTATCAGAGAACTTAAAACAGAACTACCATTTGACCCAGCAATCCCATTACTGGGTATATATCCAAAAGAAAACAAAGCTTTTGACCAAAAAGACACATAGACTTCCATGTTTATTACAGCACTATCCCAATAGCAAAGACATGGAGTCAACCTACCTGTCTATCAACAGTGGATTAGATAAAGAAAATGTACATATACAACATGGAGTACTATGCAGCCATTGAAAGAACAAAGCCATGTCCTTTGCAGCAATGTGGATACAGCTGGAGGCCATTATCCTAAGCAAATTAATGCAGGAACCGAAAACCAAATACCACATGTTCTCACTTAAAAGTGGGAGCTAAACATCGGATCCTCATGGGAATCAGATGGCAGCAATAGACAATAGGGACTAGCAGATGTGTGAGGGAGTGAAAGGGGGCAAGGGCTGAAAAACTAATGGGTACTATGCTCACTACTTGGGTGATGGGATCAGTTCCACCCAAATCTCAACATTATGCAATATAATGTAACAAACTGGCATATATAACCCCAAATCTAAAATAAAAGTTGAAATCATGTTTTAAATGAGAAAAAGATAAAATATAAATGTTAATTTATATAGATTTTTGGAATTATATTTTTAATATAAATCTAGCCATTAATTAGAGGAAGATCATTGTACAGAAATAAGCTTACAATTTACCTCAGAAAGTACTTTAAGTTCTAATATATCTGAATCAGAAGAAAAAGTAGTTATTTATCTCCAAAATAATAATAATAACTTTGAGATACTAATGGGAAAAGCAGACAACATGTAGGAAGAGATAAATAATGTTGCAGGGAGATAGAAGCTCTAAGAAACAATTCAAAGGAAACGCAAGAAATCAAAAACAATGAAAAAATGAAGAATGCCTTCAGTGGGTTCATCAATTGAGGAAAGAATCAGTGGACTTAAAGTTAAGGTAGATCATTAGAAATTTTCCAAATTAAAATACATAGAGAAATACATAGAGAAAAGAGAATTTTTAAAAAATACAAAAGAAGACATCCAAAAAACATGAGAATATTATCAGGTATAGCATACACATGACGGGAATGCCAGAAGAAGAAAAAAGAGAAAATATAGCAGAAGAAATATGTAAAGTAACAATGCCTGAAAACTTTCCAAAATTAATGATGTGTACCAAATCACATGAAGCTCAAAGAACACCAAGCAGGATAACCACCAAAGTTAACCAAACTGAAAAGAAAAAAACACCTAAATATATAATATTCAAACTGAAGAAAACCAAATACAAAGAGAAAATCTTAAAAGTAACCAAAGGGGAAGAAAAACCTTTCTCATAGAGCAGATTTCTCACCAGAAATAATGCTAGCAATAAGACAATGAATTAAAACACATAAAATGCTTAAAAAAACCAACAACCTAGAATTTTATGTTTAACAAAATTGTCCTTTAAAAGTAAAGAGGAAATTCTTTCTCAGAGAAACAAAAGTTTGAAGTCAGGTATTGCAATGCTTCTGGCTCTGCTCTTTTTGCTTGGAATTGCTTTGGTCATTTGGGCTCTTTTTTTGGTTCCATACGAATTTTGGAACTGTTTTTTTAGTTCTATAAAAAATGATGTTGGTAGTTTGATAGGAATATCATTGAATCTGTACATTGCTTTGGACCATATGGCCATTTTAACAATATTGATTCTTCTAATCCCTTATCATAGAATGTTTTTCCATTTGTTTGTGTCATCTAAGATTTATTTTAGCAGTGTTTTGTAAGTCTCCTTGCAGAAATCTTTTACCTCTTTGGTTAAATGTATTCCTAGGGGTGTGTGTGTGTGTGTGTGTGTGTGTGTGTGTTTACTGTAAATGGGATTGCATTTTTTATTTGGCTTTCAGTTTAAACATTATTGATGTGTAGAAATGCTACTGATTTTTATTCACTGATTTCTATCCTGAATGTTTACTGAAGTGTAGTATAGCATCTTCCATAAATGCTGGAATAACTTGGTCTCTACATACAAAAGAATAAAGTTGGACCTCTGCTTCATATTATATACTATGGTTAATTTAAAATGTGGCATAGACCAAAATATAAGAGCTAACCATATAAAATTCTTAGAAGAAAATATAGGAATAAATCTTTGTTATGTTGAATTGAACAAAGATTATGACTTTTCAAATTAATAAAATTTATTTATTAGAACAGTTTCAGATTTACAGAAAACATAGGCAACTTGTACCAACAGTTTCCATATATCTCCTTTCCCACACACAATATTTTCTATTATTAACATCTTGCATTAGTGTGGTACATTTATACCAGTTAATAAACCAGTATTGTTATATTATTACATGATATTTTCCCTAGGTTACATCATGAATCCACCATTATACTATTATATAGAATTATACCATTACACTATTGTATAGAATGTGTATCATGGCATATAGGATAGCCCTCAAATCCTGTGGGTTTTGCCTATTTATCCCTTCCCACTTCCTCTGATTCCTTGGTAACCTCTGATCTTTTATTGTCTGTATAGTTTTTCCTTTCCCAGAATGTCATATAGTTGGAATTATACAGTATATACCCTCTTCAGAATGGCTTCTTTTACTTAACTTTATGTTTAGGGTTTCTCCATGTCTTTCTATGGCTTGAAAGCTCATCACTTTCATTGCTAAGTAATATTTCATTCTATGGATGTGCCACAGTTTATTTAACCATTCATCTATTGAAGGTCCTCTTGGTTGCTTCTAGCTTTGGCCAACTATAAATGAAGCTGCTAAAAACAGTCACGTGCAGGTTTTTATGTGGATATGTTTCCAACACATTTAGGGTGTAATTGCTAGATTTATATTAAGACTATGTTTAGTTTTGTAAGAAACTGCCAAACTGTCTTCTAAAGTGACTGTAATATTTTTGACAAATTTGTATTCCCACTAGCCATGAATGAGAGTTCCTCTTGCTCCACATCTTCATCCGCATTTGGTATTGTCAGGTTTGGGGATTGTAACCATTCTAACAGCTATGCAGTGGTATCTCATAGTTATTTTAATTTGCAATTTCCTAGTGATATATCATGTTGAGCATTGTTCCCTATGTTTATTTGTTGTCTGTATATCTTCTCTGGTGATGAGTCTCTTCAGATCTTTTGCCAATTTATGAAATTGGGTTATTTTCTTATTGTTGAATTTTAAGAGTTCTTATATATTTTGCATAGAAGTTGGGGTGGTTAATACTGAGTGCCAATTTGATTGGATTGAAGAATGCAACCTATTTTTCCTGGGTGTGTCTGTAAGGCTGTTGCCAAAAGGGATTAACATGTGAGTCAGTGGACTGAGAAAGGCAAACTCACCCTCAATCTGGTTGGGCACAATCCTATCAGCTGCCAGCATGGCCAGAATAAAAGCAGGCAGAAGAAACTGAAAAGACTAGACTGGCTTCCTGTTCCAGCTTACATCTTTCTCCCATGCTGGATGCTTCCTGCTCTCAAACGCTGGACTTCAAGTTTTTCAGCTTTGGAACTTGGACTGACTTCCTTACTCCTCAGCTTGCAGACAGCCTATTGTGGGACCTCACATGGTGATCATGTGAGTCAATACTCCTTAATAAACTCCCCTTTGTGTATGCATCTACCCTATTAGTTCTGTCCCTCTAGAGAACCCTGACTAATACAGAAGTCCTTCATCAAATGTCTGTTTTATAATAGTTTCTCCCACTCTGTGGCTTATCTTTTTATCCTCTTAGCAGTGTCTTCCACAGATACGTTTTTAATTTTTATAAAGTTTCAACTTACAATTTTTTTTTCCTTGCGTCATCCATTAGATGTTGAATGTAAAAGTCACCGAGATTTTTTCCCATGTTGTCTTCTAGATCAGGGGTCTCCAACCCCCAGGCCATGGACTGGTACCAATCTGTGGCCTGTTAGAAACCAGGCTTCACAGCAGGAGGTGAGCAATGGGTGAGCAAGCATTACCACCTGAGCTCCACCTCCTGTCTGATCAGTGGTGACATTAAATTCTCACAGGAGTGTGAAACCTATCATGAACTGTGCATGCAAAGGACCTAGGTTGCGTGCTCCTTATGAGAATCAAATGCCTGATGATCTAAGGTAGAACAGCTTTATCCCAAAATCATCCACCTATCCCCTTGTCTGTGGAAAAATTGTCTTCCATGAAACTGGTTCCTGGTGCCAAAAAGCTTTCCTAGTGATATATCATGTTGAACAAGGTTCTAAATGATTTATATATTTGTGTTTCTATTTGGTTACATTTTTAGTAAATTTTTGTGAAAGCTGCATGCTTTGTGTCTAGATCCTTTGAATTTTTGTTTTCATTTTATTTTGTTTCGTTTGTTGCTTTGTTTTCTGTTTTGCATATGAACATCTAATTATCCCGATACCATTTGTTGAAAATAGTATTCTTTTTCCATTAAATTTTCAAAGATAAATTTTTGCATTTTTCAAAGATCAATTGATTGCGTTCCATGGGTTTATTACCGGGCTTTTTGTTCTGTTCTAATTGACTATTTGTCAATGGTTGCTCCAATATCAGGCTATTTTGACTACTGTAGCCTTACAGTAAGGCTTAATGTAGGGTACTGTCAGTCATCCAAATTGGCTCTTTAGTATTGTGTTGGCTATTATGGGTCTTTTGTGTTTTATGTAAACTTTAGAAGGCATTTGTCAACATCTACCATATTTCTAGCTGATATTTTGATTGAGAGTACATTGAATCTATAGATCAAGTTGAGAAGAACTGACATCTTTACAATGTTGAATCATCCTACCCACAAACATAGGCTATCTCTCAATTTATTTGAATCTTTTTGATTTCTTTCATCAATGTTTCATAGTTCTCACATAGATCTTGTATATGTTTTGGTAGATTATATTTGGTCATTTTTTAATTTTTTTGTTTATTTTTTGATGCTAGTGTCATTGTATTGTGTTTCAACTTTAAATTTCAGTTCTTCATCTATGGCATTTGGAAAGGAAGTGTCTTTTGTACAATAAGCTTGTATTCTGCAAACCTCACTATAATCACTTGTTAAATCCAAAGGTTTTTTGTTATTGTTTCTAATTCTTTGGGATTTTCTATATAGAAAAATATGTCATCTGCAAACAGAAACAGCTATATTTCTTTCTTTTCAATCTATATACTTTTAAAAATTTTCTTTTATTACCCGTATTACATTAACTAGGACTTCCTGCATGATGTTGAGTAGGGCTGATGTGACAGGACATGCTTGACTTTCTTAATTTTAGGGGGAAAGCATCTAGTTTCTCATCCATAAGTATGATGTTAGCTGTAAGTTTGTTGTAGAGGTTCTTCATAAACTTGATGAATTTTCCCTCCTAGTTTGCTGAGATTTTTTATCTTAAATAAGTGTTGGATTTTGTCAAATACTTATTTTTTAATCTATTGATATAATCATGCTATTATTCTTCTTTAGTTTCTTTTTTCTTTTTTCATAATTTCCAATTTTTATTTTAAGTTCAGGGGTACATGTGCAGAATGTGCAGGTTTGTTACATAGGTAAATGTGTGCCATGGTGGTTTGCTGCACAGATCATATTGTTACCTAGGTATTAAGCCCTGCATCAATTAGCTGTTCCTCCTGATGCTCTCCCTCCCCCTCACCTCCCCTGACAGGCCCCAGTGTGTGTTGTTCTCCCCAATATGTCCATGTGTTCTCATCATTCAGCTGTCACTTATAAGTGAGAACATGTGGTATTTAATTTTCTGTCCCATTATTTTGCTGAAGACAATGGCTTCCATCTCATCTGTGTTCCTCCACAGGACATGATCTCATTACATTTTATGGTTGCATAGTATTCCATGGTATATATATATACCACATTTTCATTATCCAGTCTATTATTGATGGACATTTAGGTTGATTCCATGTCTTTGCCATTGTGAATAGTGCTCCAGTGAACATACACGTGCATGTGTCCTTATAATAGAACAATTTGTATTCCTTTGGGTATATATCCAGTAATGGGATTTTTGGGTCAAATGGTATTTCTGCCTTTAGGTCTGTGAGGAATTACCACACTGTCTTCCACAATGGTTGAACTAATTTACATTCTAACCATCAGTATAAAAGCATTCCTTTTTCTCTACAACCTCACCAGCATCTGTTGTTTTTTAGACTTTTTAATAACAGCCATTCTAACTGGCATGAGATGGTATCTCATTGTGGTTTTGATTTGCATATCTCTAACAATCAGTGATTTTTTTTTCATGTTTGCTGATAGCATGTATATCTTCTTTTGAGAAGTGACCATTCATGTCCTTTGCCCACTTTTTAATGGAGTTGTTTTTTTCTTGTAAATTTAAGTTCCTTGTAGATGCTGGATATTAGACCTTTGTCAAATTGGTAGACTGCAAAAATTTTCTCCCATTCTGTAGATTGTCTGTTTACTCTGATGATTGTTTCTTTCATTTTTTTAAATTATACTTTAAGCTGGGGTACATGTGCAAAACATGCAGGTTAGTTATCTAGGTATACACATGCTACGGTGGTTTGCTGCATCCATCCCCCCATCTTCTCCATTAGGTATTTCTCCTAATGCTAACCCTCCCCAATCCCCCCTACCCCCTGCTATCCCTCCTCTAGCCCCCCAGCCCCCTGGCAGGCTCTGGTGTGTGATGTTTCCCTCCATGTCAATGTGTTCTCATTGTTCAACACCCACTTATGAGTAAGAACATGCAGTGTTTGGTTTTCTGTTCTTGTGTCAGTTTGCTAGAATGATGGTTTCCAGCTTCATCCACATCCCTGCAAAGGACATGAACTCATCCTTTTTTATGGCCACATAGTATTCCATGGTGTATATGTGCCATGTTTTCTTTATCCAGTCTATCATTGGTGGGCATTTGGGTTGGTTCCAAGTCTCTTTTGCTGTGCGGAAGCTCTTTAGCCTGTTTAGATCCCATTTGTCAGTTTTAGCTTTTGTTGCAATTGCTTTTGACATCTTCATCATGAAATCTTTGTCTGTGCCTATGTCCTGAATGGCATTGCCTACATTTTCTTCTAGGGTTTTAAATAGTTTTGTGTTTTACATTTAAGTCCTTAATCTATCTTGTGTTTATTTTTGTATATGATGTAAGGAAGGAGTCCTGTTCCAGTTTTTCTGCATATGACTAACCATTTCTCCCAGCACCATTTATTAAATAGGGAGTCCTTTCTTCATTGTTTGCTTCTGTCATGTTTGTAGAAGATCAGATGCATGGGTGTGCAGTCTTATTTCTGGGTTCTCTATTCTGTTCCATTGGTCTGTGTGTCTATTATTATACCAACCAGTACCATGTTGTTTTGGTTACAGCCTCGTAGTATAGTTTGAATTCAGGTAGCACGATACCTCCAGTGTGTTTCTTTTTGCTTAGGGTTGTCTTGGCTATTCAGGTTCTTTTTTTGGTTCCATATGAATTTTTAAATAGTGTTTCTGAATTCTGTGAAGAATGTCAACGGTAGTGTAATGGGAATATCATTGAATGTATAAATAGCTTTGGGCAGTATGGCCATTTTCACAATATTGATTCTTCCTATCCATGAGCATGGAATGTTTTTCCATTTGTTTGTGCCACCTCTTCTTCAGTTACTTTATGTGGTAGGCTATATTGATTGATTTTTGAATGTTAAACCAGACTTGCATACTTGGAAAAACGTCCCACTTGGTTGTAGTGTATAATTCTTTATGTACATTGTTGACTTTGATTTGATTTTTTAAATAATTTTTGCATCTATGTTCATGAGAAATGTTGGTGTGTAGCTTTTCTTTCTTGTAATGCTTTGTCTGCTTTCCTCTGCTTCTATTTCCTGGAAGAGATTAAACAATAGCATAATTTATTCCTTAAATGTTTGGTAGTATTTACCAGTAAAATCATCTGAGCCTGGTGCTTTATTTTTAGAAAGTTATTCATTTCTTATTCAATTTTTTTTTTAGTAGAAATCAGCTCGTTTAGATTACCAATTTCTTCTTGTTCAAGTATGAGTGGTTTTTATCTTTCAAGAAACTGGTCCATTTTATCTAAATTATTAAAATTGTGGACATGGATCTGTTTCCAATATTTCTTTTTAGTTACTGTAGAGGTAGTAATGATCACCCCTTTTGATTTCTGGTATTTGTCATTTTTGTCTTTTTGCTCTTTTTTTCTGTTACCTTGGCTAGAGGTTTATTAATTGTATTGAGCTTTTTAAAGAACCAACTCTTGATTACATTGATTTTTTTCTATTGATATTCTGTTTCTAATTTTTGTTCTAAATTTTATTACTTATTTTCTTCTTCTTGCTTTGGATTTATATTGCTTATCTTTCCTTAGTTTCCTGAGGCAGGCACTTAATTCAGGTCTTTCTTCTTTTCTTTCTTTTTCTTTTTAATTTTTTGAGACAAGTTCTCTCTCTGCCTTCCAGGCTGGAGTGCAGTGGCAGGATCATGGCTCATCCCAGCCTCAACCTCCCCAGCTCAAGTGATCCTCCTGCCTCAACGACCAAAGTAGCAGCTTAGACTACAGGGGTGCACTACCATGCCTGGCTAATTAAAAAAAAAAATTGTAGAGGCAGGATTTTGCCACATTGCCCAGGCTAGTCTAGAACTCCTGGGCTCAAGCCATCTGCACACCTCAACCTCCCAAAGTGCGATTACAGGCTTGAGTCACTGCACCTGGCCTGATCTTTCTTCTTTCCAAATACATCCATTTAATGCTATAAATTTCCTACTAAGCACTGCTTTTGCTGCATCCCACAAATTTGGATAAGTTGTATTTTCATTTTTCTTAACTTAAAACTGTGTTTTAATACCTAATACAAAGCAAATTAAAAAAATTTTTAAAACAATGTTCTAACTTTTTGTGACTTCTTTGACTCAAGTGTTATTTAAAATTGTGTTGTTTAATTCACAAATATTTGAGAAAATTTTAGCTATTTTTCTGTTCTAACTTTTTAGTTTAATGCCACTGTGTTCTCAGAGCATACTTGGTATGGTGTTTTTACTTTTTTCTTTAATTATTTTAATTCTAAAAATTTGTTTAGATATGTTTTATGACTCAGAATATGGTCTGTCTTGGTTAATGTTCCATGTGAGCTTAAGAAAAATGTGTGTTCTGCTGTTGTTGGCTGAAGTATTTTATAAATGTCAATTCATTCTAGTTGATTGATAGTGCGGCTTAGGTCAACTGTAACCTTACTGATTTTCTGCCTGTTGGATATGAACATTATTGATAGAAAGATATTGCAGTCTCCAAACACAGATTGGTTTAACTGTAGATTTGTTTATTTTTCCTTGCATTTCTATCAGGTTTGCCTTAAACATTTTGATACTTTGTGATTAGGTGCATACATGTTAATGATTGCTATATCTTCTTGGAAGACCAACTCTTTTATCATTATGTAATTACCCCTTAGCCCTATAACTTTTCTTCTTCTGAAGTCTTCTTTGTCTGAAAAGTTTCTTTTCTTTTGATTTGATTATCTTGATGTATCTTTTTCCATTCTTTACTTTTAATCTGTCTATGTCTTTGTCTTTATGCTTATAAATTTCTTGTAAACAACATATAGTTTGGCCTTAGAAACATTGCAAAACCCAATTTAAGAGAGACTATTTTTTCATATTATCTATACTGCATAACTTTCCACATATAATCTTATAATTTATTTTTTCTTCCCTGTACCTGAACACTCTAATTCCTGTGCTGCCTTTAACATTCTTAAGAGCGAATTTTAATTTATTTTGTTCTACAATGTTTTTTCATTCTTGCATTTTGTAGTACTTTTTACAGTGCAGGATTGAACTTGTTTGGTGAAGATTTTGAAAGGGGCAACTTGTAATGATATGCTGTTCCAAATATAGCCATTTTAGGCCATGAAAATTGTTGGTCTATTGCTTACACAGTTAACTGACAAATTAAAAAAGATAGTAATTGTTGGTCCTATTTATGTCATAATTTCCAGATTTATTTTCCATGACACAATTTCTTAATTATACACAGAAGTGCTCATCACTAAATGTAAATGTGTTTGAAATGTACTCTCAAAAGAGTAGGAGTTCTAACTAATACATTATCAATGAAGAAGTTCTAATAAATGAGTTAGCCTACATTTCTTAACAACTGTGGCTACTTAAGCTGGAACCATGTTCTCCAGAATCCCCCACCTGATACAGACTCCAAGTTAGGGTTAGACATAAAAAAATTTATATGAGGCCAGGCATGGTGGCTCACGCATGTAATCCCAGTACTTTGGAAGGCTGAGGTGTAATAGTTGCTTGAGCTCAGGAGTTCGAGACCAGCCTGGGCAACATGGAAACCCCATCTTCATCTTTTAAAAATGCAAAAATTAGACAGGCATAGTGGCATGCACCTATAGTCCCCGCTACTAGGGAGGCTGAGCGTGAGAGGATCTCTTCAGTCCAGGAGGTCAGGACTGCAGCGAGCCATGATTGTACCAGTGCACTCTAGCCTGGGCAACATGAGGAGACCCTGTCTCAAAAAAGAATTTTTTTTACATGAGATTTATAAGGTGAAAGTGAAATAGCAACCTGTACAATGTAGGATCCCAGGAGGCACTGCAATTTGCACATGTTGCCATTGATTTGCTGGCTCACCTTAGTGACCTAGAGCAGCAGCTGGATCCACTGCTGCTCCAGCTGCCACCGTATCGCCTTCTTTTTCTTCTCTGACTCCTGGGACAAGCATGTACACAGATATTTGCCCAAGAACACCAGCTGTTTTTACAAGTTTCTCAAGTAGTTGAGGTTGGAGACAGTGAGAGACAGATAAAAATTCCAGTTAATTCTTATGAAATCTAGTTTGCACAGTCCCCAGGCTTCTTTTGTTCATCTCATTTTACAGCCAGGTTTTCTTCTCAACTTTTATTACCAGGCCAGCCTCCAAAGTTGTCTCCTATAAACCTTTTTCACCAGACCCCACAATGGTGTAAGGTTTAATCTCTGTTTAAAAGTCCTATGCTCCATATCACTCATAGTGATTCTATTACCCTGATCAAACTCCAGTTGATACAGAAATTGGTACCAAAGTTTGTTCCATGGGAACAGGACCTTAAAGATGGATTCTCTGAGTTGGTTCTGGGTTACTAATTAACAGATTTCATTATATTTATAGGCATCAGTAAGTCTGAGGTAAAGGAGATATTTGTACACATGACATAAAAATTACTTGAATTACCACCTGTACATGCCAATAATCAAGAACCTATAGAAGGCAAGACTTTGGATGGCCAAGTACTTGCTACCAAGAACATTTTCATGAAAATAAGGAGGATAATGGGAATAATGGTACTGGACAATTGAGAAAAAATATTTGAGCTCATGGATTTCATTTCCCATGAAATTTACCTCAATGTGTAGGTAAATGATCAAAAAGCTTCTGTTGTTACTCTAAAAGTGACTTTATATCTCCTTAGCTTATAAGGCTAAGATTTCTTAAAAACTAAAACTGAAATTCAATTCTAAAAATGAAAAATTAAATGCAAATTGATTTAATAGCAGCAGAGGGTCCTTTATGTTAAATGCATTGTTTAGAGAGGAGTAGGACACTGAAGATTGGTGGGATGGGGACATGCGGTCAGATTCTGGTGAAGCTGACAAACTTGAACCCCTAAATTCTGCCAGGTCTCCTTTTACCCTTGTCCAAAGAAGTTGGTCTCCATTTTCTTGAAGAAACTTTAGTACTCCACTAAAATTGTTGCCTTAGAAGGAACTGCTGCTCCTCTTTCTCCTTAGGATGTATCCCCACCATCTCCTTTGTTTCTGGAGCTATCACAGAATCAAGTCCCAGCAGTTCTCAGGCAGTAAGGTATAGGAGCGACCTTGAAAAAGTAGCACCAAAAATTTTTTTTACAATTTTGGCAAAACATGTTGAAAAAAAAGACTGAGAAGCTTTGCTCAGTGGCAGTATCATAGCCAATGAGGTTTATCCGAAGCGCGATTATTGCTAATTGAAAACTTTTCCCAATACCCCGCTGTGACGACTTGCAATACAGTCAGCACTGGCAATTTTTGACAGTCTCTACGGAGACTGATAAAAAAAATAAAAAAAAAAAAAAAAGGAAAAAAGACTGAGAGAAATGTATGTATGAGAATGACTACTAAGAATGGAAGAAATATAATGTTAGATTAGACTAAATTGGTTAATGTGGGTATATTAAGGAGATATTCTGGCTTACATGTATTATTTATTAGCTCTAGTGACTAGAAGTGGCTCTCATCGTTTTCTCGCTTAGTTGACTGGAACCTAAACCCTAAAGTGGCCTACACTAAATAAAGTAACGTTTTACTGGTTTATGATAGAGGAAATTGTCCTGGATTGGGGAGCTTGAAATATTGGAGTGGCTTTATCATGTAACACTTGCTCATTCACTTCCTACCTATGTCCCATAAGAGGGTCCAGCAACACTCTTTCTACCAAGGCTGTGAATAGGACTCCTCCTGAATTCCTGGGAGTCTATTTTATTGTAAGATCCTGAGGTATCAGAGGCCAATGATGGTGCTTAAAGCCAGAGATGAGGTGAACGTGCTTACCACAACAAGCAGCAGAGGTAAAGTAGAAGTCAAAATGGTTTGACCTACAGAGATATTCAGTGTTGTTTAATTGATCTGGATTTCCCTGAAACTGAAGTCAATGGGCAGTTTTACTTGAATATATATATATATATATATATATATATATATATATATATAAAATAAGTTAAAAATACTCAAGGTCTAATGAGCATCAAACTTGTAGTGACTTGAATTGCTACAAAAGAAAGCTATAGCACTTAAACCTGTTCCATTATTTGAGCAGGTTCACATACCAGAGTTCCTTGAACAGAGGGAAGTGTGATCTACTTGAGGAAGAACAGAATCCTGCTAAACAGCCAAAACTGTATACTTTCAACCTTCCCAAAGAGATTTGGATGCATTTATCAGGGTAACTGTATATTAAGAAGAAGAAATTGCCAGAGTTTGGGGGAGATTACTGGACATTAGCTCCAAACTCATGCTAATTCTTACAAAGTCAAAACTCCACTGTTGTCCACAAGTCAGTGTAGGAGCTTATGGATATCAGGTGATCAAATAAACTTTTGGTTCAGATTCATCTCAACATAGGCACAATGTGTTGCTGTACCCACTTTGTGGATCTTCCCAGGTCTAAAATTTAGAGTTGAGATAGAAAATCTCCCCAACTGACAGAATTCCCTGACTCCCTGACCCATGAAATAGGAGCCATTATTGTAGAAAAGGAAAATGGAATCCAATGGAACAGCCTTAACCTGTCAAAATAGTAAACCAAAAACAATACCACATTTCAAGTATAACTGTGGAGGTTTGTGTCACTATCAAAGACTTAAAAAATACAGGGAGAGTAATTCCTGTAGTATTTCCACACAAGTCGCCTGTATTTGATTTGTGCAGAAGACAGATGAATGTTGAAAAATGACAGTGAAGTATCATAAAACTAATAAAATAGTAACTCCAATTAACATATTCCCTGGCACCTGGTATATAGCTGTTGATCTGGAGAATGTATTTTCCTCTCTATACTTGTTGATAAGATCAACAAAAAGAGTTTGCTTTTAGTTGGCCAGAATAGCAATATAACTTCAAGGTCCTGCCTGGGGGTACATCAACTCTCAAACTCTATGTTATTATATAATCTACTCAGGAGGGAATTCAGTCACCTCTACATTTCATAGGACTTTATGCCTGTTAATTACATGGATATCACTGGAGACTGGAACAGATGAGCAAAATAGAGCAGTATCTCTAAACATCTTGGTAAGACACAAGCATGCTACAAGATGGCAAATGAATTCTAGAAAAATTCATTCAAAAGGCCTTCAACTTCAGTGAGGTATCTAGGGGTCTAGCAGTCTGGGTCATATTGAGATGTTTTTTTAACTTTTATTTTAGGTTCAGGGGTATATTGCAGGTTTGTTGTATAGGTAAATTGTGTGTCACAGGGGTTTGGTGTACAGATTATTTTGTCACCCAAGTAGTAAACATAGTACCTGATAGATATTTTTTATTCCTCTCCCTCCTGTCACCATTTACCCTCAGGTAAGCTCCAGTATTCATTGTCCCTCCTTTATATTTATGTGTTCCTAATGTTTAACTCCTGCTTATAAGTGAGAACATGTGGTATTTGGTTCTCTGATCCTGCGTTGGTTTGCTTAGGATAATGGCCTCCAGATCCACTCATGTTGCTTCAAAAGACATGATCGCATTCCTTTTTTACAGCTGTGCAGTATTCCGTGGTGCATACGTACTACATTTCCTTTATTCATTCTATCACTGATGGGCATTTATGGTTGATTCCATGTCTTTGATATTGTAAACAGTGCTGCAATGAATATAAACATGTATATATCTTCCTGATAGAATGGTTTATATTCTTTCCAAGATGATTAGTAGTCTTGTTAAGAATATAAATCATTCTATCATGATTAATTAGCTGTCACTTGTAATATTGCATTCTGTTTTGAATATCACCCTTTAAGAAATATATAGATTAAGCATTGCTTGGAAATCATCCAAAGTAGTGAGGAGAATTTGAAGCGAAGCTATGCAAGAAATGTTAAAGTAACTGAAAGAATTTAGATGCACCTATTTCTCTCCTCCTAGCAAAAAGAGACAAAACAGCTAGTGGGATTCTTAGGATGGAATCAGCATATACCTTTTTTGGACATACGACTAAGGCCCATTACCAAGTAATCTGAAAATCTCCCAGGTTTTCGAAAGGCTTAGAAGGAAAGAAGTCCTTGAAATAGGTCTGGGCTTCTGTATAAGCAGCTCTGCCATTTTGACCATAACTCCCCTAAGATCCATAGTGTCTGGATTGCATGTGGTGCATAAGAATGCTTTAGGGAACATTTGCATAGCTTCTGTAGGTGATTCATGATGAGTCATGTTTTGGAATTAAGCTATTCTGCCTTATACAGATAACCATGCTCCTTTAAAAACAAAACCAAAAAACCCTGCAGCTTCTGGTCTCTTCCTAGAACCTGCTAGAGATTGAATGCTTGAACAGACTTTATCAAGTTACATTGCAGTCCAAGTTTCTAGGAACTGAGTATTGACTGATTCAGCAGCCCATAAGCTTGGGTGCACACAGCAGCGTTCCATAAACAAATGAGAATGATACGTATGATTTAGGGTCCATGCACGTCTTGAAGGCACCAGTAAGTTTCGTGAACAAAGGATCCCAGGTACCCACAGTGTTTACAACTACTACATTGCTTCTTCTATGGGTGAATAACCCATATTCACCACCTTGTGAAGGGGTTCCTTATAACTACTTGATTAAGAGCAAAAGTTGGGGCTAGTGTATAGATGGTTCATCACCACAAGATAGCACTCACCAAAAGTGAACAGCTATAGCACTGCAGCCCCACTCCAGGGCTGCATTAATAGAAGGGAACCCCCCTCTACTCCAGAAGGATGAAGTAGTTTCATTTTGGTGGGGTATTAATTAGCTATCACTTGTAATATTGCACCCTGTTTTGAATATCACCCTTTAAGAAATATATAGATTAAGCAGTGCTTGGAAAGCATCCAAAGTAGTGAGGAGAATTTGAAGCAAAGCTATGCAGGAAATGTTAAAGTAACAGAAAGAAGTTAGTCTGGAGAAGAAAGCACTGAGATAAGGGAAATAATAATTGTCCATACATTTTTAAGGGCTAATTCCTCAGAAGAGCTGGTCTTAATTTTAAACTTTTTTAAAGCAACTTTGGATAAGTTGCTTAAATGCCTTGAACATCAGTTTCTACATCTATAAAACATGGAGTTATAAATTGCTATTCTGCTGTCTAACTTATGAATTATAAAATGTGTGGAAATCCAGTGAGATAATAGTTTTAGAATACTTTAATAAATTGGAAAATATTTTTAAAATTGTAAGTGGTTCTTTTCTTTATTATCAAAAGCATTTGTAAAGAAGCTAGTATATGCCAGTCACATACGAGGGTTTTCAAAAGATAAAAAAATCTAGTAAAGCCTGGGTTTTTTTCTTCTCAGAAGTTTTATCTTGAAAAGTTGGGCTAAGCATAAATATATAAGTAGCCACAGATATGTAAACAAAAACATAACCATAGAAACACATGTGTACATGCATACACACAGCACTAACAATGTAAGATAGATCTAAGTGCATGTGTATAAAAAAAATTCCGTTAAAAGTAAAGGAAAATCTTACCCAAATGTCTTTTAAAAAATAAAGAGAACTTATTGGATCATACATACAAAAAAAAAATACAATGGTGAGGCTTTTTTAAAAATAAAGTTTAATATTGTACTGTAATAAGTACACAAAAGACCCAATTTTGTTACACCTCTCTACTCTGCCTTCTACAACACAGGCTTTCAAACTGCAGAGAAAATCTTAATATGATTGACGAAAGCTCTCAGGATTACTTCTTCATCCACTATCAGCACTATCAGATGTCCCAGTAGTGCCCAAAGAAGTTCATGGTCATGTGACTATGCTTGAACCAATCGCTACGTCCAGGGGATGGTACATTCTAATTGGCTTAATCAATTCTAATATCATTCCTGAACTGGAAATGAGCCAATTTCAACCACACTGCTGAGAATACACAGAGGGGTGGTTTACTCGAAGTGTTCATTAGAAAAGAAGAACTGGGAAGAGAAAGAGGAAGAAAAAGAGGAGAATGAAGAAGGAAGGCAGCAGCAACAACTTCAGAAAACAGTTTGCCGTCATGAAAGCAAGTAACCCATTAAGTAAGTGTCTGGCAAATCGGATGAGAGAAAGAACCTGAGAACCAAGAAGTTCCAGAAGACTTTGCAAAGGCTGTAGAACTTGATTAGGGGTCTTACACATGAGTCCATCATGCTAATCCATCTATGATTACAAACAAAAATGATGATGAAAAAGAGGGTGGTGAGAAGTTTAGTAAAAGCATTGCTTTCCGTCCTTGTTTGGGGGGTAAGTATACATGGAAAAGTGAGGGGGAAATTATGTTCTTGTTTAACTCGTGAATTTTACTCTCATTATGTGCATTTTGTAGCTGAACACATTGATACCCAAAGATAGCAGTTTTAGGGCAGTTTAATGTTTTCCTTCATAAAGTGTGTCATCTGACCTTAATGCAGCATTGGAAATAATAATGTACTTTCAGGATTTTTAAACAGGAAAGATAAAATTAAGCAGCAATTAACTGGAAATGCATTATCTTTATTAACTATTTGAACTTTAACTTAAATTTCTGAATTTCTTTGAAATATTATTTATATTAATAGCACTATTTAATATCTAGATAACAACTTCATTATCCTAATGTACCATATTCTGAAGGCATGTGAAGATAATAGAAATAAAATGACAATTTCTCTGACCTAGAATATGTATATTAGACCCTTTACTACTTATGTGACCTAGAATATTCATATGAGACCCTAGGAGGTATATCAACTGCAATGGCATCAATGCTCATTTATGTAAAAGTTGACCTCATTTATAAATTTCAAAAAAGAAATACTCAGGTCTCCAGATTTCAGCTCAGGCAACTTTTTACAGGTATGCCTACAAGGTCAGAAAGTGAAACACATGGCTACTACCCAGTCAAGACAGAGGCAGATACTATGGGCCTGTGCAGCAAACACTGCGGCCAGTCGGTTTGTAGTTGCTTCAAGCTAAACACATACTGAGTTTTGCTAAAAGCTGTGTGTGAGAAATTAAATGACAAAAGGAGTGCTTAAAACCTGAGGTCACTGATTTTATTTTTTATTTGTTATTCATTCATTTAGTAAAGTTAAAGCTACAATATTGAATATATGAGAGGAAAGATTACAAACAATTCCTTGGAAAGACGCCCCTAATAAAGTCACAAAATTAAATCCCAATCCCAGAGCCTAAATTGCTTTCTCCTCTAACAGTAATAGAGTAGTAATACCCATTTGTATTATAAATTGAAGAGCTAAGTTAGATGGCCTAGAGCTGATCTATTCTTGATTTGTCCAGCAAGTTACAATTTTCCTTTCACTCTCCTCTTCTCCCTAAGATACAGTAGGAAGAGCACTGAATTGGAAATCAGATGACCTGGTTTCATCTCTACCTTTAAGCAGCTGGGGACATCTTTGGCAAGTTACTTAATCTCTTTGATTCTTGGCTTCATACACAAAAGAGAAATATTAACACATATCAAGCTAATGTAGATTATGTTATCAAAGTGTATACTATATCGTTATACCTATAACTTATTCATTTCATACGGAATAAAACCACTTAGACTTCTAAAACACAATTAAAAACTAATAATAAGAATCGTTTAGAAGAGAGAGAGAGAGAGAGGAGTCATTCACAGCTCTCTCCTTTCCTAGCATTCTGTACAAACCTCCATTATGGCATTTGGTTATTTTTATGAATGTATGTTACCTATTAGCCTCAGCTTCCTGAAAGCAGGGTCCTTGAAATATAAACTTTGTTTCCCAGTTTTCAGCACATCTTTGACACTGAGGCACATTTTAGATAATAAAAAGCAGAACCGTTGGAATTAAAGCATTCATTCTTATTTACCAAAGAGCCAGAGGTGGTCATTGAAGTGTTTTCGTCTTAGTTTTGCGGTTGTGAACCGTGACTTATTTGAAGACTACCTTTCAAGGCACACTGCTATCTCTTTATTTTAAAAAATGTATCTATGTTCTGGGACAGCCCCTTTTTTTCCACTCCAGGACAGAAGCATCCTTTATTTCTTGGGTCTAATCTAGTGAAAGACTGTGTTCCTTGAATTTCTTTTCTTCCTATTCAATGCCTTTACCAGTTCTTCCTAATATACAAGTTATTTTCTACCAATTGTCTTTTTCCCTTTCAGAAGAAAACAAATTGTTTAGTGGAAGGTAAGGAAGCTCCAGGAACAAAATTAGCATTGATATCAGACTAATAGAACATAGCAATTATCTAGAATGGTAGATTCCTTGAGGGGAAGTGTAGTAGAATAATCAAAATAACTCTGAGATAGGAGAAGGAGAGCCTAGCTTTGTTCAAACTCTGCATCAACTTACTGTGTTATTTTAGACAGATACCGTAATCTCTCCAAGTCATCATGCAGTAACATAAGTGGTGAGAATAATATAATTTCTGAGCTTCTTTTCATATTGGATATTTAGAGTTAAAGGTATACTTTGTGTCCCCATAAACAGAATTGTCAATGAATTGAGAATAGTTTCAGTCAAGGCCAAGAAAATTGGCCATGTATTGGGGTCAAAAATAGATCTACATGATCTTGAAATAAACAAATGTGAAAAAAGGGCTAGTGAGTCTGATTTTCTATAACTATGTGCCCAGTAGTTAGTGGACAGTTGAGCAGCCCTACTGAGGGCTTTGTACCTTGGTTAGCAAAAACTGAACTGTTTGAAGCTTCCAAAATGCCTGAATCTGCCAACCACATGCTTCAGTGGTTATTAAAATCAGAACCATGTGCCATTTCTGTTGTCACATTAGCATCACATAGAATGGCCACTAATGTTGTTTTCCTGTGCAAATGAAAACAATAAGAATGCTGGCATCTAGTAAACAGAAATTTATATCACTAGACACTGATATATATCACTAGACACTGTGATACACTCATAGATCATTCATTCACTTTTTCAGTGAGCACTGAGAAACTACTATGCATAAGATACTGTATTCTAAGGAGGTTCACACACACTCACTCACTCTCCTACATAGATTCACACAACTATCATGAATGGTTCAAAGGGATAAGTAAGCACCATTAAAGAGACAGATTAAGTACTCAGAGAAGGCACATATTCCACTTGAGGATATAAAGCAAGAATTGTATGGATCAAGAAGTATGTAATATGGGTCTTGACGGCTGGATTAGGTTTGTCTTGTGGAAACAGCAGGAAATAGCAAAGGCAACATGTGAGAAAAAAATTGGCATCAGTTGTAACATCTAACATGTACTAACTGTTCAGCATGTACTAAGAACTTTAAATGCATGGTCTCATGAATCCTCATAAATGCAAGGGATTGCTTCTGCTTTATGCCTATTTTCAGGGGAGGAAATTAAGGCCCAGAAGTAAAGAGCACCTAGCCCAATTTCTTCCATTAAAATAAATACCAGGCTTCTCAGGATGACAGAAGCACGTGGTTGTGTCAGGGAAGAAGGAAAATATACAGATGGTCCACTGTGGCAAGATAATAAACAGGCTAGAATGCTAGACTCTTTCAGTGAATCAAATTTAAAAGGAACTCAAAAGAACTAAACAGGAAGTAAAGAGTAAGACCCTCTGCATATGTCAAATAAAACAAAGCAGAACAAAGCTATACTCTGTCTACTACTTAAAATTGCCCAAGATCAGCACTCCTTGAGCACCCTTGTCAATGTCAAAGCACAAAATGACAGTCGGTAGTCACATCTAAAAAGGGTGTGAGTGTGGCACAGTGTGGCTCACTGTTACCTCCGCCTCCCAGGTTCAAGCAATTCTCCTGCCTCAGCCTTCCGAGTAGCTGGGACTACAGGCACATGCTGCCATGCCTGACTAATATTTTGTATTTTAGTAGAGATGGGGTTTCACCATGTTGTCCAGGCTGGTCGTGAACTCCTGAGCTCAGGCAGTCCTCCCACCTCGGCCTCCCAAAGTGCTGGGATTACAGGCATGAGCCACAGCGCCCAGCTGTGAGTGCCATTTCTAACTCGACCCTCTGCTTACAGAGGTAAGCAAACTGAGACTAAAAGATAGTTAATCATGTTCAGGTGTTTTACTCAATTTAAGCTTTAAATTAAAAATATGAATATATGTGAGCATATGACTACGTAATTCTTGCCAATTATTTTCATACTACTATTGAGAACTGACAACTAAAGCTAGTACTAAAAACTCAAAATCCCCTGACACTCCTACACAGCCCGGAATATCATTAAGTTGTGTTCTTATCTGTGCTTAACTTTTAATAATATGATGCTATTACTCCACTGAGATTTTTGGTAACAAGATATACATAAGGCATTTAGCATAGACAGATCCCATAAGTGGACATGCATTAATCCCTCCACCTAAATGTCTTGTAAATAAAAGGTATATCAGAACTTCAGAGGATGTTCTGTTTTCACAGAGATTAGTAAAGTGGCTTGAATTTTTTTCTTTTGTTTGATCAGCTGTTCAGAAATTAACTTCCTCTAAGCCAGCCACATTCAAATGTGTATTATCTAACATAAATATTTTCTATAAAATATTAAGCTCCTCTTAAATATTTCTGTGCTACTATCAGTTAGTTTATACTATGAAGATTTATATTGAGCCTATATATTTATATTTGGTTTTTATCTGAGTAGCTATGCAGAAATGCAGTTGATAGCTAAAACACACATGCCCCAAAGGATATCTCTTTAGGTCTCTGTAAGTTAAATTAGCAATGTTTTCATTTCTGTCTTGGGTGGTCCCATTTAGTATGTTGTTATAGGACTACTACTAATAGCTGTCCTTTACTGAGTATTTAAGACTATTTTTGTGTTTTTATTTGACTCCCATATTGACAAAGTTAAGAGAAGACTTGAGATGGCTCCTTCAGCTATTTTATAATTATGATTTTGAGCTCCAAAACCTGTAATACAGCATTCAGTGAGGTAAGCCAATGCATTTCTTGCAACCTATAGTACTTCCAGAAGGAATCTTATTAAAAAAGTGATATTTCTCCCTGAGAAAAAATATCTTAAAAACTTGCTTTAAAACAGAGATAGTCATTTAGCAATGTTCAGTTAAAGAGGATTGTCGAAAAAGATACAAAAGCAATGGTATTTCTCTAAGTAAATGTTTACAAACTATAAATAAATTCAGAACCTCGTTTTAGCTATTTAAACCAGATTTTTCCCCCAACCACTAAATCATTTTTTCTTTCATCTTTTCATATGTTATATATTTTACATATCAACCTGATAGATAGTTGGATTTTTCGACCTAACTATTCATACAAACTCATCTCAATAGTCTAACATATAATTTAAGTGTATTTAATATGCAATTAATGTGTGTGTCTGCTCCTCCCAGTAATTATCATTGAATTAAACTTTGAATGCATAGAGTTATTTGAAATTATTTCAGTTTGAAATGACCCAAATTATAATAGTTATCATTTAAAATGTAAACTTTATTGCCACCGAGAATTTTAAATAGATGTGCCTACCTCAAATAACTTTACTGAAACCACCACTCAAGCTTATTATGTATTGTTGAACAGAAAGATTTACTCAATAAGAAATCAAATTCACATTTTTCATAATTTCACGATAATTTTATTTTATATTTACAGTCTTCAATTTCTAATGCAAGGGTCTTGCTGAGGATTTGGAGGATTAGGGAAGAGCGATGGGGTTTGGGGTGAGGGATCCGAGGTCTGGTATGGACAATAATAATTAAGAAAGCTAACAGGATGTGAAAGTCTTCCAGAAGAAATTCTTGCAGCCAGCTTTGCGTTCTCGGGGTGCCATAGCCGGGTTTGAGTTAGCAGATCTCTGCAGCTCAAGCCTCATTTCATCCTGCTCAGCAGCCTGGGACAGATCTTCAGGTTCCAGGGCATCATTCTCCGTCTGGTTAGGTTCAGACAGCAGCTCTGCCAAGAAGTACTTGGCCAGTTCCTGTATAGGGAAGAGGGGAGAGAAAAGAGAGAAAGAGAAGGAAGAAGGACGATGGAGAAGAAAAGCCTAAATTAAAGAACAGATTTGGTCACACACAAAATCCAGTTTTTACAGCTGCACATTCTTGTCACATTTAAAATCAATCAAGGATATAAAAATAAGGGTAGCTGCTATAATTACCAAGTTACATAAAAAGATTTTAAGAGCTCAAATGTTTCTGCAACCTTTCTGTCCCTGTAGGCTTAACTCACACACTCAAGCGCACACACACAGACACGGACACCACACATTAAGATAAGTGTGTGGCAACAGTTTAACTCAATTTCCATATCACGAGCTACAAAGTAGAATTGTTTTACCATTTGTACCGAGTAAACTGTAGGGGGAACGAGACCTCTCACAATCTCAAACATACTGCGTTCCGTCTTTAGAGTGCCCCTTTGCCCTAGTACCGTGTTTGGAAGTGAGGTACTTTAAGAGGCGGCAGCTTTAGAGGTCTGCGTTTCAGCACCTGGGTCAGCGCTTCCCAGGGTCAGCACCAGGGATAGACGCCATCACGCCTTCCTGCCCAGACGAGTACCCGGGTCTTGGAATTTTCTTGAATGCCAAGCAAGAACTCACCTGAACTGTGACCGACCGCTCTTATCAGGGGGGGGAAAAAAAGAGTTAGAAAGGGATTCTAGCCTTTGAAAGTTTTCTCAAGAGATTTGGGAACTGAGGGACCCAGAAAAGCACCGAAACTCTTTAGAAGCACTGAGCATCCCTTACGTCAAAACCAATGGGGCAGGAGCAAGGGTAAGGGAGGGCTGGAGAATCCCGGAGACGTCGAGGGAATCTCCTTACCTGCTTCCCTGCGGCGGCAGCCAGGGGACTTCTGCAGAAACTGACGGAGTCTGGGGTCCGAGGGCGCGCTGGCGACACCGCCCAGGGCCAGGACGATGGAGAGCGCAGCCAGCGCGCACTGGAGGCGGCAGGACAGCATCTCGGCGTCGCTGGGAAAGCCGAGCTGGAGAGTGGCTGGTCAAACTCTAGGCGCGGATCAGGAAGCAGCAGCGAAGGCTCCGAGCCTCGCGACTCCTAAAGCGGCTTGTGTGCTCTCAACCGTCTCCCTCTTTTTTAAACTCTCTCTCTGACGTCAGGCTAGGAGGGGCCCCCCAGATCTCACCAGTCCTTTTACGCACCATTAGCCTCGCAAAATCAATCAGAGAAGACAGGGGGAGCCGACAAGATCTAAAGTGGCTTACTTTAAAAAAAAAAATACTGTACACGCACAGGCACACACAATTCCACAAGCCCCACGATTTATACAATCTTTTATTTTCACTCAGTGCTGTGAGCATACACATGCCATAATTTCACTCCCACACATGCACACTCAATTACACACAAACAGAGGCTCAAACACTCAGCTCTTAAAGAGTAAATACACTATCACACTTAAATGCACATAAACGTACCCAGACAGCTCCATCTGTCATCATACTCAAACATTTTAGGAAGACCTGACAAATGCAAAAGGCCATGTGTATGGCAGGTGGAGATCAGAGTCATTCCTCTAAGAACAGATTTGAGAATGAAATATGGACAGTAGAAGGACTGAGCTCTCTTTATTTCCTCCATTGTCTCATAAAAAGTCTTAAAGATGTAATGGGGCTCAAAAAGAACTTCCCTTTTCCCTATAATGGGGGGAGAAGATACCTCTGGCTCACCCTCCATCCCTCTTTCTCAGCAACTGAGCCTTCTGATAGAACTGCCTGTCTATTGTGACCATATATATGTATGTGTGAGTGTGTGTATATATGTATGTGTGTGTATATATATATGTATGTCTGTGTGTGTGTGTGTATATATATATATACATATATATATATATATATATATATATATATATAGACAGAGAGAGAGAGAGATTGAAATTGACTTCATTTTGGTGCTGAGAAATTTACAGCTGGAAGGCAATCTAAGAAATTTTTCAATAAACCTCAGAATTTGAATCAGTAAGGCCGAGCAATGGTTGGTAAATTGTTCTTATTCACATGCTGCACACTTTGAGCAATAACCAGACCTCCACATTCCAAAGCCAGAGTTCCTTCTACTGAGCTCTGAGTTTTCTAACAGATTCTTGGCCAGTAGGAATAGTTTTATGTCAGGAAGCCCCAGCTTAGACATATAAAGTCTAGGAACTCCCAGAACATATATGACCACTATTGTGTGTCTATTTATTGGGAAAGGATCAAAAGATTCTTATCTACATTCAGCTCTGCCTGATCTTGTAAACACAAAGATAGTTTAAGAAATCCTGTCCTTGAATTCTGGTTGAAGTCTGGTTAAATGTTTACTGTTCAGGTCAGAGTTCTGACTGCTTTTATCTAAATAGTTACTTACCAAGGAAGGACCAGCTAATTTCCTAGCATGGGCCAGATGATCCCTACAGGATCTTTAGGAGCCAATATCTTATGAGCTTCAAAAAAGTCAGTATTAGCTAAGATACATACATATATATATATATATATATATATATATATATATATATATGCTGCATCTTCAGAAACCAGGTGAAGCTCCTATTATGTATTAAAATATTTTCAGTACTGAGACTCAAACCAGCATTAAGAGGTAGAAGGGTTTGGGAGGTATCCTGAATGGTTTGAATAATTGTCACTATTTCTTTTTTGCCTGTAATCCAAGGCAAAGAGGGAAATTGCACAGCAAGAAGTGTTAATGCTTCCAGGTCTTGACAAGTCCAGGTAAGGCTAAGCACAAAGTCAGGCATTAAAAAGTCATTTATATGTGTTGGAATAGTCTAAGAGAGCAATGAATCTGGAGCTGTGGAACCCAGCCCTAGGAAATACATGTATATTCTCTATAAATCCTGCAACTCTCTCTGGTCCCTGACCAAGGACTCAGAGTTTAGTTCTATCAGTGTGACTGTCGCTAGGTACCTCCAAATGAACTCATATCTCCTGTGCTCAGGACGTGATCTTTGGCAGTCCCACTGAGTAGGGATAGGAGGATTTTTTTCTAAAGCAGGAGCCAGCCAAAGAACAATTCGCAGCTCCCCATCTTCCCCTGTGCTCTGGGCTCTCTTTCTCCCTCCCAGACTCGCTCCCCTTCTTCCACACCCCTGTCCTCTCCCCGTACTCTTCCTCCTCCTTCTTCTTCCTCCTTCTTAACCTTTCTGCAAATTTATCTTTCAGAAATTTTCTCATTCAGTCTTTCCCTTGTTCCTCTCTTGACTCCTCTCTTGACTCATTCCTTTGTTTTTCTTTGTTTTTCTCCTCTCTTGACTCATTCCTTTGTTTTTCTTGCTCTTCTCAAGCATTTTCTGACTTCGGTCTGCTTCAGCGCTGCTCTTTCCCCACCTTCTCGCCCTGCTTAGCCAGTGCCTATCCCAGTCTCTGCCTCTAGACATCTCTCCCTCTCTTGTCTTTCCTCTTGTCTTTTATCTTCCCTCCTTCTCAGCTACTTCTCATCAAAAACAAACAAACAGAAAACCTCATGATCTCTATCTGTTTAAGTACCTGCTTATGAATAGTAAACAGCTGCTTCCCCTCATACTCTATTGAAGAGCTGAGGCTGTAAATGAGATGTCGTATGGGTTTTGCTTTTGTTGTTTTATAATTCCTGGAGTTATGAGTCTAAGAACCATTTATCAGAGAAGCCAGGACAAAACGGGACACAAATTCTCCCTTAAGCCGTCCATGGCCAGTTATAGCTTAAAGGTTGGCTTAACATAAAGCACTTCAAACTTTCCCAACCTTAGCCTTCTGAAGTCAGCCCCCAGGGCATCCCTTCCAGGTCTCAAAGCTGGGGTGGGGGAGAGGTGGTTTGCAGTTGCATTGGGGACCCTATTTCCCAGACCAACCAAATTCACTAGGAATCCTTAACCAATCCTCTGTGGCTCACAAAGCACTTTCTCATCCAACACTTCGGTGCATGCTATTTCCACCCCCCAGAGGAGGAAACTAAGGTCCTGAGACCTTAAGTGCCGTACACGAGGGCAAACAGGCAGGACGTGGCATGGCCACATGGAGAATGCTACTCCATTTGAGAATGCTTCTTGCTCCCCTGACTCAGAGATGCCAGAGAGTCCTGGCTGAGCAGTCTGCAGCCAGGATGCGTGCACCTCTAGAAGGCATCCAGGCCTCCTTCATGTGCAGCTTTTCTGGACAGGATATGATTTCCCACCTTCTTTGTGAAATGTACATTTTGGAGTGACTACCTGCCAATACGAGGAGTAGAAACTTATTTTAATAAAAAAGAACACAATCTGTAAATAAGCATGGACATTCAATGTTAAGCAATGAAAGGAAGGAGAAAGTGTCTGTACTAGGAGTTGAGAGACATGAGTTCTAGTCTGGTTCTGCCACAACCAACTGTGGGACATGCTCTTTGGGCTTTGGTTCTTTCTTTGCAAAATAAAACTAGGCAGGCCATCTTTGTGGTTCTCTCCAGTTCTGGTAATTAATGAGTTTAAGTCTGAGGAAATAAGGCAAACTCGAAAATACTGTTATGCTAAGATGTTATTACTTTCTCAAAAAGAGAATCTTATATTGGAAGAGAACCTGGTTTTCACTAATATTGGAAAGGAGGCTGTGTGCAAAGGACATTTCCCAGGCCCATTAGAAGATGTGTTGTGGAGTCTTGCTTCTGCTGCTGACCTGCCCTTCTCACTGTGGACCTCAGTTTCTCCATCCATAAAACTGATTCACTCAACCTCTTTCCACAGATAATTCCTCAGAAGTTTTGCCAGAGAGATGCTGCTGATGTAGCAGTGAACTAGATAGACATAATCCTAGTGACAAAGACAAAGAATAAACATTAATCAACATATATTCAAATGTATTAGGGATAAAGCAAAGTACGAAGTAGAGCATAATGGTAAGGGGAAGATGCTTCTGAGGAGATGCTCTTCAAACAGTTCTTTGAGGCAAGGGAAATTGCCATGCAATTATCTGAATAAAAATATCCCCAACTCACGTGGAAGGACCATCAGTGCAAAGGCCTGAGGCAGAAGTGTGCTTGGTACATGCAAACAGCAGCAACAAGGCAAGGACTTGAACAGAGTGGGTAAAGCATAGAGGCTTAGGAGATGAGGTCAGCAAGGTAGGCAAGGGCCAGATAACAGAAAGCCTTGAAGGCCGTGGCAGGAAAACCATTTTGAGCATGAAAACTGACCTGATTTGATTTTTAAAAAATAATTCCTCCTGCTCAGTGGAGAATTAGTTTTAGGAGGGCAAGAGTTCAAGTAAGGAGATAACCTAAGAGTATAAGAAGTGGTTAAGAGAGAAGAGGAGCCAGGGCAAAAGGGACACAGATTTTCTTTGAAATGTCCCCTGGCTAACTGTGTGGGTTTGCATAAAGGCACTTTGAATCTTCTCAATACAAGCCCTTTGCTCCCAATCCTCAGGGCCCATCTCAACTCTCAAGCTCCAAAGGTTGGGAACAGGGAGGTGTTTTTGTGGTTTTTACTGGGGATCCTCTGCTCTAGATCTAGTTCAGGTGAGATAAGATGATGTTTGCGGCTAGGGTGGTAGCCATGAAGAAGATGAGGACTGGTTAGACTTAAAGTTCATTTTGAAGTATTAAGCAAGAGACGATGATGGTTTATTTGGATATCAAGTTAAGGAAATGAGAAGAACCATCAAAAATGCCTTCTCCCTTACATATATTTTCCTTGGAGGTATAAGACATTAAAACTTAGTAACTATTAACCTTTTAGTGGGGATTCATTTGTCGAATTCTATTCTAGATTTATGGAAGGTTTGATTTCAGTAAAGCTGGGAGAAGGAGATCATTTTGGAGTAAGAAACCAAGCAGCAGAGAACATATTGCGTGAGATGAGCTGTTGGGGATAGTGGGAGGCTATGAGTGTACAAACTCTTCAAGGGTGCTTGGGTGAAAATCGCAGAGGGACCTTTTCTTCTAAGCAACCCTATCATCATGGAGCACAAGAATTAAAACTTGCAACCCTCCAAGGGCTTCCATTCAGCTGGAAAATTCCCAGCTCAAGCCCCTGGAACTGCTGATTGTAGAGGAGCCAGACTTCCCTGCCAAATTGACTTTCACCAACTTTTGCAAAGCCTAGGCCAAAGTGATTGTTTTAGGTAATAAAGGGCAAAAGACCTGTAAGTTTACCTGTTCCTTGGAGAGGGATGGGTGGCGACATCTCAGGCTCATCTCTTGCAGCAGTTTCCTATCCTGTCACTTTCTAGCTCATGACAGTTGCATTTCCTTTGCGACTTTCCTCTGAGTCTCACTCTGCGTGGTTCCTTGTCTGCCAGCCCTCCTAATCCCTCTAATCACTCGCTTCTCCCTGTAGCCTCCCAACCCCATTTGCACTTGCTGTTTCCTCTCCTGGAGTATCTTTAACCTGTCTCTAACTATTAAGATCATGTTGCCTATTCTAAGATGTTTCCGAAGGCCTCTCACTTAGAATCAACAGGGCTCACTTCCGTGTCCAAAAGTGTGCCTTTCCTGCCCCTACTAGGGACCCTCACATAATTCTGTTCCTTGGGTGTCTGCATGTCTCATCTAAAAGTCTCAGGGCTCTTGGGAGGCTGAGGCGGGTGGATCACTTGAGGTCAGGAGTTCGAGACCAGCCTGGCCAACATGGTGAAACCCCATCTCTACTAAAATTTTTAAAAATACAAATATAGCCAGGCATGGTGGCAGGTGCCTGTAATCTCAGCTACTCGGGAGGCTGAGGCAGGAGAATTGCTTGAACCCAGGAGGCGGAGGCTGCAGTGAGCCAAGATTGTGCCACTGCACTCCAGCCTGGGCAACAGAGCAAAAACTCTGTCTCAAAAATAGAAAATAAAAATAAAAGTCTTGAGGCTTATTGAGGGCAGAACCTTTATCTCAACCATCTTTGTTTCCTCTTCAGTGACTACAAAAATGTTAAGCACAGAATATTTGTTGAAAAATGATGGTTGAGTTGAAGACAAATTTCTCTGTCCTTATTTGTGGGTCTCTGTGGATTCTGAAGGTAGGACAAGTATAATGAACAGCAGCTGAGGTCTGTATTACTTGACACAAACACACACACTCCAACCCTAAGTAGCTGATACTTTCAGGAACACTATTGATCTCTAGTCATCTCTGAGCTTCAGAAAGAACCAAAGTCTAAACACTGAGGCTCAGTATAAATGTGCCTATATATTAAGAACTAACTGAATTTGTCATGTGAGTGTGCTAACATAGTCATTGAAAATTTAAGAGTCTTCATATCGATTGGAAGGCCTAGGGAGGAGAGATCTATTCACCACTGAAATGCACACATGTTCCTGGTACACATAGGAGTGAACAGCAGTGCTAACTCACCTCTGTGTGGTGTTTCAGAATTGCTTAAGTGTGTTAATGACATAATGACCCCAACCAGGCAAGGAAATGGAGGCCTGGGTTATATAGCTAGTGTGCACCTGGGCTGACGTCAGAGCTCTCACTGTCACTCCAGCATTTCCTTTCTCAGAGGAAAGGTAAGGTATGTAAGAAAGTTTTGTTCCCAATTCTCTCAGTTTGCCTTTCTCTTTGTGGGTCCATTGGACTCTCCAGAAGCTTCTCGCTTGTTGCTATGATTTCTGCTCAGGGTTTCGTGATTAAATAAAATCGAGTGGTGTTCCACCCCACTATGCCACCCAGAGAATATCTCCCACTTTACTTGACCAATTTTTCTTCTGAAAACAAGGCATTGACCCTGAGGTTTTCCATGAGCCTTCCTAGTGCAGTCAACAGGGGACGGGCCACCTTGGTCAGATCCCTCCAGTGCAGGGTCTGGGGAAATGAGGCCAGAAATCATTGGCCCCATCCCCTGGAACAGTGGAAAATAGATGGCAAAGTTCCCCCTTTGAGATGATCCAGAATCCTCCATTTTGAAAAAGTGTGACAGAAGCCACATAAACACAAAAATCCCCCATGAAAGTATCCCTGCAACAGTTACAATTTTCCCACACTCACATTTATTAGTATTACTCTAGACAGCTGGTTCCTAACCTTGGCTTCTCACCAGGATTGCTTGAGAAATATTTATACACCATAGATGCTTGGATCCCAATGGAAGTGATCCTGATTCATAGGTCTGGGCTGAGCTCAGATTTCTATATCTTTAAAAATCCAGGCATGGTGGCAGGTGCCTGCAGTCCCAGCCACTTGGGAGGCTGAAGCAGAGAATTGCTTGAACCCAGGAGGTGGAGGTTACAGTGACTTGAGATTGCGCCATTACACTCCAGCCTGGGCGACAGAGCAAAACTCTGTCTCAAAATAAATAAATAAAATAAATAAATAAAAAAGCTTAATTCTAGTCTGAAGCTGGATTTTTATCACCCTAGAAAGCTATTAGGTCACAAACCACTGCCCACTATCGTTCTTCTATTATCTCACTCCGCTCTGTTTCTTCTTCCCTCTCCCTGTCATCTTTCTCTTACATTTGTCTCTATTGTATTCCTTTTCTCTTCTCCTCTTGTCCCTTTGCTCTTGTTCTTGTCAACCCTCTGTCTCATTTTTCTTTTTCTTTTTCTGGTTCCTATTTGTCTCCTCTTACTCAACCACTACACCCTTTTTTCCTCATGAGAACACCAGGGACAATGAAGTTGGCCTTGCTTTGTTGGGGCTAAAGCACCTGCTTCGTTGACTTTCCTGTTATTACTCCTCGAGTTGAGGGCAGAGGCACGACTAAAGCCAGAAGTGGATCCATCTATTCACTAGAACCTAAAAAAATTATCTAGTCCCCCTCAGTTTACATATGGAAAAACCAAGACCAAGAGAAGAAAGGGGCTCTCTCAAGGCCACATAACTAGTTTCAGAGTCAGAGCCTCTAATTTTTAATTCCATCTTCTCTCCATGACGTAAGTACACTGTGAGGTTCCTTGGATCTCTTCCACCCAAGTGGTTGAGATCCTGTTGCAAGATTGGTGATTCCTGTCCTCTGTCCTGTTCTCTATGTACTTGACAGTCAGCTTAAGCCAAATCCCACTCCCTGACAAGGCTATTATTCTACAGAGAAAGCTCTGGGGGTTAATATGCAGAGATCTGGAAATACCCAGGTTGGACCTTCATGCTTTGTGTCTTTATCCTTTTCTGGCTGTGCATTTCCTAATCTTACAAAACAGCCAGCCCTGCCCCTCATCGCTTGCTTCTGGGCTGTTTCCGCCCACCGAAGAGGATGCTGCGGTTAAGCTGAGTTCTCCTGCCCTCTGCTGGCTCAACTGATGGAAGGCATCATCAACAATTTTAGGGCAGGATTTCATGTATTCTTTTATTTACTCTGCCAACTTTTTAAGAGTGCTCACTATGAAAAAGGCTGCTCAGTATGCACTATGTTGTTGGTGCTGGAGCTGCAGAGAAGCATGCAAAATAAGCTCTTCCTTCAAACATTCAATTATTAAACACTTTGTGCCGGTGTCTGGGCTGGGCATTCAGAGACTTGGTTTCAAAAAGGAAGTCAAGATTTGGTAACTTTTATAGAGTTTTGTTCTGAGCCATAAAATCAAAGAATCATCACTAACAGGCAATACAAATACCTCTGACCCAGTTAATTCATTATAGCTTCCCTAATTAGATCTAGGGTTCTCTAAACACAGTCCTCGGGGACTATCAACACAGGGAGGGCACCTATCACAGGGATGCTATTTTATTGATAGGTTTCTGCCATAAAATCTCAAAGAAACAAAGGGTTTCAAGAGGAAACAAAGTTGGAAAACCAGATTTAATACAAACCCTCCTTTTGCATGTCAGCTGAAAGCTTCCCAGCCTCACAAACCTATACTTACAATCATGTGTTTAACTGGTCTCAGCGTTTACTGGTCTAATCGCCTTTTTTTCACCCATATCTAACTTTCTTTGCAAGGTCACCTTCTGGCCATGAGGCGGAAGGGGTTCAAAGAAGGGTTAGCATGAGTTGAGAGCTCCCTCTTGTGGCTGTCTAGGACATTGCTTCTGTGCCTGGCCAGAGCTCTCTTGACTCCAGGTCAGTCCCAATGTTGTGCCCGGAACTGAGGACAATTCCCACAACTGAGGACAATTCCCACAACCGAGGACAATTCCCTGACCCCACTGCTCTCTTCATGCTGCTGTGGAGTGCCACAGTGGAGTCTCATACACTGGTGGCTTTCAAACTTTTTGATGGCAACTTATGTAAGAAAGACATTTTACATCATAACCCAGTGCACACATGCAGGCCCACACACACATTTCTCAAAACAGTATTTACCTTTATTTCTTGCTGTAAACTCTGATATTCCCATTATTTTCTGTTTTGTTTGTTTTTCTGTTTAACGCAGGTGTAACTGGGTAAGTAAGTGTGTGATCCACTCCTGAGTCGCCAACATCAGTCTGGAATACACTGCCTTCAGCCGTGCACAGCCCATCTGCGTGCACTCGGCTGGCCCTTGGAACTTCTAGGCTGCCATTCTCCCCATGGCTGCTCAATCCTAAAGAGGTACCGGACAAGATTCCTCACTGCCCTGGGATGCTGGAACTCCCCCTCTTCCTTCTCTCTTCTGCCTTCTATCTTTTTAGAGGATCTCGCCACAGAGCTGCTTAGGTCCCTGGTTATTAAGACAGCAGTGTTTGCCAACTACAGTGGGCTGAATGGTGGCCCACAAAAAACATGTCCATGTTATAACTCCAGGAACCTGTGAATGAGACTGTATTTTGGAGAAAAAACAAAAGGATCTTTGCAGATATAAGTAAGTTGAGGATCTTCAGATGAGTGCATCCTGGAATATCCAGTTAGGTCCTAAATCCAAAGATAAGGATACTTGCAAGAGACAGAAGAGAAGACACAGACACAGAGAAGAAGGTCACGTGAAATCAGACACAAAGTGAAGGGATACAACCACAAGCCAAGGGATGCCTTGAGCCACCAGAAGTGAGAAGAGACAATAAATAATTCTACCCTATAGACTTTGGAAAGAGTGTGGCCTTGTTGACACCACGATTTCAAATTTCTGTCCCCCCAGAACTGCAAGAGAATAAATTTTCATTGTTTTAAGCTACTGGTTTGTGGCAAGTTATTACAGCAGCCACAGGAAACACATATACTAGCCACACCTCTCCTTTCCCCCAAGCTCCAAGGGGACCAGACAGAGGGGGGATTTGAGTCAGTTCCACACCATACCAGGGGCCACTGCTCCCTTCCAAACCTGAAGATTTTTCAGAGTCAGGCCCATTCTACCCAACACCTTCTTTTAAAAAAAAAAAAAAATTCTTTTGTTTATTATACTTTAAGTTCTGGGGTACATGTGCAGATCATGCAGGATTGTTACATAAGTGTACACATGCCATGGTGGTTTGCTGCATCCATTCCCCGTCATCTACATTAGGTATTTCTCCTAATGCTATCACTCCCCCAATCCCCCCCACCCCCTGCTATCCCTCCCCTAGCTCCCTACCCCCCAACAGGCCCTGGTGTGTGATGTTCTCCTCCCTGTGTCCATGTGTTATTGTTCAACACCCACTTACGAGTGTAAACGTGTTGTTCGGTTTTCTGTTCCTGCGTTAGTTTGCTGAGAATGATGGTTTCCAGATTCGTCCATGTCCCTGCAAAGGACATGAACTCATCCTTTTTATGGCTGCATAGTATTCCATAGTGTATATGGGCCACATTTTCTTTATCCAGTCTATCATTGATGGGCATTTGGGTTGGTTCCAAGTCTTTGCTATTGTAACAGTGCTGTAATGAACATTTGTGTGCATGTGTCCTTATAATAAAACGATTTATAATCCTTTGGATATATATCCAGTAATGGGATTGCTGGGTCAAATGGAATTTCTATTTCTAGGTCCTTGAGGAATCACCACACTGTCTTCCACAATGGTTGAACTAATTTACACTCCCACCAACAGTGTAAAAGTGTTTCTATTTCTCCACACCCTCTCCAGCATCTGTTGTCTCCAGATTTTTTAATGATCGCCATTCTAATTGGCATGAGATGGTATCTAAATCTGGTTTTAATTTGCATTTCTCTAATGACCAGTGATGATGAGCTTTTTTTTTCATATGAACAAACACATTTTTCTTAGATTAGGTTAGACTAAGAAGCCCTAGAGTCAGCTCTTGCGATTTTGCTTTTATTGCAAGACCCCACTCTACCATACTCCCTTCTGGCAGACATGTCTCAATCAGCTAAATCCCAACTGTGGACATGTTGGAATTTCTTCTCCCAAAGCTTCTTCAAATTTTATGTACATAGTTTGTTAAGACTGGAAAGCAGGTGTAGCATCGCCGTAGGGACGTTGGGTGCGGTGTGAAGATGAAAGCCCAGAAGAGTGAAATGATTTGCCCAAAGCTGTGTGGTAAGAATGTGGCAGGTGGGTGCTTTATCTGAAGGCTAACAACATAAATATGAAGAGTTTCAGGGGTTTTCTCCCTTCCTCCCTTTCCACAGCATTAAAAGAAAAATAAGATCAAGCCTACATTTCTCAGGCATATTTTGCCTCAACTCAGCTTTCGACCTGTTTATATCCCAACTATGTCACTTGCTTAAAGGGAATCACTGCTCTCTCCTGTTTACCTGAGCTCTGCAGTTCCTAATTAAAAACTTTCTGATAAATTGGGAACCAATGTCATGCCTTAGGGGAAAACAATAATAATCTATTGGTTAAGCCGAATTTGAAAGCAGAAATCACAGAGAAACAGATGTCAGCTTTGGATTCATAACAAGAGAACTAGTTCAGCAGAAATGCTACTGTTTTCTTAGAACCAGGGAGAGGCAAGATAAGCTCCAGTGAGAAAAGATTTCCACAACGAGCAGTGAGTGCACAAGATAACTTCCCAGGCTCCTCCAGTCCTTACATTCCATGTCTTTCTAGAGCTGTTCGTTCAGACCCAAATCCCCATTCTCTTCTTCGAAAGAGGCTGGACATTTCTTCACACACGTGACAACTTCAGAGGATTGATGATACAAAAAAACATATGCCATCTTCCTAGAACCTACCACACAGGCTCCCGCAACTAAATAATTCTGAAACGAAACAATCTGCTCGTGGTTTGCTGTTGTTGTTTGCTTGCTTATTAGAGCAATTATCTTATTGTCTGTCAATAGTATGTTTGCAAGTCTAGGTCCTTGCAAAAGGCTTTGTTGTAAAATGACTTTACTCAACAACAAAAACTGTGCCTTCTGGCCAGGAGCTGTGGGTCACACCTGTAAACCCAACACTTTGGGTGGCCAAAGTGAGATGATCACTTGAGCCCAAGAGTTTGAGACCAGCCTGGGCAACACAGTGAGTCCCTGTCTCCACAACAAATAAGTTTAAAATTTAGCTGGGAGTGTTAGCATGTACCTGTAAGTCCCAGCTACTTGGGAGGCTGAGGTGGGAGGATCACTTGAGCCTGGGAGATAGAGGCTGCAGTGAACCATGATCGCACCACTGCACTCCAGCCTGGGCGACAGAGTGAGACCCTGCCAAAAATAAAAACAAACAACAAAAGAACTTGCCTTCCTGTCACGGCTTCCCCAGAAAATTTCCTGGAATATACTAATGCAAAGTACTCGTGCGACATTGAAGGCACATTGATTCTGACCTCTGCTCTTACTATTGTCTTTCAATTTCCTTTTTGATGTCAACTGCTCACATCATGTAAATTCTTCTTTAGGTATGTGTTTCCTCTTAGTCTCTCTCCATAGTCATCATAATGGGCTACCACTTTAATTCAAGACCATATTAGGTCTCCTGTAAACTATTTTAAAAGCTTTCTAACTAGCTTTCTTATCCAGTCCTTCTCCCCACTGTCATCGGCTGCCACCAACTGTTAACCCAATCTCTCAAATTTATTCTAAACTGTATGGTCTGAGTCAAATTCTGAATACACATCTGATTATATCATTGTCTCCCTTCAAAAATTCAAATGAAAACCACTGCTTCTACGTGGTTTTCATTTGAAGTTTTGAAGGGAGACAATAAGGGAAAACCACACTCCTTATGCAGGTTTTTGAAGCCCCTGGGAATGTAGTTCCAACTTCTCCTCCTTCTGTTTTATTGCCCACTGATGCTTCACCCTTCAGAAAACATATGTGCTCACCATTTTCTAAAATGCTGCACACATTTCAGTTTCAAACCGCTTGTCTTGTTCCATCTACATGCAATACATTCATGCCCATCTCCTTCTATCAAAGTCTACTTGCTCCTTAGGGAGCATTTCCAATTTCGTATCTTCCTGGAATAAGTGGATCCTGATATTTGGTGACCTGGTACTTTTACAATTTGGTATGGAGTAGGGCGCTCTTTAAGAAACAAAATGCAAAATTATGAATACAAAAATCATCTTCATAGAGATAGTTTAATAGGGATTCGTACAATGAAAATGTTTAAACGTATTGAACACCAAGACTCTGAGATAAATGCACTGGAAAACAGCCAAGCAGGACGATTGTAAAGGTAAATGTAAAATGCTCCTTACCCTGAAGAAATTTATAATATAGCAAGAGTTATGGAGATATGCTAATAGCTATAACCCTAGAACCTACAGAACAGGATGTGATCATTAAGTACAGATCGAGAAACAGGTTGTGGCAATGTGCCAGACGATGTTCCAATGTCCTTAATGCTGTCTCAGGGTGTCAAAGACCACTTCCTAAAGAATGGTATTGTTGTGGGGCTTAAATATGGGGAGTAAGTCAGCTTTTGGTGAAGATTGGGAGCCCAAGAACTGAAAGCTTGGAGATCCATGTGTTTGAAGACAGGGAACAGTAAAAATGCGCAGCGTGTTCAGGCTACAACACACAGTGCTATGTGACCAGTGCTCTGTGACCACTTCTACATTGGACTACAGTGCCAGCGTACAAGCTGATGACTGGGAGATGAGCCTGATATATTAGCTGTGGTTAGGTTCAGCTTCAAATGACAAATAAATAACCATGGCTTTAAAAGCAGAGAAGTTTATTTCTCCTTCAGATAAAATTTCAGGTTGATGGTTCCGGGCTGATTCGGCACACAGTGATACTAGCTACCAGGGTAACTTCTGCTCTGCTCCTCTGCTATGTGTGATCTTAACCATGATCAAAGATGGTAACATCTGTGTTGAGGCAGCAGGATAGGAAAAAATAAAGAATAACGATGAGAGTGAAACACATGGTCATCATCTATGGGAGGTAGTATTTTCGAAAGACGATTATAGTAATGTTCTTTTTACAATATGATATTGACAAGCCTCCTATTGCCCCCAGTCTTTAAAACTAGGCAGATTTTATGACTGTTTTGATTAATAGGGCATACTAGGATTGACATTACGTGAGATCCAAGCTAAGTCATAAAGTAAATTTTTACTTCTGTTTTCCTTCCTGAAATATATATTCTTTTTTTTTTTTTGAGACAGAGTCTCACTCTGTTGCCAGGTGCCAGGCTGGAGTGCAGTGGCGCAATCTCGGCTCACTGCAACCTCTGCCTCCCAGGTTCAAGCAGTTCTCCTGCCTCAGCCTCCCAAGTAGCTGGGACTACAGGCACACACCACCACATCCAGCTAATTTTTGTATTTTTAGTAGAGACAGGGTTTCACCATGTTGGCCAGGATGGTCTCGATTTCTTGACCTTGTGATCCGCCCGCCTTTACAGGCATGAGACACTGTGCCCAGCCAAAATATACATTCTTATAGCTTTCAGCCACCAGAGCAGTTTAATCACCACAAGGTGGCCGTGCTATGAGGAAGTCCAAGAGCCCATATAGATAGACCACCTGGAGAAGTCTCAAGACCACATGAAGGAAGAGAGTGACCCTAAAGGCTGGCTGCAACTGCAGCCGCTGTCTGACTGCAATTCCACAAAATACCCACAGTCAGAACACCATCCCATATTTCTGACCCACAGCAACCACAAGAGATAAGAAAATGATTGCTGTCATTTTATGTCACTAAATTTTGGGATGGCTGGTTAAACAGCAATAGATAACCTAAACATTGTTTGTTTTAAAAGTTTTTCTAACTTCTGTGAAATTTATATTCCATTGGCCAACATTTGGTCACATAGCCATACCCAGCTGCAAAGGAGTCTGGGAAAAGTAGTTTTTATTCTACAAGGCCATGGGCCCAGCCAAAATCTTATTACTGTGGGGGAAAAGGGACAACAGATATTAGGAGACAACCAGTGTTCTTCCATAGCTAGAAAAGGATCTCTTTTTAAAACCAGAAATATATTATTATAAAATACTAATTTAAAAAAAAAGTATTTAAATATCACCTGATATGCATCTACATCTGTATCAGTTATTGATTTCTAATCATATTGTTTAGTTAAGATTTAAATTAGTTTATAGGAGTAGATTTTTTAAAAGGCAAATTAGGAGTAGTAAATTCAGGTTCAGGATAGTGAACTTCACCTAAGCACCTACTATCTAAACCCCCCATACTTTCCAAATTCTCTGTTGGTGCAACGGAGAAATGCAAAGTAGAGAGAGATCTATATTTACTGGAAACCACAGATCCTCAATAGCAAATTTCTCAAATGTTGCGAAATGTATGTACAATGTAGTGGCAGTCATGATAGGATTGAGTGTGGACCAATCTGTGCATCTCCGTATGCAAAGGAAAAGCTCCTAATAGAAATAAGAGGAAAAGACCATTTCATCTAACCTAGAGCACAAACACTAACTAATGTTTCCAAGCTGGGAGTGGCAGGGTGTGATATTGTGAAATATATATTTCACTTTGTCCTCATTTTCTGATATATATTTCCAAAAATCCTTGGAACCTCTGGAGTAATAAGAGTGTCTTTTGTATGCTAATGAGATGACTGATGGCTGGCAACCCCTAGGTAGCTTCAGGATGGAGATTAGTCACCAGAAAGTCCAAGGCAAGGTTAGAGGGTTGAAATTTTTAGCTCCATCCACCCAACTTCTGGGACAGGAGAGGGGCTGAAGGTTGAGCTGATCACCAATGGCCAATAATTTAATCAATCATGCCTACGTAATAAAGCCTCCATTAAAACTCAAAGAAGGCCAGGTGCAGTGGCCCATGCCTGTAATCCCGGCAATTTGGGAAGCCAAGGCGGGAGGATCACAAGGCCAACATGGTGAAACCCCATCTCTACTAAAAATACAAAAATTAGCCTGGCGTGGTGGCACGTGCCTGTAATCCCAGCTACTCAGAAGGCTGAGGTGAGAGAATTGGTTGAACCCGGGAGGCAGACGTTGCAGTGAACGGAGTTGTGCCACTGCACTCCAGCCTGGGTGACAGAGCAAGACTTCAGCTTGGGGGAAAAAAAATTCAAAGAAATAGGATTTAGAGAGCTTCTGGATAGCTGAACATGTAAAGGTTCCTGGAGAGTGGTGTGTCTAAAGAGGGCATGGGAGCTCTGCCACCCTTCCTCCATGCCTTACCCTATGCACCTCTTCATCTGTATCCTCGTAATATCCTTTGTAATAATCTGGTAAATGTAAGTGTTTCCCTGAGTTCTCGAGCCACTCTAGCAAATTAATCAAATCCTAGGAAGGAGTCACAGAAACTCCCATTTATAGCTGGTCACCAAAGGTATAGGCCACAACCTGTGTTTGTAACTGACAACGAAGTTGGGGACAGTTTTGTGGTGTTGAGCCTGCAACCTGTGGGATCTGATACTATCTTCTCCTGGCAGAAAGTGTCAGAATTGAACTAAATGAGAGGACACCCAGCTGGTGCCCACCAGTGAATCACCTGCAGATCTGCTGGAGACTCAATTGAGAGAAATCCCCACAGATTTTAGTTACCAGAAGCTGTTGGACTGAGAGTAGAAAATAGGTACTTTTTCCCCTTTATCATCAGACAGGATCTGGAGATGAAGACAGGTGGAAGGACAGTCGATGGGGCAAATCTCTATCCGGCCTCGGGAACTGCCCCAGGTCCCTACACACCGAGCATCTGGTCAATATAATAATTTCTGGATTAAATTTGCATGGAATATAAAGAAGAAGCTTCCAGAGTCAGTTCCTAATGAGGGTCTTTACGCCAGTCAGTGAGAGCAGCAGTATCCCCACACCTTGTTCTGCAGCAAAACACGAAAAGGAAATGCTTTGCCATGTTCTTAAGGTCATGGAGGGAGGCTGCATCTGGGTGAAGCCCCCTCTCTACCAACCGCTTGGCAAGACCTCTCCTCTGGTAAAGAAAACTTGGGCAAAATTGGTGCTTTCCTTCTTCCTTTGTCTGAGATCAAATAATGTGAAGACATACCACATAATCTCTAAAAGAACTCCCTCAGTTCCATGCCCCCATAAAAATCAGCAGAGAAACTTCATTAAGCATATGAAAAATTGCAGTTCAAATACATAAAAACAATCTAAAGAATCCGAGAAAATGTCTCTTTCCTCTATGGACAAAGTTACTGCAAGAAACAATAAAACAAGAAAAAAACCTTGAAAACTCTCCCGCTTATATTCTTTACCAGATATGTGAACATATTGCATATATTTGTGTGTGCGTGTGTGTGTATGTGTGTGTAAATCGTTACATCAGGCAATGTGGGAAAAGAGAAACATTAGGTTGATACCAGAATCTTACTCTGCCACAATAAATTCCAGAGACATTGAAATAGTATGTTCTAAGTTTTTTTTTCTTTTCCTTTTGAGAGAAAAAGAAGTTAAAATTGTGATCAATTAATGTAATACTTGGCTGTGCCATTTTTTATGGGTAAGAGCTACAGAAAGCCATTCCTAGAGAAGTATACCATCCATGTAACCTCCCTGAAAATGTTACTCACCAAAATACTTCAAGTAAAATGAAGAAAATAACCAAAATAAAAAACTCAAAAGTAACGTGGGCTGGTATAAAAATGATGAGGAGAAAGAAACACGTAAAGTTTAAAAGTTCATTACTAAATTTCTTATCAATATTATGGAGTATGAGGCATTTGTCTAATAGAATTTGTGAAAGAGAATGTATGAGCTGTATTCTATTAATTTAATTATAAAATAGTAGATTATTTTGACAGAATTGGAAATCTAGGTTGGCAGGGAAGAAAGTATGTTAAATTCCTTCCCACTTATGAGAAGAATTCATAGCTTATGTAAATATTTGAAATAAATACGAGAATATAGGTTAAAATATACATTTGTTTTACAGCTTTCTATAGGAAAATGATTTCTAAAAGTCTAACAATTCTGTAAAATAAATTTATAAAAGATTAAGAAGCATCAAAACAAATTATTTTTACATGGAGGACTTTCCTTCTCCTTCATTTCTAAATCAGCCACAAATATATTTCATTTCATTTTAATCCAAAATTTAAAACCTGCTTTTTAAATTTCCGGATACCCCTAATTTCATTTTATTTTAGTTTGGTCGATTTTTTTGGTTTTAATTTCTCTGTTAAGTATATTACAATCAGAATTTTTTTCCACATAATTTTATTTAGGTTCATTGAAACATCTGAGTGCCTCACAGATATTAGAAAAAGAAATACAGTATCCCTTTGTCAATGCCTTAAGCTAAAGACCACCAGGAACATACCCATCACTGAACATAGCTGAATTTTCTTGACTCTTTGCTACAAGTGAGGATGCCCACCAGAACCATCAAGCATTTCAGTAAGAGCGTCTAAGAATATACTGTGGCATTTGAGCATACATTAGGTGGTTTGGGGGGGAAGGTTCATCTAAATGGGGCTTCGTTCTGAACTGGTTGCTGTCAAAAAGTGAGGATCACTCTATGATTGGGTATCTTAATGATTCTTCCCTAGCTGGTGAGAAGAACAAAATGAGACTAAAGCTGTGACTGGTAAAGAAATAGGCACTCAGCTGGGTGCAGTGGCTCACTCCTGTAATCCCAGCACTTTGGGAGGTCAAGGCAGACGGATCACGAGGTCAAGAGATCAAGACCATCTGGGCCAACATGGTGAAACCCCATCTCTACTAAAAATACAAAAATTAGCTGGATGTGGTGGTGTGCACCTGTAATCCCAACTACTCGGGAGACTGAGGCAGGAGAATCACTTGAATCTGGGAGGCAGAAGTTGTACTGAATGCAGATCATGCCACTGCACTCCAGCCTGGTGATAGAGTGAGACTCCATTGAAAGAAAGAAACAAAGAAAGAGAGAGAGAAAGAAAGAAAGAAAGAAAGAAAGAGAAAGAAAGGAGGGAGGGAGGGAAGGAAGGAAGGAAGGGAAAGAGAGAAAGAGAAATAGAGGAAGGAAGGAGACAAAGAAAGAGATAAAGAAGGAAAGAAAGAAAGAAAAGAGAGAGCCACTTATACTAGCCAAGATACAGGGTCGTTTAGTCATTTTGTAGTTGGGACAATGTTATGTTTCGATGTGAATTCAAAAGTGATTATAGGGTGGCCTTGGGCTTGCTTTGATCTATCATCATCACAGAGTGGCGTTGCATGAGGCTGGTGGCCTGTGGAATTGTTTATGTACAACAGGAGAGAACTGCAGCCTGCTGTGAGGGCCAGGCCCTCAGTGGCTCGTCATCCCCTAACTCAGAGTCCTCACCTCAGATGCCCCAGCCTTGCTACCCTCTGAGGCATGACCTCTCCCTTGACACAGTCTTGACTGTTTATCCCTAGCCCCGTAAACCACAATCTCAGCAAGAGATGCTGCTGATGTCACTTCTTCCCAATCCCATCCCTTCATGTTCCTTAAGATTCCCAGGGTTGGCCAAATTCTCTGGAGATCACTTGACTCCCAGCCTCCTTGACATTCATTTTCCCAGAAACCACCATGCGTTTGCAGTGGGGCAACGGCCCCGAGGGGCACACACCCTGCACTGGCACCACTGAGCATCATCTGCGGCTGAGGAAAGTGAATCCGGAACCTCACATGCCTGCTAATTCACAACCACTCCGGCCTGATATTCTTCTTGTACTCTCTGCTGCCCCCAACCAAATAAAGGCAGAGGTTCTTCCAGATTGCCTCATTCTTTGCTCTTACAGGTCCACAGAGAAATCTCACGAGCCACTGGGATTCCTTTGCCAGTGCTGGAGAAGAGTAAGCCAGCCTGAGGAGGTAGACAGTAGGTGGGACACAGTACTCAAAGCAACCTCTCTCTGAGAACGCATCCCACCAAACACTCCATCCCTGAACCTCACCTTCAGCTCTCAGGTCCCAGTTGGGGCAGAGGCTCTGGAGGTGGGCTAAGAAAGAGGAATGTCAGGGGACAATTAAGGGTGTGAATAGGAGAGTTTCTGTTTCTAATTCCAGACAATGATCAACACAGTGTCATCTGACCCCAACTCATGAGTCAAACTGCCTGCCTCACAGCTATGCCTGAGGGAATGGGTACAGCAAATGCATTTGCGCTGGTGGGGTGGTCTCATGGACTGGCCAAAGGGGAAGGTGCTGGGGGACAGGTGCTGTCTGCCTCCACTTGCTCACACCTACCCTTGGGCATGGTCTCTCCTACATGGAGACACACAGCCCTGCTCTCACTTGGAAGATCCACATCTGCAGATCTGCCTTATCTGCCCCTTCTCTCACCATCTCCAGGAACTAGGATGGCTATCAAATTTGCCACAGTGTGTTTTCCTACAGAATGGCAGAGGAGCATCTCCCTGCATCGTGGATAGCTAGTTGTGCTGTGTCCTATCACATCTCCGCTGAGCACAGGAATGTATAAACACACTTTAAAACATGTGTCTGGGCTGGAGGCAGTGGCTCACGTCTGTAATCCCAGCACTTTGGGAGGCCAAGGCGGGAGGATTGCTTGAGGTCAGGAGTTCAAGACCAGCCTGGCCAACATGGTAAAACCCCATTTCTACTAAAGATACAAAAATCAGCCCAGTGTGGTGGTGCACACCTATAGTCCCAGCTACTCAGTACTCAGGAGGCTGAGGTAGGAGAATTGCTTGAACCCGGGAGGCTGAGGTTGCAGTGAGCCAAGATCATACGACTGCACTACAGTGGGGGTAACAGAGTAAGAACCCATCTCAAAAAAAAAAAAATGTGTATGATCCCCCCTATGATCTGCTTCCTATCCCAGACCCAGTTGCCCAGATGCACTTTCCATCTTCTCTGCAAGCACCTGCAAAACCAAGAGACGCATACTGAGCTATCATCTTGCAATGAATTTTAATAGGTCCCCCAAGCTGCCTTTTGGGGCACTGCTACTTTCAATGAAAAAAAAAAAAGCCAGAAGTTGTGCCTCTGCTGAGATTCTTGCAGCCTCCTTGCAGCTAAGTTTTGCCTGACTGGGACTCATCTCTGATGTCTGGGCAACATGCAGCCAAGCCTGCCATGGCATGGACTTCCATGTTCATGTCGGGATGGTGGATGGCTAATACAGGGCCTTCTAGAAGTATCCTGCCAGCCTTAATACACTTCACAGCCTTGATCACATTCTATAGGATACCAAGGAAGTTTTTGAGGAAGTGCTAGCAACGTCACAAGTCTAGGACTGACTCCCTGTGAAAGCACTACCAAGAAAAGTAGTCAGGGAATACCACCTGAGGAGCATCCTAAATTAAAACGCTTTATGACCTTGCCCAGCTCAAGAAATGCAGGCCCAGACTTACACTCCATAAGGAAGGTGGCCTTGCTGAAGACACAGTGTTTATGCAATCTGTACTCCTGATCCTGTTTTCACTTTTCTTGGTTCTCCGACTCCTACTTAGCAATCCACCTTGGTTTCCAATGCTTGTCTCAACCTTCCATTTCCTTGACAACCTATTTTTAAACAAAATTTTCTGTCTCAAACTTGTACTTCCTTCAAGACACAGCGATGGGCCAGAGTGGTGGCTCATGCCCATCATCGCAGCACTTTGGGAGGCCAAGGAGGACAGATGCTTAAGCCCAGGAGCTCAATACTGACCTGGGCAATGTAAAGAAACCCCATCTCTACAAAAAATACGGTAATTCTAGGCATGTCGTGGTGCCCCTGTGGTCCCAGCTACTTGAGAGGCTGAGGTGAGGGATGACTTGACCCTGAGCACTCAGAGCTGCAGTGAGCTGTGATGGTGCTACTGCACTTCAGCCTGGGCAACAGAATGAGATCATGTCTTAAAAAAAAAAAAAAAAAAAAAAAGACACAGCTGTAGCATTTATGGTATCTGAACCCAAGAAAAGGACTGTAAGCAATTGACAGCTGGCAATTGGCACCCTATTCCTATGGTCTACTTTCCCAGACCCAGTTGACCAGACCCACTTTCTTTTTGTTTTTGTTTTTTTCTTTCTTTTCTCTGAGACAGAGTCTTGCCCTGTCACCCAGGCTGGAGTGCAGTGGCGCAATCTTGGCTCACTGCAACCTCCACCTCCTGGGTTCAAGCAATTCTCCTGCCTCCCAAGTACCTGGGACCACAGGTACGTGCCAACATGCTGAGCTAAATTTTGTATTTTTAGTAGAGACGGGTTTCACCATGTTGGTCAGGCTGGTCTCGAATGCCTGACCTCGTGATCCTCCCACCTCAGCCTCCTAAAGTGCTGGGATTACAGGTGTGACCCACTGCACCCAGCTCAGACCCACTTTCCATATCCTCCCCGGAAATAAGGTAAGACAACATTAGAACCTGCAGATTCTACTCAATGGAGAGCGAAGAGCACAGAGGTCATCTGTTTACAGCATTGAACTACCTTTACCACACCCCACCCCACTTTTACCTGCCCCCAGAAGGCTTCATGCTGCACCTTTAAACTTGTGCCCACCTCTTACTAGTATAAGTCCACATACATTTAAATGGGAATTTCAAGCTCTGGACCAAAGTTCAGCAACAGAAATTTCTGTAATGACATTCTATATCTGTACATTGTAATGTGTTAGCCACTAACCACATATGGGTACTGTGCATTTGATATGTGGCTGGTGCGACTGAGGAACTGAATTTTGACATTATTTCATTTTGATTAAATTAAATTGAAATAGCCATATATGACTAGTGGCCAACATATTGGACAGTGCCGATCTAGACAATTCCAGTCAAGCAGCCTCTAGCACCAGCGTAAAAAAGCTAAGATTCAGAACGGTGGGAGCAGGCTCTCCCACCTGGGAGAAGACCAGGTACCTTGTTCCCAAGCGTTGAATGGGTCCACTGCCCTCTCGAAAAGGAAGCAAGGCAGGATGGGCAGGGGCAGCTGAACGTGAGCTTAAGGATGAGGCAGGGTTAAGACAGAACCTAATGGGGTCATAATGGGGGATGATATATGGAAACGAAGCAAAAGGAGAGGTAGTTGGAGGTGGAGGAGGGAACGGAAGTAGGTCCCTCCCTGTCGACTTAGTACCAGCACTAATCCTGGCAAGTTCTAAAACCTTTATTACATCCACCCTTTTGCCCTTCCCCCATTATTGTCAAATCCAATGAAAGAATCATTACATATCTTCTAATGCAATCCCCTCACTCCACAGATGAATAAACTGAGGCCCTGAGAGGTGACCGACTTGTCCAGTCATACGTTGAATCTGTAGCAGGATCAAGACCAGCCTGTGTCCTCCCCACCTCAACCCCATGTGCCCTCTCCCACCCTGAACCAGCTCCACTAAAGGAAGGCAGAGCTGCGGAAGGAGAACTGCAGGTAGCCAACGAGCAGGCAGAGAGAGGCCCAGAAGAGGCACCAGCGAAGAGACAAGAAGTTGTAGCCGGATCCCGCCTGGGCCCTCGGTTTGGAGGCTTCCAAGAAGGTGTCGGTTGTCGCCTCCTCCTCCAGCAGCTTCTCGCTGGGCTTCCAGTGCACGATACCCTCCTGGCAGGCCTCGCAGAACTCTGCACGATGCGGCCGGCTGTCCGGGCGGCTGGCCACCTGGATGCGGTACTGGCCGCCGCACTCGCCGTAGCACTGCTCGCGCAGGCTGGTGATGAGGTTGTCCACCAGGCCCTCGATGTTCTCCTCCAGCATGCTGGACTCATCCAGCCGCGCGGTGCCGCACTCATAGCACAGCTGCTTGAAGACGCGCATACGCACCGAGCCCATCCGCCGGGCATGGTCCAGATGCATATGGAAGAGGATGACCATGTGGGCAGACTGCCAGGTGTGCCAGCACCAGGAGCAGTGGAACCTGCCGGGAGGAGGAGAGGTGCAGAAGGTGGGCATCCCAGCGACAGCCTGCCCTGAGGAGCTCTGTGGGCGGGGCGGGGAAGGCCTGTGTGCTCTTGCTTAGAGATGGAGGCAGAGTGTTTACTGCCCTGTGGATTCATTAGCACTCCAAGGTCGGCCTGCTATGGCCTACTCCTGGTGAGCACCCCTGGGACCCGAGTAGCATCCTCAGCAGCCAGTGCCGGAGCCATCTGGCATCCAGCAGTGCTCTAGAGCGTGCCTCCTGCAGTCTCAGCTGCCCCCAAGCCCAGCGCACTCAGGGTTGGCACCTGGGCATTGTGTAGGGTCATTCCCCCTGTCTTGGCTTCATTTCTCATCTGTAAAATGCAGTGTGTTGGTGTCCAATAAGAGTCCTTCCTCTGTCGGGCACCGTGGCTCACGCCGGTAATCCCAGCACTTTGGGAGGCCAAGGTGGCTGGATCACGAGGTCAGGAGTTCGAGACCAGCCTGGCCAACATAGTGAAACCCGGCTTCTACTAAAAATACAAAGATTAGCCAGATGTGGTGGCACACGCCTGTGCTCCAAGCTACTCAGGGTGCTGAGGCAGGAGAATCACTTGAACCTGGGAGGCAGAGGTTGTGGTGAGCCAAGATCGCACCACTGCACTCCAACATGGGCAACAGAGTGAGCCACCTCAAAAAAAAAAAAAAAAGAGTCCTTTCTCTGTGAGCTCCTGTGATTCTGATAAGAAGGATAACCTGCACCATCTAACTTGTGCATCTTGCTTTCTCTGGGGGAGAAGAGATACCTCTAGCAGTGCCAAGCACAGACTCTGGCACACTGTAGGTCCTCAGTAAGCCACTGAGGATGGTGGGATGGACAGACTGGTAGATGGGAAGGATGAACTCGCTTTGGGAGAAACCACTGTTTAGTTACTACATCTTCACAAAGAACATTCCCCAGACTCTTGACAAGTCATCTCTAGATTTCAATCTAGCCCTGCAGTGGGGACCGGAAAAGTGGGTACTCATCCCCCATTGCCACTCCTAACACACACACACACACACACATGCACACACACATGCACACACACACATACTTTCTCTTTCTCTCTTTCTCTTACATGTACACAGGCCACTTGGCCTAGCCTGGGCTTTCTAGAGTCCCAGCCTCAGGAAGTTTGGAGGGTGGTAGCCTGGGGCTCATCTAGGCAAGCCCCACTCACTCCACCCCCAGCACTGCTTGCACACCTTCAGTGACACAGCACTCCTTACCTCCAGGGCAATTCTTTCCATCCCTGAGATGAGCCTCTTCCAGGCCTCTGTTATAGAGGCTTCGGAGGCAGTCAGGTGTCCACTGAGCTGACCCTGCCCTCATCCCTGGCCCTGTCTGGATCCATTGTTTGATGGCCTTGAAGGACTTCCAATGAGAAACTCAAGTCAATCTAACAGACAGCACTCAACACCTACCATATGCTAAGCACCACTCAACCCAGGATATGGGATAGAGATGAGGCCAAGACAGTCCCTGAAACCTGAGAGTCTGATCACATGAGGACAGAACAGTACCCAGAATGGCCCAAGGTGGCAGGGTTGGCAGGCCAGAGGAACCTAGTTGGTACTGAGCCAGGAGAGGCTCACCTGCCCCCAATGCTGGGCGAGAGCTGCAGGGCATCTGCTGGTTTAGAGACAGAGTGAGCCTGTGCACAAATAAGCTCATGGGCAGCAGTTCTTCAGCCCTGCGTGAGGCCAGCTGGGAGCCACAGGTCACCAGCCAGGAATAAGAGAAGCTGACCCTGAGGGAAGAGGAGACATGAGCTTGTTGATCTCAGCCCCTAAACTCCAGATCCTGGACGCTCAAGTTTCCCGGCCTTGCACACCTCCTGCCAGGCAGTTCAAATGCTTTGTTTTCAGTCTCCTTCTACACCTTTTTACATCAAGCCAACCCAGAGTTGCTTCCCCTCCATGAAGCCAGGCCTTACATCTTAAATTCTAAAAATGTCAGATCTGGGAGCAGGAGAGCTTAAGAAGCATCTAGTCAGCCCTTTATTTCACTGAGAAGAGACTGAGGCACAGACAGTAAGAGAGGCATCCATGTACACACAGCTAGTTAGAGGCAGAGCCAGTGCCCAGCACATAACAGGTACCCAACAGATGCTTCTTGAGTTGACGGAATTGACCTGAATCTGCCAACCTCTGCCTTTCTGTCTTTTTTTCACAAGACAGGTTTACTCCAAGAATTGCAGGTCTTGCAGCAAGAGTACAAACGTAAGCTCCCTGCCCACATCTTGCCTCCTCTGTTCCCCACCTTCAGCATCATTCTGCACCATGAGAAGCTTCACACACATACACATGTGAGCAACCCAGCCTTTGTGTCCATGTTCTGGCTATATCTCCAGAGCACAGCCACCTATTGGCCTCTCTTGAATTCAAAGACATAGGGAAAGGCGTGCACAGACCGTGCAGATGGACTTGAGGTAGTCTGGCCAGGGATTTCTGTAGTCCCAGTCCCAAATCATGATCTAAAAGGAGGAAAGGCATGTGGACTTTAGATGGCCTTGTCCCCTTGGCCTCAAGGAGTCTTTGCACTACGTTAGATGTGCAACTCTTATAAAGAGTGGGACCTTGGGTTCTAAGTCCCTAAAGAAAGTTGTGCTCAAAGTTAAATATTTTTATCACAGGTACATAGATAATAGAGCTAGAATGGATTTGATCTATTATCTAAGACCAACCCCCACATTTTGTAAACAGAAAAACTGAGAGCCAGAAAGGGAAGGGGACTGGCCAAGTTTACAGGGCTAGTTAGTTACATAAAGCCAGTTTGTAGCACATAGCAGGTGGTCAATAAATGTTTCTGTATTCAGATCAAATTGGATTAATTCACTAAACAGATCTAGGACCAGAGCATAGCTATATCCCCCCCATACCCCCAACTCCTAGAATAAGGCTTTCCCCAGTGGACCTCATAGCCTCCTTCCTTCAGTTCCAACTCATTCTTTAAATGTCAGAGATTGCGGGAACATAGGAGATACTACAGTTCTTCATTTAATGTGGACAACTAAGACCCAAAGATGGAACATAACTTGCCCAGGGTGACCCAGGGAGTTAGTGGTATGGCTAGGATTAAAACCAAGATCTCTGTGACCCAGCCGGCTGTTTTTTGTCTGTTTCCTTATCTGAGCTGACACCAGAATGAGCCTGCCCCCAGGACTGAGCTCTGTCTCTCCTTGGAAAGTACCCCACAGCTGTGACCCAAGGGCTGCCTGCAAGGCCCCTCCCCACTTGGCATCTCACCTGCCTGAGGCGTGCTGCTCCAGGTACTGCTTCCAGCCAGGGGCCAGCTCATTGGGCTTGAGGTTGGGGTCTATGATGAGCTCCCAGCTGTCTGCTGGCTTTGCCACCTCCATCTTCTCGTAGAAGACTTTCTTCCACTCACAAGTGGTCAGACTGGTACACATGATCCTGCTGGTAGAGGTGGCAGTTAGAGCTCAGCCTCAGTGAAAACACAGAAAGAGCACAGGTAGATGCAGGACAATTCAGTCTCTATAGTCTGAGAATCCCCATCTGCAGGACTGGGAGGAAATAGGACCCAGCTCCCTCCTTTGTTACCCTGGACCCTGTTTCCATGGTAGCCAGGCAAGGTGCCAAGAGCAAGGGCTGGGGAGAAGGGAAGCCCCAAGGGGGAGTTTCAGGGCCCTGAGCCAGGCCTCAGAGGCAGTGCTGGGTAGGACTGAGTGGAGCAAGCAGGGTGGGAGACCCAACCCCAGACCACACTCACCTGGGTTTCCAGAGGTCTCCAGGAGGCGAGGACTTACTTATTTGGTGGCCCTGCTTCACCCAAATGCTCTTCTAGCATTTTCCACATCATGTGCTATGGTAACTACGACACCCTAGGAAGTCAAGGAGAAACGAGGGACAGGGAAAGGCAGAGCCTGCTGCTTCCATGCCCTCTGATGTTCTGTGACCATCACTTTCCACGTGCCTAGCACAAACTGCTTGGCCTGTGTGCTGGCCAAGGCAGATCAGATCAGGAAACTGAAGTTTATGCAACCCCTAAGTGGCTCATCCAAGGTTCAGATCTAAGCCTTCTGAAACCAAGCTCATTTGTTCATTTTATTATAGTACTATTGTGCTCCTAATAGGGGATTGAATGAGAAGTAACCTCCCTTTGCCCAGGGAAATCTCAGACCAGTTGGTGAGCTGGTGAGCTAGAATGTAATTTCACATGCCATGGAAAACACGGTCATAACATTTCAGATCCATAGTGTCATAGAACTGTTAGAGCCCAGTTCAGTTCCTGGTCCCAAGCCAGGCTATGGCAGCTGCTGGAAGAATGAGTTTGTTCTGTGCTGCAGGCTCCTGCTGCCACCGCTGCTGCTGAGCTGAAACAAGAGAGCATTCACAGCTCTGTGACGCCCAACTTAAATTCTTTAGAGACTAGAGGGGAATTTGACTTCAAATTGGTAATCCAGGTGAAGATACGGTCAACTAAAGGGAGGTAGCCTTGAGCATAGGAAAGACTTAAGCATATGGCTGCTTATCTTTGCTTTGGCCTGACTTCCAGTTGTAGTCATCTTATGATTCTTTAACCTGGAAATCTGGATCCCTAGAAATGCGGAAGTCCAACAGCGAAGAACATCAAGAATTGAAACAGGTTGCTAAGAACCAGAAGCTCTTAGTGTTGAGTTGCCAAGAGGTTTTCAGGAAGGGGGAGGTCAGGGACAATGTCACTGGATCCTCTCCTGAAATGCAAGAGTAACTCTAGTGGCTTTGTGCTAAAGACCTCAGAAAGGACGCAATTGTCTTAGAACCATTGACTGATAGCTCTAGAAGAGCTCTTTTATTTAAAAAAAAAATCTGATTTATTTCTTGAACTCTTCATTTCCTAACCAAAATTTCTTGACATTGAATTAAGACAACTGAGGCCTAGAAATGGAAAATTACTTGCCCAAGCTCTCAGGACTGGGTAGCTCACACTTCACTGGGAATTCCCTCAGAAGCCAGTTATAGGACCAGGTAAGACAGAGGGACCCATGAATTCCCAGGAATTGAATGAAACTGACATGAGCTTATGGCTTGGCCTAGACCCTGGTGCCAGGAATGAACCTCTGAGAAATATTATATATACCCTTGTTCCCAGAAGAGATGGCAATAAAGGAAAAACAAAAAGAGGGTAAGAATTGTCAGCGTTTACCTGTTTTTTTTCTTCTCACATGATGCAATCCCCTTAGGCCTAGCATCAGGTTTAATTTAGCATGGGAGCTCTCTAAGCAGAGACTAATATAATTCATCCTTCTGTATAACAGCACTGTTCTTACTTTTCATACAATTGGTGAGGACAATTACTACTTCAATTTTCTGTGAACAGCGCTATCTTGTTCCAGAACCCACAATTTAAGAGCTCACCAATGTATAAATGTGTACAGCTGTGGCCTCACCACACTCTGGCAGCTTCATTAGACATATTTTATCCAGGTAGTATTTTTTCAAATAAAGAAATTGTTATTTATTTATAAAATAAAATGCTGTGCACCTCCATTCTGCAAACAAATCAGCAAGAGGGAGGGGATGGATAAAAAGAATCACTTCTCTTCTTCAATTTGGGATCCAGATTAATGAATACCTTTGTGAAAAGTTTATTATCGAAATTTCACTTAGTAGGTTGATGTAAGAAGTGCCAGTGTGGATCTTAAAATGACGAAAGTAATGAAGAGTTGAAAAGGTGCATACATCAAAGTCTCCTGGGGACTTTTGAAAACTATATATGCCTCTGCCTCAGAGATTTCAATACATGTTCTTGAGGAGACAAATTTGCTCTCCACCTACTCCAGTCCTGGGAAGGATCCCATCCATTGCCAGCCATTGTTACTGATTGAGTAAAATGAGCTAGTGGTTTATAATATGTCTTTACCAGGAAATAGATCCAGGGCAAATGCAAGCTCTGTCCTGTCTTCTCCTGTCTCTCCACAATTCAAAGAACCATAGACGATGCTCTAGGGCAAATCCAAGATCCCCCGGGGAATATTTTCAAGAGATATTAGGAAGGCTTCTCCATCCCAAGGATGTAGCACTCGGCAACAGCAGGGTCCAGGACACTCTTTGGGTGGGAGCTGACCTCTGAATCTCAGGGGAGGTCACACAGTTAGAGCAGTTCGTGGCACACATAGTGGAGAAACAACATCCCAGGAAGATTTCACGCTGCCCTTTTATAAGTTGGCAGCCACCGGAGCAACTGCAGGCAGATGACATTCTGTTTCTGCTGGTGTCCAAGGGTCCAAATTCTGTATGCCATGCTTCCCAGCACCCCAAATGCTCTCGAGTCTGTGTTAAGAGTGGCCATATCTGCTTATCCTTTTTACAGGGCCTTTTTACAGGTAGAGATTTGGTGAAGAATTAATACAGTATTTATGGGATGTAGATGAATACAAAGACTGAGATGGAAATAGGGTGTGTCCCTTGCAAGGGAGAAAAAAAGACAGATGGAGGTTGAGTTAGGAAGGAAGAATATAGAAGGTCTGGGCACACTTTCAGTAGGCACAGCCTGTGATCCTTCTGTCCAAGAGGCTGAGGGCCTTCATCAGAGTTCCTTAGGTATACCCAGAGAACGTGCTTGGTTCTGTTGAGCTGAGGCTCAACACACAAAAAAGTAGCCATGACTCCTCTATGGGACACACCCAGCCATCAAGGCAAGGTGAAAAGGGAACATTAAATAGATTATGCCACCTTTTAAAGCATCTATTCTAAAATGACAATGCTGGGGTCAATATCCTGGGCAGACTTTTAAAATATATATATATATCTTTCCTTTTAAACCTACATTTACCCAGTAGAACGTTTCTAGTTTCAGGTCTTTCCAGGAGACACCAATTCACACAAGGCAGGTGAATTCATTCAAGCTGAGTCCCTTCCTGAGGCAAGTCTTTCACTATAAACAGAACAAATTTTACCTTGAGTATCTATCTTTAGGAACCAGGTCACCTTCCAAAGACTGATGGGGATCCCTTGATGAGCAGTCAGAAAGGCTGTTTGTCCCCAACACTTAGCTCAGTTAATTTCCTTGGAGACTTCACATACCCAGAATTGATTATGTACCGCAATTGATACGGGAGTGAGGAGGGAAAGGACTAATACACTCATTAATATTGTATTTATCCTTAAGACTGGATACTGTATTTACTTTTTTCTTATCCTAAATTTAAGATAAAAGTGTTCAGGTACATAAAATTGGACAAACATTACATAGATATTACATAAATAGTTAGTTAAAAGCCCTCAGTAAAGATTTAAACAGACCACTTAGCTCTAACATTGGAACCAAAGATACAGTCAACAGGAGTCACAGGCTCAAAATGATCAGGTTTTGCTTAGAGTTAAGTTAAATATGCTAGAAACTCTTCAATTTCTTTTCCCAGTTATCAAACAGTTAGAGAGGGCAGATCTACTTACTATAAAAATGCTTTCTCACCCCTAAGAATAAGGCAGGCAGGTTTTTATATTAAAACAAAGCAAATGACATACAGATCTTACAACTTTTCTCTTTATATATCTGAGTAAATTTGAGCTTTCTTGATGTATGCTTATATACACTATAGTTAAAAACCTACGTTTCTTGCAAATTCCCAAGGTAAATGTAAGTAAAGCTTGGGAAGAGAGAATTCTACAAGAAAACCCACTGACAAGAATAAAAACAATTTTAAAAGAGAAACATCCATTGTTAGTGAAACAAGAAAATGGCCACAACTACAAGCCAGAACATCTGACAATTATAGTTAAATTTGGATATATAGTGGGAGCACATGAAGAGGCAATGCATGCCTCACTTCATCCAGACAGAGTGAATATTTCTTTTCTTTTTTTTTTTCGCCTTGGGATAGATTCTCACTATGTCACCCAGGCTGGAGTGCAATGGTGCGATCTCAGCTCACTGCGGTCTCCGCCTCGAGAGTTCAAGCGGTTCTCCTGCCTCAGGCTCCTGAGTGGCTGGGATCACAGCCACGCACCACCACACATGGATAATTTTGGTATTTTTAGTAAAGACAGGATTTCATCATGTTGGCCAGGCTGGTCTTGAACTCCTGACCCTGTGATCCACCCGACTCAGCTTCCCCAAGTGTTGGGGTTATAGGAGTGAGCCACCGCTCCTGGCCAGAGTGAATATTTCTTTAAACATGATCCAGCCCAGTAACAATGAGCACATCTACCATACACATCTGGGTTTCTAATATTCTCCAATTAAAACAACAACAACAAAAAAACTAGGTCTTCTTGGAAAAATTATATGAATGCTCATTCAGTCTCTCTCTCTCTCTCCTTTTTCCAGACAGTTTTGCTTTTGTTGCCCTGGCTGGAGTGCAATGGCTCCATCTCGGCTCACTGCAACCTCAAACTCCCAAATTCAAGCGATTCTCCTGCCTCAGCCTCCTGGGTAGCTGGGATTATAGGCATGGGCCACCACACCCGGCTAATTTTGTATTTTTTGTAGAGATGGGGTTTCTCCATGTTGGTCAGGCTGGTCCCAAACTCCCAACCTCAGGTAATCCGCTGCCTCAGCCTCCCAAAGTGCTGGGATTACAGGCATGAGTCACCACTCCCAGCCCAGGCTCATTTATTTTTATGTCTGGAGGTTGATGCTATCTGGGAGCTGGGACCACAGCTAGGGGTATGGGCCAAAACATCTACACATGGGCTTTCTGTGGAGACTGGGCTTCCTGACAGGAAGGGTAGGAGCCTGGCTGACTTCCAAAGGCTGGTATCCCAAGAGAATCAGGCAGAAGCTGTGCCTCCTTTTATGGGCCACCCTCAAAAGTCACAAAGCAACACTTTCACCATTGCCCAGATTCAAGGTAAAGGAACATAGATCCCATAGAAGAAAGGTCAAAGCTATGTTGTAAGAAGAAGATGCAAGTTGGGAGATACTGTTGTGATCGTCTTTGGAAAACATGCGTTTTCACAGAAGGTAGGGAAGTCAAATAAGCCTTCCAGAAGGAGTGATATGTAAATAAACCCTTACAGGATGAGCAATCGACAGCTAAATAGAAAAAAAAAAAGAAAGAAAGAAAAACGAGATAAATGCTTTCCCCTAAACAGGGGGGAAAGCATACGCAAAGATTTAGAAAATGAAATGATATAGAATCATGGTTGAAACTTATATCATTTAAGACATCTGGATTACACAGAAGAGTGATGAAGTTGAGGCCTGAGAGATATGTGGGACCTGAATTATGAAGGATTTTTTAATGTCCTCTAAAAGTTAAGATCTTTCTTTAGGGGAGATGTGAAATTACTAAATAGTTTTAGGCCTGAACTACAAGATCCTATTTGCATATCAGCAATGGGCTATTTAGATGTATTGCTCTCTCTCCCTTTCCCCATTAATTGGCACGTGTCTAAAAATGCTGTTTCCATGACACACTTGCCCTGGATTCTAATCCGCTTAGCTCCTTGCAAATCTAGATCCCTCTGTAGGAGGTGTGGAAAGGACCTGCTCTCCATTATCTAAAAGTGTTCTCTAGGGAGAACACTCCATTGAGTATTCTTTTGTACACTTCCAATTGAAACCTACTGGATTAAGTGTCATGAGAAGATGGAGAAAGAGTTTACCATGTTTTATATTGAAAAGTAATTAATAGAGTTGAGATATTAAATTTTTAATTAGTTTATATTGTCAATAAAGCATCTATGCACTACTGTCCCCAATGAAGGCACATGTGAATGAAAAATGGATACACTGATGCTTGTAAGTCTGCAGTAGTACCTCAGCATGTGACAAATGAACACAGACACACACGGGCTGTATCTACCAAAATGCCTTAAATCTCCTACCTAGTTTATTTAATGATATAGGAAGACAGAAAAGACTTAATGTAGATTTATGCTGGTGGACGGGGGAAAGAAGGAGTTTGAAAATCATTTACAGTGAAGAGTAAATTCTGTGAAGATAAAGTAGAAACTGCTGGTGCCAGTGCCATAACTGTTACTTAATCTGTGTCATGCCCTGAAAGCGCATGACAAGTGAAGTCTGAGTAGGTGAAGAAACTCTTAAGATTCAGTCCAGAATGGTTTCAATGTCCAAGGGGACTCATTGACGGAAGCTGGTCAACAGCAAACTCATTCTATCCAGAGAATTTGTATGATGCAAGAAAAAGCAAAAGCTTCAAGCTGATTCTTGAGGCACCAGGAGCTGGGCAAAGAAACAGCAGACTACTTCCTCACCTTAAATACTAGTTGCAGGAGTGGACCTTAATTTAATATATCTAATTATAATAAAAGTTAATAGTGATAAAGTCCTTACTATGCACTGAGTTTTTCTAAGTACTTTACATATATAAATTCATTTAAGCACACACAAGATCCCTACAAGGTAGACACTATAATTATTTCTCCCATTTTATATAAGAGGAAATTGAGACTCAGATTGAGTGATTTGGGGGTGGTCATATGTTTAATAAGTAACAGTTTCAGGATTTGGACTCATACAATCTGGCTTCCTGACTATGGATATTTATCCACTAAGCTATTCCCTAGGCCCCGCTGTTTTTTTTTTTCCCCCTGTATTCCCAGGAGTAGAACCTAGGCACAGTTTTTAAAGTAATAAACTCATTGTAAAATTTCAAATGGTATAAAAATATATTAACTACTAAATGAAAGTTCCATATTCTCCTAACCCCACCTCTCCCCACCTTTTGTTTTTTTCAAGTTACTATTGTTAAATATTTAGAATTTATTTGATTAAAGAATGTATTTGATTTTAAGCATCACAGTGTTTTATAGTATCTCTAATGTTTAAAAAGTTACATGGCATTGGTATCTTTCCAGTTTGATGCACACAGGCTTGTGAGACACGGATTCAAAGCTTGTTTGTGAGCCTCTGTTAGCTCATGAGTGCCCCTATCTGAAACTGGCATCAGCACCTCAGCTTCAGCATCTCCTTGTAGCTTGCATGTTCCACTGCACAGGCAGTACCTTGGGAATTTATTAAAATACTGTCTCTGCGTGAAAATGTGTATCTAAAGAGGGAGAAAACATTATTAAAAGTTGAAACAAATGTTGACATGTTGGGAGGGCATGCTTTGGAAACCCGTGTATCATGAGTGATTTTATATGTCAACTTCACTTGGCCAAGGAGTGCTCAAATATCTGCTTGAACACGATTTTTGGATGTGTCTGTGAGGGTGTTTTGGAAGACATCATTCGAATTGGTGAATTGCGGAAAATAGATGGCCCTCCCCACATGGATGGGCATTATCCAACCCATTAAGGGCCTGAATAGAACAAAAAGGCAACACTGGAAGGTTGAATTAACTCCCTGCCTGACTTTTGAGCCGAGACATTGATCTCCTTCTGCCCTCAACTCCTGGTTCTCAGGCCTTGAGACTAAGGATAGGATCTTCAAGAGCAGCTCTCTGGCTCTCAGGCCTTCAAACTCTATCACTGGCCTTCCCAGGTCTTCAGCCTACAGTTGGCAAGACTGTGGGACTTCTCAGCCTCCGTAATCACATGAGCCAATTCCTTCTAATAAATTTCTTCCTAAATATCCACATATAAATATGTAATATATATTATATGTGTGTGTATGTATATATCCTATATAAGCACACACACATAAATACCTATCCTATTGGTTCTGTTTCTCTGAAGAACCTGGGAGCCATATGATACATATGGTTCTCCATATATTTAGGTTTATATATACATATATATGTGTGTGTATGTATACAGTATACATAGGTGCATATATGTGTATATATTACCTAAATATATGGAGAACCATACAAATACATATACATACACACATACACACCCCACATATAGATCCTATTGATTCTTTGTCTGATAACCCTGACTAATACACTATGACTCTCTCTAAATGTGATTTCAGTAAAAGCCTGAAAACCTTTGCAAACATTTCTGGGTTTTCGACTGGAGGATTCCTGAAAGCTTAGGCAAAAATTATCTGGCAATGTCAAGGGTCTACTCTGCTGGCACAAAGCTCTCTATGGGGAGTCAGGAGACCTAGGTTCTCATCTCCAACTTGTAATAACCCTAGATAAATCACTTTAGTTCCCTGAGCATTGATTTTCTAGGTGCTAAATAAGAAATTTCAAAGGTGCTGACCTCTAAAGCCCTGTTCTCTGGTGAGATTTTTGGATGTCTAAAGGCACCAGGTAAAGCAAAGTGCTCTCACTGAACCTAATGCACATAGCCACCCCTGTTGCTGTTTCTGTGCATCTCCATCCCGGTTTCTGTGTGCTTTGGCTCGCGATGGCTCACAGAGTCTTCTAGCTTTGTCTGCACTTTAGAATCCAAGGGAATACAGGCAGTGTCCACGGGGGTCTATTTTTAAATGCATTCGGTAAGCATTTATTAACACCTTGTCAGGTGAGGCTCTGAGGCTATTGGCATGACTTGAAACATGGTCCCTGCCCTCATGGACTCAGTCTGGGGTGGAGATAGTATTACCTTTATTTGTGTTCAGCCTTGAAGCAATCGACACCTGCACTGTGCACTATGCCATTAGGAAACCCACTGCTCTCCTGTCCGAAGTAAACTCTCAGCTTTCCTTGTTTGACCCATGAGTTGTTTGAGAGAATTTTTTAAAAAATGTATAAACAAGTGAAATTTTTCCAGATCTCCTTTTATTGTTGATTTCTAACTTAATTGAACTGTTCTTAGAAAATGTGATCTGTTCGGCACCAATCCATGGAAATTTTCTAAGGCGACTGCTGTTCTCTTTTAATTATGCTTTTCTGTATTTAATTTTTAAACATTTATGCTGAATCAATTTAGAGAGATAATATGATAATCACAACCTCAGAGTCTAGAGCCAGATCTGGATTTTTCTCTCAGCTCTGCCAGTTACTGGCTGCATAAAATTGGGTGGTGATCTCAGTCTCCACATCTAGAAAGTAAGAATAATAAAAGAGACTATCGCAGTAGGTTCCAGAGAGGATCAAATAAGCTCACACTTGTACAGAACCAAACCCAGTTCTTGCACATAGTAAGTGCTCAATACATGTTATTTAATATTGTTACTCTACTTACATCATACACTCTATTTATAAATAGAACATTCTCAAAAAGGCAAAATTATAGAGGTGGAGAACAGATCAGTGGTTGCCAGAGGTTAGAGATGAAGGGAGGGAAACGAGATGATGAAAAAAAGGTGGCACAAATGGTCTTTGGCGTGACAGAACTGTTGTATATCTCGATTGTAGTGGTGGCCATGTGAATCCACACATGCAATAAAATTGCACAGAAACATACATGCACACATATGCACACACACGCACACACACACGAGTGCATGTAAAATGAGTTAAACCTGAATAAGGCGTGTGGATTCTACCCACTGTGTCAACTTCCTGGTTTTGATATTGTGCTATCATTAGACAAGACCTTACCATTGAGAGAAACTTGGAGAAGGTACACAGGACATCTCTGCACTACTTTTGTAACTTTTTGTGAACCCATAATTATTTAAAAATTTTAAAAACTTTTAAATGTTGCTGGCATATGATGAGTGTTAAATAAATGTTATTTATGATGTTTTGTCATAGCTGTTTTTCAAGTTTTTATGTATATTGAACATATATTAATTTTGAAATTAAATTCAGAACAATAGATGCCATTTTTAAAAAGACAAAGTGTATCCCAGCAAAGTTCCATATTGTTACATGTAGAGGAACTTTGAGCCCCTTGTGAACTGAAAAATGAATCAGAATTTCTGATAACCAGTGTCATTTTTCTTAGCCCCTTCTGATTTGTGAAAATATCAGGAGGCATGAATAAGAAACCTTCAGTCCTGAGTCCATGCACGTTGGTCTCCTGGACGCAGGAAACCTTGGGAACAGTGAATGGGAAAAGGCTGGCCCCCAGCAATTAGAACTCTGTGGCCTCAACGAGTGGTTTATATTCCCAGAACACCCCTAGTGAGAGCAATCTCCTACCTCCATCGCTCAGTTACTTTGACTGGAAAAGTCCTTGTCACTGTTACCAAAAGGGGTCCTGAAGATTATCCTACACAGTCTTTGCATTTGCAGTCGGAAGCTGAGGCCCAGAGACAGTGAGTTTCCTGACCAAGGCCGGTAGCTGATCAACAGCAGAGCCTGGTCTGGAATCAAGGCGGAAGCTGTTTGTCCTGGCTCTCACTGTGGCAGGGCCCAGGACAGCAGGGACTTGATGCTGTCTCACCCACAGTTGCCCAGAGTGATTGAGTGTAAACAGGATAACAATGCTTAAGGGGCACCTCCGCAAGCCCTTGGCACTGAGAGCGAACAGGGAGGCGATTGAGATGCACCCAGCCCTCAGCCTGGGCACCAGCCCTGCGGTGCATAGGCCTACACTGTAGTGCAGGTGGTGAGTGCCATAGCATGCCCCGGTGGCTTCCTCTCTGTCTACACCCAGAATTTACAGTTTTGAACCTAAGAGAACACTAATCCTAGAAGCCTAAATTTCCTTACACTGTTGTGAGTTGAAAAAGCTGTGCTCAAAGGTACACAGATGCTACCAGTGGAGGATGTCCCGGTTCTTGGCATTTGGAACAAAGAATTGGACAAAATGCACGAACAAAGCTATGAAAGAACTAGAGCATAGGAAAAAACGAGAGCATAGATTTACTGAAACGAAAGCACACTCCACGGGGCGGCAGCAGGCTTAAGCAAGCACCTCAAGAACGCTGGTTACAGAACGCTCAGGGCTTTAACTACCCTCTAGGGGTTTCTAATTGGTTACCTGGTTCACACCCTGTGTAAATGAAGCAGTGGCTCGCAACCAATCTGATTGGCCTGTGCAAGTGAAGGCCAGGCCTACAACCAGTCTGATTGGTTGCAGGAGGAGACCAGTCAGAGGTACTTTCATTTTTCATCTGCAAGGCAGAAAGTGGGATTGCAGGGGAGCCAGTTGCAAAGGCAGTAGCCTCTGATCCTTTTGTTACTTGCATGTGGAGAGGTGGGGTTTTCCTTTTTATTCAGTTCTAGGAAACCAGTGCAAATTGGCCTTAGGTTCTCCGCCTCCAGACACTCTTCTCCTGCCTCACAAACATAGGAGTACCTGTTTGTTAATTCATCCACTGACACACAAAACAACTGCCTGTGCTAGCTGAGTCCCCGACGGCAAGTCAGAAGGCAAATGGTGTGTTCCCGGCCCTGCCACCCACTAGCCAGATTCTTAGGCTCTCCTCTCCGAACCTCAGTTTTGTCACCTGACAAATGGGATGTCTTGCTTCCTTAACTAGCGAGATCGTGGTGAGGATTAAGTGATCACTTGGAGATGAAAGGTGTTTGTAATTCGTAAAGTGTGGTATACTAGACACTAGATTAGTGTCATATCATAAATCCCTGCCTCCCTCCCACAGTTCTACTGGGAGTTGGCCTCTTTTGCCCAAGCACTGAGATATGACCCCTTACATTTTCAAGAACAACTGGAAATTCCTGATCCTCAAAGGAGCAATTCAGAGTGGAACTTTACAGACATTCAAGTAGATCTCCAAAAGAGAGATTTGGGGGCCAGAGCTCCCCAGTCAATTCTGTTGGATGGCCCTGCTGAGAAGAAGAAGAGGATTTAGAAAGAGAATAGGTACAAAGGCATAGGAGACCAGCTCAAAAAATAGCACTGGCCCCATGTATGCCTTCCTATATCCTTGGAGCTAGAAAAAGTGGCACCTGCAGCCTTCATTTCTCGGTCTACCCTGCCACCTTGTGGCTATTTGCTAGACTGCACCAGTAAAACAGCCTCAGAAAACAGGGACCAACAGGAGCATTTAATCATGCGCTCACCCCTTTACTCCGTCACTCAGCAACGCTGTACAGCTGCTCACAGTTATTCAGACTGAAGGAATTCACAGGCAGGAAGAAGAGAGGGACTGAAGGGAGGATAAATGGAGAAAAGAGACTTGCTAGGCAGGAGTCTTGGTGTTTGCAAAGACACTGGAGCCTCAGGTTTGGGAAATGATGAGCTTCTCCATGTGACTGAAGAATAAGGTGCGCCAGGTAGAAATGATGGGAGATGAGGTTATAGCCTCACTATCAGAAAATGATATGTATGAAACTGTAAGCCTCTGTACATTAGTAAAAAACAAACAGAAAACAAAGAAGGACACAACTTGGTCCCTGGAGTGCAGGTCAATTCAGGTTACAGAAGCTGCCCAAGCCGACGCAAATGGCCCCCAGATTTCCATGGACCTTCCTTTCTGAGACTCCTTGGAGCAAACACATCCTCTGAATCCTTCACCATAATCAAAATCAGTTTCTAAATAGGATACGATCTTGTACAATCTGAAGTTTGAAAGGGACCGTTGAGCATTTTTTTTTCTTTTTTGAGATAAGGTCTCACTCTGTTGCCCAGACTAGAGTGCAGTGACGCATCTTGGCTCACCATAACCTCCACCTCCCAGGCTCAAACGATTCTCCTGCCTCAGCCTCTCCCAAATAGCTGAGATTACAGGCGCCTGCCACCGTGCCCTGCTTATTTATGTATTTTTAGTAGAGATGGGGTTTCTCCATGTTGGCCAGGCTAGTCTTGAACTCCTGACCTCAAATGATCCACCCGCCTCGGCCTCCCAAAGTGCTGGAATTACAAACATGAGCCACCGCATCTGGCCCTTAGAGTCATTTAATCCAACCCTCTCCACAAGTCAGGATTGCTGCCAACTCACCACACATCTTAATCTTAAATCGCCTCCAGTGATGAGTCCAGATACTCACCCAAAGCCCATTCCATATTTAGACAGCAGAAAATCCTTTATTCTGTCAAGCTGAGTTCTGCTTGTTTATAATTCCTGTTCATTGAAATAAGTTCCCCCACACACACACACACAAGGTTGTGCCTAATAAGCAATCAGATATATGAATGTATATGAAGAAGGTAACCATTTAGTGGCAACACTAAGGTTTCTGGAAATAGGAAATCATGGTAGTATGATTTCAGAGGAACTAACACTGGCATAGGCTTGAGGGAGAGGGGGGGCTGTGTCCTAGTCCTCACAGAATTTGTTTGCTTAATGTTGCTTGGCTTTCTTTCCTTTATAGTAGAGTTGGATTAGATCAGAATTCTCACCCCTGGCTGTAAGTTAGAATCGCCTGGAGAGCAGGCCGCAACATGTCTGAAAGTTCCCTATGGTACACAACTACTGGATGTGATCGTCAGCGGGGTAAGCTCAAATACTCCATGATTATTCAAGATACCATTAACTATAATAGTCTCCAGTTCTTGTTAAGGGGCTTTTTATCAAGCCCATGATGGTCTGGTCTGGTATATAAGCTCTTGATGATTTCTGTTTCATAAAGACTTACCTGGATCTAGAGCCTTCTCCCACCCGCATAATCAGAGTGTGGTTGTTCAGAGAGCACAATTATTTTGTTCTCTTGCATTCTTTCAGACAGAGATGCACCAGTGACATACAAGACAAAACTATCTAGAGAAGAAGAAGAGTGTATTGCCTGATCTTAACCAAGAGTCATGGCCTTCTTGTACCCCATTCTTCTCATCTGCAAGAGGTAAAACAAACCCATTTCAGTGAGTTGTCGTGAGGGTGAATGAGACCATGAGTGCCAAGCCTACCGGCAGTGAGAAGGCTCTCCAGATCTTAATTCCCTGAGCCTTTGACAGCTAGAATAAAGTGCAAACACGAGGCTGGGGTGGTGCCGTTTCTGAGAGCATTTTCCTCATCTTTCTTCCCATAAACAGCCTCTGCTGAGTTGTATCATGTCCTCCCAAAATTCATATGTTGAAGTCCTACCTTCTAGTACCTTAGAATGGGACCTTATTTGAAAATAGGGTAATTGCAGATATAATTAGTTAAGTTGAGGTCATTAGAGTGGGCTTTAATCTACCACAAGTGATGGCCTCATCAAAAGGAGAGCACTTTGGATACAGAGACACAGACACAAAGAGAACAGCATGTGAAGACGAAAAGATCAAGGGGGATCCTTCTACTAGCCAAAGAGTGCCAGATGGCCAGGAAATGACCGGAAGTTAGGAGAGAAGGCTGGGACAGATTCTTCCTTACAGCCCTCAAAAGAAACCAACGATGCCAACACCTTGATCTCAGACTTCTGGCCTTCAAACCATGAGGCAATAACATTCTGTCATTTAAGCCGCTTCAGTGTGTGGTACTTTGTTTCAGCAGCCTTAGCAAACTAACACACCTCTAGAGGTGGCTCCTACTGATGACATCAGAGGACAGCTCTGTCCAGATGGAAGGAGACGCTGAAGTTCCACAGAACAAGTGGGAGACACCTGAAAACCCTGAGAGTGCCTGTCCGTGGGCCGCCAGCTCAGCAAGGCTGTCCCCCTTGTACTGCCCTGAAAGAACAATTTGCCATTCTGAGCATGCCCCCTCTCAGGATATGCTGAATCCATAGGAATATCGTTTTTTTAAATTATACTTCAATTTCTGGGATACATGTGCAGAATATGCAGGTTTGTTACAAAGATACACATGTGTCATGGTGGTTTGCTGCACCCAACAACCCGTCATCAACATTAAGTATTTCTCCTAATGCTGTCCCTCCCCAATCCTCCCACCCCCTGCATTCCACTCCTGGGCCCCCATTCCCCCACAGGCCCTGGTGTGTGATGTTCCCCTCCCTGTGCCCATATGTTCTCATTGAGGAACATCATTTTTTAGCCATAATTTTATATCTTTTGGTGTTTCCTTGTGATTTTCCTTCCACATATGTCCATATGTCCATGTTTTGTTTTGTGATTTTGACTACAAACCCTCCGAGGGCTGGAACTTACTACAAACCTCACTGGGAGTCAGGTGATGTTTGGTAAGAATTCTTGGTGTGACCTTGAGCACATCACCTTTCCTTTCAGGCCTTTTTTTTTTTTGCCTATAGAAGAGAATTATCATCACTAAACTCTCTCCAGTTACAATATTCTGTGTTTCCAACTCCACATGTATTTACATAATCAACCTGCCTTCTTGGGATCCTAAAGGGAAGGAAAGGCCCAGGAAATTCATCTCTTAGATATGTTGAGCAGCCATCATCTGGGGTTAAATGAGTCAGCCTCATTTAATAAGGGGCTGGGGATTAGGGGGTGGAGTAAGACTAGAAAGTCAGTCCCCTACCTTTGCTAGCTCGGTCAGGACATCCCCCGCCCCCCACCCCTTGCTCACCCTTCAAGATCCCCCCCCGCCTCCACCTCCTTGGAGGCTGACCTCTTACTTTACTTCCTGTTTTTCTTCCTTTCTTGGGCTTGATTAGGGAGTGCAGGGGTGAGTATGGGTGGGGGAGTGATGCTCCCCAAATGTTGGGGAGCAATATAGTACTCAGGGGCTGCAAACCCACTAGGTCTCTTTCCTAGATGCCAAAGTCCTCCTGCCTGGGCATCTGTCTTTCTAGAAGGCTACTTTCTTTTTTTGTGTTAATTTTTCTTCTCTTTTCTGCCATGAGTCATCGGGAATGAGAGAAGGCCACTTCCTTAGTGACTGCTGAAGCTTGCTCATCTTTGGATGCAGGCCCTGGATGCCATATTACATGTGCTGGGCAGCGTGCCCATGCCAGGGCTAGGCTTCTGTGTGCCGTTTGGAAGCCTCCTACCTCTGCTCTGGGAATGGGGGGAACATTGCCTTTCTAACCATGTAAGGTATTTTGGGTGAATGATGTTTTGTTCCTTACCTTGAAGGGATTACAGCATGCCTTGGCCTCCACTATAGAGAAGCTTGGGCCTCGTCAAAGAAGTGTAAGGATCCTTCTAATGGCAAAACCCCAGAGGCATGACTATCTGTGTGTAGATTATGTTCTTTTGGTTCCAGGAAACAGACTCATACAGGCCAGTCCAAGTAATGGCAGTGGTGTAGAACTGGAGGCAGTGATCTCATTATAAAGTGGTTTTAAGAAGGATGGATTATCCTAGAAATCTAAGACTAGAAACCCCAACACAATTATAAGCTTCACAGAACTAGATTCTGAAAGATCATCCTAGTTCTGCAGTCCTCATTCTGGAGCTCTACCATTAATGTGGCCCAGCTACTCTTCAGGAGTCAGCTTCCCTCTGCTTCTCTTCCCCATTCTAATTATCGTAGTCCTTACCAATGCATGTCTCTGATAGAACACAAGACAACTTAGTATTAATTTTTTTTTTTTTGAGACAGAGTCTCACTCTGTCATCCAGGTTGGAGTACAGTGGCATGATCTTGGCTCATTGCAACCTCCATCCCCTGGATTCAAGCAATTCTCCTGGCTCAGCCTCCCTAGTAGCTGGGATTACAGGCATATGCTACCACGCCTAGCTAATTTTTTTATTTTTTAGTAGAGATGGGTTTCTCCTTATTGGCCAGGCTGATCTCAAACTCCTGACCTCAAGTGATTCACCTGCCATAGTGCTTTGATTACAGGCATGAGCCACCACATCCGGCCTTATTACTAATTATTGCTTTGAGTGAGACAGAGAGAAATGGAAACCCAGATTCCACAGGGAATAGCTCATTTCTCCAAGAAGCCTGAGGTCTAACAATTGAATTAAACTGATTAAAGTTCTATCGACAACCATTGTGTGAACTCAGTCTACCTGGACACTTCTTAGCTGCATGACCTTGGACTAGCTCCTGCCTCCATTTCCCCATGTCTAAAATGAACATTTGCAACCCGGCACAGTGGCACGCCCCTGTAGTCCCAGCTACTCCGGAGGCTGAAGTGGGAGTATTGCTTGAGCTCAGGATTTCAAGTGAGCTACGATTGTGCCATTGCCCCCCCAGCCTGAGTGACAGAGCAAGACTTCATCTCTAAGAAAAATAAAATAATAATAAAAAATACTAAAAATTAAAATGGAACATTTGCCTCTGGTTTTCCTTCCCTCAGGGTTGTAAGAGCAGAAGCCTGTTCTCCACTCTCCACCCCAGGCTCTGGGTGGCAGTAGGAAAGTGCCTTCATCCCTCCTGTCTCAATCCTTTCGTGGGTCAGACGCAAGATTTGAGCTTGGTGACCTTACCATCCCATCCTTTCCAACTCCTAAATAGCTCTGCATAATTCTAACCACCCCAATTCTCTGGGCTTACCCCTTACACATCCTCCTCATCCTGGTCCTCAGAAACCCTTCCTCTAAAACTCCCACAATGTAGAGCAGAACATCATGCATATTCCATGCATTGGTGAAAAGTTGCATTTATATCATGCTTTTTAGTAAATATTTTATATTCCCTTCGCCCCTGACTTATCTCCTTAGAGACTTTTCTTTTTCGTTATTATTGATTGTCAATTGGCTGCAGTTACTCACGCTTTGATCCTCCCTTTTGTTTAAATGGCCACCCACGCTATCCGCCCTTGCCCCTCTTTCTCTCTATTAAACAGTAATGAAATGCAAACAAACTTGGAGGTACTCTGGGAGCAGAGGGACCCTGGGGCCAGCTTCCCTTAGGCCTGTGAATTGTCATTCCTGAAGCTGTCTGTTTTGTAAGTTCTTTTGCCAAGTTTCTATGGGAGCAGAGGGATCATTTTCTCCCTTTTCAAAGAGCAGGGTGAGTTGAGGACTTGAGTTGGCAAGTCCTTTAAAGTCATTTTCAAAGGAAACCTGAACTGAAAGGCCATGCAGCTGGCAGAGGGTGCTGTGCCTTTCTGAGGCTCTCTGTGGGGCACTGGGTGGTCAGCCCCCATAGCTTCCCAGCACGTGCTCGGAGCCTGCTGCAAAGGCACTGCCAAGGGACACAACTGCCCAACAAGTGGGCCCACGGCCCATGGGACAGGCTCAACTCCACATGCCCTCCCCACTGCCACCCAGGAACAGGAAGGGGGAGTGCAGGCTTCTCCTCTGGGCCTGTGACCAGAACCACACTTGTCCTCACTGTTCTCAGGTCAAACTTGATCCTTGGGGTTGTTTAAGGTAAAAGAAAACTAGGTGCCAAAGCAAGCGAGGGTGAACTTGCATCTGAATCAGGGAATCATAAATGGTGTAATTCACTCTCATGGACAGGTTGGAAAGGGGACCCCAGAGGGAAAATGGTTTTCCCAAGTCACACTGGGAGGTGGCTGAGTTCCACCACAGGGCTCTTGATGGTGGAAGCACCTCTGCAGGGATAGAGGTTTGCTTGGGTACGAACCATCCATAAAGCTTCTGTGTCTGCAGGTGTCTGGCAATCACCCAGCAGACACCAAAAAACCTCAAATGCACTTGGGCTGAGAAATATATGTCTGGGGCCACATGCCTTCATACTGCCCCATGAGCCAAATGGAGAGAAATTGTTCATGAAGCCAGGGAGCACGACGGGCCTTCTCACTTCACAGAATGGGTAAACTGAGGTCCAGAGGAAGATGAGATGCCCATCTGTGTGTCAGCAGAGCTAAAAGGAAAGTCATTAAAAGCTTAGCCTAGGTTGGGCGGGGTGGCTCACACCTGTAATCCCAGCACTCTGGGAGGCTGAGGTGGGCAGATCACCTGAGGTCAGGAGTTTGAGACCCACCTGGCCAACATGGTGAAATCTCATCTCTACTAAAGGTTCAAAAAATTAGCTGGGCGTGGTGGTGGGCACCTGTAATCCCTGCTACTTGGGAGCCTGAGGCAGGAGAATTGCTGGAACCCAGGAGGTGGAAGTTGCAGTGAGCTGAGATTGTGCCACTGCACTCCAGCCTGTGAGACAAAGCAAGATTCTGAAAAAGAAAGAAAGAAATAGAGAAGGAGAAAGAAAGAAAAGGGAGAGAGAGAGAGAGAGAGAGAAAAAGAAGAGAGAGAGAGGAAGGGAGGGAGGGAGGGAGGAAGGAAGGAAGGAAGGAGAATGAAAGAAGAAAGAAAGAAAAAGAAAGAAAGAAGAAAGAGAGAGAGGAAGGGAGGGAGGAAGGAAGGAAGGAGAAAGAATGAAAGAAGAAAGAAAGAGAAAGAAAGGAAAAAGAAAAAAGAGAGGAAGAAAGGGAGGGAGGAAGGAAGGAGAAAGAATGAAAGAAGAAAGAGAAAGAAAGAAAGGAAGGAAGGAGAAAGAACAAAAGAAGAAAGAAGAAAGAAAGAGAGAGAAAGAAAAAGAAAGAAAGAAAGAAAAGAGGGAAGGAGGGAGGGAGAGAGGGAGGGAGGAAGGAAGGAAGGAAGGAAGGAAGGAAGGAAGGAGGGAAGGAAAAAGAAAGCAAGCTTAGCTTATAGCTGAGTGGGCAGTCCTTCCAAAATCTCCCACCTGAGCTCTTCAGAAACAGGGCCTGGAGTCCACAGTTCCTCCTGGTGCTGGGATCCCAAATGTGCATCCATGCCAAGGTACCAGGAACAAGTCCTAGCCTCATCTCAAATGACACTCCTTTCTGAGAATGCAGCAGCCAGCACCCCCTCCCCCTCCGAAGAGCACTTTCCACTAGGTTAGGAGCTGAGGGAGCCAGACCCAAGCCAGCTCCCATTCCTACACAAGAAGTCCTCCAGACCAAGCCAGCTTGACTTTTCAACATTTTATTCTTATATTTGTACAGCTATATTTTACAACGCGGTAATGCAGTTTAGACACAGCCAAACCCTGTCTCCGGAGTAGTTATAACACAAGCATGACGCAGAATGGGATGAGACAAACGTTCCCAAGGAGAGTTTAGTTAGTAACAACTTCAAGTCCCTGTGTCTGCCTACGCTTCAAAAAGGGATGGCGCACGCTCGCCCATCATTGAAAACTTCCATGAAAAAAGGCACCGTGAGGACACGTTGTACAGGTATATACAAACTGAAAACTAGAACAAAATTACACATTTTTCCTTCTGCGGGTTTTTTTGTTCTTTTTTTTTTTAATACACACTTTGTAAATTGTAAACCTTCACTTGCAAAAAAATACAAATACACTGAGGCATTTTAGACAAAATATTTTCTTACTTATACAGATGCAATACTTAAAATATTCTCTTAAGTGCTCTTTCTCAATAAAGATTCTCAGATCCGTGTCTGCCTGCAGATACAAAATCGAGCCTTTAACGCAGTTTTATATTTTTAATATATCTTTTTTAGGTTTATATATATTTATTTTATATATATATATATTTATATATTTACAACTCTGCCATATATTCCTTCACCTTTGGTTAAAAAAATTAAAGCCCTCTCTTTTATAACATACCGAAGTCTTGTCTTTTAAAAGAATGCACATTTACATACAAAAGAAACATCTGTTCCCACGAAACATATACATTCCTCATTTTGCAGACTAAAGTCAAGTCAGAACTTTTTGCATACTCCCCGCTTTGACATATAAAATGATTTTGCTTTTTGCTGACGTGGTTCACCTTACACATAGGAGAAGAAGCAATATTATTTTCTTAATGTTTTATGGCAGTGGGGGAGGGGGAGCGGCTGTGACTCCCAATCCCCCAGGCCCCGACCCCCACCACCCCCCACCCCCAGCTATGATTTGCACTAGTGGATGAAAGAGGCACTACATCATGGGATGAACATTGTAAAGTGTTACAGTATCCTTTGGGTAGATTCTGAGAAGGGGCTGGAGAGGAAGAAGCATCAACACTCCATGCTTCAGCAGGCTTTGGGGAGCTCCGGAGGCAGGTCAGTGGCCGACACGCGGTATTGCACCTTGGTGTTGGTGATGGCGCCATGCTTCTGGCGCAAGTGAAGTCGCAGCTGGCTTTTGTGACGGAAATGTAGGTTACACTTCTCACACTGCAGGGACAACAGAGGCAAACGTTAGCTGTCATCCACCCAAGAAAGGTGTCATTGCTCAAAGATTCAGAGAAGATTTTCCCTGCAAGGGACTGGGGCAGCTCTTGACTCTCAAAGACCAGGTTAAGAACCCATATGAATCCCGGCTTCTGCCAACAGATAAGCTAGCATCGTGCGAATGTCCGTTCCCTGCTTTCTCAAGTGTTGTTTCTGCTTCTCCCTTGCTAGAGACGTCCTTCCCTGCCTTAACTCCACAAGTTCAAGTCTTATCCAAAAACAGTTAGATGCAAACTCCTCTCGTCATTAAGGTATTTCTGAATCTCTCAAGGATGAAAATAATCCCTCTTTCCTTCCAACCTCTGTAAGATTTCTAGCTTTGCCACCCAGCTCTCCATGGGCATGGATCCTTTTTAAGTGGATAACACTTTGAGGGCAGTGGCTAATTTTCTCTAAACTTTATAATCTTCCTCGTGCCTAACAGAATATACCTCTTAGTCAAATTATGCAATTAATCTGAACACATCTGGACAAATGGACGAGATCAATCTGAATTCATGGAAATTCTGGAGTCTAGAGTAAATATTTTTAAATGCAGTTATATTCTTTCTTAGGGCATATATCTTAGATAAGCTAACTAAACATTAGCAAGTGGAGCTATTTCTTGATTTAATTCAATGAAGCATTTTAGTTTAGATAAAAGTTAATTAAATAAAATGAATGACTAAATGTAATGGGGTAATCTAGATGAGATCTTGAATGAGAAAGGACATTCTTAGATAAAAACAAAGAAAATGTAAAGTATGAACTTTAGCTTATAATTATATATCAGTATTGGTTCATTAGTTGTGACAAATGTATTGAACTAACGTAAGATGTTAACAATAGGGTAAAATAGGTGCATGTAGGAGCCTTTGGTACAATCTTTGCAACTTTTCTATAAATCTAAAACTATTCTAAAATAAAAAGTGTAATGAAATATGTTCAGGTAGAGTAAATGTTTTAAAGCAAAAATGGAAATAGATTAAGAAAAATTAAAAACGAGCAGGGCCCTGTGTAAAATCTCTGGTCTTGGGAGACATAGGGTCCACTGTAAATGTGCCATTCACCACTGTGTGTCCCAAGCATGTTGTTTCTCTCTCTGGGCCTTGGATCTCCCCTTCTGAATGGCCTGGGTCAATATCCACTGAAAAGTCATTCTCAACTCTGATATCCCATGCATCTAAAATTCTAGCAAATCATTATTATCACAGATATTTATTGTACTGTTAGTATGTGCATGCACTATCCTCGGCGCTTCGATAATTATTTAATACTAGAACTCCATGATGTCAATATCATTATCAAACTCGTTTTACAGGTTAGGAAGTTAAGCTACTAAGAGGATAATGAATTTGCCCAAGAACAAACAGCAAGTAAGAAGATATTCACTCACAACTCGATAAACAAGTGAACAAAAATAACCATGTCTTGCAGGTTAACCTTGGCATGTAGGTTAACCACTCATTGATTCACCCTTGTTCCCATCACCACCTAGAAGGACGTCATCAACTCCCCAAAGCAACCACAGGCAAAATGTACACAAATGAGCATGCTTGTGTTTCAGTGACCTTTTACTTAGAGATACTGAAATTTAAATTTCATACAATTTGCACATGGCACAAAATATTCTTTTACTTTTGCGAAAAAACATTCCTAGTTCATGGAATGTTCAAACATTGGCACACAGGCTGCAGCTGCCGAGACCTCACCCTAGAACACTGCAATCCCAGTGGCCTATCCACACTGTTGTGCTGCATGCTGGCCACCTCCTCTTTCTTAACATGACTTTTTCTATGTCTTTTTTCTTTTTTTCTGAGACAGAGTTTCGCTCTCGTCGCCCAGGCTGGAGTGCAATGGCGTGATCTCAACTCACTGCAACCTCAGCCTCCCAGGTTCCAGCGATTCTCCTCCCTCAGCCTCCTGAGTAGCTGGGACTACAGGCATCTGCCACCATGCCTAGCTAATTTTTGTATTTTTCGTAGAGATGGGGTTTCACCATGTTGGTCAGGCTGGTCTTGAACTCCTGACCTCATGATCCACCTGCCTCGGTCTCCCAAAGCACTGGTATTACAGGCATGAGCCACCACACCCAGCTCATTAATTAATATAACATTCTTCTTGTTATCCTCCTCCTCCTAAGACTGTTCCTTCTCAAACACCTTAGCTCCTCTTTAATGTGCATCTAACCCAGTATGGTGTGTCCAGCAGGCACTCAGTATTTGTAAAATGAATCAATCTATGTGGAATGAATCAAATCTATGTGTCCATAGTCTAGACTCCTCCCCCTCACCCCAGATCACCTATTCCAATACCCCCCATTTTAAAGATGAGTCCCCTAAGGCTTGGGCCAAGGTCTAGCAGGGTGTCTGACCATCAGGCTCAGATGCAGGTCTTCCAACCATGAGCACAGTGGTTGGCCCACTGTGTGCCTGAGACTGGAGCAAACAGTTCCACTGCCTTCCTGCTCCACCTCCTTCCCCACCCTCCCCATCCCCGCAGGCCAGAGAGTGGGGGCAAGAGGCTTACGTACATGGTAAGGTTTCTCTCCCGTGTGGATTCGCAGGTGGCTCTTCAGAGTCTGAAGGTGCCGGAAACGGGTGCCACAGATTTCACAGGGATAGGGCTTCTCGCCAGTGTGGATGAGCACGTGGGCACGGAGGTGGGCCACCTGAACAAAGAAGAAAGCATGAGAGGTCTTCTGGGGTGGACTGCAGGCCTCTGGGCACCCCCTCATCAGCACACACGGACTGAGCGGGCCTTTCCCAGGCCACTCTGCTCACCTGTACAAATCTGGCTCCACAGGTTTCGCATTTGTAGGGCTTCTCTCCAGAGTGAATTCGAGTGTGGGTTTTCAGGTTGGCTGGCCGGTTGAACTGGGCCCCACAGATGTTGCAACGATAGGGTTTCTCACCTATTACCAAGAAAAAGGGAAAAAGGAAAGCCATATTCAACGAGGAAAGTCTCCGCAGTCCCTGGCTCCTGGATTTCTAAGCAGACTTCTCCTCCCTGAGGTCACTTGTGTTTTCCTTTCCCTTAGGGAATGTCAGAGAGAGAATCCAGGGGCCTGCCCCCACGCCTGCCAGCCCTGTTTCACACACACACCTGCATACCTCGCAAGGGACCAGGGCCAAGAAACAGGTGGTGGCATGGAGTAGCAACAATGCCAGGTGTGGGACAGGGGAGGGGGAGGTTCCAGGAAGCCTGGGCTTTAGGACCAGCTTTGTCATTAGGATTATCTGCCTGTGGGACCTGGACAAGTCACTCTCCTTCTCTGGGCCTCAGTTTCCCTCTCTGGAACCTGAGGGGGCTGCTTTAGATTACCTGGGAAGGCTCTTCTAGCTCTTCACTTGGATAAGACAGATTCGCTCATCAGCTCATTCACCAGGGAGACACAATCAGGCTGCTCTAGTTTCTCTCTTTTAGAACAAACATATTTTTCCACTTGTGGCAACTACAGCTGGATTCCATTTGCAAGAGGGGGTGGGGCTTGGGTCTGAGTAGATGCTCAGGCAGAGGAAACCAATAGAATGGCTGGACCTTCCTTCATGGAAAGTTTCTGGGTAGTAGGGTCATATACAGTACTAAGAGAGTAGATTTTAAATAACAGTCAGGCCAGGAGAAGCTATCTGGTAATGGAAGGTGAGCTAAGAAGGAACAGTCATTTGAATAAATCAAGAGGCCTTCAGTTTTTTTCTGGCTTTACAAAAATAGAATCCGTTTGCCTCTCCCAGACTTAGTCTCCTCACCTGTACAGTGAGATTAACACCTCTGACCTCAGCAAAGGCAGGAAAGCAGGATAGAGCATCTCAGAGGAAAGACAGAGGGTACAGGGAGTGAATGAGTCAAGTCACTAAGCAAAAACAAGACAGGGTTGGGCCCCTTGTTCAGGCCAGCATGGGGCCTGCTCCCTGCCTTGCCCCACTCGGCTTTCTCTAGGATCCTCTCCCTGTCCTGCCCCAATAATTGTGGAGAGGTCGGGTTGTGTGGGGCAGGGCCATACCGGTATGGACGGTCTTGTGGCTGGCGAGGTTGCCCTTGTAGCGGAGGAGGCCTGGCAGCGGTCACACTTGTAGGGTTTGTCACTGTGGGTCTGCAGCGTGTGCCTCTTGAGTGAGGCCTCCTCAGAGAAGCGGCAGTCACACTCATTGCAGAAGAAGGCCCCGTTCTCTGTTGGAGGGTGGGAGGGGGACACCAAAGTCAGCACGAGGAAGGGAGGTAGGGCTCTCAGGCCTCCGTCCTCTATAGCTAATCCCTGTGCCAAACTGAACCCCCAGCCCCTCACTCACCCGCCCGACATTCATGGGAGCTTGGAGCAAAGGATCTGTGGGGACTTTAATTTTCTTAGCATTTAGTCTTAGCCAGAGAAGGGAGAAAGGAGATGAGTTAAGGTACAGAAGGGAAGCTCAGACACGTAGGTACTCAGAGGGCCTGCACCAGTTTGAGGAAAGCACAACAGAGATATTCTTTCCCCAAGAGCTCTGAGAATTGACTATTAAAAATAAGTTTTCAGTTTTATTTACACTTATACACAGAAGCCCTCAGGCAAGACTCTACCTCTGAGCCTCTCTCTGTATCTTCGTCTTCAAAGTCAGATAATAAATCCCTGTCCTGCCTACCTGACAGGAGGATATTACATTACACAAAATAAAACACAGAGCATTCTAGGAATGTAAGCTACAGGTCAAATTCAATTCTACTGAAGGAGGAATTAATGATGAACACTCCGTGGTCACCCTTGCACCTATCTGGATCTCATGTCTCCCAAATCCTCCTGTGAGATTGGGAGACCAAAGCTGATAGTGGAAGTGGAAACAGAGGCCCAGAGAAAAGGAATTGGAGTGCAGAGCAAAGGCAAAATAGCCACGGGGCAGGAGGGGACAGTCCTCACTCTCCCACCTAGGGGTCCATGACCCTGTGCCAAATCTCTTGGTATAAGCAGCTAATTATTTTTTTTCATTTGTTGTAATGATTTGAAAATGACAAGTCATGGTGATTTAACTCTGATTAGGTACTACCGGGCTCTATTCCTGTAGCCAGAGCTGGGTGAATCACTAGAATTTTTTGTCTAGTGAAAACTGGGGATGCTAATCACCGACTATCCAGGAATGCCAAATTAGTAATTTGCTTCAGCTCTTTTTTTTTTTTTTTTTTTGAGACAGAGTCTCACTCTGTCACCAGGCGCCAGGCTGGAGTGCAATGGCATGACCTCGACTCACTGCAACCTCTGCCTCCCGGGTTCAAGCAATTCTCCTGCCTCAGCCTCCTGAGTAGCTGGGACTACTGGCGCATGCCACCACGCCCAGCTAATTTTTTTGTATTTTTAGTAGAGACGGGGTTTCACCAAGTTGACCAGGATGGTCTCGATCTCTTGACCTAGCGATCTGCCTGCCTCAGCCTCCCAAAGTGCTGGGATTACAGGCGTGAGCCACTGCGCCCGGCCTCAACTCTTTTAACTCGGCTAACATTACTGAGTACCTACTCCATGCTAAGGACTTACTACCACCTATGGGGGATGCAAGAATGGGTCAGATGCTTCTCCTTATAGAATACACAGCCTGGCAGGGAAAATAACATGTACACAGGTCAGTCCCAGTACTTTAGGTATTGAGGAATGGAGAAAGCTCTGGGTGTTACAGCCAGCCCCACAAACTACTTTTGCTGGGATAAAGCTGAAAAGACTGTGTGGTAAGTCTTGATGAAGCCAGGTCAACTCTAATACCCCATTCCTTGCTCTGGTTAGCCAAGTTCCCTAAGAGGCGAAGTGTGGGATGAACAGCTAGTGACTTTGAGTGCCAATGGACTTCCAGTTGGGGACTGCTCCAATCAGAGATAACAGCGTAAGTAAAGTGGAGCATGACACCCATAGAGCAGACGGGTCTTCCTTCTCCCTGACAAGGGGAGGAAGGGAAAGGGACGCACCACAGCTGGAATCCGAGTACTCAGACTGGGTCTCTCCCATCTCCTCGGGGAACGTGGGTCCGGCAGTGTGGAGGCACATCTCCGCATGCTGTGGAGACTGAGAACCACAGGACGCACACTTCGGCGGGTGCATGTAGAGTGGTGAGTGGCTCTCGCTGCTGCTACGGGGAGAGCCCGCCAGGGACCTGTGGGGCAGGAGTAAAGACAGCCTCAGCACCCGGGGCAGGGCCCCAAGACCACCCTCTCCTCCCTGTGTTTATGCAAGCCCAGAGGCAGCAGCTGGGCTGACCACTCAGGCTCTGAGCCCCAGAGTTGTCCTCGAGTTTATCTGCAAACAGCCTCTGCAGAAAGGGTCAAACTGAGCCAGAGCTTCCCTGCAGTCCACAACCTCTCTCAGTCAAGGGTAGCAGGATGGTCCCAGCCACATCAAGACCACAAGAAGTGCCTGTGGCATTTACAGAATGCTATTCTACCCCAGAAGGGAGTTATCTCTCTTGCTATGAAAAAATATATACTACTTAAGTGTCATTTACTTCCTTACTTAGACTAACTCAGTCAGTAGGCACTGATTCCACACCTCTAATAGGTTCAGCAATTCAGGCAAGCAAAGAACAAACCCCTGCATCCATCAGAAGAAATGATGCGGAACCCTGCCCAGGCAACCCCTGACCTCACACCAACTGTCTCTGAAATCACCTGTTAACAATGTTATTGAGCCGGCTGGCTTGTGGGATGGTGGAGTCCTCCCCCGCTGGCACTGAGCTTCGTTGGGGACTGGAGGTCAAGGTTCTCAGGCTCCATGGGTGGCTGGCAGGCAGGCGGGGCGGTGTAGGCTCGTGGGGAAAGGCGGCCCAGCTCAGCCTGCTCTGGCCCCTCTGGTTTGGCATTCTGGTTGAGGCTGTTGAGCACGATGAACTTGTATTTCTTCCAGTTGCAGGCTTTGGGGTCAGTGGGGCTCTTGGCTGGAGGGGGAGCCAGAGGCCTGGAGGATGCAGGCATTCTTACTGCTGCAGGACTCTGTAGGCGAGTTGGGCTGGCAGTCAGATTTCTGGGGGCTCTGTGGACTCACCAGACCCTTCCGGTTCAGGGGCGCATTGGGGGGCTCGAATGCAGGGCAATCTCATCTTCCGAGGAGGGTCTGTCTTCTTCTTTGCTGGCCTTGTCACAGGGGAAGTAGGGGGCATTTCGGGCTGAGGGGGCAGCAGGCTTGGGCCCCTCAGCCACACCGTAGTGCATATCACTTCGTGCCTCTTCTGGGACTGTTTCCTTGGGCGAATAGATATTGCCGTGGCACACGCCGGGGGACACCTCCAAGGCCGGCCGGCTGTACTCACCGGGGACTGGCCTGACACTGTCGCAGGGGAGGGCCCGCTCCTTGGGGGAAGGGGTTGGCCACAGGCATGCGGACATCCCGAAGCTCCTCGTCGGAGAATAGGAAGCTGCTGACAGGGGAGGTGGCTGTACATGGGGTAAGAGGCTGGCGGTGTGGACAGGCCACTGTACAGGCTGGGGGCAAAGGCTCTGCTCTCACACCCAGGGGCACTCCTCAGTGGCAGGCTGTTCTCCACCACCTCACGACCCCGATAGGCCATAATGTCTTGGGGCATCAGCATCCGGCTGTTGAGGAACTCTTCACGGGGAGGCTTGATGGCAGGAACCATCTCTGCTTCACTGTAGGAGGAAAAAGGAGGAAAGACACCGGCCCCAAATCAGAACTGTTAAATAGATGACCTTCCAGGGATCCTTATATAACCACATCTGTGCTTGGATTAGCTAAACATAGGTAACATGGTTCTGGAACAGGGGAAACAGAATTACAATGCATTTACGCTAGCAGCCTGAAAATCCAGCCTACAATTGGGAAAACTGAGGCCCAGAGAAGGGCAGTGAGTTCCCGGCACAATCTGTGCCTGATTAGACATGATCTTCTATGTTTAAAGCACATATCTATGCATGTGTGTGAATCTATAGCTCTTCCGATGTTATAAAATTGTATAGCTCACATAAAACTTTCAAAGCCCTTGCCTCATTTCGCCCTTGCAAAATCCTGAATGGAAGGAAAGGCAGTGATTATTGTCTCCATTTTACACACAGGGAAACAGGAAAAGAAGAATTTATACCATGTTGGTATGACCCTTTCGGAGGCTCATACGCAAACGAGTAACCCCCTAAGAAAGAACTTGCCCCACATGCTGGTGAAAGTTTACGACAGAGAATGGGCAGCAAATGCCAATGCAAGAACAGCCAGACCTGGTTTGCAAACCAGGCTGTGCCACTTAGCAGGTAGGGGACCTGGAGCAGGTTACCTAGCCATTCTAAGCCCAAGGCCTGACCCACTGAAAGTACTTGTAAATGACAGCAATGATGATCTTGCCACCATTATCACCCACAGGAGACAAAGAACTCTAGCTGTATATACCTGAAGGGACATTATGTGGGCAAAATAAACAGGCCAGCTCACCACGGTCACAGTTAATGGAGCTAGAACCAATAAGAAGGTTAAAGAGAAGCCAAAAAGAGAAGCTTTCTAACTGTCCAAGGTATATTGAGTGGTTCTGGGAACACTGAGTTCCTGGCTCCTGAAGGTTTTCAGACACAGCCTGGAAAGCCCTTCTGTTTGAGTGAGGACGCAATCACACTAGCATGGCTGGATCAAATGATTCTAAAGAAGTTAAGCTCTGAGTCTCTGTTCCACTTAGCTCTTCACTTCTTTGGATCTCAAGTTCCTCACCTTTAAATGAAGGTCATGTCTTATCAACCCTTGGGTAAGAGGTTAAACTCAGTGAACTCCATTCAATTCAATAATGTCCTGCCTAGTAGGAGCAGCGTGACATAAAAGATGAGTAAGATAGCCCCATAACCTTAAGCAGCCCACAGTCTGGTAGGGAACTAAGGCACATATGTAAATAGTTATAACAGAAGAAAGAGAACTAAAATACATATGCAAATATTAAAATAGAAGGAAAGTTTAAAGCACAGGCCAAATGCTTCGCAACACAGAGGAAAAGCTGAGGGAGGAAAAGTGGTAATCAGAAAAACTTCCAAGGAAGGGCTGGCATCCAAGATTGGCCTTGCAAGATGGGTAGGAAGAGAGGGTATATTGTGAATGGAAGAAAGCAAGATGTGGTAAAGCATAGGACATCTCTGTATAGCCACAGGAGTTAAGTCTGCCTGGGACACAAGAGTTAAGAAGAGCAGAAGTGTGCAATCAGTAGAAATGGGGGTTGCAGAACATCATAGAGGACTATTTTTTCTGTGTGCATGAATTATCAAAGGTTTCTGGTCAAAGACTGTCTCTTTCATCTCCGAGGCTTCTACCTAGGTACCAACTCACCTGGCCTTGATAAACTTCCGGCAAGTATCCACAACATGCTCCATCTGCAGGTACATAGCTGTGGCCATCACGGCCATGATGTTGCCCTCCCGCAAATTGAGTCGAGACGTGTACATAAAGTCCAGGAGAATGCAGAACCCCCTCGGGGTTGATCTCAGGATCTAGATTGATCACACTAAGGTTGCATTTCAACTGGTCTGTGAAGATGCTATAGAACAGGCCACTGTAAAACAAACAAACGTCCCCACTACAGTAGACATATGGAATCTGTGATCCATTATAGTCAGCACTGACACTCAGCCCCCGTTCCCCTGGGCCTACCTCCAGAACTTCCATGGTATTCAATAATAGCTGCTATTTATGGAGAGCTCACCAAATGTCAGAGAGTCATTAAGCACCTTACGCACATTATCCTTTGCTCCTTACAACCCTGCAAGATAGGTACTATCGTTCTCTGCCTTTACAACTGGAGGAACTAAGATCTGAGGGGGTAAGTGAATATTCTTAAAGTCACGGGGCCTGTTTTCCTTTTAGCCTTAACTATACGGACTACCAGAGTTAAATTTAGCACTCATTTGCAGTAACTATTCTTAGTCTATCTTTGGCATAACCATTCTCTCTTGTTCTATTGCACTTATACTTACTTTTTTTAATTCTATTTTTTGTTTTTTTTAGAATTTAGGTATGAATGACAAAGAAATAAAAATATGCCTTCATCTATGCTCTACTGCTTTTATCAAAGTCCATAGATTAACAAAGGGTCAGTTATTCCTAGAAGACCCAAGTCAAACCCCAAGCAATGCCTCCAGGTGCCACGCTGTCTGGTGGTGGAAAGAGTACTCAGTTGTAAATGAGAATTCTGGGCTACCATCTTGATTCTGAATTCTATTATTTCGGAGTGGGTTGCCAGAAGTGAGTCAGACTTCCACCAAGTAGCTATGCAACTTTGGGTAAGACACTTAGCTTCTCTGCATCTTGGTTTACTCTTCTTCAAAGTAGGAGGAACAATCGTGTCTACCTTATAGTGTTGTGCAAGAATGAAAATGTAAAGGATATAGAATGATGCCTGGCATATAGTAAGCATTCACTAAACATCGTCTATTACTTTTATATCTCTATAAACCTCTGTTGCTTCCACTATTAAAAAACAGGTACTTACAGTAAATGTTGGATACGTTATCAAACAGCAACAGAGATCCCTGATTCTATGTCACTTCCCCCTCCCTGTGCTTTCCTTTCACTATCTATAAAATGAAGGCACTAGTGCAATGCATGACACTGAAGGCTACTAGGAAGATCCAGGGAGATGACATCATGTAATATAAAATTGCTTTGAAGACTCAAAATACTTGATAAACATGAAGAATCAGCTAGTTCATGCTCACTAACTCTTACATATACTCTGAACACCCGTGGCATAAAATAAATACATTTATAGCATAAAAGAGCAAAATATTTCAAATTAACTTGCTTAAGCTACTTAAAGACAAAAGTTCATTTGAAATCTTTTGTCATTTTTTCACTTGGTTAACTGAAGTTATTCTCCACGTCTGCCCCAAATGCTTCCTTTCTTGGGGCAGTACACAATTTTTCTCCCACTATTCCTACAGAATATGACTCTTTCTTTTCTAAAAGTGCATTCATTCATTCACTCCCTGGGAGCCTACCCTGCCAGGCCACGGTGCTGAGATCTGCGGCCAAAGCGAGACGTCATCCCAGATGCAGTAAAAGGCCTACATGTTTCACATTGCTTGGCTGCCAGCACCATCGCCCCACTTGGACTCACCCACCCTTTCCTTTCAGACCCCTCACCTGCAGGCCATGAGGACTGTTTTATGGGCTCTAAACTGCTCACGGCTCACAACAATGACAACATCAGTCAAGATGTCTCGACTCCGGAGACGATTAAGGTTGAGAAGAACGTCACTGGCATGGCGGGTGAACTGGATACAGCTGTCAGCCGGCGAGGCCATTTTGTCTTCACTTGAAAAAAGAGGCCAAAATCCTGTTAGTCCTCCAGAACCTGTTTCCTGCTTGCCACGGGTATCAGAGTAGGTGGCTCAGCCTGCTGAGGTACAGAGTGCAACTCAGGTCCCTTGTGTTTGATCTTTGAACAATTCATACCCCAAGTGTGGCCATTATTCTTCACAGTTGTAAAATGGGGAGAGTAACTTTTATCCAACAAGTTGGGATAGAAAGCTCTTTAGGGGAAAAGCAAATGAATATTTGCTGAGTGTTTTTCCCACATACCAAAGACTCTGGCAAGCACTGAGAGGCAGTGAGTATGCTGAAATGGAGAGATGGGGAGACGTGGTGTTTTAAGATCATCAGGCTAGACTTGTCTTTTGCTAGCTGCGGGACTTTAAGCAGGTTTTTACTCATTTTGGGCTTTGGTTTCCCTAAATGGGAGTAGTAATACCTATGTGGTTATAAAAATCAGAAATACATTCCTCGTTCATAGTAGGTTCTCAAAACTCACAACTATTCTTGTACGTATCTCATTTCATTATCTCAGTCACCATTGGTCTATCCACTGTTAGGCTTCAGAGTTGCCTGACTTTTGTACCTGGAGGAGCTAGCATATCGTTGGTGCATAGCAGCTGGCTTAATTAGTTTGTACAAAGAAATAGTAAGAGAATGATTGACCATACAAATGTTAAGACAGTCTACTGTAGAGGTGAAGGGGTGAGAACTAGGAGTGATGTAGAGGGAGCTAGTCATCCTTGTCTCATATAATGAACAGTGGCAAAGTTCACAGAACACATGCATTGGCAAAAAGAAACAGTTTGTCCCAACATTTTAAAGCATATAATTTGATTTACTTACCCAATGCCTTGCTTCACAGTCCAAAATTTTGCTTAAAACCTGCAGAGAAGAAAGCAAACAGGAATTGATTTAACGAATGTAAGACTGTCCACTATAGTCTTATTTTAGGATACACACATTTAGTTTTGCTTTGATAGCTGCAGCTTGCCAGCTGGTGTGGTTTTACCACAAGCTAACAAACGTTTTCCAGCTCTGCTCTTACGGAAACAACAGGCACCCCGAAGCTATGAGATAATAATGTTTCTATCCTGAGTACTAGGAGTACAATTGCATACATTAATTACTTATACATACAGCCATACATACATGTATTTCCTGCTTCAAAGAAAAACAATTTATACCATCCAAAGGCCACTTGAGTTTAAGGGAAAGAAACATAAGAAAGTGGTTCTGTCAACATTAATGATAATGATCCATCCGTGGCCTGAATATACTGGACGCCATTCCAAACCTGCTAAAATATTATCTTTCAAGTCCCAGGATGATTCCACAAGGATGACAGGGCCAATATCTTTATCCTTATTTCACTGGCAATGAAACTGAGACTTAGGGGTTCCAGTGGCTTGCTCAAGACAAACAGGCAGTATTTCCTGCCTATCTGAAAACATTAAGAGTGGATATAGGCTCTGTAGAATACAACCTGAGACGTCATGTCTATGTATTCCTTGAAAACCTTTGTCTTCTTTTTCAAAGTTTTCTCTCCCCTGCCCTACTGGGTCTAAGACCAGACAGAGTGCTATTGCTTCCAGGTCTGTGCTTCTCCCCTGCTGGTAAAAGACTTAACTATGTGATTTAGCTGAGAACTGGCCAGGGAGCACTAAACCTTAAAGAGATTTAATGAAATAGGTACCTCTTCCAAACTGGCTTCTCTAAAACAAAATCATTAAAAGCACAGGTGTAAGACTCTCATTTACGATCAAATGTAGGCTGAAAAACAAAACAATATTTGAACTGTCTTTCCCCCTTAAAAAAAAAAAGTAGAACCTTTTAGAGCTATTTTCCGGGTAAAGGGGCCCGAGGCCAGCAAGGTCATGTTGGGCCATGTAGATGGTTAGTGGCCCGGCCCTAGGTCTTCTGGCTCAAATTCCTGTCCCCTTTCCAAATCAGCCTACGTGCTGTAGAACATGCAAGACAGCACCCTGATGTGGGTGAATCTCATTTTTTAAGTTCCTTCCCCCACACAAACACTTTGCCCCATTCCAGGCTGCTGAGTCTTACCAAATGAGCACTCTAAAATGAGAGGTTTCCTTGAGTCTGTAACCAAACACTCTGACATTTCTCTGTGGTCCCAAGTGCCAGTCACTCAATCCCATGGGCTCCAAGGTTAGTGTGTGCATGTGAGCGAGTGGGGACTGGAGGGGAAGGAAGTGGGGGAAGGGAGAGGACAGAAAAAGACGAAAGAAACTATCTATCTCCTCCTCTCCCCATCCCAACTCAAGATAGGCGAAGAGAGACATACTAACTCAGTCTTAACCAGACTTCAAGGATTTTCTCATTTGCAAAAGAAAGTTGAAGACACATGGGAGGTTTACTTATAAACTTGCCTCTCTTGCCTCATGGAAGGGATCCTCAAACACTTCTGGAATACCTAGGCTGTTCTTTAACCAGCTTCAACCACGAGCTCGCTTGTGGATTTCCAGGCGCAGGCTTCTGGAACCACGGGAAGCCCCAGATTTGCCATTTCACCATGACAAGTGGCAATGACTCACTCCAGATACAGAATGAAACAAACAAACAAGCTCCCCTGTGTCCACTGTCAGCTAGGACTTGGGCTTTTCACCTTAAGCCTCTGCCTGACCAAAAGCAAATATACACACACAAGGCGCAGGTCCTTATCAAGCTCACTCCTTTGTAAGCCAGCTCTTCTTAAGAGGCCCTCCCCCCCAACTCCTGAGCCTGTGGGTTGAGTGTGGGCAATGCTGTCACCGCCCCCACCCTAGACGCCGCAGGTATGAAAGCACCACCAGCATTTAGTTTGCTTTTGTACACAGCTCTTAGTCCTTTCCCCACCCCTCACGATTGCATCTTATTCTTCTAACAGCCCTGATTTATCAGGGAGGGAACTGAAGCTCCAGGTGAGAAGCCTTGCCCAAGATCTCAAAGCCAATTTCCAGCAAGTCCTGGACAGGTCGCATCTCCTAGATTCAGCCATGCCACCAATGCCACACACAAGTCTACCCGCAAAAACAATCTCCGAGGAAAAGCAGGGCTGTCGATGAGAAACTGACAACTGCTGCCCCCAGACCCGGACTTCCCATCCCAGTGTCCCCGGCACCCCCCGCGGGCTCATAACCACCGTGGGAGAGCTCAGTGTTTTCTCCTCCCTTCCTCCCTTTAGCTCCTTTCGATCTTTCCTTGTGCATATCCAACTAGGCTCCTTGAGAAGGCAGATCCTTCAAAAGAGTTTTCCATTGAAGAAGAAAACAGGAACCGAAAATAAAAAGCAAAGAGAGAGAGACAGCAGCAGAAACCAGAGAGAGAGAAAATGAGAGAAGAGCCACAGGCGAGGTTAAGAGGCAGAGAGCGAGCCAATACAAAAGACCCCATCCTTTTCCTCCCCCTCCCTCCCCTGGGCTGGCACCAGGCAGCCCCATTTTCTCCTTCACACACAAGAGAACAAACAGGAGCCCTGCGGGCCGGGGCAAGTCTGGGCAGACCTCACTACCCCACCCCGACGACACCGTACCTGTCTTCCAGGGACTGCCCGCCCCTGGGCGATCCACCTCCAAGACTCCCGCAAGGCGAGACGGAGGCTTTGTGGGATGACTGTGGCGGCCCTTAATTTAGTTACATTCAAATAAAACTTTTCGTGCACCTCGGTAGCTAACATTGTGTGTATGCCTTTTTTTTTTTCTCTCTCTTTTTTTTTTTTTTTTTTTTTTTTTCTCCCTTGTTACGCCGTCAAGGCAGCAGGCAATGAGGGGGAATGGCACAGCCCTCTCATTCCCGGAACGTAGTCAATCTCGGCTCTGCGGATTTCACAGAACAGGCTCTGCCTATCGCCGGCTCCAACGAGAAGTAACTTTCCAGGAAGCTGCCGGGTCCGGCAGCCGCCAGGATCGCTGCCTGCGCTGCGCTGGCCGCCGGGGATTCACCCGGGGAGGCGGGGCCGCCGGGGAAGGCTCGCGGGGAATACAGCACACTTTCCCCTAAATCCCTCGTCTGCGCCTAGTCCAGGGCTCTCAGAGTTCACCTAGTCCAACCTTTTACCCACAACAATTTATCAACGGGGAAGGTCAGTTAGTAGCAGAGCTGGGACTAGAACCCAGGAGTTGGAATCCAATCCGAGGCTCGTATCGTGACTTTAAGTTGCCCCATTCCGAAGTTTATTTGCTTTTTTTCCTCTTTTTGCCTTCCATTCTCCCTTGCCCTCCTTCTTTTAGGGGAATGTTTGGGTGAGACTTCAAGGTCAAAAAGATGGAGTCCCTAGGGCTGAGGGTCTCCCTCAAAGGCGCCCCAGCCAAGGTTGGAGAAAAACTAAACCGAAAGCCCCTTCCGACTACGTTGGCAAGAACGGGAACCCAGCTCCACTTTGGTTCCCCCCAGAATCTTTAGAATTAGGAGCTGCCAGGCCGTAAGGATTTCCCAATCCGATTTCCCCGAAACCGTAGAGACCCGGCTTGGACTGGGCAGAGGCCCGGCCCGGACCGCTGCGCGCGCACGGGCGCTCTCCACACTTGCCTCATCTTCCCCGCGGCCCTCCCGGGAATTATAACCCCGGGGTGCCCTGTCCTAATTGGTCTCGGTAGCAGGCTCCGGGGTGCGCTTTTGGGGGTCGAGGGGACAGCGAAAGACTCAGCAACCAAGGCCGCAGTCAGGTCCTAAAACTAGCCAGTGGCGCCACACTGTGCTGCTCAGCCCTTCGGCGGCAGCGGAAAGGTCAGAGTCGGTCCGCAAAGACTGAGCCTCTTTGGCCTCAAAATTCTACATTGAGGCCTTCTCCTACCCCTTCGCCCGGGAGGATAAAGGTGAAAGAGAAGGTTGGGTTTTAATATGGGGTAGGGATGAGAATCTGGGAAGTTAAGTAAGTGCGTTTATTGGCAAAGAGGAGTCCCGTGGTTCCGGGAGCTCAAACCTAAGGGTGTTTTTACCGCTGCCTAACACTAGAGAGAGACCCTCCATCAAGGTTTGAAACCGTCCAACCCTTTCTCGCCCCTCCCCCTCCTTCCCATTGACCTAGTTTGGCCAGAGCCTCCTGATTTGGAGAATGCCTTCCGCCCTTCCCCCCGCCTCTCCAGCCAGGCCGGCTGTTGGATTATTGGTAATCTAATAACTCCAATAACTCGCTGAAAAATCCAAAGGGGAATTTGAAAGTGTAAAGCACTGTTTAGGGACAAGGACAAGGAATTTTAATAAGGCTGGAGCTGCCACAGGGAACCCCGCATCAGGGGCCCTGCAGTGGGGCTCCCGGTCTCCGCAGTCTCGGCGCGGCAGTAGACACCACCTTGGTCCGGCGGCAGGGGGTGAGGTCAGACCGCTGAGTTGTTTTTATTGTTAGGGGAAAACACTCTGCCCTCTCTGTCTGGGGGACAGGAGGGTGCGGAGGCGACAGTGGATAAAAGCAAATTTGATAACGCGATGGCCTCGGCAGCCGCTTTAGGTAACCGAGGTGTCCGGGGACATGATGTCCTGACTTTCATTTCTATCACGTTTCCTGCCAACAGCGCTCTTACAAGCCTTCAAGCTTCTAGGAAATGCAATAAAACAGTAGGATGTGTTTTATCATCAAGATCTGAAGAGGAGTTGCAGAAGGGACGCTCCCCCATACGCTCAGCTCAAGACAGCCTTCCAGAAGGGCTCGAAGACAATGCCAACAAATCACGTCCCGGGGCAGAGATCCCTCGGCCATCCTGGCTGGATTGGGCTCAGCCTTTGAAAAAAAAAAAAAAAATGCTGGCGGGGGAGGGGGAGAGGCATGATCTCCTCAAGCAAACAATGCCTTTAAAAATCCGATCTGGAAAGAAGTCAGCCAAGGTCCTTATTCACGTTAATGAAGATGGAAGTCACTAACTGTCCTTGGAAAGCGATGAGTCAAACTTGACCGCGCTTCAAACACGTTCCCCAGATTCGTTTCCAGCCCGAACAGAGGCGCGTTTCTCCGACGCGGCCTCCGACGGCTCCCGCAGTGGGAGAGGCTGAACTCGATCCCCGCGGACCGGGGCGAGGGAGACGGCGCAGTCTCCCCGCTGCAGAGCGCGCCGGCCGCCGCTAGGGGCCGCCAGCCTGCGGACGCGCGTTTGCCATCTTAAGTCACGAGCTCGGAAAAAGAAAACTTTACGGAGGAGCTATTGTGGCACAGATTCTGGCCAGTCCACATGACCCCCGCCCCCTCACACACACATACCCAGTTTCTCGCCAGGCTACATGAAAGGGATGGAAGGAAGGGGAAGAGAGCGGTTTCAGGATCGAGGTTCGCCCCTGCAAGTCTTTGGCCCAAGCCTTCACCCCCCTAACATGCGAACCCCTGGGCTCTGAGACCCCCACCCCTCAGCACCATCTGGGCTTTTCCTGTCTATTACAGAAAATCTTAAGCCATATTTTCTTTAAAAAAAAAAAAAAATTCCTCCAAGACTGCTGGGGAACGGTTTCCAATGAGCGCTGGCAAATAAGGTCTCCTCAGAGGTTAAACTCCTAGTTCTGGCTGCCGTTCCTTTCTCATAGATACTTCAAAGGAGCTGAGATAAACCCGCCTTTGACTTTCAGACACTGGCATGAAATTCAGAAGCTTAAAATCTGGTCCTGGTTAAGTCACTAACTCACCACTAACAAGCCTCCCTCGTCGGCCTGTTTCCTCAACTGTAAAAAAAAAAAAAAAAAAAAAAAAAAGAGCTGTACGTCCCAAAGCCCCTGAGCTCCTAGAGGGCATCCTCTCACTACCGACTCCTCCTGAGAAGGGCCGCGGGGACAGGAAGATGGTGGGTTCGAAGCGGGTTATTTGTAGTTTATCTTAGTGGAAACAGATGCTCATCGCTGAGTGACGGTGGACTGGGCGAGCAGCGAGGCCTTTCTGATTTTCATCCCTCTTGTCAAACAAAACTTTGGAGGTCATAGGCCATCCCCCACTGGAGGGTGCCCTCCTGGCATCTGGTCAGGGTACGGCCGGCCGGCCGCCCGCCCGGGAGGTGGCACCGCGAGCCCGCCGCCCCCTGGCCGCGAACTCGATCTCAGCCCACCGCTAGGTGGCAGGCCAGCTCGTCCGAGAATCGCCGCGCGGCCGCAGCTTCCACTCCGATCCCTACCCCCGCCCCGCTTTATTTTCTGTCTGGTGGCCGCGAGGGTGGGGGTGGGATTGCCTCTAAAAGCAAAGCTGGAAAACATTTAATTTAGTGGATGTCTTTTCGTTCTTCCCGACGCTCCCGCCTGTAGCAACCACAACGCGGGTATCCGGAGCTGGTTTCATGTACTATAAGTTGATTTTTTTTCCCCCGGAAAAGCTTTATGTACTGGAAAGGGAAAGTAGGTGCACTTGTCTTCAAAAGGCAGAATGGCGCTCGACGGTATTGGCAGAGATTCTTGCCAAACACTGGTCGTCCAGCAAAGAAAGTCGGGAATAAACTCCTGATCGTCTCGGAGGAAAGGGGTGCTGGGGGCTGAGGGCTGGGTCCCCCACTTAGGCTCACGGCGCCGGGCAAAGCGGGGGAGTTCTGGGGAGTCGGGTGTGGGCTTTTGGTGAAGCTGAGGGTCTCGGAGCGGACATCGGGAGGGTTGGGAGGGGCCGTTCCTGGCCTCCACTGGGGCGAAGAGAAACCGGCCTGGTCTGCCACTGCGCGGCACCCTCGCTGTGCTGGCGGCGGCGGCGGTCCCACTTGTTGCGCAGTGCTGGAAAGCGGCACGCGCCATTCCATGTTGACTCACAGAGGGCTGCAGACCAGCCTACCAGTGCTCCACGCCATCCACAAATCTCCTCAACACACCCCTACACACACGCCCTACCACCGCCGGCAAAACTACAGCACTTCCAGCCACTCTGATGTTTCACACCAAAACATCCCTCACGATCTCGGCATCAGACAGGCAGCAGAATTCAGATGCCCCAAGAAGTCATTCCCAAGGGAAGGGCGAGGCTACCTCCGCCTGGAGAACTCTTCTACTTAAAGTCAACCAGGCACCATCCCCCCCCCCACAAAATATATATACATATATTAGAACCACGTTGCCTATTATAACACCATCCTAGTTGGAAAGCAACATTTTTCTTACGTACTTGATAAACTGCAAAGTCATTTTTTTTAAGTAGTTTTATCTCCCTTATTTTTTCTTTTTTAAATGTCTGGGGGGGAAAAGAATGCTTCATCAGGTCACTTCCCAATATTTCCCAAAAATTGACTTTTGCCAATAGTTTCACCTACCGAGGGGTGGCGCTGCTGCACCGCCTCCTCTCAATCTCTAAGTTTTTCACAACAAAGTGGGTTGTGAGTGTGACTACCCTGCGGGGGGATAGAGGGAAGGAAGGGTTTTGACATCTATCCATGGCTACCATTTACTCAACCAATAACTGGAACTCTTCAAGGGCTCAGCAAACGACAACTTAAGAATCTAGAGTCCCATCCCTGTCCACCAAACCCAGAATAAATTAGTCTTTTCAAGAAAGCATTGGGATAAAACCCTTCAAAACTGAAAAGAAGAGAAAAGGGATAATCGGAGAATTCCCACTTTTCCTGACTTTCTCCCCTCAAGTCGCCTAGTTTTGATGAACAGCATCTAGGCTTCTTGTCACTATCAACAGACCCTTAAAACTAGCCAGTGCTTCAGCTTCTAGTATTGGAAAGTCTTCCAAATAGGATACTGGAAACTTCTATTTATAAACTTGGGGTGGGGGGGGTGGGGGGATATTTCCCATCTACAGGTTTCTATTTTGGCCCGAAGACTCAACTGCAGTCATTAGAGTAAAGGATGCCCATCTCCTGATACTTATTCGCCATTTCCTCCTTCCCCAGAGACAAATATCTTTTCTTCTCTTTTTAAAAAAGTATATATTTTAAAGCAATAATGTGATTTCATCTCTCTCCTTTGAGCTCATGTTTGCTACCTCCAGGAATAGCGTGTGGACTAGGGCCAGATGAACTTCAACTTGGGCTGCAGATTTACGAGGTTCTGTTCCAGTGCCAAAGGCTCTTGGTAGTAAATAGTGAGCAAAATAGATACCTGTCTCCTGATGGATCCTGCCGCCCCCTCTTTTTTTTTTAAGTTATTTATTAAAACCACACACACCTTGCAAAGAAAAAGGGAAACTGGCAGTCTGTGTAGAGGAAGCCGGTGGCATTGCTCAGAGCCACAAACTGTATTTCTAAACAGCCCTTTCCCTGGTTCCCTCTCTCCTGCCCCCACTTTTTTTTTAATCCAGACTGTAAAAAACACAGCTACTGACACTCTTTACTTTAAAAAAAAAAAAAAAAAAGAGAAGAAGAAGAAGAAGAGAAAAAGTAAAGCGTTACAAGACTTTCCTCCTGGAAACTATAAGCTGATTGAAAAAAAAAATCCATAAAAGATTAAATCCTGGCGGGTTGTGGGGTGGCGGGTGGCGGGTGGCGGGAGGGGAATGGAGATTGGCTCTCTGAGGTGGTCAGGGGCCCTGTAACAGCTTGGGACTTTCAGCACCTGGTTTGGGGTCATTTATCTGCTCAACTGTCAGGACCCCCCCCCCCCTCACCCCCAAACCCCAGCCACCAACTCAACCATCCTGGAAGGGAACACAACACAGAGGGTCTTTTTTCATTTTTTTTTTTTTTAAATCGGTTTGGTTGTGTTTTTGTTTTCCATGGGGGAGCTTTAAAACTCATTATTGCAACACTAGTTCCATTTTTCGCCAGGGTTCCAATAACACGGCATCATAAAGGCAACGCAACCCACAGTTCTCAAGACATTTACCACGGTCACTACATCCGGCAGTGGGGTGGCCCCTAGCTCCTGCTGCCACCGCCCCCCCCCCCCCCCCCGCCCCTTCTCCTCGCCCGCCCCCGGAGCTCAGCCGATTTCTGAGGCTCCAACTCTGCCCACTCCCTCCCCGGGCCGCCGCCGCCGCCGCCGCCTTCCCCCCATTCTTACTCCCTCGAGGAGAGCCACAGGTTGCAAATCCAACCAACCTCGCAATCTATTTTTTGCAAAATCACTCACAAAGATCTTCCTTTCGCGCCCGCGCCCGCTCCTCCCGCGCCAGGTCCCCCCCCCCCAGCCAGAGCCACAAAGTGCCCTTCTCTCCTCCCGAGTCTTGCACAGAAGGAACGCGGGCTGGGGCTCGGTTCGTCTTCTCCTCGCCCAGGGTAGGGACCTCGGGAATCTGACGCCCGGCGTCCACTACGCTCAGGCCCGCAGTTCCTTTTTTACAAAGCTTGCACCATGGGAAAAATAAAATAAAATTTAGGAAAGGGAGGGAACAGCCATTGGGAGCCAACACAGAGTCACGCAGAGCCCAAAATACAAACACCGCGGCGGCCAGAAATCCCGCCACCTTTCTCGTTCTCCCAGGCCGTCCTGCCGAGGTGCCCAGAGTCCCCCAGCACGCCGAAAGTCACCGCAGGTGCAATGCGCACCCCTTTCCCACCCACCCCAAGAAGCCCTGTCCCGCCATCAGCCTCTCTCTCCTCGGGATGAGCAGGGAGAGCGCGCGGAGGTTCCCGACTCCCTTGACTACAACCAAGAAAGAATAATTTTCAAAGTGTTCAACATCCCCACCCCCCAAGCTCCCCAAAACACAGAGGCAGGGGACACCAAAACACTCGTCTCTTGTTAGGAAGATCAAGGCTCTGAAAGGAAATAGTAGACACGATACTTCATCTCATCTGGATTTATGACCAAAAACAAAAACAAAAACCCGAGGAGTTCGCTTGCATTTTTTCCTTCCAAATCTCGGTTCGGCTCCAAGGCAGGGAATCTAAAGGGCCGAGGCCGGTGGAAGAGAGCCAGCGGGGCGAGCGAGCGGTCAGCCTCCCTTCTCGCCTCCCGGAGTTACCCAGAAGGACAGGGGAAGGGAAGGAAGAAGCGGCGAGGAAAAGAGGAGGGAGGGAAGGCGAGGCCAGGAGCGAGGGAGCAAGGAAAGCAGTTTGCAAGCGAGAAAAGAGGGAAAAACACAGCCGCACGAATCCAGAGAGAGCACAAGCCGTACGCAAGCAGCAGCAGAAAGAGCGAGAGCGCGAGCGCGCGTCCTCTCCCGCGGTCCGGGGCCAGACAGCCCCCAGACCTGCCCGAATCGCCCCCCAAGCACTGTCTCGTCCTCTCTGCTCCGGCCGCCCCCTAATTCCCCTCCTTCCTCTCCTCCACCTCCTTTCCAAAAACCAAAACAGCACAAGGGAGGGTGGCAAAAGCCTCCCCCAAACCGGCCGATTCACTCAAAGACAACAATAATAATAATAAATACATTTTAAAAAATCTATATCCTAGAGTGGGAGAGACGTGGGACTAATCTTCGGCATTTATTTTAACACCTGACAGCTAGAATAAATAAATATATACATTTATATCAATAGATACACATAGAAAACTTGGAGCCAAAGCATTTGGCAAGAGCGGAAAAAAAAAGAATTAAAAGGTAAAATAATGATCATGAGCAGCGGCGGCGGCAGCGGCACCAGCGGCAACAGCGGCGGCGGCGGCAGCAGCAGCAGCAGCGGCGGCAGCAACAGCAATAATCACCTGGTGTCCGGCCTTTCCTAGAAACTTCTTGCATCACCACTTCTAAGAACCCCAGTTCTAAGAATCAACAGAGCTCAATTCTCGGAATTTGAGCTTCGGACTTTACCATTGCTACGTGGCAGGGGAGGACTTGGTGTCAGCTCGCCAAGATTTTTGCCTCCCCCTGGCCGATAAAAAGCCCTCAAAGCCACAGGATTTTTTCACCAGCCGGCATATTTCGAGGTCCTCATCAGCAGAGCGTCTCGGATTTGGAGGTTCGGGTTCGAGGCTGGAGGGGCCTGAATGTGGCTCTCCCTCCCCGGGCCCGTGGCGATGGTCTGGCCTGCTCCGCCACCGTCACGTGGGCTCCTCCTCTGTGACGTCGGCGCCTTCGCTGTAGCAAAGCTCGGCCTCTGGAATTCTGAGAACTAATTTGCTATTCGGTGACATAAGAGGGGGAGTGCGCTTTGCTTTCCCGGGGTCTGGGGCTAATTCCTCCTCTCTTACCCGTAAACTCAGCTCCTCGAGTTAAATGCACAAAAGGGAGCGAGGGGTTTGAACCACTGGAAAAAGTATGTTATATATAGTAGGGTTAGAGAGGCGAGTAAGAGGAAAAAGAAAACACAATAAACACCACAGCTCTTTCCAGCTAGAATATTAGGCACCACGAGAAAAATATTTGCCAAGCAGTTTTCGGTGGGTTCATTTGCTTTATTTTTATTTAGGACAGGGGTTTTTGCTGTTGTTCTGGGGTTTTTTCTTTCTGGTGTGGTGGCTTGGGATTTTTGGTTGCTGTATTTTGATGGTTTATGGATTTTTGCTTCTGATTTTTTGCCTTTTGCAAGTTTGTGGTGTTACGTAAATCATAGGATCGGCATCGGTTGGATTTTTTGTGCGTGCCTTTTCTTTCCGTATCTAATCTCTCAAGCGTTTTAAAGAAGATGTATTATTTCGGTACTAATGCTATTGAAAGAAGCTTAAATTTTTGGCCATATGTAACAATCCCAGCCCCCCACTTTTATTTCCCCCCCTCCCTTTGGTGCAGTTTTTTTTTCCCCCTTGGACTTTTGCTGAAGTCTGTCTCTCCTGTACTTGAGAGAAATGTTCAAAGGATTTGTTTTGGTTTGGTTTGTTTCTTTCCAGGACAGCAAGTGGTGGGTTTAATCTTTCTGTTATTGTTGACTCTTAGGGAATTTCTTGTTGCGAGAAACGTGTTTGTGCGTGTGTGGGTATGTGTGTGTGTGTTTTCTACAAAATTCTGTGAGCCAAATACCTGTTTGTGTTTTGTTTTCTCTTAAGGTCTTGCTTTCTTTTCGGGGCTCGTTTCAAGGTCGTTGTAAAAAATCTTTTCAGTCTGTGTTTAAGAGATCGGCCGGAGGGAATTCTAAAGGCCTGCCGTGCCAGTATCACAGATACTGCCTGTATTTAGAACAGACTGCTAGAACTACAACGCACTACACGCAGCACGGTGCTCTTAGCTTTGAAGCTGAGTTTGGGGGGGGGGGGGGGAGGAGAAGAGAGGGGAAAATCTTTCCTTCTCTTTTTCTCTATTACTTTCTTTTTAAAGGCAATTGCAGTGCAGAATCATTTCATTGTGGGTCCTAGTTTGTTTGTTCAGAGCTGCTAGTTTCCTTATTTAAATGTTGGTTGGGGTTTTTTCCCCTCCTACTCATCCCTGAATAAGGGAGACTCTTGTTTCTTTTATGTCTGTCTCTTAAAAGAAGGGTGTGAGGGGAAAATAATATTTCAGATTCCTCAAGAATTAACCCAAAATGTTTGGACCAGAAGCAGCTTTCAAAGGTCAGGCTGTTCTGAGCCTTGGCTATGAGAGTCCTTCAAGCGACTTATTAAATTACAGATGAATTCTTAAAGGTTCCACAAAATCTCGTCACATGTTAACTTCTAATAAAGATATGTCCTAAAATAATCTACCTATCTCAACTCCAAATTTAGGTTTATAATGAAGGAGTGATCAGAACTGTGAAAGATTGCCGTTTGCTGGAATATTTGGGATCTCTTTCACTGACAGTCCCATAAGAAGTTTCATCTGTCACTGAAAATGCTGTTGGTGATGCACCCCCACCTCCCCCAACATACACACGTTTTTTTAAAGGCTGTATTGTAGGTTTTAGAACCCAGGAAGGTGCAAAGAGGTTGATTATTTTCCACAAGGGCTGGAGCTTAGGAAATATGCGTTGTGTCTATCTCTGTGAAATCTGAATATTTTAATACTTATTGACAGATGGATTACTGCAGCCTCTGCAGAAAAGCCTGTCTTGTGAAGGGTTTTTGAAAAATATACATAGGCCTAATCCTGTCACTGTTGTTGAAATGTACGCTTTACCCCCAAAGACACGTGATATTGTCAAGTTCAGATTTATTCTGCCAGAAGGCAGACTATCTGCTTTTTCATTTGAGTCCCCTTCCTCCTCATTTGCAAAGAGTTTAAAATGAATCCCACTGGATGCAAAATGACACCCCGATTTTGCAGAAGGGATTTTCTTTGTGTGTTTATATGTGTGATAATTTCTTCTTTTATGAGCAATTAGCACTTCAGGATTTCTCAGATGTATCTCTGTGGTTCGGAATGTGAATTGTATGGCTCTGCCCTATTATTGGTCCTTCAAAAGATTACTTTTATGATTTTTGGTCACTTTTTTTGGTCAAAACTGCCATTCAGCCTCATCCACTGTCCCCCCACAACCTGAGACACACATAGCTTGTCACTCCTGTGCTTCCCTTGCCACTCCACTCTTAGCCCCATGGGGGCGCTGCAGAGCAAAGGGAAGACTGCTCCCTAAGGCAGTACAACCAGCCAGAGTGGGGGCTGGGAAGGAATTCACCCTTCTCATACCTCAGCCCTCTTTAATTCTCTGCACCCAAGCCCCTAGAGGGAGAACCCACCAGGACTGGTTTATAGATAATTAACCTCATCACCAGGGACCTCAAATCTTCCCAGCACATTATTTCTGGGACCAAGTGCCAGAGTGCCACATTTTTCTACTGCCTTTTGCCAAATCAATGTGTTTACATTGAAAGAAATTGACCAGAACAGAAGACCAGTTAGAAAGAGAAAGAAAATGATTATTGAAAATTTTCTAAAGATAGACACTGATTTTTCGATGAGTCTCTTTTACTTTCAACTGAATGAACCGTGAAGAAAATTGTGCACCCCCCCTCTCAATCTTTTTTCAATTCCTAGGAAAGTAACTTTGTCAAATATTATACCAGTTGAATTTCTTCCAGAATGTCATTTCTTCTTTCATTCTTGACCTCTCCTCAGCATCCAGTTGGCATCACTATGTGGGCCTCCCTCATTCCTGCAGTGCTGTGTTACAGGATTAAAGAAACGGCTGACTTGAATGTATTCTGATTCTTTTAAATCATCCTTAAGAAGCTCGAAAGAGTGATTCCATGTCTGGGGTCTTATGAATAATTCCTGCAGACCTGGGGCCACTACATATCAACTAGTCCCATGATTTAATGGTTACTGGCTGTTAATACTCAGAATAGAGGATCAGGCCAACCTCTTTACCTCGTGGACTGGGCATAGGTCCCTGATCATTGCTGCTGGGTAAATATAAGCTTTATTACAAAATAAAATAGACTGGTCCTTTCCATCTATTTAAGGAAAAGAACAGATTTCACATTCAATTCCCCCTTGCAAAACCTTCCCCGCAATTCAGTCATAGCTGAAAAAGAACCTAACCTTAGAATAAACACTGTTCTATCCTCTTTCTGAGGGGGGCTCACTAGAGAAAGTTGGTTTCACCTGTAAGGAACCTCTGGCACCTCGGTAGGTCTTTAAGATATCACAGCATAGGACTACAGATTTTAAAACTGGAAAGCATTTTTCAAATCAGTCACCTTCTATAGGCTTTCTTCTTTCAGGATTACAGGCTGGGCCTTTGATAGGAGCCTGTGTGACCACAGGAACACAACTGAAAATGGGTCTGCATGATTTGCTGGCCCTCTGTCATTTTAGAGGATCAGGGTAACCTGACAACTTGAGTCTGTAGGTGGGTATCTTGTTTCCTTGTAGAACTGAGGAAAGCAAGGCTGCTATGGTCTCTTTGTAAACTGTAAAACTCCGAGCCAACTCCAAGTGATGATGAGTTTTGATGGTCATTTGGGTTTACTTATGCCTGCCAGCTACATTGCAGTACTTGGCACTACTTTTGATAGATTTGGGAGATACTATCTATCTGCCTTGTTAAATTTTACCTGTTCATTTTATTTCAGATCCTTCATTTAGAACTGTTGTAAACAAGCTCCTTCTAGTATCCTTAGAGAAAGAAAGGCATTTTTAACATAGCAAGATGAGCAGAAAGTTTTGAGACATTAAAATAATATATAACTTCCAGCCACCACCTTCTGAAAAGGAAATATCAATGTTTAATTTTCATCCGTACGCTGCCTGCTTTTAGCTTTTGTTACTCTGAGATTTTTTTCCCCCCCTTTAGAAACCTTTTCAGCCTGGCTCAGAGTTTACCCCAAACACTAATTTTCCACACTTTTCTCACTCATTTAAAATGGAAATAAATATTAGGAGCTTAAAATAGAGAAGTGATGGGGGTTAGGGGGTGTGTAATGATTTGTTTATTGCGTTCAATCGCTGGTTTGAATAGCAGGGCTTTCACTTCCTATGAAACCTTAGCATGAAGGAAAGCAGCAGCTGGACTCTGAGAGGGATGAGGGAAGGAAAGCACTTGAGTGTTTGTAAACTCAGGGTGGCTGGTCCACCCGCTGCTGCCGCTGCCGGGCTGCTGGCGGCTGTACTTAGCTGTCTCTACTACCTAAGACTAGAAGTGGAAAAACTTGATTTGCGTGTTGTGCCTGCATTTTTTTTTTCCTTTCTTCTCCACACCGCCCTCTTGTACACCTGACCATGCAGAAGCCTATCTGAAACCAGCTCCATGGCAGGGAGAGCTGGAGAGCGGAAGAATGTACGGAGGGAGGGAGGGGCTCGGTACTTTTCCATTCACATCTCCACAGTGGCTTTTCTTGTTTATTTCACCCTCCACCCGCAGGAACCTTTCAGCTGCCTGAAATTCGAGTCATTATACTGTTACCTGAGGTCAGACGACAGACACTTTGGTGCACGCTTCCTACATGTCAGTGTCTGTGTCATTTATATTCATAAAGAGACACACACACACAAATGTAACTCCACGGGGGCACAGTGTAGGGAGAAGGGGAAAATGCAAAATACTGTATTTGTTGCAAAAAAGAAAAAACAAAAAGAAAACCCCTTGGTTTCTAATTAACGCTCTGCCTGAAACTCTTTATGGGACATTGAGCAAAGCCACTTGTGAGGACTCCCTTTCCTCAGTTGTGATTTGCAGGATGCCTGTCTGTGCTAAATGCTATACCTTTACATTTCAATATGCATTTACAGAACTGTGCAAGAGGAGTGGAAAGAAGCTGAGTGCATATGTGTACCTGGGGCTAGGAAAGGAGTTAACATATAAACTTCTAAGTAAAGAAGGCAGGTCCCAGAATCATCATCTCTATCAATTTTTAACCAGTTGTGGACCAAAGTCTGGGATTATGCTGAGTGGGTTCAAAAGCCAACTGAAGGTTTTAAACGTTAAGAAGTGGAGGAGGCCGTTTCTAAGACCTTGCACCTTTGATCTCCAGCATTCAAAATCAAATGTGACCGTTCCCAAGTGTCTTTTCTGCCGTACATTTCTTTTCTTCCTCTGTGTGTTTTTGGAAACTGTCCCCGTCGATGATGGGAAGGAGATGACATTTGTACATTGGGTAGTATGTGGATGTAAAAAACACATCATAATGTTCGAGGGAAGGAAAGGAGAGCGGGAGGAGAGAAGGAAGGAAGAGGAAAAAAAAAACCCTAGAGAGAGATTCCTAGTAAGAAACGTAGAGGTGGCTCAGCCATCACTGTATTAAAGGTAATTATTTGAAGTCAGAGGAAATAACAAATGAGGAGTTTTCCCTTACTAAAGGAAAAAAAAAAAGAAAAGAAAAGAAAGAAGTCTTGATCTAACAGAACTTGAAAGCAATGAAAGAGATACTTTCCATCAATATTTCTTGTACTTTTTTGATCTTCATTCTTTAAAAAGAAAGGTCTAAAGTTTCTCAGGCCTGATTGTCTAGACAATCTAAGGCCTTTAACAGGCCTTGGCATCCTCAGAAAATAATAAAATGACTCCCTACCACCCATTTCTCCACTGGTTTAGACTTTCTGGAATATTGGGTCTGTATACAAAGACTAGTGGAACCAATTGCATTCCCCCCAGTGTTAGGGGAAAGTTACAGGGCGCTAGAACTGGGAGGCCCCTAGCCATTATCCAATCCAATGCTCCTGATTTTATATCATTGGAAATTGAGGTCCAGACAGAATCCACTTGCTATATATGCTATAACATTAACACAACTGGATTCAGAACTTTCATGCCCTAGCTCTAAATCCATCATGCTTTTCTTATGGCTTATTATGGAAAGAGGTTATGGGGTAGCCAGCCTTGCAAAAGAGCCATTTGCTGTGGCCACAAATTCAAAGATGGCCTCAAATTTGGACTTTTGGGCCAGATGCAATGACTCACAACTGTAATCGTAGCACTTTGTGAGGATGAGGTGGGAGAATCACTTGAGGCCAGGGACTCAAGACCAGCTTGGGCAACGTACGAGACCCTGTCTCAAAAAAAAAAAAAAAAAATGGAAAAAAAAATTAGCCAGGCATGATGGCACACACTTGTAGTGCTAGCCACTTGGGAGGCTGAGGCAGGAGGATTACTTGAACCCAGCAGTTAGAGGCTGCAGTGAGCTATGATGGCACCTGCCTGGGCCACAGAATGAGACCCTGTCTCAAAATAAATACATAAATAACTATAATTAGAGTTTTGGTATTGTCTCCACTGAGGCTAAACATCTGTCTTGTAACTCTAACAGGATTGAAAGAAGATGACTGTCATATGCAAGTTTTGTGTGTGAATCCCAGTGCAGGACCACAGGCTCCTGTGATACCACAATTGAATGTTGTTAATAAATTTATAATTGTTTTATGAATAGTGCAGTTGTATTGCAGTTGTGTGTGCGTTTATGTTAAAAATGTAAGATTTAAAATATGTTTGTCCTAGAAGCAATAACAAGCAACAAGCACACCTAGTGCTCAGATCTCAGTGTTGTTTTGTTTGTGTTTGTGTTTTTGAGACAGAGTCTTGCTCTGTCACCCAGGCTGGAGTGCAGTGGCATGATCTCGACCCACTGTAACCTCCGCCTTCTGGGTTCAAGTGATTCTCCTGCATCAGCCTCCTGAGTAGCTGGGATTACAGGTGTGGGCCACCATGCCCAGCTAATTTTTGTACTTTTAGTAGAGACGGGGTTTAGCCATGTTGGTCAGGCTGGTCTCAGTTTTAATGCCATTTCCCAGCAGCTGGAACCAAGACTCCTCAGAGAAATGGTTAAGTCTAAAACTGAGGCAGGAAATACACAAATGAGAATGGAAGAGCTTGTAGCATCTTAAAGTAAGGAATTATTCAAAAACAAAACTACATTGGTGAGGGACATTTCAAAAAGACACAGGAGCCACTTGAAGAGCTCCCAGTGGCCAAAGGTGAAATAATTTGAGCAACAAAATAGAATAGTATTTTGCATTATAACCCAAAGTATTAAATAAATATTAATGAGTCCAGGGCCTGGCATGGTGGCTCACACCTGTAATCCCAGCACTTTGGGAAGCTGAGGTGGGCAGATCACTTGAGATCAGGAGTTCGAGACCAGCCTGGCCAACATGGTAAAACCCCATCTCTACTAAAAATACAAAAAAATAGCCAAGTATGGTGCCATGCACCTGTAGTCCTAGCTACTTGGGAGGCTGAGGTGGAAGAATCACTTGAACCCAGGAAGTGGAGGTTGCAGTGAGCCAAAATTGTGCCATTGCACTCCAGCCTGGGCGACAGAGTGAGACTCCATCTCAAAATAATAATAATAATAACAACAATAATAAGGTCTGTTACTTGGAGGATATATTCAATATCAGAATCCTCCAGAAAGTGACCCAGACCTCTCCTGAAATCTGGGAGATGCTGCTTCTCACTCATTTTCATAGAATAGAGTCAGAGAAATGGGGAATCTCATTTATATTCTTTTAGTTTACTAATTTACTCAATTTCTACATGCCACCATCTGGATAACCATCAGGAGAACACTAGGGAAACACCAAAGGCCAAATGCTGTTGTTGGGGTAGATGGCTGAAACTACTTCATGGATCCCCATATTCAAAATTTCTCTGTGGATACCCTCTAAGGAAACAATGCTCTCAAAGATCTTGCCATCAGTTTATATGGGACATGTGGAACTTAGCAATTCATTCATGAAGTTGGGGAGGGCCCAAGAGATTCCAAGAGTGTCTGCTATTTCGTTGCATAACTCCAGTAGAGCTCATCAGAGTTGTGAGTCTGGGTGTCTATGAGGAGAAGTATCTATCAGACCCCTTACCCTATGAGTTTGTCTGCATTATCTGGGTACGACCCAATACTTTAAATTCTGAAAGTGTCTATCTTCATCTTTCAGCTTACCAGTTCTACAGCTGAGAAAGGTCCAGAGAGGAAAACAATTTGCAAAGACCACTTAGCATATTAGTGGTAGAGTGGATTCCCATCACCAGTTCACCCCAAATCATTTATTTTGTTGCAGTATCCACTTTGCTAAACTGAGGCCTGCTATTGTATTAATGTACATTATAACTTCAAAAATGCTTTTTAAATTTCTAACCAATTGTCAGTTATCAATGGCTTTTACTTCTAATGCTGACCTTGAGTTTTAAGTGTCTCTTCCTTTCTTCCCTTCATGTTTTTCAATATTTATCAGCCTCTTTGCCAAGCAGTTATAAGATCTTTGAACTAACACTTACGTTCACTATGAAAGCCAACATTTAAGTAACTTTTGGTGAAATCCAGTGAGACTAGGTCCTACTGTGTTTATTAGTATGACTCTTTTTGAGATATATTGGTCACATATACCAAGAATCGTAAATGTGGTCAGATCCTTTGTCCCACTTCTAGGAATCTATCTTTAATGCACAATTCAACATATAAGAAAATATGCATCCTAGCACTGTATCTAACAACAAAAAATTTGAACAACCTACATGTCCTATCATGACTAGGCTGGAAGAAAGAGTGTTGGGTGAATAATAATTAAGTAAATTACAATATAACTAATTTTTAAAAAATAGAATTGAAAAATATGGTAATATGTAAAGTGAAAAAAGTGGAATATGTATATAGATATATATGCATAGTATATGTCTATGTAATATTTGTATACAGTGTATTCACAACTATTTAAAAAATATTCTTTGTAGAAAATAGACTGGATGTAAATAATATTACACAATTGACAAAAATATTTATAGTAGCTGTCTTAGAGTGGTAGGATTATGAATGCTTTTCACTCCTTTATTCTTTTCTTTATCTTCTGAAATGCTTACTATCTATCTATCTATCTCACAAACACCACTCAAGAAATAAGCAACCCTAAGTGAAGTCTTTTAAATGCAAACAATTAATCCCCTTATTCACAGGTGTGAATATCTGACTTAAAGTTGAAGCCACCTACATCTTTAGGGACTACAGCAAAAGTGAAAAGTATCCACACACTCTTGGAGAAGACCTTTCACTCTAGCAGACATTTGTCTCCATGCCAACAAAATGTCACCGTTTCTGAACACATTGACCATAATGAGATGCAGGAGACTCTGTAGGTCTCACACCCTTGATCATACTGTGATTATCTTGTTTGTTGGTGTTTCATGGCATTTGCAAATGTCAGAGTTTTTCCTGGTTATTAAGTGAGGCCACTCATGAGCTCTCCTTGTAGACAGAACTTTTGGGGGGGGCTCTAGGTAATTTTTTTTAATTTTTATAATGTTTGGTCAGTGAGTGCTGAGGAAAAAAATTTCAAGTGAACTATCTCAATGTTTTTTTCATCAGAGAATCACAGAGGTATTAAAAAGACCCATTCATTGGGTCTCTGGTCTTAAAGAAGGGCATGGGGGTAGGCATCAGAATCAAAGTCTACGGTAAAAGAAAAGCCTGAGCAAAGAAAAGAAAAAGAAAGAGAAAAAGGAAAAGAAAAGGAGAGAAAAGAAGAAAAGAAAAGGAAAGGAAAAAAAGAAAGAAAAGAAAAGAATCTAAGGGCGAGGGTAAGAAGCATGGGCCTGATAAAGCCCTCCTCTCTTCAACTGCCAATGGATTCCTTATGCTCAGCTCATTCTCTTCACTCTCACATTCCCTCTTTCAAACAACATGCATTTCACTGACTGTTACCTGTGAGGTAGACACTGTGCTAGATGCCAGTGAAACAAATATGAATAAAACGTGGGACCCTGACTCCACAGGGCACATAGTCTACTGAGGAAACAACGGCCCAGAAAGGTTCTGCAACTTGCTTTAGGTTATGCAAAAGATAGTCCTTGAGCCAGGATTGGCCTCCAAATGTCCTGATACTGCTCCCAGTAAAACTCTATGACCTCTTCTCAGAGGCTGTTCCCTGACCTCACTTCCCCATCAGGGTGAGGCATTAAGTCCTTCCCTGTGCAAGTTTAGCCACTTTGAGTGGTTCATCTAGTATGTATTGGAATGGAGGATGACCCAGCCACCTCAACATACCATTCAATGGCAACCAGTACCTAAAGCAGGAAGATCTGCAAAAGCCTGGGACACAACAGAACCTCAGCTTTCTCTACACCATCATCACCATGTTGTCTCAGCCTGCAGGCCAGAGCCTTACTGCAAGAATGCTCATTCCCCCCAGTGAGACTAGAGCACCGTGTTGGACTGCAGGCCTTTACTCCTGTTTAACTTTTGTCAGCTCTCTCATTGGAGAGCCACGACCCTGATATTGATAGCTTCTTGTGTTTGGTACCCATCAGGTTCTACCATGAACAGACAGATCACCCAACATTATGTTACTCCAAAGCACACAACCTCAGTTAATGTCCACAGTCTGGACTCCAGAACCAAGCACCACCCCAGTAGGGACTTGACACATAGGAGATACTGATGCCTACTCAACTAAGACCAAGTTCACCTCAGCCCGGTGGGCATTCCAGACCTTTGGGTGATAGACTGACAGCAGGTGATATCTCCAGGTGCCAGCTCCGCACCCAGACCAATTTCCACAGCATCCTAGTTTCCACGGCCAAGACTGCCCCAGGGTTGGGTCTATCTGCCAGAAGTTGTAACCACTTATTTTCTGTGGCCAGGCAAGGGCAAGGTGACATAATGGCACATTCATAATGCCACCAGACAAGATCTTAGCAATGTTACAATTAGTTGAAGTCCAGCAGCTTTCAATGTCTAAACATCAACTTGTTCAAACCAACTTTGCCCTTTGGAGGCACTGGCACTAGAATGCCAGCAAACTGCTCAATAGAAAATGGGACAGAACGCCGGGTGTGGTGGCTCATGCCTGTAATCCCAGCACTTTGGGAGGCCAAGGCAGGCAGATCACGAGGTCAAGAGATGGAGAACATCCTGGACAACTTGGTAAAACCCTGTCTCTACTAAAAATACAAATATTGGCTGGGTGTGGTGGCACATACCTGTAATCCCAGCTACTCAGGAGACTGAGACAGGAAAATCTCTTCAACCTGGGAGGTGGAGGTTGCAGTGAGCTGAGATTGCACCACTGCACTCCAGCCTGGTGACAGGGCGAGACTCTGTCTAAAAAAAAAAAGGCAATGGGACTGAAAAAAATATGAGTAATGATGCTAATGAAGGCCTCAATTTGGGAAGGCATATGAAGAAGACTTAATGATTTGATGATGAATCAATCAATCAAACACTTCAGGTCCTCCATTTCTTTCCAGTCTCATCTCCTACCACAACTTTCTACACCAGACTCCTCAGCATTTTCCAAGGATCCACGCACCTTTTTCCTCTCCACACCCAAGCCTTGCTCTCTGTTTTTCTTTGCTAAGCTCTAAGCTCCTCAAGGACAGAGGTACTTCGTTTTTATTTTCTTAGAATTGTGTTCAATACGTGGTGCTCACATAGAAAGTGCTGATTCAATTAAAGGTGGTAAAACTGAAAGAGAATTCAATATGGGATCTGAGAATTTGGGTTTCAGTTAAATCTCCACAACTGACTAACTCCTGTGGGTCTCAGTTTCTTGTTCTCTAAAATGGTAATTTCTGTAAAGGGAATAGATTGTAGGATTTTCATAGGAATCAAGCACAATGGAGGAGAAAATCCTTTGAAAATCATATTGCACAGTTCTAAGTGACTGATGAATAAATGAATGGACTAATGAGTGAACTACTGCAGTTAAGTAAAGCCGTCAGGTTATTAAGTAACAGATTCTGAGGCTTGGATTATTATCTGGAGAACAATGTATTTAAAGTGTCCTGCTTGACTTTGTAACCACCCTCAAATACAATGATTTCACTTCCCACAATCTTTTTTTTTTTCTTTCTTTTGAGACAGAGTCTCTCTCTGTCGCCAGACTGGAGTGCAATGGTGCAATCTTGGCTCACTGCAACCTCCACCTCCTGGGTTCAAGTGATTCTCCTTCCTCAGCCTCCTGAGTAGCTGGGACTACAGGTGCATGCCACCATGGCCAGCTCATTTTTGTATTTTTAGTAGAGACGGGGTTTCACCATGTTGGCCAGGATAGTCTCGATCTCTTGATCTCGTGATCCACCCACCTCGGCTTCCCAATGTGCTGAAATTACAGGCCTGAGCCACTGCATCCAGCCTCAAAATCTTTTAACCCTTTAAGTATGGGAAGACATAAATTGCTACTAAGGATTCATACCAATCCAAAGAGAATTTTAAAAGCCACCAGAAAGTCTTCTTGTTCTTGAAATGGAAATGCAGAATTGGAAATGAACCATTTCCCAGTAGTGGGAACTGAAATCCAGTATTAGATCCTCCTTTTTGGTACCTTCTTCCTCTTTCTTCCCCCCTCTTTTACCTTAGCTCTACCCCACCCCTCTCCTGTACCCAAATGGAGAAAAATCAGTTGTTTTGAGCTAACTTCAGTCTGAGAAAAGGTGTAAGCAAAATCCAAATTTATTAGGGCTGTTTTCTAGGATCGATAAGGTGGTTATTTATAAATTGTTTAAGCAATTGAGTTGATGAGTGAGTTATCAAAACAAAGAGTTAGGTAATTTCTTATCGAAGACCTAAATGACAGGAAAAGCCATGTCCTGCTAAGAGAATTCCTAAATTTCTCCTTCCAACCTCTGCAACACATGCAGAATGCATCCTATGAATGTCAAGGTGAATATAAGAAGGAATTAGAAGCACGTTGGTTTTGATAGGAATGAAAGGAAATATAGATATGTGCCACTGTTGGAGACTCACGAGGCTGAGATTGGAGGATCTCTTGAGGCCTGAAGTTCAAGGCTGCCGTGAGCTCTGATCATCCCACTGCACATCAGCCTGAATGACAGAATGAAACCCTGTCTACAAATAACGGCAACAAACCAAAAATGATGAGTATAAGGACGGGAGAGAAGTAGTAAGGCCTTTTCATTCCAGTAACTGAATCAGGCAACCATCAAGCAGATGAAGCAACAGACATTTTCTAGTGTTTAAAAAAAATAATAAAGAGAGAAGAACTACTCAAAAACCCATGTCCTACTTCCTGTAGTCTATAACAGCAGGTAACTAAATGGAATAAGAAGTCCAGTAGACTCAACAGGAATAGGTGCACAACAACTTCCAAAGAGACCACCAGCATGGTAGGTGGTAGCGTAGGAAAACTCCTGGAATCAGGAGCTGTGTGCTCATACTTGCCAGTTCTGCCAGCACCAAGTCCATGCTTAACAGCTTATTTATTTTTGGATTTCTAGAGGTGGAAGGGCGAGAATGCTGATGTATATGGCATAAAAACTGCAATCTTAAATATTAAAATAAATTAATGAAAAAAGTATTTATAAATAAACATAAAAACTCCAAAGTGGGTGACCTGGGAGAAAATCAGGAATCCTGGGCAACATTCATGCTGAGCAAGGCCAGCCACCTCTCCTATATAGTTTCTTTCTTTTTTTTTTTCCTATTTCCACCCAATTCTGTTTCCAACACCTCTCACCCAAACATACCTGTGGAAGCCACATTCCTTCACAAAGCTAAATACACCTTGGGGGGACTGAAGCACAGGGGATATCATATCAAACTTCCCTACTCAACCCTGAAAACTGGAAGGCTCAATAAGAGAATGGAGGAGTGCCACAAGATCCTAGAAGTCAGGAACTGAGAAAGTTAGAGAAACGGGACATAGTCAAGTGTATTTCCTCATTAATCGTCCACTTGGTTGCACTTTTCAGCATGGAATAAACATGTATTCATAGCATTAGGTCTTACTAATATGCTGGCACAAAGGTTATAAACTTAACAGCCGATTCTGAGTTGAGCACCTACTCTACACTAAGCACTGGGCTAGAACTTTGCAGATGCAAAGAATAATGCAGACCCATTCCTAGAGGAACCCAGAGTCTAGTCGAGTAGACAAGCATTACACAAGTAAATGCACAGATGAGTATTTTATTATGAAGTATGACAACTGAGATACAGGAAATAGGATGCTATAAGACAGGGGAAGGGCCGGGCGTCGTGGCTCACGCCTGTAATCCCAGCACTTTGGGAGGCCAAGGTGGGTGGACTACCTGAGGTCAGGAATTCGAGACCAGCCTGGCCAACATGGTGAAATCCTGTCTCTACTAAAAATATAAAAATTAGCTGGATGTGGTGGTATATGATTGTAATCCCAGCTACTCGGGAGGCTGGGGCAGGAGAATTGTTTAAACCCAGGAGGCGGAGGTTGCAGTGAGCCGGGATCACACCACTGCACTCCAGCCTGGGTGATAGAGCGAGATTTCATCTAAAAAAAAAAAAAAAAAAAAAAATACAGGGGAAGAAGATAATTTACCTACATGTAAACTCTCTAGTAAACTTTAATCTGGGACTTGAAAAAGGAAGATGAGTTAGTTAGGCCAAGAGTGAGGGGAAAGTGTGCCAGGCAGAGGAAACAGAGACCAGACAACACTGAAGTGGATAAAACTGACATGTTCAGAGACCTGCAAGACACAGCATGGTGGAAGGTGAAGTTGAAGGGAGAATCAGGGTCATTTAGGCCTTCATAGACCACGGTCAGGAATTTATTTTAAGTGCATCGAGAAGTCATTTAAGGTTTTTATGCAGGATGGTGACTTGATTGACATGTTCTGCTTTGCATTTTAAGAAAACGGTCCCAGCTATTGTGTAGAAGATGAATCAGAAATAGACAAGAGGCGATTTTCTAAATGACTATTGTAGGAGTCTTAGTGAAAGATGAAGGTACCCTGGCCTACACACCTTGGAAGTATAGGTGGTAAGATGTAGAAATATTTGAGAGATACTTTGAAGTTAGAATTGGCAAAATTTAACAATGAATCAGATTGAGCCAGAGTGTGTGGTGAAAGAAAGAGTGGTGTCAAGAACGAATCCCAGGTTTCCGGATTGAGCAGCTGGGTGAATGGGTTTCCACTTACTGAGTTAAAAAAGAAGACACTGTAAAATGAAAATCTTTTGGAGGTGGAGAAATTGTTGAAAACTCTATTTTGAACAATATATGTCTGAGATATCTCTGAGGTAGATGTCAAAGTAGGCAAGTGGATATTCAAGACCTGGATTCAAAAGAGATGTCTGGCTTTGAGATATACGTTTGCGATTCATCAAACTAGAGGTAGTATTTGAAGCTAGAAGAAAGAGTTGGCTTTCATATCAGACCAGGTGTTAAATAGAACCAAAAAGCAGTGAAAGTGGAATGCTCCTTAGAAATACTCAAGTTCAAACTCATTCCTCGACTGATAGTGAAATTGGGAATTTAAGGAGAAAAGTCACTGATGGAAATGGGCTTGATAATAAACTAGATATCCCTTCTCCTGGGCAAAGATAGCTTTTGTTGTTTCACAATATTGTCTCCACATTTGACATAAAAATGGTTGAGACTGATAAACACTTTCTGTGAGATATGGTTCTAGAAATGTGGCTTATGGCCTCACCTCCTCATTTTATATTCTCACCTGCTGTATTGTGAACTACCACACTCTTATCACTGACTTGTTCCTCTCTGCCTTTAGTCAACTTGGAATGTTTTTCCTTGGTTCCTTGCTTATTGAAAAAGAAGGTAAAATTATCCCTGGGCAATGAACATGCCTAGGCAATTTGATGTTGAGGAGGTCCAAATCTTAGAAAGATGACTGAGCTGATGAACACACATCCCTGTGCCATTTTATCCCACTCAGCTTAGCACCTATGTCCTCCTATGACTATTTAGTAATTGCACTGTCTCTCCCTTGAATGTGAGTGCCTGGAGGCCAGTAGCTACTTTTTTCTTCTCCTTGGTATCTTAATCCTCACCTGGTGCCTGAGATGAGCAACTTACCCATCTCATACATGTTTTGAAAAAAAGGGACCCAATAGATTGAGACTTTTATTGGACTTTATACACCTTTATTTGTCCTCCCATATTTTCAAGTAAATACATTTAGTTAGCACATACTGTATGTCAGGGAGAGTGCAAAAGGTTGTATTTTTGTTCAGTCTTGAATATGTAGTTATTATGTAGAGGGTATTATTAGCTATTATACAATATATTTAGGTTTATTCGTGTGTATAGATTTGCATATCTTCCAATTCAACAAATATTTAATGTACACTGGCCAGTGTACAGAGGTAAAAGAATAAGCCTCCGTCACTTAGGGCCCCAAAGTTGGTGGGAGAGAGAGATATAAACAAACACACAAGAATGACCAGAGCTATCACTGAGCTATAGTCAATAAACTTTGGTTGAATGTGAGAAAGTGATTGCTTTAGAGATAGAAGAAAGTTTCTTGGAGGGGTGGAGTTTGAACATAATAATAAAATAAAGCAAACTGATAAACATATTCTTGAAATAATAGACATCAAAACAAGCATAGCACTGAAATAATTATGGCTAGCATTTTATATAGTATGTAGAATATACTGTTCTAAGTACTTTAAACTTGTTAATTTATTTAATCCTTACAACAATCTTATAAAATAGGTATTGTTTTACTCCCGTTTTACAGACTGGAAACTGAAGCACAGAAAGGTGAGGTAGCTTGCTCAAAGTCAAGCAGCTAATAAAAAGCAGTGCTGGGATTTGAACCCTAGCAGTCTGACGTCTTTGATCTTAGCTATTAATGTTTTACTGCCCTATGAATAAAGGATAGAACTTCAACAGGCAGGTTAAAGAGAGGAAATATGGGGAGAGAGGGCTTTTCATACAAAAAGAAGGGCTGAAACCATGGCACAGAGATTAGACATACACCTAATAATGCTTTTTTTGTTTGAGCTATCTAGTTTGCAAAGAACTTTCTCAGCCATTCTTCAATTTGTTTCTCATCATGACTCTGTGAAGTATGTGGCAATTATTACTCTAATTAGAAGATAAGAGAACCAGGACCCAGAATGGGAAAGGCACTGGGCTAGTGAACAGCAGAATGAGATTCAAAACCTGGTTCTTTTACTTCAAACAAGAGTCCCAACAACTAATACATTTGCTCAATGCTGTGAGCAAAGCTCAGTGCTAGACTTTTCATGTATCTTCTAATTTCATCCCCCACGATAGCCCTGATGAGTAGGTGTTACTGCATTTCAAAAGGGGAAACAGTTCAATTCTGCCTCTACTTGACTTTTTTTTTTTTTTTTTTTTTTTAAGAATGCTAGTGTTTCCTAATGAGGCATATTCGTTTTTAGTTTCAGGTTTGGCCCACTCTTTGTCCCTGGAAACCCTGAGAATGGAGTATCACCTGTGCATTAGCACATGCAGCTTCTCTGCGAATGGAAAATCACAATTGATATCTTTGCCAAAATCTTCCAGTCACTCCTGCATGTGGCCAACCTTTCCTGCATGGTGAAAGTCAACATTCAAATATGAAACTCGGCTTCAGTTTTCAAAAACTGATTGCATTATTAGGAATTAGATTCTGAAAGTAGGCTTTGTGAATCTATGTGGGAAAGGCTACGAATCAGACTGGCCGATAGTTTTGTGCAACTGCTAAAATGCTTGATGCAATTCTGGACTGCACTGCCGGCAATATCATCTCCAGCTCAGTAGGCACTCATTGTGTAGGGCACAGGTCTAGGCCCCCCAAGGGAGTATAAAAATCAGTGTCTTGAGAGAGTAGCTCTATCATGGATCCAGCAGCAAGCATGTCAAATGCTAACGAAAGACAATCAGGTAGGAGCTGGGTAAAAATTCACAGCCAGCCCCACAGCCTCAGGCAGCAAGGGTTGAATTCCCAACCATTAGCTTTGTTTGTGCATGTTCAGTCTGGGAACCAGGTATGGAAGGCTCTGTGTTCAATCCTGTTGTCTTCCGAATTTGATTAGGGCGCTTAGGAGAGAGAGTCGTGACCTCAGCCCAGAATGGCAACATTTAAAAGAGACAACAAAAAAGAAAGATGACTAAAGCTCTTAGTGTAAAAGGAGGGAGAAGGGACAGAGTGAAATTGGGAAGTTTACATTTGATTTTCAAGGCCAAGAGTATCATTAAGGGCCTCGCTTTTGAACACGGTTGTTAAGCCTTTAAAAGTCTCCCCTGCATGCCAATTGCCAGCAAGAGGAGGTATGGGATTATCTTCTCTATGCCTCTTGCCTTGGTTTGCTCATTTGTAAAAGGTGAAAGCACCAATGCCTGGCAGGTATTTTTAAGGATTAAATGCAGTAAAACATAATAAATGGCTTGTAAATATAAATGTGCACAAAGTAGACTGTTTTATATACTGTCCAACTATCCCAGCTTTCTGGTAAAAAATAGGACTAGACAGTTAGACTCATTTAATGGAATCTTAGATATCGTCTGGTCCAACCTAAATGTGGCAGATGAGGAGGGGAGGAAGCAGTCTGGATACCCTGGCCCAAGGGTACCCAGGACATTAGAGATAAAGGGAGTATGTGTGGGTATGAGGAGGAATGAAATACTGAGAAACAGTGTGAGCAGGTACTCACTCTGCTGAGCCCCTTCCAATGTAATCTCATTTCATCCTGACAGGAGACACGCGGGGTAGGTATCTTCATTTCATAAGTCAGGGGTCAGAGGTTCAAAATGCAAATAGACTCCCTGAGATGAAGAGCCAATAGACAGATGAAGGAGGTTCATACCCAGGTTGAACTAAATCCAAAGCCTATGCTCCTGACTTTATACCATCCTACCAAAATTTCCACATCTTTGCAAACACCTATTTCTTAGGGCTTCCGTAGCACTTACAGAAAACAGTGGCAGCTAGAGAGGGAGTTTTTTATTTCTATTTTTTTTTAACATCTGCCTATGAATCACTGTGTAACTTTCCTTTATGCAGTTCAATTTGAAATCTAAAATGGCTAAATGCACCAGATGACCCTGGCCTCCTCACCCCTCACATTCTGTGATTGGTGAGTCACACCAAAGGGAAAATGGTCCTCCTTTGCTTCCAAATCCAAGCAGTTCTAAACTATACACGTGATTTATTTAAAATTGTATATATGCCTTTTGTGGCTGAGGCAAATACAAAGAGATATCTATTTCCTTTCATCAGCATCCATAGGTACTCTGTAAAAATTTTCTGGTACATACATTTTCAAAGTAAGCATTCTGTCAGCATGCTATACATGATTACAGGTTATTTTGGGAGACATTTCTCTGACATCTGGTCCCAGTATCCATCCATCTGTACATTCCTCATCTATACAAATGAACTTACAGACATAATTATCAAAACAATGCCATTACCATACATGCTACACACACACACACACACACATATATATATATATATAGAGAGAGAGATGCATATATTCATATATTCAGTGAATATTTATTAAGCCATTATGTGACAGGCAGCAGGTAACTTGCTTCAAAAGTGTTACTAGTTAAAATCTAGGCTGAGTTTGCTAATCATTCAAAATAATCATATCATTTCTTATACCACTGCCTTTTTTTCTTTTTTTTTTTTTTTTTTTGAGACAGAGTCTGTCATGTAGGCTGCTGGAGTGCAATGGCGTGATCTCAGCTCACTGCAAGCTCTGCCTCCTGAGTTCAAGTGATTCTCCTACCTCAGCCTCCCAAGTAGCTGAGATTACAGGTGCCCACCACCACGTCTGGCTAATTTTTGTATTTTTAGTAGAGATGGGGTTTCACCATGTTGGTTAGGCTGGTCTCAAACTGCCGATCTCAGATGATTCACCCGCCTTGGCCTCCCAAAGTTCTGGGATTACAGGCATGAGCCACCACACCTGACCTTTATACCACTGCTCTTTTTTTTTTTTTTTTTTTTTAAATTCTGATGCTTAGAAAGACCAGAGGACATTGATCCAGCTATATTATTCTTACACTCTTACTAAAACTTTCACTCAAAATCTTGGTTTCTTCTAAATCATTACCAGGTACTGCGGAGAGGAAGCTTTCATAGCACAAGGCAGTGGTAGACGAGGGTTAGGGTTCACGAGTTTAGATGCACACTGACCTTTCTTTTCACTCTGGGAATTGTGTTTAATAGCTCAGTCTGTTATCTGCCTGGGACCCCCAATGTTAGACTTATGTATTATTCACTTGCCCAAATTCTTCAACTGGGGTAGTCCTGCTGCTGCTTAATTACTTGTACCAAGGTGTCTGAAAAGGTAGCCTATTGAAAGAACACAGGCTCTTGAGACAAAATGGTTTCTTCTGACTCTGACACCAAATAGTTGTGTGACCATGGGCAAGTTACTTAACCTGCCTCAACATTGGTCTTCCTACCTCTAAAGAATGAGATACTAATATTTAACTCATAAATTTTTTATAAGGGTGAAAGGAGAAGAATTAATCACCAGAACCTGATGCACAAAGAATAAATAGCTCCTCATCTGCACACTGGCACATCCTCAGGAGGGTACATCTTCCAGTTCCTCCTCCCATGCAGCTCCCATATCTGAAAGCTGAATGAAGAAGGATTTCTGAGCTAGTCACCAATTGGAATCCTCTAGCCCTTCCCTTACCACTGTGGTGAATAATCTGTACATGACTCTGAGTAATTATTTCAGGCATACGCAGATGCATTTTACTAATCCCCAACATAATCATCCATCTTTCACAGTGTGAAGCGTTTTTCCATTTGTTACCTCATTTGATCTTCACAACAGCCCCAAGAGAAACACAAGCCAGCGCTGTTATCCTTCTTTGACAGATGGGTAAGCACAGGGTTAGAGAGGTTAAGTGGCTTGTCTGGGGTTATGCTTCTAGAATCAGGTCTATGACTCTGAATTTCATCCATGAGCTTTCTATTGTACCAAGTAGCCACAGAATTGTTACCACATGCTAAGAGATACTAGGTATTCTGGAAGAAATAAAACCAGAAGGGTGAAGGCTAATGGAGAACAGGTCAGTTAGTCCAGCCCCATCTATCTCCCCTGGGCTCCCACCCAAGACTTTCCTCAGCATCCCTCTCTCCCAAGCACTTCTTTCTCAGCCTATTTGTTTGCTCAGATCCTCTCTGTGGCCAGTAACATAGCTCAAACCCAGCCTCCTCCATGAAGCTGTTGGCCAACCATCCCACCCAATTCTTCAGTGAATATTTACTGAATGCCCTGCACTGTGCTCCACTGCCCCTGTGAAGTTTTGTTCTAGCAGAAGGAAATAATCAATAAACTCAACAGTAAATACGTATGGTTTTGTTTTGTTTTGTTTCTGAGAATAGGGTCTCACTGTGTCACCCAGACTGGAATACAGTAGCACAATCACTGCTCACTGCAGTCTCGCCCCTGAGGCTCAAGCGATCCTCCCACCTCAGCCTCCCAAGTAGCCGGGACTACAGGTGTGTTTCACCATGCCCTGCTAATTTTCTTGATTTAAAAAAAAAATTATTATTATTTTTTGAGACAGAGTCTTGCTCTGTTACCAGGCTAGAGTGCAATGGTGCGATCTTGGCTAACTGCAACCTCCAACTCCTGGGCTCAAGCGATTCTCCTGCCTCAGCCTCCCGAGTAGCGGGACTACAGGTGCCCACCACCATGCTCAGCTAATTTTTGTATTTTTAGTAGAGATGAGGTTTCACCATGTTGGCCAGGATGGTCTCCATCTCTTGACCTCATAATCTGCCCGCCTCGGCCTCCCAAAGTGCTGGGATTACAGGCATGAACCACCAAGCCCAGCCAATTTGTTTGTTTGATTATTTTGTAAAGATGGAGTCTCTTATGTTGGTTGGTCTGGAACTCTTGAGCTCAAGTGTGAGACCAGCCTGGACAACATAGGAGATCAAAATGTTGAGACTATAGGCATGAGCCACCATGCCTGGCCTGTGTGATATTTTTGGCAGTAACAAATGTTGAAAGTAAAAAAAAAAATCAGGGAAGTGGGATAGGATATATATGAAGGGACAAATACAATCGGAGATAAGATGGCTAGGAAAGCCTTCACTGAGCATCAGACATTTGATTGAAGGCTGAGAAGAGGTGAAGGCGAGAACCATTTGGATATCGAGGTAAGAACACAAGGCAGAGGGAAGTACAACTGCCTAGGCCCAGGGCCAGATGATGCCTGATGTGTTTGGAAAGTGTGGTGTGGTGGAGGCAGTGAGGGAGGGAAGAGCAGTGGGAGATGAAGACGGAGAGAAAGGAAGACACCTCATATGGCTTGGGAAGCCCCATCAATTTGGATGAGATGAAAACCACTGAAGGTTTAGACAGCATTTAAATTTTGCTTCCACAGAATCCCTCTGAGTGCTCTGTTGAGAAGGGCAAGGTGGAAGTATAGAGGGCATTTTGGAAGAACTTATCATAATCCTGGAGGGAGACAATGGTGGCTTGGACTGGGAGGTAGTGAGAAATGTTTGAATTCCTGTACATATTTTCAAGCCAGAGACAATAATATTACTGGTAATTTGAAGTGGGTTACAGAGAAACAGAAGTCCAACATGGCTCCTGTACTTGGGCCTGAGCAACTGTAACAAATGGGCTTGTTATTTACTAACATAGGAAAGTCTTTAGGTAGAGCAGATTTGAAGGAGTTGGGGGCATAGCAGGAACTCCCATTTGGATTATGTTCAGTTAGAGAAGGTTAATAGACATTCAAAGGGAGATCACTTGGCAGGCAGCTGGATTTCTGAATCTAGAGTTCTGAAGAGAAATCTAAGCTGGAGATAGAAATTTAGGAGTGGTCAGGTCTAAGCTTTTATTAAACCTGTGAAAAGGAATAAAATCTCCAAGGAAGTGAGCGCAGAACAAGAAGAGGTTCAATGGGGCACTTTTTGTTCGGAGGTTTGGGAGAGAAGGCACTAGCCCAGGAGAATGAGAAGTACCCAGGGAGATAGGAGAAAATCTTGACCATTCTTTCTGGAGAATGTAACCAAAATTTGCACCTCCTCTTCAACGATTGCTTTGTATTTCCTTAAAGGAGGCAGATTGGAGAGAGGTATCTTTAGAGGGAGAATCACGCCCCTTCTCCGTGCTGCACAGTGCTTACTGTCAAGTAGTTCTTCAGTTACATTCATGTGTTCACTTACAGCCGAATAACAAAATAATAGAGTATAAAGGACCCAAGAAATCATCCGTATTTGTGATTTCCCAACTGTATTCTTTGGAGCAAGTCAAAGGAGTTATTTTCTTTCTTCATAGGGAATTCCATAAAGCTGTGACCTTCCTTTCCTAGAAGAGCTAATAAAAGCAACCGCATCCTGGCAGTCAAAGACACAGGCCTCACCCCTTCCTTCTAAGAAATGGTTGTGATTTTCATCAGACCTCAAACCTTTCAGAAAATTCCAAGGGCTTGGATCTAGTCAAGAATATCCACAGAGCAGAGGGGCCAAGGGAGAAACACACTGTACTCTGAGAACTTGGCCTTGTTTCCAACTGAGGTGAGAAGGGAAGACACCATCTGCCACATTCCTTCTTCTTAATACCAACTAAAGGCCTAGAGTCCTAGACAGGATTGTAGTCATCATCTAGTTTAACCACCTCCTAGGAAGATGAGGAACTTGGGCCTAGAAAGGCCCTATATCTTATTGAAAATTGCATATCAAGAGTGCTCCATTCAAGATTAAGAACCAGGTCTCAACTTAAACTTTTCTGCTCAGATTCAGAATCAATTAAACTCTATTAGCATTTACTACATGCCTGGAAACGTGCCAGGGGCTTTTACGTGTTATTCTCTATCTTCATCACAATCTGCATCTGTAAGACTCATACGATTATCTCTCTATTACAGATGAAAGCATTGATGCTGAGAGAAGAAAATGATGGGAAAGTCCCATGTCTGTTTGACTCCACGTCTAGTGCTTATTCCAGCACACCTGCTGCCTTCCTCACCAGGACTCATTTCACAAGCTCATGCACTCCCACAGTGCGAGCAACTAACCAATACCCTGCCATCCCCCAGTAGATTAGCCCTCTCCAGCCTGGTACGTTAGTCAATGACTTAACTTTGAATCCAGAGTGTGGACTTCATAAACAAATTGTCCGTGTTCGAATCATGACTTTGCCACTTATTAGCTGTGCAACTTTGGCCCATCCCTGAACCCCAATTTCTTTATCCATAACCAGAAATGATATACTTGCCCCCAGGGAGTTAGGATTAAGTCATATAATACATGTACTAATAAATCACTTAGCACCGGTCTGACTTGTATAGTATATGTTCAATAAATGTTAAATGTAATAGGAAATGGCTGATTCTTTTAAACCCTGCAGCTCTTTTGGAACTCACCGTTCAGTGCTTCAAAATCCTTTCTTGAAAACTGTCTAGGTGGAGAAGTCAATACCAAAATCCACATGTGACAAGTCTTAGGAGTTTCAACAACTCTTTGTACCAGTCAGGGTTCAATCAGGAAGGCAGAACCACCACAAGTAACATGGGATAATGGATTTATTATAGCAATTAGATCTTATACAACTGACATAAAGTCAAAGGTATATAGTGACAGTAAGTCCTAAAAAATCTTTTGAAACCTCAATGAAAAATATTTTTATAAATAAAATACACACACACACACACACACACACACACATACATATGTCACTGGAAGAAAACTTAACCAAAATCTTTATAGTGGACATCTCTGATTGATGGGATAATGAGAGGTTTTATTTTCACATTCATTTACTTGCTTTCTAATTTTGTACACTAAACAAGTATTCAGGCTGGGTGCAGTGGCTCATGCCTGTAATCCCAGCACTTTGGGAGGCCATGGTGGATGAATCGACTGATTTCGGGCGTTCAAGACCAGCCTGGACAACATGGTGAAACCCTGTCTTTACTAAAATTACAAATATTAGCTGGATGTGGTGTCGCGCACCTGTAATCCCGGCTACTCAGAAGGCTGAGGGAGGAGAACTGCTTGAACCTGGGAGGTGGAGGTGGCAGTGGGCTGAGACAGCGCCACTACACTCCAGCCTGGGTTACAAGAGTGAAACTCCATCTCAAAAATAAATAAATAAATAATAAAAATAAAAATAAATACACACTTATTCAAACTAGAAATAATTTGTTAATATTTATTGTTAATTTATTTCTTATTCTGCCTTGCCCTTTTTTCTCTCTCTAGAAAACTCAAAATAATGTATCAGAGGCATTTGCAATTATAAAGTTAATTGTGGGAGAGAGACAAGGTAGATGGGAATCAGAGAATATAGGCCTGGAAGTGTCAAAGGCAATGTCTTCCAACTCATCATTTAATAAACAGGAATACTAAAGAGCACAAGGTCAAATTGTTGTCCAAGACCACAAAGCACGCGGAGCGAACCTGGGACTCCACACCCCTGGCTGAGTGTTCCCCTCTTCACTGTACTTCCATCTCTCTAAAGTCATACCCATGGTTGATTTTATGATGCTGATAATGATCAATAGGAGGAAAGAGGAGAGAAAAGGTCCTGTAATTTTGGCCTTATTTGTAGGAACTGGAAAATTTCTCCCACAGGCAGGCACACTCAATTGGTTAGTTTTCTTCAAAACTCTGCCCACAGCAGCATTCCAATCAACACCAATCACTTTCCTTCCCAGGATTCCAGAGATGATCGAAGAGGAGACACTGTTCAGCAAAGCTCCCTGCGGGCATTGATGAGCTGGATGTAAGCTCTACCTCTTGTCCCTCTTCATGTTAACAAAATGTGCTTACCTAAAGTTGCTCCCTGGATCTCATCAGAAACTTCATAACCAGTCATTGCTCCCAGAAAACCTCCCCGCCATTCAGGCTTACACATAGCTGGCCACTCAGCTAAGACAAGTAATGGGCCGAGAAAAATCAAATAAAAGTGTGTAGTTTTGATATACACATTTTAGTACTGGCATTAGTTAAGTAATTGTGGGCCAATGAATTTTCAAAGCAGCCTTTAAAAAAAAATCCTTTCCTTGATACTCAGACACAGTGTAGAGTAAGGGTGAGAATATGACCTTTTCAAAGCCCCACTTTTTTTAGGCCTTTTGGTAACTCCATGACCCTGACTCTAGAATCTGAAGATTTAATCTTAAAAGATTATGTGTGGGAAGAGGCAGCAAGGTATAGATAAAAACATGCTGAACCTAAAGTCAAAAAAGTAGAGACTATATTTTGATGCTAAATATCAGGTCAGTATATAAATACATATATATTGATGCCCAGGTATATTACCCTGAGCAAGGCATTTGACTTTCTGGTCCTGGTTTCCTCCATGGAACACTGGGAAAATATTCATATTTGTCATTTGTAATTACTACTATGTTGTTCAAAGGTCAACAGAATGCGTATAAAACATTTAAATATTATTATTTTCATTCATTATAATTATAGTATTAGTGCTCAATTGCATTAGGCTTTCCCTTAAAACAAAATAGGTCTTCAGATGCTTATATATCTGAATGGATTGGGGAAAGAAGATGGGAGGAGCAAAAAAATGAAAGTCACTCTTTTCCTGGGAAGCTTTGTTGTTTAATTCTTTTCTTGGAGTAAAAACTCCCAGCCACGCTGTAGGGAACAGAACATGGGCTTCTCTTTGATGTCATCCCCTCACCCAGTAGTATCATTTCCCTTTTTTCACCAACCGCTTCAAAGATCTGTCTGGGCTTCTCTGATGAACACGCCAAACATTTAAATCCCCCACTTAAACATACAACAGAGCAGAAACAACCAAAAGAAAGACAAAGCAAGTGAACAGAGTTAGAAAGAGAGCGATACAATCGTGTTCTTTGAAAGGATGATGGTTAATGAGACTTACTTTACTTTAGAGCCAAATAGTTTCCTTTCAACAGAGAAGGTCATAGCAACCCCAGACAGGAGCAGGCAGGAACAGAAACGTGAGCCTTGCTTTCCAGCTTGTGGTGTTATCACCCATTTGTAGCTCCTGAGAGAGAGCAGTGGAATGAACCAGGCTTAGCTCTCTGCCTTGCATTTACAAGCATGGACCTGGCCTTTCAGTTACACTAGGGATGGGCCTCTCCCCCACCACCCCCGTCTTAGGTTCTGCCTGAAGCCAGGGTGAGTCCTGTACCAATTCTGAACACTTCTTTATGTACACAGACCCAACGATCACGCCTACCAGTGTTGGACTGTGCTACTCCTTCATCCAGGCAGCAAATCAGCACAGACCCAGGTTAAGTCATGGAAATCAGGAAAACAAGAAAGGTACAGAGCCTTTTAAGGAGCCCAAGAAGTGAAACGTCAGAAAACCTCTTCAGTCACTCCTTCACTGGGCCATTCTTTAACTCCTGAGTCCCTCTCCACACCCCACCATTCAAACTGAGACTCATGGGTCTTACCAGGTATGGACAGATGATGCAAATGCTGCCTTTTGTATGACTCTGACAATTTGACGAGATGTTCTTCTTGTTGTATTTGAAATCTACCTGTGTACTTCCTTTCAAGTGGTTCCTTCTTAGCTGGATCGAGGAAAGACCAGCCTTGCATAAGACAAAGCCAGCGATCATTAGCCAGTGTGGAGCCTTGAGCAGTGCATGCGTAATTACACTAATCGGTTGACTGATGCAGGTTCTGTTAGAAAACACTGCATTTTAAGGAAGTGCAATCTTTTAACTTCTGACATGGAGTAGGCAGTATGCCAAGAGAAGGTCTGGATTAGTTATAGAACAATCCGTTAAGCCGTGAGCACTGAACTGGGCACAAAGTAAGCAGGGTTCACAGATTTGCAGAGGATCCAAGAAGAAGAGAACAGGCAGGTAATTGTCTGGTACCACAGCAAATACCGGTAAGGGGATCTTGGCCCCTCCTGTTTGCCAGGTCCAGGTTTGGGCATGTCAGTTACCTATACTAAGCTTTTTTTTTTTCTTTTTGCAATGTTGCCATCTATATTTAATCAAATTGCATTATGCAGGACCCCATGGCTCAGAACCCTGGACTATTGGTGGCTTTAGTGTTAAAAGACTCAATTAGTCCATGTGCAGACCTGGCTTCTCTCTCTTCCCCCACAGGGCAGGACAACTTGTTGTTTTTGTTGTTTTTAATATGTCCAAAAATAAAACTCATTACACACATTCCTAGAGTTGGTCCTGTAAGAGCAAATAGAACCAAAGAATCATAAAATTGTTAGATTACTCCATATCTTAATCTCCAACATGTAACACCCCTACCAAAGTGTCTATCCAGATTTTTCTTAGATATCTCCAGGGCAAGGAACTCTCCACCTTCCAAGGTGGCTCATTTCATGGCTGGTCATATTTAGAAGTTGAACAGTTTAAATTTGGACTTCAGCATTGGTTCAATTATAGGAAGAAATTTACCACAGCAAGCTAGCATTTATCAGTGATATCTGGGGGCTATGTGTGGCTGCTGACCTCAGTGGATGCAAATAGGATCTATGACCACAGAACATGCCCGCACTCTCAACTCATGTTTAAGTCCTTGGTCAGCAGAATGAACAGACAAAATCATATGCTGTACATGGTGCACATCTATTGACAGGACTGGAGAAATATTTATAAATTACAGATTTAGGTATTGATGATAAAGGATTATATGGGAATCTTTCCTTGGTCACAGAGAAAGGAGCTAGATCTGGTCTACTTTGATTTTGGCTTTTAGGGGATCATGCGAAAACCAGGCTGATATCACACACTTGGAAATGAGATGGACAGTTACTGTGTCCAAGCTCCTTGGTCATTTATGTGGGTTTTCCTCCTCTCTTTTGTCTTGAACCTATGCCCTAAGTCAGCAGATCATAGAATTAAATTCCTAATACAGCTTTAGAACTGAAATTTTCCCAGAAGAAATCTGATTTTCTCATCTTAAAACTAGAAAAATGAGGCCTGGAAAATGTACGCAACTAACCCAAGTTCATGGAGCTCTTTTGAGATGACTCCAGAACTAAAATAAATTCTCCCAACTCCTAGTGGAGTGCTTTACTCTTTATTATCAATAATATGTTATGTATGTACAGGGTGTGATGGTTTCTCTGTCGTACGTTGTAGCAAGAACTATAGAAAGTTTTGTGGAATAGAAAAGTGAGCCAACCCTGTAGTCTCCGCAGGTGGCAACCTTGTTGAGTGAGGATGGCTAACAGACCTTTTAAATGATCAAAATACAACAAATAAACACTGGCAAACACTGTCTGATTGTATCTGTATGCAAATAAATCAAAACGATCCCCCGATGCTAGTTATTAAACATCTACTGTGATCTAGGCACTTTACATACATTATTAGCGCTAATCTTCCCAATGACTCTGTAAGATTGGTGTTACTATGCTTGTTTTCCAGGTGAGTAAACTGAGGCCCAGAAGACTGATAGCCAATATAGCAGAGATAAGATTTAGAGCCCAGTCTCTGGCCTCAAAATCTGTGCTGTTTTTCACCATATCTACCATCTTCTCTACATTTCTCAAACCCATTCTGTGACCTATCTACCAACAAAGCCTAAACGTTTTATATGTCTGGTGCTGGTATGGAAAAAACTTGAGACTTTTAAAAAATTCCATGGCTATTAGTTTAATTAGCTCATCAGTCAATTTAGGAAGTAACGCCTGCGTTTATTGGTGTGTTCTTCATATTTAATGCACATTATTAATATATTAAATTAATAATATTAATGCACATTAAAACTGTAGCATCTGGTGTTAAGCAGCAATGTTTGATATATAAGCTTTAATAAATAAATAACATTCTGAAATATTTATCAGTCATAATTTTAAAATTTGTTTGTACTAAAACATGTTTATAGTAAAGACTATCTGCAAAATTCAAAGTCAGAACTTATGGGGTTTTTTGTAGTAATGCTAAGTTCAGCATTTGGTTATAAATTCTTTGCACACATTTTTTTTCTTTAAGGTATACATTTTAAAAATACATATACTGATGTTTTAAATAGAAAACATGGATTAAATAAGCATTGGCCTTAATAAAGAAATAGCTGCTTTCCATGTTAGAGTAGATCACAGGTTCTGATAGTTCTAATGGTCTGAAAGCAGAAGAAAACGAAACGTGTGATTTTAGCAGATTCATTCTATTGCTGCTGTTAAAATCTTGGGTGAAAGTCCATAAACATAAAACATAATGGTCCATGTGGAGTTACGCTGCAGAAGACAATTATGTGGCAGTTTAGAGAAGCCAGTCCTTGGGCTAATGAAAGAACTGTCATCTTGTGAATAAAGTTGTTATGAGATGTAAGATGTATGATTTATACTCTTATTTCATACTCAAGTGAAATGTAAGCATCTTATCTTCTTTCTAAAACTCACTGAGGATTCTTCAGTTCAAATATGCAAACAATTAGAGTCAGCAATAGAAGCACAATAAAAACAGCTAACCTACAGTGAGTGCTTATTACAAGCCAGGCACTGTTCTATGCACTTACAGCTATGAACTCTCAGTCTTCATAATAACTAAGTGCATAAGGAACTGTTATTATCTTTACTTTTACAAATGCCCAAGTTTATAGGGCTGATACTTGCAGGAGTCTTTGTTCAGGGCAAGGTGGTGGCTCCAGGGCCCAGGGTCTTTTTAATACAATGCTTCACTAACTCTATCAAGTCCTGGTCATTGGGTAGGTCTTCCACTCTGGAGACAGTAGCCCAAGTAGCAAGAGTAAAGTCTAGTATGTAGTAAGTGTTTGAGAGGATCTTTGTGGTTTTTGCCACCTCAATGCCACCATCTTCCTTACCAGAGAGAACTTCCTATTTTGATGGGTGAGTCATCTAGTTATTCTTCGTGATCTTCAGTTCAATTTCCTCTTTAAGGAGAAGCTTATTCATGCTCGGAATTAGACTTGTCTTACTGGTTACCTCTGAATATTCTGCTGATCACTCCCTGAGGTTGAATAATCTTTTCTCTGTGAACATCTACTCTTCCCTAAACTTGGAAAACACCAGTCAATTCTCATCTTCCCAAAATGTAAGACCCCAAAGAACAGGACTCACGTCTGTTGAAAAATGAGTGAATGACTCACCTTTTTGGCCTCTCTTGTCTCAGCTGTCCCCTAGACATCTGATCTGGTATAGATCCTTTCAGTCATTTAACTCAGCAAGCATTCATTGTGCAGTCACTATCGATAGGGTATGTGAGGTCCTGCAGATGGAATGAGAACATTCGTATTAGAAGATTCACAGTTTCTTCATTCATCTATTTGTTCATTCACTCAATTAAGAAGCATTTATTAAGCACTTCCTGTGCCAAACAACTACAATAAGTAGAGGCATGGATGTTAATAATTAATGGTTTAGATTGAAAATCCCTGGTTTCCAATTTGATTTCATCACCTAATACCTGTGAACTCAGGCAACGTTCTTAACCTCTCTGCGCCCCCGTTACCTCATTTACAAAATGAAAAATGCCAGCATCAACACCCTTAGTTAGCTGTGATTGTTAAAGGAGATCACACATGTTAAGTGCCTGATGAATGTTATCCATTAGCTATCAGGCATAATCTTTGTTCTCAAGGAACCAACAAACCCAGGAGAAGACAAATTATTAGAACATGAGGTACAAATAAAAATGATAAGTAAATGGGCACAGTGACTCATACCTGAAATCTCAACTTTGGGAGGCTGAGGTGGGAGAATTGCTTGAGACCAAGAGTTCAAAACCAGCCTGAGAAACATAGTGAGACCCTATCTCTAAAAAAACAAACAAAAAAAATAGCCAGGTGTGATGGCATATGCCTATAGTCCCACCTGCTCGGGACCTGAAATGGGAAGATCACTTGAGACCAGGAGTTTGAGGCTGCAGTGAGCAATGATCATGCCACTGCGTTCCAGCCTGGGTGACAGGGTGAGACCCTATCTCTAAAATACATAAATAAATAAATAAATAAATTTTCTTAGAATGATAAGTGTTGCTCAGGTTAAGGTTGAGATGATTTACAACAGAGAAAATCAAGGAAGACTTCATTTTAAAAGGAGGCTGCATTTCAGCAGATCTGCACACACAGATACGCAGAGGACAGGCATTCCATGAAGTGGAAATGGCCCAACAAACAAGTGGAGATATTAAAGTGCAAGTTCATGTTCCGAACTCTGGGGTCACTGGGTGATTAATTTGACAGAAGTATAGGAGACATAAAGGGGATAGACAGCCAATCCTAAAGAAAAGAGTTGGAAATACCTTGGTCAGTACCATGAAAACTAGTAGAGCAGTTTGGGTTCCATACAGAATGGACCGAGCGTGTATCTGTACATTTACGTGCATTGTTCACTAGTTTCTTTTTTGTTTTCAACTGTAGATGAGCGTGGACATCTGTATTCTCACCTTTAGATTTTAAGTAATCTATTCCTTCATTTTTGGAGAATGTGATCACCTCTCAATGTGTTTAACCATCCCTCATGTCACTTGAGTGATGAGTCGCCCTGTGAAGAAGGTTCATGGTAGAGATGAACCCATTTTACCAATGAAGAAACTCACATGGAGAGGTAACATAACCCGTCTGTGGCAACAGCTGCTACTTGGATGGGTTGAGGTGTGAACTTCATGCCTCCTGATTCTAAGACCCTTTCTGATTTCTGAGGTGGAGCTATGCAAGCCCATTCTGAAAGGGAAGCCAAGGCCATGTTTCCTTAGTGGCAAAGAAAAGAAGTTTTGACAACAGGGCCCTCCAGCTTGGGGTTGCTTCTGCCACCACTGGCTACTCTCTTTTGCTGTGATTTGCAGCACAAGTGCTATGCAAAATGAAATCAGCTATAGATTTTTCCTTCCTCTCCTGGTTGGCCTACTAGGTACCTTTCCTCTGTTAAAGGGCTTCGAAATAACTTGTTATTGACTAAACTTTGGAGTTATCCATGATGAAAATCCAGTCTCTCATTTCCTTTGTCCTTCATGGAAGAGTTGGGCTCTTAATGTGAACCTGGGGCAATCAGAGGCCCAGTTGGCTTTATTTAGATTTCAGGACACTGGATTTGTGCATGTGTGAAGAGCTCAAAGTTCTACTGAAGATAAAAGTATCCCATGTCCCAATATCTAGACCAATTTAAGTAACTCATCTTCCTCTGCTCCAAATCCTATTGTCATATTCCCTGAAGCTGGACATTCTTCCTTATTCCTTTCCTTAAGCAGTTATATAAAAGAACAGTTTGGATAAGAACCAATTTTTAAGCATGCCCCCATAGGCAAGATGTTCAAGTGTAAATTATTTACATAAAATAATTGAAGTATATAGGTAATTATCTAACAATTTATCCAGAAGTCTGTGAGGTCTAAAAGCAGGCTCTGTGACTATGTGTTCTGCGTTGTCTAAAGTATGAACAGTAGTCTTTGCACATAGTAAGCTATCAGTCATTTTTGGTAAATGAATCAGTTAATAATTGTGCAAGTGTTACTCTGTATGAAGTGCCGAGCTACCGGTTGTGATCCATTACAGTGGTTTTCTTTAGCTTAAGTTTTCTTATGCATTCCCACCTGTTCCTCTCCCACCTTCTGCCCGCTACACACACACAGATGCACAGACACACACACACACACACACACACACACACACACACACACATCCACTTGTTAGCTTTAACATTTTGCCTGTATTCTATTGTGCTGAATACCTTGATTGAAGGCCATTCAAGAGTTGTGAAAGTTTTATTTTTACAGAAGTGCTATAAAATAATACCAAGAACATCACACATACATCCAAAAACTTGTCTCTTTCACTTAACAGTTATGTGATCTTAGTCAAGTTACTCAGATGCTTTGGGCCTTAGTTTCCTCATCTCTAAAATGGAGATAACAATGAAGAATTAAACAAGATCATGACACCCGAGGTCAGGAGTTCGAGACCAGCCTCGCTAATGTGGTGAAACCCCTTCTCTACTAAAAATACAAAAAAAAAAAAAAAAGCTAGGTGTGGTGGCATGTACCTGTAATCCCAGCTACTCAGGAGGCTGAGGCAGGAGAATCACTTGAACCCAGGAGGCGGAGGTTGCAGTGAGCCGAGATCGCACCATGGCACTCCAGCTTGGGCAACAAGAGCAAAACTCCATCTCAAAAAATAAAAACAATAAATGAGATCATGAGAAGTAAAATACTTACTCAGTCTCTGGTATGTGTTCAGTAAATGTTTGTTAAGATGACAGTAGTGATTCTTTTTTGCCTAGATGAAAGAAATGATATGATAATATCATAAGCTGTAAATTAATTTCCTCTCTTGTGGTTAGTGATCAGATATAAAAATCCAATAAAATATTTTAATTATTCATGCATTTATTATACGTAGATTATTCATTTAACTAAAATATTTGAGAAGGCTTACAATAAAATAATGTAAGCAATATTATGGTCAACATTCGGATTAGTAAAAACGTAAGTCCATTATTGAAACTTAGTATTTTTATAGTCCTTTACAGACTACCTGATGTATTTCTTAACATTTTCTATTTTAATTCTTAATTTTCACAACAACTGCATTAGGGCGGTATTATCATTTATCCTATCTGAGAGAGAGTGAAGTGACTTGTCCTGCTTCTCACTGCTTATATGTGGTTAAGGCATGCAAAAATGTTAAGGAGCCCAGAGTCATAGTGTTCTCGCTCTCAAACAAAAGAGTTAGGACTCAATTATCCCTTGGTGTTCACTTAAACCACTGGGTCTCTTTTCTAAAGTCTCTCTTTTCTAAGGTCAAAGCTATGCTGAAGAGGGAATAAGGCAATAACTAACTCTGGCACTAGATATGTCTGATTTAAATGCTAGCCCCACTGCTGCCTAGCTGTGTGACCTAAGGCAAGTCACACAGTTCTCTGAGCTTTCATTGACTAGTCTATAAGATAGAACAACAACACTTCACTGATAATTATGAAGTTTAAATAAGACAGACACGTAGAGCACTGGGCACTTGTGTATGATGTTGGGCTATTTACAAGTTCGACTTTGGCTTTGATGGCCCTGGGGCTGGAGAGTCTTGACTGTCAGAAGGTGTGATGCAGAACAAGATATGTGTGTTGGGAGAGAGGGATGTCAGAAAGGAGAAAAACCAACAGAAAGGGGGCGAGCCTGTGGAAAGAATCAGAGTCTGTGTCTGCTCAGCGCATTGGACCTGGAAGGTAAACCACAGAGTATGGAAGAAGAATAGAATGGAAATTAGGAGATATGAGTTATGAGTTCTAGGCACAGTGTTGCTAATTAAATCATGTGACATCAGATTCCTCTGTTTTCTGAGCCTCAGTTTATCCTCCAAAAAAAATGGTGGGGGTTATCAGAGAATCTGATCTCTAAGGTTTCTTTCCGTGTTTATATTCTATCACAAGTTCCAGAAAACCAAGGTTTAACTAGAAACATAAAAGGGCTGAACCCAGAAGTTGTGATTGTGTCTATTTTGGTTGATAAATGTTAATTGATCTGAAATATTACATACTTTACATTTTGTGTCTATACAACTTTTTCCCTTAGTTATATTCAAACCCTAAGAAAATAAAGGTCATTATTCACCTTGATTCCATTCTATATCTTATGTATAACAACAAACTGGAAAAAATGTCATCTAAATTAGGCAAGAGTTGGATCTACCAGAAACTCTCAGCCTTCATGTGCCATAATAAGGGAACAAGTTGGATCAAAAGATTTCCAGCTGTGCTGTCACTTTAATGATCAGACTAGATCAGCTAGTTATGAGAATGTCTCAGTGATAGACAGCAGGTCTCTTATCAAAACAAAGAGAAGATGTAGCAAGAAGGAAAAATGAGGAGGAGGTAAAGGAAAAAAATGTAGAGAGGAAAAGGAAGAAGGAATTGACATGGATGGCAATTCATGGTTTACAAAGAACCTAAGCAAAATAATATATCCTATTTTAATTTTCATAAACACCTGGTAATTATTACATGATTGAAGAAGAGGAAACAATAGCCCAGAGAACTGAAGTGATTGCCATAGGCTAAATGAATTGATGTCATTTTCTTTTGACATATTGCCTTCTATATTGTAAAAGAGCTCATGTTCATGGTCTCTGAGGATAAGACCTGGGTTACATTCAGGCTTCTCCCTGCAGAATCTGAAGTTCAAAACCTTGCACATAGTAGGTGCTCAGTAGATGTATTTCGGACAAATGAGCATATCTGCAGGAATAGATCTTTTTTTTTTTTTTTTTTTTTGACGAAGTTTCCCTCTTATTGCCCAGGCTGGAGTACAATGGCGTGATCTGGGCTCCCTGCAACCTCTGCCTCCTGGGTTCAATAGATTCTCCTGCCTCAGCCTCCCGAGTAGCTAGGATTACAGGCATGCACTACCATGCCTGGCTATTTTTTTTGTATTTTTGGTAGAGACCAGGTCTCACCATGTCGGCTAGGCGGCTCTCAAATTTGTGACCTCAGGTAATCCACCTGCCTCGGCCTCCCAAAGTGCTGGGATTATAGGCATGAGCCACCGTGCCTGGCCCTGGAATAGATTTTAAAGTCAGACTAGTTATAGAGCTGGAATTCTTTCTCCCCCTGATTTCATTCTTTGGTAATGGGCAAGACATAGATGGGACTGTCTACTCGGACACGACCACTGATCTTTTCAGGAATCAGTCTAAGAACTCAGATAAAGTCTTTTAGTCATTTATTGAGCAATTTCATGGAGTTGTATATACTTTGAGAAACTCTCAAACTGGTTATTTTATGCCATGAGGTGGTTAAGCAGGAATTGTTTGTGACTCATATTTTGCAGAGGACTGTGATCTCAGGAAATTAAGTGGTTTGTTTGAGCTCACCCAGTATGGAGTGGTTGAGCCTGGATTTGAAATCTTCCACCGAGGCTCTGGGCCCTGTTCCCAGAGTTCTTACTCTGTGTACATCTCTGGCACCTCCTGATATCTCAGCCAGCTAAACAGAAATGCTGCCTGCCTGAGCCCAAGCCATCTGGTACTGTTAACACTCATAGAATCAGGATAATATAACAGCCTTACAATCTAAAGAAAATGCTCTGCATCAGTGTAGTCACTGTTGGATGACATAGCTACATAGCACCTCCGTCTGTAAAATTGTTTAAGTTTCTCAGGAGAAAAAGAAAACATAAGTCATTTGGACTCCACAACTTTGTAGAAATGGCCCCAGGAAGGGGCTGACAGGATAGAACTCCTCAAGTCTGCTGTACTTTTTCCAGTTGACTGCTCTGTTGACCCCTCGGCAGTGCCCAGAAATATGCCACGTTGACTGTGACCTCAAAGGGATAGTTGATTTTTTTAAGGTTATTATTTTTATATCTGAGAAAACAATGTTTCTTAATTTGAGTTATTCCATCAGAGAGCACACACGTTGCCCCCAGAATAAAAGAATTTGGACAAAAGGTAATAAAAATGATTCAAACATTCAAACACTGAGAAAACAATGTTTCCTAATTTGAGTTATTGCATCTGAGAGCACACACGTTGCTCCCCAGACTAAAATAATGGACAAAGATATATTCCAAAAATAGAGTCATCATGTGAGAAAAGCAGCTCACTCTGAATATTCATTCAATAAATATTTATTGAACACTTATGATACACCAAACGTACTTTTAAGCACAAAAAAGGGACAAAATCTTTGAACTCATAAAGCTTAATTCTAGTGAGAGGAAACAAAAGAAAGTCGTGAATAGGAAACAGAACAGGATCCACTAAATGCTGTGCAGAATAGTTCAGGAAAAGGAGGTAAAGAGCTATGGGACAGAGGGGGTGCTGTTTAGTATACGTGGTATTTGAGCTGAGATCTGAAGGATGGGGCACACCTGTGGCTATCTGGGAGGAAGTGCCCCTGACAGAGGGGATATATTTGAAAAGCTGTTGTGGTTGAAGTAGGCTTGGGTGTCTTTAGAACAGAAAGAAGGTCAGGATGACTGGAACAGAGAGTGGGAGGTGAGGGGCTGGAGGTAGCAGAAGAGCCTGTCGTGCCTTGCGGGTCTAGATGGGACTGTGGCTCTGACTCTGGGGGAGGTGGGGAGCCCTGGAGGGCTTAAATCTGATCACCCTGGCTGTGGAGAACAGACCTGGAGGAGTGATCAGAGGAGGAGGGTGGGATGGGGTGAGAAGGGAGATAGATTAACAGGCTAGTTCAAAGCTGAAAATGACTGTAGATTGGACCATAATAGTCTACACTGTTGGCACCAAATAAAGAGAAATCACTGGGCTAAGTTTGCGTTAGCTATAGTAATAGCTAACTATAACTAAGTTATAGTTAAAGGCTTGAATCATGAGAGAGAGAGAGTTTAAGGAAGTTCAAACTCAATTTAGTTATGTGATTGTTTCTACCTCTCTAGAGTAATGCAAATAATACTACTTTTTGATAAGTATAGAGGCATTTTTTTCTTTCCAGCTGTGGAAAATAATGCCCTGTATGTTTCATATGAGTTCTCTCGGTTTTTTTGTTTCTGTTTTTGAGCAGGGTCTCACTCTGTTGCTGAGGCTGGAGTGCAGTGTGGAGTGCAGTGCTGAGGCTGGATCACAGCTCACTGCAGCCTCGAACTTCTGAGCTCGAGGGTCCTCCTACCTCAGCCAGTGTGTGCCACCACACTCAGCTAATTTTTTCTTTACTTTATGTGGAGACAGGATCTTGTTTTGTTGTCCAGGCTGGTCTTGAATTCCTGGGCTCAAGCAATCCTCCCTCCTTGGCCTTCTAAAGTGCTGGGATTACAGGCATAAGCCTCTGCACCTGGCCAGCTTCTCTTAGTTCTTAATGACTTGAATCATTAAATGAGATGTGAGCTAATAATGTAGCCAATTCTTAAATGTTAAAAGAAGCAAAAGAAAAAAGTTCTTAGGACTGCACAGAAGTTAATGTTAGATTACATTACAATCAGAAAAGCTGAAATTATCTCAGCCACATAAATGCTATTATCTTAACATATGAAAGAAGCAGAGACTGTTAAACTTGGAAGAGATCCCACTTTGTAGGTGAAGAAACTAAGACATGCAAGGGAGATAAGCAATCCAAGTTACATGAAAGTTATTAAGTTTGGACCAGAATCTGATTCTCAGTTCCACACTTGCCTTCTCCATTAGAAGTTTTCTTCATAAACACACAGGTTGAACAGCCCTAATCTGAAAATCTGAAATCTAAAATGCACCAAAATCCAAAAGTTTTTGAGCACTGACATGATGCCATGCGTGGAAAATCCATCACATAAGGGCTTAACACAAACTTTATTTCATGTACAAAATTATTATTGTATAAATTACCTTCAGGCTATGTGTATGAACATAAATGAATTCTACATTTAGACTTGTGTCCCATCCCCCAAGATAACTCATTATGTATATGCAACCATTCCAAAATCTGAAGAAGAAAAAAATTGAAAAGCAAAACACTTCTGGTCTCAAGCATTTTGGATAAGAAACGCTCAACATATACTTTGTTTCTGATATATTAGTGGGTTTCCAGTATATCATTTAGAGCTGCTGGCATTAAGAATCACAGTCCTCTCCATTTGTTTAGCACATAACAAGGACTCCCCATGCCCCTTGCACTCCTTTCTCTGTCTCATACTTTGTCTCACACAGTCCCATGGGAATGGAAGGTCTTCTGCTCCATCTGCTCTTTCTTCTTCTTCTTCTTCTTCTTCTTTTTCTTCCTCCCCCTCCCCCTCCCCCTCCCCATCCCTCCTTCTCCTTCTTCATTTGAGACAGAGTCTTCCTCTGTTGCTAGGCTGGAGTGCAGTGGCATGGTCTCAGCTCACTGCAACCTCCGCCTGCCTGGTTCAAGCAATTCTCCTGCCTCAGTCTCCGGAATAGCTGGGACTACAGGTGCGTGCCACCATGCCCAGCTTTTTTTTTTTTTTTTTTTTTTAATGTATTTTTAGTAGAGAGGGGATTTCACCATGTTGGCCAAGATAGTCTCCATCTCCTGACCTCATGATCTGCCTGCCTCAGCCTCCCACAGTGCTGGAATTACAAGCGTGAGCCACCGCGCCCAGCCTCTGTCTGCTCTTTCTTTGGGACTCTGCCTGACAGTTTTATCCCCCTCACTTCCCAGAAATGGAGAAGCTAAGCAAATAATTTCTGGATGTTCTGATGGGTCAGGAGGACCCCCATTGTAATGTTTTATTTCCATCACAAAAAAGATTTACATTTTCAAATCTTGGAATTTTCAAATGTGACTTTATTCCTATCACTTTATATTTTCTCATGCATTTATTTTCCGAGGCAGGAACACAGTATATATTCAAATGTCAAAAGTGCATAGGATTCTTTCTTATGTCTATGATAGCACAACTCTGAAAGAAACAGCGAAAACAAGGATCAGCTACCTTGGAAAGGCACCAGCAACTAGACCCAGCTCTAAAGCTCAGTGGCCTTGTCACCTCCATCAAGGCCATTTTCCTTCAGAGTCTCCACTTTCTCATCTGTGAAATGAATGAAAGGAGATGGAGGCCCTACTGCTAGGATCTGATTGGGAATCTCAAAGCTCATTCCTATGCCAGATCTTCTTTTCATGACCTCAGGTCCTTTTTCTAGTCTCTCCTTCATCCTGCAATTCCAACACTCTCCTTCATAGTCTCAGATTCTGCAATTCCCATTCAGATCAATAAATATTTACTGACCGATAAATATTTCTTTTTATTGCTTCACAGTACCCAGGACAGCATCAAGAAGTCCTGGGCACTGTGAAGCAATAAAAAGAAATGTTAGACATCATTTCTCACTTTAAGAAAAACTAACTGGGGCCAGGCGTGGTGGCTCACACCTGTAATCGCAGCACTTTGGGAGGCCAAGGTGGGCAGATCACCTGAGGTCAGGAGTTCGAGACCAGCCTGACCAACATAGAGAAATCCAATCTCTACTAAAAATACAAAATTATCCAGGCACAGTGGCAGGTGCCTGTAATCCCAGCTACTTGGGAGGCTGAGGCAGGGGGACTGCTTGAACCTGGGAGGTGGAGGTTGTGGTAAACCAAGATCATGCCGTTGCACTCCAGCCTGGGCAACAAGAGCGAAACTCCGTCTCAAAAAACAAAACAAAAAAAAAAAAAAACTAATTGAAAGAACTGTTTGTGTTAGTGAAAAGTTTGCATTATAGATTTTTATAAAAATGCAGTTTTAGTGTCTTTATGCACTTTTAGTAATTCAAAACAAGCCCACAAAGTGCTGCTTAGGAAAGCACTTAGAGGAATGCTTTAATTAATCCACTGAAATTCTTTGAAATGAACAAATCAAGGGCTTCTTTGTAAATGGGAGGGATCAGAGACTTGGAAAAGAATTGATTCTCTTAAATGTTTGAAACATTTTTGTCATAGTTCACAATATTAATTTGTCCTATTATAGAAGAAAAAATTTTTAAAAGGCTAGAAACTTTCTGAAGAATCTCCTTTTCAGAATGATTGGAATCCAAAATCTGAATGAAAAGTAGAATCCCCTCCAGTGAAATTCTTTGTTGTTCCTTTCTACGTGTCAAATTCTAGCCATCTTTGATGGCCGAATTCTAGTATTACCTCACTCATAATAATAAAAAAGCCTCTCCTTTAAGTCCGTGTGGTAGACCATCTGCCCTGGCTCAGATCACTCATCACCTCTTTCTTTACAATGGCAATTTATGTATCTGCCATCTTTTGCCCTGGGCTGGGCTCCCTGAGAGCAGACAGCATGTCTACTTTACCTGCTAGGACTGTGCCTTGTAAGCAGCAGGTTTTTGCATGATGTCAGAGCAGTGGTCAGGGTGCCATTCTGCGATGGATTACTCTATCAATTAGAAAACAGATTCAGCTGTTCTAACAGAGACCCAGAATAAAAATGGCTAAAACAAGTTAGATATTTCCTTCCTGTTTACATTAATAAACCCACAAGGAGACAAGAGGTCTGAGGTGTGGGGAAGTGGGGCTCCTCCTAACCTGTCGCTCTGTGTGATCCACATGATACAAACAGACTCTCCATCATGTCTGTGTTCCAGTTCATTGGAAGGAGGACAAGGGGAAGTGAAGGCCTCCTATTCTACTTCAGGCACAACTGGGCAGTTATACGCACTGCTTCCACTCACATCCCATGGAGAACTTTGTCTTATGGTCCCACCTACCCAGTGGTATGTTGGAGCACTGTCCTAGGGTTGTGTGAGAGTGGATTGTTGAGTCACGTGACAGCTTGAAATCTGCCTTGGGAGAATTAACACCATAGAATTGGCAGGTGCTACATCTTATTTTTCTTCCATGAAAGCTGGTTGTTAAACATCTATCAGCAATCCACTGCACCTAGCTACAAAATAAGTTGAAACATACAGTTGTTTTGTTTTTCCGATAGTTAGATACCTAGCTAACAATTCTGTTTTTGGGAGCAATACGTTGTACTTCTATAGAGGAAGCTAAGAATGGATATTTGCAAACAATTAGAAGCCTCTATAAACATGACATTATTTGAAAATAGAGAATATTGGAAAACCTGTGCTCTTTACCGTAAGAGAACGAATATATCTATACCTATGTATAGATATGGAGATTAATTGCTGTTATCATCCAGTTGTGACGTCTGTGCTAGAGAGAAGTTAAGCTTATTCTATGTGGGCTGAAGGTACATACCTCTAGACAGAGGTTACAGGAGCCAGCTTCTGCCCCTTGTTGACTATAAGCACTGTCTAAAATGCAGCTTTGGTTCTCATCACTGCAGGTGTCCACACAGGAACTGAATCATTTATGGGGTTTCCATAGAGGAGATTCATTCTGACTGAAGGTTACCCTCGCCATCTCCAAGTCTTTGTTTATCCTTCAGATCTCAAGGATGCTATTCCTGACTTCTGAGATTCTTATGGCTTCCAGGACCTTCCTTTGCTCCGCTTACCACAGTTTGTAATTGTTAGGATAATGGTCCGGTTTAATGTCAGTTTCCTCAGCTAGATTGTAAAACCAGCAGCTGTGTTGTTTACTCACCATTGTGTCTGAGCACAGAGCAAAGTGTGTGGCAGCAGTGGGCACTTATTAAATATGCACTGAGTGAAGGATGGACGCTGTGAGAGAGCCGTGTGAAAGTCCTCGTAAACTGCTCATGATAATTATTATATCTAAATAAGACACTGAGATATAAAACAGAACAGAAAGCAGGTGAAGGAAGTGGCAGTAAATACTACCAGTCATCTAGGGGGAACTGAATTTGATACTAGGCTTCTTGGAAACTAAACACAAAAAGAGAACACGTTGAGTTACTATTTTTTTTTTCTAAAGGGATAAAACTTATGGAAATCATCTGAAGAAGTCAATTCCTGATGACTTATTAAAATTAGAATATTGTTTCTTTCCCATTAATATTTAATAATTATATCTCTCTTAACTTGAAAGAAAGAGAGGACAAAAAGAAGAGAAGGAAGGAAGGAAGGAGGGAGGGAGAGAGAAGGAGGGAAGAAAGTAAGGAAGGGAGGGAAGGAAAGAAAGGAGGGAGGGAGGGAAGGAAGGGAGGGAGGGAAGGAAGGGAGGGAGGGAAGGAAGGGAGGAAGGGAAGGAAAAGAGGGAGGGAGGGAAGGAAGGGAAGGAGGAAGGAAGGAGGGAGGGAGTTGGAAGAAGGGAAGAAAGTTAGGAAGGGAGGGAAGGAAAGAAAGGAGGGAGGGAGGGAAGGAAGGGAGGAAGGGAAGGAAAGAGGGAGGAAGGGAAGGAAGGAAGGGAAGAAGGGAGGAAGGGAGGGAGGGAGGGAGACAGAAGGAGGGAAGAAAGTAAGTAAGGGAGGGAAGAAAAAAGAGGGAGGGAGGGAAGGAAGGGAGGAAGGGAAAGGAAAGAGGGAGGGAGGGAAGGAAGGAAGGGAGGAAGGATGGAAAGAAGGAAGGGAGGGAGGGAGGGAGGCAGGGAAAGAAGAAGGAAGGAAGGAAGATAGATGAAGCAAAACCTCCCTCTACAGTCCTCCAGCAATTATCCTACTACCCAAATGCCTTCATAGATTGTCTGCACTTACTCTGTCCACTTCCTCACCCCCTACTCATGTTTGTTTTGCTCCTGCCCTCACCATTCTGTCAAAGCTGCTGTCAGGAGAGCAACAGTAAATTTGTCCTGGCTCCATCTCCGCTTCAGTCTTTATTACAGTAGATATTTCTTAATTATTTGAAATTCTTGACCTTGACTAGGTCATGTCCCTTGGTTCTGTCACACTGAAGTTCACTGGTTCTCTTCTTGCCTTTTTGGATGTTCTTTCTCAGTCTTTTTTAAGGGCTGCTTCAGCTCTGTTATTCTACTGAATGTTGTTCCTGTTTTTAAAAATATTTTCTTTGACCCTTTCTCACTCTACAAGTTCTCTCTAAAAATGTTATATATACTCTTCTGACTTTAATTACTTTCTGGATTCTAACGACTTTCAATTTTAGATTTTTAGACTAGCTTGCCGACCTGAGTTTCAAACCTACATGTATAACTTCCTCCTGGGTATCTTATAAGCACCTTGAATTCAGCATGCCCCAAGCGCAGCCAAATCTCCCGCCTCTCCTTAACCTTTTATGTGTTTTCATCTCAGGCAAGGGCCGTGGCCTTCCCCCCCATCTGTCTTTCAAGGCCGAAACCTTGCCATCATCTTTAACCCTCCCTCACTATGACTCTCCATCCCTAAGCACTCAGCTGCCAAGTCCTGTCAACTCCACTTCCTAAATCTCTCTCAAATTTGTCTACTGATCCCTATGCCCAGTGTCACTGCCTAACTGCAGTTCCCAGGATTTCTGCCACAGCTCTTAAACTGGCTCCCAGCCCTGGGTTTGCTTTCCTTCTGATTTTCCACAAAGCAGTCCAAACGGTCTTTCTAAAGCAACACTCTGAACTTATATTTGTCCTGCTTAGAACTTTTTAATGGCTCTCTGTGGCCCTCAGGATAAAGCCCTAGCTCTACAGTGAGGCTTAAGTAGCCCTGTTTGATCTGATTCCTGCTCACATTCCAGCCTTGTCCCCTCCTTATCCCAAGCCTCATTCCCAACCTCACTCCCCCTGCAGCTGACAGCATCTGCTTTCCCGAACTACTGAACCTTTCTAGCCTCAGGTCATTACATGTGCTGTATCCATCCCTCCACGTTTGTTCTGGATTACTCCAATCATTCTTTCACTCTCATCTTAGAATTAACCTTATTTCTTTATTCATTCAACAAATATTTACTGAGTACCTACTATGTGTCAGGCACTTCAATACAACAGTTAGCAAGAAACACATGGTCTCTTCCCCCCACGGTCCTAGTCTAAGAGACCTTCCTTGACTTTCTAAGACGGAGTTGTCTTCCACAGAACGCTGTCCTTACCCCATGTGGCACTGTCTCCAGTGTATTTTAATGACTTTTAAACCAGTGTCAACCAACACGTTATGTAAAGGGACAGATGAAAGACAGTCAATATTTTCGTTTTGCAGGACATAGGGTCTCTATCAGAACTATTCAGTTCTGCAGTGGTGGAAGAACATTAGCTAAGAGATTATATATAAATGAATTGGCATGAGTATTCCAATAAAACTTTATTTATAAAACAAACAGGGATCCAGAGATGGCCCATTGGCCATAGTTTTCTGACCACTGGTCCAAACAGCTAAACTAGGATGTTTTTATTTACCTTTACATCCATAGCACAAGCATAGCATTTGACATAGAGGCTTCTCAATAAAAGTTTGCTGGATTAGTAATTGAATGGTAAATGAACAATTAGGATGGACCTGTTTGCTCCTTTTCCTCTGTGTCCATATCTTCTTGGTCACAGTACGCTCCACGTTTACTCTGTGTAGACAGTGACACCCTCTCCCCTCACTTCAGATGGTTTTCATTTACTGTGTTCATCTAAACATTTGTGTTGAGCAAATACCATATCAGAAATGTGGGTTACTTTCGCGGTAGTCGTTGAGATTTAAAGCTTTGTTACTATCCCTCAACCATTCCCCACAGCATAGTGGTTGTTTTTCTTTTAGGTATGATCGTTAAATTTTGTATTGTATAGATATGTTTCATACACTGATTATAGACTTTAGTAATTTTGTGTGCATATAGATGTATTCATTCCTTTGTTGCAGAAATATTTATTAACACCTACCTTAAAATCTTTCTGGAGCATGAAGGATATTATAAACAAACCTCAATTAAATCAATGTATAAAGCACTTGTTATGTACAGGGCACCAGAAGTCGTCTCAGTGTGCTGCGAGAACAAAGATGGTTCAGACGAGGTATTGTCACTAAGAGGCTTATATAGCAGAAAGGAGGTAAGAATGTAAACAGATGATTCCAGTGCAATGTAGAAAGTGTTTAACCTCTTCCAGAAGGAATCAGAAAAGTGCTCTGGGACTTTCACAGGAATTAAACTTATCTTGGGTAGAATAGATTTTAAAACAAGGCACAGAGGGAGATGTATTTGATCTGGAAATTAAAAGGTAGGTATTTGGGATTCTGATATGACACTGAAGGGTCTTCGAGACAGAGAAAAGTATAGGCACATCCACAAGTTACTAGAAAGCAAGTTTTAATGAAGCTACAACCAGGCTGATAAAAGTGAAGCCAAATCCCTTCAAGAAGGTGCCAAGTCCATTCTGGTCTGGAATGCATTGATAATTGGGACATTCTGCTCAGAGACTCCAAATTGACATTCTGTCGTCATCCCTCTTGGAATAGAAACTCTGATCCTTTAAAGTAATTAGCACCAATTTGGAGCATGTGTGCAAAAATAAATCACCAGTGTCCAAAAACAGATACATTAAGTTCAATGGTTACGAAGCAAATGTTCTTATTAGCTCCGCCTACGTAAACAAAATCAGAAGTAATTAGCATTTAAAAATAGAAGAGACAAGAAGAGATCACAGTTCCCACTGGAAAATTATTATTTATATAAAAGTCCACAATGCTGACACACACGACTTGCCTTTCCTGGTCACAGTCCTGTTTTTCAATGGCTACAGGATCAGTTTTCTTTCCTGAGGGAAAGGAGAAGGAACCGTGATTCTGTGCATTTCAAAAGTCTTGGCTGAAATGGAAAGGTGTGTGTCAACCAAACAAACAAGTATTTTGCTCCATCTCCTCCTCCCTACCGCTTCACAGTGCCCCATCCCATCCTCTTCTTGGGTGAGGAGAGAGTTTGCTGTGTCTCAAGATTGTGAGCAGAATCTGCCTCCAGATTGTAGGAAATACTATTGGCCTTTGCACACAAGACACCTACCTGTCAGAGAAAGCGTCAGTAGCCCACATCAAAAGGCAGCAGCTCTCATTAAATCACCTGTGCACACTTCAACGTGGAACCTTGACTTCTTCTCCAGAACATGTTACATCTCTTCAAGAACGGAGCCTCACTGTTGGCGTTAGGTGTCAGAATCAGGAGGTGAACTGGCCACGGAACTCTTAAGCTAATGAGGAGACACAGGCACGTTTTCGGTAATAAAAAGAGTACTGGCCAATGGCCCAACAAGCCTTTGAGTCCCAGCCATGCCACGGGCTTGCTCTGTAACCTCGGCCAAGCCACGTGCTTTTTCTGGGTCTCAGTTTCCTTAGGGGCTAAACTGGGTCATCCTCTTGTTCTAGGATGCCATACAGATTTCTACCCTTTTAAAGACATAACTTCAGTTTTCTATCTGCCTTTTTCCATCTGCTGTCCTGGAAAGATGTGGTGAATAGCATGATGTGGGGTGGGGAGGGTAGGACTTGGACACTTCTCTAGTCCTCATTTATAAATTATGTGAAAATAACCCCACACTTTCTTCCCCAAAGGATTGTGGCTTTAGGAACACAGCACTGACATGGAAGACACAGAAGGTTCTCTTTGTGGGGTCATGGCAGAACCCAACAAATCACTCTCAGTCCTAGAAACAAACATCACATTTAAAGCTGAGGGCAACTTGGAATATAACTGAGGACTAAAGGGGAAGGACTTTGCTCAGAGTGGCATGTTAAAGGCAGAACCATGATTCAAACCTCAAGGTTCGAAATCATCTTTCTAGCATGTCGTTCTTCTTCTGGCTTTTGGATGTCTAACCTTGAATTGGGGCTGAGGAATTGATTGGCATACATCCACTTCAAGTAAAATTAACAGTGGCATTGGAAAGGGAGAGCTGAGTGGATTAAATCTTTGACTCTTAGTTTTTGTTAGGGTTTATTTTTCACACCTTTTTTACACATTATTTGTGAGGTTTTTTCCTTGTAATTAATATCGGTCCCTCTATCTATCTTGCACATCTGCTAATGGTTGGGTCTTTTTATTTGTGCAACAACTAAAGACTTGGCTCAAATATCTCCTTCTCTGAGTATTTTACTGTCTTCCACAGCCAGTCTATATTCCGTGGCACTTCATCCGTATTTTTCTTAATAATTACCTCAAGCTTTTCTAAGGTCCATCTCCTCTGTTAAGTTGTAAGCTCTTTGAGACCTGGGAACATCTTCGTGTCCCTGTTTCCAATGCTGGAAATGCCACTCGGTTACGCTTATTGAATGAATGAATAGAAGAAATAAGAACTTCATCCATAACCTGACTGTGCCCTAGAAGCCCCTCAGAGTGACAGCACACTCAGCAGTGGCCTCCACTTCATTCTTTGTGAAGAATCAAGAAGGTCAAGAATGGGCAGATTTGTCTTGGCTGCATCTGATCGCTTACGTTGTTATGCCTATGAAGTGATAGCACTCATCCATGAGTACTCATGTGTAGCCTGAGTATACAGAGTGACCCTGCCTAGGCTCAAGAGGTAAAGGAAAAGAACAAAAAGACAACTTGCAAACTTTGGGTTGCAGTCTCAGCATGAGGGCCTCCCAGAGCTAACCCCCAACTGGCTTTGGCTACAGGCCTGGATCTGTTCTCTGGGCACCAGCACTGGTCAACTTAGTTACTGGGAGTGGAATGTGACAAAGGTCAGGTGCCAGGAGTGGTACCTGAAACTGTTTTCAAAAGAGTGAAAGACAATGTGGCCTCTTTGCTCAGACACTTGAAGGAGGAGAGATGGGGGAAGATTATACAAATAGCCATTGGACTTCTATACAATATAGCAGGCAGGAAAGCAAAGAGAGGGTTGTGAAATATTGGTGAAAGATAAGTTGGCACGGGGATGGGGAATGAGAGGAGAAAGAAGGAGAATCTGGAGTGAGGGCATCGGAATAAGGAAGACAGAGATGAAAAAGTGAAAAAGACAGAACAAATAAACATGGGAAGGAAAAGGGAGGAAAGAAAGAAGGGAAGGAGGGAGGGAGCAAGGCAGGGAAGGAGGAAAGGAGGGAGGGAGAAAGAGAAGGAAAGAAAGGGAGGGAGGGAGGAAAGAAGGAAGGGAGGGAAGTTGGAAGGGAGGGAGTGAGAGAAGAGAGAAAGAAGGAAGGAAAGGAGGAGGGAGGTCAGTCAGTTAAAATGAGAAAAGAGGAAAAAACCAGCTAGGGCGGGAGTGAGAGAAAAGTTTGGAAAGAAAAAAGGGAAGTGGAGAGGCCAAGAGGACAAGACTCAGGACAACTTAAAATGTGCCAGACCTGCTCAGCTCAGGAAACTTTCTTTTGTAAGCCTGACACGGAGAAGATCTGTGCACAGAGGAAAATGTGCTGACTCCTGCCCAGGGCCTGTCAGAGGATAGAAACAGATCAATTAACCTGGGTGTGGCTCCTGCCAGTGCTCAGTGCCTGGCCATGCCAGACCAAGCCAAGGACTCTCACATGATCATTAGGCTATTAAAGGCCATCAGCTGCAGGCCAGAGTCAGCCTTTTATCCTGAGAAAAATCCTCTTCCTGTACATCTCCGCTGGCCTAGCCACCACCTCTCTGCCAGGCCCAGCTAGGGACACAGTTAGACCATGCATTTGGCCTTGGAAGACAGGCCATTTGGAATCTAAGCAGGTTTTGAGGACCCTCTGTGGCCAGCACAGCCTGGAATAACCAATTGGTGGGATGATCTTGGAGCATATTTGTGGGTCGAACAACAGGCATTTGGAGGAGAATGCTCCCATCATTTAGACTACTGGATGCACATTGTAGGGGAAAAGTTTTCAGCACCAGTAAGGCCTCTGAAATCAAAGTTAGGCCAAAGCAGATTTATTAATTCACACGTTCCTTATTTTTCCAACAGTTTTTGAGCATCTCCAATGCTTGGGGCAGCATGCTGGAGGCTCTGGTTACAGAGATACATAAACACATTTAGTACCTTCAGGAGAAAGCAATGGCATCTCTGCCTCCTCCACACGACTCAACAGGAGGTATGCACGGAGTACATGGGGGCTTGGGAGGGAACATAACTAGTTTTGTTTTGAGAATAAGTGAGGTTTCTAGAAAAGGGACATTTAAAGCATGGCCTTAAGACTGAGGAGGATCTATCAGGCAGAGAAAACGGAAGAATTCTAGCCAAAGAGAGGCACAGGTGAAAGCCAACAGGTGTAAAAGTGCACAGTTAGGCTCACTTGGAGGATGAATGGTAGTGGTCTGGCAGGCCTGGTAGGAAATACAGGTGAGAAGGAAATGGGGTCAGCTATGGACAGGCAAATAGAAAGGCTCAGAGACACTCAAAATTTAGTTAGAAGGGAGCTTAAGGATATCCAAGTCACCCTTGTCATTGTTTGGTTAAACTTTTTTTTTTCGTTTGTGCATATGTTTGTGTGAGATAGACTTTATTGGAGAGTGCCTAGGGTTGGGCACAGAGAAAGGGATCATTGCGGCAGTCAAACATCTCACACTCAGTGTGTTATTCCTCTTCTCCATGTGAATCCTACCAGAATGTTTTCAGAGACGCTTCACCTTGTGTAGTGCCCTCCGGCTTCATAGCTTCTCAATGTTTTTTTCTATTGTTTCCTTCCCATCACTAGTCCTCATCCATCCCTCCCCAGACCGCCCCCTGCACTCCTCACCCCCTGCATGGCAAACTTTCTCTGTTTGAAGACCCTTCAGACTAACCTAAATAATGGTAGGTAATGGAAGAACAATAGCCTGCTATTTATCCAGATCCATCTTTCTTAGAAGGCAGGTGTTAGTTTATTCGCATTCAAAATGTTCTAAAAGCACAAAAAAGTAAATATTAGCATTATGGAGACCTTTTAAAAAAATTACTTAAAGAAGTGAAAGTTTCCTTCTCCAATCTGTTAGTATTTATCAATCAAGATATTTTCCTAAGTTAAATGTAACTTATAACTATGTATGTGCACATCTACCTCCATATGCATTATTTATAGAAAATAAATTATGGCATGCATATTGATCTGTTCTTTTATTTAAAAATATATTGTCAAAAACTTTTCCAAGTCCACATCTCATTTGCAGTCTAGTATTCCATTGACTAGATGTGTTTTCAGCTATTTTTCTGCTGATAGACATTTATGATGGTTCAACTTGTTTGCTTTTACAAATGATGCTGCCACAAACATTCTTGCATGTGAATCCTTATATATTCTTACTACTATTTCTATAGGATAGATTTCCAGTGGTTAGGTTGTTTAATCAAAGAACATGCGTATTTTAAATCTTACTAGGCATTGCATTCTTCCTCTTACAAAGGTTGTACTAGTTTATACTCCAACCAGCAATTGATTGAGGGTGTCTCTACTCTACTCGCCCTCCAGCACTGGAACTCCCTCATCATTCAACAGATGAGGAAATAGCAAAGAGAGAATTGGTTTTCTTTTTTCTTTTCTTTTTTTTTTTTGAGACGGAGTTTCACTCTGTTGCCCAGGCTGCAGTGCAATGGGGTGACCTCGGCTCACCGCCAGCTCCACCTCCCAGGTTCAAGCAATTCTCCTGCCTCAGCCTCCCGAGTAGCTGGGATTACAGGCATGTACCACCGTGTCCAGCTAATTTTGTATTTTTGATAGAGATGGGGTTTCTCCATGTTGGTCAGGCTTGTCTCAAACTCCTGACCTCAGGTAATCCACCTGCCTTGGCCTGCCAAAGTGCTGAGATTACAGGCGTGAGCCTCTATGCCCGGCCAAGAATTAGTTTTCTAATAGCACCCACCTGGGTATTGGCAACATTGGGACCAACAGTCCAGATCTGTCGTCACTATGCAATAAGACGTATGTTTAGCATGTGAAGTATTCAGGACAGTGCCTGGTACAAAGTCATGCCTAATAAATATTATGGCTATTATTAGAACACACTGTCAATATTGGGACTCTCAGAAGCTCTTAACAACTGATTAGTGTGAAAGATGAATTGGAGAGGAGAGAGAACAGAGGTGAAGCGATTCCTGATGGGTCCTCCCAGGATGGGTTTCCTGCACCTTCTCTCTTGTCCTCCTCGAACTCTGCACCTGCCTCCTGGTGACAGTGTTGGTTTGTAGTCCTCCGTGATACTGTCCCTGGAGGACAAGAAAATGAGAAGGTGTGTTCTCTGACATCAGAGATTGATGACCTAGAGGCTGAGATGCTGTAGTCACCCATAAATACCCCCCCCCAAAATTTGATGTGATAAGCTTCCGAGGTTGAGATTCACTTACTCCATTCGTTGTTTAATGCCTGAAAGTTACCAAGGAAAAGAAATAATTGTTGCATCATAAATTACTGTGTGATTTTTTTCCCCCATATGAGTCTCTTCTCCTTATTTAGGATAAGAACCGCTTGAAGGAAGAACTGTATCTTAAATTTTTGTATCATCCTCTCCACTATGATAGCTAGAGTGCTGAGGAGCACATCGCAGACACTCGATACACACAAAGTGTGAAAAAGTCAAGGGACTGGGTTTTGATGTGATTTCAGGAAATCAGTCCCTTTGTTTTAGAGCCATGTGATTTATCTAAAAGTAAATTTTCATGTGATTTCCATGTAAATCATCATGTGATTTATCTAAAAGTTAATTTCACCTTTGCAAAGTGATGAACTACCCTTAGAACTACCTCTAGGCTAAAATTATGACACCCTCTCTGCTGTACAAGTTCATCAGGCATGCTTCATATTCTTCAGCTGCAAGTTGTGAATCTGGGTAGGCAAGAGAGAAATGTCTTGGAAAATGGGATTACAGAAGGTAACAGCCACTGGAAGAATTTGGCCCCAAAGCCGAGGACTTTTCAATCAATATGCATGACTTTTAGAATTCCTATTTTAATCAGAGAAACGGAAATGAAATTCCCAATGTAGCTTTCAGTTAAAAAAAAAAAATTACAAGTGGTATATGATATTCATGCATACCATTTCCTCTGAAATTCTTTTTAAGAATTGAAGAAAATAACTATATAACATACTGAAAAGAACACTAGCTTAGGAGTTTCATGCCCTAAATTTATCACCTTGTAGCTGTGTGATCAAAAGCAGTCAGTTCTCGTCTTACCTCGTTTCACTCATATATAGAATAATAGGGTTGATGATATGTAAGCTCCCCTGCAGCCCTAATTATAAACGAGTCTATAATTCCCTGCTTATGTTGAAGACCCATCCATCCATCAATTCATTCATCCTCTCCACAAATATATATTGAATACCTACTTGGGCAGTGTCCTTGTTATCCAAGCCTGTCTGCTCTGAGTTGATAGGTTGATGGCATCATTGCACTTCCAAGCACCCAGACTCAGCATCTCTGCTCTCTGCCTGTTCGCTTATCCCCCTCACCTTCAACCAGTCCCTGATACCTGCTCTTTTTTTTTTTTTTTTTTGAGATGGAGTCTCTCTCTGTCACCCAGGCTGGAGTGCAGTGGCACGATCTCAGCTCACTGTGGCCTCCAACTCCCAGGTTCAAGTGATTATCCTGCCTCAGCCTTCAAGTAGCTGGGATTACAAGCATTAGCCTAGCTAATATTTTTGTATTTTTAGTACCAATGGGGTTTCACCATGCTGGCCAGGCTGGTCTCAAACTTCTGATCTCAAGTGATCCACCTGCCTCAGCCTCCCAAAGTGCTGGGATTACAGGTGTGAGCCACTGCACCCAGTGAGATACCTACTCTATCTCTGTGGATCCTCTCCCTCCCATGCCCACTCCACTGCACTTCTTCCAGACTTAACAGTTCTCACTTGAGCTATTGCAAAACATTCCTAAGAGGTCTCCTAGCCTTACCACTTTTTGTTTCCAATCCACTGTACTTGCTACGTCTAAAGTTATCTACAATTTCTTATTTTTATCCACATTTTCTGAGGTTTTGTTGAATGACAGGCTCTGTGCTGGGCTCTTCCGGAGCTCAGAGTCAAGAGAGGAAGACAGGCATTCATAGACGAACACAAGACGGTGGAGGAACGACCAGGGTGTGAGGTTCTTCTCTTCCTCTCTTAAAGCCTTCCTCCTGAATGGTTTCCTCTTTCAGGCTTTTAGCATCTCACTCGTCACATCCTCTTACAGTTTGTTCTCTGCCTTGCTCTTGACCAGATGGAGCAACTTGATAGCAGGAATCTCATCAATTCAAGCCATCCTTCTACTCAGAAACATTGAGTGACTCTTTTTTGCACCCGGGAAAGTCCAAACATTTGCATCGGGCATTTACAACCCTTAAGAACTTGATGCTGTTGCCAGGAGCAGTGGCTCACGCCTGTAATCCCAGCACTTTGGGAGGCCGAGGCAGGTGGATCACCTGAGGTCAGGAGTTTGAGACCAGCGTGACCAACATGGAGAAACCCCATCTCTACTAAAAATACAAAAATTAGCCGGGTGTGGTGGCGCATGCTTGTAATCCCAGCTACTCAGGAGGCTGAGACAGAAAAATCGCTTGAATCCAGGAGGCGGAGGTTGCAGTGAACCGAGATCATGCCATTGCACTCCAGCCTGGGCAACAAGAGCAAAAAAAAAAAAAAAAAAAAAAAGAAGGAATTTGATGTTGTTTCCCAATTAACTCTGCTAATAATCCCATATTTAATCCCACCTGTATCTCAAACCCTCTTCTCTCACACCTATTTTCCCTCTAAAATCTCACCTTTCAGCGACACAGAAAGGCCTAGCCACACCCAGTACTCTCACATTCACTGCCTTTTGTGGGGTAAGCCACTTCCTCCTCTGGGCATGCCCAGTACACTTTTTCCCCCTCCTCTGCCTGCAGGGCTTGCCTCAAAGATCCTATCCTCTTTTCGTGCTCTAGCTTAAATTCTATCCTTTCTAAGAACCTTTGCAGATAATCAGTTCCACCATGCAGAATTAATGTTCATCTGCTCCCCAATACTTCTTTTAATAAATGTTCTAACCTGTTGTAGTCTATCTTTTGCCAACGTTTTGTGAACCTTTCTACTTGCTATATTATGAGCTCTGTGGGAGGAGTGCCTGTGTCACTTGGATTTTTGGATCCTCTGCAGCACAGAGAGCTTAGTGCCTGACACTTAGGCCAACTCTGTACTGACCAATTGCCATATGCCAGGTACTGTGCAGGCTGTGCAATAGTTCATCCTCACAATGGGTGATGAAACTGGGCTCAGAGAGTCTAAGCAAGCTACCCAAGGCACCGGCAGGTGTACAGTTTAGGTTTAAACAAGGGTGTCTCTTAATGACCAGCCTACACCGCTTTCCCACAAGGGGCCACAATGCGTGCCCAATGGTTTTGTAACCATTTGGAGAAGAGGTTGAAGATGTACTGAACGAGCATTTCCTGATTACCTAGAGAGATTTCTAAAGTGTTTCTGAGAGTTGACATTTGCTCTTATCCCTGAAAACTGAATAGGAATTTGACAAAGAAAAAAAGGTAAGGGTATTCTAGTACGAGAATAAAATTTGAGCTCAGTCATCCATAAAGTGAGTTAAGGGATTTTTTTTTTTTTTTTTTTTTTTTGGAGGGGTAGATGAGAACTATTTACTGACTAACTTCCTAGCTAGACTGTCAGGATCGAGGAAAGAAAGCATCTTGGTCTTGCTCAGGGCTGTTTCTCTGTGGCCTGTGGCAGAGTCTAATGCAGAGCATATGTTGGATAAATATTTTGTAGAAATTAACCTATTCAGTAAATACTCTCTAAGCAATTCTTGCATGCATGTAATTTTAAATTCACTCTTGGCCTAGAATGCTATACCCTAATTGTCTTAATGAAGGCTTTAAGTGCCCAAACCAAAACTTTTAGAGCCTGAAAGTGAAACCTTCAGTCCCTAGAAAGTTCACTGACCAACCCAGTTTCACTGACTGGCTGAGTGAAAAACAAACATCAAACCAACAGAACAAGCTACGAAAATCAAATAAGAAAAGAATCGAAGTTCCAAGAAACTTGGGTATTTTCAGTAATGTGCCTCCTGCAAGGAAACTTGAGGGCTTCAATGACGTCAGTTTCATTTCCAGTTGAGAGCTTTTACCTTTCATCTCTTCAAAAGAGATTAAAGCCCCTCCATCCAGCCGCTGTGCCATGGTGGGGGTCTAAAGACATCAAGGGAGCTGAGGCAGAATCAACAAGGTTCTTCTCACATTGTATTGGGTTTCTTCACCTCTCTTCGTATTTTTTTTTCACATCTCATTTTTGTATGAGAATAAGCTATAGCAAGTCTGTGTCAGTGAGCATATTCAGATCACAACATTTATTGAATCAGTGAGTCAGAAAATGGCTTGACGCAGAGCTAGTGAGCAGGGAGTTTAGCATGTTGAAGTGGAAAATGCATTCTCCTTATAGCAGGAGAATGGGCCTGTTCTTTCTCCATCACTTATTCACTGGGTGACCCTGAGATGTCACCTCTTTCTCTGGGCCTCAGTTTCCCCTTCCAGCTCTGACATAGTTAGCAGATCCTCATTATGATAGGAGGAAAATATGCTCACAAAACATCTATAGTTGGTTTTAGAAATGAGACGTTATGAAAAGCTTTCTAAGGGCATGGCAATCTGGGAATTCGAGGTAGGGTTAGAGGTAGGGTTTTTGTTTTGTTTTGTTTTTTGTTTTCTGTTTTTCCCTTCCAACACAGTTTTCCTACCTTGGCACTCTAGACATTTTTGACCTGAACAATTTTTTGTTCCTGGGGGTGGGGGTGGTGGCTGTCCTGTGCATTGCAGGATGTTTTGTAAAATCTCTAATCTTTACCCACTAAATCCTAGGGACATCCACTCCCCCTCTGCCCAGTTGTGACAACCCTAAATGTCTCCAGACTTTGCTAAATGTCCTCCAGGGGCAAAATTGCCCCCAACTGAGAAACAGTGCTTCCGTTGCATTTCCAACCAAAATTGATGGATTCCTTAGAAGACTGTAGCTGAGCGTGGACTTGGAAAGGTATAGAAGCCAAACATAGAGGCTCCCACCATTTCTGTTGACCTAAGGATATGAGCTCCCCGGGAGCTCAAGAAAATTAGAAGCGCATGAAGTCTGGAGGCAGGAAACCAGCATCTGAGCTCCTGTGTTATCCTTGATGGGCTGTGTGACCTTCATCATATTGCTTGACCTCTCTGAGCCTCAGGGATCCAGTGAATCTAGAGGATACAATTCCCCCTCCTCCACGAGCCTTGTTCGTGTCATCCCCCCTCTCACATACACATATCACCACAAGGTTGTTAGGAGAACAAAAGTAATTTATGTGAAAGATGCTATAAGCTAAAAGCCACAGGACAAACGTGGTATCACTCTAAAGATATTTCTTTTCCCTGAGAGACCAAAGAAAAGGAACTTTTATTCCAGAACAGTTTTTCTGTCAGTCGTGGTAATGGTGACATCGCAGGTGCCACCACAGTGGTATTCAAAAGAAACAATGGAGAACATTTGCAGGGAATCATACCATGACACCAACTGCAAGACTTGATTCTACTGGGCTATGAGTTAACTTTCATTTCTCCAGTAAAAATGAGTCTCCTACACAGAAGGCATCATGGTATTAAGCAAAGGAAAGAATGTTTTATTTGGCTGTTCACATACCTGGAAGTAAATTGGCCCTCTGCTTACCTCTCTTCAACAAGGCCATCAACCTGGAAGATGTCTAAGTGGCTTATGTCTCCAGCAGCTGAGAACTTTAGAACTAAGACAGGCTTCTGAATGCTGATGGTTTCCTCAGAGAGGAAGTCAAGGAGCTCTGGTCACAGTCAGACTGAGGGTGAGCGGCCCTCCCCCACCCCTCAAGCCAGGCCAAATCAGGCTGGGTCCTGGGGTTTGAATCTCACTCTTGAGTTCTGAGGGTGTTCACATCTAGAGTAACAGCCTGGAAATCAGACTAGACACCAGGTCAGCAGGCTGGTGACTATCCAGGAAGCTCAGAAACAAACTAGAATTTTAGATGAGAAATCTCTAGGGTCCAAGCATCAGGCTTAGGGGGAATAATATAACTTACACTTGTAAAAGTGGTTTATGGATGACTTTTTCATCCTCTGAGGGTGCTACAGAATAGCAGTCAAGGGCTTCCCTTCCCAGCCCTAGATGTGTCTCTTGGCTCTGCTCCTGCTAGCTATGTGACTGTGGGCACCCAGTGGGTGTGATATAAATATTAGCTGTGCTATTGGGTGCACTGCTTGATCCTCACTGCAACTATTATCATCTTCACATTGCAGCTATAGAATCTGAAGTTCCAAAAAGTGCATGACTGCACAGCAACCGCTTCCCTTTGCCCTCCCCTTTCTTTTAGCTCACTCTTCCTTCGCTGTCTGCTATCTAAATGCCATCTGTCCCTCGAAGTCTGTTCAAATGCTACCTCCCCAAAGAATTCTGCCTCCGGAGTGGAATTAATCTCCGCTTCCTCTAAACCCCATAGCATTTTGCTGGTATCTCTATCACACTGCACACTCACTTGGGCCTTAGTAGATAAGAAAGGCCCAAGACAAGGACATCACACATTGCAGAGTGTGATAAAGGGCATAGAGAGAGAAGCAAGGTGAAGCGTTCAGAAAGTGTAAAAAAGGAAACTTTCCTTCCTGTTCCTCCCATCAGTCATTATACCCCATGCTGCCTTTTAAAGGTATTTCCTGTTTCTCCCACCTGATAGTCATAATACTTCACAATATCTTTGAAAGCGCTCACAAGTCTCTGGCTCCAGTCAAAGCTAACTCAATATATGCTGTCCCCTATCCAAGACTGAGCATCTTGGTGGGTGGAACAGTTTGGATTCACCACCGCCTGCCCCATAGCACATGGCTCAATGAGGGGCCCAAGGTTTGCAGGTGCTTAAAAAATGCATATGGCACTGAACTGAGAAGAGCTTGCTGATAGTGGGTGATGGTGATGGATGACGGCAGATATGATTATGATAACAAGGAGATTATCTGAACCGAAACCTAGCTGCTGAAACCTAAGTATCACGAAGGGTGATGTACTCACGATGTTTCACTATGACTGAGTGAACAACAAGAGATCCACGAATTAGACCTAGAAACAGCCCACTCACTGGCAAACTGAAAAGAAACTGGAAAAGGAAAAAGGCATATGGGTGGGGACTGCCGTATCAGCTCCGGCCCTGATCTATAGATTAATGTAGCAGTGGCGTATGAAAACACTGTTCTTCCTGATTGCTTAAAAAATGCAGTTTATTAACACAGGAACAGAAAACTAAACACCACATGTTCTCACTCATAAGTGGGAGTTGAACAATGAGAACGCATGGACACAAGGAGGGGGAACATCACATACTGGGACCTGTCGGGAGGTGGGGGACAAGGGGGAGGGGATAGCATTAGGACAAATACCTAATGTAGATGACAGATTGATGGGTGCAGCAGACCAGCATGGCACATGGATACCTATGTAACAAACCTGCACGTTCTGCACATGTATCCAAGAACTTAAAGTAAAATAAAATTAAAAATGCAGTTTATAAAATCATTGAAAAAGTTCTATTTATTATTATTATTCATTGAGGAAGATGTAGAAAATATCTAAAAGGAAAGATAAGAGAAACAATCTTATTACACGGAGTTGAGTGCTATTTAAATTTCATTGTTTCCTTGTATATGTCTGATTTTGTGTAGCTGAAATCATAATGATTCTGTATGTTACAAAATATATTTTGTTTTTTTTATATAAATAACACACATAAGGTACAAAATTCAAAAGGCACAAAAGGGTAGGTAAAAAAAGCCAGTTTCTCTCTTGCCCCCCCCCCCACAACCAGACGTTCTCTTAAACGTCTCATAAACCCTTCCAGGGGCGTCCTATGCCTACCATTGTGCATTTTGGCATGAGTTAATAGTCCTTAATCCTATAAGGTTCTCAGGAACCAAAAATTGCTATAAGAAGGAAATACATCCCTAATTGAATGTATCTGTGCTGATAAAAGATACAGTTAAACTACCTCAGGCCAGTTACGTAAGCAAAATTATATAGTACAACTCTTTCTAAAGAATGTTCTTAAATTGACAACAGGAGTTGGAGGTATTCCACTGAGACACACTCCCTTAACAGGCCTCCATCCCAAAGATTTCCCAAAGATGTCCTCAGTATCCAACAGTGATTCGAAAAGCTCAGAAACATAGAAATCAGAGTCTGCAGGTATCGGCGGTGTAGCGACTAAGACATTAAGCCCAGTCCCAGGCTCCTAAAGGCAGGGCTCACCTTCTTCCAAGATCAGACCTGGCAAAGACTTCCTTATCTTGTTCTGCCCTAGGGTGCCGGGGGGTGGGCAGGAAGCGTGGGAGGGGGTGGGTGGGGGAATTCCAGTTCAAATGAAGCAGTTTAAAGAAAGTCATTTCCATAAAATCTTGCTTAAAATAGAGAAAGCCCTTCTATACTTACTGAAACTCTGTCCTCTTCAAACTCACCCCCAACCCACCCCCCAACACATGAAGAAGAGGAGGAGTGGGATCTAGGATTTTCCTCGAGGTCTCGTGCTGTGTGTGTGTGTGCTGCCCCCACGGGCTTACACTGCCACAGATCCTCCCACCTGAATGTTCACCACCCACGGTCTCATTGTGGATCTTCTCCCCAGTAGGCAGTTTCAAGAGTTTTTCAGGAATCTGCTAGTTTGGAAGTTTATTTACCAGTGAAGTGAATTTTCCTGTCTGCTCTCCTTCCTCTCCTCCCCAGTACCCATCTGATAAAGTTACAGAAGGCATCTCGGATTCACAACAACCCTCACCAGCCCCCCCACTGAATAGCACATCGTCTGGCAACAGGAGGCGTTTGATTACATTTGGATGGAACGCCTGCATCAACTCCAGTTGTCCCTGAATTGGAACTGATGGGCCTCACGTGCTGCCGCCAACAGTTTGCCTTCACCCACTCCCCCCTCTCCGAAGGGGAACCTTTCTTTGGGAAAACAAGAAACCTACGTGCCATCCTGGGTGAGAGACTAACAGGAGCTGTGTCCCAGTATTGCCTTCCAGGCGAAGCAGACAAGAGTACACTCTCAGGGGTGTGCTACTGCAAGCTGTGCTTCAAGCATCCTAGAAAGAACCTCTAAGCCAGGGGACCCACATGCCCTCTTCAAAGTACCTCTAGGCCTCTATGTTCATTTCAACTCACAGGAATTGAGTTCTTACTATGTGCAGTATAAGGCATTCTGCTGTTGTCTCCTTAGCAAACCCTCATAGCCTCCCCCCTCTCCCCATTCGGACTTATTTACTCAGTCACTATTCTACAGGCACAATAATGGCCCTACAAAAATGTCCGTGTCCTGTCCACGTCCTAATGCCCCAAAACTGTGAATATGTTATGTTACATGGCAAGGGAGAATTAAGGCTGCAGATGAAATTAAGCTTGCTGCAGCTGACTGTAAAATGGAAAAATTATCTAGGGTTATTCATGTGCCCCCAGTGTAATCACAAAGACCCATAAGTGGGAAAGAGGGAAGCAGAAGGGTCAGAACTAGAGTGGTGGTATCTTGAGAAAGACTCAACCTGCCATTGCTGGTTTGGAAGATGGAGGAAGGGGCCAGAAGCCAAGGAGTATAGGCAGCCTTTACAATGTGGAAAAGGCAAGAAAGCAGATTCTTCCCTACAGATTTCTTGATTTTAGCCTAATGAATCCCATTTTAGATTTCTGACCTCCAGAGCTGCAAGAGAATAAATCTGTGCTGTTACAGCAGCAGTGCATTCATTGTAGACCTCCTATGTGCCAGGCCTGATACCTGGTGCTGAGAGAGCATTCTCACAGCAAGAGCTCTGTACTTTGTATCAGTCATCAGGGTCCCACTGGGGAAACTGAAGCTACTCTAAATGTCTAAGCAGAGGGAGTTTAATGTAGGTCACTGGCTACACAGGTGGTGGAAGAAGCTAGAAGCTAACCCAGACATTAGCAATAGCAGATGTTATTATGCTGGTGCTGCTAGACTAGGCCAGAGAGATAAAAAAGGAGGTCATGTTACTGGAATCCAGAAGCCAGGGTCACCTGGTAGAAACTGGACATGGTGGGCCTGTCCAGTAGGAGCTGGAGCTATGGGTGGGGATAGAACCAGCCAGAGGCGCTGGCAGAGGTAGAAGGAAGATAAATAAACCCAGCTGCTTCCTGCCCACTGCCCTCCTGTCTCCTGACTATGTCTCCCACCCGCTGTGCCCAGCAGGAAGCCAGCTGATAGGGGTAGTGGGGAATACACAAGGGTCATCCCCTCCGTTGTTGCAAGCAGAGCCAGGGGAAGAGCAATGAATGGATTAATGTATCTGAGGATAGATTCATTCATTCTTTTTTAGTTAGGTGTGACTGATTTCCAGCTAAAGGAACATGAGTGGAAATATACGTATCACTTCCAGGCCTGGCTGTGAAAACCTCCCATGCACACTTCAGCATGGTTCCCCCTCCTGCCAGACTGGCGTATACTCCTTTTCTGCATTGGTCTCCATGAATCTTGAAATATAATTTATTGTTTAAAATCCAAGTTTTTACTGTGGTTTCTAAGGTTCTCCATCAGGTGGCCCTTCCCTAGCTTCCCACTCTGATTCTATGTGTTCTGCCCCTCATTCACATACCACACTGGCTTTGCTTTGCTCTCAACGTGCCAGGCAAGTCCCATCTCAGGGCCCTGCACTTGTAGATTCTCCTCTTCTCTCTCTCTTAACTGATAACTGTTCATCATTTGGGTGTCAGCTTGACTGCTATTTAGTCAGATGACCACTTTCACCATCTAAGAAAGGTCCCCTTTACCTAAATGGCAATCACATTTCCTTATTTTATTTTCTTTGTGGTACCTGAGATGATCTTGATTATGTGTTTATTTATTTAGCATAACCTTCCCAAACCTGTAAGCACTTTGAGGATAGGAGCACAGTCTTGTTATTTGCTATATCCTTGTATCAGTCAGTTAGATGTTCACCAAAAATTTTTCTTTTTCTTGAAAATAGAGCAGGGCTCATTTCAGATTCCTTTGTAGTTAGGTGTGACTGAGTTCCAGCTAATGGAACATGTGTAGAAATATATGTGCCACTTCCAGGCCTGGCTGTGAAAACCTCCCATGCACACTCCAGCATGATCCCCCCCTCCGACTAGATGACGACAAGGCCCCAGGGAATGGTAGAGGCTCATGATGAAAAAACCTGGCCTCCTGAATGACTAAGTGAAGGAGAGTTGCCCCAGCAACCTACATTCTCATCCAGGACTGTTATGTGAGCAAGAAATAAGTTCTGTGTTGACTCATTACATGAGGCCACCCTAAGTAAAACAATTCCCAATGCCAAAAACAGTACCTGGTCCATCATTATTCCGCAATGAATAGTGATTGAATGACTGACTATTACACACTTAATAATGACGTGTTCAGTGATGAAATGGCTTTTCCCAACACTCACTCTTCATTTAGTAAGCTCCCTGAGGACAAAGATGTTTTACCAATCTCTATACTCGCTGTGCTTTCCACTGTACCTAAACCTCAGCAATTTTTCAATGGATGTGTGTTGCATTCAGTTTCTAGGCGATATAACGGAGGCAATGACTGGCAAAGCGTGGTCAAGATGCACGAGTATGAGGAGGTGTTCCACATGACTGCAGCCACCAATGTTGGTGCCACTCTCGCAAGCTTACCAAGGACCCTTTGCCTGGTTTTTATTTGTAACAACTCTGAAAGGTAATTACTTTTATAATTCCCATTTTACACATAATAAATATGAGCTCACAGAGGTATCTTGCTCAAAATTTTACTTTTTTAAGTGATAAAGCTAGAATTAATTCATTGTTTTGTTTTCTTGAGACGGAGTCTCCCTCTGTCACCCAGGCTGGAGTGCAGTGGCACAATCTCAGCTCACTGCAAACTCTGCCTACCAGATTCAAGTGATTTTCCTGCTTCAGCCTCCCGAGTAGCTGGGATTACAGGTGCCTTCCACCATGACTGGCTAATTTTTGTATTTTTAGTAGAGACAGGGTTTCACCATGTTGGCCAGGCTGGTCTTGAACTCCTAACCTCAAGTGATCCGCCCACCTCAGCCTCCAAAAGTGCTGAGATTACAGGTGTGAGCCACCACACCTGGCCTAATTCATTGTTTCAGAATACTTACTGAGTGCCTAAGATGCGCTAGTCCCCTGGCTGAAACTTCTGCATCTAGTAGGGGCTTAGGAACTATGAGAACCCAAAGTTCTGAAGAAATTGGCATTACATCCCAGGAGACAAATGGGAGGCTCCAGGCTCCAGCTGAGGACTGAGAAAATTGCCTGTGTCATGCAGCCGACGTGTAGAGCTGGGATGCCGCTGCTGCTGCTGTGTGCCTTATGGAAGTTTCTGGGTGGTCTGCCGGACTTGCCTGGAATCCACAACGGCGCAGGGACTCCCTTCCGCAGCTCTCCTACTTGCCCCAGGCTAATGGCCCTGGCATTCAAATTCTGCCCTTTTCCATACATTCTTTCTGTGCCAGGATTTCAGTAGATGATTTAGAGTGAGTTCCAGGCCATTTCGCTCAGGCAGAGATTTGGGTGAAAGTTTCCCTCCCACCCATCTCAGGTCTCAGATAACCCATCAGGGTATGACCAGTTCCTGTAAGAATGGGGAAGAAAAGTTTGTGGAGATTTTCAGGCACAGGGTAGGGATAGTTTCCTCAGCTGCTGCATTTACCCACTTTAATCTAGCTGTATGAGGCTTGTCAATAACAGGTTGGTAGAAAAATTCAGAACAAAAAACTCAGGAAGACGTAACTCGCCTACGCAGAGACTGCAAAGGCCCCTGGAAGGTCGCTGGCATGCTGGATGATTTGCCACTGTAAAGAGGGCAGGCACTGTTGTCTGAAGGGGCAGGTGGCTGAAGGGAAAGAGGAAGATGAGATGAGCACTTCTTCACAGGGGCTCAGCCTTTCCCCACCCTGGAGACACTCCTCTCTGTGCTTGGGTGCCTCTCTCTGTAAATAAACCCAGGCTGCTCTTACAGTCCAGGGTGTCCCACATACCGTACATCTGAGGTGGGGTGATATACAAATATGCCTTTTCATAATAGCTTTACACCTGGTGCAGCAGAGGACTGGTTTATTACCTTGGTAAACAAAAGTTAGAATTCAAGCAAAGTACAAACTTTGCCGAAGGCACTTCTGACAGTGCACCTTGTGTTTGTGAAGTGAACTCGATCTATATATGATGTGAAGCAATGGGAGGCTGGGCTTTTCTTTCTTTCTTTTCTTTTTTTTTTCCACTTGTCTGATTTGCAAGGTTTAAAAGTTCATGTGTGTATATGTGTGTGTGTGAGAGAGAGAGAAAAGAGAGAGAGAGAAAGGTTGGGGGAATTTACTTTGGCTCTGGCTTTTTCCAGCATTTTGAAATCATGCTGTTCAGCGTGGAAAAATATATGTGAGCCAATTTATATTGTTTTCCAGAGATAATGTACTCCTTGCTGCTCTCAGAGTGACAATGAAAATTTGTGGGTCAGAGACAGGGTAAACCAGTTTGGGAACACACAAAGGAACCAGGATTTGCATTAAGTCTTACTTAAATTAAACATTAAAAAATAAATATTTATTCAGTGTCTTTTTTTGAACCAAACACAGAACCAAGAACTTTCACCAACATTATTTCATTTAGGCTTCTCAGCCTCATGAAGTAGGGATTCTTGATCAAAATATCCATTTCACAGGTGAGGAAACTGAGACTATGGCTGCTCAAGTAATTCCAGCTTGTGTGTTCTAATTCCAGATTTGGTTTTCACGCACATCTTCCAAGCTTTACACAGGATCACAGACTATGTGGTGTCCTGTCACTTTGCTACTCTTTCCTGAAGACCCGCATTTTCCTGCCTTGTTCTCTGCCTATACTTGGGGAAACGACTGATCTTCTCCATTCTTTGGTACATTTCTGCCCAGATGATTTCCATACTGCTTACTCGCCACCTGGCCATTGAGCTGCCTGACAACCAGCCAGCACCTTCATGCATTCCAATGCCAAGGATCTGAAACATGTGAATTCGATTTCCTTTCAAAACACACATAAGCTGAAAAGTGAAAGCAGTAAGAGCAAATCAAGAACACATCTTACGTTTGATTAGCTCCACAAATGCCTCTGTATTCTCCCATCTCCAGCTTGAATAATCAGATAAGCTTCAGCAAAAGTATCTGAACTTTTTGGATTCTTTTCCAAAACAAGCCTTTGAACCTGAAGAACTTTGCCTATCTCTGCGTGTTCACTCCTCAAATGTTCAGCTGGGGCTTGCCCCACTGCACAGCTCAAGCTGGTGAAATTTAACTCTTTCATCCACAGAGTAATTTCCAACCCTTCTGAAGTGACAGTCAACTCATTAGGCTCATTCAGCTTCTGTCTGTCTCCACAGACGAAGGATTCCTTCAGGGAACATATTAAACTGAGACTCGGGAGAGATGATGGCTTTAAAGCATTGTTAGCTCAGCAGTTTCAGGGTACCAGAGTTGTAGCTGCTTGTGCTTAGCAGGATTTCAAGAGAAAGCCTCATCTCCCCTCCTCCAGATCCCCTTCTACCTCTACCGCCTATCATGGATGCATCTTTAATTACAGTTCCTTGAGGAATGCCTTTGGCTTTATTTATTACAAGCTGTTAGAAAATTATTGGAACACATATACTTACTGCAATGAACAGATTCCAGTTGCAAATGGATTCGATACAATTCCTGTGCCGGAGCCCCTGAGGGAAAAGGAATGGGGATCTCTGGGCAGTGAGCTTGGTCAAGGATGCTTCCTTCAGAGACTCAGCTCTGAAAACCCAGGAGAGACAAAGAGTGGAATGCTAGCATTTAAATGAACTGTAAAGAGCATCTAACCAACCCCTTTGTCTTACAGAGAAGTAAACACGAAGGCTCAGTGGAACCAGCAAGGCCGAGGCTAAAACAGCCAGCCAGCAACAGGCCTCTGCAACTCCCCCAACCAGGGATTATTGCTCTCTTCCATGCTTCCATACCCAGAAAAAGTGAGATTAAATAAAGACCAGAAAAAAAAAAAAAAAACTGGCCATAGATCCTGGCCTGATCCACGTATCCTGGCTTTTCATTACAGCTTGTCAATACATGTCCATAGAGTGAGTCCATAGAAAGATGCTCACCCCAGGACAGAAGAGAGACAAGAAACCTGGAATGCTTCCAAAACATTGACTGGAAAGCTTACTCAACACTAAAAGATCTTAGTGTGTCTTTACATGGTAATATTTCTAGACCAGATAGGCAATGCTTAAAGAGAAATCCATTGTCCTTTCCTCCTTTCAGTTTCATTTTCATTAGCTTCTTTTTTCTCGCTGGTGACTCTCATCTGCTATGGTCCCTATCACTGGGAAGTGCAGGTGGTCCATGATGGAGTCCTAAATTGAAGTAACTGATAGAGTGTGAAAATATTAGGGCTAGAGGAAAAGTTAATGATACTCTGAGCCATGGCATATTTTTCAGTTTACAGTTGAGTATAGTGGGTCTGAGAGAGGTTAAGTGACTTCGGGCAGGGTAACTGGGCACAAGATGGACTGCAAAACATTGAATCGTCCCACAATATGAAAGGAGGTTCTTTCCATCTGACAATGGCAGACCACTTCCCTTTGTAATACTCAGGTGTCTTTCATGAATTGTTAATGGATTGTGCCTAGTTCTACAGAAATGAATGTGTATCGCAGCCTAGTCCTAACAAATCCACAGACATCTGCATGAGGTATGGATCATGAATTATCCTCGCCATCTTGTTTCATGGAAAGGCCAGTAAACAGAAGTCAGGGGAATTTTCCAAGATTACATGATGAGTCAGCAAAGGCTCTGAGGCAACAAGCTGTTACTGGATGAGGAATCAGAAGATATAAATTCCAGTCCTCACACTGTCTCTAACCATGTGGGAGATCTTGGGCAAGCCACTTCTGTCTCCGAGTCTCCGTTTCTTCTTCACCCACAGAAGGGCTTTTCAGCTCTGCTGTGGCCTATGGATCTAGAATACAAGATTCAAACTATGTCATGTGTAAAACATGATTATGCAAAGCCAGAAATTGACTGCCACAATGATACACCCTCAGAATTCTTAAACTGTAAAGGATAAGTGGCTTTTGCCTCCAAAACTGGAAGCGTCTCTTAGCAATTTGTATGTAAATAATTATGGTAGTAACAATACTTTTTTTTCTTAAATTTTTTTCAAGCTCTTGGTGATTGCAGTCACTTGTCTGCTTGCAAGGGCAATCATATACACAACAAACTAATAACAGACAACTAGAGACCTCAGAAATATGATATCTTTATCATTTTTTAACTGTTTGAAAAATAATAAATAAATGGTATTTATTGAAAACTTATCATATACCATGCAGTTTATATGTACCATCTCTTTAAGATATATAAACAATGTTATCATGCCCCTTGCAGAGAAGAAACTGAGATTCAATGATGAAATAATTCATCCAGTACCTACACAACTGTTAAGCAGTAAAGCCCAGAGCTGAAATCAGCTTTCCTGACTCCAAAGCTGATGTTTCCCACAATTCCAGTTTGCATACATAAAATAATACAGCCTTGTTTGTTAGCAAAATTGTTTTTCCATAAGGAAAGAAAGTTAAATACATGGATATTTTATTAGATGTGACAAAGAACACCACGCTTCCCTGGGCTGCAACATTTGAACAGCTTTGAAAACAGGCCAAGGAATTTGAGGCATTAGTCTGACTTTCCCCAATAATTTGGGAGGGATAGATACCTATGTCTAGAATTATTCCATTCAGAAATATTTACTAGTATGTCCGTGGGATTTAAGGTCAGGTGGCCATTTCTTGTTTAGAATTTGCATAATTTCACTATGCATTAGCTTGTTGTCTTGACTGCCTCCCTAGTTATCCAATCCTGTCATCATCCTAGGGATATATAGAGAGCAATATTAGAGTGGACGTGAAGAACCCGTTTCTGATGCAGAGTCTCCCCTGAGAGGGGGAAGTGTGTATAGGGTCCCCTCAAAGAAATCCACACAAACAATTCTTAAGCCTATAGGACCACCCAGGACCAGATCCCATATATTCATTCATCCAACATTTCTGGACAGCCTTGGATGATTCCAGCACAGTGAAAAACTAATGCTTCCGAGACAAATAAGATTTAGCCTTGAACTGACCTTGGACACTTAATCTAGGCTAGGCCTAGACTCCAGGAAAGACCATGGGAAGCTCCATTTTACCATCTTCCAAGTTCTAGAAATAAAAGTCAAGTGATGTGGCAAAAAGCCCTGCATTTTCTGTTCTGGCTTCTACCAGAATGAAAATTGCCCCTTTCTCACCCTATAATTGCCAAGAACTAGATAATGTTAAAGTTGGAAGTGACACTAGAGATTTAGCTATCACTTCTGTTCAAATCTCTCCTTTTAGAGATGAGGTTACTGAGGTTCAGAGAGTGAAAAGATTGTCTAAGGTCACAAACAGAGCATGGGGCAAGCCTGGGACTAAAACCTAGGTCTCCTGGCTCCAGGCTCAATGTCCTTCCACTGCTATTGTTTAATTGCCTTGCTAGTGGGAAAGACATTAGCCTGGAAGAAAAAGAGCCAGTTTCGTTAATGAAAACGAGTGATTCGATAGATAGATCTGTGCCTCCTCAAACTACCGTGGCTCATGGTCATGTGGGTCTAATTCCATGGCCTAGTAGCAACATGCCTATGCTGTAGCCACTGTGAATGTCCTGAACACAGCAGATGTTTTCATGCTTTGCACACTACCTTCTCTCTCTCATCTGTCCTCATAGCAAATGATTACTCCTTTAGAACCCATTCCATTACTGCCTTTGTGGAGATGTGGCGAATTTATGCTGAGTCAACTTAGATAAGCTGGAGCTACATTTCTCAGACTTCACTTCCCTGCAGAGTTCCATATTAAGATTGGCAATGAGAGATATTTTGCATGGCATTTGAAATATAGAAGTGAAGCTACTATTTTAGTATTTGGAAGGTTGGTGCAGGGCACCACGTACTGTGGTATCTTACACATGCGTCTCTGATCTGCTGGCGCACCTGGTTTGGGTGGGGCAACAGCTGGGCCCTCAGCTCCTCCAGTTCCTCCCTCTCCTCTGCAGGCCCTCTCAATCCTGAGCCAGCATGAACAGCTCCATGAGGAAGGTCACCAGATTTTTCTGCAGGTCACCAACATCCTCAGCTGGAGGCAGTGAGAGACAGGAATAGGCTCTTGTGTGCCTTGCAAGGTCCAGACCATCATTGCTCTCCCGTGCTCCACTACCATTTCTCTTCTCCACTGCCTACCCTTAAAATCCAGCACCAAACTCAGAAGCAACAGCCTCACATATACTTATTAGGCAGTTCCTAAAATTGTACTCAGTAAGGTCTGAGAATAAATCTCTGGTCCTATATCACACAAAGTAGTTCTGCTTATGTGATAGAACGCTAACTGATCAGGAGTCTTCTGTGGTTCCCTCAGAATTAATTATTTCCCCGCCACACACCTCTATTAAAGCATATAACACACTGTGCTCTACTTTCATGATTGACAAGTGTCTCTCCCGCTGATGGGGATAGCTAACATGTACTGCATGCTCACTTTGTGTCAGGCACTATTCTGAGCACTATTTAATGCTTACAGCAACCTAATGAGGTCAGAGTTGTTATTTTTCTTCCCATTTTATAGACAAGGAAACTCAACTGAGGACCAGAAAAGTTAAAAGACTTGCCCATGCTTTCACAACTAGGAAGGAAAGAATCCAGGATCCAGAAACAGACAGGCGGGCCCCAGAGCTAGCGCTCTCACCCTCCCTAGGTGAGCTCTTGAAAGAGCAAGTCTCATCCGTGAAGGAAAGATCTAGCTACTAAACTTGAAGAGAAAATAACTTTTCTACAAAGTTGAAGAGGGTTGATGGAAATGGAAGCTCTGGAGCCTAGGGTCCTATTGTACCCGGAATGACGTGCTTTCCAGACTGGAAGTTGAGATTGTATTTGCTCCATAGTCAATGCCTTGTTAGTGGACGAGAGATCCGCTTACATATCAGTTACGTATCACCTGAAAGCCATCAGTATGCTGCTCTCTGGGAGCTGAAAATACTAACACTGCCTCATGCCACTGGATGAGCCTGCTTTTCTCCCCTAGCCCAGATGCCCCACCCTGGGTGGAGCTCTCTCCTGTGGGTCTCCCTGAGTGGAAGGCTGAGCCTGGCTGGAGGGGAAGAGTTCCCCACACAGGTGCCAGGTATGCAATTAGTGTTTAACACCTCATTTTTATGTGAATGATGAAACATGACTTCAAAACAATAGTTCGTGTACAGTAAGTGTGGGGGTGGGACTCATAACTTTTAATGTGGCGATCAACTTCTAAATATACAGACTAGAATAAAAATTCAACTTTGGATTTCAAATCAGAGTATCATGTTGTTCCACATGAAATCGGGCTTTCCTTACTCTCTTCTACATACAGGAAAATTTAAGGCCTCCATCTTTTTTTTTTTTTTTTTTTTTGAGATGGAGTCTTGCTCTGTCGCCAGGCTGGAGTGCAGCGGCGCAGTCTCGGCTCACTGCAACCTCCGCCTCCTGGGTTCAAGCGATTCTCCGCCCCAGCCTCCCGAGTAGCTGGGACCACAGGCACGTGCCACCACGCCCGGCTAATTTTTTGTATTTTTAGTAGAGACGGGGCTTCACCATGTTGGCCAGGATGGTCTTGATCTCTTGACCTCGTGATCTGCCTGCCTTGGCCTTCCAAAGTGCTGGGATTACAGGCGTGAGCCACCACGCTCAGCCAAGGCCTCCATCTTATGTGTAATACATCAAAAGAAACACACACACACACACACACACACACACACACACACACACACACACACATAAAAAGAATAAATAAAAGATAAAATACAAAGAATAAAATATATAGAAAAAATTGTTAGAAATAAAAATCAGTGCTACAACAGCAACGTCAAATGCCTGTCTTGCTCTTCTAGGACACAGAAGGGAGGCAAGTCTGGAAGATCTAAAGGCTTTGTGCCACTTAAAGTGTGCTACACAAGAGGAGAAAACGCATGATACATTCAATGCATCGTTAATGTCTGCTATCAGTAGTATGTAGATGTTCCATAAAAGCCAACTATGAGAAAGGCATGTAAAAATAGATTCATGTCTTTTATTCATGACCAGACTTGGATTGGACTTCTGAATTTATCAAGTTCAAGCTCTCATTTCAAGATGAGGAAACTGAGGGCCTCTGAAGATAGATCCTCCAATTCCACGCTGATACGAGCAGACTAGAAAGGAAACCCAGAGGAAAGGCCTCCCATCCAGGAAGCAGCAGGATCAGGCTGGGGGATTTTTCTATACCGTATGGGGGGGCATGGGAAGTATTAGTGAGGAGAAGATATGTTTGGCAGGTAGAGTCAAAAGGATTTGGATACAGAGGATGAAATTTCTGTCTTCAACTTAACAAAAAAATAGTCTACCTCAGAACTTTTGGCTCCTACCTATTTTGAATGCTCATTAACTGAAAAATAGCATTTATTTATTATAGAAAATTTGGAAATCAAAAAAATTAAATTACTCATAATTCTGCCACCTAGAAGAAAACCTTTGTCCATATTTTGATTTCCACTTTTTTAAAAAAGTGTAATTACATGGCATGTTCTTTTGGTAATCTAATATTTGTATGTTTTTGGTTTTGGTTTTGAGAAGGAATCTCGTTCTCTCCCCCAGGCTGTAGTGCAATGGCGCTGTCTCAGCTCCCTGCAACCTCCGCCTCCCAGGTTCCAGCGATTCTCCTCCTCAGTCTCCCAAGCAGCTGGGGATTACAGGCACCCGCCACCATGCCCAGCTAATTTTTTTTGTATTTTAGTAGAGATGGGGTTTTACTGTGTTGGCCAAGCTTGTTTTGAACTCCTGACCTCAAGTGATCTGCCTGCCTTGGCCTCCCAAAATGCTGGGATTACAGGCATGAGCCACCACGCCCAGCCATTTGTATGTTTTAATGAAACTTTTTTTTCATAATATTATACTCTTCCACTATGAAATGTTCTTAGTGACTGCCTAGTTATTTCACTCTGTGACTATAGTGATTCAATGTGTTTCTTACTAACTGGACACTGGTAACTTCTCTTATTTCCCCATCACAAATAAAAATTAGATAAATATGTTCAGGTCTCTGGTTATTCCTGAGTGATTTTTTTAAAAAATAATTTCAACCTTTATTTTAGATTCTGGGGTAAACATGCAGGTTTGTTACCTGGATACATTGTGTGATGCTGAGGTTTGGAGTATGATTGTTCCTTTCACCCAGGTACTAAGCAATAATACCCAACAGTTTTTCAACCCTTGTCCCGTCCCTCCCCCCTCTAGTAGTCCCCCAGTGTCTTCTGTTGCCATCTTTACGTCCATGAGTATCCACTGTTTAGCTCCCACTTGTAAATGAAAACATGTGGAATTGATTTTCTGTTCCTGTGTTAATTCGCTTAGGATAATGTCCTCCAGCTGCATCCATGTTGCTGCAAAGGACACAATTTCATCCTTTTTTATGGCTGTGTAGTATTCCATGTCATATATGTATCACATTTTCTTATCCAGTCCACCACTGATGGGCACGTAGGTTAATTCTTTATCTTTGCTATTGTGAATAGTGCATGATGAACATACAGGTTCATGTGTCTTTTTGGTAGAATAATTTTTTTTTCTTTCGGATATATACCTAGTAATGGAATTGCTGGGTCAAATGGTAGTTCTGTTTTAAGTTCTTTGAGAATTCTCCAATCTGCTTTTCACATTGGCTGAACTATTTACATTCAGCCACTACATTCAGTTATATAAACACTAACAGTGTTTAAGCACTCTCTTCTCCACAGTCTTGAGAGCATCTGTTGTTTTTTGACTTCAATAATAGCCATTCTGACTGGTGTGAAATGGTATCTCATTGTGGTTTAGATTTGCATTTCTGTGATGATTGGTCATCTTCAGCATTTTTTTCATGTTTGTTGGCCATTTGTGTGTCTTCTTTTGAGAAGTGTCTGTTCATAGCTTTTGTCCATTATTTTACTGAGGTTGTTTTTTGCTTGTTGAATTAAGTTCCTTATAGATTCTAGATATTAGACCTTTGTTGGATGCATGGTTTGTTAATATTTTCTCCCATTCTGTAGGTTGTCTGTTTACTCTATTGATAGTTTCTTCTGCTGTGCAGAAGATTTTTAGTTTAATTAGGTCCCAGTTGTATATTTTCGTTTTTGTTGCAATTGCTTTTGGATACTTAGTCATAAATTTTTCCCCAAAGGCAATGTGCAGAATGGTGTTTTCTAGGTTTTTTTCTAGGATTCCTATAGTTTGATATCTTACATTAAGTCTTTAATTCATCTTGAGTTAATTTTTGTTTATGGTGAAAGCTAGGGGTTCAGGTTTTGGTTTTTTTGTTTGTTTGTTTGTTTTTGTTTTTGAGACAGAGTCTTGCTCTGTTGCCAGGCACCAGGTTGGAGTGCAGTGGGTCGATCTCAGCTCACTGCAAACTCTGTCTTCTGGGTTCAAGCAATTCTCCTGCCTCAGCCTCCCGAGTAGCTGGGACCACAGGTGTGCACCACCACACCCAGCTAATTTTTGTATTTTTTAGTAGAGATGGGGTTTCACCATGGTCTCGATCTTTTGACCTCATGATCCGCCCACCTCAGCCTCCCAAGGGGGGTTCGGTTTTATTCTCCTGTGTATGACTAGCAAGTTATCCTGTTCTATTTATTGAATAGGAAATGATTTCCCCCATTGTTTATTTTTGTCAACTTTGTTGAAGATCAGATGGCTGTAGGTGTGCGGCTTTATTTCTTTGTTCTCTATGTTGTTCCATTGGTCTATGTGTCTATTTTTGTACCAGTACCATGTTGTTTCAGTTATTCTAGCCTTATAGTATCGTTTGTTCTTCTTTTTCTTCTTTTTCTTACTGATCCAAATATTTCACCTGCGTAGCATAGTTTGAAGTTGGGTAATGTTATTCCTATGGCTTTGTTCTTTTTGTTTATGATTGTTTTTGGCTATTCAGCCTCTTTTTTGGCTCTGTAAGAATTTAAGAATGGTTTTTCCTAGTTCCCTGACAAATGACATTAGTAGTTTGAAAGGAATAGCATTGAATCTGTAGGTTGTTTTGGGCATTATGGCCATTTTAACAATATTGATTCTTTCAATCTATGAATATGAAATGTTTTTCCATTTGTTTGTGTCATCTATGGTTTCCTCCAGCAGCGTTTTATAGTTCTCCTTGTAGAGATCTTCCACCTCCTTGGTTAGATGTATTTCTAGGTTTTTGTTTTGTTTTGCTTTTGTTTGTTTATGTGCATGTGTTGTGGCTATTGTAAATGGGATTGCATTCTTGATTTGGCTCTTAGCTTGAATGTTATTGGTGTATAGAAATGTTACTGATTTTTGTACATTGACTGTGTATCCTGAAACCTTACTGAAGTCATTTATCAATTCTTTGAACCTTTGGCAGAGTCTTTAGGGTTTTCTAGGTAAAGGATCATACAGTCAGCAACGAGAGATAGTTTAACTTCATGAATGAGATTCTTAACACAGAATTGATGGAACTAAGAGAATGACACTTTTAAAATTTGACACACACACACACACACACACACACACACACACAGATGTTCCCAAAGCATGCATAGAGAACACGGATCTATTTACACTCCCAGCAATAGTGTAGCCTGTGAATGTTTGCTTTATCACCTTTTGCTACAACTGTCTGAAGTTTCAAAAAAACTCTTGGAAATTATTTTAATTATTGATGTGTAGGCATTCATTATTTTCTACTTGCTTTCAATAAAAATTATAAAACTAAGTGATACTGCAAAATAAGTAACTTACATAGTTCTGTTTTACATTGCTTGAATTTTTATCTTTCTTAATAAACATGAGTTTTCACACAATTATAAGTAGGTATATACAGGACACAGCCTTATTTTATATGAACATTTCTATCAAATGGCATAATGTGTACACTTGACATTTTAAAACTCAAAAATATCTTTAAATCAATTTAGTGATCCAGGATGTAGATATCTTGAGTTTGGTGGGCCAGATCTCTATATTTGAGAATTTGAGTTGTTTTCAATGTGACTGGAATTAATAAGCTAGTCAGTATGAACTCTTTCAGAGTTCCTACTACAGGCTAGTGTCTCACATTTTGTGGTGCTTTGTATGTCATTGGGAGCAAAACAACCTCCATTGTTGCTTCTGATGACAATTTTTACAAACACTTTAATTTTTACAAGAATATATTTTCTCAAACTTGTATTTAAATACCTTGTATTTATATATCATATATATATATATATATATACATATATATCTTGCATTTTCTCAAACTCCCAAATCTCTGTTTTATAACTTACTGTGAAAGTCTAAAAGGAAATGAAAAACTAAAGGGGGTATTAAAAAATAGAGTTGATCCTTGCACAACACAGGTTTGAACTGTGTGGGTCCACTTACATGCAGATTTTTTTCAACAAAAGTTACGCCTAGTGTGCCTGTTTCTCCTGCCTCTCCCTCTACTTCTGCCACCCCCTGCCACTCCTGACACAAGACCAGTCCCTCCTCTTCCTCCTCCTTCTCAACCTACTCACATGAGGATGAGCAGGATGAAGACCTTTATGGTGATCCACTTCCAATTAATAACATATTTTCTTCTTCTTATGATTTTCTTACTAACATTTTCTTGCATCTAGCTTATTTTATTGTAAGAATATAGTATGTAATACATACAACATACAAATGTGTGTTAATTGACTGTGTATGTTATCAGTAAGACTTTTCTGTCAATCAACACTTTTCTATCAACCGTAGGCTCCTAGTAGTTAAATTTTGGGGGAGTCAAAAGTTACACGTGGATTTTGACTGAAGGATATCAGCACCCCAATCTCCACATTGTTCAAGGATCAACTGCTTAGTTACATATTTGTATGTACATTTTAAACTTTGAATATATAACTAACATATGTTGCAAGTAGAAAATTACAGATTAGAAATTAAAAACAAGAAAATTAAAACAACTTGCAATTATATCACACAGATATAATGCTATTTATTGAACAATATTAATATCTTTCCAGTCTTTTCTTTACAGAAATGTATACACACTGCCCATACTGCTTTTATAACTCACTACGATAGACTGTAAATATATTATCATGCCAATGTGCTAACAAGCACATAATTTTAAACAGTGTTCTAGTATGTGCCAGGCACAGTAATATGCAATTATGAGCAAGATATGGCCTGGTCCTCAGGGATCAACTGGGGAGAGCAGGAAAGAACAGAAGCGTTCTAAACTCTGGCATGGTGCTCTTCCTTCTGGTTTATTTTCATTACTGGGTAAAGCTTGACTCCTTAGCATTTTTGCTTTTATAGTCCCAGCAAATTTAAATCCCAGTTTCCTTTCCTTTAGGTTACAGTGTCCTATTCATTTACTTTTGATCCATAAACAATGGAGAGTTTTTAGTATTCTAGGGAGTCCCTGTTTGGCATGGTAGAGCACAGTTCTCAGAATTATGGAAGAAAATCTTTCCAACAGCAGGTGCTGCCAGGGGTGCTACAAGTAGAAATGGATCCTGGATTTGGGGGACAATGGTCTTCCTTGTGCCTCAGTGTCCTTGTAGCAAGAAGAGGACTCTCTCGTTTCCAAGAGAACTTTCTGCTCCTTAAAACGTGCTATAATCTGTGCAGACATCTGTGAGGCAATTTGGGTTCTACAGAACAGGCAGGTTAGACTTAGGGAAACGACGTATGTGACTTAGCCCTGCCTAGAAGAGGCTCAGGAGAGCCAGAATGAAGCACAGGCTTTTTGATGCCAGGACAGCACTCTTTTTGCTCCTCCCCAGCTCCATGGAAGGCATGGCTGACTTGACTGCAGAAGGTGAATGGATCAAAGAGACCAATGCACACACACATACACACACACCAGAAACACACATGTGAATACCCTCAAATGTAAACAGATAATCCAACCAAAATGCTGCTAGGCATTCTCTAAGTGCTCCCTACCTGGAAGGATCTGTCTTATCTTGTAGTTCTTGCACCACTGCTTGGTGTTTTGACCACCCACAGCAAGAGGCCATCTCCAGACAAGCCAGGATCCCTTTCACCGGGAATTTCCAACCCTGCATCACATATGCCCCCGGGGCATACTCTCCTCCAGCAGGCAGGGTCAAGAGGCGCAGTGTGATGAATCCCAGATAACAAATACCCAGTGAGCACCTCTAACAAGCAAGATGCTGAGCAGGCTGTGAATAAAACTCTGTGATGATACAATATCTACCTTCCAGAAAGCACTCCATAACAACTAGAATAATATTATAACATTATATATGTTTTGTACCTTATGATTCATAGGCATTGTCTCACCTGACCCTGATAACAGCCCTGCATGAGAGACATATTCTTAATCACATTTAACAGAAGAAGATGCAGAGGTTCAGAGAGGCTCACTGACTGGGCCTACATTAGATAGTGAATATTACACCTTGGACCTAAACTCCAGTTTGTCTGACTCCAAAACCAATGTCCCTACCCTCTCAAAAATCGACCTCAATATGTTATGTGATTCTTGGTTCTCAGTGTGACCCATGAGGAGAGTTTGATGAAGGTCACTTAACAGGTAAGAAAACTGATCTAAGAGATGAAGAGAATTAACCGTGATCGCCAGGGTCCTCTGGGTCCATAGCCTGGTGGTCCTTTCTCATCACTCAGTCCCTGCTGTGGAATAGCTCCTCAGAGAACAGGGGATTGTGGACAAAGCAAGAGTAACAAAGATTCAAAGCAGAATGTGTGTGCCTAAGAGGGCTGCAGACAAACTCTTTGGGTACCTCTGCTTAGAAACACCCTAGGGAGTTCCAACTTCTGCCTAGCATGCAAGTGTAATGTGTGTTTTGAGGTCATGTCAATTTCCTGTTAGGTGTTGCTGTCTGTGATCTTCTTTCTGGTCTAGGCCAGGATGCCATTTTTTGGTGACCAAGCATAGAGTCCTGCTTTAGAATGCCCAACTGTTGTTCAACAGTGTGGTTTCTTTGATGAGAACAAAGCGGGGGAGGAAGTTGGTAAAAGAGGACATAAACAAGCATACATACTAGCATTGCCTGTTGTTTGTTCTTGAAAAAAGTTATACGGTATTTTACATGGATCCATCCTTGCCCCTTTCACTATGTACAGAGCAGAGTCTCACCTTACATTCCTTATTTTAGAGACTGGTGGGAAATGAAAGACAGGGGAGACCAGTTAGACGACTATATTGCAGAAACCCAAATGAGATCCAGTGGGGACTTGAAAGTGGCATTAGGGTCAGGATATAGACATATACTGAAGAAGCGGTCCAGAGGAAGACTCAACCAGTTGTACAAATTGGATGATGGAGAGAAGGAAAGTGGAGGAGAGAAGCTGAGGATGACCACTGGGTTGCTCACTGAGGCATCTAGGTGGGTGAGCATATTATGGACGAAGCTAAGGACTACAGACAAAGAGGAAGTTGGGGGAGAATACAATGAGCTTAATTTTTTAATGTATTGAGAGAGCACATCTGGACCACATTCTTGTGAAGGTGACTACAGGGGAAAGGTGCTCAGAAATGAGGTCCTCCAACTCCACTCTAAAAATTCACAGACATGCTACAAGCACCATTAGGCACTGCAGGCCTAATCAGGACAGATTTGGGAATGGGGGAGTGGGGGAAGAGTGGGCTGTGCTTACGGAACTCATAGTGAATAAAGGAAGGTTTTTGGCTGAGCATGGTGGCTCATGACTATAATCCCAGCACTTTGGGAGGCTGAGGCAGGCAGATCACGAGGTCAGGAGTTCAAGACCAGCCTGACCAACACTGTGAAACCCCAACTCTACTAAAAATACAAAAATCAACCAGGCATGATGGTGCATACCTGTAATCCCACCTACTCGGGAGGCTGAGGTAGGAGAAGCACTTGAACCTGGGAGGCAGAGGTTGAAGAGCCAAGATTGCACCACTGCACCCCAGCCTGAGCGGCAGAGTCTCGCTCTGTCTCAAAAAAAAAAAAAAGGGGTTTTGAGCAGGAGCAAATAGGCTTTCCTGCTTTTCTTATAGTCCATTATTTCCATGGACTGTTTGTTAGGCAGTTTCAATGTCACATTGGAAGTGTCATACTGGAATGACTTGGAGATCTTGAGTTAAAAGACCTAAATTTGGTACAGCAAATTATTAGCTATATGATCCAGGGAAAAACACTTAACTTCCCTGATCTTCCTTCCTTATCTATAAAATGATTGTCTTGGGAAAATCTTGTGTAAATTATTGCAGGCTATTTATGGGAAAATTGTTAGTTTAACATGTCATACTAGTAAGCAACTAATTTTGTAACAAATTAAATGCTTACCAATTTGAGAAGCTAAAGCTTTAAGAAGGAAGTAGTAACAGATTGGAAAAACCCAGTGAATTGTTCAGACCAAATTATAGGAGACCCCTGGAGCTCCAGCATCCTGTAGAGATATCTTTAGGGAAAGGAAAAAGCAAGAATGGAATCAGGGGCTATTCCACCAGCCTCTTCACCCTACCTCCAGTCCCCAGCAGTGGTCATGCTTGTCTGTGACATGAATCTCTACAGTCTTATGGGTGCTATTTTTTTGCTGCTCTGGCACAGATACATTCCATATATTAGTGGGTCTTATATAGGGTTTAGTTTGTTACCTTCTTGGGCACCAGCTGCTTAGCATTCCTTAACATATAATCTTTTCAGCATCAACTCTTGAGGTTACAAGAAAACATACGTTACAGACTTCAGTTGAACCCAAACAACTGTTGATTGAGTTCTTTAGACTTTCAAGGCATTATACTGAACAATGGGGATACAATGCTGAAATGAATAGGCAAGGTTTCTGCCCTCATGGAGCTTTTATGCCACCAAAATTTAGAGCTGGAAAAGATCTGGAAGAGATTTTCTAGAGCCAAGAATTCTTTGGAGTGATGATTGACTTTGTCACTTAGAGTCTACACAATGTGTGTGTGTGTGTGTGTGTCTGTGTGTGTGTGTGTGTGTGTGATGAAATCTTGCTCTGTCACCCAGACTGGAGTGCAGTGGCAAAATCTCTGCTCACTGCAACCTCGGTCTTCCGGGTTCAAGCAATTCTCCTGCCTCAGCCTCCCGAATAGCTGGGATTACAGGTGCCCGCCACCATACCCGTCTAATTTTTGTATTTTAGTAGAGACAGGGTTTCACCATGTTGGCCAGGTTGGTCTTGAACTCCCGACCTCATGTGATCCACCCACCTTGGCCTCCCAAGTGCTGGGACTACAGGTGTGAGCCATTGTACCCAGCCTAGAACCTACACAATCTGGAAAAAATTTATGTCACTGTAAAATGAGAATGATAATAATAATTTAAAAAATACCCTCCTTATGTATTCTGTGAAGAAAAAGAATGAGGATGCACATTATCATTAGCAAAGCACTAGACAAATGCAAGTTATTAACAGTGAAATATTGTACTTAAAAAAAAGGAAGAAAGGAAAAGTTATACTCAGAGTGTTTATGCACACATCTGGAAAAAATACTAACTGCTTGTGAAAATATTTCATATTTTTTTACTAGTCTTGTCTTTGTTCATACTGGTATTTAATTACTAGACAACTAGACAATAAATCAGTTGAGATGGTAATATTAATTTGTGCAACATAGGCCAAAATGCTTTAAATAAAAGTGGGATATGTTTTCTGTTGGTGTGCACATTACAAAAAGCCCACAAAAAATAAAAACACACATGCACTGGAGGTCATTGTTCTCATTCTTATTTTATGAGCAGTGCACCCTAATGGGTACGAGTGGGTTTCCTATATGCTTCATAAAGCTTCTGCAATATAGTCTTGAGCTGAGTGGAGAATTCTGATGTGAAAAGCCTGGGATCAAATATTGAAAGGTGTGTGGAGATAATGACAGGCTACAGAACCAACAATAACATTTGTGTTCAATGAAAATCTGAAGCCAGATGGTAGTACCTACTCTTCCTTTCATGGACAAGGAGGAGTAGTTGTTTCATGCAAAAAACAAAAGCAAAAAACAAAAAACAAAAACAAAAAACACACACACGCAGAAATATATTTACAATAATTTTCTTTCATGTATCTGAAAAATAAAATGCCTGTCTTTCCAATGAATAAATATGCCTTATTGAGAATATCGTAAATAAGGACACGGTTTTCAGTAATTTTACAGTCATATTACTAAAGTACATTTTTCCATTTTATGCTGACATTTTTGGTCTTGGAGATGAGAAATAAAATGTATAGGTATGTTGTTAAAGAAAAGGGCAAGAGGCATTGCCGAGCATGTTCTGGCGCCAGGCATGATGTGGTACGTACCTCACTACCTCATTAACCTTCACCACCATACTCTTTTTTGTCTAGATCTTTGGGCATGAGAATCCCCATGCCCAGCACATTTCCCTGGACCCCTTCTGCTCCCTGGACAATACTTGCTCCTTGTCTTTCCACTCTTCACCTGGATGCCCTTCTTCTTCAGGATTCAGCCTGGGTCCAAGTTCACCTAGATTATCCTGCTCCTGTTTCCCCAGCAGCCAATACTTCTCTATGATGTGTTACCACAGAGCAGAACAATAGACAGTGGTCTGTTTCTCCTATTGAAGGGCAGGAGAAAAGACTATGCTGCTTTTTCACTGTTATGAGCCCAGCATGCAGGGCAGTTCCCACAGTGTTGATTGAATGAACAAATGAACAAGTTGTTGAGTAAGCTAAGTATTATTAGCCCCCATATTCTGATAAGAATACGAGACTCAGAGGGGTTAGTAAGGAATCACAGTGCTGGTAAATGTTAGATCTAGTAGGTCTGGGAGTTGGAACAAATAATCTGACTTGCTGTCTCAATTACTATCAGCCAAAGTGGGTGAATCCTGGAGTTGTCAAGCTGGTCCTCTCTATCCCCCACTTTGTCAGCCTGTAGTAAAACAAACACACAAAAAACACAAAATGCACTACCAGAAAAATAAAGGCCTTAAGCAGTCTACGGTGCACTGAATAGAAACTAACCTTAAGCCCAGGAGCACCCAGAACCTCTGTGAAGGACAAATCATTGAGTTGGATGAAGTTCAACACAGGCTTTCTGAACGTCCTCTGAGTGTTTCATCCATGCCACCAGCTCGGAGGAGTTTGTAGACAGGCAGACACATCCTGGCCCTCTGGCAGTTTGTAGACTCTTCCAGGGTGTTGAGGTGATGCATGAACTGGTGAAATCATCCCCCAAGTCAGAGGAGACCAAAAGTGGCAGAGAGAGGCCCTGGCCTGGGAATCGGAAGGGCTGCATTCGCCTTTCTCTGCCCATCACCTTTAGAGAGCCACTTGCTTCTCTTTGAGAGTTTTAGTTTCTGTACCTATAAAATTTGCAATTAGATGACATCAGGGTGGTCAGCAGGCCAGATCTGACCCTCAGATTTCTTTTCATCCTGCCATATGTTATGGATTAAACTGTGTCCCTGCAAAATTCATATGTGGAAATCCAAACCTTTTGTACCTAAGAATATGACCTCATTTGGATATGGAGAGTATACATAGCTGATCAAGTTAAAATGAGGTCATTAGGGTGGGATCTAATGTAATCTGACTGGTGTCCTTATAAAAAGGGGGAAACTGGGACATGGAAAAGAGCAAGCTCACAGGGAGAATATCACGTGAACATGAAGATCCTCATCTACAAGCCGAGGATAGAGATGTACAGCAGCTTTGTTCTTCCCAGCCCTCAGAAGGATTCCTGCCAACACCTTGATCTTCTAGTGTCCATATCTGTAAGACACTAAATTAAGCCACGCAGTCTATGATACTTTGCTATGGCAGCCCTAGCGAATTAATACACAGCCATGTTTTACCACATTCCTCACCATTATTTTCTTCCACCCAGCTGCTTGGCCTATTTGCCTTACAGCGAGGTTTTCAGGCATTAAAATCTGTCATCTCTGGATGAGACCATTCTAAAGGTCTCCTTGAGTGATTTCTCATGACTCCTCCCTAAGTGTCTTTTATTTTATTTATATTTTATATTTATTTTATTTTATTTATGACAGTCTTTCTCTGTTGCCCAGGCTGGAGTGCAGTGGCGCAATCTAAGCTCACTGTAACCTCTGCCTCCCAGTTTCAAGTGATTCTCGTACCTCAGTCACCCAAATAGCTGGGACTGCAGGTATATGCCACCACACCCAGGTAATTTTTCTATTTTTAGTAGAGATGGGGTTTCACCGTGTTGGCCAGGCTGGTCTCGAACTTCTGGCCTCAAATGATCTGCCCACTTCGGCCTCCCAAAGTGCTGGGATTACAGGTGCAAGCCACCACGCCTGGCCCCTGAATATCTCAGATTCCACACGAAGGTCTATTTAGGACCTGGTAGACAGGACGGCATACCCCCAAGCCAGTGGTGTGCTAGGAAATGTTTAATGACCAGCTCTGGAGATGATGGAGATGTCTCCTCTTGTGGTATTTTGCTAACTTCCCACAACAGCCAACATGTCAAGCTGCCAACATGACCTCACTGAAAGTGGATAGGAGGAGAGGAATGCCATTGGCTGTGGTGAGTTGGGAGGAACAATTCTGGTATTACATCCACCAACAGTCCCAGCTCTCTACAGCCAAGCCCTGAGATCTTTGCACCTGATGGGCTTACACCTGAGCACTTTACTTATTTATTTTATTTTGTTTTTTCTTTTGTCAGACCTGATCAACAGGAAGTAATTGCCTGAGCTCTTTTAACCATCCGAGCTGAATGTCAGGAAACTGGAGTCCTAATCCAGCCCCGATTTTTTGGCTGACTGACTGAGTTGGGATAAGACTTTCTAACTCAAGGATTATCATGTGCAAAATGGAAAGGTTTGAAAAAATTCGGAGTTTATGGGGTTGATATCTTGGCCTCCAATTCTCTGATGGTGGTTGGAGGACAATTAAAGTAGGACTCCTGACCTGTCTTCACCCAAAGGTGCTTTGCTTGTATATACTTCATATACTGGGACTCTAGATGAGGTTTACCTGGGAGGTGAAAGAAAGAGGTCCCAGTGTTTATTAAACCAAGGAGTGACTGCTGAGTTCCCTTCAGCTGAAATGTTTTGTATTCCTCCATGATTCTAGAATAAAACTCTCAACGCCACCCTTCTGTGCTTTAAGAAGGAAGCACAGAAGCGTGGTTGTGGGGAAGGAGAGCCAGCAGGGTGACCAACCCCAAAGAACAAGGCAAGGGAGCTGGACAGGCCAAGAGCACTGGATGGGCCCCTGGGATGCTGCACATTTCTTGAGCATGCTTCTTCCAGAAGACTCCTCCAGCAATCTCTGTGAAAGGAGAAATATTTTTACCTGCCCTTGGATAGCATCCAGGTCTGGGGTAGAATGTGGCAGCTGTTTAACAGCACATGGTAACACTGCACAGCAATTAGGGCAGGAAGTGAAGAAGGCTGCAGTACATTGAAACTGTCAAGGTGGAATTGAGGTTAAGAGATTGCAACTCCTCCAAATTGAATTCAGCCTCCTTCCCACCTGCATGGCGTCTACCAGGGACTGGGGGATCTAGGGGAGCAAGAGGTGGTTTTCTAAAGAAGAGTGTCCTTCTTAAAGGTGTGATCTAGCATGGGTACTGGTGGGCAAGGGCAGGGCTTTTGAGAATGCCAGCACAGAGACCACTCCACTGCTCTTGGGAATCGTGTGTCTAGTGGCCATGTGGCCAGGAGGGGGAGGTTGAAGGGGGAATCACTGGACTGGGGAGACCAGGTGGCGGCTAAGAGGTGTTGCCTAAGTGACAGATCGTACACCTGTCAATCAAGAACAGTGACAGGAAGGACTTTGTTTTGTCCTTAAAACAAAGGCCAATAAAATCAGTGGCCAGGTATTTCATTAGGGAGTACAATTTGCTGCTCACACTTCCCTTTTTGGACTCGTCTGGCCTCCATCGTTTCTGTGGGTTGGACTTGCCCTTGTGAGTTCCTCTGATTGAGGGAAAGACAACCTTTACTTGCATGCTGTATTTATACTCGGGCGCAAAATAGGACTGAGCAAACATCATCCCAGAAACCTCAGGCCACTTGAGAGAACTGTGATCTGTAAATATAAAAGGAGCACAATGTCGCTGTCTTCACACTTGGGCAGAGGGGTTCGAGGAGCTGATGATGGTATTCTAGTGCAGTCAAATAATTTTAGGGCTAGAAAGGGCCTTGAAGATAGATTTTAGATTAAAAACAAAAAAACAAAAAAACAAAAAAACTTATGTTGGCTCTCTTTTTTGAGACAGAGTCTTGCCCAGGCTGGAGTGCAGTGGCGTGATCTAGGCTCACTACAACCTCCACCTTCCAGATTAAAGCAATTCTTCTGATTCAGCCTCCCAAACAGCTGGGATTACAGGCACACACCACCACTCCTGGCTAATTTTTTGTATTTAGTAGAGACGGGGTTTCACCATGTTGGCCAGGCTGGTCTGGAACTCCTGACCTCAGGTGATGCCTCGGCCTCCCAAAATGCTGGAATTACAGGCGTGAGCCACCACAGCCGGCCAGCTCTACTTTTAAAGTATCCAGAATCCAATCACTTTTCCCCATCTGCAGCTATCCTTCTGATTCAAACTCCAGCATTTGCCCCTGGAATATTACGATTGCCTACAACCTGCTTCAACCCTTGCTTCTCTCTCCTTCAACCCTGTGCCGCTTAGTATATTCTCAGCACTGTAGTAAAAATAATCCTCTTCAGATGTGCATTGAATTATGTCACACCTCTGCTCAAATTCCTGCCTTGGTACCCCATTGCTCTTGGGAAAAAACCCAAGTCCTCGAAATAGCCTACCAGGCTCTAGAAGACTCACCCTGTATTGCCTCTCTGACCTTATCTCCCATTACTCTCCCAGGTACCCCAATAACTGACCAGGCTGCTCCAGCCACACTGGTCTCCTTGTTGTTCCTAAGATGTGCCCCTTTTTTGTCCCTTGCCCTCCCCCTGGCACACTCTTCCCACAGACAACTGCTCGGTTCACAGCCTCCTCTTCTTCAAGCCTGCTCAAATCTCACCTTCTTTCTCTGGCCCATTTTGATCATGCTATTGACATATCAGCCTGCAAGTCAGTCCCTGCTCCCCCACTCCAAATCTAGGGCTTCTGCACCTGACCCCTCCATGCTGCTCTACTTTTGTTCCCCATAGGACTTAGCACCTCCGAACACAGCAGACGCTTCTCGTATTTATTGTGTTGACTAATATTTGCCTCTGCTTGCCAGGATGTGACTTCATCAAGGGCAGATTGTCCTCTCTTGTTGACCGAGGTATGGCTGCTGCCTGGTGAACCTGGTAGCATGGAAGAGAAGGTAATTAAAAAGAATGTGACTTAAAAAAATATTCTGAAGTAATTTCAAACTTACAGAACAGTTGCAAAAATGGTAGCGTTCAAATGTACCCCCTCATGGAGATATGTTAACATTTTATCATCACAGATTTTTTGGAATGAATGTTTAATGACATTAGTATTTGCATTAATAATGATAATAGTAATGACACGTTTAGAACTCTCCAGGTTTGCAGAAGCCTTTTTTTTTCCTTCATGCACTAGCCCACAGCTCACTCTTCACATCTCCAAGATAGTGAGCGCCAAGATTTTTGAATCCATGAACAGATGAGAAGAGTGAGACTCATTCAGGTCAGGTGACATCCCCACACAGGGTTGCACAGTTGTAAAGAGCAAGAGCAAAGCTCGGAGTGGAGCCGAGCTTTCCTCACTCATAGCTGGGCACTGCTTCTTCTGCACAGTTTGCCCATTTTACAACCAAACTCTGTCTCTTCTGCTCTTGACATCACTTATTGCCTGGGTCAAGAGTGACTTTCTGACAGCAAAGATAGCAATTGCCTCACTTAGGTTGGGATGCCCCCTGGACAGCTGTAGGCCACACTACAAAGGGCATGAGTCACCAGCATTCTTGCCCTTCTGCTGCACATGCTGTCTTCACTCAGCCCATCTGAACCCTGGTGCCCACAGTGCCAGTTGGGAGGTGGTGCTGCCAGCTGGGGCTGACCGCAGGGTCCTCAGACACCCTTCAGCCTGGTGACTGAGATGTCATCTGACACCCCCACAGCTGCAGGGCCTCCAGCCTGACCCAGGAAGCAGGAGAATGGGAGCATGGTGGCAACAAGTGGGGGAAAGCCTTCCCACCTCTGCTCCAAGCATCATCACTTCCTAGATACAAGCTACTCATCCTCTCCAGGACTCCGTTTCATCAGCTTCAGAAAGAAGAGAATATATAGTTCTGAGAGTGGCCATGATTTCTTGATCCTGAGTTTTCTTAGCCCGTGATTCTATATATTCAAAGAAAAAGTCTGAGACCCTGATCTCCAAACAAGAAAACTGTCAGGCATGGGGAGCCATCCATAGAGATGAAGAAAGGGCAAGGAATGTCGAAGGGAAAGCAATCTGATGTAGCAGCTACTGAGAGAATGACATGAGTTAAGATAGGTCAAGCATGTGGTCAGTGGTCAGAACAGTGGTAAGGAGAGCATCTGTCCTTGGGTCTTGCTCTATTTCAGCCACCCTGCCCTAAGCCAGACCTTTGCTTTGTCACTCCTGAAATCCTGAAGTAACCTCCAGTGTGGTCTCCTGGTCACCAGTATCTTCCCACTCCGACCCAATCTGCCTACTGCTGTTAGAGGAATTTTCCTAAAACACAGCTGTGTCACATGCCCTTTTCCTGTTCAAAATCCTTCAAGCGGCTTCCGAAAATCTCCTGAGTTAGGTACAAATCACTCACCCTGGCAGTCAAGCCTCTCCATAAATAAAGCCCGAACTTATCTTTCTCACTGTATTCCAACTACCCCCCTGACTCTTGTCAAGTGCTTCAGGAAACCCACTCTTCACTGCCCTCCAAATAGGTGCTAGCTGACTATCCCCCTGCTGAGAGCAATAAGATAGTACAGGAGTAAGAGACGGTATAGCAGTCACAGATGGTATAGCAGTAGTTAAGAGATCAGGTTCTGGGACCGGAAAACCTGAGTTGGAGTAGCTGTGTGGCTTTGGGCAAGTTGCATAACTTCTCTGAGCTTCAGTTTCCTCATCTGTAAATAAGAATTTAATAATGGCACCTCCTATAGGGATGGTGGTGAAGACAAAAGATGTAACGCAATTGGTGAACACTCAATACTCGATAAATATTTCTCATTATTTAATCATTCATTTCTTACACTATGTCCTCTTAGTGTAAGATGTCCATGCCTCTCTGTTAACAGCTCCCTGCCAACCTAATGAACCCCTCCCCATTCCTCATCCTTCACACACCTTTGGAGACACTCCCTTCTTTCCCCTCTGCAGTGTACTAACTTAATTTGGCTTATTTTCCTACCCAACTGCGAAGTTCTTGAAGGCAGGCAGGAGCCTGTCTCTCACAGGTCTCTGTATGTTTCTCAGGATCTAGGACACCCCCAGCACCTGGAAGGTCTCAGTGAGGATGTGTTCCGTGAAAGAATAAAGCAAGGAAATCACAGAAGGCTCAATGAGGAATGAAGGCATGGATAAGTCACGTTTGAGGGGGGCATCCTAAAATCTGGGGGGTAGGGTGCCACTTCCCAAAATGGGGGACACAGGCTGGCTGAGCCAGGGCTCTGCTTTAGGAGGGCACCTTTTCTCATGACACGAAGCTACTGACAGCCCAGGCTGGAGCAGCTTTCTCTATCCAGGGTCCTGCTGTGCTCGAGCAGGTATGACGTGTGATAGAAAAGCCCGGGACAAAGTGGGCAAAGGATAAAAAATAGGGGGGAGGGGCTGTCAGGGAGTGGAACTCTATTCTAGTTTGCCTCTGAGTCGCTGAGGCACCTTGGAAGTGTCACCTGTCCCGACATCTAAAAGGGAAATGGGGCCAGAGTAGTGGTTCTTAATGTTGGTCCCCAGAAAGCAACATTGTAATCCCTGTTAAAAATATAGAGTATCAGGCTGGGTGTGGTAGCTCATGTTTATAATCCCAGCACTTTAGGAGGCTGAGGAGGGCTTGAGTTTAGGTTAGAGACATAGGCAACATAGCAAGACTCTGTCTCTACAAGATAGAAAAATTAGCCAGGAGTGATGGCACATCCTGTAGTCCCAGCCTCTTGGGAGGCTGAGGTGGGAGGACTGCTTGAGCCCAGGAGGTCAACGTGGCAGTGAGCAGCCATTGGATCACTCTACTCCATCCTGAGCAACAGAGTGAGACTCTATCTCAAAAAAAAACAAAACGAAATATCAGCATTACTGAATCAGCAAGTCTGGGGGAGAGGCCCAGCCATCTGTGTTTTATCTAGCCCTCCAGAAGATTCTTAGGCACACTGAAGTTTGAGAACCACTGGGCTAGACCCATGGGGGCCTTCCAGGTTGTTTCTGTTTTTGTTTGGAATTGCAGTGGGCTCCGATTTTTCCCAGTGAAATCTTAGGCAGTTGCCCAGCATGTAAGGTACGTTAGAGTCCCTCTGACTGGGGGAGGGGCAAGGTCCCACCCAATCTGACTTTTCCTTGCCATGCACACTCTGCTCAGTAAGAATCCCTGGTTGGAAAAGTCTCAAGGCGGCCAAAAAGCATAGATGTGTGGGGCTTATCAAACCTAGCACTGCTGGTGGGATGAGCCTCCGAGAAAGACCCCCTGCAGTAGCCTCCTGTTCAGTGGCCCCAGCAGACTCTGCTGTGTATCCAGGGGGCTTGGCACTGAGGCCTCGGATAGCCCTGTGTGAGGAGGGTGGCAGGGGCTCTGCGGGGCCCACCATGTAGGCCTCCTTAGCCAGGGCAAGGGAGCCCGCTGAACCACATTTGTGGATGTGAGGCAGGAGCTGCCCGGCGTTTGGGGAGGCGGCAGTCGCACTTCATTTTCACTCTGGCTGCTTTTGGAGACAATATGGCACCACTCAGATTTTTATATCCTCTTTTTCATGAAGCGCAGCAGATCGTGTGAAGCAGTCAAGAGGCCTGCGGAAATATTCATCTGGACCCACAAATTTACTCTCTCCGCCTCTCCCACTCCTGCTGTGTGGACCGATGAGTCACTTGAATTTCTTTTTCATTTCTCTTTCTGAAGTGAAGACGATGGGGAGGAGAAACCTGAGAGGTGGGGGGATGGGATGTTCGGGAAACCTGTGGGTAGAGAGCTTCATGGAAGAGGCCACACTGTTGGAGAAGCAGAGGGAGAATAATTTGAGGTCTGTTGTGTAGGATAGATGATGGCTGTGATATATATTTTTTTAAATTATACTTTAAGTTCTGGGATGCATGTACAGATCATGCAGGTTTGTTGCATAGGGCACAGGTCTACACATGCCATGATGGTTTGCTGCACCCATCAACTCGTCATCTACATTAGGTATTTCTCCTAATGCTATGCCTCCCCTATCTCCCCCATCCCCTGATAGGCCCTGGTGTGTGATGTTCCCCCACCATGTCCATGAGTTCTCATTGTTCAACTCCCACTTATGAATGAGAACATGCAGTGTTTGGTTTTCTGTTCCTGTGTTAGTTTGCTGATAATGATGGTTTCCAGCTTCATCCATGTCCTTGCAAAGGACATGAACTCATCCTTTTTGATGGCTGCATAGTATTCCATGATGTATGTTGCCACATTTTCTTTATTCAATCTAGCATTGATGGGCATTTGGGTTGGTTCCAAGTCTTTGCTATTGTGAGTAGTGCTGCAATAAACATACGTGTGCATGTGTCTTTAGAGTAGAATGATTTATAATCCTTTGGGTATAAACTCAGTACTGGGATTGCTGAGTCAAATGGTATTTCTGGTTCTAGATCTTTGAGGAGGAATTGCCACACTGTCTTCTACAACGGTTAAACTAATTTACACTCCCACAAACAGTGTAAAAGTGTTCCTCTTTCTCCACATCCTCTCTAGCATCTGTTGTCTCCTGACTTTTTAATGATCTTCCTTCTCACTGGCGTGAGATGGTATCTCATTGTGGTTTAGATTTGCATTTCTCTAATTACCAGCGATGATGAGCTTTTTTTCATATGTCTGTTGGCCACATAAATGTCTTCTTTTGAGAAATGTTGATTTATATCCTTTATCCACTTTTTGATGGGGTTGTTTTTTCTTTCTTGTAAATTTGTTTAAGTTCTATGTAGATTCTGGATATTAGTCCTTTGTCAGATGGATAGATTGCAAAAATTTTCTCCCATTCTGTAGGTTGCCTGTTCACTCTGATGATAGTTTCTTTTGCTGTGCAGAGGGTCTTTATTTTAATCAGATCCCATTTATCAATTTTGGTTTTTGTTGCCATTGCTTTTGGTGTTTTAGTCATGAAGTCTTTGCCCGTGCCTATGTCCTGAGTGGTATTGCCTAGGTTTTCTTCTAAAGTTTTTATGGTTTTAGGTCTTACATTTAAGTCTTTAATCCATCTTGAGTTAATTTTTGTAAAAGATGTAAGGAAGTGGTCCAGTTTCAGTTTTCTGCATATGGCTAGCCAGTTTTACCAACATCACTTATTTAATAGGGAACCCTTTCCCCCATTACTTGTTTTTGTTAGGTTTGTCAAAGACCAGATGGTTGTAGATGTGTAACATTATTTCTGAGGCCTCTGTTCTGTTCCATTTGTCTATATATCTGTTTTACCAGTACCATGCCAATTTGGTTACTGTAGCCTTATAGTATAGTTTGAAGTCAGGTAGCATGATACCTCTAGCTTTGTTCTTGCTTAGGATTGTCTTGGCTATACGACCTTTTTTTTGGTTCCATATGAAATTTAAAGTAGTTTTTTCTAATTCAGTGGAGAAAGTCAACAGTAGCTTGATGGGGGATAGCATTGAATCTATAAATTACTTTAGGCAGTATGACCATTTTCAGGATATTGATTCTTCCTATCCATGAGCATGGGATGTTTTTCTGTTTGTTGGTGTCCTCTCTTATTCCCTTGAGCAGTGCTTTGTAGTTCTACTTGAAGAGGTCTTTCACATCTCCTGTAAGTTGTATTCCCAGGTATTTTATTCTCTCTGTAGCAATTGTGAGTGGAAGTTCACTCATGATTTGGCTCTCTGTTTGTCTATTATTGGCATATAAGAATGGTTGTAATTTTTGCACATTGAATTTTGTATCCTGAGACTTTTTGTATCCTGAGACTGCTTATCATCTTAAGGAGATTTTGGGCTGAGGGGGATGGGGTTTTCTAAATATACAATCATGTCATCTGCAAACAGAAACTATTTGACTTCCTCTCTTCCTATTTGAATACCTTTTATTTCTTTCTCTTGCCTGATGCCCTGGCCAGAACTTCCAATACTATGTTGAATAGGAGTGGTGAGAGGGTATCCTTGTCTTGTGCCAATTTTCAAAGGGAATGCTTTCAGCTTTTAGCCATTCAGTGTGAAATTGGCTGTGGGTTTGTCATAAATCAAATCGCTTTTATTATTTGGAGATACAGTCCATCAATACCTAGTTTATTGAGAGTTTTTAGCATGAAGGGGTGTTGAATTTTATCCAAGGCCTTTTCTGCATCTATTGAGATAATCATGTGTTTTTTGTCATTGGTTCTGTTTATGTGATGGATGGTTTATTGATTTGCATATGTTGAACCAGGCTTGCATCCCAGGAATGAAGCCGACTTGATTGTGGTGGATAAACTTTTTGATGTGCTTCTGGATTTGGTTTGCCAGTATTTTTTGAGCCTTTTGCATTGATGTTCATCAGGGTTACTGACCTGAAATTTTCTTTTTTTGTTGTGTCTCTGCCAGGTTTTGGTATCAGGATGATGCTGACCTCATAAAATGAGTTAGAAAGGAGTCCCTCTTTTTCTATTGTTTGGAATAGTTTCAGAAGGAATGGTACCAGCTCCTCTTGTACCTCTGGTGGAATTCAGCTGTGAATCCATCTGGTCCTGGGCTTTTTTTGGTTGGTAGGCTATTAATTACAGCCTCAATTTCAGAACTTGTTATTGGTCTATTCAGGGATTCAACTTCTTCCTGGCTTAGTCTTGCGAGGGTGTATGTGTTCAGGAATTTATCCACTTCTTCTAGATGTTCCAGTTTTTTTGTGTAGAGTTGTTTATAGTATTCTCTGATGGTAGTTTGTCAGTAGTCTCCATCAGTTCTGCTCTGATCTTAGTTATTTCTTGTCTTCTGCTAGCTTTTGAATTTGTTTGCTCCTGCTTCTCTAGTTCTTTTAATTGTGATGTTAGAATGTGAATTTTAGATGTTTCCCATTTTCTCTTGTTGGTATTTAATATTATAAATTTCCCTCTAAACACTGCGTTAGCTGTTTCCCAGAGATTCTGGTACATTGTGTCTTTGTTCTCATTGATTTCAAAGAACTTATTTATTTCTGTCTTAATTTCGCTATTTACCCAGAAGTCATTCAGGAGCAGGTTGTTCAGTCTCCATGTAGTTGTGCAGTTTTGAGTGAGCTTCTTAATCCTGGGTTCTAATTTGATTGCACTGTAGTCTGAGACACTGTTTGTTACGATTTCCATTCTTTTGCTTTTGTTGAGGAGTGTTTTACTTCCAATTATGTGGTCAATTTTAGAATAAATGCAATGTGGTGCTGAGAAGAATGGATTTGGGGTTGAAAGTTTTGTAGATGTCTATTAGGTCCACTTGGTCCAGAACTGAGTTCAAGTCTTGAATATCCTTGTTGATTTTCTGTCTCATTGATCTGTCTAATATTGACAGTGGGGTGTTAAAGTCTCCCACTATTACTGTGTGGGAGTCTAATTCTCTTTGTAGGTCTCTAATAACTTGCTTTATGAATCTGGGTTTTCCTGTATTGAGTGCATATATATTTAGGATAGTTAGCTCTTCTTGTTGCACTGATCTTGATCCCTTTACCATTATGTAATGCCCTTCTCTATTTTTTTGATCTTTGTTGGTTTAAAGTCTGTTTTATCAGAGACTAGGATTGCAACCCCTGCTTTTTTTTCCTGCTTTCCATTTGCTTGGTAAATATTCCTCCGTCCCTTTATTTTGAGCCTAGTATTCCTTTTCACATGAGATGGGTCTCCTGAATACAGCACACTGATGGATCTTGACTCTTTACCCAATTTGGCTGTGAGATTCTTTAAGGGCAAAGAATTGAGATGTCAGATGTTACCTTCCTGATCTGATGTAGCATTTGGGTATGTATTCCTTATCCAAGCACAAAGATCATCCCAATAGCAGTGGGTAGGAAGTTGATGTGAAAGTGTCTCTCTTCCTAAAACCATCCCAGAATATGTGTGCATCATGCAGCTGGGCAGAAGGAAATCTCCGTGGTCTGGGGCACCCCCTAAAACCGTTATGTAATGGTATCATTCTCAGAAGGAGAGAAAGTACTATGCCATGGGGAGGCATTGGTGTTTTCTCAACATAGGGAGACCTCTTCTCTTGCTCCAGGTACTATGGAGCAGGACTCACATATGCTCACATCTCAGTGCCTTGGTTTCTGCATCTGAAAATAGGGAATAATAATATCAACTCGCTTCTTTTGCCTGGGGACACTGAAAAAGCCCGTAAGGCAGAGTTGATCATATTGGCATTTCCCATTTGTCTAATATTACCATTTAAAAGTGCTTCATGTTTGTTATCTCATCTGATCCCCAAATGAACCTGGTCACATATTATTATCCTTGTGAGGAAACTGTGACTCAGAGAGGTTAAAAGTCCTTCCAACAGTCACACAGCAAATCAGTGGTAGCCTAAGTTTCTTGATTCCCAGTTCATTGCTTTCCCCTAGATTCTGCTAACTGCTCACCTGTGAAATGCAGATCATTCAAGAGACAGATGTCTCCCAGTTATATCTTCCTTTTTTTTTTTTTTTTTTTTAAACAGAGTCTCGCTTTGTCACCCAGGCTAGAGTGCAGTGGTGCAATCTCAGCTCACTACAGCCACAATCTCCCTGGGCTCAAGTTATCTTCCCACTTTAGCCTCCGAAGTAGCTGGGACTACAGGCATGCCACCATGTCTGGCTAATTTTTGAATTTTTTGTAGGGACAGGGTTTCACCATGTTGCCCAGGCTTATCTTGAACTCCTGGGCTCAAGTGATCCACCTGCCTCGGCCTCCCAGAGTGCTGGGATTACAAGCGTGAGCCGCTGTGCCTGACCATTGTGTCATTTTTGTTCCTTCTTGCTCCAAACACTTGCAGCCTCAACACATTATATTACATTTTCCCCACTCCTGGAACTCAGCCCTTTCCATAAAGACTGGCTCTGTGTTTCACTGGGATAAGTTTGCAGAAGACTTGGCTGTGGCTTTTGCCCTATTTATTCTGCAGCTCAGAATTCCTTAGGATTCCACTGGGCTCATTCCATTTATGAGTTCTCAGCTGGAGTCAGTGGGAAACATTGCTTTCCTGCGGATTCCAGAGAGTACGACTCCATGACCTCTAAGACTGTTCAAACACTGCAATTGTGTGACTTTATAATCTACAAAAAAAATTTCTAAGGCATTCCCAGGAGTAGTGGGCTTCCCAGGGGAATGGGATCATTTTATATGGCTAGAAGTCACTGAGCTAAGATCCAACTGAGAAGTGTATGGGCTCAGCAGCTCTGGACCTGGGGGCATCTTCCCACCAGCTCACTTAATGGAAGGCCCCTCACCTGTCGCTGAATTCCCTTTTCACCACACTTCTGAAATAGGGGTGGAAACAGCTGTCTATAAAATGCTTTGTGACCAGGCAGCAGGCGTTGTACTGTGGCCAAGTTTTACAGAACAGATGAGCTTTTTCTAAACCCATCTCCCAAGGCATTCAAGTGTGGAATATTTGGAGAAACACAAAACGCTATTGCTGGAAGGGGTGTTTTAGCAGTGACAGAGCCAAACCATCTACTCCCTTAATATCTGCCGTACACACCACTCTCAAGGAGGGATGGTCCAGATGAAGTGCTTCCAGTGACAGAAAGCTCACTATTCCAAAAGGCAGCCCCTTTCTCTGTTATACATCTGTCAGGAAGCTCTGCCCCATAATCAATGGGAAATATGTAGCTTTCAGTTTGTATCCTTCTTCTCTAGTTCTGTGTTCTAGGTTCCACTCTCATTTCTACCATTTTTATAGGATGGGAAGTGAAGGTAGCTTTAGTAACCCCATTTTTTTTTGTTTTGTTTTGTTTTTAGACAGAGTCTCCCTCTGTCACCAGGCTGGAGTGCAGTGGCATGATCTTGGCTCACTGCAACCTCTGCATACTGGGTTCAAGTGATTATCCTGCCTCAGCCTCATGACTGGCTGGGGCTACAGGCATATTCCACCATGCCCAGCTAATTTTTGTATTTTTAGTAGAGACAGGTTTTCACCATGTGGCTCAGGATTGTCTTGATCTCTTGACCTCGTGATCTGCCTGCCTTGGCCTCCCAAAGTGCTAGGATTACAGGCGTGATCCACTGAGCGTCTTTCAAGAAAGTCTGTGGTTATCATCCGGCCAGGTGTGGATGCCATGTCTAGGGAAGGTGAGAGAAGGGGCATGGAGGCTTTGGGTTTTGCCTTTCTTCCAGCCCTAGAGAACTAGAAGTAAGACCCTCTCTGTATATCCTCACATCCCTGACTCTAGTAGCTACCTGCCAGCCAGCCTGTTTACTGTGCAGCTTATCATCAGAGCACTTTTCATTGTATCTCACATAAGAACGCAGTCAAATATTAGTAAGATTTAAAGGAAGGAAGAATTAACTGACCCAGCAGAGGATGAAATGATTTTATGATAGTTTCAGCACTGAGGCGGAAAAGGAGGATGCTCGCTCTGTCGTGCACACCTGTGGCCCTTGGAAGGAATATTTATCACAGATGGACTGGGCTTCTGTTTAGTCATCTAGGGATTAAATCCTGCTAGTCCCTCCCCTGCCATGAAGAATGCTCAAGGTTGCAGATTTATACAGAACAGTATTTCAAAAATACCAAAAATGGGGCTATTCACTCCATACCCATAGTAGAGTTTCTATTAGCTCAAATGTCTGACAGTCTAGGACTCATTTTGTGTTTGAGGAGCAGAATGGGGAAATAGCATGGGACTTAAGTCTCAAAGGCTGGGGCTGGGTATGAGCTCTGTCACATCCTGATGACGTTTTTATTGGCCAAGTCACTTCACCTCTGTAAGTCTCAGTTTCCAAATCAGTAAAATTAAGGAAGAGAAATTCCTAAACTGTAGTGTGTGTGTTATTTTCGATATCAAATGAACAAAAATTTCTTCTATAAAGGACTTTAATTATCATCAGCTTTAAAATGGCATATCCACAAATCCTTCTCAAGTCATTCAAGGTTTCAAATGTAAGTTCGAAATAGAGTAACAGCTCTTTAATGCACTCAGTGTTTTACGATGTTAGATTACGTAGATACAAGTTTGAGATTTTATCAATTAGCCATTGCATATTAAAGAACAAGATAACTCTCAAGTGCTTTCATAAGTTTTGAGAAATGAAATCTTGTCTCCTATTGAATTTTGAAATATCTGTAATCGATTATAGGCCCATACTGCTATGCAATGTGCTTCCCGGGCCACCAGAAAATTTCAAGTTACATTATACCCGACCTATCCATTAATTAATTCATTCAATGACCATATTTACTTTACTAAGTCTCTGCTATGTGCCATGAAGGGTCCAGTGTGGTTTCTCATCTAAAGAGCTCACAATATAGTTGCGGATATGAGACATTTGGACAAATAACACCAGTATATGGCAGAGCGAAATAAATGCTATATGATATTTACCAACAAGCTGATGTAAAAACTTAAGGGGGGAAGCAACTAATTCCATCTCCCTAGTAGTAGAAAGAGGGGGAAGGGTTTAGTGAAGCCTTCATCTATTCAGAGATTAAAATTAAGCACACTTACAGTGATAGAGCATGAGCATTTGCAGCTCTCATGGACTTGTTTTCTGGATTCCTCGTTTCCCAGCTGATTAGCTTTGAACTGTTCTCTACTCCTTAGCTTTCTCATAGTAACACCTATCTCCTAAAACTGTCAACAGTGTCCAACATGTAGTAAGAAGCCAATAGATGTTAGATGGTATTGTTTTAAGTAACATTTCTAAAAGCAGCAAAGGAAAGCAAAGGTGTTTCAAGCAGAGGGGAACTGCCTGAGCCAAGTCTCATGGTAAGAAAGTTTCCAGAGAAGATGACTGGCCCTATGTGTTTGTACAGTCGAGTGTGTGGGTCACCATGGAATGGGGCAAGGTTGGTGATGGTTGGAGGTATGGCTAAACAAGTAGGTCACTGATATTGGAAGCCTAAGAAATCCGACCTTGGTAGATCAAAGGGTTCCAAAGAGCAATGTGTACCCCCAGGAGGGTGTGCAAATCATAATGAATTTTCATTTATATTTACTTTTATTTTTTAAAAGGGAAAAGTTTAAAATGACTATTATTTCATACACAGATTGACTATGGGATCCTTGTTAGATCCCTGTGTCACGTAGTTTCTTGCCACATGTCCAGATAAGGCTCTTCTGAGGGATGGGTGGAATTTTATGCCCTGGAGGGTCTGCAAGGCACCCACACCACCATTCTCAATAATCTAATTTCATGGGTTTATAGATTTTTATCTAGATTTAACTGAATAAAAAGCCACAAAAATAGACAAGCAATTTTAAAAGATTTCTGTAAAGAACTTGTGGATTGAGCATAATACTTATAACAAACACATGCAAATGACAAAAAAATGGCAGAGCTGACTTTTCTCCTATCCTAGCTTTCCTTTAGCCACATTTTGGGGAGGATAAAACTAGTGATGACCTCATCATAAACAGCAAAGAGTAAACTAAAAAAAGTTCTAATTTTCAGGACGAATGCTTCAAGTATGGATTTACATTCCCTATTATTAATGATGAGCCCTGTCTAAAGAGTGGATTATGTCTTGAGATAGTAGAAAAGATAGTACGATGTCATTAAGAATAGCACGTGTTTAAAAATAGTCTTTATTGCATGTTCATCTCTTCTGTTATACTTTCTAGTTTTAATTTGTTATTATAAAGTACATAATCTATTGGCATGATTTTACACATAGGAGCACACACATACCATCAATCTACTGAGTTGCACAGGCAAGTCTTTTTGACCATTAGGGTTACATATTTAGAGAAGCTTGAAGACCACTGATTGAGGTCATGGGAAATTGTTTTTGGAGGTTCTTGAGCAGTAGGAGACATGATGGGAGCTGTGTTTGGGGGTAAGAAACTTCATCACAACTCCCCCTCCCCCACCCTCAGAAAAAAAAAAACATTGCACAAGGAATACAGAGAAGTGGAGTCTGGAAGAGAGCTGTTAAACAGTTTGGCTCCTCTTCTTCCAAAAATGTTGTTCTCTCTTCCCTGCTAAGGACCACTGACCTCCTCCAACCACCAGCAAGAACTATTGAGAAATGCTCCAAAAGCCAGGCCTTCTCTGGCTGCCTGCATAGAAAGAAGACTGCCTAAAAATATTGCTTAACTAATTTCCTCTCCTCTAGGTTTCTTGCTCTACTATAAGCCAGTTCTAAGGATCTTCAACTTTGACTTGCAATTTGAGATTATTGAGTTTGTCTTGTGATGTGGACATTCCAAGCTTACCTGTTTAAAGAAGGCAGACTTCCAGAATGGCCAGAGGCATGGGCTCTAGAGTCAGACAACATACCTCCGAATCCCAGCTCTATTAGGTATTACTATGCTCACCATGGGCTATTTTCTTTCTGCCACGGTTTCTTCATCTGGGTAAAGGGGGAATAATCATTCTGTCTGTGTGGCAGTGGTAAGAAGTAAATAAGATAATGAGTGTAAAAGACAGAGTTAATTCCCGGCATAGAAAAAATTCCCAAGGAATGTGAATTCATGTTATTACAAAGGAATGAACTGAGGCATGGTCTGAAGGGCCTAGGGCAGAAACAGGGAAGGAGGCTTCCAGGAATGCAGATCCTTTAATCTCTTTAAAGAAATATCCAAACAGAAGTCTAAGTCTCCACGAATGCTGGCATGCTCAGGGATGCCAGTTAAGGGGGCAGAGATGGCTGCCTCTGAGTCACTCTCTCTCCTTGACTCATTTGTCACCTCTGTTATCTCTGGCAATTGCCACAGTTTCTCATGAGAAATTATGAAATAAATGGCCTGTACGGTAATGCCTGGGTGAATAGGTGAACCTCGGGCATGTGGCCAACTCTCCATTCACTTTAAACATCCTTAGGTTCAGTGTACTCTAGATGATTAAATGTATTTTATCAAAAGACAAAATTACAACAAATTTAGTTTCAAGATCTCAGTTCGCTTCATTTACAGTTCTAGAATCCAGCAACACTCCATTTTGTAAAATGAAATAAGTGTCCCAGTGAACGGAGCAGAAGAGCTTCTTTATAGACGGAGAAGGGCTGAAGAAAACAGGAGCAAAGAACAAAGAGTGTCTTAGTTACTTTTAGACTGACCAGTAGAAAAATAACTGATAAGTTAACATTATGTTACTTCTGACTGCCTTTTTGTTAAGATTGTCCTAAAACAATTTGTTTATTTATATGTGATATTTGTACATATCTACAGGATACATGTGATGTTTTGTTACATGTATAGAGTGTGTAATGATCAAGTCAGGGTATTTAGGGATCTATCATCTTGAGTATTTAAGATTTTTATGTGTTGGGAGGAACATATCTATACCCATTAACCAACCTCCCATCATCAGTCTGCCCCACACTGCACATTCCCTCTTCCCAGCCTCTGGCCTCTATTATTCTGCTCTCTACCTCCAGGAGATCAATGTGTTCAGCACTCACCCATGAGCAAGAACATTTGATATTTATCCTTCTGTGCCTGGTGTGTTTCAATAACATAATGACCTCCGTTCTATCCATGTTCAACCTACCTTTTTTGTGTAAGGATTTAAAAAGGGGAAAACTTCATTATTACGCCAACTGGAGATGTAAAATGGCCTGTTGGGAAACTGACTATCTAATTCTTCTGATTCTCCAGTCAGATAACAACTTAGCTTAGATTTGGTGATGTGGAATTTTAGGATGGATGACATCATTTTGATGTTTACTCTGGTCTGTTGAGTCCTAGTGCAGGAGCATAGTCCAAAACAATGACCTTATGTAATCCTTATTTAAAAACATCTTTAAAAAAATGACAATAATCACGTTCAGGAGGACTTACAGAGGCAAAGTTAACACTCTGAGGCCTTACAGATATCAAAGCTGTGGTGAGTAGCAGCGTAAACCCTGCCTATGCATGGCCACACTGTTCTGTGTCCAGATGTAAGGAGAGCCTGGAAGAGGGGCGACTGATCATGGCAACAATCAAGCCATCACACCAAAAGCTCTGCTCATGGATACCGGGCTGAAACTGTAATTGCTTCTGCACCAACCATACATATCCTCTGTATTCTTTTCTGCATTTTTTTTTTTTTTTTTTTTTTTGAGACAGGATCTCACTTTCTTGCCCAGGCTGGAGTGCAGTGGTATGATCTCAGCTCACTGCAACCTTGAACTCCTGGGCTCAAGTGATCCTCTCACCTCAGCCTCCTCAGTAGTTGGGACTCCAGGTGTGCACCTGACTTGCCTCTCCTATTTCTGTCTTTCTAGTCCCGCATTAGGGCCCATGAGAGTATCCCTCTCTTCCGAACCTTTATGGAATCATAAACTCTCAACCATATTCTTAGAGCTCATGTAGCTTATCTCCTCAGCCTACAGTGTTCCTGAGGGGAAAGATTGTGTCTGAGTGCCCAGTCGGTTCCTCATGGGGCCTAGGTCAGTTCTAGGAAGAGTGGGTGTAAGGTAAATGTCAGCACCAGTGCCCACGCTCATGTGATTGCCTACCTTTTAGCAAGAGCCAGTGGCCCAAGGTGCCTTGGCACAGGCCTAATTGGTAAGAGACAGAAAGGGCTGATGGCCAGTAGCCCAGACTTATCTGGCCTACTAGTACACCCCTTTCACAGTCACTGAAACTGTGTCTCATCAAGGCTTTTGCCCCTGGGAAATTCCTTGAAGTCAGACCATAGCTCTCTGAAGTGATCAGACTTGGGGACAAAAGTTATCACTGCAACTTATTTGTGTAAAGATCTGCAAACCAGAGGTTCTCGTCTGTCAGGCAGGAGAAAAGGCAAAGGACCCTGTGAACCAGTTGGATTTGAGCAGGAACAAACCAGGAAACTGGAACACTGAGCTAGTTAATTAGTGAAGTAGTGAGTTACTAAGTTAGTTTGTTTAAATGAGGGAGAAAGACTGTGATTAAAAATAAATTAATTAAAGGAGGTAAGAGCCAACAATTTCATCAAATTTTCATCTCTTTTAACTCAACAATCCCACTGTTAGAAAATGATTGAAGACACACACAAAAAAGGATGGCAGAAATGTGGCCAAGAGACATATTGATAATAGAAGTAAGAAGTAAATCGGAAGTAACTTAAATGCCCCCCAAAGACTTAATGATTTTGAATGCTAATATAAATTATAATATATCCACTGAAGTAATATTTTAAAGTCATTCAAATAGGTCATTATAAAGACCACATTGGAATTACTCACGTGGGATGCTAGGAAGGAGATCAGAATGCAAAATTATATTTGTGTTTCACGTCCAACACTGTGAAAAAAAAAATGCTTCTTTGGAAAAGACAGGAAAGAATGAAAATAGATGATTTGTAAAGATAGTAAGCTTGTGGGTGGCTTTTTATTTCCATAATCATGGTATTATGTTTTTGTATAATATAAAAACTTCATGTTAACCAGACACTTAAAAGAATAATACCTTAACATTAAAGGTATATTACACCCAGCAGGTGTTTCAGAGAATTAGACATTAGACATAGCTCTTTTAATACTCTCATTTTCAAACAAGGGTCCAGTTTATATTTCTCTCACTGGTAAACTGCATACTTGAAAGGCAGAAACACTGGACAGATACTTATAAATATAGGGATAGATATGGATGCAGATACAGATTTAGGTATAATTTCCGTTGATAGATTTCATGAGTCCTCTCATATATCAAATGTCTCATGCAAAATGAAGCCTATACATGATGACTAGAAAAGATTATGAATGTGGGGAGTTAAATGCCCTTCAAATGCATGAGAGCTTATAAATCAAGGGGGGATCACGTTTAAGAGAAAAAACTTCTAGTCTTGTTTCAAATGTTTCCCGGACAACCACGCACCATGTGTCCCTTCCAGGTTTCTGTGTCACTTAGTTCTGTGAGTTAGTCCTGATAAACATCTTAAAAATTAGAAAACCTGTATATTTTGGGGCTTACAGAAGATTAGCGGTCTATATTCTCAGTAAATACCAAAGTCAACAATGAGAAAGAAATCATCACAACAAAAAACAGAAAATGCTCCTTCTCCATCTTTAATGACCCAGATACCTATCTGCCCAAAGTCCCATTTCTCTGGCTCTCAGAAGGAAATTCCAAGTCTTTCCTGGAGAGTTCAACAGCAGATTATCCCTTGCATCCATTTTCCTGAGAGAATAGCAACTGGAATTGTTAATAAAATTATTATAACAATACTTATATTTAAAAAGGAACCATAAATCTTATTTATCACGTTTGAGCATTGCTATGGGTCACATATGGTAAAGTACCACTATCACAGAAAACGCTTCTTCTACAGTACATCTCTGCTACTTCCATCACCAACATTTTCACAGGCTCTTAAAGTTCTAGTGCCCACAGTATTTCTTAACCTTTTTCCATTTTTTAAAAAATGCTGGAATATAATAACAAAAACTGAAAACAACCTATCGCTCAATTTGCTCAAATTTCTCTTTTAAGTGTTATCTTTAACAGACAGAAATTTGAGCAAACTTCTCTATTTTCCAGCTGATCTATAGCAGCTGAAAAATAGTTATATAGTTAATTTGGGGTTTACTTATACATGAATCTTGTTTCTTAATCATGCCAGATACTTTATTTTCTTCTAGTTTTCTTCTATTTTATTGGGATATCACTTACACTGCATATTTGACATTGTAGTTTTCTAATTCAGACAAATTTTCTTTCTTTTTTTCTTTCTTCCCCTCCCTCCCTCCCTCTCTTTCATCCTTCCTTCCTCCCTCTCTCTCTTTCTTTCTTTCCTTCTTTCTTTTTCTTTCTTTCTTTTTCTTTCTTTCTCTCTCTCTTTCTCCTCTTCTTCTTCTTCTTTCTTTCTTTCTTTTGCCCAGGCTGGAGTGCAATGGCACAAACACAGCTCACAACATCTTTGAACTCCTGGGCCCAAGCAACACTCTCACCTCAGACTCCTAAGCAACTGGGACTACAGACACCACCATGCCTAGCTAATTTTTCTTTTTCTTTCTTCTTCTTCTTTTTTTTTTTTATAGAAGTGTTTTTTTCTATGTTGCCCATGATGATCTTAAACTCCTGGTCTCAAGACATCCTGATTCCCCAGCCTCCCAGACTGCTGGGATTATAGGTATGAGCCACAGCACCCGACCTGAAAAACCATTTTCTTTGAATTGGAAAAAAGAAAAAAAATATTTAAAAGTGAAAAAGACAAACTTTGATGTGTTCAGTTATAATATTTTGCTATTAATACTAACTGAAAGCAATAATTCATACCAAATAACAGGGGAATAGTGTCAATTCAAAATTAATTTTTTCCAACAAAGACCATAAGTCAATCTTCCTTTGAGGATATTCTACTGTTTTGCTTATTTCCTCTAGTACATATTCTCTCTTGTCTCTGTTAATTGCTTTAATAGCATTCTCCATCCTGTGATCAAGAATACTTGTCAGATCAAACACGATATATGTTTTTTTTCAAGATGATCTATCTTTGGGCAGATCCCCAAAATACTGAATATAATCTTTGAATTGTTCCAAATGTTATTTCAGTTAGCACAATTGAGACCCATATTCCAGTAAAAAATTTAAATTATGAGCCATATATAGTACAAAGAATGCTTCTGGATGTTTGCCTAAAATCTAGCTTCTATACCTTTTTCCTCATCATCCATGTTAGTGTCATTATAAACTTGCTTTTGCCAATCTTTTAAATAAATGACTAAAACTAAAAATTGCTTTTTTTAGTTCACTTAAATCAAAATCTGTACTTTTTTTTAACAGGCAGTATAAAACCAATGATATTAATTTTGATATATTCGTTTTCTTTTTTGGTATAGTTTAATAATATGCATAACTGTTAGTTGTTCAATGTGACTTTTGACCCTGGAGCAATCTTGATGAATTGAGTAATGAAAATTCATTTTGTTCCTATCTGTCCTACATGTGTCAACCTTTCAATACCACATTCCAAATAATTCTCACTAGATACAGAAATTTTCTCTTTTTTCACCTGAAATGATTGATCCATGAGTGCCACAAAAAGTATCATTATGCTTAGCTAAATAGTGTTATTATTCTATAAACTTGCTGCTAACATTCAAGCGTTTGCTTTGTCTTTGTTGTATATTACCGACTGCTGCCTTCCTTTGCCAGTTTTTTTTTTCCAGTTTACAAGAACTTTTCTTCATGTAAATCAATTTGCTTACTCTCATTATTTCTATTTTAAATAACTAGGCAGATCACCTCTTTATTTCTTTTTCTTTTCCAGCTTTCTTCTCTTCTGCAGGTCTTTTGTGTTTTTCTGTTTCAATTACCCTCTAGACTTACTCTGGTTTCAATGATCTAAAAATGTGCTGTTCAATACGACAGCCACTAGCTACATGGAGATATTTAAATTTAATTTTTAATTGACTGAAAGTAAACAAAAATTAAATGCCCTCAGTTGCAGTAGCCACATTTCACATAGTCAATAGCCACGTATGTCTAGTGGGTACCATTTTGGCAGCACAGATGTAGAGCATTTCTGTGATAAGAAAGTTCTACTAGACAATGCTGATCTAAAGAATAACCTGACAAACTGTAACTATATTCAAAGTGCATACAATTTGACTATATTTTATTAAAAATGCAAATCAAAGTAAATGTAAAACAATTTAAAAATTACTTTTTGTATACATTTTCAAAATAATTTCTTCAAAACTACTTTAAATATTAAATATTATTAGTTAAAATTCAAAAGAAAACTATAAATGAGAATAGATCTCAGCATTTTAAATAAAAATTATTTAAGTAAAGCTAATTTTTTAATTGAATTTTTTAGAATTTTAATTCTATCTTATTTAATCATTTCTTTAAGAACATTAAACTACTACTAATGCCAGCTTTTAATGGCCAATTAGTTGAAAATATTATGAATCTGAATCATATTTGTCATACAGATTATGTCTCAACCTACATATATACAAATTTAAGAGAAATATGAATTATTTGATTTTGCAAAGCATCTCTCAACTTTCATAAGTAACATGGCAAATTCATGCTAACTAGTGACTATCTTCAGAGTCATGAATTGGAACATAAAGAGAAGCAAGAAAATGAACGCTCAGCACTACTTTGTTATCCAGAATCTATTACATTTATGCTATCTGAGAGGCAGGATTTAACAAGTGAATTCATTGTTTTATTTCTCTTATCTAAGTACTTTAGCCATTGAAATGTTTTCTGTTTTCCAAAGCATTACCCATCTCCAAAGCCCATAATAGCACAACTCCCAAACATTCACAGCATCTAGACACATTTGCCTTTTGTTTCAAGGGCACAAGGCTAAGTATCTGTAGATCCGAGGGCCTCCATGGTTTTTGTCACAAAAATGGATATTTAAGATTATGGGTCTGGCTGTGCCAGCTCTAAGTACTGGATCCTGAATGACAGATGTGCCCACACCTCTTTTTCAGGTTTATTTGCTTTTGTGTCTGTGATACACAGTGGTATTTACCTTCAGAAATAAAGTATGTGGCCCAAGGCAAGAGGGCCTCTTGCTCACGTCTTAGTGCCACATTATTAAAAGTCACATGATGTGTTAAGCTGGTAACAGGGCTAAAAAACACCAACTGGAAGGCCTATAACATACACAATTTACAAAGCACATCCATGTTCTATGAATCAGGTGTTGAGTGTTGCACTTGATTTACCTCCCCAAGAAAACCCAATAAGGAAGGCATGATTACCCTTCAATCTCGTTTTACAAAGGCAAACTGAGGCTTTAGAGGATTTCAGTGACTTGCTCAGTATAACATTGCTGATAAGAGGCAGAGGCAAGGTACAAACCAGGGGGTGTCTAAAGCCAATCAAAACGAGACTCTGAAGCCAAACCCTTTGTGTAATCACTCTACAATTCCACTTCACATGGATGGCTAAGCTGTGGATGGCAGAGTCTCTGGGTCCCCAGAGCCAGTCATCTGAGTGTGAGCTCTTTCAGGGAAGAGATTGGTGCTGAAAGCTGTCTTATTTACTGGCTGAGAAAAGTAGAACTGACGGTTCTACTCAGGAGACCTGAGAGTGTGGCCCCAGCATGAAGGTGACTGCAGAAAGAGTTGCTGCCGCCACTGCCATATGGATTCACTCTTGTCTCTCATGTCCCAGAATCTCCAGTGGTGCCCTGATGGCATCAGGGCAGGCCACATTCCAAGCATCTTGTTAAGGACACCCCTGACTTTGCCCCTCCCAATTTATTCAGCCATATCTCTTCACTTCCACCTACCCCAGTATAGCCTCAATTTTAGTGTCAATGAACTCTACATTCTCAGAAAATAATATGCTCTTTCATCCTTCCTGCCTTTGTATATGCTCTTCCTCTGCCGAGAATGGTCTCTTTGCTCCTCTTGTCTGGAGAAACCTCACTCATCCTTAAAGTTGTAATTCAAATGTCACCTCCTTTGTCACTTGTTCCTAAAGTCCCCCAGGGAATTGTTCACTTCCTTCTCTGAGACCTCCAGAACTTTGTTCGGACCTCAGTTAGAGACCCCGTCATCCCAGCAAACTATGATATTTGCCCATACGCCCACTTTCTCAGTAGATAGTAAGCTCCTCCCAGACAGGGGCTATTTCATATTGTTCTCTGCGTCCTCTCAGCCCCATCCTATGCTCCAAGCACAATCCCTAAAACATAGCAGGCTCTTAATAACTGTGGAATGTTGAGCAAATGAACAAATAAGAGCCGAGGGAAGGTGACCTTGAGGGCTTGGTTTCCTGGGAGGAGACTCCGCCTTTTGTACCCACAGACTCCTTTGAGCAATATCCCATCCATGGCATTGAGCCACCATCTGGGGTCATTGCACCAGTAGAAGCTCAGGGTGGGGCTGGTGTGAAAACAAACAGGCAAGACAACAACAAGAGGTGTGTTGAAACCTTTAAACGTTCTGTTCCTTGATGTTCAAACTTGACACGCCTGCTAGGTCAGGTGGATTCTTATTCCAGCACTCTGAGAGAATTGGTTGTAGGTACTGAGCCTTCGCATTGGGTCAAGGAGCAAGGGAGAAACAAAGGAGATGTGAAGTTGCCTTCCTTGTTTTGCTTTTTTCTTTGGGTTTGTGTTTGTCTTTCCAAACAGAAGAAACCCTGACCTACCTCTGCTTTAATTACCTAATTATTTTGACACCTTGGGCTGTTGCATCACCACCGCACATTGTTTTGTCAAGAACACCACATTGGGTGTATCTAGGCTTAGGGAGAAGCAACTGAGAAGAAACAAGTTCTGACAGCCAGGGAAATGTTGGGCAGAGGAAGGGATCTAGGGGAAGGAGGAGAGGGGTGGGGAAAGGAGGAAAGAGGAAATGTTTGGTATGCTGGGAAGTGAATATCTTGGGGAAGGTGGCAGCAAGTTTGGCAAACTGAGTGTCTCTGCTTGGAAAGTTTCCCAGACTGGGCTTCAGGGAAGGTTGTGTCCAAGCCAGAAAACTGGTATGCTGTAGGTCCCTGAAAGGGACAAAATGCAGGAACTCAGGTTGTCATTCCAGGGACTACATCTAACTGAGAAGGGTTCTTCACTACATCTAGTTCCTCACCCTAGACCTCAGCTTCCTCTCCTTGAAAAGAAGGCCAGACCTGGTGTTTTTCTCCCAAGCACAAAAATGTTCTTACTTAAATAGTTTGGAGATATAAATGGAAGAAATCATCAAAACAGCCATAAAGTCCTTCACAAACCATACTCTTCAAACAGTTAATACGGAGGATTCTGAAAACTAACATGGGCAAACAGAGTATTTGTCAAATAGTGAAACAACACCAGCAAAGCACAGAAAGCACTTCAATTCTAACCTCCAAGCATTGCATATGGAGGAACCAAAAAAGCAGATGATACAGAGAAGCTGAAAGCCTAAAGGTCTGGAAACCTAAGGAGAAAGCAGTGTGGTTCAGTGGTATGGCCCTGGGCTGAGACTCAGGAGACCTGGATTTTAGACCAACTCAGCATTTACACCTTTACCTCTGTCAGTCTAGCTCTCTCATCTGCAGAATAAAAGAATGAATCTCTGTGGGGTTCATGCTTTTCAGAGTAGGAGTGAGGGGTTGTGCAGCAAGATACCAAAGACCACATTTAGGTCTGATGAATCTTCCCAGAACATCAATTTTACCTGGTGGCAAACACTGTTAGACATTATTTTTCATTCAAAAATGAATTCATTTGCTCAACCAATAAGTATGGAGCAATGATCTATGGCAGATGCTCTTTAAATACGAAAGTAAACACGGATATTTTATGGGTAATATTATTTACATGAACTAAGGAAGACGAGGGTCCCTCAAATTATTTTTCAGATGCCGTGATACTTCTTGTTGTACCCATTTACTCTCATTTGCAATCAAATCATACTTACTTGTTCTCTTCTGCCCCCTGTACACACTCCAGTGGATAGGAGTGCAAGTGGTCTCAAGATCCCTTCCAGCAGATAGAGCTTATACTGTCAGGGCCACATGAAAATAAGCAAATCTTTGTTGTTGACAACAGGCTGAATTTTTATATCCACCAGACAAAAGTAAGGAAAGGGAACTAACTTTTAATACACATCGCACCCTGCATAATAAGCGTGTCCGCCTTTTTAAAGCAATTTCATGTGGTCTACACAGCCAACAACCTGCAAGTCAGTATCTTTACCCCTGTTTTGAAAACTCAGGAGACCAAGCAGAGATACAAAGAGGTTTTGTGATTTGTCCAAAGTCTCACTGTCAATACATGAGGGAGACAGGATGTCATGCTGCCTTGATCTGGCTCCAAAGCCAATCCCCTTCTCACTCTGACACCATCCTCAGAAGATGGTGGTGATGGTGGCACTTTTCTCTTCATACCTCTGTCTCACAGCACCAGCATCATAGTCATAAACTCTAGTGCTAAGGACACAGTATTAGAGAGCAAATGTGCCTGCCCCAATTGATCCATAGGGCTGCGGAGTATCAAGGTTGAACAGGCTTGTAGAGATTGTCCACTACCCTTGTTTGCAGAGATGAACCTGGGACCTAGGCTATCAAAAGAACATTTGTAAAAAGAGGTTCTGATGTTGGCAAGACCTCATATCAAGGTCCAGCACTGTCAAGTATCTCTGGGACCCCAAAGTCCTTTAACCTCCCCAGGACTCACTTTTCTTCTCTAGAAAATGGGAACAAAATGGGGTAATAATTCTGCACGCAGACAGTTATTGTGAAGCCTATATAAAATCATGTATAGGAAGGATTTTCTAAACTCTAAAGTGCCACATACAGATGTCAATGACTCACGCAAAGTCTCCTAACACATACCAGTGCTCAGGTATTGGCACTCTGACTTCTATCCTGACTTCTAGTTAAATGTTCTTTCCATTGCCCCACAGTGCTAGACCTCCTTCATTTTGCTGCAGGGAGCTGCAGCCATTGCACTGTCATGCAGGACAGACTCTCAGCCACTTCACAAAGGAGTAGATGAGTGTGTGCTTTTTCTGTTAAGGCAAGACTGCCTAATGGTATGCACTTTCATAAAGAAAATGGAGCAAGCAGCTCATGGCCTGTAAACACCCCAAGATGCTCCCTGGAGGAGGAAAGCACATAATACAACCAGCATTAAGTGGCTGTAGTGAGCTGGGCACTGTACTGAGGGTGGTAAAGTCAAGATCCCTGCCCTCCAGGAGCAAGTCCAGGCACAGGGAGTTTCCCAAGAGAGGTGAATCATTCAGGGAGGATCCCTTTGGTATGGCATGCACCAGGGCCAAGTTTTAACTACTAAAACATCAAGCCTGTAAACAGTGGGAACGTCTGGTTTCCCCCACCCCCCCCCACACCCCACCCCACTCCCCCACAGTTCTCCCCCAGGCCTTCCCTTCTGAATCTACAAGGAGAGTGCCACGTGCGGAGCACCATGCACAGACAGGCCGGACCTCCCGCAAGGCCCCTGGCTTCTGGGGGCTCTCTCTCCTACGTTCCCTCAGTATAAACCTGCTATCACCTCACCAGCCCCGTGAGGAGCAATGGGAAAACTCACCGGCTCATGATGTAACTGGAGAAACTGAAGCCCAGGAAAGACACCAATCTGACTCAAAGCCTGCCTGTGAAACAGCATTATAAAACACCAGAACCCAGGAATCTCAACTCCTGCTTTCCCTGCTCAGCCACCATGCCCTACAAGTGGATATGTAGTGGGTTTCCTGGCAGGGGAGGTCCTGTTTTCACAGGGTTTCATAGCCACTGGCGCCTCCTAACATCAGACATGGCATATCATAGGCACTGCACACGATGTTTACCAGTGTCTGGGAAACCCACTTCATTCTCTCTGAGCTTCCTATTTTCTCATCTCTAAAATGTCAGGATTAAATTAGATGATCTCTGAGACACTTTCCATTTCTAACTGGTATTTTTAGGCAAGCTGAGTGTCTTAACTTGGCAAATGGGAATAGTGGGAATTGGTTTAGGAAAGTAGGCTGAGATTCCTAAGACTGATTGAGGACCTAGCAGTGGGGATGCGAGGGTTCAAAACTAGAAGGCATGAGAGAGGCACCCAGCCAGCCCTCATGGAGCCCACAGCCTGAGGCAAAAGAACCTCCTGACCAGAATGGAGACTCACAGGCCATGCTGCTCAGTGGAACCTCAATAAGCCTGAGCATCTTGGAAGACTTGGGTGCCTAGGCAGAGCCTGTCCTTGTTTTGCTGGGGAACCCTGGGAAAATTGCTCTCTTTCTCTGGACCTCATAGTATTTTGGTTTTAAGTCATAATATCCATTTTCCTACCATGTAATGAAAGGAAGATTTTCTTTTCTCTTCTTCAACAGGGGTGGAACAGAAAGACCAACTCTCTTATTGCCTGGGATTCTTTTTTCAAGTGGCTAATAGTGCTCATTTCTACATGAGGATCCTTTGGGTAGGCCTTCATCTTTACTCAGCATGTGTAGACATTTGTAGATCAGGGTCTATAACATACTCAGATGTCTACAAATGTCCACACTTTCATCTTCTAAATCTATGCCTTTACAGGTGTTAGGCCCACCTCCATCACCTATAAATTGCACAGTAATCATCTATAAATTGCTTATTAAATCTTGTTTGATTTTGAGGCTCTTTCCTACTCCATTTTCTTCAAGGGAGTGTAACTCAGTGGTTAATTCCATAAGCTAATTCCAGACGATTGAGCAGATATAAATCTTAGCTTGACTGAAGTCCCAGCTCTGGCACACTCAGTAATGGTGTTACTTTTGTCAAGTTACTTACCCTCTCTGAGTCTCAGTTTCCCAGTCCATAAAAATTAATAATACTTATCTCTTAGATTGTTGAAAGAATTAAATTAAATTAAATGTGCAAATGAGGTTGCTTATCCTGTAAGTGTTAAATAGTTAAGAAGACTATTTTCCTCATGGTTCATCTTTATATAAAGTCCAAATCCACCTTTTTGCAGCAGGGACTATCTTTTTGGTCTCAGTTGTATCTTCTGGGACCATGCAGAATAGGCTTATGTTCATTTTCCACATGGCAACTTTTCAAATATTTCCATTTAACCACAATCCCTTTATATGGCAAAGGGCTTTGTCAGAGAAACTAAGGTGGGAAAGGCGTATCCAGTACCTCACCACAATCTGGAAGGAGAACCAAGAAATTCGAACTTCCCCTGCCCTGGAGTGACCACTCCAACATCTGCCTCCAGGAACAGAGGAGTGAGCCAGGGCTCCTGGAAAACTCAACTCTGACAACACATGATATTGAAGTGTTGAAGCATGCCCCTTTGATGTGGCATTAGCTCATCATACTGCTTTATTTTCTTAATTTAGAAGAAAAGCACAGCTGCTAGAATTTTTAATCTAATAAATACAGCAGTCACTAAAGGTTTTCAGGAATTTTTCCACAGAAGGACTGCACCCAATTGTGCAACTTTTCCAAACTATATTCATGTAAGTCTATTTTTCTCTATTACCCAAAGTCCTTCTTTTAACTTGTTTTCTGATCTTTCAGCCACTATTGAATCCATAAACGACCAATGTACCCTGTATACATGAAACAGTTCTGAAACGAGATAGGGTTTAAATAAATCAGCAAATACATTGCTCTATTTGTGAAATGAGGATTCTAAGAAATCTGTATGCTACCTTTCTGCCTGCTTGAGCTGTGAGCATTATTTGATCCCCTTGTTTTGAACCTACTGAAATGACGTCATCAGATAAGTGCAAAACATTATTCTCATCAACTGGTCCATAACATGTTCCGTAAATAAATATCCTGTCTTTGGATGCTTTTCAAGCTTGGGCTGCTAGTGGGTGCAGTAATTCATCAGAAAAACTAAGGAAGGGGTTCTTTTATTGGAAAGAAGGGTGGATTAGAAGCCCCATGAAGTCCTATTACTCTAATGTATTGTTGAAACAATTTCTGTTGTGGGTGGAAAAGAGTGCTAGTGAAGCCTTGCTCTTTGAAAAATAACTCAAAAAAACAACTTACCTGATCACACATATGGCCAAAATTTCAGAGTTGTATAATGTTTTTTTCTGTGTAATACAAAAAATTGTCTATCTTATGGTAGACAGCGTGGTGAAGGTAGGACTAATCAAGGGCCATAATAATTTCTTTTCTTTACCAGTCTCAATGACCAATTCACTGATTACATATTATGCTGATTCGGTCTGGAAATCGTTTTTATTAATCATCTTTACCCACCTGCAAAACTTCCCATGTAGTGTTTGTCCAGTGGGTTCTCAGAGTGCCCAGATATTGATCCTTTCAGCTTCCTGAACCATCAATTAGCAGGAACAGAACAGCCAGGGTTCTGGACCCTTTGCATCCAGCAACAAGTAGCCTTATGTGTCTATTCCAGTGCAACAAATAATACTTCAAATTTCTTTGTGTGCCAAGTTATAGAAGGGATTAGAAGGTGATGAACTTCATTGTAAACTACAGGTCTTTCAAAATGCACGATATTATTTAAACATTATGGAATCAGTTGAAATGGGCCCCTTTTCGTTTTCTTCAAGTTTTTTTTAAAGTCACGCTATGCGGAAACCTGTCCCTTTCATGTGAACTGTTCCTTTCATGTGACCATGAATTGGTCATCGCTGCCTCACTCCACTTCCCAATCTGGAGAGAAGTAGCCATAACTTAGAAGACAGTTAAAATCTCAAGGGCTGCCTCACATAAGATGGGCAAAAGATTCTTACCAACACACTTCCCTCTGCTATCCTAAAATAGGCCCTACCTCACATCCTATTCATTCAGTTCAGATACAATTTCCTCCAATAAGCCTTCTCCGACTCTTCCCATTCTGTCACTCAAGCTAGAAATAATCTCTCCATTCTCTGAATCCCATAGCTCTTATTCTGTCCTTTTCTTACAACACTGAGCAATTTTTGAAGGCTGGTCAGTCATACGATAATAGCTTAACAGGAATGGAAACTTTTGAGGGGTAATGTCACTGTCTTATTTTCAATATGCCTTAAAACACTGCTGACAGGACTTGAATTACACATGAGAGTTACTTAATGAGATAAATGAAAGACAAATTAGCTTGACACTTCTCTTTGCTCTGTGGCCACAAAGCACTTATAGCTGATTAATTTGGAAATGTGAATTCCTTAGGAAATTTTTTTGGGGCATTTTCTTGGGTGTTTTCAAAAAATTCTGAAAACATATGGCAGATTACTTTTTAATTTTAATAACTTGATTTAAAGGAACCGAAGCACATGGAAAGCATTAAACTTTGCTGTTAAACAGGAAAGTACAAATGAAAACAAATTTGAAACACTTACATATTAAAGTAGAAAAATCTTTGAGCAAACAGTGAATACTTGAAAGACTTCAAAAAAAAAAAAACAAGAGAGTCATAAAGATGCCTAGGCATAATTTCCCGGTCGTGTCATTGTTAGGAATTTTGGAATTCATGTAAAGGTAATAACAACAGCACAGAGCAAAATGTAAAAAGATGTTCCTGACACCACAATACCAAAAAAGCAAGCAAGCAAACAAGAAGTTCGAGGCAGCTCCAAAGTCCCAGTGAGGGAATGACTTTATTAATTATAAAACAGCATCAAAAATTATATTAGCTAGTCATTAAAATGCAAACTTTAAAAGGAAAATGCTTATTATGTAATGTTAAGTGAAAGAAAATTCAGGCCATAAAGTGAAACATACATTATGCATGCATGATGAAAAGACAAGAAATAGATAAGAATGTGCAAAAATACAAATAGTTGGATATAGTGTGGGATTCTGGCTTGTTTTCTGTTTTAAAGACATTACATCATCTTTTCAATGACAAACTACATTTTAAGTAATTGAAAACAAAGTCTCATTAGCCTTGTCCTTGTATAAATTCCCAGAGAACACATTATTCTTATTCATTTCCACCTCTGCTACTGGTCTTTGATTTGGACCAGCTCCATTCTATTTTCCCACTTCCCAGTCGTCTAGCAAGACTGGAAAAGACCCCCATCAAACAAGGAAGCAAAATGCACCAAGTTCAGCAGAAGCTGTGAATCCAAAGCAGCGAACACGGGCCGACTGGATCTAATACCTTGACCCCAACATTAAAAAGGCAGACCCAGATTCTTCAATGACCACAAGTGGCCTGGTTTAAGAAACCTTGCCAACAAAGCACAATGTTCCCGTCCTCAGAAATAGACCCCGGCAGAGCTTCCAGGGGCCCATAAAAGTCTGCACTCTTGGAAGAATGTGGCAACTCTGGCAACAAATACAGATTCGTCATTCTCTATATTAAGAGAATGTTCAGTTGCATCAGGCTTTTTAACAGGGCCAACACTTAGTACAATTTTGAGGTTGGCAAAGTGAATTTTCTCCTAACCCAAAGCTTCTTTCCCTGCCTCCAGATGATCAATAAAATCACCTCATATTACAGTTTACAAAGTCCTTTCACATCCAGTTTCCAACTGAATCTTGCATCAGCCCATAGAGGTGGGTGTTATTATTAACTTGACTTTTCAGAGGAGAATATTGAGCCTTAGGGAAGTGAAGTGACTTGTCTAAGGTCACCCAGCAAATCTGGGACTAAATGAAACACAAGCCCAACCCTGACTTCCGATCAGTTCCCCTTCCATTTACCCTAGGCACTCACCCCTCTTCCAGTTCATAAGGAGAGCTGACCCAGTGCACCTACTCACACCAGCACTTGCCGTGCTGCCATCCCAGGGACACCTACGTTTTAAAGGAAGGCAGATGGGGAAAGACAGCCTGTAGCCTGTAAGAAGGAAAAGTCAAGTGGAATTCCTAAGAAGATGCTGAAATAGCTGACCTAGTAGCTCTGGGGAACTATAGAGAAAAACATTAAGAGGCAGAGAGAGCGATGAGGAACCCCTGGGGGAGACAGAGGCTCTTTTAAACCGTCAAGTATGTGTGTCTGGAATTGTCTTAGCCTAAAGCGAAAGGTATCCAGGCTGCTGTGGCAGGGTGAAATAATAGCTGTTGCTTCTTAGACTTCATCTCTCCTTCCTCTCACTCCTATTGCCTTGGGACAGACAGAGCAAAAGCTTAGAGCTCTTGAACAACTGCTCCTGGGATGTAAAACAAGGGCAGTGTGGAAGCCCTGTGCCTGAGTGGGAGTGAGAAAAAAAATAGACATTGATGGACAGGTCACAGGTGGTCACTGCCTAACCCTCTCCCCTCTAAACCCCCAGGGCTGGTGGATTACCATCTCCCTTCCCGGATGCTAATTCTTTCTAAAGTAAGCAACACACCTGAGGAGCTGTGTGGTGAGTGAGGAGTGATATACTCTGGTTTTCTGATGCCTAAAACCCACCACTCTCGGTGCACGCTTCACTCTACCCCCCACCTCGAACTCATCAAGGCAGGTCAGTGCAGATGGAAGTTTTCCCTTCACCCTTCAGTCATTGGTATTGCTGGTCAGAGTATTCTATACCCTTAAGAAATGGAAATTAATGAGTCAAAGAGAAGGACTAATATTTAAAAAAAAAAAAAGAAAAAAAAAAGAAAGAAAAGAAAAACCAACAAACTGAATTAGAGATTCCATAGAAACCAGAGGTGTTAGAACAGGCAGATTACAAATTTACATATGCATATTTTTAAAATAAGGTATAATATTAGCAATATGTAATGGAAACAAGAAACCATAAAAAGAATCAAGTATAAATTTAGGTGTGACAAATATAATTGTTAAGATAATGATGACAACTAGTAGAAAAGATTCAGTTAAGGAATGACTTAGTGAACAAGGAGATCAGCTTGAGGAATTTTCCTTAGCAGAAAATTATTTTTAAAATAGAAAATGTAAAAGTCAAGATATAAAAGGCAAAAGCAGTCCCAGAAAGGAAAAAATAGTTATAAATGGAGAGAAGGAAATATTTTAAGGAATAATGGAGAGAATTCCTCCAGAATTAACAAAAGATAAGAGACCTCTAATTGAAAGGACCTGCAGAGAGCAGGAAAGAGAAGACATAAGGAGAAACATATTCCTGGACATAAATTTTGCTGAAATTTAAGAATATCAGAGAAAAGGGAAATTTGTAAATGCTTGCAAAGAGAGAGAGCAAATCACCTGCAAAGAAAAAGGAATAATGATATCAGATTTTTCAGCAGTAAGCGAGAATGCAAGAAGATAATAGAGAAGTGTCATCAAAATTTTGAAAGTACAGAATTTCATATCCAGCTAAATCTTCATTCAAATGTGGAGGCATGATAAAAAAAAAAAAAAGCAACTCAAGATGTACAGTCTCATTTGTTGCTCAAAGATGCGTAAAGCATTTTTCAATGACACATATAAGGTAGAAACAAATTGAAGGAACCATACAAGAGATATGTGAAGTAAAGGTGATCAGGTATCTTTGTGAAGTTTGAGGTTGTCTTAAGAAAGAGCTGAGACCAAAGAAAAGAGAAAGAGAAAGCCTATCTACAAAAACCAAGAATTAAAAATCTAGATGAACTCAACATGATAGAGCTGGGGGAGGCTGAGGGTCAAAGAGAACTTTTAAAAAATAAACAAAGGAATAAAAAGCACTTAAAAGTGTGACAGATTGAAATAACAAATGAGCAGAATAAAAGTCCTAAATATAGATAACTACCATTTCTGTAAATGAGCTAACTCACCAAATAAAACATAAAATTCAGATATTTACTATTCACTATACACATTCTAAAGCAACATCCATATAAAGCATGAATATAAAATGATAGGACATTATTAATTGGGAAAATAGAACAAAATTAAGCTGATATTGATGGAATATTATCAGATAATATAAGGATCACAAACTTTATGCCAAAGCCAGCAAAAACCTTAAAAAAAATTAACACAACTATGCCACTTATTACTATAGATGTAAAAATTTTAAAGAAAGTTTCAGTAAATCAAATCCAGTTATGCATGATAAAGGTCATATATCACATTGAGCTTACTCAGTGGTAGATGAAGATAGTATTAGAAAATCTATAAACACAATTTCACCATGTAAACTAAATATTGTCAGTAAAATAAGAAAAGAAAAAGGAATTAGAGGCTTAAAGTTTGGAGAGGGGGAAATAAAATTGCCATTATTTGCAGATGATAGACATTTTTCTTAGAAAACTCAAAATAATCTACCAGTAAAGTATTAAAAGTAACAGTAGTTAAGCAAGGTGGCTGGATATCAGATTAATTTATGTAAGTCAATTGTATTTGCAATTGTATCCTTCCTATGTTAGCAATAAACAACCAGAAAACATCATTTTGAGAGAAGACATCTTTTGCAGAAGTATACAAAAATATCCAACTAAATCTTCAATCAGATGTGAAGGCATGATAAAAAATACTCTCAGATGTATAGCCTTACTGCTCAAGTGTTGTCTTCCCTCATACGCTGTGGTGCTTCTCAGGGTTAAACTGAATGTCTGATCTGTTTGCCGAGGCACATCCACTCCAACTTTTGTACCTAAAGCACCTCATGCTGCTGAGATCTCAGCCTAGCTCTTTGGTCTCTTAGTTGCTGTTTTTCTGTATCTCTGATGGGTTCATCTGTGCATACGCGTATTAGGAGTCAACCAGTGACTCAAAGGAAAGGTTCCAGCAGATTTTGGGGTCTTTTGCTGTGCTTCTCTTCTCTTCAGGACCTTGCCCTTCAAGTCTCAGCTGCCTTGGGCAACCCCAAATGCCAGCCTCTGGTCCTCAGCTCAGTAAGAACACCTCCTTCTTCTTGGGCTCTAATCCCCTCCACCATGATTTTGAATGTGTAAGCAAGGAAAAAGCTGCGTGGAGATTACCGTGTGTGCCTCCCTTATCCAATGATAGTAACGCCTTCACTCTTGCCTGATTTGGTTTCTCCCCATGCTTTCAAACTGTTGTCTTATACACTATGACCGATTTTAATAATTGTTTTTGGTGAGAGGGTTAGTCATAGCTGGAACTAGACGTGTTGTAAAACCACTAAGAAAAAACAGCTTAATATTATCTCATAAAATTGAGCATTTATGGACTCCATGACCTCGGAATTTTATTTCTATGACTATGCTTAAAAGAAACATTTGTGTATGTATACTAGAAAATATAAATAAGAAAGTTCATCACAGTACTACGCACATTAATGAACCTAACAAAAATTCCATCAACAGGACAGGTGATGCATAAGTTTTGGTATATTCACACAGAGGAGTATAACAGCAGTAAAATTAAATGAACTACAGCAACAAGCAACATTATGGATGAGCCTTCATAATATAATTTTAGTTAAAAAGTAAGAATATCAAAACTAATTGTGCATGATACCCTTTTCAGAAATGTTAAGAACATTAATAAAATATGCTTTTAAAAGAATACACATAGATGGATAAAACTATCTAAAAATAAAAGTAAGGGAATAACGAGTACAAGATTCATGATGGTGGGTACTTTGGTGGGAGTGGCAGGGGTGGAGTAGGAGAAAACCACATGGGAAGATGTGATCAAGTTACAGTCAAAGTCTTAGTTTTCACACTGAAGGGCGGCTTACAAATGCTTGTTACATTAAAATAACTAAGTAGATAAATAAAACAGGGCCATACATGAAACAAGGATTATAATTAATCCAGTTTTAAGTCCTTGAGATCTTTAAAAAAAAAAAAAGTATTTCAAATTGGAAACTTCAGGCACTGAGGCCTAGAGTGGGAGATTTATCTGGGCATTAGAGCTGTCTGAGTCATGCCATTTTAGTGGTCATTTTCCCTATTAACTCTGGAGGCCTACCTAGTTCCTTACTGGTACCAAACCTGTTTTAAAGATCATGGGCAAAGACCCTACATTTCCCTGCTCAGACACCTTGACCTTAGCCAGAGGCAGGCATTTGCTTCACTACATCAGTATTATCCCAACCAATCTCCTTTCCTCAAGTCTCACTCTCCTGTCAAATTCTCCTCCATTCTGTCTCCAAAGTATTATCGCTAGAATGCAAAGCAGATCAGATTACTTTTCCTGCATCATTAACTCTAGAATCAAGTCTTTAGCTGGGCATTGTAGGACCTCTGTGATCTATCCCCAGCAGATATGACTAGCTCTGCATTGCTTGCCAGTTCCTGAATGCATTCTGCACTTTCACATTGCCATGGCTTTGCTCATGCTGTTCAGTCTATCTGAAATGCCCCTCTCTTTCTCTATTGACAGTTTCCTCATTTTCAAGGCTCAGTTCACCTACTGCCCATGTCCATGAAGACCCGAGAAGACAAAACAGGGAAGAGAGAGGTGGCCGTCCAAATGCTCATTGATAAATGTAGCTTCAACATAAAGAAAGTTTAGAAATGCGGAAGCCAAGTCAGTGACAAAGCCTGAAAATCATCTGAATTGCAAATTCAGGCCTGGTTCCAGCGACCCCCACCCTGCTCCATATGTCAGTGGGAACAACCTAGGTGGACCTGAGACTGATCTCTTTTCCAGCCTTGCAGAGGTGGTTTCTAGGCAACAAGAAGTGTAAAGAGAGACTGGGCTTGGGAGTTAGACCAACCTTGGCCAAATACTAAATTCACCTTTTGAAATGCATCACGCCTCTGGGAATTTAAATATTAACACTCTGAAAAATGAGATAACAATTTAAATAGTGCACAGGATTCTGCCCACCATTTCATTAAGTGAGCAGATGTACCCCAGGGAGAAGGGGATGATACACAAGAACCTGTTGCTTATGCAGAACCACAAACACTACACCAACACATTAAAGGATTTCTAAGATAATATTGAGTATAAACAATGTTTGCCTTACTCATTGACTTTGAAATCCTAACCCCTGGGTGAAATGCTACTCTACTATATTAGTTACATGACTTCGAGAAAGCCTCTCAACCTTTCTCAGCCCCAATTTCTCCATTCTTGAATACTTTTTAAAGTGTGACAGATTGTGTTTTCCCAAGATGGTCACAACATCTCCCATACTCCATAAGCTCTCTTCCCATCAAAGAGTGAGATCTATGTCCTTCGCCTAGAATATGGGTGAGCCTGTGATTTGCTTATAACCAATATAGTACAGTGAAAGGAATGAGATGTGACCTCAGAGATAGGTTGCAAAAAGTGACTCAACTTCCATCTTTTTTGGGTGGTGAAGGACACTTGCTTTTGGAGGGCTGAGCCTCTATGTAAATAACATGGCCATCCTGAGGCCACCATGCTATTAGGAAGCCCAGGCAATAGAGAGAGACTACACGTAGGTGCTTCCAGACAGACAGCACAGACTGCCAGATGGGACTAAAGATGCTTCCAGACAATTCCAGTCCACAGCTGTTGAGCCCCCAATCTTTGCCACTTCCAACTAAGGCCCTAGACATCACGAAGCTGAGACAAATGTTCTTTTTGTGATCTTTTTGAATACCCAACCCACAGAATCCATGCTCATAATGTAATTGTTCTTTTATACCACTAAGTCTCAGCATAGTTTTTATTTATTTATTTATTTATTTATTTATTTATTTATTTATTGAGACAGAGTCTTGCTCTGTCACACAGGCTGGTGTGCAGTGGCGTGATCTCCCTCACTGCAAGCTCTGCCTCCCAGGTTCAAGCAATTATCCTGCCTTAACCTCCCAAGTAGCTGGGATTACAGGTGCTTGCCACCATGCCCAGCTAATTTTTTTGTATTTTTAGTAGAGACGGGGTTTTTCCATGTTGGCTAGGCTGGTCTCAAACTCTTGACCTCAGGTGATTCACCCACCTCAGCCTCCCAAAGTGCTGAGATTACAGGCATGAGCCATTACGCCCGGCCTCAGCAGAGTTTTTAAAGTGGTAATAGGAACTAAATCAAGGGTCTTCTGAGGACTGAAGAAAATAATGTGCTTTGCATACCTGGCGCAATAGTTGTCCTCAAACAATGGTGACTGGTACCAGTATTGTGTCCAGTGCCTGGCCTGGCAGCCTTTGTTCAGCTGCTTTATTTTCCAGGCCTAAGGTTTCTCTGTAGGAGTAACTGCCTGAGTTAACTGAAAGGTTTGTGGTGAGGCCCAAAGAAGATGATAAATGTGAAAGTGCTTTGGAAACCGTAATGCTCTGCACATACCAAAGAGGTTATTATACTTAATATTATATCAATCCACTACGGGCTCAGATAGGAGAACACTCTAGTAATTCGTTAGTGGCAGTTAGTGTCTGAAATCCTGAGACCAAAGGACTTTGATCTGAGGCTCCACATTTGTTCTCTTTAGAGAATTAATTTCAACCATTCATCAAATAAGCCTGTATAAAGCACTCACTGCAAGCAGAAAACTATTAAATGCTGCATGTTTTCTGAAGAAAATTAGGGTGCTTAGTCTAGTCCTCCAAAAATATCCCATCGTAGTTAAGAAGACAAGCAATGTATGTAATGCTGGTAGGGTGGAGGCTTTCTGCAGGAGTGTGTTTTAGGAGCTGCTTAAAGGAGAAAGGGAGGAGAAAGATAATGTGGTTTGAAAAACTTCAGTGTGCCAAGTACCATGGCAAGCTCTTTACATATAATTGTCTTCTTCAGTCCTCACAATGACCTTGTGAGATGGCTTATGTGTTAGCTGCCTTTGCAAATGAAAAAATAGATGCTTGGGAAAATTGTCTTTCAGCAGTAGTAAGTTAGCACTGAAATCCTGGTCTGGAGACACTCTACCATGCTGCTACCCCTGAATATATTTTTCTGCCCCAAAGAATTATTTCTCCACCTAGACTACCAAAAAACAATCTGTCCAAACATTTGCCTGTTAGATAATAACATTCCTGTTCAATGAGTTTTCTTCTGAAATTTCATGTTAAAGTAATTAATAATAATAATATCCTATTTGCACAGACCTTCAGTGTTTTCAAAGTACAATATGTCCACGTCTTTTTCTTCCTTGGTTCTCCAATGACCCTATGGGCAAGGCACCATGTTATACCCAAGGTCTTACAGATAATAAGTGAGCAAAGGATTGTGCTTTAGTTTCCTGCTATATTGTAAAAGGAATAGTGCTTCCTTAATGGTATGTATTTTGTCTCATATTGAGAATCATATGACTTTAAATATTGCTGAAAATTTTATAAACATTCATCATGTTTAGAATGTCTTAGTAATCACCATGACCTCTTGCCATCATTCACTGTATCTCATGACAAAATATACACCTACAATGTGAACAACAATAGATGTAAATCCATTTTCAAAATATCTGCTGGACAAGTTATTTTGTCCTTTGTTGACTTCCTGTCAGCTCAGGTTAGATGATAACTGGTTTTCCTTGTCACGTGGCTGGCAGAGAGTTTTTGCCAGGAGTAGAAAGGGTTAACTCTGTCATTTCCTTGTTGTCTGGTTGTGTTTGCAACGTAAGTATTACCTTCAATCCACTGCTTGCAGAGATTTTTTAAGGCAGAAGTCATTTTAACTCACTGAAGTTCATTTTGAAAGGTTAGGCTCATGGAAACAGGATAACATAATCCATAGATCCACTTGATGGGGCTCTTGTAGATTGGTGAATGTGACAGTACACTGAGAGTCCAAGAAAAAATAAATGTAGGTTGCCACACGGTTCAACTCTCATTCTCAGGTGGGAGGTATTTCTCAGGCATGTCATAAAGCATGCAATTGTCTAATGGACATACAAACAACAATATAGGCAGTAGTGTCCATGCATTTATTAAACATTAATTAAGTTGTCTTTCCTTTTTAAATTTAAAATATAAACAGTTCTTGTTGGTTAAATGATTCTATACACGTGAAAAAGTTGCATAGAACTACACACACACAACAAGTGCATATAAAAATAGGAAATACAAACTCTGGCTTGTACTGATGTCCATTTCCTTGTTTTAGCAAGACTACAGTTATGCAAGATGCTACAACTGAGGAAGAGTAGGTGAAGGGTACAGTGAGATCTCTCTTCATTTTGTTTTTGCAGCTTCTTGTGAATCTACAATCATTTCAAAAATTACGTAAATAAAAGTTCTAACATCCTGAAATCCCAGTAGATTTGCTGCACCTCCAGGAGACTGCGCCCTGATGGAGCCATGGTCCTGGTTCACCGTGACGTCTGGGGGAGGCATTTCCATTCTTCAGGCTAATTTCCCCTCATCTGTAAAATGCACAGTTTGGCCCAAAGCTCCACTCAGCTCCAAAATTCTAGGATTGTATATGCACAGTTTGGTGTAGGGAGGTGTAAATCTCACTCAGATTATGAGCCAGCTCTCAGTGGTGAAGGGAAATGTGCTCAGCTGTTTGATATAAAGTCCTCTTTCCTGGAAAATGAACTTGGAGCCATTTACCTCTTCCCATAGGCTTCTTCAAAGGGTTTTCTGACTAAGGAAACACAGAAAGTTTGAAACTATTTTCATCAGATATCTTGAATACAGCTTCACCAAATCTGGATAAAAGGAAAAGGTAACATTACTTGCTGAAGACGATGGTCTCTCTACTGAACCTTCAGAGCTGATTTAGAGCACATGGAAGCTGTTCTATGCTTCCCTGACCTGTTTAGGCTGACCAAAATACTAGGTACAGAGGAAAACACCCTTTTAGCAGCCAAGTTGGAAGAGATGTGGATTTGTAGTAAGAGGCTGAGCCTGCAGGAATTTGTGTCACCCTGACACTGAAGAGGGAAAGTTGATTGTTCTCCAATGCACAGCAATTAAAAGCTCATCTCTGGAGAAAGCCAGGAGGTGGGGGATACATGTATATGTATTTTCACATCTGCAGACAATCTTTTAACCCTGGTAACTCCTTGATTGGGGTAATATATTTACCTTGGATGTGGAAACCAGGAAGAACAGTTATTGCATGATTTTCACGGTAGCCTATGCCTTCAAGTGTTTTCAGTTATGTATCTTCTTTTGATCCTCTCAATTTTCTTGGAGAAAACACCACATGTTAATAAAAAAGATAAATATATAAGTTTGCTTACTGCTGCAGTGTTTGAATTTTGAAAATCTGAAAACAATTTAAATGTTCAACAATCGAGGACTATGGTGCCAGCCCTATGGGCAAGGAACCATGTTATACCCAAGGTCTCACAGATAATAGGTGGGCAAAGGATTGTGCTTTAGTTTGCTGCTACATTGTAAAAGAAATGATACAAATCATTCCTTAATGATATGTATTTTGTCTCATACTGAGAATCACGACTTTAAATATTGCTGAAAATTTTATAAAGGCTTGTCATCATATTTAGAATGTCTTACTAGTCATCATGACCTCATCCCGTCATTCATCCCATAAATTCAAAGCAAAACTATGCCAGTGGTTTTTAAACTTGGCTAATGATTCAATAAAATAAGAAGAAGTGATATAAGATTGACATCTTTAATTTTGTGTAATAAACATTTTAAAACATTAGTAAATAAAAATACTATTGTCCCATAAAAGAAAGAATATTTTGACATCAAAAGTGAAGGGAATACCATCAGAATAAAAGGTCTCACCAGAGAAAAGACCACTGGCAAACCACACCAACATATGGGAGTAGAAGATGAAGGTCTTTAATGCAAATAATGGGGAAATCTGAATAGAGTGGATAGATTAACATTAATATTGTATCAATGTTAACTTCATGACTTTGCTAACTATACTGTGATTATGTTAAAAGAATATCCTTGTTTTTAGGAAATACACCCTGAAGTATTTAGGAATAAAAGGATATTATGTCTACAGCATATTCACAGGCAGTTCAGAGGAAAAAAAACCCTTCTATAGATTTGTAGAAAAAGAATCATAAAGCAAGCGTGGTAAAAATGTTAACATTAGGGGAATATGGGAGAAGAGTATATGGAATTCATTGTACTATCTTTGCAACTCTTCTACAAGTTTAAAATCATTTCATTATACAAAGTTAAAAATGTGTATATTAAATTTTTATTTAAAATACAGAAACACACACTAATAAGTGTGGTGGAATGTTGTAAGGGTGGTGTTTTTCTTGGTATGAATTTGTTGTGTAACACTATGCCGTGTGCCTCATCCAGCTAGTTCTGGCTCTTTTTAAATTCACAAAATCACTTCCAAAGATATATGTTAAAGAAATGGAAGTAACATGTGAGACTATATCACTTGATATGTAGATACTTGGCACTAAAAGTGAATCACGGAAGGGCTGCCCCTCGCTGCCTGCTCTGCCTTCTCACCTAAGAACCTGGAGTAGGGTTGGCAGTGGCAAGCCTGATGTCTGCCTCAAGGTAGCGGGGAGATTTGCAGCTCAGAGCCCAGTCATGCAGAGGGCCAAATCCCCATTTCCCAACACAGAGTAGGAATTTACCCAGACAGGGACCACCTGCTATTTGATAGCTAATGAAATAGAGCACATATATACAATGGAACATTATACGGCCACAAGTTAGTGGATAGATGGATGTGTTCACTTCTGCCATGTGGTCTTGCAAGTTACTTATGACGGTACCTCTTTGCTCTCTTCTGTGCTGCATGGCATATCCAGATTAATCTCCCTAAAACATTTTCTGGCCCTTACTTAAAAAACTTTTTAAAAAAGACTCCTAAGCCTAATATCTAATGTCTTGCAGAATCTGGACCCACTTCTTTTCCCAAATTATTTGTCTCTTCCTGTTTCCTGATTGAAGCTCCATTCCAAACATGGTGTATTAGCACACCTGAACATAGCATACATGTTTCACCTCCAGGACATTGCTTGTGCTGTGTCCTGTGCCTAGCATGCTCTTCTTGTTATTTTTTTCCAAATAGCAAATTCCTACCAATTTTCGTCTTCAGGGCAATATATTTAGGACACAGGTTAGAACCAAAAAGAGACTAGATTCGCATTGAAAACCTGTGGTTTGTGGATTTCTCTGCATTTTCATGGATGATTTACAGACTCTGAAAAATGAAGAGCGATTCATGGAATTTTAAGCAGTCTGATTGGAATATAGATGTATTTGGGGTAAAAACCATCATTCCATAGCATCATGCCTGGTAAGCTATATTAACATCAAGGCCACCCCCACCTTTCTCTAATCCTACTTGCTGTCATCAATATAATTGGAATGGAATAAAAAATCAACTCTTTCAACAAGATAATCCAAATTGCCCAGTACAGAATTTTGAGACAGAGAAATTTATTTCTTAGTTCTCCTCAACTTTTTCCCTTTTATTTCCTTCTTGGTTTGCCTGTAATGAAGTAACATATCAAGCAATGTACATTCTGGACACCAGTGCAAATAAAGACATTATTTTGTAGCTAGTGAAGCACCTCCTGGAAAAGGAAAGCAACCACTCAAAGCCCATGGTGACGGTGTTTGGTCTGTAAGCTCCTGAACGATTGTGTTTATTTTGCTCAATAAATATTGAATGAATAAATATAGGCTGAGCTGGATCTAGAATAAGTTTCTCTTCCCCTTACCCTCAGTCCTATTCTCTTTCCAAGAGACTGCACTGTCTTTGGCCTTGTATTGGTGTGTATGTGTCTGTGTACGCTGTTTTACTCTAACTTCCGGGAGAAGGAATCATGTTTTACTCATTATCTTTCTCCAAATACTTGGTGAATATCTGGCTTTTAGAAGATTTTCAGTAAAGATATATTCAATAAATATAAAAACAAATACCCATAATGTAAAATTAAAAGAAATTGGTCAGCTTTTATTCTTGGTATGATTGCTTCATTACACAAAATTTGCTGAATATTATATCTATACAATGATACTACAGTAGGCTCAAATGTTATTTCTTATGGTGTCTTTTATGACCACTCCAGATGGCATTAAAAATTCTCTTTCTTTATTGTGTCATTGTACCTGTAATTATTTGTTTATACAGCTATGTTGGTCCATGGAGGAAACATGAGCTTTTTGAATTTGGAAACTGTGTCATATTCGACTTTGTATTCCCCGGTATCTAATATTGAACTTAACATACAGTGGTACAATAGGGTTGTTTTGTTTTGTTTTGTTTTGTTGTTTTGTTTTTAGATGGAGTCTCCTTCTGTCACCCAGGCTGAAGTGCAGCAGAGCAATCATGGTTCATGGCAACCTCCGCCTCCTGGGTTCAAGCAATTCTCGTGCCTCAGCCTCCCCAGTAACTGGGATTTCAGGTGCACACCACGGCACCCAGCTAATTTTTGTATTTTTTGGTATAGACAGAGTTTTGCCACATTGGCCAGGCTAATCTCAAATGCCTGGCCTCAAGCGATCTGCTCACCTCAGCCTCCCAAAGTGCTGGGATTACAGGCATGAGCCACCGCGCCCAGCCACGCGAGAGTTTTTTGAATGACTGTGAATACTTTTGAAATAAAATATGCTAGTTTAAGAATATCTCAGAATGTGCATGTAGAAGGGGTTTTTCTAAAGAAGAGGATCCTTGAAATCAAACAGTAATTTGATTCTGTTGTTGTGGAAGTGACTGGCCATTTGCTAATTGTCCGATTGCTGGGTTGTGTTGTCCGTGTGAAGTCACGGTTCATTTTTTTTTTAAGAATATTTCTCTGCTCCTCATCTTTATTTCAGAAACCCTTATTTTCATTGGCCATTCTTTAAACTAGGAGTTAAGCTACAGATTTCTATTATAAGCTTTTATCTTTAACAGAAACGTTTCATGCAACTAAATATCTAATCTACCAACCTTCTCAAAATCACAAATTATGCCTTTTGGGTGAAAGAAAGTTAAGAAATCATCAGGAAAAAATCAGTCAATGAGATCAGTTGAGATGACTCACAACAATCTCTCCCAATTCAAACTCCTCCCACCATATAGCTGGTGCCATTTTTAGCAGCGGATAATGTCGCCTTAATTATGCAGATAAAATAAATCTTAACTTAGACAAAGTAAAGAAACAGATAGAATTTAACAGGGAAATGAGAAGAATCAAAGATGTCATGACTGCTATCTTTAAATACCTAGAAGGTCAAATAAGGTGGTGAATCCCCCCAGCATTTGTGTGAGAGTCCCAAGATCTAAAATTAAGGGAAAAAAAAGCAGTGAGTAGAAATTAAGACATGGTTTGACTCATTATAAGGACCAACTTTCTATCAGACAAAATATTTCACAAACAGAATAGGCTGCCTTAGAAATTAGTGAGTCACTGTCAGTGACAAGTAGGTAACCAATGCAATCAAAACCAATTACAAATATTTATCGGGTACTTACTTCAAGCTGAACAGTGTTTAAGGCACTGAAGATGCAGGGAATGAGTATAGCAGAATTATTGATCTTAAGGGGACCCATAAAGCAATGGAGGAAGACAGGTAAATAAACAGATAACAATATATTGTGATAAATGTTCCAGTACAAGTGGAGGTAATATACAATGGGAACACAGAGAAAGGAGTAATTAACTGAACACTCGAGAGGCTTCTGAGGGGAAGGAGATATTTGAGCTCAGTCTCAAAGAGTGACTAGGATTTGAAGAATATTGAAAGTACTCAAGTTTTGAGGGAGTGGCTTAGCAAGAAGCTTGGAAGGGATTCTGTTGAGGAATTGGAATAACTAAATTTCCCCTTTCTGTCATATCAAAGAGTCTGTCAGTCTATAGGTTGAAGAATATTTATTTTAAAAAATGCCATCCTCTCTTTCCAGGAATATGGAACAGTTAGAAATAGAATATTTCCTAGTACATACCCTTAGAGAAATCTACTCAATGGTGGGATTACAGTGTTTGTCATCAGCATAAAGTTTGGCAATATGGCTTTTTCTCAATGTGGGGAGGGTCCTCAGAAGGATTTGTTCTGGTAAGCAGTTCCTTAGCCACCCTCCCACATTCTTCATTTGCCCAGCAAATCCATTCCTGGTGGATGGTACCAGGGCAAACTTCAGCCTGTCGAAATAATCATCCATTTAATGTTTGTGGTATTCAAGCCTCTGAAGTTTCATTGTGATAGCTCTTGCTCTCCATTCCGTAGACAGAGCTTTGGCCACAGGGAAGGGTAAGTTTCCTCCTTATGGGACTTATTACTGGACTACAATTTATTTGAGCCTCATTTAGCAGACTCTCATAGATAGGATTAGCACATGACCTCTTTGAAAATGCAAGCAGTGTTTACCTTTCATTTTTCTTTCTACATCAACCATAATCTTCCTGGCTGACACTAAGAGGTTGGGTGAAGAAGATTTGAGATTTTCATTTATTTGTTTGTTTTATTTGCCTATAAACTTCTCCGGCTGGTTTCTTGCCTCCTGCGAGAACCTCTTGGACCGAACCTGGCAAGTTAATTTTAGATGTTAGCTTCATGTCTCTCATTAACAAAATTGGGTTTAAAATAATTAATTCTAGAAATCCTAATGCTACAGTCATTAAACCACCAACATGCAGGATGTAAAAAAGGCAGGCACACTGTTGGAGCTGAGATTCTATTCATCTGTGTTTTTGAACTTTTAATTGAAGTGAAAACACTTTTCAACCTATATTCACATGAATTCCTGTAAATGAATGTATACAACAATTTTATTCATGTTTGACCCAAACTAGAGACAATCCAAATGCCTGTTAATTGGTGAGTGGTTAAACAAACTGGAAAATGTGTACAACCAGTTTCTTCTCAACAATAAAAAGGAATGATCTACTAATACACGTAACAAAACAGATACATTTTCAATGCATTATATTAAGTACAGGAGACTATACTCAAAGAGTTACCTACTCTATGGTGCCGTTTTTATGATGTTTTAGGAAAGGAAAAAATATTGACCTTGAATAGAGATCACTGGTTGCCAGGAAAGGGGGCGAGGAGAAACATTGATCACAGAAGGATAAGAAGCAATATTTTGTGGTAATGCGACGGTTCTAGATCTTGATTGTGGTGGTTACGTGACTATACGCATTTGTCAAAAATCAGAGAATTCAATGCTAAAATAGGATGAAATTTATCGTATGTAGATTACACTTCAGTAAACCTGATTTAAAACAACAACAATAAAAACAAAAGAAAAAACCAGTTACTCTCTTTAACCAGGACTTCAGGATATAAAGTTTCCCATTTTTCTTTTCTCTACACATGTTCACATGCTTTCCAGCCATCCAGTTTCCCGATGTTATCCTCCATTTTCTGTGCTGTGCTTTAAGCTCCCTGTTCATTGTCTCCTATGCTTGCACTATGCTTCATGTCTTCTCATTTCTCAGCAATCTTCATCTTTTAAAGATGGGTCCAAATGCTACTTGCTGCCTGATGAAGAGTCTTCTCTGTTTTCACTGGCTGAGAGAGGTTCAGTCCCAATGCATACCTTTTCCACTGCTGTTTTTATCTTATCTCCTGTATAAAGTAACAAATGTCAGAATTCTTTTTCAAAAGTGTTTATTATTTTACTGAAAATAATAAACATATTACATGCTAAAATAAATAACATTTTTTAAAAATAACTATTTTTCTAAACCAAAACAGGTACAGTGAAAAGACAGACGCTGTTTTACATTTTCATGGTATCTCTTCTATTTCTGGCTTAACTGAGGACAGTTGGATTCTCCTAGCTGCTGCTACATTCAGTCTATTGTGAAATCACATGTCATGTAGCCTCTGGAAAACTCCACTGTACATTCATAAGAAAACGAGTTTGAAAGAGGCAACTAATGTGTCAGTGCTATTGTGAAATTGGTTAACCTTCTGATAGGATTCCAGAGATGTAGGGAGGTTCCAAGACAAAACTCTGAGAACTGCTGCTCAAGACCCTCTTCTTATTTTAATTAACAAACTTTATTTTTCGAGCAATTTTAGGTTCAAAGCAAACTTGGGCAAAAAATAGAAAGCTCCCATATACTGCCTCTTTTCCCCTACTCCCAACACACATACTCACACAACCTCCCCAGCTGTCAACATCCCGCACCAAAGTGGTACATTTATTGTAATCAATAGGCCTACATTAGACATCATTCACAGTTTGCATTAGATTTCACTCTTGGTGTCGTACATTTTGTTCCAAGGGTTTTGACAAGGATATGATGACATGTTTCCACCATCATAGTAACATACAGAATGGTTTCATTGTCCTAAAAATCTTTTGTGCTCTGCCAATTTATTTCTTCCTTTCCTTTCATCCCTGGAAATCACTGCTCCTTTTACTGTCCCCATTATTTTACCTTTTCCAGAAAGTCATATAACTAGAATTATACAGTAGGTAGCATTTTCAGATTGGTTTCTTTCTCTTTGTAATATGCTTTTAAGTTTCCACCACGTCTTTGCATGGTTTGATAGCTCATTTCTTTATAGCACTGAAGAGCAGTTCATTATCTTTATGAACCACATTTTTTTTTTGTCCATTTATCTACTGGTTATTTCCAAGTTTTGACTGTCATCAATAAAGCTTCTATAAACACTGATGTGCAGGTTTTTGCGTGGACATTAATTTTCAATTCACTTAGGTAAATATCAAATGCACAATTGTTAGATTATGTGGTAGAAGTATGTTTTGTTTAATAAGAAACTGCTAAACTGTCTCCTCAAGTGGCTGTATCATTTTGCATTCCCATCAGCAATAAATGAAAATTCCTCCTGCCCTACATCCTCACCAGCAATCATTATTGTCAGTGTTTTGGACTTTGGCCATTCTAATAGTCAAGTAGTGGGTATCTCATTGTTATTTTAATTAGCAATTCTCTAATTGCATATGATGTTGCAAATCTTTTCATAGGCTTACTCGTCATATGTATATCTTCTTTGATGAGGTATCTGTTAAGGTCTTTTGCCTACTTTTTAATAAGGTTGTTCATTGTCTTACTGTTGAATTTTAAGAATTCTCTTTATGTTTTAGATAACAGTCTTTTTTTGAGATGTGCCTTATGCAAATATTTTCTCTCCATCAGTGGCTTGTCTCATTCTCTTGACATTGTCTTTTGCAGAGCATAAGTTTTTAATTTTAATGAAGTCCATGGTATCAATTACTACTTTAAAGGATCATGCTTTTGTGGTTAAAAGTCATTATCATACCCAAAATCATTTAGGGTTTCTCCTGTGTTATCTTTAAAAAGCTTTATAGTTTTGGATTTTCCATTTAGATCTATGATCTATTTTGTGGGTCATAATTTTTGTGACAGGTATACAGTTTATGTCTAGATTCTTTTTGTATATGGATGCCCACTTGTTCCAACACGATTTGTTGAAAATGCTATCTTTGCACCACTACATTTCCTTTGCTCATTTGACAAAGATTAAGTGGACTATATTTGTGTGGGTCTACTTCTGGGCTCCTTATTCTGTTCCATTGATCTATTTGTCTTTTTTTTTGCCAATATCACACTGCCTTGATTAGTGTAGCTTTATAGTAAGTCTTGAAGTCTGATATTGTCTGTCTTCTGACTTTGTTCTTCCCCTTCAGTATTGAGTTGGTTATAACAGGCCTTTCACCTCTTTATATAAACTTTAGGATCAGTTTGATGATATTCTTGCTGATATTTTTATAGGGATCAAGGTGGAAAGAATTGAAATCTTGAGGCTGTTGTTTTTCTATCCATGAACATAGAATATCCCTTCATTAACGTTTTCTTTGACATCTTTCATCAGAGTTTTGCAGTTTTCCTCTTGAACATACTTGTCAGGTTTATATTTAAGTATATCACTTTTGGATTGCTAATGTAAATGGTAATGTGTTTTCAATTTCCAATTCCACTTGTTCATTTTCTGGTGTTTAGGAAAGCAATTGACTTTTGCATGTTAACTCTATGTACTGCAGCAGTGCTATAATTACTTACTAGTTCTAGGAGTGTATTCTTTGCCTTTTTTTAAGGATTTTCTATGTAGATAATTATGTCATTTGTTCCAGTGAAGAAAGACAGTTGTATTTCTTCCTTCTCAACTTGTATCCCTTTTGTTTCCTTTTCTTGTTTTATTGCATTAGCTAGGACCTCCAGTGTGATGTTGAAAATCAGTGATGAAAAAGTACATCCTTGCCTTGCTCCTCTTCTTAGTAGGTAAGCTTTGAGTTTCTCACTGTTAAGCATGATTTTAACTGTAGGTATTTTGGTAGATGTTCTTTATCAAGTAAGGAGTTTCCCCTTGATTCCTGTTTTGCTGAGAGATTTTATCATGGATTAGTGTTGGGTTTTGTCAGATGCTTTTTCTGCATCTAGTCATATAATCATGTGATTTTTCTTCTTTAGCCTCTTAATGTGATGAATTACATTAATTGATTTTTAAATGTTTAACTAGGCTTACATACCTGGGATAAATCCCACTTGGTCTCAGTTTATAATTTTTTAACGTATTGTTGGATTCAATTTGCTAATATTTTGTTGAGAATTTTTGTATCTATGTTCATGAGAGATACTGGTCTATAGTTTACTTCTTTACATGTAATGTCTTTTTCTGGTTTTGATATTAGGATAATACTGGCTTCATAGAATGAGTTAGGAAGTATTCCCTTTCCTTTTATCTTCTAAAAGAGATTATAGAAAATTGGTTTAATTTCTTTTTTAGGAAAATCACCAGTGAATCCATCTGAGACTTAAAACAAATTTTTAAGATAATTGTAGATTCACATACAGGTGTAAGAAATAATGCAGAGATATTCCATGTACCCTTTATTCAGTTTCTCTCCATGGTAACATCTTGCAATACTGATTCAATATCACAACTAAAACTATTGACATCGATATAATCTATGTATCTTATTCAGATTTCCTTATTTTTTCTTGTACCCATTTGTGCACAGATATATGTAGTTCTGTACAATTTTCTCATGTCAATAGAAGTATGGGTTTCTTATCCACCATTATACTCTGGATACAGGAAAGTCCAGATTCTCCCCACTCCTTGTCTTTTTTTTTCAGCAACAATCTGGTTACTACATTGCTAAGTGACAGAATCTCAGTAAATATTTATCAACACATTTTCTCAGGGGATTTCGTTTGTTGCAACTCAGTGATGGTTCCTAAGATTCTCTTTGTTTTGCTCTCCCTAGAACTGGCCCCACAGGCCATTGCAAAGCACTGCAGTCGATGGGCTTTTTTCTTCATCAGAGTTGCTAAATTCAGCATCTTGTACATGTCATGTGTACGTCACATTTTAACTGATAGGGGCTTATGAACATGACACAACTTCCTTCCCCAGGTGAGAGATAATCTATCTACAGTTACAGGGCTGAGGCATGGTACTTCACATCTACAGGATAAGTCTTGTATTCAGCCTGATTTCAGAGTCTAAGATGTGGTTGTATCTACACTGTACTTGGTGGTTTAGGAGGAAGAGTACCATGCAATATAAATGATTTATTCACTAAATAAGTTTCAAGAGATGGTTATATGTCATCCTTAGTAGGGAAACAAAGATGAATTGAACAAAGATTTTGACCTAAAAGTACTTGTGTACTAGCCAAAGAGATATGACATATAAATATAATTAGTCTTCTTTCTCACTATTTCTCTTCACAGCCCTGTGCCCGAGCCAGGCAAATGACCCACTAACTAGTCACTAAACCTCACAAGATTTCCCTGCCTCTTCTTTGATTCATAGTATTTCCTCTGATTAGCCTCCTTTTATTTCTCATGGTCATTTCTTTCCCAAAGCCAATCTCAAATCCAGACTCCTCCATGAAGACTTCTTTGATATCCCCAAACAGGAGGTGATTTTTCTCCCCTCTAAAATCCTTTCCATTGGCTTTAAAATATCATATTTTGTATTTGACTTATTTATACTATGCCAGAGCTTCCCTAAGAAGATATGAGCTTTGAAGGCAGGATCTATGTCTGTGAAGCTGTGGATCCAATCATGTCCCCCCCACTATATTCAAATGCAATAATATTCTGATACAGTATAATTAATTTCCACAAAATGCATTATTCCTATCTCCCCCATCTACCTCTCTGCATATGAAAATTAAGATATAATTATGTCATGAATATTTGTTACAGACCTTGGAAAACATGAGCCAAAAGTACAGAACAACATTATATATATTTTTTTAAACTTTTATTTTAGGTTCAGGGGTACATGTGCAGGTTTGTTATATAGGTAAACTTGTGTCACAAGAGTTTGTTGTACAGATTATTTCATCACCCAGGCACTAAGCCTAGTACTCAATGGTCATTTTTTCTGCTCCTCTCCCCTTCTCTCACCCTTCAGCCTCAGGAAGGCCCCAGTGTACATTATGTTCTTAGTTTCCTTTCTAATATTTGCTTTATGATCCTAAAGCCTACAAGCATTCCAAGATTTCCTGTGGCAAAGATTATCCTCCTAGTTTCTAAACAAAATTCCACAAGGAATGGAGAGATTGGGTAATATTCCACTATGAAATGTCAGAGCTGGAAGATATCTTAGTTCAACCAATTTGTTTTAAATATGAGGAAACTGAGTCTTGGAAGCTTGTCTGAGGTCACAACGTGATTCAAGGGCTAAGCTAGACTAGAACACAAGTCTCCTGGTGGTCACTATAACGTCCCTCTCTTTAAACATATGTTCATTCTACCCCTGCCCTTGCCCAGCATCTGTCTGAAGGTTCAACCTGAGATGAACCTGGATGAGTGCAAGCATCACAAAGACCCACCAGAAGCTTTTCTGAGAGCATCGGCATGGCCTTCCATGACATTGAAGAACTCTGTAATGAGGGGAAGTAGCTGGACACAATGTATTCTCAAGTGTCCCAAAAGAAGCATATGGTGACTGACACAAGCCTATGTCCAAAGACGGCAGCCAGAGCTGATAGGAGATGATGTCTTTAGAACTGCAGACTCCTGGAGCTGGGGAGAACCTTGGAGAGCATCTAAAATAGAAAGCAGCACTTCAGCATGCAGGAGAGGTCTTGTCTTCTAGAACTGACTGTGCTATTTACAGTCACGTAACACTGGACAAGACACTCCTTGTCTCTAGTACTCAGTTACCAAACATATAAAATAAAGAGGTTGGGTTAGATAACATCAAGATATTATGTAATACTTCTGGATATGTAGTACTATCTGATAGTTTTTTGTTCCACAAAAGACTACATTTCCTACTTTGACAGATGAGGAAATGAAGGCTTAAAGAGGTCTGATACCTTGCCTTAGGTTATACAGTGAGTTGATGGCACAGTGGTGACCAGAGTCCTGGCCAGCATTTTATCCATGGCTCCACGTGGCCAGAATCATCCCGTCTCCTGCCCTGTGCCCTTGTAGTGAATTGTGCATTTGCTCTTATAGGGCTGTTGCAATTGACCTCTTCTCTACCTCTTCACAGAGGGTCTGAGACAGCTCAGACCCCTCTCCCATAGCATTATGGGAGAGGGGTCTGAGCTGTCTCAGTCCTGGAAGTGGAGCATGGGTCAAACAGCTTTTTCTTCCCTCTCCCTGTTGAAATGAGACCAAACAAAACTATTTAATTTGGAGAAAGAGAGTCCAGAGTGGGGGTGCCCCTCAGCCTCTGTAGAGCCCAGCATCTCTTTGCCTTCTTTAGGGTACAGGAAAGTCTCCTGCCTGAATCCCTGCAGAATGAAGCCAGATGACGAGTTAGAAACTGAACAAGATGGCATGACCCAGGAAAAGCAATACCCAGACAAGGTGCAGAAAGACTTCAACATGGCTCAGAGACTTACTTTCTGTGTGACCTTCAGCCACTTCTGATCCCATCCATAAATAGGGAAGGGATGCACAGAAAAAAAAATGATATTACTTCAACCTAACATTACATTTAAGACTTACAACCTCTCTTGGGTCCAGATACAGAAAGTGTTCTCCTCACCTGCTTTTTTTTCAGTGCAGTAGAATAACTGCTTTTTAAAAAGGGCAATTAAAATGGACTAGCCCTGAATGATTTTCTAATTGTTAGGGAAAACCTGATGGCTTTCTTACCTTGAAGTCATGTGTAACCTAGGTCTTCCATTTCTCCCTCAAGGGGAAGCCACATGGTTTCATAAATCCTTAAGAAAGGATAACCCTTATTGATAAGACTCCGTTTTTGACATGACTTGCCCAGGGTCACACAGAAAGGCAGCAGTAGAGACAAAAATTACATACAAATGGCCTGTTTCACAGTTTTCCTTCCCTGTTATCGGAGGAATATAATGAGAGTAAGAAAGGAAGGGGTCTCCAGAGAGATGTGATGGCTATTTCTAAGCTATTTTTAAAATAAGCTTCAGATGATCAAAAGTTCGAGGTTAGAGGATAATTTAGGCCATCAGAGGTTGGCCAGATTGCACTGAGGTCCTCTAGAGAATTCTGTCCTTTGGCAGTCAAAAGACAATGATGGCCGCCAAGCCAGACCTGTGATTTGGCACAGGTCCAGGCTCTAGCCCCCGCTGGAGCCCGGCTCAGATCTTCAGATCTGTACCAGGAGCTCCGCAGTAGACAGGGTCTATGCCTGAACATACGCTTTCAATCAGACACTGGAACCTGGATGGGGCCTCAGACATAATTTAATTCAGTCCTCTCACTTTGCACATGGAGAAATTGAAGGCCAGATTGAAGGATGGGCTATGGAATGCTTGCACAAGGTCATCTGACAATTTGGGGAACATGGTAGGGTGAAAAGGGGTAGTATTGGTGTGGTTTCTGGGTTCCAAATCCCGGCTCTGCCATATTTTAGCTATGAGACCCCAAGTAAGTCACTTGACCTCCCTGAATATCAGCATTCCAGTGTGTAAAATCGGAACCATAATTACAACGCCTGAATCATAGGATTGCTATCATTAAATGAGATGAAAAACATGAAAGTGATTTGTAAACAGGAAGTCACTTTTCATACCACAATGTTAATATTAAATTATAATAAACCCAATTCAGTAACAAATGCAGTCCACTTTTCTGAATGCCCACCACCTGTCAAGTGCCAAGTACTTCACATACATTGTTTATTTTAATTAATGCAATGAATGACCGCAGGAGGACTCTCAACTAACAATCATATACTTGAACCAGGGGTTTAAGTCAGTCATACATACAGCAGGATTTAAACACTATCTTCCGCATGGTACCTTCAGAAACCTGGACCGGGGGATGTAATTCACGAGACACACGTGGCTCCCTACCCTGTACCTCTTGCCCCCTCTGTACTAAGTGGATGGCTCTCGCCTATGGAGGGAAGGGTGCTCTCCTCATGTTTGTTTATACCAAGAGATAGAATAGTACTCGGTAAAGGCAAATGCTCATTTAAGAAATAAAAATACATCAAATAAAGTAAAAAGCAACCTGATGATAAACATTTCCTTTTCTTTTTTTAAAATAGCTTTATTGAAGGATAATTGAATGGAAACGGTCTTCAATGTACATCCAGAATGTATTTTTTTTTATTATACCTTAAGTTCCAGGGTATATGTGCAGAACATGCAGGTTTGTTACATAGGTATACTCGTGCCATGGTGGTTTGCTGCATCCATCCCCTCGTCATCTACTTTAGTTATTTCTTCTAATGCTATCCCTCCCCTACCTCTCCACACGATGCTATCCCTTCCCTAGCCCCTCTCCCCTCCACAGGCCCCAGTGTATGATGTTCCCTCCCTGTGTCCATGTGTTCTCATTGTTCAATACCCACTTATGAGTGAGAACATGCGGCATTTGGTTTTTTGTCCTTGTGTCAGTTTGCTGAGAATGATGGTTTCCAGCTTTATCCATGTCCCTGCAAAGGACATGAATTCATTCATTTTTATGGCTGCATAGTATTTCGTGGTGAATATGTACCACATTTTCTTTATCCAGTCTATAATTGATGGGCATTTGGGTTGGTTCCAAGTGTTTGCTATTGTGAACAGTGCCGCAATAAAAATATGTGTGTGCATGTGTCTTTATAGTAGAATAATTTATATCCAGAATCTATTAATGTTCAGCTAAGTTGGGGGGGAACATAGGGATGTTTTAAGACAACCAAGTCAGTTAGAAAACTTAAGTTTTTTAATATTTTTAAAGAAAAGGTTGAGACTGTAAGATACAATCTGGCAATTTGGATAGAACTCTTTGTTAGCTTCCAGGAACACCTGCTCTGTGAGCTTTTTGCCAAACTGATTGATCTGCCCAGATATAATTTGAGGACCTTCTCTAATATGCCCCTATCTCACTGCCAGCTTAATACACTCTTGCTAAATAATAGGATATTGCTAATGCTCTTCCAGGCTCCCTTCACAAAGGGGCTTGTCTGTCAGTAAGAGACTGTGCTTTATATTCTCGTGCACAAATAACTAGCCCTCTTCCCAGGGTTCAAACCTCTCATCTTCCTCTGACTGTTGCAGCCTTTTATTCCCGTGGCAGACTGCCATACTACGTGACCTTCTCCCATTGAAAGGTAAGGTCAAGTCTCCTCCCTTTGAATCTGGGTGGGGCTGTGACTCACTTTCAATCATTCTAATGTAGAGTAAGTGACGTGCTATCTCTGAAGGTGTATCAAAAAGGCAATGATGCCATTCCCTCCTTGTTCTCTAGGACACTAGCACGTGGACCCCTGAACTGCCAAGAAAGCTGTCCAACTGCCCTGAGGCTGCCATGCTCTGAGGAAACCTAAAGTGGTCCATACAGAGGGATCATATGGAGGGGAACCTAAAAGATGCCTGACCTGCCTCCCATTGCTCCAGTACCCTCATCCCCCAACTCTTCCAGCTTCAGCTGCTGTCTGCAGCCACATGAGAACTCCTGAGCCAGAAATGCCCAGCCTAGTCTCCCCTAAGTTTGTAACCCACAATTTAAACTACTAAGCTTTGGGTTGCTTTGTTATGCCTCATTAGCAACTGGGACATGGCCCTTTCTCCATCCCGCTGCTGCATCTGGTTACAGGAGCACAGACACATGCCAGGGTCATTTCTAGTAACAGGAGAAAGCCCTCTGGGAGTAGTTTCAAAGTGGAGAGTGAAGACCAATTATTCAGCAAGCCTGACTTTTAGAACTCAAAGGGGTACCAAGTAAGTGTATGACCTCGGGGCAATAAATTATTCTTGCTTTCCTTCTTTTGTAATGGGATGAACTAGACATAGTCTGGAAAGCCATCTTTACCACATTCTACTGTGATCTTCTGAAGTTACCTAATCTCTCTAACACCAGATTCCTCTTCTTTGAAATGGGAATAATAGCCACAAATTAGAATAGTAGTTTTAAATTAGATAGTACTCTGGAAAATTGCAGTCTTGCAACTTGAACTAAGTGATTGATACATGTTAGTCCCCTCCACCAATGCCTTCCCCTTGCATTCTCATATTCTCTGCTCCTCTGAGCAAATTTACCAGATGATTGTTTGAGTTTTCTTCTGATCCTAATCAAGCCAAAGAAGACTAGTGAGGTTGTGGTGATTAAGCCATTCTGGGGGTCCAGGGTGAGCTTTAGGTAAATTGTGGTTTTAGTGTTTGTGAAAGAGCCTGTCACTAGTGGGAGTCTTCATTATTCAGTGGCAAGAGGCAGCAAGCAGGGCTTTGCAGTAACGCACAGCTCCTCTGCTCTTGGCAATCTTGTGGCCGAAAGATATTTTTAAAGCCCCTGTTTTCAGATGACCGTGTTTCTGATTAGCATGTGTCATTTTCATTTTTAGTTCCACAAAGAGAAAGCCAAGTGAAATTTGCCCCAGCTTACCATCTCCAAATGGGTGATATTACTGAACAATTTATATGTAATGGCCTCACAGCATCTGTTTTTTTTTAATATATATTTTGGGGTCTATATTGAAAGTTCAAGCTTATGAATAATCCAGATATTTAAAAACCAATGCTCAACTGGATATTCTCCTTAGGATTTTTTTAACCTTGTCTAGAATCAGAATGTCTGTCAATTGCCACAGCATATATGTTAAGTTTGAAAGAGATTAAGCTGGAAAATCTGTTTTTAAAATAATACTGGGGGGATAAGATGAGAAAGAGGAGAAGAAAAGATAACTACTGCATACTGGGTGATGAAATAATATTTATAATAAACCCACATGATAATGTGTTTACCTATATAACAAACCTTCACATATACCTCCAAAACGAAAATAAAAGTTAAAGAAAGAAAAAAACAGAAATACTTACTTATAACCCATTTCATTTTATAAAGTTTTTACTCTTCTAAAAATAAAATAAAATAATACTAATGATGATGATAACAGGATTCATACCTGTTTTATAAGTGGCAGAGAGAACTTTCATTGATATTATTTTTCTTAAGTCTTCACCCTGTGAGATAGGCATAGAAAGAAATTTTATCCTCAAATGATAGATAAAAAATAGAGAGCCCATGAGTTTAACTGACTTGCCCAAAGCCACAGACTGCATTTCCTGAGCCTGAGTACCCCAGGAAGAGCTCAGGCCAACCTAAGGTGCAGAACCAATGAATTAGTTCATCAGCTATCAACCCCAGTAACGCAGTCCCAGTAATTCAAAACTAGAAAGGTCAGCTCCAGGCTGGCCCACCAAAAAAGTGGAGAAAAACCTGGGAATGCCCACCAACCTATTCCGAAGTTCGATTCAGGCTGGGAGAAAGAAAATATGAGCCAGATCATTTCAAGGTGGTGTACACGAGTTACCTATTGCTACTGTAACAAAGCCAGCACAAACCTGGTGGCTTACAATGACACAAATTTATCATTTTACAGTTCTGGAAACAAAAAGTCCAAAATTAGTTTCTCTGGGCTTTCAAGTCAAGCTGCCAGCAGGAGAGTTCCTTCTGGAGGCTGTAGAGGAGAATGTATTTCCTTGCCTTTTTCAGTTTCCAGAGATTCTCACATTCTTTGACTTGTGAACCCTTTCTCCATCTTCAGTGCACATGATTTCTGCTTCCACATGACTCTCCTTCTAAATCTTACAATGAGCCCATCTGAATAACATGGGAAATCGCTACACTTCATGACCCTTAATTTCATTGCGTCTGCAAAGTCCCTTTAACATGTAGGATAACATAGTCCCAGGTTCCAGGAATTAGGACATGGGCATCTTTGGGACCATTATTCAGTCCACCACAGGTGACGAGGTGACAGGTGGATGTAGCCACCGTTTTTTCTTTTTTTTTTTTTTGTGCATGGTTGTGTTTGCCTGTCTGAAAGCCACACTCCTCACTGCCACCTGACATGTACGGGCCAAAATAGAAAATGCGTCTTCAAATCCCAAGTAAAGTGCTCTTTCAGGCACATCACACCTGCCATCTCAAACTATATTTACATTCATTTTTGCAAATGGCCCATTCTTGTATAGATGGCAATTCATATTTGCATAATGTTTTATGGTTTCTAATGGCCTTTTTATTTACATGAAGTCATTTAAACCCGACAATAGCCCTCTGAGACAGTTATTATTAACACATTTTTACATATGAAGAAGCTAAGTCTCAGCGGGGTGAAGTGGTTTGTCTAAGGTCACCCAGCTGGTAAGGGCAAGACCACAATGCAAATCCCAAAAGTTCCACTATATTCAGCTCTAAATAATGAGTCCATACTGAAGTCCATTTACTCGCCATGATGGCTTATCTTCTGGGGATACTCTGAAGGTGAATGGAGTCTCCAGTGTGCTTTTGAGATAAAATGAGTCAATAAATGTAAAAGTGCTTTGTAGCAGTATGACTCACACAACAGAAAGTTCTTGATAGCATTATCATCATCACCACCAAGATGCTCTGCCCTGGAGACCAAGAGAATTCAAACAGGTCAGCACCTCTAATTGCTGTATAGAACATCGACCCTACTATCTCGCATTTCCAGAGGGTAGTGTGATAATAACACATCTCAGAGTTCTGTGGTTTCTTCACCACTGAGCAGGTGTGGTTGGTGGGAGCAATCCCCTGGATGAGTAAGCCAAGCTCTTGTGTCCTTGCAAATAAACAAGGTGAACCCTCGATCTGTGTAGCAGGAGTTCCCAGACAAGATCACTTTGTGTGGAAGGACACTGACCCTCCCAGGTGCATGGTAATATTCTGTAGTTTTTACTGTCCCCCCGCTCACCCACTGCCTCATCTTTTCTTTTCCCCTGTGAGACTATTTGCTCTGTATTTTAGATGTGTCTAATTTTGTGGAAAGGAGAAGATTGGGAGCTAGGGAGCTAATAGGTGCACGGGAGGGAGTTACGGAGCACGGTGGTTGAGACCCGACAGCTCTCTGAAGATGAAGCTCCGCTTCACCACCACCAGCCCTGGCCCACACCTTTTTTAAGAGCAACTTAAGAAATTTGCAACTTCAAAACCAGACCAGAGGATAAGAAGGAAGAGCCAACCCATCCTCCACGTGTGGCTGAGCGGTCAGGCTGCCCCCACCTCATTTGAGTGAGACCGCCAAGAGCCTTCACGTGGGACCTAGACCACAGGAACACAATTAGGAAGTACTCCCTGCCCCTCACAACGGCCATCCTCACCAGGCAGCGGGGGACAGAAGAGAGGCAGGTGCATTCAAATCGTCTTGGCCTGACCAAGGGAAATGAAGCACTAAACTCAGCTCGGTCCCACAATGAGTCAGAGTGGGGGCAGGGAGGAGTACCCAAAGCCCTCTGGCCCTTCTCTTTGGGAACTGGTCCTGCACATGGCCACCAGCCCTGGGAATCACAGCATTTGGCTGTCTTGTAAGGGCGAGACTGCAATGCAAATCCCAAAAGTTCCACTATATTCAGCTCTAAATAATGAGTCAATACTGAAGTCCACTTACTAGCCATGGTGGTTATCTTTTGGAGATATTCTGAAGGTAAATGGAGTCTCCAGTGTGCTTCTGAGGCAAAATGAGTCAATAAACAGGTCTCAGCTCCTGTACTCCATCACTGTGGGACAAGAGACACTAAACTTCCGGGCTCTCTCTCAATAGCTGGCTTCACCTGTAAGCACAATGGCAGATTAGACAAGTTTTCTTCATCTGAAATTTGCCCTCACCTCAACAACCCCACCTTTGCCTGCTCAAACCTGACTCAAGCTTCGTGTTCATATTCAACCTCTTCCCTTGTGCTTCTAGCTAAATCTAGGAATCTCCTAGTTCTTAGAACCACCTTTATCCCTACTCAGATATTTATGAATATCATTTTTTAAAATGAAAATAATTTCTCACCTATTAATCTGGGCACCCTGCTCAGCACTTTGACACTTGCTGTTTAATTTGCTGTTTAGCTCCCTAATATTAGACAAAAACTCCTTGAAGACAGAGACTATGTCTGACTTATCGCTCCATCCCCCGCCAGGCACTGTGCTCTCAACCAGTAGTTACTGAACTAATAGATTTAAGAAAACTATTTGAAAAAAACTATAAATTAGTAAAAACTGTGTCATTAGCATGGAATGACCCATTTGTTCAAGTCCCACTCGAGGAAGCTGGGGCGATGTCTGTGAAAACTGCTCTTAGGGCATCCCTGCCTGCTTGAGGGACTCTGGGACTGCAAAGCCGCAGCAGAGCCTTACTCAGGGTGACCACAGGAAGGTGAGCCAGAGGAATCTTCATTTAGGAAGAATCTGGCAAGAAAATTCCAGGCATCTTCTGGAAGCCATAGGATGTGAGGAAGGCATAGAAAGAACTAGCTGAGAGAAAGCAAGTCAGAGCTGACACCTGCGATGAGGGCCTGAGAGTTCTTATTTTATGTGGTTCTTTGTGAAGAATGCAGCACCAGGAACCTCAGAGGAGATTCACAGAGTATAAAGTATATTCGAGCCTATTTAACAAGCCCAGAAGGATTTCCAAAGGCTCTTATTTCTGAGGAGTCTGTGCCTGGTTGTGAGGAGGTACATTTCTTAGCATCACTGCCCATCCTCCCTTGTTTCAGGATCTTCCCCAGGCCATGAGAGTCTGGGGAGCAAGTGGGGAGTGAAAAGAGCACAGGCCTGGGAGTCAGAAGATGTGATTCTCAGTCATGGCTCCCCCATTTACTTGCATCACAAACTAGAACAAATTTCTCACTTCTCTGAGTTTCCATTTCCCCATCTATGCAATGATGGGATGCAACTAGAATGTCGCTGTCAGTTTGAGCTTCTACAGCAAAGTAGCCTAGAATGGGTGGCAAGAAAAAAACAAGAGAAATCTATTTCTCACAGTCTGGAGGCTGGAAGTCCAAGGTCAGAGTGCCAGCATGGTCTGGTTCTGGTGAGGGCCGTCATCTGGGCTGCAGACTGCCAACTTCTTGTTTTATGTTCATATGGCAGTAAAGGTGCTAGAGAGCTCCCTGAGCTCTTTTTATAAGGGCACTGATGCTATTTATGAGGACCCACCCTGTCGGCCTAATTATCTCCAAGAAGTCTCACCTCCAAATACCATCACACTGTGGATTAGGCTTCAACATATACATTTGGTGGTGGGTGAGGGGTGTGAGCATTCAGCCCTAACAATCACTGTGTTTCCTTTGAGCTTCTCCTGCTCCTCCTCTTCTAAACACAACAGCAGCCAACCTCTCCTTTCCTCTTCCCTTCTGGCAAGAAGGTAGGTCGAGGCATCTCTTCCCACCATGGTTGATCCAGCCACCTGTGAACCAGACCCTTTTTCTTCAGCCTTCTTCAAGGACCTGCTTCACCAGTTATCCTCTTTACCTCTTGGATTATCAGTCTCTCCTGTTTCTGGAATTCCTTTCCTTCAGCCTATCAGTATCCTTGAAACTCTCCAAATTCTTAAAATAATTTTTTTCATCCAGTAATTGATAAAGCTGTCTCCTCCTTACAGCTAAATTCATTGAGTATGTATTACCATCTCCATGATCTCACTTCTTGCCTACACCCCCCTCCACTACAACCTGGCTTATAAACACCCCACTCCTGTAGTCACATACAGCAATGAAACCCTCTCTATGAAGTTCCTGGTGACCTCCTCATTGTCAAATCAAATGATCTCTTTGTGTCTTCATCCTCCTGATTCCCATAGTGGTATTTGCCCTAAAAAACAGCTTTTCATCAGTCTTGAAATTCTTTCCTGGTTCTTCACAGTCGCTTCTATGCTGCCCACACTTTAATGTTGGGATGCTCCATGATTTCACCTTGAGTCTATCTATTCCCCCTTATACCACCACCCAAAGTTTCCTGGGGTCACTCATTTGATTCTAGAGCTTGAAGTACCATTTATACCCCGAAGACTGCTGAATCTGTGTCTCCAGCCCCTACTTCTCCTGCAAAAACCACATTTGTCTTCCCAAATGCCTATCCATATCTCTAACAAGGCGTTTTTCACAGAAACTTAAAATACTATGCTCCAAAGAGTCCTCACCTATAGCTTCACTAAATATGCTCTGTGTCCATTGTGTTCAGCCTTGGTTAAAGGCATTTTTATCCACTCTACTTTTAAAGCTAGTAATTGCAGAGTCTTCCTTAGACACTTCCTTTCCTTTACCCTCCACATGCCAGTCAACAAGCCCTAGGAGCTTAACTTGAGACATAAATAGGTCTCATCCATCCTTCCTCTCCATCCACAATGCTTTGGCTCAAGCCCTCATTCGTTTTCAGCAGGACCACTGCCACATCTGCTCTCTGTCCTCCACGTCTCCTTGGATTATCTTCCTAAAAAGCAAATCTAACCAAGACACTTCCTTGCTTAGGAATCCCTATTGATGATCTATTGCCCATGAACTTGAGATGAAATTCCTTGACTGGGGACCGTAACACTCTTAACAATCTGATCTCAAGCTTCATCCCCAGCTTTGCCACCCCACACAGTCACTCTGAACTTCTTACCCCAGTGTACCAATTCCTTTCACAATTTGGGGCCTTTGCACGTGCTGTTACCTTTTTCTGGAAAGTACTTCTGGCCTCCTCTGCTTGGCAAACTCATGTTTCAAGACCCAACTCACATTTCACCATTTCTGCGAGGCTGACCCTTATTACCTCCCAGCAGAACTCTTTGCTCTGCCCTGATCTCCCATAGCACTTGTTTATGTCTCCATAATAACACTTATCACTCTGTACTGTAATTTTCCTTTTCATGTGTCAGTCGCTCCATTATACTTGAGCTCCAGGAGGTTAAGAACTTGCACTTATTAATTTTTTATATCCCCAGGGTCTAGCCCAAGATCTGCTTATAGTCATCCCTCAGAAAAATGCATATCTAATAAATCAGTGAATATACCAAAGCTTCTCTATGCTAAAGGAAGCATTACACTGAAGTGAAATTGAGTCTAGATGCTAGTCCCAGATCTGTTTTTAATGGTTAAAAAGAAAATGATCTTTGTAGTCAGATGTAAAGGGGGTTCAAATCCCATCTCTGCAACTAACTAGCTGTGTGATCACATGCAAGCAGCTCCCAATGCTATGCCTGAGTTTCCTTATCCCTAAATAGGACAATACCTGCCTCACAACATTGTCATGGATTAGATAAGAAGTTTAATATATACATTGTGTAGCGCAGGGTCTGATAACTAATAGCCATGATTATTACCATTAATTAACTGTAATGTTCTGGGCCAATCCCTTTCTCTCCCTGGGCCTTCCTGAAACTCACCCCCTCTATATAATGAGGGTTTTCACTAATATACCTGAGGTTACCCCAAGCTCCATCACTGTAAAACTTTACAGTAGTCCAAATCTATAGTATTAGCCATTCAGCCCTGAAATCAACCCTGCCTATGATGAACTCTGCTAGTTCACTACTGGGCGTAAGCTTTGTTCACTCTAACCAAAGTCAAATTCATCAACAACACGGGAGCTCCCTAAGGGCAAGAACTCGTTCCTTTATTCTCCTGTTCACATCTGGCTCAGGACTGGGCACAGAGAAGGTACTCCCCATCAACTTGTCAGTAGAAGAAGCAGCGGAAAGGCCTGTCTCGGAGGAGCCAGCACGGACAACAGGGACAAGGCATGCAGGTTCCCAATCACATAGTGTGCTCCTAATTTAAATGACTTTGTGAACTTAGTTTGCAATCCCCAGCTTATTTGTTTATCCCCCAGCTCATTCTTATTAATATCCCGTTAACGTCTTAATTTGAACTGTGGCCACTGGATTTCATACAAAGAGCACACAGGAGTCTATTTAAATTACTTTGGATTCTCCCAGAGAGGAGGTGTCATTCTCCCACATTTGCACATTTAAAATTTATTTTTGACATCTTAATATGATTATTTTTGTCTTGTAAAGTAATGGAGCAAAAAAAAAGAAAAAAAGAAAAGAAAAATAACTGGTTGAGTTTTTTCTCCCAACATTAAAAACAGGGAAAACAGCCAACTCTTTGGAAGCCAGTTGTTTGGAGTAATATTTGAGGTCTTGCTGAGTGAAATAAATAGACACTTCTGAAGAATCAAGCAACAGAGGATTGTGGGGAAACAGTGCATCGGGCTACTCAGTGCATGCAGCCAGCTTTCCTGCTCCAGGGAAATGAACAGCTACAGTAAGTCACCCAGTGTAGGGGAGGATCATGAACCCTGGGGTCAGACAGAGCTCAATTCAACCTCGCCTTTCCAGTTATGTGATCCAGACAATTTCTTCACATCTACAAGATTCATTCTCCCACTTGCAAAATGAAAATAACAATAGTGCACACTTCATGGTGATGTCGAGAGAATTTTTTAAAAATGATAATATCTAAGCACATAGAGAATATTCAAAAAATATAAGTTCTGTCTATGGTGAGAGCATGGGACAAGTCAAATGAAGCTGCTTTTATCTTTTTATCCTTTCTTGTTCCACAAAGAATTTAAAATAATTTGTACTGATACTTGTAATATAACAAAGATAAAATTAATGCAAAGAAGAAAAAAAGAAAAGAAAATGAGGCAAGAAAAGGTAAAGGTGAGACAGTAAGAGGGACTCAGGAAATAAGGTTGCTTTACAAAATGCATGGAGTCCTGTGGCCATGTCACAGGTGTGTGACAATGTTCTGCAGTCACTACTTAACCTGTTACTCAAAAAAAGCCCAGCTTTTCCTGATTGGAAACGTTTTTTTTAAAGGTGTTTTTTTCCTTGTGGAAAATGAGTGCTAGGAGACAAAGAAACTAAATTGCCTTCCCTCTTCAGCATTCATTTTACTGTGTGACCTTGCACAAATCATGTCACCTTCTGGGTTCTCATGTTCTCATCTATACACACAGAAGATGGGATGAGATGAACTCCAAAGCCCTTTGTAGCCCCTACATTTTATAACTTGATTCTGTTCTGCAAAATGTCTAGAGCTTCCTTCTCCAGGCATTTGCAATTCATGTGACAATCTCATTGAAATTCTTTGCTATCCTCTAACAAAACTAGTTCTTCATTTGGAAATGTAGTTTTATTTCTTTCAGTCCTGTCATGGGCCTCCTGACAGAACTTAAGGAACCAACATTCTCAGCGTAATAGCCATTTATTACTTAAGTCAACCTTACAATAGAACCATTAAAAGCAATCAATTACTAACATGAGTAGATCTACACTTATTCAGAGTGTGGGTATTTTATTCTTAGCATTCTGTTCTTTATATTTAATTTTTCAATTTGTTGACCTTTCATTATATATTTGAGAGGCAATTTTTCAATGATTTCCTGTGTTCTCCTTGGGACTGCCCAAGGCCTGAGAAATGGCGAGTGGAGGAAGCTGCTGATGAAGAGGCTCCTGTGCCCGGCTTGTGAAGATCCTTTGGGAAGAATATGACTCTGGTCTGGATCTTTAACCATGGTTTCTTGATTCGTATTCTAGATCATAGCAGAAACTTAGCCAAACCGACTTTTTGTTTGCGTGAGAGGGTTGGATTGGGAAGAGAGATTTTTCTGGGTATTAGGAATAGTCTTTCCTCTACAAATCTACCTCAACCACCACTTCTCTTATCTCCTCTGATTTTGTACTCTTGCAAATCTCCACCTTTTCTCAGCAGGAAAAGCTATGTGCCCACTCCCTGCCTCTTACCCCAAATTGCTTTTTCCAAATTCCCTGCACTCCTGCAGACCCCGTGTGCCGCTGCTCCTGGGTGCTTCTTAGACAGGGCATGTAACTCACCCAAGAACGCACAGCCAGGAAGACACAGAGCTGAGGTTCAAATTGCAGTTTAGAACCTCAAAGCCAGTTTATAACCTCAAAACTGAATCCTCACTGTTCAGCTGAATCTCCAGTAGAATTCTTTTTTTTTTTTTTTTTTGAGATAGAGTTTTGCTCTTGTTGCCCAGGCTGGAGTGCAATGGCATGATCTGAGCTCACCACAACCTCCACCTCCCAGGTTTAAGCAATTCTCCTGGCTCAGCCTCCCGAGTAGCTGGGATTACAGGCATGTGCCACCACGCCCGGCTAACTTATGTATTTTTAGTAGAGACGGGTTTTCTCTATGTTGGTCAGGCTGGTCTCAAACTCCCAACCTCAGGTGATCCCCCTACCTCAGCCTCTTAAAGTGCTGGAATTACAGGCATGAGGCACTGCACCCGGTCTCCAGTATAATTCAATACTAAACTCTTCCATGAAAACTTTTCAAATTTATCTATTAAAATATCTTTGGCGTGTGTGTGTGTGTGTGTGTGTGTGTGTGTGTGTGTGTGTGTGCTCCCAGTTCTTCTATTAGGCCAGTTCAGATTAGAATCATCTAGGGATCTTTTAAAACTTAGAAAGGCCAGGGCACACCTCCAACCAATTAAATAAGAATATCTGGGAATAGGATAAAGCTGTCACAATTTTCTGAAGCTCCCCAGGAAGTTCAATGTGCAGAAAAGTTTTGTAAGTACTAGTTTATATTACTGTTACAAGTCTTGGCATAACTCAACCCTGTCTTATAGTTAGTAATTTACCTCTCTTTATAAATTGTAAGTTACTTAAGCAGAATTTTTTTTCTTTTGGGACAGGGTCACCCAGGCTGGAGTGTAGTGGCACAGTCATAGCTCACTGCAGCTTCTGACTCCTAGACTTAAGTGATTCTCCCATCTCAGCCTCCCAAATAACTAGAGCTACAGGTGGACACCACCATATTCAGCTTTTTTTTTTTTTTTTTTTTTGTGGTAGAGACAGGATCTCACTATACTGCCCAGGCTGCTCTAGAACTCCTGGCCTCAAGCGATCCTCCTGCCTCAGCCTCCCAAAGTGTTGAGAATACAGACATAAGTTACTGCACTTGGCCTAGAAACCTTATTTTATTCAAACGTGTGTTCTCTACAACACCAGGAAAATAGAGTAGCATAGTGAATATTATCAAATGATCATGTTGGTTCTATAAATTAAGTGAACATAGGCAGATTAATAAGAGTTCAAATGACAGAATGAGAGATGCCAGATATTTGGGTGTGTGGGCCCTGAGGTGGCAATTGTGATTGCTTAGGGTAAAAATAGAGCCTGCTAATAAGATCCTTAAATTTCTCCAATCACAAGCAAAGTAAACTGCGAATAATGAGTCTTTGTTTTTAATTCCACTAAAAAATAGGTCGAGGCTGCCACAGAAGTTGAGTGAGTTAGACTTTAGGAATAAACTTTTGATCACCCAGAATGGAAAATGATGACCAAAGAAAGCCACAAAATCATCTTCTCAGGAGAAGTTTGAGAAAGGATGTGACCACAGGTTGTTTTCAGTTCTTAACTGAAGAGATGGGATAAAACTTCCACTAGAAACTATAAAGAGGATTTTTTTTTTAATTTTTCTAACAATGTGGTGAGTTTCCGAGTCTTTCTGGAGGCTATAAAGCAATCCATTTTATTAAGTCCAGGCTATAAATTCTGACTTTTGGATTGCTTATAAGACGGTTCGAGAAAGCAAAAGGCAGATTGTCCAATCTGGCTGCTCCATGTGCCAGGAGTTATTAATTATGCCTGTTCTAATAACAAGAGCTGGGAAGCAGCAAACTCAAAACAGGCAGGGAAAACAAAACAAAATAAGATGGTGGTTTGCCTCAATGAGAGGAAGTAAGAAGCAGCAGCCACAGCACCCGGCTCAGTATGCTGAGTACAAATCCTGCCAGCAACAGATTTTAGCTGCAACTGAGCAGGATCACCATAGTCGCTACAGAGACCATGGCATCACGATGGGCTCTCCAACATCTGTGCAGTGATCGGTGAGGTCACCTTCTTTTCTGTGCTTTTCTAGGGTGGGTAGGGAGGATTCAAGAAGTCAAGAGGAACTAATCAGAATACGGTGTTCAGTAGATCATAGATTATGAGACCAGCATGGTACATTATAGACTAAATAGTCCATCCTTACCCATTTCTACATATGAATAAACTGAGTTCTAGAGCAGCTAAGTGACATAACCCATGTCACCCAACAATGCCAGGGCAAAACCAAAGTTTTCTCTATTCATCTTCTCTCTGGTTAATAGTAGACTCCTTTTCTTCCTACTTAAGAAACTAGCTTTCTTTAGACTTTTGCTAGCTCTCTGAATAGCCAGGAGCCTCACCTTGGCAGATGCCCAGGTATTTTCATCTCTGTCTTTAATCATGGCCCTGGATTAGCTCTGCTTGATGAATAGTCATCTCCTATCCGGCTTAGAACTCTTCTCCTGGTTTAAGCCTCAAAAATTCAGGCTCTAAGATGCTATGACATTTCTGCCAAATGGTATATGGTAGCATCTACTTGGTAGGACAGTCATCATTTTACCAATGAAGCATAGATAGGCTTGGTTCATAAAGAAGACCATCAGACTTACCTGTGCATGTCATTCCCTGACTTACTCATCAGCCTGCTACCTAGGAGGACTCCAGAGCCAAAGCCTTGGAGGGCTGTGCTTCCCTCTGACCCACTGGACTCTGAGCATATGGAGGCCAAGAACTAGGTTTTACTCATCTTTGTATCCTTCTTGTTGCTTGGATGATGTCCACTAAATTTTAATAAGTGAATGGGCCAAACACTTAAAGGGAGAAATTTACAAACTGGAACTCATTCAGTGAGCAGCAACCAGGACTGTGAGAAGATGAACATTTAAGTAGAATAAGAGATGGCTTTTAAAAAGAGATATTCAACTTGGAGAAGAAAGTATTCACTGGGGAAATGATCATCATCTTCAAATAACTGAAGGGCTATCTTTGGGAAGATCAAAAGTAGGAGAAGGCAACTCTTGAGAGAAGGACTTCAGAAGAACCTAAGAAGCTGCTATGGGAAAGGAAGGGAGCAACCCACCTTTAGTGAGGATCCTCTCTTGACAGAGACGTAAAAGAGAGGAGATAATCAACAGGGAAAGAGCATGACCCAAGACTTCTAAGTTTAAGGAGCCTCTGCTACCTTAGAATAGAGAAGAACTGGTGGCACTTTAATTGGAGGCAACATGGAAGGTAAGGAGAAACTATTTGCAGTAAATTGAACTGGAGGCAGTGGGTAGAACAGAAAGAGATTCGAGGATAGAACAAGCATGCGTCATCTTCCTAGGGTTCCTCTTTCTATAATAACAATACTGATCATCAAGTGCTTCTATTTACCAAGCTCCACATTGTAACTGTAGCCTCCCTGATGATAACCCTGATACCGCAACAATCAGAAAGCCCAATTTTATACAAGTTGAACTTGAAAAAAATAAAGGAAATTCATTTTTAAAAACATGTTGGCAAGCTTTCTGTAACACTGGCATGCTCGTGTGTGGAACACACTCTAAATGCAGATGGAAACAATCCTTTCGGAGAGCTGTTTGGCAATACTTTTTAAGAGCCATAAAACTCATCTAATAATCTCAATCCCTGGGATTTGCCCTAAGGAAAATACCTCTAAAAAACAAAAACAAAAACAAAAAAAACCTGTATGCTCAAGGTACTTTAAAATAGCAAGACCTGGAAAGAATCCAAATTTCCAACAATTTAGGAATGGTTAAATAATTTGTGATATATTAACTCCATGAAAAATTATGTGCCCATTAAAATGATAAATGAGAAGATTTTGTGGCAAAATGAAAGACATATAACAAATAATGCACAGCATAAGAGTGGAACACAAAATTGTGCACATGCTCTGATTATAACTGTAAAAACACTTATGGCTAGAAATGGAGAGGGACAACAGAGGAATATAAAATGATTGTTTGTGAGATTTTGTACATAATCATTGCATACTTTATAAAAATGAAAACAGAGAAGAACTCTTACCCTAGCTGGGGAAATTTGAGACTCACAGCATGTAAGTTAGAGAGCATTGTATGGGTCCTTGGTGAATGCTCTCTTTGTACAGTTAAGGAAACCAAAGCCTCTAGGAAAGTAACTTGTCTATCCCACAACTGGTTAGCAGCAGGGTTGAGGCTAGAACACAGATGCACAGAGTAGAGGATCCCTGGAAGATTACACTCCAGAGCCTGATAATGTGGGGAAACACATAGGGTGAAGAGGGCAAGAGAGAACACAGGATTGCCTGTCATACAAATTCTCAGATGTGGGTGGCAAATTCAGTCAGTGAAGAACACAACCCCTTTCTCCATCTATTGAAAACAGTTACCATCCACTCACTAAGTACATTGTGGATCTGAAAAGAGAGGATCTGGTTTTCTGCCTTCAAGGCTCATCTTCCCCTCACCTTTTCTCTATCCCCATTACCACCTCCTGAGGTTAAGGTCTTGTCAATTATTCTCCAAACACTCTGTGGGACCTGTGATGTCCCAGACGCTGCGCTAAGACTGGAGATGCAATGTTGAGTAAGACACACATAGCCCTTGCTCTAATGGTGCTTTTGGTTTAGGATTGAGACAATTAGCTTGCAAACAAATGAGTAAAATGATTTAATAAGGCAATGGGTACCATATTGACAAACAAAACGGGGATTTGTGACAAGGGCAGATGGTATGGAGCATGAGGGGTTCTAAGCAAGGCAGTAACGTGATCTGACATATGTTTAAAAGCTTACTCTGGCTGCCTTTATTTCTAGGATAATTGCAACAGTCTCTGTCTCTTCTTCCTATGGCCCAGGAGGTCTTAACAAAATGTAAATTTGATGTAACACTGCTTCATCTGAAAACTTTATTTATTTATTTATTTATTTGAGACAGAGTCCCTTTCTGTCACTCAGGCTAGAGTGCAATGGCACAAACTCAGTTCACTGCAATCTCCACCTCCTGGGTTCAAGTGACTCTCCTGCCTTAGCCTCCCAAGTAGCTAGGATTATAGACACCCGCCACCATGCCAGGCTAACTTTTGTATATATATACACGTGTGTGTGTGTGTGTGTGTGTGTGTGTGTATTTTTTTTTGTAGAGACAGAGTTTCACCATGTTGGCCAGGCTGGTCTTGAACTCCTGACCTCAGGTGATCCACCCGCCTCAGCCTCCCAAAGTGCTGGAATTACAGGCATGAGCCACCGCACCCAGCCTGAAAACTTTTTAAAATTCCTTGTCAGACTCAAGCTAAAGCTTAGGCACTCAGTACAGCTATGGAAATCTCCATGCTAGGCTTCCATATCACCTTTACCCCCACCAGAGTGCAGATCTTGCACTCTGCACCACAGCACACTTTGGGAGTCCCAGCCAGCTACACACTCCCTTAAGGCTGAGCCTTTGAGATGCTGTTCAGAATCCGTGATCCTTCCCTCCTTTGTTTATAGAACTCTTTCTCTTCCTTTAAGGTTTTGTTAGAATGCTACCTCTTCCCTCAGTCTTCTAGGCAGAGCATTAGTCACTGCTTTCTCTGTGCTCGTAACACGCTTTGTTTACACTTGTATCAGGATATACCACATTGAATCATAATTATGTGTTCGTGTATGCATGTAGGTATAATAAACTCTTAGAGAGCAGAAGCCATGTCTTATTTGTGTTTTTATATCTAGAACCAAGTGCAAGCTGGGCACCTAGCTTTAGTGAATATTTAATAAATGAGTTGGTAGTAGATTATTGGATAAAAGGAGGATAGGTGGGTGAATGAATTACTGAGCAAATAAATAGTCTATCCTTATTTTAAAAGCAAGGCAACTACTATCAGTTTCCTCATCTGTGAAAAGAAGAATCAGATAAGGTGATTTTTAAGGTTACTTCCAGCTCCAGGCTCTGATGGTCAATAAATCACAACTGATTGTTACCACTGGAATCAGAAAGCTTTCTTGGCTTGGCTGCTTGAGATATCTCAAACTCTCCCAGGTTCATGATTAGGGACTGAAAAGTCTGTGGATCCTTAATTTGCAAGCCTGCTGCACTGGGATAAATAAAACCTGGGCCCGGGCTGGGTGCCCTCCTGTCCCAATTGGCAACGCTCACCATACCCAACCTATCTGCTGAGGGAAGAAGCCTCTCAGTAAAAACAGGTTTTGAGCCACCTCAGCAACAGCACAGCTATACATTCCTGTAAATTTCCAGGCCCATGTGAGGGCCAGGACAGGCGTGAATGTTCCGCTATGTCACTCACCTCCGGTGGTTATTCTTGCTTACCCCATCATCTCGTGGATGTGGTTCTCAGGACAGACTTGTGTAGATTTAGGTCAGAGGTCAGGATAGAAATAATTCCTAATTCAGCTTTCAGTGGAGGAGAAAAGAGTGAGAACACATAATTCCCTCCCTATCAGAATAAAGGACAGAGTGACCCGAGATTTCATTCATGCCAGAAGGCCTGTCTTATACCAGCTACAGGCCTAGCTCTCTGTTATGAGAATATGGAGAGAGATAAAGTGGTTCCTGACCTCAAGGAGTTTATACTCTAGTAAGAGAGATTGCTAATGTGCCTAAGATAAGTTATTTGGGGCACAGAGGGGGAAGTCCATGTGGATGAAGGTTGGAAGGTTGAAGGAAGAGGGAAGGAATATTTTATAAAGGAGGAAGTGTCTTCAACAGAAAGAAATGGGGATTGACTATGACAGTCAGAAAAAAAAATGCTTGAACAAAGGTAAGGAGAAGTCAAAGTACAGAGCAGTGGGGGAAGGTAAGCAGAGACTTGGGCACAGCAGAGGATGGGTAAGATAAAGAAGGGAGGTGTTTCATGATGTTGAAAGATGTAGAACAGGAGGAGTCAGCCAGGTCTCAGAGACCAGCCTCATCGTTATTAAAATAAAATGTTATCTAGCACCAGTTTTTGCCAAATAGGAAACCCTGTTCCTACTTCTAAGTACCAATCTCCAGGGTTTCGAACACACCCAGAAAGTAATGGGGGTCTCTGGAGGCTCTTGAGAGCAGGGTGGGGCAGAAAGTGACTTGTTGCCTGCCTGCTTCCCTTTCTTACCTGGATGCCAAGTGGTGGAACTGGCTTGGCAGGAACTTGAACCTTGTGGAGGGTTGGACACGTGACCTCTCTGATACTCTCTTAGAGTGTCTGTGATCAACTATGTACTTACAGTCAACACAGGCATTTGCAGAAAATAGAAAAACATGAGTGTGCATGTGCCTGGACACACACACCCAGATGTCTCTGAACATAAGTCTCCTGGAGCTAACAAAGATGTCATACAGAAGGCCAGATATCAAACGCACCTTTCTGGCAGCAGCTATAGCAGTCGGTCCTTCACAGAGATTTCATGTGATAGTACCCTCTGCACTCTGGAAGGTAATGGAGATCCCAACCCTCTCTTTTCTCATGTACAAACAGCAGATTTCCAGGCCCATGATCAAAGGCAGAGGGACAGCTCAAAGAATGGCAAGAGGAAAAGAGAACAGTCAGAATCTGAAACTAAGGAAAACATTTATTAACCAACAGAGAAGCTCATTTTTGAGAAACTGAGTCCTGCCTTTCAAAAATGCAATCAGCATTAAAATCATTAATTTCCTTCTTCCTCTTCCTTCAGAGGGAGGAGTTTACAGTAAATTAATTTGAAAGTTAGGTGAGTACACATTTATCTTTAAAAGGATATAAGGGACAGAGATAGGAATGAATCAAGCTTCAAAACATAGCGAAGAAAAGGAAGAAGCTAGGAATTTAAACCTGTCTTGGTGGCTTTTTAAAAAGTTACTCTTGTAGATGTGGGGGAGTTGTGTGACTCTTTGCTATTTTTAAAAAGTTTTCATTTTGACTGAATCATGGGGACTTCATTAATCCTTTGCCCTGTGAACTGTTTTAGAACCACAGCCAGGGCTTTTGTACAGAACGGGACTTTGATGACCTTCAAACAGTATTGATATGGTAAGCTCTTAGAGTCCCTGAGCAAACAGGCCATTCTTCCTCTAGATCTCTGTTTCCTGCTGTGCAGAAACTGCATAAAGGTAGGAGTTGGTCTGCTAAAAAGAGCCCGGTACTTAGCTCCAGAACACTTGGGTTCTACTATCAACTCTAACCCGTCACAGATATGAGGCTGTAGTGACATTCCCTCTCTAGGCCTTAATTCTCTTTTACAGAAAATGATGAAATTAGGCATATTTTCTTTGTGATTCCTGCCAGAACTAATGCTCTATGAATTGAATTTGTTCAGACACCAAACTGGCTACTTAAGAATTAGATTTTTTTCTTTCCCCTAATGTTCTTGAGGGAAAAAAATAATGACAAAATAATAACTTACTCTCTACCAGGCACTATGATAATATGTTTATGCTTATTATTTCACTGCCAACAAACTGGTATGAAGGAAGAAATGATTCAACTCAACTGCAGCAGGAATTCCAGTGGTCTGGTTGGGAGTTCGTACTGATGGAGCCCCAATTTCCCCCACCTCCTGGATTTCTTCCTCAAATCCTTGAAAATGACAAGTTGTGATCTTAACAATGGTATCAGGTGCTAATAGATCCTGAAGTACCTTATGAATCATTTAAAAAAAAAAACCTTAAATCATACCCACTATTATTTTAGTGTTTAGCAAAGTGTGCTGTGATTTTCTTACTTTGAAACCAAGAATCAGTAAATGATATCAAGGGTAACCCAATGAACCAGAATTTTCCATTGCTCAGAATACCCTATTTTCTAGCCATTTTGGATCAACAGGAATTTACTATGGTATTAGAATAATAATAGCCTACAAAGACTAGATTCTGGTAGCTGCAGCCTTGCCAACAGTCCAGCAATGTGTCAACTGCAGAGATCACTGTCCACTCCAGCCGGGTATCACCAGGGCCCAATCAGACTCCATTTCAGAAATCATGGGCAGTGTTTCCATGGAGCTCTGCCCGAAAGAGGTGATCTAAATCTTGCATGAGAGATGTACATCAACAGGGAGCTTTGCCTAGAACACTGTGACCTAAAAAATCATATTAAGGAACTCAGAATGCAGAGTCAGTTTCACAGACACCAAGTGACCTTGTGCAAGGCACCTCGAGTATTGCCTCGCTTTCTTGATGCCCCCTAATGAATGGTGACTACCTATGTGAATACCCGGGGCCAGCGACATGTCCCAGCCGGCTGGGGCAGGCATTCTGATTTTCACTGCTCTGTTTCTTTTTCTTTCTCTCTCTCTCTCGTTTTTTTTTTTTTTTTTTAGGCAGCCTGCTCCTTCTATTAATCATCTTGCTGTTTGTTTAGTTCTGGGAAGGCAAGCACTGATTCACAAAGGAAAATCTCACCTAGTGGTCACATTGAATAGTATCTTTGCTGGATCTCTGTTTGAAGATACTGCCCAATTAATTTTTGATATTTCATATATAAGATTGCACATGATACATTTCTCGTGGAGTTTAGGGCTAGAAAGGGCTGATTCCCCCTTGATCCATAGCTATTCTTCCTTTACTAGAAGAAGAGGGCTGTGAAGTGCAATGCATGTTCCTTTTTTGTCTAAGCTGCTGGGAAGCTCAAAATCACATCATATGCTTGATTAGAATTATTCTTATTCTGTTTTTTTTTTCTTCTAGCTGTCCTCTTCTTTCATGACAAGGTCTTAATCTTGTGTGTGTGTTTTAATGATCCTGTAATTTCTGTGTTTAATAGTATGAGTTACTTCAGATCCTTTTTGAAAGTAAGTGGCATACAATCATGAGGACAAATATGTTTTATAAAAACTTTCCAGATAGAAAAAAATTGGAAAGATGGATGCTTATTCTAGGATGAAGTCTGAAATTTTATTTCTAACACAAATGAATCATTAATATTTAAAAGCGTATAGGTAGTAATAACTATGAACCTTTGCATATTCCTTACCATTTATAAGGCAAATACTTTCACATATGTGATCTCGTTTTGTAATTAGCATTCACACTTTACAGATGAGGAAAGTGAGGCTTAGAGAGACTAAATGGTTTGCTAGAGGTCATAGAGTTAGCAAGCTCAGATCTTCTGACCCTAGGCCAAGTCTTGAGTTGTTCCCCACCCCCACATCACTTTGCCTCTCATTGCCTTCTCATTGCCTTCTCATTTAAACCAGCATTCTTCTTGTTATCTCTAGACAAGCTTTTTTTTTTAATGTGTCAATCAGAATTAAGCCAAGAAGCCATTCCAAGTGTTTATTTCCCTTGCTGAGAGGGTATGCAAAAAGTCTGGAAACCACTCATTTAAGGACTAAAGGGTCAAGCTTGAAGCTTGGAATGGTCACTTCTAGAAGATCTGAACTCCCTGTCATCCTGGGGTTCCCTTCGTCAGTGTAATGGGGGGAGGAAATCCAGTCTCTAACGTACTTTTCTTTTCTAAATAAATGTAATACCTTAGTGACACGCAAATACCTGTAATACCTGTTGACAGCAAATTAACAGATTGTTGGGAGAGTCAAGGAGAAGAATGGTTCATCACTGCCTAGGGCTTGTTGGAGAGAAAACACACGAGAGCCTTTAAATTGAAAGTGTTAAGGGCATGTTGTTCCATCAAGTGAGGAGTGGGGGGGCAATGGGCCAACTTACTTTAACATGACTCTGAAAATAAGTGGTTGGTAAGCACTGCATTTGTGTTTTTGCTTTGTGCCACTTAAGGCAACCTACTTACTGCCAATTACAAGTTGGAAAGCTTTGGAGATAGTTTGTATAGAAGGTCCTCTGCCTACAGAAACTTCTGGGAGGCTGAGTACCCTAAAAGAGATGTGCACCCGATGAGGTTGTGTCTGATTCTACTCCAGGTTTGGACAGACCCAATTCTAGTTTCCCATTAGGGCCCAAATCCTGCCCGCAGTCTGGGGGCTAGAGAGGCTAATCTCAAAGGTCTAGAAATGAGTCAGTTTCCACGCTCAGCATCAGGCGTGTGGCTTCCTGAAGCACAGACAAGGAAGCGTTGAATTTCAAAGAGCAATTTTTTTTTTCTTTGCATACCATATCCGGAACTGAAACCACCAATTCATTTCACTTAAGATTTTGCACTACACTCAGATCATCAATAACATTCCAGAGATAAGATACCAAGACTTTCTCAATGCAGCCATTCTGTCTTCCTCTCTTTCTGTCTTTTGGTGATGAGTGTTGTTGAATTCTTCTTCTTTTTTTCTTCTTTTTAGTCCTGGCAACAAAAAATTTAGAAGCCTTTGTTTTTTTCATAGGTGTCTGTGAGTACTAGAAGTCAAATGTCCAAAAATCCGCTGAGACTTTCACCTTGCTCATAACTTTCTGCTTTCTCTTGCTAGTCAGTTGCGTGTGAGTGTAAGGTCACAGATTCAGCATTCCATTGGAGGGGGGTAACCAGCTTTGCTGAGTTTTCACTGAGGTAGCCAGTCACCTCACTCACCAGTGAAAGTGGTTAAAAGATGGAGTCTGGAGAGATTCATGCAAACCACCCTCACAAAGCAATGGAAAATACTCACATCCTCCTGATGCTGGCTGTAACTTCAATATGTTAGGAGGAAGGAAGATTCCTATATAGCACAGTACAATTTAGAAACCACTTTCACATTCATTCTGTCTTGATTCTTACCGGAACTTGTGAGATCAGCCACACAGGCATTATTCTTCCCATTTTAGAGATGGGGGCACACAATACTAATAAAAGTATAAAGATGGGCCTAAGTAGTGACAGTGACAAACCCAGAGGCCTCCAATTAGACCCCAGCTTTATGGATTCCAAGCCCAGTATTCTTGTAACTGCTGTCTAACCTTATGTGTAATATAATATTACATCATAACCCATGACCTAATGTTACACAGTCATTTGTTGACATTTTAAAATCCAAGTACTTGCAGGTCAGAGTTAATGGTTGTTGGTCATTACTTTGGTATAACCCTTGCAGGCCTCTGCTTACTTTAATCAAAAAGTGAAGGCATGGCATCAAATTCAGTGTTTCTTTCAGTTCTAACATTTTGTGAGTGTATGTGTCATCCATGGAATTGCCCAAAAATTTTACCACAGGGTTTGCCATGGAACATCAGTTTCCAGACTGACAGTAGTGTTAGGTAAAAATTGATACCATCGTTAAATACGTTTTTTAAAAAGCAGGATTATTCCAAACGAAACAGGTTGCTTCTCAGAGCCTTTGGATACAAATCTACATGGAGGAAATATGGATATGCACCATTCCTCTTTATTTGGCCCTAGAACATGGATCTCATGAGATTTGTATTCCATGGAGTTCATTTTAATAAACAGTGGGCATTCTCTAATGATCCCATTGGTCTTCCAAAGCAGTAGCGCACATTTCTAGAGAAATTCTGCACCATCCCAGCACCACAAACCCCATGCCACACTGTGCCAATGCCTCACACACTGAGCCATGCAGTGTGGTCCTCCGACCCAGGGCCACCTGAAGTTGAGCAATTCCAGCTGCACAATCTGGATCACGTCACTCCAGCCACAGAAGCTTTTGGGTTTTTAAAAAATCCCCACAATCTGTCTGAAAGCAAGGACTTCCACATGTTGCCTGAATACAGGACTAGAGACAGCTCCTTTCATTGCCTTGGAAGTTTATTGCCCTTTCATTTCCCTGAGTGCAGAATCCCATCATTCTCCAATTATGAGAGGAGAGAGAGAGGCCGCCCAAGGTTTTTGCATGCTGCCTCTTGTTATTCTGTCTCCTCTGGCTCTTCTAGTGTCTTTTCTGTTTAGAGAAAGGAATTCTAGACTCTCAGCCTCTTAGGAGTGTGGAAAACCAAGGAGAGATTTCTCCAATCTGTAGCCACTCTTAACTTGGCTCTTCCTCTTTCACTTCCCTTCCAGAGCCTCTGTTGAACAGCTTCTGTGGGGAGGTGCTCTCTCCCTCCAGAGGCAGCCTGGCTCCATGTTTTCACAGTTTAGATTTTTCAAAAGTTCTTAACCGCACTCTGTCTCATGGGAACGTCATCCAATGGGTTCCAAACAAGTGTGATCCTGCTTCCACACATGTAAAATATGTCTTCCCCAATCTGGCAAGTGACTCTACTTGTCTCAAATCCACATCTTAAAGGTCCCATAAGCAGTATGAACTTCGGTTCTTGAGCCCAAAATGTCTTCTTGCTGAATTAACCTTCAGTCATCTCACCCAATCTCCATGGTTCCAGGGGGCAAGTCTTTGTGGTGCCGAAGATATTATTAACCTCTTTAATTGGGGGACCCTCTCCTCAGAATTTAGACTTCCTGCCCTGGGCTTAGGTCAACAAATGCCATACAGAAAGTTAGTGTTTCTACTTTTGACCTTAGCTACAACTTGTGCTTGGTTGAAGATTGCTAACTGTTTAATAGACTAAGACAAATTATCTTTAGTTCTAGAATGACATGAAGCTTCCTAGGACTAAATTATGCAAAGGAAAATTCAGGCTAAAGAACGCATATAGACAAACAGACATTTTTTAATGGCCTTGGGAATTCTGTTTTATTAGCAAGAAGAAAAAAAAACAATTCTTGTTTTCCCTTGACTTGAGTAGATGTTCTACAGTCTTTACTAGCAATCTAGTTGGCACTTTAAGGTATTTTTCTTTGTTTGTTTGGGTTTTTGGATTTTTAGAGACATAGTCTTACTCTGTCACCGAGGCTGGAATGTAGTGAGTGGCACAGTCAGAGCTCACTGCAGCCTCAAACTCCTGAGCTCAAGCCATCCTTCCACCTCAGTTTCTGAAATAGTAGCTGCTGGAACTACAGCTATACACCACAATGGCTGGCTTTTTTTTTTCTTTTGGTACAGATGGAGTCTCGCTTTGTTGCCCAGACTGGTCTCAAACTCCTCATGGCTTCAAGTGGTGCTTCTGCCTCAGCCTTCCAAAGTGCAGGGATTACAGGCATGAGCCACCGTGCCTGGCCAGTGCTTTAAGATTTTACATGAACATTTCACTTTTCTTATTATTTATTCCCATAATAATACTTTCAGATCAGATGTTATTGTATCTTGCTATTATACTTTGATTATTTTATGAACACATTGGTGTTTCTGAAGAAGTTCTTATGGGTTCAAGTCTTTTTCCTATTGTTGGGATCCTGAACTCTGATGCAGGAGTTCTGGATTCTAACCCCTGTGTGACTGTAAGCAAGTCCCTTTCTCTCTAACCCCTGTGTGACTGTAAGCAAGTCCCTTTCTCAGTTTCTACATCTATAAAATGAAAGAGGTATGTGGTGAACTAGATGATCTCTGAGGAACCTAATTCTGACCAACCTCTGGCAATTGCTTGTCCTTATTCACAAAATAAACAGAAATACAGAAAACAGGGCTGGATTCAGGGCAAACTTTTCCCTACTATTTGCCATACTCATTGTGTGTGAGAAATAAGATCTCATTATCTTTACATCTAAAAGGACAATATGCCCACAGCCATTAATTACACTCGATACAGTGACAATTATTTTTTAATGTAGCAACTCAGCTTGGTTCAAGTAAAGAAAATGTTGAGAGAAAGTTCAAGTCCTGAAACTGCTAATACTTCCTGTGATGGTATGTGGGGCGCTGTGGGGGTAGGGAAGAATAAGCCAGACAGTTCATCTTAGGGGTAACCTCTTTGGTTTATGTAAAATGTATGACTCAAAGCAAATGCATTCTTGTAGGCTGCCATGCCTGAAAGAGGATGAAGCCTCTCTGAAAAGAGATTGGGCCCTTTATATGCTTAATCAGCTACATCTCTATGTTCTGTGTTGCGATGTCTAATTTCCAGAGGAAAGATCATTTTCAAACCACATAAATGATGATGCTTTTGGAAAAAAAAAAAAAGAAACCAACAGAAAGAAAACCCACTCCTCCTAAATGTAAAGATTTTGATATGAACTTGCTTATTGTTTGTATTATACACCCACATCTTGATGCTGAGTGTCTCTGAAATCATTTCAGTTTCCAGAAATCATTTGAGACACTCCTACACCCCAGGGCTTTGATAAACAGTCCAGCTTCTACAGAAAGTAATGAGTGTGTGTGTGTGTGTGTGTGTGTGTGTGTGTGTGTGTGTGTGTGTCTGTGTGCTTGACAGAGAAAGACAAGTTTTAGGGTAGAGAGAGGGAAAGTGAGAGCACACTTGTGAACTGCACAGCATGGGCACCTTCAAAGACTGAAGTAGATTCTACTGTAATGTACAAAGGAATTCAATGAGCATGAATCATGAATTTCTCTTTGGAGACTGCAACAAACTTTAGGGTAATTTCACTCAAATGCTAAGAATAACGATCCAGGAACTTTTCTAAGAGCTTTAATACATACTAATGCATATATTATTTACAAAATGTCTATGAGGCTGATACTATTATTATCCCATTTTACAGATGAAAACACTGAATCACAAAGAATGACCTGGATGCGATTAGAGACTATTATTCTAAGTGAAGTAACTCAGGAATGGAAAACCAAACATCCTATGTTCTCACTGATAAGGGGGAGCTAAGCTATGAGGGCACAAAGACATAAGAATGATACAACGGACTTTGGTGACTTGGGGAGAAGAGTAGGAGGGGGTGAGGGATAAAAGACAACAAATACGGCGCCACGTATACTGCTCAGGTGATGGGTGCACCAGGTTGGCACAAATTACCACTAAAGAACTTAGTTATGTAACCAAATACCACCTGTACCCCCAATAACTTATGAAAAAGTAAAATTAAAAAAGAAGGTCCCCAATCTCTTGATCATTAACACTGAATTAAAATCCTGCCTGACTACTGTCAAGACACAAGATACCACTTTCTCTGGGAAGCACTTTCAGTGAGATGGAATCTCAGTTTGCTCTGAGCCTCTTCATGACACTGAAGTCTCTGTCCTAACTTACAGTAATCTATGCACATGCCAAATCATTTCTGCAGGACTCTAAGCTCCTCTGATCAAGGTGATTTTAAATTTATTCCTATGTTCCCACAGCATAGCAAAGCACCTGGCACTGGGTAGGCACCTAGGAAATATTAGTTGAATAAATGTATGAAGAAACTCAAGTTTCAGACCCAAGTTCTCTGCTAGCTGAATCTTGAGACGACTGTTTGTGACTTTTAAAACATTGTCCTGCTTGTTTTTAGCCCTGTGGGTTTTCCCCCTGAATTCATCTTCACCACCTGGATGATTATGGTGTGTAGTCTTTCTATCTCGCCTGGAAAACAGGTTTCAAAAGAGATATTGGATTCCGAAGTTTGTTGCACTCCCCCACTCCTGATCCTAAAGTGAACTTCACACAGGATAAACCAATATGGTTCATCTTTGCTCTCATGGAGTTCCTCATCCTTTTAGAAACAGAGCAGAACTCTAGGAGAACACAGGTCCAGCCTCATCTCCAAAGAGCAGCAAGACCCTATAGAAAACTTGAGATATAGCAAGATGCCTCTCATAAAGGTGTAATCTTATAGGAAGACCATCAAAATAACCCATCAAAGGTCATCGACTCTAACCATCTTATTTGGCAGATGGGGATGATGTGTCTCAGAGAGAGGAAATGAGTTGCCAAAGGTAACAGATCAATCTAATAAAATCAGTGGGAACAGACCCAGGGAAGGTAACTTCCAAATGAGATTCTTTTCCCTATCACATTTTGCTGACTTTTAAATCGATGATTCCTAAAATAAAGCCTATTTGGTTACATTTGGGGTAAAAGCTTGATTTAAGTTAGAATAAGTCCTCAGGCTTCAACAATACTAATCCTAAGTTACTGAATGACAGGGGGTCTCTATTTTTGATCACATACTAAATGTTTGTGCCTACAAAGCTATGGCAGGATAAATTAGTTGGTTGGTGTCAGGAGAACATGAGTCACCATTCTCACCAGCAATAAATCCAATTGCTGGCATGGAAAAGCTTAAATTAAAAATGACAGCTGAGATTGGAGCATGCTGGCCTCATTCTATCCAGGGTTCTTCAGTCCATGGCCAGGCTGGTGGAAAATGTTACATCGTCCTCACAGTGATGGTCAAGGGTTTTTAGGTAGTTATCATCACTTGATGTTGCTAGTGGCTGAAAAGAGGGCAAAAGCGAACAATGACAAGCACATGAAAGCAGGAGACACATACTTGAGTCTTAACGTTGACCCTGGCTTTTGGGGGACTTTGGACATGACACATGTCTCTGTGAGCTCCATTTTCCCCTTCTGAAAATTGACGGGAGTGGGGTGTGTTATATGTAGGGTCCCTTCCACTTCTGGTATTTATTTAACCCATGAATTTATCAGTCCTCTTTTTCTCTAGTGTGGTTCTGTGAGTTCTCAGGTGAGCAGAAGCTCAGAAACTTCTCATCTCAGCTAACAGTCTTGACATCATCAGGGAAAGGCCATTTTGGGGTACCAATCTTAGAGCCAAAAGAGCAAGCTCAGGCTGAGTGCAGTGGCTCGTGCCTGTAATCCCAGCACTTTGGGAAGCTGGGGTGGGTGAATCACTTGAACCCAAGAGTTTGAGACCAGCCTGGGCAACATGGCGAAACCCGTCTCTACAGAAAATATAAAAACTAACTAAGCTTGGTGGCACAGGCCTGTAGTCCCAGCTATCAGGAGGCTGAGGCATGAGAATTGCTTGAACCTGGAAGGCAGAGGTTGCAGTGTGTTGAGATCTCTCCATGGCACCCCAGCCTGGGTGACAGAGCGAGACTCTGTCTCCAGAAAAAAAAAAAAAAGCAAGCTCAATTCCATTTTTAAACCCCCAACCCTTCCTCTAAAAAATTCAGGTAATAATAACCTATTTCACAGAGTCATCTTCTGGGTCAAATGAGACTATGCAGGCCAAAGTGCTTTGTAACCTGAAAACCATAAGGGGTTGAATGGCTGATGATGAGTTTGAAGATGGAGATATAGATGAGGAATTAAGGACGCGTTCCGACTTTCCATAAAGATACAAATGAGCTGTAGGTTCAGGGTCAATAGGTAAGTCAAAGGTAGGAAGGGAGATGTTCCATCTGAATTCCTGTCCTCTGCCCACCGTGAGAATTACACCAGAGGCCTGTGCATTAACTCTTTCTTGAGTTGCAACCATCACTCCTCTGTCCTCCCAATTTAAGAGGAAGTATCACCTGTCTTATGTCTTGTGTCTTCCTTTCCCCCACCCCTATCACTGCAGACCCAGCTGGGGTGTCAAATCAAAACTCCTGTACAGATATTTCACCCTCACTTATTTAGTCTTCTGTGCTATCTAGAACAGCAGAGGTGCTCCCTCCACCCACACACTTCCCTTTGTTTTGAGGGCTGCAGCAGACTGGCCTGTGGCAGTTAGAGCTCCTGGCCGGAAAGGCTGCTCAACCTCCAGGTCTTTTCCTGGCATGGGAGTCCTGGGGAGCTCAGCAGGTTACCTGACATTTTTCCAATGGTAAAGCATAATGCTATCTGGTAGCAATAGCACATTAGGTAGAAAACACAGTTTTTCATATGAATTCACAAGTTTATGGAGTTGAAAAGGACTTTAGGAGCTATCTGGTTCAACCCCCTGTTGTTTACAGATACAGAAACTGAGCCCTAGGGTAGAGAAGTAACATGCAGTATCATTTAGAGACAGAGCCAGAATGATCTTCAAAGGACATCCAGGCCAAACTCCTCATTGGAAAGATGAGAAAACTGTTAACTAGCAATGGAACACGGTAGTTAACATACAGCTAACAAGGTCAGCCGACCTGCTCTTGAGTTAAAGAACAGCACTGAAATTCACAACCTCTGATTCAAAGCTCAGATTTCATTTCATGAGACATAGAAGGTACACGATGGGGAAACTATGTATATGAAATCCAGGTTCTAAGGATATAGAGATTAAAAACAATAGGTTATTATATTAATATAAATCTGGGGGAAATACATTTATATCCATGTTTTGGAATTTCAGTGTTACAAGAGCTGCATTATATATTCCTGGGTACATGATATGATCAAAAGCATAATTAAATTTGTGGTAGAGGTTTAGGGTATATTTTATAGGCATAGAATAACCACTAAGAATAAGTTTCACTCCAACCCCGAGGCCCAAAGGAGCCTTGTGAAAAGTCAATTTTCTATTCTGAGAAAGCAACTTACCTGTGATGGTCCAAAGGTAGGGCCTACCAAGTAGAGACTAAGTCTGGAAATGGAGATATCCACGTGTGCTTGGGCCAAAGTCTGTTACTTTCTGAAGTATAGTTTAGCTTTGGGGCTGGACCATGGCATGCTTATAAATGTTTAACAACTGACTTTCAGGAAAGAAGCCCTCATTTGTTGTGTTTGCCAATATCCTTAGTGTAAATATTCTCAGCATGGCTGAATTCAAGCCACCAAATCAATATCACTGAATGTGGTATCTGGAAGAGACACACAACAGCACACCATTATACAATATTTCTAACACACAAATGCAAGAAATACAGATAACCTCAAGAGCATGTTTAATAATGAAATACCCTAAAATAAATAGGAAGTGGAGAGTTTTTAGTATTTATTACCATTATTCTTATATGATTCATGTTTATATAATTTGCTTTTTAATAATGACTGTGCTTTTCCAGCCGTTCACAAAATTCCTGATAATTTAACAGTTAGCTCTGATAAAGTGGAACGAGCCAGCTCCCAGCATTCCAAGGGGCCAGATAGACCTGGGTTTGAATCCTCATCCGTTGTTCTGCTAGCTATGTGCCACTGGAGAGGTTTTCAACTTCTTTGAGCTTTAGTTCTTTCTACTCTTAAAGTGACAACAGTAATAATAATTTCATGGATTTGTTGGTCATTAAATGAGATAGTGCTTAGCATAGTAGCTATACAATGATAAATATTCTGTGTCTGTACTAGTATTCCCCAAAGCCAAATTCATTGCTTAATAAACATTTTGCAGGGATGCATTTCATGGGTGTTTTGTATTGTACATTGTCTGCAGTATTGGGCACTACGGGGTACAAAGTGCCTCAGACATGACCTGCCCTTAGAGGGTTCACAGTCTATCAGAAGGGGATCTAAGACATGGACACCAGTAAATTTATAATACAGAGCAAGCTATGGTCAGCTCATTAAAAACAAAGAGCCTGGGCAATGAAGAAAAGGGAGGATTTATGGAGGTGATTGCATTTGAGTCACATATTACAGAATAGACTGGATATACAGAGATGTCCAGAAAAAGATTTCCCAAGAAGAAAGAGTAAGGGAAGCAAAGGCAAAGATAAAGGAACAGGGAGGCACAGACTGTACAAGATGTGGTGGAACTGAGCATGAAAATGGGCCCTGATGAGAATGACGGAGAGGCAGGCAACCTCCAGGTCACGTTCACCTTGAATGCTGAGGAATTCGGTTTATGTTCATACAGGTAACAGTGAGCCTGATAAGTGACACAAATCATGTTTTTCAATTACCTATCGTATTATTTTAAATATTATACTTTTTCACTGAATAAATTTTAATGGCAACTGTTCTTTTCTCCTTTAAAAGAAATAGTTAAGAGTTAATTAGATAGTGAAATACAGTTTTAAACTAAATAAATCTCCCTGGTGGAAAAAATTCCCATGCTCAGGGTTAGTAGGTAACATTATAATTCCCAGTTGAAAATGAAGTCATTGTTTAAAGGCTTTGATAAATATTAGGAAGGCTCAGGCCAATGGCAGTATTTCATGAGTTTTGAATTGTCTGCCACGTCCCTCTTGCGTTATGCTTCACACACAAAAAAGTGAGATGACCTACATCTTTATCTGCTCCAGTCTGAAGCTGCTATATATAGTCTTTGGTTATGAATGTTTTTTCCTTTGAAAAGGTCAGACCTTGCACATGTACCGTCAATGCATAGCTCTGCGTATTAAAGAGCAGGAAGGCAAGTTTGTAAAAAGCATTGAAATATTACTGATACGGGGAAAGCTTGGCAGTTTGGTGAAAAAGTAATGGCCTCCAAACTCTCTGTGAGAGAAGATAGGGAAACCTCTCTCTTGTGATTACAGAAGCATTTTCCTTCTGGCTAAAGCAACACTTCGCTGTCAGCCCACATGTACAGAAGCAGGGACACTCCCACCCCCAAATCTCTCGTATATGTGGGTGCACACACTCACCCCATCAGAGAGACACTAGGCTCCGTTAACTCCTCTTTCCCACTTCAAACCCCCATGGAACATCTGGAGGTGGAGCTGGGGAAGGTACCTTGGCCAGATAAATGCAAACACATTTTGGGGTTTCCGTTTGTACACAGGGTGCAGCAGCCACCCTTGGCCAACATCGAAACACCAGAGAGAATGTGGGGGAGAGTTGAACTCTTACTTTTAAGCCAAAAGTTCATAGGTTCAAATACACCTCTGATGTCAGCTACTCCCAAGGGCTAACCCTTGAGTCTGAATGTTCTGAAAAGATTGAGCTGCTTCAGGAAAGAGGCCTGATGATTCAGTTTGGATCTTTTCTCAACAAGACCAAGTTATTTCCCAGAATGAAATTATTTAATAACTATGTGGAACAGATGTGATATTCTCTTTTTTAAATAAACAAGAAATTGAAGTCCAAAGAGATAAAGTGACTTGCCCAAGTTCACTGGACAGTACGGGAGATGAGCAGGCTTCTTGACCAGGTCATCTCCCCCATGAGGTCTGTCTCCTGTGGATTCAACCGGATGTTCTTGTCATGTGCCCCAGGAACCAGCACTGAGATGGGCAGTGTTGCCATAGAAAACAAAGGCTGGCACTGTAGGTGTCTTCAATTAGTTCCTATCTACCTGTTAAGCCTCATACAGGGGACATTACGAAGTGGGAATCTCCTGGTTATAGTAAGTAAAGTATTAGGCTGAAGGCCAGAAGAATCTGGTTCTGGTTTTAGATCAGATGTTGCTTATTCATTTACTCACTCATTTATTCATTCAATAAATATTCATTGAGAGTGTGTCAGGCCTCAATCTAGGCACTGGGAATACAGTGTTGTGAATCAAAAGAGACATAGTCTTGATCTCATGGAGCATGGGGCATAGACAAACTGGTGGTCTCCTATATGCACATTGCAGATTATACTTCTCTCTATATATATTTATAATATGTAACAATTATATATATATATATATATATATATAAAATATATATATTGCTTACCCCTTTATCTGCCCCTACCATGTAAGCCCATTACAGACAAGAGCTGTGTTTAATCCATTTGTGAATCTCATTGCTTGCCACCAAGTGGGTACTGGCTGAAAAATGATCTGTAAGGCTTCCTCAGTCATTCTTCAAAAGGAATAAAGGATGCTTAATAAGAATTACAAGTGATTTTTGTGACACCTATTTCTTTACTAACATGGTTACTACTGAAGCCTTGTTCTTGGGCTCCACTGAGGAGGCCACAGATGCAGTAACTCCTTCATATCTTCCACCCCTGACACCTTCTGCCACCTGCCTGACTGGGCTTTATTTTCCTAATCTAGCTAAGTTGGCCCCCTCCTGAGGGTGCCTGTCTCATCTCCCAGTCCTGAGCCTCCCTGGTCCAGGCCCTGCTGATCCCCCACAGAGTTTGCTCGCTGATAGCTGGGAAAGGTTTGGGGCCTGTCGAGGTTGCCAATATGGTGACTCTGAGGCAGTGAAATTCCTAGATTTAAATAATTCAAGGACTGAGCATTTGTAGTTAAATGAGAAAGAAAAGAAAAAAACTCATCGTAGCAGTAGAAGCTATCCAAGAAAAGCAGGCTGCTTCCCTGGGCAAGGAATTCCCCATGGCTGGAGGAGTTTCCCAGGAGCCAGGCCGCCACCCCAGTGAAGCAAAGGTGTCAAGTGTGGGACAGAGGAGGGTCACTCCTGAGGTTCCTATAAACCTCATCGTCTATGGTTACGTCTCCATTCTTTGTCATTTTGAGAAGTAATGACACACCAAATCCCAGAAATTTCCTCCTCCTTTTTCCCAGATGAGTCTAAGTTGAAAAAATAACTTTTATTTAATCTATCTACCAATTCACAGAGTATGGCAATTGTGCTGATCTCAGGTAAATGTCCTTCTCCTATTTCATTAGTTTAAGTCTCTTAAAAATCAATTTTTGATACACTATTCACCTGCTCCAAAATCCTTCACAGTTCCCCCATCCACTCCAGGCTAACACCCTGTTGCTTTAGCCTGGCACTCTGGACCCTCCACCTTCAGGCTCCAGAACATCACCTTTTCAGCCTCACCTGGAACTGCTCTTTATCCACCCCCTTGGTTCTACTCTGCTCAATGCATGGCCACTGGAACAATCCTCATCTTTTCCATTTTCACATTCTTCTTTACATTATTCCAGTACCAGTCATACTTGTAGTAACTTATTTCCTTATTCTTTGGAGTATTTTCTTATTTGCTTATACTTCTAGACAGCATGGACTGTGTCTTCATCATTACACACCCAGTGCCCAGTCAGCCACTCAGGCCATGTATTGTTTGGAATTAAACTGAATTACAAACATTTTCTTTTCATGGAGGGAGACAGAAGAGTATATACAGATTTTGTAGCCAGACTACCTCAGTGTGAGTCCAAGCTTTACTATTTGCTAACGAGGTGACCTTGACAGAGTTACTTAAACATCTTGGAACTCACTTTCCTCCTCTGTAGAATGGGAATAATAACAGTCCCTGCCTGATATTGTGAGTTGATTTTTATAAAGTGCTTACTTCCTTGACAGGCAGGCACACAGCTCTCCACTCAGGTAGCGCCTATTCATTCTTCAAGGTGCCCCTCTATTTCTCCCTCCTCCACAGATATTAATTCTATTTTCCATGTATAAAGCACTTTAGAGTTTACGAAGACCTTTCATATGTGTTTTCACATTTAATCATCACAGTGGTATGGGAGGTAGGTGTTGCTGTCCCCAGAGAGTTTTGATGACACAGGTAAAGCAGGGGGGAGGGCCAAGGGATGGGAGCCGAGAGACTGGTTTTCTATCCAGGGTATGACCAGCTACCACGTTTTTCCTCCGTTCTGAACCAGTGGGATGGTACAGCACTGTGTAGCATGTCACCAGGTTAGCCTCCTTTCTGCCTTAAGAGTCCCCTGTGGATGCACCAAAACCCAGAGTCAGTACTGTTGTTCCTGCTGTGCCTGAGCATGATATTTGCATTTCCAGATCAGGCTTAGTCTCACAGCCATTTCAGGTGAGGAGGGACTTACTGGTTCCTGCAACTTTCTGGAGGCTTTGCGGTTTCATTTCGCCTCTGCTACAGATTGTTCTGTGACCTCTCCTCCGTCGCTGGACGCAAACCTTTCTCATTGCGAGATATTAGGTAACAGCAGAACAGAACATCCAAGTTAGAAGGAATTTTGGAGATGAGTAAGTCAATTCCTCAAAACCATCATCGGGAGGAATGAACAGTGAGTTCTAGAAAAATAAGCTACGTGCCCAAGGACTGTGCTAGATTATGTGCTCCTCGGGGCAGGGCCATGTTCAAGCAATAAAGAAATAAGCATGTGACACTTGCTTTCAGAAAGCACACAGTCCAGTCAACTACATCCTACTCATCTTAACATCCCAAATGGCTAACCCAGGGCCTAACACACACAACAGGTGCTCCATAGATGGTTCCTGAATAAGTGAATGAATTAATGAATGACACCTTGATAGTCACCTGCTGAGCTGGTGCCAAACCTTAAACTTCAGATTTCTATGCTGGGCTCCCACTGCTCACACTTTCTGCCTCCCCCCATTCAGACTCATAGTAAGATTCCAGAAACAGCCAACAAACACGACAAAAATGCATGCAAATATTCAGTACCCATCATGTTTATTCACGATTCACAAGTGTATTCCCAGTCTTCTTCTACAAGACTTTCTGTCTCTATCGTGATGTGACAGAAGCTAAGCAGAGAAACAGAGCTTCCAACCGAAGACCAGCACTGACAGAGCCAGGAGCTGCCTCTTAGAATGCCAGTGCTGCCTAAAATGTTCCCAACGCCTTGCTCTTCAAATAGGAACCAGCATGTGACACATATGGGCTCATGATGGATATCTTAACATGTTTCCAATTTTGCCTGATTTTCACTCATTTCATAGAATGTCTAAGCTGGAAAATGCCTTGGAGATCATCAGACTTAATAATTCTTTTATAGGACAGTTAGAAATCTGAGAGCCAGAGGGAGAAAATGAGTGGCTCATGGTCACATAAGCTATCAGTGGTTCAGACTGACCCCAAACCCAGGATTCCTAGATTCCAGCTAAGAGATTCTTTTTCTGCCCCATACTGCTGGATTCAGCATTAAGCCAGCAGACCAGTCAAGTGTAAGCTTCTTGAGAGCGCAGGCTGTATCTATGCCTTAACTTTCTATCTCAGATATCTAGCTCAGTGGCTTGCATGTCACAGAAACTCCTTCTCTACCCAGCACCATGGTGTTCTCAGGGCTTTCGTGTTCACCATGAGCTCCATTTTACGTATGAGTGAGCCTCATGTTGCTCAAATGGACAAAGGGCTCACAGCCTCAGAAAAATGGTAGCAGAACTTGAACCCTGATCATTGGACAACGAATTCATGACCTTTCTCTGTCCTGTATAACCCAGGCAATGACTTTGATTACCAAGTGAATAAATGATTATGGGATGAATGGATAAAAGACTGACAAACATAGCAATCACTCACTCACTCTTAAAAAAGAGACTTTAAAAAATAAATAACTCTAGACCCTCACTCAATGAAAAGTTCTTACTTGGAACCCATGGTGGCTTGCTTTGGCTCTGTCAACTTTCATTTCCCTTCATTGGACACCAGCGTATGTGTTTAGGGAAAAGGAAAAGCTAACAACACTTAACCTCTTCGTTCTTTTTCTGATATTAATCCTGTCCAATTTGGATGATTTTTAAAAGCACAAGGAAAGACATTTAAGCCACGCAAATATCCCCACCCAGAGATTACCAGTAGTTAACATTTTGGTGAATATCCATCATCTTTTTAAAATCTTTTTTTCCAAAGCTTATAAACAAATGTTAATGGATTTATACTGAAAAACTGCTTAGTAATTTGTTTTTGTCATTTAATAATAAATCACAAATATCTAATTAGGTCACAAGTTGATCAAGAGGGAGAATGAGCATAATATTTTGACAACGTTTGATCGGTTGAGTAACACACAGATGATGAGATTCCCAAACACTGCTTTCCATTGATTATTTTAAGGGGCCAGAGAAGACCTATTACCAGTCCTTGCCTGGGCTCTTCTGCTTCTAAGATGACCATGGCTATAACATGGTTAAGGTATGAGTAATTATAATAGCTTGAAAGAACAGCTTACATTTTGCTAACCTCTCTTACAACACACTCACAACATGTCAATCACTGTGATCAACAGAGAAGGAAACCTCACACATCTCCTGATCCTTACACAGCCCTGGAAGAGAAGCAGATTCATGTCATTATTTTAAAGAGGAAAAACTTGAGGATCAAGGAGATCATGTGACAGGCCTGCCTTTTGGGTTTTTGTTTGTTTGTGCGTTGTTAAATAACATCTTTAGAGAGAAGAAAAATGAACAAAGTTCAGAGGGAGTTCTTACGATTGAAGATTAGAAAAAGATTTTATTCATTCATACTAGAGAGACTAACACATTCTTGGTCTTTCATTCCAGACAACTCTTTATACCTACCACACTGCTTCCTGACTTAGAACACCTTTGAAAGTTTTGGTGATTTTAGCTAATTTCATAGAACATTTTAAGATATATACATATAAACATTCTGCGTTCATTCCTGCCCCCACCTCTGTCAACAACGAGTGCTGACAGTGCATTCTGTGGCCTCCACGGATGGGCTGGCTGCCTGTCGCATCTATGAACAAGGTTTAATTTGATTAACGTGGGCCACCAGTCAGGACGACCTCCTCTGCTCAGCGAGGCAAGGGCTGCTGGGCATGGCTGGCTGGAGGACCAGAGAGCAGTTGTGATTCATTTCTGCCCTAGGCACCCACCTGGAGGGCCTAGTGCAAGTGCCGTGGGATCAGGGGAAAGTGAGAGGCTGCAGGCGCCCTGGCTGTGAGCTGAGCTTCGGGAGTAATAGTGAGAAGAGGGGTGACAGCAGCAGCTGCTGAGGTTGATATTTATATAATGACTCTCTGTGTTTGAGGCAGGAAGTGAAACTGAGGTTGTGCTGAGACACTTTCCTTCCCCCATACCACTGCCCACGGTGGCTCTGGTGGGTGACCCAGGGAGAGCCTCAGCAGATACAGACCAGGCTCCAGCCCCTTACTGGGGTGCCAGAGCTAAGGCTCTGTGGGCCCAAGACGCTCCCCCTCCTTATCCGTGTTATTGTCCTTCCTTTCTCTCCACCAAGTTCCGCCTCATGGTGGAGAGAGCATGACTGCTCCCCTGCAGCTTTGTAGGAATGCCATAAGGGACCGTGGGGACAATATCTACAAAACACGAAGCCAATCCCGCATCTCTGGAGAATGAGCTTTAAAGCTCCTTATTACTTTTCTATGACCCCTTTTCTGACACCATCACCTGTGGTTTTTGTGGATTGTTTTTCCCTGACTTTTACACCTGCCTCAAGCAAACTTCATGCCTGGTTTCTCTTCCTTCCTTCCCCAACATTAATACCTTTTGGAACCATCTTGGACGTCACAGCAAATGTCCCATTCGGTGCTCCACTTTCCTCTTGCTTAAGTCCAGGTTTAGGAATTCCATTCTTACTTGTCTAAAACAGAAAGGCATTTTAATATAGATGATGTTCCATCTAGAGAGGCCTTCCTATTCTGCTTCTCACCCTAGTGTTGGGGGATTATTTGAAACATGGAGTGTTTACAGCTCAAAAGGACTTAAAAACTCTCTGGCCTCTGCTTCTCAGTGACTGAAGGAGAAGCAAAGACCTTGTTAGAACTGCAGATCCTGAGGCCGTACTTCAGACCTACTGAATCAGAATCTGTATTTTAACAAGATCTCCAGATGATGCACATGGACATTACACTTTGAGAGGCACTGTCTTCTTAACAGTTGGAAGAAATAAAGGCCTAAGAGGGAAGCAGACAAGCACAAGGTCATCAGCAAGAGAATGCCACCAGGATAGAACTTCGCAGTCTGTTTAGTTCAAGTCCCTTTCCTCTATATGAGGCCTTAATAAAGATATCGTTCCAATCCCAGCACTATGACACAAGCAAAGCAATCTCTCTTCCCTTTTTATTTTTACTCTAAGTTTCATCTACGGTATGTTTGCAATGTGTTTGACTAATAGAAAATCAATACAAATGATTTCACAACACCACTTTTGAGCTCTTGTCTGTCTAGGTTGCCATGCTAGTTGCTGAGTTCCATAGTCCAGTGTGCTTGATCAGGGATACTTTCCCCACACTTTATTTGAAGTGAGCTTTTGAGTAATGGCAAGAAAAGAAAGATGTGCCAGGTGCAGTGGCTCATACCTGTAATCCCAACACTTTGGGAGGCCGAGGTGGGTGGATCACCTGAGGTCAGGAGTTCAAGACCAGCCTGACCAACATGGAGAAACCCCATCTCTACTAAAAACACAAAATTAGCCGGTCATGGTGGTACATGCCTGTAATCCCAGCTACTTGGGAGGCTGAGTCAAGAGAATCACTTGAACCCGGGAGGCCGAGGTTGTGGTGAGCCCAGATCGTGCAATTACACTCCAGCCTGGGCAATAAGAGCAAAACTCTGTCAAAAAAAGAAAAAGAAAAAAAAAAGCAAGCAAGCAAGAAAGGAAGAACAAAGTAAAGAAAAGATGTGTTGTCAGATGTTACAGCTGGCCCTAGTTTTGCCCATCAGAGACCTTGCCAGGAAGAAATATAAATCACAGCATATTTTAGAATCACAAAATGACAAAACTGGAAGGGACCATAGAGATCATTTTATCCAACCCTTTCAATACTCAGATGGGGATGACAAGCTACAGAGGGAAATGACTTGCTCAGTTTCATTCAACAAGTTAGATGCAGATTTGGGGCAAGCATTCAAATTGCTGGCCTATCAAGTCAGGGCTCCATGCTGAGTACTCCCACCCTCCTTCACACACACACTAAATAGAATGAACAAACCGATTAAGTAAATCACCTGGACTGATGACATTTACTCCAGAATACTGGAGTAAGTCATGAATAAAACTGTGGAGCCATGGTTCAGAATGCACAGCCTGCTCATTATAAACGATCACTGAGCCAGAGGGAGCATCACACTGCCAATAGTATTTCCACCCATATGAAGAGCTACCTGGGAATTCCAAGCTAAGAAATCTCATTGCCATGTCTAGAATTCATAACAAAAACAAACAGCAATAACTACAAAGAGAGCTTGCAAATTTCATAGAAATCAGGAATCTCTTTCATGGAAATGTAACAAACAACTTGTTATGGGGAAAAACAACAGAAGGATTTTAACAAACCCATGTTCTTTAAGAGTCTAGGACTAGGGCTAAGTAGGGAACTATTGAAACTCAAATATTTAAATTTTCAGAGATTCAAAATTATTGTGATTAGATTTTTACACCAAAGAACAGCTTGGTGGCAGAACTATTGGGTATAGTACGTGTCATCTTTGACAAGGATCACGGAAACAATATAGCAATATTTGATTGCAACGTTTTTGAATAGAAGTTATTAACATAAAGAGCACCAGAAATCAGAAAACTAGAGTCAGTAAGACACTGACTTGGGTCTTACTTCATATTTTAGTGAAATACATGGAAGAAGTACAAAGTCGTGAAACATTCACTTTTGCAAATGCCACTGAACACTTCTAGTCATCATAGTGCCTCATTTTCAGATTACATTAAGGGTTTCACCATTGGTATTTTATCTGACGTTTGAGATGCCCCCTGCAAGGTAAGTAGAAAGAGGTCTGTCATCTTCATTTGAGTCAAGAGACCCAAGCCTCAGGAAGTAATGTCTTTCCAAAGTTTATAGGACTCGAATCACAGTTGGACTACTCCAAATTCACTCTCTTTCAACCATACAATGTTGCTTCTGGGTAAAGAAATATTACAACACACAGTAACTGTTAATGTCTGCACACCTCTTTGTGTTGTATTTTTTTGTAGAGATGGGAAGTCTCACTATGTTGCCCAGTCTGGTCTTGAACCGTGGGCTCAACCAATCCTCCTGCCTTGACCTCCCAAATGGCTAGTATTACAGGTGTGAGTCACTGCACCCAGCCTGCACAGCTCTTTTGGAAGTTACAAGCATTAGGACAACTCTGTGACATGGGGGAGAAACACAACTGATTGTTGTTGAGAACCCACTATATGTGAGCTGGAGCTATCCATATTAGATGCTATACATAAGTATCTCACTGAATTATGACAAGGACTCTGTGAAGAGGGTGTTATTTTTTGCTTTTTGCATATTAGGAAACTAAGAAAGGTTAAGCAACCTGTCCACAGTCACAAAGCTAGAAATTGATAGAGCTAGGGTTTGAATTCTGAGTCGGTTCAGGTTCAAATCCCTTGTCTCCCGGTCAAGTATTTCTATTATCTCAATGCTACAGCTGAAGAAATTGACTTAGAGATGTTAATGAGCCACGATCTTACAGCTAATAAATCATAGAGAAAGGATTCAAACTGGAGTCCTCACAGGACATAAATATCTCAGAAGAATGAGAAAAAAATGTAATAATTGAGCTTCAGTTTTGGCAAATACAAAGTAGTTCTCTTAGGTAAAATATACCCCAATCTCTATTTATAAAATGATGGACTCTATCATATCACAGCTCAGGAAACACATTTTTGTCTATTTCATTTCACTTCCACAAACATGTATTAAGTACAACTTCTATACCAGGTATCACACAGGACACTTTTATGGACCATCTTTTTTTTTTCTCTGAGTCTCTTAAGTTTTTAAAGTATTGCTTTCCTCATTATACAAAGGAAAATTAGTGACTTGCAGTGTTACAAACTAATAATGGCAGAGTAGAAATTGTGATCAGCTCTAACAAAATTGAGCTCCAGTGGCTGCATAAGCTGAGATGCTCAGAGGAATGTTGGGTTTCATCAGAAAGAGTATGGAAGCCAGAGAGAAAGGCATTATCCCATATTCACATGAAAGCAGTGTGTGGGCTCGGAAAAAATGTGGCAGTTCTATTCATGGACCTTCAAGAAAAATTTAGTAGAGCTGGGGAGGTGGGAGAAGGACAGAGAAGAACTATTCAAATCACCAATATGACGGAGGCTTGTTGGTACAAAGATAGATTTAACAAAATTAGATTTTTCTCAATCAAAAAATGAGCAGACTGAGGAGGAATATAACAATACTTGATAGAATGGAATGATGCACTTAATCAGCAAATCTCAGAAAAACAGAACTATCCCAACCTCCCTTTACCCCAAAGTTTGCAAGAGTTAATTTTAGAGCAAAGAAAAAGAAAGTACTACTTTACATAGTAGATAGTAAATTTAAAGAGCAAGAGAGGTAGGGACTAACTGGTAGTACAGATGCATAAATGGTTTCAAAAAAGGGAAATTTAAATACCAGGACCTCATAAAATCCACATGGGTATATGAAAGATGTGGGAGACCTTAAATATCACCCAGCCCAACCTCTACTACTTCATGAATATCTGGCACATACTTGGTCACCTCCAGTGGCCAAGAGCTCACTCTTTTCCAAGGCAGAACATTCCAGCCTTGACAGCTCTGCATGTGAAAAAGTTCTTTCTAAGCTGGGTGCTGTGGCACACACCTGTAGTCCCAGCTACTTGAGTGGCTGAGGCAGGAGGATCCTTTGAATCCAGGAGCTTCCAGGCTGTAGCACTGTCATGGTGCCTGGGAATAACCACTGCATTGCTGCCTGGACATCATGGAAAGTCCCTGTCTTAAAAAAAGTTCTTTCTTAGGTTTAAACAAAACCTACCTCTATTTATTATATTCATTTTGACTTTATTTCTGTATTTAAGATTCCACTCAATAAATCCGAATACTTCATTTTTACATTCTGCAGGTATTTAAATTCAGCTGTCCGTTGTTGTTGTTGAAGTCAATGTCGTGACAGAAATCAAATTTACTCAGAAATCGTTTAGGGGGATATTCAAATTCTAAAAGAAGAATATAATGTGGCACTCTCAACTTGGAAAGGACCGAAGGAACAAATGGTGGAGCGGGAATCAGGAGACCTACCTTCTAATTGGGTTCTGTGACTATTTGTATGAAAATTCGTGTCACTGTATCTGCCACTAATTAGCAGATGGATCTTCCAGGGCAGGGACCTCAGATTTATGGACCACAAATCTCTTAACTGCAAAATAAAAGGGTTGAGCAAAATAGTGTTTATTCTCCCTCTGTCTCTGACTTGGACTCAGTTAACCAGTGGTGGTTCTGAGATCCAAATCCACTTCTTTTTGAAACTCTCTTTAATATACCACTACTGGAAAAGAGTTGTATCAATCTCTTAAGATGGACCAACCCAACTAGGTGGCGATTTTACTGACCATGATTACTGGTCACTAACTGTCCCACCTCCATTTCCTGTGAAAGCAAGTTCATCTAGGGATACAGCAGATTTCATCAGATTTTCATTTGTTTTGAGCTAAGCTGATTACTAATAGCCAGAGAAGGGTCGATAAGGAGAAAGCAAGCAACAAACAAACAGACCGAAATTTCTTTCCAGATCATAAAATTGACCCATGCATGGGACGGGACCCTGCCATAGACATGTTTAGGGCCAGTGAATCTGGTCTTCTCCCTACATAAATGGGACTCACATGAGCAAAGGAATTTTCTGTCTGTGGAAACCCTGTATGAATGATTATCCCCACCATTTGTATAGAAGAAGACCACACTAGCCCAAAGGCAGTGCTGAAAAGCACGTAGGTGTCTAGAGATTCCAAGGGTCTCCCGGCTGGTCAATGCCACAACTAAGACTGAAACAGCTGTCTCAGGACTCAGGATTCCCAGAGTTCCCCCTTCAGAACGTATTAAGCAGCAACTCCATGCCGGGAGTTAGCAACTGTGCTAACCTCACCAATACATCTTATCCCCTTTAATCTCTGTTATAAGCTCTGGGGAAGCAGGGATTTCAGCTGTCTTGTTTATAATTTTATCTGAGACTCAAGAACATCACCTGACACTTAATAGAAGATCAGTAAATGTCTGTTAAATAAATTCAAATAAGCAAATTAATGAGGTGGATGTTAATACCCCCACTTTAAAGATTAGAAGCTTGAGGCTGGGAGAGATAAAATGGGCTTGACCAAAGTACAACAAACAAACAAGTAATAATAGCAGAGCTAGCATTTGAGCACAGGTTTTCTGATGTCAAGGTCAGCGCTCTTCCCAGCAGAGCATAGCTGCCTCTCAGCTTAACTACCTTAAAAACCAAAAATAAAATCCAGTTTAATCCTTTCAAAAACATAAAGTAAAATTTGTGGAGCAAGCATACATTTTTTAATGCTCTTCTTTTTTAGCCATTCAAAGCCTTCAGAAATAGTAAGTGACCATGAATTACTTTCCCACAAAAGCAATATTAAACAGATTTAAAAAGAATTCCATTCAACTGGAAAACAAAAGCAAGCAACAATAACTACAAAGAGAGCTTGCGAATTTCATGGAAATCAGGAATGTTTTTCTGATGGAAGACATATTTCCCCCAAAGGTCCTGTGGCTCTGGAGAATGGTGGTTCAAAACATGAGTAAGTAAGAGACAGAAGTTGACCTTCAGGGGAACAGCAGGTTAGGGGGGTGTGCCAACGTACCTTGCGGGGGGACCCAGGCACTCTTCACTTTTAGTTGTCTACTTTTCCCTTCCCTCTCCCTCTACCACGGTTGTGCAAAGGGATAGGATGCACACTAATTCTTGAGGACCCTGTAACTGTGCACAAGTACCTCTTGACTTCAGCTTTCCCATGTGTAAAATAGACTGTCCTAAATGATACCTAGGGGCCCTTTCCTCTCTGATACAGCCTCTCTTTCCCTTTCCTCTGTCCTTCCCTCTTCTCTTCCACCTAGCTCTAGACAGTGCAGGCGGTGGGGCCCAAAAGAGGCTTTGGGGACTCCCCGCCCTGCCACTGCTGGAGTCTCCTCATGCAGCTGCACAGCTAACAGCTGCCTCACCCTGCACTGCTGACCACTCTGATTTACCTACGCAGATGATGCGATAAATATACAAGATCTGCTGAAAGTGAAAAGTTCTTTATTCCTCACGTTACTGTTAGTCTTCACTTTCCCTAAGCCAAGGGGCAATGAATGACCCAGATGAGCCTCCTTTTCCAACACTGGCCTCCCTTAGGGACTCACCGCCTGCATTCCATCTGCACAGGTAGAACTGAGTTAGGATGAGGGAGAACTGCTTTCCATTGTTAAGCAGGCTTTTTTTTTGTTTCTAGTTTTATTTCCTACTCACCACACACAAAAAAACAGTGTGAGTTTTCTCATTCTAGTGTATAAACGCTGGTCAGTCAACACCCACAGGTGTTCAGAAAGGCAAGCAAGCATTGCTGCCCAACTGGGCATTATAGTCCCCTCTGCCCCCGCCTATCGGGTTTGCCTTCCTCGGGCATCCTTTCTAGCTTCACTTGTACCGTGACTCCTTCTCTCAGACCACTTCTGGAGGCTAGTGAAAGTCGGGCCCATTCTTGAAGCCTGTGCTTCTAAATCATGTTCTCCACAGAGCCTCCCTCATCTGTGCTTGCTTCTACCTTCTCCTATTTGAAATTGCTTGTGGGCTCTTCCATTTTCCCATAGCGCATGTTCCATACATTCTGAAGACACACTTGATATATACTTTGTCACTGTTGCTTGGAACCAGGTTTTCTTTTCCAAGTAGGCTGTGAACACTGGGGGCATGGATCATAACCTGCCCATGTTGATATTCTTCGTTGGCCTCACTAAAGGTAATCATAACTCTTGATGCCCACTAATGCCACAGACAGTTTTCTCTCCTATGGCTTCTACATTGGGGGAAGACATATGGGGCTATATAAGGGTTAAATAGAAGCTCTGTGATTCATTCAGTCCCACCCTAAAATGCTTCTTCCAGCTTCTGTTGACTTCTCCTGTTACCAAGCATAAAACAAACACTACTGTCTCCTTCTCCCTCATACCTATTTCCTTGGTCCCCTGGGTTACACTCCCTTGCCAGGCTCTTTTCTTTCTGATCCAGCTTTCTTTGAACATATTTATTTGTGTTTCATTCAACACGTGCCTCAAATTGCATCACCAGTTTAATGTGGGTTTTAAGCTAAGATGCTAGAGCTTTTCTCTTTCCTGTCTCAACAAGTAGTCTTCATTCATGTCTTTATTAATTCTTCAAATAGCTAAACAGCAGCCAAGACTCTGAGTGATACAGATTCGAAAGGGATCCCTTTCCTGACTGTAAGGTGATCCCTGTCTGGTAGGGAAGACAGGACATGCACAGAAAGAGTTAAAATACCAGGTAGATGGCAATAGAAACCCTTAAAGGGGAGGTCAAATAATCATGTGTTATATACACTCCTGAGCGGGGAGGGGTCATTTCTCTGGGAAGGAGAGAAGAGGGTCGGATTAGGAAAGACTTCACAGGGGAGGAGGCATTTGAAGTGGACCTGAAAGAGTGAGGTTGGATTTGCACTTGCAGGGTTGGAGAATTAAGCAGAGGGAAAAACACACTAGTAAAGGCTGGAGATGGAAAAGTACAGGACGAGGAAGCGTGAGTCGTTCGCCCGGGTTGCAGCTCTGCATGCTCAGACGGGAGCACTGAGGAATACGGCTGAACAGGTAGGTTGAGATCCATGTTGAGGGATGAAAAGGAGCCGGAAGGGACAGGCACAGGGAGACCAGTTGGGAGGCTTTTGCAACCTCCTGAACGAGAAGTGAGAGGGTGGCGGCAGTTAAAAAAAAAATAGGAAGGGTGTGAAAAATGTTTCAACAGAGATGCCTAAATTCTTCCAACTCACCTTGACTAATTATCCTCAATAACTCATACACCTGTTTTCATTGCAAGCGTTGTGCTACCTCTCCCTGCCCCCCCCACTTCGGAAACTTATCTTTTTATCTTCCAGGTGCATGACTTTCTGCCCAATTACTTGTTTTCAACCCATCAGAGCAGGTCAAGCATGCAGCTCAGAAGTCTCACTGTCACACTTGGCCTAGGTTGCCCTCGTGCACTGTCTCTGTTCACTGTATTCTGGCTCTGCGTACCCACAGAACAATAACTCCACATCTCCCAGACCCTCATGTGGAGGCTTGGTTGAAGGCGAAACCTGAACAAGGATTTTAGCACAGGATGAAGGAGAAAGTGGCAGAGGGGTAAGACCAACCCCCATCAAGCTTCACCAAGTGCTCTGCCCCAGACTCAGCTCCACCACGTCCTACTGTTACTGGGAGGCCAAGCAAGAAGGACTAAGGTGACTGGGACCTGGGGGAGTGGGAGAAAGATCATGATGAAGCAGAAGGAGCTTCGTTCCGGCCCAGAGAACCAATCCAGCAACTATAACTACCACCAGTCCTGGGAGTCACCGGCAGCAAAAATCAGGACAGCAAATGCAAAGGTGCTGCTCTGCCTCTACTGAGCACCCCCTCCCCATCTCTAAGCCTCATTTTTATCTTCTACAAAATGGGGGTTATGACATCTACCTTGTGTGTCCTGTTGACTTGTTTGTAAAGGTAGAAACACGGTGAGTATGAAAGCACTTTAAACATGTAAAGGACTATATTACAGGCTTTTTCTCACTCAGCTGACCCTATTCATAGGATAGGTAGACATGAAAAGAAGGAAGAAGAATTCAGATGCCAGGGAGCAGAGGCTATGAATGTCTCAATTTTGCATAATAGAACTATGGAGATTGGCCTTATAGAGGATCTAGTCCAGTTTCTCATTTGACAAGGAAGCTGAGGCCCAAAGAGGGGGACATGAAGTTTCCATGGTCACAAGATGATTCAGAGGGCAAACCCTGATCCTGCAGATGCCAGCCCAGTCCTTTTTCCACCCCACACCTCTAGTTGTCCAACGTGAAGTTCTCCAGGATGGAGACCACAGGCCCAGAGTCCAGGCATGCTGGACTCCTGAATTACTGGTGAGTAGTTACACAACAGAAACTAAGGAAGAGCTTGGCATGGGACTCGATATAAGACACCATTTCTTTAAATCATTAGGTTTAGAATCCTGGATAACCATTTCCTAAGATCCAGAGTATTCATGTCCTGAAAAGGAAGACTCGGTTTCAAATTTCCTATTGCCCTTTTCTCCTCTGTCCCCATGAATTATTTGGGCTCTGGGATAGGAGAAAAAGGGATGATTCCTCTGACTAGCTAGTAGCTGTTAAGTATCAAAGGCATAGAGGGTGGCAATCCTCCAACAAACATGTATAATTACCCTACCTTGTTTCATCTTCGTGGCAACCTTAGGCAGTAAATCATCTCAGTACCCTCAGTTAAACACACACACACACCCTGAGACTCATAGAACTCAAGTGTCTTGAGTCACAGGCCACTGCCAGGTTGTGTCTCTCAAGACCTCCCCAAAGTACAGCAAGAGTTTTTATTTTTAATAGGAAACTACAGCCTCTACTTCAAATGCTTTTAGAATGAGCTCTTCCATAGTATCAGAACTGTTGAACGACATGACTGTTTTACCCATGAGATTCTATAAATACAGACTCCCTCTGTTTTATCCACTAGTTTAGATGTTTCTGTCTTCTGATTAATTCATCATTGCACAAGGATTTTCGGAGAACAGCATTGTGCTGTGATCTGAAGGGCTGAACCGTACCCTTATCTGCAAGGTTTTGAAGTTTGGTGATTGTACAGGGAGCACAATGTCAGACAACTCCAATCAGAAGAGGACAAGTGTGTCACAAGAGAGGTCAAAATGTGTACATGGGCTATAGAGATAGAAGAGGGGAGAAGGGAGCATGTCTGCCTAACTAGAGGGTCTAAGGAATTAAGGGAGGCAAGCAGGGCTGAGTGGTCTGGGCAGGGGGTAGGATGCAGGAGGAAGAGAAGCTGGAGTTCAGGCCAGAAAGAATCTGGGGCTGATGTTTGGAGGGCTCTGAGACTGTGCTAAGGTGCTTGTTTCTTTCCAGAGTTTGCCAGTCCTAGATGTGCCCAGACATAGTTGGTGCCCTTGCATGACGTCTTAGACCCTCAGTTTCCCCTTCGGTAAAATGGAAGACATGGATGTTGCCTATAAGGCACCTGTGTAAGGGTGGCCAAGGTAAAGCGATAGCACAATGCTTTGAGCTCCTCCAGGATACGATGCAAAGGGAATGCAAATCACAGTTATTTATAATGGCAGCAAACTGAGATGCTGAGAAGACGCTGCTGCGGGCCGCCAAGCACTCCCTCTGGAAATCCTGAAAACCTGCTACTGCAGGGCTGTGCCCAGATCCCAGCTGGAAGCAGGCTTATCTCTTCTCAGTTCCCGGTGCTTCTTCCAATCCTGCCAGGATGTTCCTCATGAAACAAACACTAATCTCCCTGCATAGTTCCACCTACAGAGGAGGAAGCTCTGCACCCTTCTGCCCTCCTCTTTTAGAAAACTAAGCTGAGTTCTAAACTCCCAGGTCATGACAAGTTCCCATTTTGTGTCATCATTGCCTCACCAGGTAGCCCTATCAAGGCTAGACTTTTGGAGCTGGTAATGGCACGGCTTAGGAGGCTAACAGGACAAACAATCTGATGTCCTGTTCACCTCCTAAGGCAGCCATTCACTTCTGGAGCTGCCTCTTCCTTGTGCCAGGCTTGTGTTGGACACAAAGCACTCATCCAAGGAGGTAATGGACAAGGCAGGGCAGTCAGGGGCATGGCCCCAAAGGAGAGACAGGGAGCAGGGTCCTAACATCCACAGAATTTCCTTTTTTAATGAAGGAAGGAAAGGACCATATTGGTTTCAACTTTTTATTCTTTGAAAAAAATGCAAATGACACTCCCTTTACAAACATCATCTCTTATGGTATTCCACATATACAACTTGAGTTCACCCACTGGTGACTGTCTCAGGTATCTCAAAGGGATTCTAAAACAGTGTTTCTCAAACTTTGATGTGTACACTAATCCATAGTGGGTATGGTTAAAGTGCAGGTGAAAGGTTGATGGTGGGACCTGAAATTCTGCATTTCTAATAACTTTCCAGATTATGTCAATGCCACTGATCCATAGACAAAAATTCCAAACATTAAGAAACAAGAGTCTACAGCTCTAAGAATTACAGTTTGAAAACCGCTGATCTTTAGGTTACAGAGACAACGAGCCTCCCCACTCCCCATTCCTGGAGATATTAAGCCAAGTTTCCCAGATTAGATTCTGCCTAGGCCAAAGTCAGCTTCTATAATCAGCTGTAAACCAAGATCCTAGGATTGCCTCCTTCTGACTCCAGGTGACTATCTTCTCCACTGGCAGTCTGGGAAAATTCCTAAGAGGCTTGGCCATGCGAAAGAGCTTTAACATGTGGGCTTTACTCTAACAGAGAAGTACAAGAGGTTCAGATCAATCCTTCTCCCCATCTCCATCTGCCACTGCAACACACACAGAAGAGAGAGAGAAGAGAGATCAAGCCAGTGTTCCCCTTGGCACTTAAAAAGAAGGGTGACAGCCACCTTCTCCCTGCCCTCTCCTAACCCCAGCTGATGGAGATCATTTCCCTCACACACCCTCTATCCCTCAGGTCCACCCCCTTTTTGGGGACTGAGATGCTCCCACTGAGGTCAAAAGTATTTTTAGCTATGCCATGTGGGCTCATGCTTGGCCAACTCTCCCTGGACATTAATTTTGGATTCCACAAATGCCAGGTCTCCTGATCCAGGAGGCATGGAGGCGACAGGGAAATCTGAGTGCCTTGGAAATTGCAGTGCATGGCCTTTTGAGGATTTTGTCTGAATGCCATGTATGATAAAAACAACAACATCAGTAACACCTAATGCTCAGAAAATGCTTCAGCATTTACTGAGTGCTTTCTCCGCGTTGCCTCATTTGATCTTCCCGAGAGGCTCATGGGGAAGATAAGGTAAAAATTGTTCTTATTTCTATTGAATAGAGGGGCCAGGGGAGTTGCCAAGATAACACGGCTAGTAAGTAGTAAACTTGGGCCTTCAGCGCCTTCATCCAAGCTCAGAGCGCTTACCATACCCACATGCAATCCCAACTTTTTGCTTCTCCCCCTAGCTTGGTTTTGTTTTGTTAAATATTACAAGATTCAATATCTGTAGACCTCCATGTTAAAAAGCCTAGGGTCATCAATGTTTTTAAGAAATGGAAGATTTGAAACAAGGAAGAATGAGGCAGCTTATATCAGTGATGGTCCTGGCAGGAAGCAGAGGACTTGCTTAAAGAGGGCAGGCAAAAAGAGATTCATTTGATAATCTGCAAAGATGCAGGAAGTCCTAAGGAAAACCAAGAGCTAGCAATGTGCCCTAAGGCTCACAACAACTGGAAGCTGTTACCTGCTCTTGGCCTGAAAGGGCAAGGGAGAGACAGTTACCAGAGTCTGGAAAGTGCTGGAAAGCTGCAGGAGAGGGCTGTGGCCTTTGGCATTGCCAACCTGCAGCCATCAATGAGGGTGTTAGGGGAAAATAGTAGCTCACCTCTCCTCTCTCCCACCTTCCAACCACCTGATCAGTGCTGGGCTGACTCCAACCAGAAGTCGAAGGAATAGGGAACCTAAGGATATCCATAAAGACCAGCCTCCTGGAGTGGCTCCAAGATGAGTATGAAGAATAGCTTTCTAGGGTCGAATAGGAAACACCCCAGCATGCAGCTGTGCTCACTAAGATAACCTAGGACTCGGGGAGAGGAGGAGATGGCACAGAGTCAGAGGGGCTGGGCTTTGCAAGGTGGCGATGAGCCTTGTTCTCTCAAAGTGTAATTATTTCAAAGCCCACCTGCAGTTAGTTCTCTGGAAGCCAATCTGGCCCTGGGGCCCCAGAGGAGCCCAAGGAAAACCAGATCAGGAGCTCCCAAGGACTCTACTAACCCCACAAGCAGGGTTGGCCATCCTGCGGCCTGTGTTTAGATCCCAGTTCCACCATTCTGCCCGATTCCAGGTTGTGACTCTGTACAATTCATTTAATCTCTGAATCTCTGGGTCTTTGTGAAATGAGTATAACCATCCCTGGGCTGCCCATCTCAGGACAGGCTGGCACTTCAGACACTGGAAATGCCACATAAGAATTCCACAGAGGGAGGTCACATAAGCATGCTGTGGATCCCAAACAGCCAAGAACACCTAAGTGTCATTTACTCTTCATAAAAAATAAGACCTAGATTTGAAGAACGTTAAAGCCGAAGAAGCCCTAGAATCATCAGACCAACTACTCTTATATAAAAGAAGAATGTGAAAGAGAGGTTCACAGATGGGGGCAGGGCTGGACCACCAGTCTCCCTCCTTTCACAGTCTCATGGTGCCCCTCCCACCTGCCTGTGAAGGTGACAGGACCTACCCATGTGAGTATCAAATGACATAAAGGATGAATAGTGTTTTGTCTGTTGTAATAGTGGTTGCCATCATTGTAATTAATAATAACAATCCTTCCCCTACAAACCTATCCCAGGGAATAAAATTATTGTCATTAGCTATGTCTTCAAGGACATGGTAAAATATGACTATTTGGGCTGGGCGCAGTGGCTCACGCCTGTAATCCCAACACTTTGGGAGGCCGAGGCTGGAGGATTACGAGGTCAGGAGTTCAAGCCCAGTCTGGCCAACATGGTGAAACCTCCTCTCTACTAGAAACACAAAAATTAGCTGGGTGTGCAGGTGTGTGCCTGTAATCCCAGCTACTCAGGAGGCTGAGGCAAGAGAATTGCTTGAATCAGGGAGTCGGAGGTTGCAGTGAGTTGAGATAGCACCACCGCACTCCAGCCTGGTGACAGAGTGACCCTCAATCACAAAAAAAAGGGGAAAAAATGACTGTTTTACCAGGGCAAAAGACATGAAAACCTGAGAACACACATCAGGTGAGGTCCTCAGAATAGCTAGTGATAAATATCACTTGGCTAGAAAGAGATTCTCAGAATATGGGACATGACACAGGTGAGTTTTGATTGGCAGCAGATGGCAGGAAAGATAGGACTTGTAAGATCTGCATGTACGAAGGAAATTTCAGATGGGGACATAATGGGTTGGTGGCTTAATCCAAACCCTAGTTGGATAAAGGAGGAAAACCCAGCCCAGAAAGCCTAATGGGCTTCCCGGAACCTCCCTGAGAGCTGGTGGTATTGGGCTCTCCAAGCTCATCTTTAACAGCCAGATTCTCTGGTTCAGCCTTCAGCACCTATTTCCATATGTGGACTACTCAATGAAGAGACTAGAATGTGTCTTATTTGTTATAAGGAGATCATATGCCAAATTGCTGCTCTTAAATCAAAAGCCAAAATCTTGACTCGGTGAAGATCACCAGCTTTCAAACTGTCCAGATCAGGGCACTGGTCACACTCCACCAAGCTCATTCTGTTCTGCTTCTCTGTATCTCTCATCACTTCAGTGGCCCCTCTGCTCCACTGGCTTCCATCATTCCTCATACATTCACTCAACAAATATTCCCTGAGGACCTGTAGTGCTTATAACCAGGAATACCATGTGAATTTTGTCTGAATGCTACCTATGATAAAAACAACAACAGTAACACCTAATGCTCAGAAAATGCTTCAGTATTTACCAAGTGCTTTCTCTCGCATTGCCTCATTTGATCTTCCCAAGAGGGTCATAGGGAAGATAAGGGAGCCCTACCCTCACAGAGCTGACCACCCAGAGGAGGTTGATGAATGCTGCTAAATTTCACTGAAACAATCACATGAGCAAAGTATTGGCTCAATCCAGAGCCCAGTGCTGAGCAAAGCCACTTGCTCTTCCTGGAAGAGCCATCTTTGGCACAAATATCCTAAATAGAAGAGAAGAACAGAATGTTAGGACTGAAAAAACCCATTGTACATAGAACATCCAGAGTCCAGCCTTCTGTCTGTGAAGACAAGGGCAGTTTAGTGTTCTATTTATGAGCATGGGAGGTAGGCAGACTCCCTAGGAAAAATTCCCAGCTCTATTGCTTACTGTATACCTTGGTAATTACTGAACTTCTCTTCCACACTGTCTGAGCTCTATTTTCTTCCTCTGGGTCACAGCAGTAATCATAGTGCCTATAGAACTGCTATAAGCATTAGATAAGGCAATACATGTCAAGTCTGAGGGCAAAGAGTGGCCTGGCCATTACTCAATAAAAGGTCACTGTCATTATAGAGAAACTGAGGCCAAAAAGAGATATGACTCATCCAACGCCAGTCACCTAGTTAGAAGCAGATCCAAAGTTTGAACCCAGATGCCCCAAATACTAGGCCAGTGTTCTTTCTGCTACACCTGCTACCTTCCTACCAGGGAATCTACAATATGAATTCAGCCTTATCCCACTGAATGTTTAAAATAACGAGGAACTTTGATATGCATTGTCGTACGGAACCTTTCTCATTTGAACTACTAGAAAGGTTATATTTCTTCTGCTCAAGTAACCCCATTTATACCAACTAAGTATGTGCCTCACCCTCCTTGCTAGGGAAACTGAAGCTTTCGGCCCACCCCGTGGTCAACACTGGGGCCAAGTGTTTCCTCTCATCCTTATCTTGCTGAATCACTCTACCTCTGCAGCCCAAATCTGTATAGTCACTTCCCCATCTCAGTTTTCTTTGCTTAGATTAAGCACTATTTTTACAACCCAGTTGGCTACAGGGTTGCAAACTAATGTAGAGTCTATGTAAAGGCCTGGGGCCCTTTAATGGGTCAGAAGATTCATGCAGCTCACCAGCGGGGTGGTGGCAAGCCAGTGCTAGGACTCTGGAATTAACAGATACAGGTATCTGTGTTCACAAAAGCATATTTAACAACGCACTGATAATTCCACAGCCTAAGTCCTAACACTTACTGATTCCATTGAAAGACAACGTGTTAGAGATTCTAAAGTGGTTCACCTTTAGAAATGAATTAACCTAGTCTCCCTTTTTTGTAGGGATGCCAGAGTCTTAGAGTAGAAATTAGAATAAAGAGTAACAGAGTGTATGAGTTGAGGGTGTGGATCCTTTAACCAAACTGCCTGGATTCAAATCTTGGTTCTACCAATTACTGTGAGGCCTAGGTCAAGTTACTTTATGTCTATGTGCCTCAGTTTTCCCATCTGTAAATAGGGCAAAGGCACTTGACCTACAGGATTACTATGAGAATTAAACAAATTCGTAACTTATAAAGTAGATAGAACATGCCTGGCACATAACGAGTATTATGTGTTTGTAAAATCAATAAACTAAGAAGGCGGGAGACTGAGTCTCAGTGACATGCCTACACTAGGCATTCACATATTGGATTAAATAGTCTTTAGGTCCCCTTTCTTTCACTGTCCGGGTGATGGCAAGCCTGGAAATGCTACTCTGTACTGTGTTCTGAGATGTCAAAGCAGCCCTTTGGAAGCACCAAGGAACAGTACGACTACACCTGGCTAACCTCTCCTGGCTGAGTCAAAAAACCACTGCAGTTTTTATTGTCGCCTTGACCTTAGCCACCGTCAATGCAGGAGGAACCTCAGGAGCTTGAAAGTAGAGAATCTGCCCACTAGCGGTCTACACGGGGCCTCTGAAATTCACCAGTGTGCAGGGCGCCCATTACTTCTTGTCCTTCTCTCTGTCTCTCTGAGTCACCTCTTGTTTGATGCCCTGAAGGTGGCTGATGACTCACAGCATCCCATCTTTGGTTCCGCCCAGGTGTTCTCCTTCAGACCTTCATTCCATGTAAAAAACAAAAAGAAAACAACTCTATGATTCATTTGATTCCACTTCTTTGGAGTTTGGGGAGTGGGGGAGACAAGAGTGATGGAGAAAAAGGACAAATTGGACTGGCGAAGTGGTCTAATTTAGAGGGTGCATTGCCCTGTACCTGAAGGTGAGGAAAGACTGGCAGCCACCTTACCAGTGCCTGGCATCAGACATGAGTGACGGGCAAGCTCCCGAGACACCTGTGGAACGTCACCAGCATGCAGACTGTCTTTATTTACTTTCTTTTCTACTTACTGTGCCTTTGATGCCAGAAGCAAGGGCATGGATGGAGAGGTTTTCAGACTCAGGTTGCTCCTCTGACTCTCCTTCCTGTCTGGCACCATTAGCTCAAGCCCTCATCGCCTCTCAGAAGATTGTACTCCAGTTCTGAGCCCATCCCCTCGACACCAGCCCTCCCTGGAGTCCACTTGGACTCGAGACTAAATTACCATCACAAGAGCCATCTTCTCATTATGTCACTGTCCTGCTCAAAAACTGCCAGGTTCCCTGCAGACAAAGTTGAACTTCTCACTGGTCCACTGGTCCTCAAGACCCACTGGCCTTAACTCCCCACAGACTCCCCACCCAGTGAAAATTATGATGTACTCACTCTAATCAGTCATTCTTATCCTCCAGTAAGAGCATCTCACATCTATACCTCCACGGAAATCATAGGCTCTAATTGTTTACTCTCTGGGTGGCCTTGGAAAAGCAATCTATTACCTCTGAGGCTCAATTTCCTCATCTACAAAATTATGCTATCTAATAGGGGAGGACTGCCATGAAGAGGAACTGAGGTAATATACAAGGGCATAGCACAGTACCTCAAACATAGGAAGAGAGCAACAAAAGTTAGCTTTAATCATAATCATCAAAATAATAATGACAGTGATCATTGTTCTACCTCATGTCATCTCTTCCATGAAGCCTTCTCTGATCTCCCATCTGAGCGTATACCTCTTTCTTTGAAGTCACCATATACTTGTAGGGCCCCCATATGCCACAGGGTAATACCGCAACTTCCCCCACTAATCCTGTCTCCTTCTTTGGAAGCAGGGACTATGGCTTATCTGCCTCTGGGTCCTTTGCCTCATCTAAAAATGAATCCTGACACTTGGTAAAGCTTTATTTCATGTGGATATTTCTCTGAATCCTACAGGCAGGGACAGAAAAAGTCAGTGGTGATCCTGAACTGTTCTGGAAGAATAGGGTTTCTCTTCAGAAATAAAAGAGTACCTCACTGTGGTACCTCTATGGGACACACAACCCAACCCAGCCTGGGCCACCAGAGAAACCAGCTGGTAAAGCTTTGTGAACTTTGTCCTCTTGCCCCAACACCCTATTTCCCAAAGCCTGGACCAGTAATGTCCTTTTGACCAGAAAGGACAAGGGTAAGTGAGTGCAAGAGAGAAAGTGGTGCATTGATCACTGAGAACCTGCTTGGGACATGGGCAAAAGCAAAGGGAAGAGATCTTATTTTCCAAGACTTGGGAAGGGAAAATGGAAGTGGGAGGGAAATCATCTGTGGCTTATGTTCTTTAAATCTCAAAGAAAACTTGCTACCCCATACATGATGTTGATTAGGGAAAGTCTCCTCTAGTTACACAGAACGCCACAGCTTGGTAAGCATGAACTCAGAAGGGTCCCAGCTTTCTGATTCATCTGATCCACAAGCCTTGGTCAGCAGGCACACAATTGCCTTTACTTTAAGACAACCTCATTTGATATTCCTTATGTAGCTGTCACTGCCAGCACTAAAGCCTGGCCATTTACAGTAGCTGTACTTTCTGAATTTAAATCTGAAAAAACAGGCCATGCCTGCCCCACACCTCCTAGGGGTCTAGATCTGAAAGGACCCCCAGGGATTATCCCATCTAGTCTAACCCTGGCCCAGAGAGGAAGGGTCACACCACCAGGCAGTTCTGAAGCCAGGCCTGCAACACACTTTCCACTACCCCAAGATGCCCCCACCGGCTGTTCAATCTAAGGACATAACCCGTGAAGAAAGGAGATTGTGAAATGCTTCCACTAGAAGCCCAAGGGTGGCTGAAAGCCCAGATGCTTCTCTCTTAACCCTCCTAACCTAGTCCCAGTTCAGCAGTTTGCATTCCACTGGTTCACGTTAACCCTTTTTCTCCATGAGGCCAAGGCTTGTCTTCCGATGAGCAGCACCTTACGATAACTAAGCTGCCTTTTGCTTGTACATTCCCAGACACCTCCACTGGCACGATCTTTCCATTGAGCAATCTTCTTGTGCAAACTGACTCTTCCTTGCCCTTTACAATTACTCAGCAACTCTGCAAAACAGTAACCCAACTGTTTATTTTGACTTCAAGCTCGAGGTTAAAGAGCTAGCTTTGTCATTTTTTTTTTTTTTAATTCCCCTTGAGGAAGTTACTAGAGACCTCAGGGATTTCTTGTCTTTGACTCTTGACTACCAGCTTGACATGCCTCCATCTTCTGCTAGCCCGCAGTCTGTGCCAGGTGACACAGAAGGTACCAGGGGAGGAAAAGGGACACTCATCCAGAGAGAAGATGCTTTCTAAATGGAGATTGGCATTCACTCAACCTTCCCTCCAACCACCCATCCCCAGGGCACCAACCTGCCCCTGTTTTCAATGCATCACTATCTCCCATGTTTCTTCTGTAGTTTCAGAGTTTACAAAGCAGTTTAACCTCCCTCGATGCATGGGATGTCCAGGACCTCCCTGAAGGGCAGGATGCATATTAGAGAGGAGACAATCATATATGTTTATGCTTATATCTGGGACTAACCTAATCAAGGCTACAGAGTTAGAAAGTATAGTCAGCCTCTTGACTCCATGTTCAGTGCTCCTTATAATCTTTCTTCTGCCAGCTACTCTCCCTATTTTCCATCTTGTACACCCAGCTGAAAGAACTTTCTAGAATACCATTCTTCTTCGATTGCTCTCTCATTCACAAACTTTCAGCAACTCCTAAAAGCCCATAGGATAAAATTCCAATGACTCTGCTTCTCTTTTAAGGCCCTCCATAGTAAGACTCCAAAGTATCTCCCTAACACTATTCCCACCCTGTCAGCTTGGGTGAAGCTACGTGTATTTCCCCGCAATGTCTTATGCGCTTTTTCAACCTCTGAACCTTATCTTGTTGCTTCCCCACACCACCCCACAGATCCATCTTCAAGGTGCCTCTTTAATAATGGCACCCATTGCTAGAAGATTTCTGGATACTCCCAGCATACAGTGAGCTCTCTCTTCTTAAATTCCACAGCATGGATGAAGCTGGAAACCATCATTCTCAGCAAACTGACACAAGAACAGAAAACCAAACACCGCATGTTCTCACTCATAAGTGGGTGTTGAACAATGAGAACACATGGACACAGGGAGGGGAACATTACACACTGGGGCCTGTCGTGGGGTGGGGGGCTAGGGGAGGGATAGCAGTGGGTGGGAGGATTGGAGAGGGATAGCATTAGGAGAAGCACCTAATGGAGATGACAGGGGATGGATGCAGCAAACCACCATAGCACATGTATACCTATGTAACCAACCTGCACGTTCTGCATACATACCCCAGAACTTAAAGTATAATAAAAACAAAAACAAAAACAAAACAAAACAAAAAACAGCTTTCATACTGATCTAAATCACAGACTCCTATACCAGGAGTCCTCAAGCAAGATTTTCAGAGAATTTAAAAAAAAAAAAAATTAAAAAAATCCATATCTTGTATAAACCATAATACTGTCTGGGCCTAGAGAGCAAATGTGCATTAGGCAGAGGCGAAGGCTAGCCTTTACCTGTCATCTCCCACCTCAGCTCACATGCATCTGCTGGTGGTTATTTACTAAATATCAGGTTCAAAAAGAGTTTGGGTTAGGGCTTGCCTTCTCCTGATTAGACAAATAAGAGAAATGGCAGAAAAAAATATTGGATCAAAGGTACAACATTTCTATTTCATCACCAAAATATTAAATGTATCCTACTTTATCAGAGGAGGAAGAGGAAGAGTGGGAAGAAAAAGGAAGACATTGAGAGGGATGGCTCAAATTTAGAACGAAGGTACCTGATTGCCATCTGTGGCTCTTCAGGGACCCGTAATGAATATACCCAGTGCTATGGGTTCAATAGTGATGACCTTGAGCCATTTCACGTTGGGGCATTAGATTTCTGGAAAATGTGGGTGATTTTCTCTGCCCAGCCCATCTCACTGGATACTAGCTGTGAAAGTGCTGCATAAGTGTAAATACAAGAGCTATGTGAGTGGTGACTAATTTCCAAAGGCCAGGCCACCCCCAACCCCACCTTCAGAGTACATCATCTGTTAAAATACATGAGACCATTGGGATCTGTAGAAGAGCAAATGCTCCCTTTTGCACCTATGCTGTTGACTGATGGCCTTCTGGTGCTGGAAATGTCCTGTGATCCTTAGACTATTATTAGGGATGGTTAAACTGGTGGAGGGAAGCTACAAACGACCAGCATAGCCATCACTAACATTTTGGTTTCCCGTTTTGGGAACCGGTTTCAAAATAATAAAATCTTTTTTTTTTCTTTTTAAGGAGAGCACATTTCTGTAGTTCTTCATAACACACAGAAAGAAAAGAGAATTTCACTCTGCAAGATTGGGGGAGATTGTCTTTCCTGAGTTTTCTCAGCCCCAGCCGTTAACGCTGGAACATTTGTTCCAAACTGGAACTTGAACCTTGAAGTTCAGCCAAGTTGGGTGGACTTCCTGGTGCCTCCACTGCTGGCTTGTCCGAGCCCTGCTGTGGGACAAATGTACATGAATCCAAATGAAGCAGAATCTCAGGGAACGGTAAAAGGGTTGGGGGAGGACAGAGTTTGGGGCTGAGGGACTCTGGGCTTCTTGCTCTCGAGTCTGTATCTGCCTCTGAGTTACCCATGGGAACTTATTTCTCCCATATTTTCTTTCTTTACCCGTTATTTGTTTAATTCACAAAAATTATATTTACTTATGGTATACAAGATGATGTTTTGATATATGTCTATATTATGGAATGGCTAAATGAAGCTAATTAACATATGTAGCACCTTATCTTTTTTTGTGACAAGAACACTTAAAATCTACTCTTTCAGCAGTTTTCAAGAAGTTAGTGCATGCTGGGCTTAATACCTAGGTGATGGGTTGATAGGTGCAGCAAACCACCATGGCACACAGTTACCTATGTAACCAACCTGCATATCCTGCACGTGTGCTCCCAAACTAAAACAAACAAACAAAAATTTAAATATATATATATATATATATAATATACTGATATTAACTATAGTCACTTGTGATGGGCAAGGGATCTCCTGAATGTGTTAAAATTTTGTATCCCTTGACCAACATCTCCCTAGTCCCACCATCTGGCAACCTCTGAGGATAACCATTTTACTCTCTGCTTCTGTAAGTTCAACTTTATGTTACATTCCGCATATAAGTGCCACATTTTCATCTGGGCTCCCGGGCTCCCAAGGCCTGGCAGGCTTCAGTGAATCATCTACCTAACGGCCCCCCTCCCTTAAGACGCATTTGCAACCTCGCTTTAATTACCGCCCCCACCTCCTCTAAAGCAGCCAAGATATTTTAAAACCCTTGTTTTGATCTTCTTTGCATATCAGTTACACTATTTCTGAGCGTGTTTATTTTTATTTTTTTTTTCCGGTGGTGAGCCCGTTGCTTTGAGCCCTCTGCTCGCACGTTTCCACTTCCTCTCACTTTCCTGTGCGCGGCTGTGGCCTCCGCTGTGCGGCTCAGAGTAGGCTGGGTGATTCTCATGGGCCTGTGGCCTTTGATGGAGCTAGGGGAGGCAGGTTCTTCCACTGCTGGTGCTCCATTGCTCCTGACATCTGCAGGGGCAAGATGAAATTTCAGTTGCGTTTCATTTGTTCCATCTCCCAAGGAAGTGGCCCTGACTACTAGTCAGATAAGGGAAAAAAGGCCTTTCTTGGCCATGAAGAGACCAGGGATTTAGTCCAAACTCTGACACTGACCTTGAAAGAATCCTCTTCTCTCTCTCTGGATTGGACTCAAAATTGCTGAAGCTCTGGTGGATTCCTAACCGTTTTAACAATTAGCTGTTCTAACAATGTGCTTTTCTAACAACTGGCAAAAATCATTTACATATGGAAGATGAGCTTAGGGTCAGCTTCTGAAATCAGCATGTTGGAGACACAGGGATGATTGAGGCACTCCATGTTCAAGAAGCAATGACTGAGATTTGTAGGATCAACCATCTCTTTGTGATGGGATCTTGGGAAATGTGTAGGATATGACTTGTGAAAAGTCCAAGCTCAACCTTTGTCATGGTGTACATATAAACCCACATGCTTCCCAACATTTTTTATATCACAGCATACCTAGAACATAGTATTTTTAGTTCAGCAAACTGGGCAAAGAACAAAGCCACTCTTGCCTGGTAGCAACCAGCTCATTAATTGTGGCCGTGCTGAGCTCTTCCTGGCCACTTTAAACATTGAAGAGACAATATTTGGGCCCATTTGAGACCCAGTCTTGGGAAAGTTCAATTTAAAGGATTAAGACAACTCTTGATCTAACCAGAATAACAAGACTGTTCTGACCTATGAAAATCACAAAATTCTAGAGAAGGCAAAACAGGCAAGAAAGTGGGTCCTAAATCCAGACCATGGGATTCAGCAGAGACTCTACTATTTACCAACTGTATGTCTTTGGGAAACACTCAAGCTCAGTTTCTTTTATCTTTAAAATGGGAGTAATAATATTCTCAGTGGCGACAGGACTAAATAAGGTAATGCATTTCAGCACATTCCAAGTACTTATAAATATTAGCTATGATTATGGCTAGTGCTAGACAGGAAATTAAAGATCATTTGGGCCAATCTTCTCATTTGAACAAGAAGAAGCTTTGACTTGATCAAAGTCACACAGATAGTTAGTAGCTGAACTGAACTGGGACTAGAACCTAAGTCTTCTGATTTCAGTCCTGTGCCTTTATATACTAAGGGGTATGATATTTCATTCTGTATTAAAAACATCCAAATTCCTAGGTATGTAGAATAAATTATTTTTCTCCAGAAGACATTTGGAAGGTAGGACTCTTCCTATTTGTTTTAAATTAGTTTACCAGCGACTCTGCCTTGAAGCACGGGCTTGAATGAGATGATTTATCAAAGGCTTGCCTCCTATTTAGGAAGGTATCCAAGGACTGGCCTCCATGACTTTGGAAGGCACAGAAATGGGTACAGTGGTTGTACAGCTGCATTTCAGGTGCCAAAGGCTTCAGGTCACCAATACAGAAGTCCCATTTTATATATGAGCATAATAAACCTGTGGTTCACTCAGAGCCACACGTGTTCAACAGCAAAATAAGAGCTAGAACTTGAATTTCTGACCTGATGCTGGTGCCCATCACCTAGATCTCACAAAGAGAAACAGGATTTAAGATTCACTGTTACTGAACACTTACCACTTCCTTCAACCCTGTAAACATGCTGACATGCCCTGCAAAGTTAATTATTCATTTAATTGTGCTTTGATCCTTTCTTTTTTTCTACCTCCAGCCACAATGGTTTGAGGTAATTTATAGGAAATACAATAATGAATAATGAAGAGTACATAAAAATAAACTACAATATCCTATAAATAGACCATAGGATATATAGGATTGTGCTTTCCAATGTGGTAGCCACAAGGCACATGTGTCTATTTATGTTTAAATTAATTAAAAGTAAATATAACTAAAATGTAGCTCCTCAGGTTCACAAGCCACGTTTTAAGTGCTCAATCACCACATGTGGCCAGTGGCTACTTATTGGACATTTCAGACACAGAATATCGCCATGATTGCAGAAAGATCTATTAGACAGTGCTGTCTAGACAGACAACCAAGTCATACATTCTTACACATTTGCAATGAAGCAGCCAAAATTTTGGCTCTGAACTTCGTGTTGCTAAAGCCAAATAAAGCAAAGCAAAATCAGTTGTGTCATTATCAATTCCTCAAGGGAAGCAAAGCCGTTCTAGCACTTAGACCTAAGAGAATTCCTCATATGGGGCTTTATAGAAAAGGTCACCAAGTGACACAGCAAATAATGTCTTCAGAAACCACAAGAGACACTTTCAATTTATAATTCACTAAAATTCAAACTAATGAAAACATTTCTCTGGTGAGAGGTTAGGATACTTACCTGGTTCTAAAGAGAGATACCTTAGCAAAATCAGTCAAGTGAATTTGCTCTACAGGAATGACATTAGAACCTGAGGCCTGAACAGCAAGATCGTGCTGCCATTGCAGATCCAGAAGAAGAACAATCCAAACAGAAGGAAAAGTAAGTGAATGTTCTTTACATCTGAAAGTACTGAGCAAATTTGAGGGAGGAAAAGGCCAGTGAACTTCGTGGATGAGGCTGAGAGTGGAGGGAGATGTTGCCGAACAGGCAGTTAGGACCAGATCATGTAGGGTTTTATAGCTCATGGTGAGAGGGTTTAGCAAAGAGATGAACTTAGAATTTATAGCTTTAGAAAGATCAGTCTGGCTACTGCACGAAGAGCTGACTGTAGAGGGAAAAAGTGTGGGCAGGAAGAACATGATAATAGCTTGGAATAAGATAGTCAGCAGTACAGATGGTGAGAAATAGTCTAATATTTTAGATGTAAAGTCAATAGGACTTGCTGAGAGATTGAACATAGGGTTTCAGGGAAATGAAGAATATCAGAATGACTCAATTATTTGTGTTGAATAAATAGCAAAGGGGCCAGGTAACACTGTGACAGGGAAGACTTGGAGAGGAGGAATTTGGGGGTAGAGAAAGACTAAATCAATAGTTTGGTTTGGGTCACAGTTTGTGTGAAGTGCTGATTACATATATAAATAGAGTTATGGAGTCTGAAGCTCAAGGGAGAAGTTGGTTAGAGACAGAGATTTGAAGTTATCTGCATATAAATGATATTTTAAAGCCATGGGACTCAATGAATTCATCTAAGAAGAGTACAGACAGAATAGAGATAAGAACCCCAGAGCATGCCAAAATCTGATGTCGAGGAGAGACAGTCAGACAGGGAGACAGAAAGGTAAGGACGAGCCAGGTGAGTGTGGGATCACAGAGCCTAGAGAAGAAAGTATTTAAAGAAGTATGAAGGATTGACCATGTCAAATTCAGCTCAACAGTTCTGTTAGTTGAATACCCTTTGACCTTGGAAACATGTAGGTCATTGGTGACTCTTGATAAAGGCTGTTTAAGTGGAGTCAGAGTCTGAAGAAAATTAGAGCAGAGTTGAGGAGACAATGGGAGCTAAAAGAGTGGAAACAGGAAATGTAGATTTTACTTTTAAAGGTTTTTTTATGAAGTCATCAAAGAAAAGGGGGTGGTAGCTAAAGGGAGATGTAAGGTCAAGGGAGAGCTGGCTTTTTTTTTTTTTTTTAGTAGTTGTTATAAAGGCATATTTGCATGCTGATGGGACAGATGTAACAGAACATCAGAAATTGATATTGCAAGAGAGAAGTATAGGAAAGGAGAAAGGAGATAGGATCCAGAGGCCAAATGGAAGAGTTGGCCTTAGAAACCATGCCACTTCCTCCACTATAATAAGAGGAAGGCAGTGCATGTGGGTACAGATGCAGGTGGGTTAAGGAAAAATGCAATAACTGTCCTCTGATAGCAAAAAGGAAGGTCATAATCCTGGGGCATGGAATGTGTAGAGCATGGTGGATATTCAAGTAGGGAGCTAAAGGTTTGAAAAAGTTATCCCAGAGACTGAAAAGTAAATTTTCTAGAAGCGTCATAGGATCCGCCAGCACGGTCCATTTCAGGTTTGTAATCAAGAGTTTAAAGTGGACTGATCAGCATGGTTTACAACGTTCCTAACAACATTCTACTGTTTGGTTCCAAGCAAAGGAGGAATTAGAGAATATGCATTTCACCAGGATTGTGGTTTTGCCACGTACAATAAAGGGGAAGGCAGCAGGAGAATGTGAGGTATCGAAAGGACAGTGTTTATGGCACAGAGTAGAGGGAGTTAAGGTTGGAACAGGGATGAAGGCTACCCAAGAACGCAACATCACTGGGCTCCACACATATCCAAAGTGTCTGCCTGGACCCATCAGTATGTCAAGAATTTTCCTTCCCTCCATAAAGGAAGCTCACTACTGACTTCACCTGATGCCTGCCACATCTAGAATACCCCTTCAGAGTTTTGCAGTCAATTAAGGACTGAGTGTTGGGCACCAAACTGGGTGGAAGAGTCGCTCATGAGCACACACACACTTGCAGTGGAGTCTCAGTACATTCTTTAGACCTAAGAGGCTGCGTGGCTGGCAGGAAAATACCCTAGACAGGCAGAGAAAAGACCTGAGTTTCATCAGTTTCTGTGGCTTTTACCAAGTGAGAAAGTTTTTTCATATCCTGAGCCTCTGTTCCCTCTCCTCATAACTCTGGCCTAGCTTAAATTATAGCTTCTTATACAGATCGGATAAGATGGTGAATGTACAACCATTTTTAAGTGTAAGGAATTATGGAGATGTGAGAAATTACATTGTTATTATGACTCTGCAAGGGGGTACCAAATGCAAATCTAAGGCATTTCTGGTGTGAGATTGATTTCAAATGTCAGCTAATATAGGTCACCATGGCTTAAAAGCAATTTGCCTTAAAATTAGAAACTTATGAAATGCTTAAAACGAAAGGCAGTGCATTTCAAAACAGAGGCAATTGCAAGTAAATTTCTTTTCTGTATGTGTGTGTGCCACATCCTATGAACCCGTGGCTCTCACAGGCCCAGGATATTGCTGCAGCTGGCAGCCCAGTGTGTTTTGAACAGTACAGCGCTAATTTCTGAGTGACTCTTTGATCCTGAGTGAGTGACTCTACCTTTGGATGCCTCAGTCGTCTTCTCTGCAAGGTGGGAAGAATTTTACCACCTCCTATTCCACTTACAGGGTATCAGGAAGATCTTTTTTTTTTTTTTAAAGGAAAAAAAGAACCGAAAAATACTCTTGGTTACTCTGCAAAGAGGTTGTTGTAAATGTGAAGTGCCACTGTTATTAAGCACGAGGCAATTCTTCCCCGCCCGTATCATGTTCCAACGCTACAACGTGAGCTGTGTGACAGGCTATTTTTAAATTCCCATCTCTGGAAGCATATGGTCCTGCACAGTGCCAAAAACAGAAAAATGACCTGCTTCGGTTTGTTTGCTTGTTTGTTTTGATCCGATGGAACATTTCCTATGATCCTGTTAAAGGTTGTCTTTCTGCTTTAAACTTTGAAGGTGAGTGCTGAAGACCTTCTGCAACATAATCTGAAATACACTGTGGCACTATAACTTGCTCAGACAGTGATAAGAGGTCATACCAGGGCAACGGTGTATTTATACAAATCCTCTGCATTTCTTGTGTGTCATCTAAGACATTTCAAGAATATGATTATTTTTAACTATTTTTATGATTTTTTTCTCTAATTTTGTGGTAGTTTTATTTGTTTAGTAGCAGCGTTTTTAGGTAATTTCTTTTTGCAAGTATTAGAGCTTTTATTTTATAAAATAAAAGAGATTCTTTTTCTTTAATGTTACTGACAAAAAAAAGAAGTTGCTTCAAAGTTTTCCTGATTGTTTATTAGTATTATTTCTTCTGGTTTTATGTTTTATTAATATCAGTTGCTATTGACTGAAGCCCTCTCCCATGACAAATACACAGTACCTTTATTATAAACTTCATTTTTGCTGCCCCCTTGAACTGACCTAACTTTACCTCCTCTGCTGTGCTATTTGGCAAGAGTGTCCTGAATCTTGTCAAACTTCCCATTCATTGGATTTGATTTCTGACACCAAATTCCTGGAAAGATATCTATCTGATCATTTGGAAAACAAAGAGATGAAAACACCTATTTCACAAGTTTCAGGGGACCTGACTTTTGTGCAAGAGCAAAAAATTTCCCCAGTTGAGGTCAATAAGGTTCCCACAAGCTCTTTTTTTTTTTAATTTTTTCTTTTCCTCTAAGGTCCAGGATTCAGTTCTCTTGTCTTTGGGGTCAGGTGACAGATAACAGAATTGATGACATTTCATGGCACTTATCCAATGAAAAAGGTAATTTAAAAGAACGGTGGTAAGGAAAACTCAGAAAGAAAGATGGGACCTGTAGTCTTCAACTAAACAATGAAATCAAGAATACGTCAGAGGAATTTGAAGTGTTCTGTGTCACACTGGGAGTCAATAAGAAAGCCAATCAGGGAACTTCACAAAACCGTAAAATTAAAAAAAAAAAAATTAGGAGGTTACAGACATATCCAACATTGGAAATCTCTTAAGCAGGAGTGAACGCCCTTAATTAGAGAGGTTCAGGAAGAGCATGCATGAGCACTTCTTCTGGGGATGTTGTAGCAGAAATCCTTAAATTGGCCACACGTGTGACTTAGTAACCTTCATGGTCCTGTCCTGCTCTGAAAACCTCTGATTCTACAGATCAGTCAGCAACTTCACATCCTTTTTGATAGCTAGACAAATAGACACTGTGAGACCACTTTGGGTTTTCTCTTTTTTTTTTTTTTTTTTTTTTTTGAGACGGAGTCTCGCTCTGTTGCCTAGGCTGATGTGCACTGGCACAATCTTGGGTCACTGCAACCTCCACCGCTTGGGTTCAAGCAATTCTCCTGCCTCTGCCTCCCAAGTAGCTGGGGCTACAGGAGTGCATCACCATACCCGACTAATTTTTTGTATTTTTAGTAGAGACGGGGTTTCACCATGTCGGGCAGGCTGGTCTTGAACTCCTGACCTCAGGTGATCCACCTGCCTTGGCCTCCCAAAGTGCTGATATTTCAAGCGCGAGCCACCGCGCCTGGCCCACTTTGGGTTTTCAAGAATCTTCCTGTGTACATGTGGAGAGGCTCCCTACTTATTTGGTTCTCCTTCCTCAATTTATCTCAAATCCCAAAGTGTAGTCACAAAAGAGAAGGCAGGTTAATAATATGACGTTTTCTTCCCCTACAACGAGAACTGTCTTTAACTTACATGTAATTCTTTCTCCACTTTCATTAGTCTGGTCCAGAACCACCAGGCAGACTCCTGCAGCATCCCTCTTCCCTCCTGTATCCACAAGTTCATTCTTTACATAGTCTTTCTAAATTATCATTTCATCATCACCTATCATTGTTTTAAAAACTGCTGTGTCCCTCCCTCAAGATGTTAACTCTCCTCAGCATGTAAATCCATAACTCCATTCTGACTGGGAGTTCTCACTCCAAGCAGATTGGTCTATCCAAAGTTTACTGGCAAAACCCTCCACCAATTGATTCAGTTATGCTGCACCCATAAAGACCTTCTTCAGGCCTGGGCACAGTGGCTCGCACCTGTAATTTTAGCACTTTGGAAGGCTGAGGTGAGAGGATTGCTTGAGGCCACGAGTTCGAAACCAGCCTGGCCCACATGGTGAAACCCCGTCTCTACTGAAAACACGAAGATTAGCTGGGCGTGGTGACGCATGCCTGTAGTCCCAGCTATGTCAGGAAGCTGAGGGATGAGAATTGCTTGAACCCAGGAGGTGGAGGTTGCAGTGGGCCGATCATGCCACTGTACTCCAGGCTGGGCAACAGGATAAGACCCCGCCTCAAAAAAAAAAAAAAAAAAACTGACGTTCACGTCTCTACTTCATCACCTGCCATTGTGTCACCTCCTCTAACTTCTCCACACCATTAATAATCTCCCCCTTCTCTGCACTCCTAGGGGGTTCAGAGTCTCTTGGCATCATTTAAGTAGTACGTACTTTACAGACTTGAGGTGTTATATATCTGTTTCTTTAGGGGATGTGTCTTGGTCTCCCAACAATGAATTGTAAGTTCCTGGAGGGTAGGGACCATCTCTTACATTTCTTTTGAACTCCCTTGGTGCTTAGCACATTGTAGGGCATGGAAGAGTAGCAACTATTCTTCACACTCATGGCAGGCTTTAGCGTGTACAAAGCACTTCCATCTGCCATTCATGTAATGGTCCCAACAACTAGGTGTCATCTGCAAGGCAGATAAGGAATAGTATCTTACGGGTGAAGAAACTGAGGTTCAAAGAGCTCATAACACCAGCAAGTGCAACAGAATCTATAGTCCAATGCTCTCCCAGTAATAACCATTAAATGAGTAGACAGAGAACAGATCTTGCAGTTCAAAAATGTGTGGGTAGCTGAAGGGAAGTGGGCACATATTTGACTACATGCCCCACCATGTTGCTGTAGATTGGCCGCCAATACAGGCTAGAGAATTCTCTTTGTATGGATGGACTCAGTCTGACTGACACATGGTCCATGTTTCTTTGACTCTGGCCATGTTCTGCAAATGAGATGAGATTCCAATAAGAACCCAGAAGGCTTTGGGATGTGTTTCTATGGGAGCCTAGATGAAAATCGGTAACCTTAGACATTGCTCTGGGCAACCTCTGGGCTTGTCCATCTCCAGGCGTCTAGAAATCTGTACCCAAGGCAGATAGAAAGGATAGGGGCCTGGAAGAGGCCTTAGGCACCAATTGGACCTCAGTGTTTTTCACTTGTTTAACTGCTAAATTCACCCAATCACATTTTTAAAAATTTTATGAGACTTTGAAAATGTGTTTCTGTTCCTCTAGAAATTACCTCTAAATTTTCTAGTATAAACGTCTGCCAGCTTTGTTCAGCCAAGTTCCTTTTCCCCCTCTTTTCTTTGACAATGAAAGCAGCTTTGGTGCCAACGCTCAGAACTGGCAGGTGTTTGATGACACATGTTCTGTGATAAATGTTTATTACATAAGTTCATTCAAGCTAGCTACCAGAGCTTTTGAGGCATCATTGCTACTTATCATAAAATTGTCCTTGAAAACCAGAAGCCCAATATATTCCCAAAAGTTCTATTTTTTTTCTTTCTTCTTTTAGGTTCTCTGTGTTCTCTCGACGTCTGGTGTAATGGGGAAGTCAGGAGATGGTGCTTGAATCCTGATTCTGTCACAAGCTGGCTGTGTGACCCCAGGAAAGCCACTTCTCTGCTCCGAGCCTAGTTGCTCATTTGTAAAACGAAGAGGTGGAAGCTGTGATTGCCAGGGTCTCTCTAATTTCTGACATGTCCCAATAAGAGGACAAACTGGTGAAGGAAAAAAAGCAATTTCAGTCAAGCAGAAACACATGCTTGCCTTTCCTCACCCAGAATGTGCTTTACATAACTGAATTTTCTTCCTTTTATACTGGCTTGCCCTTCAGTCAGGAGGCAGGGGGAGCAGCAAGGCTGGCAGTGGCTTGGAGAGGGTGCCTGTGCAGGGATGGATGTGGGGGAGGGGATGCTGAGGAAGGTTTTGCCAGCAAGTGAATGAGGCACAGGCACCACAAACTGCTAGAGCTTCTTATTACCATGATTATGCTATGTTAGAATGGCATCATCTCACTTCCTCCGGCTTCTCCACACCATCAATGATCTCCCCCGTTCTCTGTACTCCTAAGGGGTTCAGAGTCTCTGGGCATCATTTAGGTAATAAGTACTTCACAGACTTGAGGTGTTATATAGGGGATGTGTCTTGGTCTCCCTGAGTTGTAAGTGTCCAGAGGGTAGGGACCATTTCTTACATTTCTTGTTACTGTGATTTTATGTTATATTAGAATGAAAAGGCCACAGGATATTTAAAGTACAAAAACCTAGAGAAGAACTACTAAGAAATTGCCAGTCCCATGATTATTCTAGATGAAACATTCAGAAACTTTAATGATGCAAATTAGATTAGTTTTTGAAGAAAATACTTACATATTAGGAATTATACGGCCGGACCTGGTGGCTCACGCTTGTAATCGCAGCACTTTGGGAGGCTGAGGCGGGCGGATCACCTCAGGTTGGGAGTTCAAGACTAGCCTGGCCAGTATGGTGAAACCCCGTCTCTACTAAAAATACAAAAATTAGCCCCGCAATGTAGCACGTGCCTGTAGTCCCAGCTACTCAGAAGCCTGAGGCATGAGACTCACTTGAACCCAGCAGGCAGAGATTGCAGTGAGCCAAGATTGCACCACTGCCACCAAGCCTAGGCAAGAGAGTGAGACTCTGCCTCAAAAAAAAAAAAAAAAAAAATTAAAAATTGTCAACTTGATATTTTTGCCTCCAAACTTTCAACTAGCACATGTGAAAACATGCTAGGTCTTGTCATGCATTAAAGTTTGCACCAAAATCTCACGCACTGTTACTGTCTCTATCTTACAGGTGAGGAAGCTGAGATGCTAACAGGCCCAGCACCGGGTCAGAAGATTCAAATCACAGGTGGCAACATGGAGAGTTAACCCAAATCCCTTGCCCCTGGGTCTGGAACTCTCTGCTACTGTGCTTGCTCTAAGGCATTCTTCCACACTGCTCCACAGAGAGCTTTGCTTGGCCTCAGGCAGAGATGAATAATTATCTGTAAACCAGAATCAGGGTTTATCTCTCTGCTGTCTAAAGTACTAATGTACAATCACAGCCTATCAGAGCAATAAAGTTCCCTAGATAGCATTGCTTTTTCCTCAGCTGAGTACCTCAGTGGTACTCTCTGGTGCTCTAGGACAAGCTAGTGGCAAAATCAGCACTGAAATCCCTTAACTCCCGCTTTATACTCTTTATGAAACTTGATATTCAAAACCAAAGTGAAGCCAGGCACAGTGGCTCACACCTGTAATGCCAGCAGTTTGGGAGGGTGAGGCAGGTGGATCGCTTGAGGCCAGAAGTTCAAGACCAGCCTGGCCAACATGGCAAAACCCCGTCTCTACTAAAAATTCAAAACTTAGCCGGGTGTGGTGGCAGTCACCTGTAATCCCAGCTACTTGAGAGGCTGAGGCAGGAGAATCACTTGAACCAGGAGGCAGAGGTTGCAGTGAGCCAAGATCGAGCCACTGCACTCCAGCCTGGGCGACAGAATGAGACTGTCTCAGAAAAATCAAACAAACAAACAGCAGTGAAAAAACAAAGTGATTGAGAAGATCAATCACTAAATAGTATCAGGAATTAGTTTTTTCAAGCCACTTAATAATGCTGCTGACCATGATTGGACAGAGTTAACTTTCACCTCAGTTTCCTCAGTGACATTCATTACCAACCTCACCAATATCATGTAGAGGGACCGAAGCAGAAGAAACTGTTGCTGACCATGAGTCATCCATTCTTGACCTTCAGCATGTTTTGAAAATGTGTTGTGAAATGCTTAACAATCAATAATTCCATCACCAGGCAGTATGAGGTTGGGAGTTATGCAACAGGCGGAACAGGGCATTACTGCTGCATCATTCAGGAGACTCCGAATTTCTGTTGTGGGCAGAACCTTCAGCAGGACCTAAACACACAAGGTCCCCCATAAAATTTTTAAAAGAAACAGAGGGAGGATGGAAAACAGAGAAGTGAATGTAGACTTCTTTGCTTCATTGGATCAGTAAAGTGGGGCTAGCAGCTAAGTGTAGCTGTTCTCAAACTAGCACATCTGTTCTTTTCTGACAAAGGCTAAAACCAATGTTACACTCCAACATTACGCTACTGCTAGGCAACTCTTCTCTGTGCCCCAGACAGTAGCTTCATCTCCAGTCATTGCAAGTGTCCTAGGTGAAGGAGGTAGCTACTACAAGGGAAAGGAGCACAGAACAAGGAGGCGAAGACCCAGGTCAAGTCCCTGGCTGCCACTTACAAAGCCTATGACACTGAGAGTGGTCACATCACCTGTCAGATCTCCAGGCCCTTCTGTCCTACCAAGGATACATGATATCTGCCCCATAGATTATACACAGTTCAGAAATGATGAGGGATGTGAAAACACGTTACAAACTACACAAATGCAAGGGACTATTAGTAGAAACCCATGTCTGATTTTGCAAGCTCAGATAGAAGGAGTCTCCCGTTTAAAGAAGGGCACTGGGGTATGACTTGTGGTTAGAGGCTAAATCAACGCCTGTCCCATGCAGGTGACAGAAGAGAATTTTCTAACTCTAATTTGTGGCAGTCACCATTAGCTATAAGCAGCAGTGTGCTGGAAAATGTTTAACTGGTTCTGCAATGTTGAAAAAGCCCTGAATGACAGGTTTTGCTGATTTCTGTGGTATAAATATTTGTACCATGGCACATTCAAGCTATCAATGTGACATCAATGACCATGAGTGAGGAGAAGATGCCCACCACTGTCTCTCCCATCTATGCAAGTCAGAATACCACTGGAAAGTTTTCTGGAGGCTTAGGATGCTGTCATGATCTTTGCAAGACTTCTTGACATATGGGACTCAAGTTTTAGCATTCAGCCACAAGCGTCTGCTCTAATAATTCAGAAGTGGAAATTCTTATTCTTATGCACATCACTGAGCCCTAAAACCTAGTTCTAAGATCCCAAGTAACGTTCTTTTCAAATCTGATGACTTGAGGGATCAGCAAGCATAGTGGAATCCAGCACAGCGTGAAATGGAGTCAGGATCTTAGATCAGGCAGCCGTTCCATCTGTGTGGCCTTGCACAAGTCACCTGCCATTTCTGAATCTCAGTTCCTATGTCTCCGAAATGGGAACGGCCCTGGCTTTGCCTGTTCCCAGGGCTATTTTGAGATCAAAGGAAACAATGCAATTGCGAGAATTTTGAGGACAGCAAAATCCTATTTGGCTTTGAATTATTAATACTACTTGCTTAAAAGTTGATTAACAGACAGTATTATTCATAATAGTGATCACTGCAAGCTGTGTTAGGCAAGCTCTGCACAGGAACTTAAGTCCTTTGTCTAGAGCACAAGCGCATACAGTGTCTCTGCTAAGTATAGTCGGGCTCAGATGGGGCCTGCATGACATAAAGTGAATGGTCCCTGAGGCCTGTGGAATAGCTCTATTGTACTGGGCCTAGGTGCATCCGAAACTGCTTTTACCCATAAACCTTTACAACAATTAACTTACGGAGGTTAAAGACATGATCCAGCCCAAGCATTCTCATTCTAGGGCTTTACCATTATCCCCGAAGAGCTGGGCAATGGACTATGCTCAAAACTTTTCCCCAACCAATTTTAAGGCTATATTTGAGGCTGTATTTCTGTTGGAGTGGGGGCTGGGGAGTCTGCATTTTTAAACAAGCACCCCCAGATAATTCAGTTACAAGCAGGACTTGGTCAAAAAAATACAAAAAATATTTGTATGATGTGAAACTTGATGGAGCAGAACAAGGAAAGGATTCTCCATTGATTCTCTGCCAGGTACTTGTTAGCAATACTTCTTGAGGGAAATCCTGGCTGTGCAGGGAGACACACCTTTATAATCCACTTCCTGATCAGGCTTCTTCCTTCCTTTGATGCAGTATCGCTGCCCCTAGCTACCCAAACACACATAGGATGACTAAAATATACAGCTGTGCCTAGGTTGGGCACACAGAATGTCAGCCACCAAGGCTTCTGTGAACAGTATAGACGCTCACTTTCTGCTATCCGACACCCACCCAAGGACAGCACAGAGAGATAATTTGAGAGAGGTTTATCTAAAGTACTGTCTATCCACCCAGTCCTGTATCTATCCTAAAGGAAAAGTTCTGTTGATCAACACAACACCTATTGATTCTGTATCATCAGTTAATATAGCCTAAAGACAACCTTATTGCTCTGTGTACAACATTATTCTATCTTTCATCTATTCTATCTTTCATCATTTATTAGTCAACAAATATTTATCAGGCTCCAACTATGTCAGGCACATATGTAGAGCTGGAAATGTAGGATGAGTAAGGTTCCTTTTCTGTCTTTGAAAAGTTAGTCTTGGAGGATTCAGAAACTAAGCAAACAGTTGCAGCACATGTGGTAAGTATAACTGAGATTTACACAGGTATTGGGGCATATAAAGGAGGGAAATCCTCACTATGGTGGCTGTTGGAAGGGGACCGGAAAGCTTCCCAGAATAGGAGGGGACCAGATTTGCAAAGGCAGCGGGACTTGTAGACAGAAGTAGTAGCCCATGCAAAGCACGGCCACAGGGGGCACGTGCACCAGGGGAATGAGAAGCGCATGTTACCGCAACAGAGAATTTGTCAGGGATATGGCAGCAGATCAGACTGAAAACCAAGCAGGTGAAAGTCTTCGTCTGCCAGGCCATGAGTTTAGACTTCACCTTGAAAGCAATAGGCAGCCTTTGGACGATTTTCAGAAAGATTAGGTTTGCGTTTTGTATAGATGAGTTCGTAGAGAGGTAGTGTGGAGAACAAGCTGAAAAACAAGAAGGCAAGTTAAAAAGCCATTGAAATAGCCTGAGAGATGACTGGGACCAGGACTGAAGCAGGGGTGTTGGAGGTGAGGAGGAGAGGAAGGATTTTAAATAAATCGAGGAGATAGTATCTCCAGGATTCAGTGGGTGTGAACTGGAGATTGGGGTGGAGTCACCTAAACAACCTGAGATTTTTCTGACAGAGACAGCTTGTGTATGTGATGCTTTAACCAAGATAATAAATGCAGGGAGATGAACCGATTTCAGAAAGAAGTTAATGAATGCAGTTGGAATATGTTCAGTTTGGGATGACTCTGACATATCCAAGTGAAAAACTTTAGTCAGTAGTTAATATGGGTTTGCAGTTTGAAACAAGGAATGAGATGGAAATACAAGAACTTTTTTTTTATTAGATGTGAAACTCTTGCTAAAGACATATTCATCACTCTTGTAATGAATGTACTCAGATAATGTACTCAGTGATACATTCCTTTTCAAAATCAATACTAGGAAAAAATGTCTCTCAAATAATCAGGACACATACTTCAATCAGAAAAAGAAAATGATGTAAGTCATCATGTTTACTTTTTTGCCCTGCCTACCAGGAAGCTCAGTTATATTTCATGCTCAGTTGCAGTAACTATACCAAGCCTTACAATGTAACACATTGGCTTTCTTGCTATTGTTCTAGCTTTATCTTTGTATTTGCAATGTAACATCCCAGTGTATGTCCCGTATACTGAAAGCTCCCTCTACTTCTCTCTGGTAATAAAAAGTATGTATGTTTTCACTTACCATTATTAAGTTCAGGTTGAGCCCTATTTACTTCAAATATTTTTAAGACTCCCAAAAAGAAGTTTTTCTTTACAGTCTATGAGAGTGGCTATTTTTTCCCCCAAATAAAAAAGAGATTAAAAAACAAACAAAAAAAAAAAAAAGAAAACACCCTCTTTGGAAAGGGAATTGATCCTCGGGGACTAGTTAAAGCCAAAGGAGCCAGAAGCTTATAGATCATTACAAGAAACTAGAGCCATTGACTCAAAAAGAGCATCTGAATGGTATGAGGAACAAAACCTGAGCAGATGAGTTCTGACCCAGCAACGCTCCTACTTCTCTAGCCAAGTGGAACGCTTTACTCCCAAGATGAGGTAGGCCTATGACAAAAATAGCATCAGAGAGCGTTTGAGTAAATTCTTTTCAGGTTATTAAGAGATAGTCTTAACACTGGAGAAAAAAAACTCATCATCAACATAATTTTTATCATTTAAAAATGCCGTTGAATCCATCATCTACCTGAGTCTTCTCCAGTGTTCTGATGGGCGGGTTAGGGCAAGCACTGCCATCGTTCACACTTCGTACATCCGCCTATTCCCACATAATGCTACTTTGGGCCCCTTTTCGGAAACACATATCAAGCTGGGCTTAATCCCCTTTATTGAGATCATTCATAGTTGTGAAAGTAGAATAATAAGGCTGGGTGCAGTGGCTCACACCTGCAATCCCAGCAGTTTGGGAGGCCAAGCGGGTGGATCATCTGAGGTCAGGAGTTCAAGACCAGCCTGACTAACATGGTGAAACTCCCTCTCTACCAAAAGTACAAAAATTAACTGGGCATGGTGGCAGGTGCCTGTAATCCCAGCTACTCAGAAGGCTGAGGCAGGAGGCTTGCTTGAACCTGGGAGGCAGAGGTTGCAGTGAGCTGAGATCGTGCCATTGCACTCCAGCCTGGGGACAGAGTAAGACTTAGTCTCAAAAAAAAAAAAAAAAAAAAGGAGAATAACAAGAGTAAATGATATTCCCTGATTTTAGCCCATCACTTTCAGATTCTAGAGCTCTGCTACCCCCATCATAATATGCGACCCTCACAGCGTAAGCCAGGGAGGATTTAGTATCCCCGTTTCACAGATAGAAAAACTGAGACTCAGAGAGGTGCAATACCAAGTGGCACTCAGTCTCAGCTGCCTTTTTAGAGTTAAAAAAGGAAATATGGAGACCATGTGCTCCTGGATGTCCCTCCACGGAGCCCAACAGCTTTGGAATCCTCTCGAGCTTTCAGGAGGAGGCCCTACTTCAGGCTTCAACAGCTCATTTACTGGCATAGTGAGATGCTAATGATAGAAACCACAAAATGGACAGTTTTAACTAATGTGACTTCCCCCTTCACTAATGAACGCAGCCACTTTGTCCCACAAAATCAATGGTGGTTTAGAACCCCTTTTTCCTTCTGGTAGAATTCACTCGCCTCTGGTTTTATCAGCCAAGAGGTCTGAGGGCAGCCAATCAATAAAGCAACAATCTAACCCATTTTTAAAGGAGTTGATGAAATTAAGAACATTGGGTTTTATTAAGACAGGTCCAGAAGAACTTCTTAGCTGTGGGACCTCATGCAAGTCATTTCACCTCCATGTGTCTTACTTCCATCTGAAAAATGGGTTGAAAATAAGCCCCATCTGCCTCACTTTGTAGACTGGTTCTAAGGTCAGAGTTAGGTGTTATTAGTACCTTGTAACTATGTTCTCGGAAGGTGAGGGGCACTCAATCCTATCCCTGCAGGAGTTTCTAACATGTAACTCAAGGGGCAAAGAGGTAGCATAGGAAAAGCATGGGCCTCATGGGACACAGATTACTAGGTGTGGCACATGCAGTGAGGCCTGCATTGCGGTGAGAAGAGAGATACAGGGGGCTTAAGCACCGCTACATAAGACCCCCTTCCACATGTACCCAGGCTGGCAAAAGTCACCAGAAACTACAGTCAGAAACTCCTTTAGAATAAGCAATTAGTCCAACAATTTTATTCTCAAAGGAAGATAAAATTTACACACTTCCTGTAATCAATCAATCCCACAACCTCTTGAAACTTCAGTCAGAAAATTTGCAAACTGCTAAGTAATACACAACTTTTGTTACAGGTGGCAGACTAGAGGTGGGAAGGGAACATCAGGCTCTTTAATACATGTAAACGAAAACATGTTGGTCTTGAAAGAGTTAGGATGAACTCTCGGCTTTTCACTAAGAGACTAGAATTTTTAAATTGTAGACAGTAGAGCCAGAAAACCTCTTAGAGGCCATTTTCTAATTTATCCTCCCCCCCACCCATTTTACAGAAAAGGAAACTAAAACTCAGAGAGACGTGACCTGCTTCCAGTTATACCACAAAGTAGAATCAGATAAAATCATGAGCTGTGTCCCTTTCTGCATTTAACTCAGCACACATTTTACTGAGCACCAACCAAATTCTTGCTGGAGAAGTAAAGATGGATAAGTCGTAGAATGCATCTTCAAGGAATTCAGAGTCCTTTAGGGAGACAGACATATAAGCAGATGATTCCAGGACAGATTGACATGTGCTATATTAATGATACAGAGTGCTATGGGAATACACAGAACTGAGAGTGGCTAATTCTGCCTGGGGTTGTCAGGAAACCCTCCACCCAGGAGGGGGCATTTAAGCGCATTGGCAGAATAGAAGAGCATTCCAAGCAAAAGGAAAAGAGTGAACTAAAGCAAGGGGATGGGAGAGAACACAGGTTGCGTGGAAAGCCCCATACAAATAGTTCAAAACAGCTGGAGGGTTTATAGAAGGTGCTGCAAAACCACCTCAGGGCATGTCACTGGGTCACAGCTGCCACCCTCCACCTCATTTGGCATGCTCCCCTGGGGCTATGGCCTGTGTCCACCTAATGGGCCAGTATAACACCTGGCCAAGTGCCGATGGCATGGTGGGGCTTAATGAATTCCCTTTGAAGATGAGAGGATTGTGAGGGAGAAAAGAATTTGCCACTCAAGTGAGTCAACTGGAACGGAAGGTGTGTCCTGGCTTCTGAGACCTAGCACTCTGGCTGGGTAAGCAGACAACAGAGGTCACCTCCCCTGGGGCCACGGGGTTCTACCTGGGAACATCAAGTCTTTTTTTCAGCAAGTTGTTCCTAAGCCACAACACTTCTGGCTCACTCCCTGCCTTTGTAGTTTTACCAACATAATTGATCCCAGAGCTCGGATTTTGCCATACCCCTTGGTTTCCTAGGGAGTGATGATATATCCAGGCCCTCTTGGAGCTGCAGCACAGCCCAGGCCTCCTGGGGGAGAGCACTGAGGAATATGTAAGAAGCAGACATAAATAGTCTTGCACTGCTGTAGTCATCCTTTTGGGTGCTCTGAGCTTCCTGTCCTGAGCTAAGATTTTCCTCTGGGGTTAGCTGAGGCACAGAAAGATAAACAAAGCTTTAAAGTGACTCTCCTCATTGGAAAGCTACAAGCATTTCCAATACACCATTTTTTCCTACCTTCTGGTGAGCGTGTCTCGGCTTCCCATCATCACACCCTGTGAAGACTCCGTAAGGTGTGTATGGGAAGAGGAGAGACCATTTGAGTATGAGATGTCTTTCAAGTGCCCTCCCCACATTTGCTAGGTCTACGAAATGTCAAAACAGCCAGACAAATCGTGCCAGGATTCATCATGGCAGGGGGAAACCAGTCACCCTGATGTTCGCCACTGAACAGCCCAAACAACCCTTAATGACTAAGGTTTTTTCCCACTTACACCTGGTTCTTTTGCTTTCACCACACAATTGTGTTAGCAAATGAGATCCTTGAGTAAGCAAACAGGTCCTTCACTGATTCTCTTGTAAAAACACATTCCATAGCCTACTACAGATATTTAGAGTCAAGGACCATTTATTTACCTAGGTTTTTCAAAACATGCCTCCAAGCCATTTTTCACCATGTAGTTGCTATGATCTGAAAAAATCAGCTGTGTGCAGAAGCAGGCAGTCAATGACTTGCAAGAGAAGGGTAACTGGGCAATGAACAAAATTAAAAGCAAGTCACAGATGCAGAAAATGCACTTACAATTCATATAACTGGATTAGTACCCAGAATAGAGGAGGAAGAAAATTCTACACATCCATAAGGAGAAAAAAAAGCATAGAAATAAATGATCAGACTACAGCACATGTAAAACTCCAAAAAGGAAATAATCCTAGAAGAAATGGAAAGATGCTTGACTTCCCTAATACTCAAAGAAATGCAAAATACAAAATTAGGAGATGCCATTTCAGACCCACCAGATTGGCTAAAATTTTAAAAGTTGGACAACAGGAAAGATTTGACATGATAAAGCAATGACGAAACACATAAACACTGATGATAGGACTGTAAATGAATAAAGCCACTTTGAATAGAAATTTGGCAATATCTATCAAATTTGAGGTTTAGTATACCTTATACCTTAGCAATTCCATTCTTGGCATGCAACCAAGAGAAGTTTTTCCATAAATACACAAAAAGCCTTTTATTTAAGAGAATTGTTTTTAAAAGCAAAACAGTAAATTAAAAGCTCATTAGTAGGAAAATGCTTAATAAATTGTGACACATTCATACAAAGTGATATTATATAGAAGTTAAAGTGAATGAACTAAACTAATGTATCAATATTGATACATCTAAAATAATAATGTTGAATTAAAAAAGTAATTTTCAGAATAAATCAGATTATTCATGCAAATTTTAGTGACATACTTATGGAGTAAATCTACCAAATATGAACAGGACAGAGGCATACATATTCGAGATGCTAGTTATTCTGGGAAGGAAGGAAAAGGGCTGAAAAGAGGCGAGCTACAAAGGACACAGTTATTTTTGGATTTTGCTTCTTTAAAAAGTTAAACCAGGTATAAGGACATGTTAACATTCTCAAAAGTCAGGGTGGTGGAAATATGAATGTAAGGGTCAGGGTAAGTTAGGTTTTGCTGCAATAACAAAAACCCTGAATCTCAATGGCATAAAAGAGCAAAGATTTCTTTTCTCCTCACACATTGCAGGTTGGCAGAAGGCGCTCCTTGTTGTTGCTACTCAGGGGCCAAGGCTGACAGAGCAGTAACCACCTCCTTGCTAGCAGCTGCACCAGAAGGAAAGAGAGAGCAATTACATGCTCCAGACTGGAAGTGACACAAGCTGTCCCCTTTTACAGCTAAGTGGCCCAGACTAGCACCTGGCTTTACCTAGCTCAAGGGGCCAGGAGTGCCATTCTACCACGTTCCCAGAACTGGAAAGAACTGGAAACATTTAGCGAACAGCATGAAACTTCACTACGATGGGTGTTTGTTACAGTACCTGTCATCCTTTTTTACATATTTGGATTATGCTTCATATTTTACACAATAGGAAAAAAAAAAAAAGCCCTCGTTTTTAAATCGGGAAGGGTGAGTTTCAGTCTGAGAAATGGAAGGTGAAAGAGGCCATGGGTGGTGGACAGCAGTGGACAGAGGCTGTCAGTCCCCTCGGTCTGCCTATTCCCAGGCCTGTCTCCATGATTGTAATATCCACACTGATGCTGCAATGACTCCTTCTTCAGAAATGCATGTCCATGTAAATGACCCCAAGCAGGTGACCTTCCTTGCTTTAGCTTGTATCCACTGAGGCTGAGTACATGATACAAAGATACTGAGCCTGATACAAAGAGATGTGATACGCAGGGCACGGATTATAAGGTCCAAAGGCTTCACTAAGTCCCAGCTCTGCCACTCACACTTCCTGCCACCTTGGGCAAATTGCCATAGTGCCTGTGTCTATTTTCCTCCTCTGTAAAAGGGGCATAACAATAACACTAAGTCTCTGAATAGTTGTGATAAACAAATGAAGTATGTAAAGTGTTTTGTAACTGTAACGTGCTGTACAGAAGGTCACTGTTATTAAAGACCTAAATTTCACTGCAAGGGAAGCCTCAGTCCAGATTTACATTTCTGGCCGACAATGACTCACACAACTTCCTTCACCCGAGCCACCTGGTTGACAAAATAGACCGAGGCATCATTCTGTGGTCCAGCTACTTAAAGAATCTATTGATTTCCCCTTGCGAAAATGAGTCTGGGAGCAGAAATTAAGGATTGCTGCAGATTCCCCAGGGAGAATAGAGGGAGAGGCTATGATTCCTACCAACACAGCATGAATGGGGAGATGTTCTAGGCCTACGTTGAAGCCTGGGTCTCTGGGACCCATGGAATATTGGAGATGGAAGAGTACACAAGGGAAACAGTGACCTTTCCCATCATTTTTGAAATGAAGAAACTTAGTCCAGGAGAGGCAAAAAGGATGGCAAACAGCAAGAGAAAGAGAACAAGAGAACTGGGATTTATCCTGGGCTCTTCTATTAACTCAGGACAAGCCCCCTTTTGCCAAATGCCAGATTCCTCACAGGCAATTAGGGGATTTAATCTGACCTCCATGGTGATTTCTAATGCCTGTTGTCTTAAGGGACACTCAGTTCTATTAAATGTAAAATACAGTAGAGTTCTCCTGAAAAGTGAGCTTTCTGGTATTGACTTTACAGGTTTGGCTCTAAGGAGTTACCTTCTTGTCCCCCCATTCATTCTCTGAATAGCACCTATTTTTCTGCTAAAAGTCTGCTTCTTGATGTCTTGCTTATTTTCTCTTGGACCTTGGTGCCTTAATACTCTTGACTTTCCTCTTACCTAACAAATATTCTTACCTGCCACTGTTACCTGCTCTGGGGGCTTGGCCAGAGTAACCTTCAGTGGGTAGCAGAGAGCATGAGACATAAGTCTTGCCCCCAAAGTCACTCCCAGGGGGATGTCCTGCACGGCAATATTGCCGCTGATGACATTTCCCCAGAGATCACAGGAAGCTGCACAACCAGATGCAAGGGTATGTCTGATCTGCTGGCAGCAGGTGCATCCTGCTTTGACAGGAGACACAAACTCTACAAGAGGATCTCTCATGCCATATTACCTGGGGCCTTGCCCCTGAGGGTGACACAGGTTCTCCTCAGAGTTTGCACTAATCCATTCTGCCAGCAAGTCCCAAGAACAGAGAAAAGACTAACGTCTCCATATGTAATCTTAAAAGGTAGCCATCACACCTGCAAGGCACTTTGTAGTCTGCAAAGCACTTTCGCTCATTTGATTTTTATGAAGAACTGAGAGGTAGACACGGAAGGGATTTTTCTCCTGTGTTATAGATGAGGAAGTTTATCTGAGGCCCATAGAGGTTAAAGAATGTAAGGTCAGATCTTTTTATTCTAATTCCTGTTCTTTCCCCCGTGGAACTACTGAAGTATTATGATCTTATTATAAAATTATATTAACAATCAATCTAGAGGGCCAGTATTTAAATCACTCTCAAATATATAGGTACTCATCAGCTCTCTTTTGCCCTTCAATTAGCGATTTAGGAGGAGAAACTATTTCTGAAACCAAAACAGCATTTACATTGTGGTTTGTGTATTATCTGGTGTGTAGAATCCAGGTCTTTAGTTTATCTTTTCACCCCTAACTCGGTTTTTATTTTGATCAGTACAACTGGAGAAAGGAAAGGCAAATGCTATTGTATCCATTATTACATGTGTGTCCACAACCTCAAAATGTCTCCTTAAAGGGATTTGCAAGGTTGAAAGTCTCAACAGGAACTCTTTCTGTATTGTTTAAGATCTGTAATGATTCCCTATTGCTTAGAGGGGGCTGAGAACCAGCAGCATCAGCAACACCTGGAAGTTTATTAGAAATTCAAATTTCCATGTTCCACCCAGACCAACTGCATCAGTATCTATATTTTAACAAGATCCCTGGGTCACTGGTGGACTCCTTTACTTACCCCCCACTGCCTGTGAAGGCAACGCTGTCCAGTTATACCTCCTCACTTCACATCTCACCTCTGCTCCTGCAATTATTTCTTCCCCTTGTTTGTCCCTGGACCAAATCCTTCCCATTCTTTAAAGTCTGTCATAAAGTCTGTCTCCTCCAAGACGCCAAGCTAGAGCTTCCCAGGAGGAAGTAAACTTTCCTTCCTCTAAATCCTAGTGCCATAGGCCCTGCACTTTCTATCTTAGAGTATAATTTTTATGATCATGATTTATCTCCCTCCTTAAATTATGAGCTCTTCAAAGTCAAGGTCAAGGTCTGAATCATTCCTATATTTCTGAAAGCAACACAATACTTTGCAAAGTTCCTACCACAAATTAGTTCCCCAATGCATTTCTCCATAATATTTCTTTCTGTTTCTAATTGAGACATCTAGAGAGATTAAGAAATTCAGATTATTATTCTTACTATTTTAGTCAATAATTACCGTACATGATTATAATCTAGACTTGGAAATATTTACCTAAAATATTTAATCACTCTCTTCAAGCATACATACACATACTCCCTACCCAAAATACACACACACTTCATTCATTTCATTTGTTCTTCATTGTTAGGAGACGAGTTGGTCAGAATTTATTGAAAGTGTGGGTGAAATGACTGCTATACACATTTTAGAGTCTTACCAAGAAAAAATTAAGAACTTGATCCTATTATAGAATGGAACATAGTATCCAGATCTTAGAGTCTCTGTCATGGTCTGCATTTGGGACAAGTGAGGTCCCCTGGCCCTTGTTCAGTTGCTTAATGGAAAAGACTCCAAAGACAGAATGCCACTGGTGTTCTTCCAATTATAGAATCATCTGATTAGAATTACAGTAAATGCATAGCTCAGTTTGCATTGTCCTGAGGTGAACCACAAACAAGCTGCTCTGGTTGGAGCATCGGAGGGTACTGAACACTGAAAGTCCACTACCTCATCTCAGTGGAGCACTCATATAAGGGCTCAGTAAGAAAGGGACAGATACCAGTTAGGACATTCCACTTCTGGCGACCCTGGAGCTCTGGGGGGCCAGAGCTAGGCGGATTATTTAATTAATGTTTGGGAGAAATAGTCAAATAGCACACAGTCCAGACGTTAAATCAATCCAGACATTTGGATTGAATTGGAAGGAAGATTTGTCTTCGTGACTATTTGAGAATTAATTATTCTAGTTTATTTCCAGCTTGTCGGCATTGAGTCTAGAGAGGTGGTCTGTAAAACACAAGTTTTTCCGATCATGGGGTTGTGTTGTGGTCTATGTCCCCATGGGTTTTCTTGCTCTGTCTGGCTGTAGAAGAACAGATCAGGAAATCTACAGAAGAATCACAAATCCATTCTTCCCCTTCTACCTATTTCAGTTACAGCTAGAGGGTTGGGACTCATTCGTGTGTTAGAACCAAACCTGACTGTTGTGTTATTGTTGTTTCTAATTTAACTACCAGACTGTTAAACATTACTGCCCCAAGCCCAGCCAGGGGGGTGGGCACTGCACTTTGAAGCCACCAAGTCAATAGTGCTATTGGATGAAACTCTGCTCTACTGGACCATGAAATGGGTTTTCAAAGGGCCAGAGAATGACAGATGTGTGAGCCGTGAGTAAAACTGTCTCACCAGAGTGGCAATGTTCATAATGGAGCAGAAAGAAGGACTGCAGTGTGATGGGAATCTGTCCAAGTCACCGGCACAGCCAGGCCAAAGCACAAACCAGGGAACACTTTGGAGATCTGTTTCCTCATCTACACAATCATGTTAATACTGTGCATACTCTCATGAGACTTACACAAATACACAGTATTTTTAAAGGTAGCCATTGGACTCTAGTGCTGCGAACTGTTAGCTGGGTGAATTTATGAGTCTCTGTTTTCTCATCCAGGCCTACCTACCCCCACAGAGTTATCATGAGCATCCAAGCAAGTGATGTGAATTGGGGTTGCCTTGATTCAAGTTGGGAGGATGATGTCTACTTTCTTATTTTCTAGAAGTCTTTAGTAGAGTAAAGATCAGAAAACCCCTCAATAAAAGGCTTTCTTATAAAATTAAAGTTTTTGTCGCTTTCCTTCCCTGGTCTGGACCAATTACAGGAATCACAGATGTAATCAAAATCAGCTGATGTTAAAAAAAAATCAAATCATTAGCCGGATATGGTGGCACACACCTGTAATCCCAGCTACTCAAGAGTTTGAGGCAGGAGAATTGCTTGAACCCAGGAGATGGAGGTTGCAGTGAGCTGAGATCGTGCCCCTGCACTCCAGCCTGGGCAACAGAGTGCGACTCTGTCTCAAAAAAAGAAATTATTGAAAATAAACTCTATGCCTACATACATTTGCACACATCATTGTGAATATCTTGAAAAGCAAAAACATTAAGTTTCACAAGAAAACTCTTACCTGCCAGGCAAATTTGTTCTTAGCTAGAACTTTGGAAGGAGAGTATTGGATAGTAGAGATGAAAGAGAAAGCTCTAATGATTGGCTGTTTGAACCAAATCAATCTGCCCGTCTCCACCCTAGCTACTTTTGATCATGCTATTTATCATCTTTCCCTTAGCTTGTACTGATTGAACACTGCACTGCCTGTATTATGCATCAAATATAATTTGACATCAGTTTAGAGTCACTGGGCCTTTCTCAACAGAAATCTTGAAACTATGTAGAAATCATCTATGAAATGCTGGTACTGAAAGTGTTGTGGAGAAAACTTATTTGTAGTTTGGGTTTAGGTGAAGAGACACCAGCAAGAAAGACAGAGGCCTCTTCCAGACGATAAACATAGGCAAATGGTAGGTCAAGGCCAGGTTAAATGCCACCCAGTGTCCTTCTGGGAGAGCTTGAGGTCCTACGAGCATAGCATGTCAAGGCTACAAAGACTCAAAAATCATGTACCACCCACCTTGCTTTAGATATGGGGAAGCAGGGCCTCAGACTGTGGAAGTGACCATGTCCAAGGTCACATAGCCTGTTGCAGAACCAAAGCTAGAAATCAAAATGCTATGCTCAACTTCAGGACACTTATTCCTACAGTGCAGTGACATTCTAAGAACTGTCAGACCGTCAAGCTCTCAGGGATAGGGGCTTATCAAGTAACATGGAAACATTTTCTCATTTGTCTCTGAAGGTTACAGAGTGTGGGCATTCTTAGGCTCTTGTACAACAAACTGGAAAATTGCCCGGGCTTTGGCTCCATTGGCAGTTCAGTGCTGTAGAAATCTGGACTCTAGTGCTTCTGTTCGATGTGCTTTGGCTCCAACTGAAACCCCTTTGTAACCCTAGGAAGAAAATGGGTGCCACAAATCAAGAAAAAAATGGGCCAGGCATAATGGCTCATACCTGTGATCGCAGCACTTTGGGAGGCTGAGGCGGGAGGATCATCAGGTCAGGAGATCGAGACCAGCTGGCCGAGATGGTGAAACCCCATCTCTACTAAAAATACAAAAATTAGCCGGGTGCGGTGGCAGGCACCTGTAATCCCAGCTACTCGGGAGGCTGAGGCGGGAGAATCGCTGGAACCCAGGAGGTGGAAGTTGCAGTGAGCTGAGATTGCGCCACTGGACTCTAGCCTGGGTGACAGAGCAAGACTCCTTCTCAAAAAGAAAAAGAAAGAAAGAAAAGAAAAAAGAAAAAATTAAGACAGTTCTCTTTTCAGGAGCATCCCAAGGAGCACAGTGATGGTGTCAGTGCCCTGCAGATCTTCAAATCCCACCTCTTTACTTAGAGATATGTGAATATGGAAATGAATACCCACATCTGTCTACTAGAGGCTGACTATATGAAGTCCTGGGCTCTGTGTGTATGTGTGCGTGTGTGTGTGCGTGTGTGTGTGTGCGTTTGTGTAATTACAGCTCCAAAGCTCTTCTCTCACTTTAAACATCAACTCCAAATTGTTAAATGAATCTCTATAGACAACTTGTATCTTGTCACTTTTTATTAGATTCAGTATTCTGAAAGGTACATAGCGTTGTTCTGTTCCACTCTACAGATGAAGACTCTGAGGAACAAACATCTAGTCACACAGCAAAATCCAGGAGTGGAAGTCAGTGAAAGCTCTGAGACCAGGGCTCAGCAGCTGTTTCCCAGGATGAACACAAAGGCATGGCCTCAATAATTGAATTCAGGGACCCCGGTAAGGTGCCATGATGGTTTAAAAGTGAATTTATTTGAGTGTTTAAAGAATATTTTGGTAACTGAATGGCAAAGAAGAAATATTTCCGACAAAATAATTCCAAGTAATGCATGTACATATTTCTTATTCCAGAAGGTAGAACACAATTCCTGCCTCCTCACTCTCCACCTTTGATGTTAAACTTAATGATTCACTTCCATACTGTTATTTTACTGGAACGCTTGTTACATCAACTGTCTTCTCTTTGTTAATGGCATCCTTCTGGAGCAGTATTCTCTGCCCCACCCCCTATCCCAGCCACTCCCTCAATACACAAACACGTGCACACGCACACACACACACATACACACTCACACTTGATGTAATTACTCCTATTCATTTTTCAGACTCAGCTTACATGCTGTTTCTTCAAATAACCCCTTCCTTACCATACTCCCCTAAAACAATTCCTCCTATTCTACAGTCTCTCCGAACCATCTGTCTTTCCTTCTCAACACTATCCCAGTTTGCAAGCATCCATTGAACTGCGGCCATCTGATGAGTCTTTGACCACCTTGATGTTGGGGATTCTCTGTACTCTCTAGCCTCCATTGTACCCCAACACCTTGCCAGGACCTGGTGCAGAAGAAGCATGCAATGAAGAGCTAACAGGTCAACAGAAGAATGAGCAACTATTCAAGACTTCAGGAATTTTTATTTTATGAGTAGAGCTTTCAAAGCTTGTTTCAACTACTCAACAACTGCCCTTATCTGCCAGTCCCTCCCACTCTCCGCGTGTACCTGATATTTCCTGTACTTCCCCTCAGTGTGCTTATAGTTTCTACAGCACTGGTTTTCCTGCCCCAGATTCTTTGTCTATCAAAACACTCAATCTTCAACGTCAGTCTGAAAGTAACTCTGCAATATCTTCCTTGAATTCTTCATAGAATATTAAATATCCTTTCTTCTGTTTTACCACAGCATCCTGTGCTCAGTGCTATTGTGTGCCAGGGCTGAGATCCTGGGTTATTTATCTGTACATCCCCCAAGAGGGCTCGGCTTGTAGGTAGTACTCAAAAAATATTGAGTGAATAAATTAAAGGATCAAAAGTTTTCCATCATGAGATGCTGAGCTCCTTGACATTAGGAACCCTCTATTAACCACTCTGTCGCAGTGTTTTGCACATAGTAGGTACTAAACTATGAGTTGAATCAAATGCCATCCTTTCCCAGAGATGATGTAAACACGCAAAGTAATACATTGGAAATAGTGTTAATCCTCCAGGTCTATCTACTGTGTGGCCTTGGGAAAATGACTGAACCTCACTGATCCTCATGTTCCCCATCTGAGGATAACACCACTGCCTAAGATAATTGTGACAGGGCATAGATGTTGATGAGTCTGGCACCGGCCTGGCACACCAGACTACATTAGCTCCTTTTCTCTCATTTCCTGAAGTCACAGAGACTGGCCAGCCTCATTCCTCCCTCTAGCTCCTGGGAATGAAATAGTGGTAAAGGGATTCTAACACAGAGTCTGGGACCCTTTCCCTTCTTCCCATCTGGCCAGCAGAGGGGAATGCCCATTCCCAGTGGCTCCTGCTCAAACCCTTTCACCCTGACACAGGGGAGGGAGACAGGAATAGGCTCGAAGGATGACTCAGCTCCAGTGACTCAGGCAAGCGGGTGGTGGTGGTAGGAGTGGGGCGGGGGCTGAAGAGGAAGTGAGTGAACACTGTATCTGATGAAGGATGGTTCCAAGATTAAAGGGCTTGGCCCCAGTGGGTTCCTGGCTCTGACATGGTGCAAGTGAACAGGGGCCTGAGTGCTTCTCCATGACTCCCTGCACCTTACCTCATGGGGAACTTCCTGCCTACCCAGGGAGGTCTTCCAGAACAAATGCTGGGCATTCTCTGTCCTCTGGAGCCTTTTAGACCAGGCGCTAGGACACATTTGAATCCCACTTCTGATGAACTGATTTTTAAGAAGTATCGCATATGACGGAGATCAGCGTGCATGGATTCTAATCCTGATAGCCACCTGATTCCCAGCCTGGGCCTCCCTCCTCTACTCCAGACTCTCTTTTCCACCCACACCACTACTTTGATATCCCCCAAATATTGCACATGCAGCAAGGTCAGACCAGTCTCCCTGCCTGTAGGATCTCCCCAGTCCATTTTCTAGACTGCGCACAGAAGGATATGTACAGAACTAATGTATACACCTGTTGTCCCTCTGCTTAACATCCCTCAAGGTTTTCCCAGTTTCTATAGAACCATCTAGACTCCTTCATCTGGTGTAAAAGCCTTTCATAATCCAGCACCTCCTCACCTTCTGGCTTTGCCTGCTGACCCCACCCCATAAACTCATGCATACAGAGACACACCCTACATTCCAGCCAGCTCTCAAGAGTCCTTGTATCACATCTCACGCTTCCCACCTCTGGGTCTTGGAACATGCCACTCCTCCTCACAGCTATGTACTTCTACACCTTGAGCAAGACTACATATCTTTCCAGATTGGGCTCAAATGTGGTTTCTGCTGTGTGGGCCTCTCAGATGCCCATTTGGCCCACCGATTGGCATTCTGACTTCCTGTTTATGCACCCTTCTCTCCACTAGACTGAGAGATCCTCGAAGGCAGGTTCTTCCACAGAATACCTACTCAACAAATGTGTGTTGAATACACAAAATATCAAAAACAGGCACAAAGTAATAAATCAAGCCATTTTTTCCTCTGGTCTCCAGTGTTTCCATCTATAAAATACGTATCTGGGGCTGGGCACAGTGGCTCACATCTGTAATCCCAGCACTTTGGGAGGCCGAGGTGGATGGACCACCTGAGGTCAGGAGTTCGAGACCAGCCTGGCCTACCTGGTGAAACCCCGACTCTACTAAAAATACAAAAATTAGTTGGGCATGGTGGCAGAAGCCTGTAATCCCAGCTACTTAGGAGGCTGAGTGAGGCAAGAGAATCACTTGAACCCAGGAGGCAGAGGTTGCAGTGAGCAGAGATCACGCCATTGCACTCCAACCTGGGCGACAGAACGAGACTCCATCTCAAAAACAAAAAAAAAAAAAGGAAAAAAATGTATCTGATCCAGGTGCCTTAAAAGCCTAGCAGCCTCAAATTTTATACTGTATCATTCTTCAAATACACATGTCACACTCTTGGCCCTCTAAGTGGGAGGAGATATGGCTGAGTTGTTTTTTCCCCAAGCAGGGTGTGGGACTCTGGGTCCCCTGACACTGCAGAGAGCCTGATCTCAGAAGCTCAGGTGGACATCGCAAAACTACTCAAAGCCACTGCACTACATAAGGACCCCAAAAACCCAGGACTCTGGCCATTTCACCAGCACAATCATGAATATCATACAGGCACTCATTTGCAGGCATTCACATGGGCATTGGCATAGTCCTCAGGCAGGCACACAGGATGACACATTTGTACAAAGAAAGCCACCCCCACAGCCTCACCTCACCTAGGTCACAATCTCCTGCACCTCCCAGCACCACCCACACACTCACACACCCACAGGGTGTCAGGTTGTCTGTCTGCAAACGTGGAGTCTTCTACACATTGTACCACAGCATCTTTCAGCAGGGAAATAAGTGCACCTGTGTTCTCACAGCTCTCTTTTCTGATCTCTATCATCAGGATGGCCTTCACTGAACAACTTCTGCCAGTATGCTGACATGAGACAAACCTGAGTTCACCATCCAACCTTGTCAGGGAAAACTGTTTAGTTTCCATGAGCCTCAGTTTTCTCATCTATAAGATGGGACTAGTGGCCCCTGCTTACTCTTTTCTTACATAGGTATTCCCAACTAATTACCTAATTAGTTCAATAGGTATCAGACTAATGCATGCTAATGCACCTCATAAACACAGACACAACACAAATGTGTGGACATCACAGAAATAACAATGTTGGTGGACAGTAGTTTCTGTCTCTAATGAAGAGCCCCTTCTGCAATAAAAAAGGAACAATTCAAAAATCAAATAGTCATTGAATACATATTACATGAAAGGGATTATCACCAACCATAAATAACTATTTCATAGCTGTATTAGACAGTGCTGTAGTATATTTATGTCTGAAGGAAAATGTTTCATATTTCATTTTAATATACATGCATTTTGGTACATTTTACATATATGGAAGGAGAAATAACATTTTCATATGTACAATATGAAACTATAGACATATATGAAACAATATTGCGTGTGTGTGTGCATGTGTGTGGGTGTTTGACAGGAAAACACTGCCAATGAGTCAGGAATAAAATGTAATGTAAAAAAAAAGCATGAGTTTTGAAATAAAACATACATACCTAGATTCACATTCTGACTATCACTTATTAGGTTTTTGACTTGGGGCATATTTTATTTTATTTTATTTTACTTTAACGAGGTTTCAAAAACTGGTATGTAACAGTTGTACATATTTTGAGCGTACATGTGATATTTTGATACATGCATACAATGTGCAATCATCAAGTCAGGGTAATTGGAATATTCATCACCTCTTTTTCTTCGTGTTAAGACCATTATAATTCTTCTTTCCTAGCTATTTTGAAATACACAAAAAATATTGCTAACTATAATTACCTACTATACTATTGAATGCTAGGACTTATTCCTTCTACCTAACAGTATTTTGGGGAACAAGTTTTAGATTTACTAAAGCCTCAATTTCCTCATACTAGAAAGTGAAAATAATAAAACTTAGCTCATAAGTCTGCTGGGTAAATCACTTTAAAAAATATAATATTGAACAGTGTCTAGGACAGGAAGGGCTCAATAAATGTCACTGTTGCCCATTTTGTGTTCTCTGTGTCACTAACCCACTGTGTGACCTGGGGCAAATTGCTCCGCCCCTTGGAGCATGTTTCCTCACCATAGAATGAGAGGAAAGGCTTTGATGACTCCATGGATTACTTCCAGCCCCAGGAGTCGTAGTATCCTATACTGAGTATCTGTTTTACGTATGCACATGGGTTTAAGTAATCAGTGCAGACAAGGGGTGGCCCCTTCAGCCTAGTGTTTGCTCAATTTCCAAAGCGTTTCCTTTTCTCTGAACGTGCCAGTTGCTCGCTCTCATATTTTCAATACAGGGCCCATTGATGACCACAAAAAGGAATGTCCAGTGCAGCTGCGGGTCCACTTGAGCCCTCCAAGCAAGCACTCTCAAGCTCGCTCTGTCTGGGAGCTCTGTGTTTTCAGAGCCTGTTGTTGCAGCGATGTCTGGAATCCTTAACACCTGCACGCCAGCTTCCTGGGCATTTCCACACCCTCCCCCTCCCACCTCCTGCATCTCCCATTTGCATCTGAAATGCAGCTGCTCCGGGCCCTATAGAGGGAAGCCAAATGGACAGGACATCTCCTTGTTCGGTCTCCCGCCCCCTGAGTCAGTCCGAATCTGAAGCTCCTCTGTGCGAGGCCTTTTGTTGCCTCCTCATTATGTTTAAATGAGCCTCATCTGCAGGAGGATTTCTTTTTAATAAAATAAAATAAAACCACCACAAAAGACCAAAGCATATGACATCTGCCCTTTCGATGAAAGCTTTTTTGTCCCAAATTGGACTAAAAAAAGAAGAAGAAAACATGAAAGAAAAAAAACGGGGCTGGGCCTCATTTGTACCATTCCTCCCAAGAAACAAAACAAACAGAATTAGTGTATGCTGGAGGCAAGGGGTGTGGAATGGATAACAAGAAAAAAAAAAGGAGAGAAAAGAAGAAATAGAAGGAGCGCGTCTCGCTTCTCCAGCAGTGTTTTGCCATTAGCCTACATCAGGAATATTCGGGCACCGTTACTTAAGTGGCCATTTAAGAAAATGTTCAAATTTGTATTTCCTATGCCCATTTCACAGGTAAAAGTTTTAACAACTCTTTAGCTGTTATTCCAGCCTCCGCCTAGTAATCTCTAAGTTTATTGAGTACCACAGGTGGGTCTGGTGTAGGTCATACCTGAAGAATAATTTGAGAAACAATTCTCTGTATGCTGATAGCCCCCAAATCTTAATCTCCACCTTCTCTCTCTACTACTAAACTACTAACTACTACTAATACTACTACTACTACAAGTACTTCTACTATTATTAGACTACAAACTACTACTACTAGTCTACTAACTAGACACCCCCAACCTGGCTCACACACTAAACTCACCACCTGTCTGCCAACCCCTGCTTCTTGCCCTGTGTTCCCTTCTCCCTGAATGGTACCCAGTACCCCCACAAAACTCCTGGGTTATCATCCTCAACAGCTCCCCTCCTCCTCAAATGTGCTGCATCAACCCATTGTCAAGTCCCGTTAAAGTTTCATCTACAATCTCCTGATCTCTTTTCCTCTCTCCTTCTCCATTGCCACTGCCTGAGTCCAGGCCATCTTCCTCTCTTGCATCTAGACACTCTGCACCCAGCACTCAGCATTGCTGATCGTGATCACCTATTGATCAAAACACTTTTTAATTCCAAGGTGGAGCCTAATCCTTCCATTTAGCTTCCCAGATGTTCATGTGCCTGCTCCTGCCACCCTCTCCGACTAATCCCCACCTACTATCCTCTAATCCATCCCAACCTAACGTCCTTCAGTCCTCTACCGGCCTCATGCTCTTTCACCTGAGGCCTTTGCACATGCTGGCTTCTCTATCTGAAATGCTCTTCCAACGCTGTATCTAGATTTCCTCTACTCACAATTCTTTCTAAACTTAAATGCCACTCCTCCAGGAGGCCTGTCCTGAACAAAACCATCCCCCGTATCTGCCACCTGGGTTAGGGTGGTCTGTACACCCATAATATATAATCCGTGCTTTGTGCTCTCAGGACACCATGGGCTACCCTTCTCTGAGGACTTGCTCAGTTTATTCTTATTGCTTGTTTAATATTCTATCTTCTCTACTAAAGAGTTAACAACAACAGGTTGGACATCTGTCTTATTACCTCTAATATTAAAATGATTCCAGTGCCTCAACTGATAAGGCTCGATGCTCATGCTCCTTCATGGTAAAGATCACTTTCAGCAGGAAAAAAAAAAAAAAAACCGTATAATTTTGAAATGAAAATTCTTCCTTTGGACCTTTAGGTGTATTTCAACATAGCCCATAAAAACAGACCAAAGAAATTGTCTACAGCTTCAATTTCATTTTCAGGTCTCAGGACCTGCCTAGTCAAACTTTGGTGCAAATTCCAAAGATGAGACTTCTTCATACACAAAATTAACCTGATAAAAATGATAAAGGGGGCCAGATGCAGTGGCTTATGCTTGTATTCTCAGCACTTTGGGAGGCCAAGGCAGGTGGATCACTTGAGATCAGAAATTCAAGACCAGCCTGGCCAGCATGGTGAAACTCCGTCTCTACTAAAAAATACAAAAATTAGCTGAAAGTGGTAGTAGGCACCCGTAATCCCAGATACTTGGGAGGTGGAGGCAGAAGAATCACTTGAACCCAGGAGGCCAAGGCTGCAGTGAGCCGAGATCGCACCACTGTACTCCAGCCTGGGCAACAGAGCAAGACTCCATCTCAAAAAAAAAAGATAAAGATCAAAAGGGCTATTCACCTTCCTCTTCAAGCCCCTGACATCATTCTCACCTGAAATTTTCCTTATTTGTTTGTCTCATTGTCCCTGATTTTTGAAAGGCTTCTTCTGAAGCACAGAATATAGTAAGAATGGGAGGTGTGGCAAGGGGGCCAACCAGCTTTGATTGTTGACCATGTACCAGGCACTCTGTGGTCATCTTAGATAATCTCTTCTAACAACTTCCTCCATTTACCAATATGAAAACTTGTTGGTTCAGATAGGTAAAGTGATCGGCTATGGTCTCAAACAGCAGAGCTGGCACATGAACTCAGATCCTCTAACTTACATTGGCCAACTCTTTGATTTTAGGTTGGCCCTTTCAAGGAGTGGAAATCTCAGCAGAGGAGTGTGGCGTAGACCTGGAAGCTCTCTTCTAGCCTGAAAACCTTTCCAGTCTCCTGCATAGCAAATACATGAAGAAATTAAAGGTAGCAGGGCCAGAAAAAATAGTTCTTTTGGAAAGCACATAGAAGTGGAAAGAAGCTGTTGGAAAACCAAGAATTCTTCTAACCTTTTTCTGGTGTTACCAGCCTAGCCATGACTCCCAGGCAAAAATCATACTGTCCAAGACAGATCCTCAATCTTCTATGAGTACCTTTCTATATCTTTCATTGGTTTAGCTTCTTGAGGGTCAGGGACACTCTGTTTTGAAGAAAAAAAGGAACAAAATTTCCTGAATGAGAACTCAACAATTTTTCTCAGGCCCAACATTACAAGCTTAAAGTTTTATTTTGATGATGGGATTTGCCGGTAGTTTGGTGACATCTTCTGCTAATCTCACATTCTTTCTAGGGTTTTCTTTCCTTGGGAAGCAGAGATGGAGCATGTATGCAAAACAAGATAGCGGGATGGTTCCAACCAAAGATTCTTTGTCTACTAGATTTCTAGTTATGAATGAGTGGGGGAGGTTGAATTTGCTTATTATTTAAACCCCTCCACATACCGGAATACTAAAATCTAGCACAGATAGAGAGCTGAGATGGAAAATCTGGTGTGAGATCAATGCTTCTAACCAGTTGAGCGTCTACTCAATCCATCTCTCTAACAACCAGGTGGTTAAACTGTAAGTGATACTCTTCTCCCATTTGGGCTGAATCATAGGCATTCTGGAGTAGCCAAAGAAGAGCAGGAAGAAGTGAAAGTGATCGAAATAATCAGTTGATGTTTATTGAGCATTGAGTATCACACTGTAAAAAATACTATTACATTTGTGATTCAGTTTAGTTTTAAATGCCCTGATATGGTTGGTATATTAAACTTTGATCTTACAGATAAATCAAAGCTAGGAGCTACTCACTGGCTTTCCCGAAGACTTGCAGCTTCTTTTGCTCCCTGGACTCTTTTCATTCTTACCTCCCTGCAGGTTTCTGTGTCCAACCTGGAAAAAAATTCTTGAGCTAGAAAGAAATCAGAGCTATGGTTTCTGCTTGTTTGTTTGTTTGTTTTGAGATGGAGTCTCACTCTGTTGCCCAGGCTGGAGTGCAGTGGCATGATCTCAGCTCACTACAACCTCTACCTCCTGGGTTCAAGCGATTCTCCTCCCTCAGCCTCCTAAGTAGCTGGGATTACAGGCACACACCACCACAAACAGATAATTTTCTGTATTTTTAGTAGAGACGGGGTTTTACCACATTAGCCAAGATGGTCTCGATCTCCTGACTTAGTGATCTGCCTGCCTCGGCCTCCAAATGGCTGGGATTACAGGCGTGAGCCACCGCGTCCGGCAGATCTATGGGTTCTAAGAGAACATATCTGGAGAGGTTCTGGGCTCTGACATCTCAAGGCTTGGAGGGTATAAGCAAAGAGAAGGCCACAAAGAAAGCAGAGGGACTGGGTCTTGAGCTTTTTGATAAAGGATTGGGAGAACAGTGGAATTTCTCACTTAGTATCTTCTCTAACAGCTTTTGAGCATCTTTTTAAATATCTCCAAGGTTATTATACAATAAGAAATTCCTAAAGAAAAGGTAGATGGTGAGGAGTGAGTCTTCAACTGTTGACTTAAAGGTGTTAAGTGTTCTTCATAATTTACCTGGCTTGTTAAAGGCAGAGACAATGACTAATGGGGTTACAGAAGGGGAGATCCCACAATGGTGTGGCTACCCTTTATGTTCTTCATGGATTGAAGAACAGGGGCTCTGTCTAATCCCTACTGCATGAGCTACTGAACTTTGAATGAAGGGGAAAAGAAAAAACAAAAACTGTCTCACATTCCTTCCATATCCAATTAATATCCCCAACATCTCAAAGTTCAGTGTGAAACAAATATCAGAATGAATTCCATAGCTAGCTGTAGAATAATGATGACAAGACTATTTCCATTTTATGGCTGAGGAATTTTAAGTATTATGAAAGTCAATGGGTTACCCATTCTTTCTTTCAATAAATATTCATTAAGCTCCTCCTATATGCCCAGCACTGGATACCAAGGCAAACAAAGCAGACATAAAGCTTATCGGCTAGTGAGCAAACAGACATTAAACAAAGATTAAACACAAAAATATATCTAAAATCATAAATTATGATTCGTGATGAGAGAAAAAGTATATGATAGTGTAAAGAAACATAACAGAAGGAGTGGTATGACCTACATTGTTGGGTCAGATCAATCCTTTCTGAAGAAGTGACCTGTATGCTGTGAGCCAGAAAAAAAGCAGACAGGCAAGCAGGCAGCAGGACCAGGCTGAAGGCCTGGAGGTTGGAAAGTGGGTGGCCAGTATAGAAAGAGGGAGGGCAAACAAGGGGGTCAAAGGGAAGGCCAGGGACTGTCTATGTGGGCCTTCTAAGCCATGGCAAGAGCTTTGAACTTGATTCTAAGTGCTAGACGTAGTGAGAAACCATCAAAGAGTTTTAAACAAGGAAGAGTTGTAATCTAATTAACATTTTAAAAAATGTATCCCACTAATTGTGGAAAATGGATTGGACAAGGATGGGAGAATATTTACTTGAAGTTCCTGTAAAAGATGATTGAATAAGCTGGGTGCAGTGGCTCATGCCTGCAATCCTTTTGGAGGCCGAGGTGGGCAGATCACCTGAGGTCGGGAGTTCGAAACTAGCCTGACCAACAGGGAGAAACCCCATGTCTACTAAAAATACAAAATTAGCTGGGCATGGTGGTGCATGCCTGTAATCCCAGCTCCTTGGGAGGCTGAGGCAGGAGAATCGCTTGAACCTGGGAGGCAGAGGTTGCAGTGAGCCGAGATTGCGCCATTGCACTCCAGCCTGGGCAACAAGAGTGATACTCCTTCTCAAAAAAAAAAAAACAAAAGAAAAAAAGATTGAATACAGCCTAGGGTGGCTTAAATCCCAGTTACCTTAACTCGAATGACAAGGGCACTACTTGTGATTTATAATCCAAAAAAAACAATATGCCATTAAGCAGAGTCATATATTTTCAAATGTCTTATCAACTACGATGACCCAAAGTCATTGGGGGTTGCTTCAGGGCAATGCAATTTCTATCTAGCATTCCTGGCCATCTTTTTCTACTTTCCAGGTTTTCCAAGAATGGTGGTTGAGAGGGGGCAGTCACAATTGGGGAACAAATATATAGGTCATTTGTATCTGATTCTCCCACCCAGCCTCAACCTCACTACACAGCAACAGAAACAAATGTCAGTGGCAGGAAGTACACAAGAAGAAGAATTAACCACAATTGTTTCAATCCAAACTTACAAACATATAGTCACACATACACATACAGTTGGTTTGAAGTGGGGTGAGGGGAAGGTAACCAGCCTTCTCACTTTTTTAACCAATAGGATCTCCTGTTAGCCATCAAAACAACAGGCTTTCAGTCAGTTGACCTTTCATGATAGAGGTTTTTGTGGGGAGAAGAGAGAGAAAGAGAGAAAAAAATCGGGGTTTTGCATCATTTGTCATTCTAATAGTTGAGCACTGAATCAGTCTTATGTTGCAGACACATTAATTTGATTAAGATACAATCCATGGGTCATTCAGGCATATAAAGTACTTAATTGCAAAATTAACAATAGTACAGGATAAATCATTACCAAACTGCAGATTATTCTGGGACTCATGGACTTTTTCCCTCACTCAATTTACTTTCTCCATCTAAAGTTGTTTTTGACACTTAGTTAAAGAAAAAATCTGGGTTAAGGCAACGGTACGTGGCACACCAGCATTCAACTCTCAAGGCATTAGTTAAGGGAGCTCATGCTCACTCAGAACAGGAAATGCCGGTAGATCCATCTTACAAAAAGAATCCAAGAGTCCCTTCAGCTCCAAAGAGTTCATAACCGTCTCATGATTCACAGAACTGTAGGAAGTTACCCAATGCCTCAAGAAATCCACTCTGAAACCTGAAGCCTGAGATCCTAGTTTCCATTTTTATTATACAACTCCTTGCCTGCCATCTCATTTCTTTTTAGGAGCAGCCTAATTTTCAGGCCCTCAGCAACTTTTAGTCAAAAAATATCTACTATCTTCCAGGCACTGTGGTAAGTGATAAAAATATAAAAACAAAGACCTGATCCTGGATCTCAACAAGCATTCCCTCTAGTTTGTCAGCGAATTCCCTCCCTTCTGTGACTCCATGAGAAACACCTGGCTACAGTGTGGTGCCCACTGATGTGCTGGAGCAGAAGCATGCACAGAACTATGGCAACACACACAAAAAAATTAATCAAAGAGTAGGTGAGTTTTCAGTTGGCTTAAAATTGAATCAGGAGGAGTTGACCATTCGGAGAGGGAGAGGAGAGAGAATTCCAGCAGAGGGAACAGCATGAATCAAAGTGGGGAAGTACAGGGATGCAGGGGGTATGTGGTCATCACCACTGCAAGAAGCAACAAGATGTTTTCACTTATCCTGAGGGGAAGTATCAGTGACCAAACACACAATCCAAATCTGGGAGAGTTAAACACTAATCCCAACAATATAGAGGAAGGAATTCTGGATTGGAATTCAGGAGACCCATTGTTCTTCTAGCTAGTATTCTGTGTGACCTTGAGCTGGTGGTCATTTCACCTATCTGTGTCTCAAGTATCTTCATCGGCAAAACAGAAGTAGATATTCCCTTCTTATCTATTTTATAAGTTCATCTGAGGGATAAGTGTGATCACGAACATGATAGGTTTAACTCAACTCAGGAAATGCCTAGCTTAGAATCCTTTATGGTAAGAGTATAAGGCACTGATATCAAGTTGAAGAAGTTATTAGGATTATTTTAAGTGTGAATTAACATGCTCTTTTCAGGAGTTAGCCAGCCATCCAGTGGCTGAAGTGTAGGGAGCATGACTAAGACTCTCTTGGAGAGAACCTTAAACATGCACAGGTCTTATATTTCATTCAACTTAGAAACATGGTTTAATCCATCATTTTATTATTTTAATACATCAACAAAACTGGCTCAGAGGGAACATTCAAAGTGAAAAATATACCTGAGCATCTAAACCACATTCTATGCCTTTGCAAATGACTTTGACTCTCACTATACCAAAGGGTTTACCATCTGAAAATCTGTCAGGACCAGTGATCAGAAGAAAAACAGGTAATAATTGATTCAGAAAATAAGAGTTTGAAGACGTCTTCAGCGCCTTTTGGTCCTAATGCTTTGTAAGCACCCTACACACAGCGCTGTGGTCGCACCCAGAACATATAGGCATTGCTCATTTCTGATACGCCAGAGTCTGGGCAATGCTGCACGTGCTTCAGAAAGACTGGTGTTTATGTTATGGCTGTGACTGTAGACTATACACTTCCTACAGGCTCTGAGAGATGAGACAGGGGTGTTTCCAGAAGAGCTGTCCTCTGGAACCTCAAGCAGTTTGGAGAAAAATCAAAGAGGGAAAGAAACAAATGTCACTATTTCAGAAGGAAGATTTAGCAGTGTCAGACAAATTCGATCACAAGATGATGGAAATAAGAAAATACCAAACCGTTTGCCCTCTTCCTGCACCTTTCTCTTCTAAGGAGCTTAACATATTTTATGGACATAGATGTACATTTTTATCATTGTACATTGGCAAGTCACTTCATCTTCCGTAACTTCAAAGTTTCTCCTTCCCTCATTTTTAAGGGATGGTAAGCAGATCAAGTGAGAAGCCCTTTGAAAACTGCCATGTCTGTGGCAATTATTGCTTAGAGAGAAAGCCAGGGCAGGCCTTGACATTTGTTCCCATCCACCCCAGATGGCAATTTAATCACTTTGTTCTCCTGCTGTTACATGGAGAAGAAAAGACTGGTCCACATGCAGGCCCAGAGGTCTGAGTGGATGTGTCAGCTCTGCTCTGTGTCCCTGGGCAAATTAATTTACAGTTCTGGTTTTCGATCTCTTTTTGCCCTTATCCTCAAAAGGTAGACACGAGCTCTAATATCTCTGACACCTTGCAAAACCGGGGATTCCTCAGGCTATGCTCTGTTAACCTAGCAAGGACCAAAAGCCATGAAGATGAGGGTCTTAGCTGGTGCTCTTGTTTCCTCACCTCTAAAATGAAAGAACGCCTACTTTGTGGAGTCTTTGGAAGGATTAGATACAATATATGCAAAGCTGCTCCACAGTGCTTGGCACCAGTGGGTGCCCCATAAATAGAGTCCTAAATCAAAACTACAAGATATCCAGTGTAAGCCTCTGCCAACCTGATCGCTTGTCTTCCCAGTTCCTGGCATCTTTGTGGCTTGAGCATGCGGCCTCTGAGTTACAGCTGGCTGCTGTGAACTTGAAGTCCAAGCATTAGAACAATCCTTGAGGCTTTCTGTTTTATCCAGAGGGCCACATGGAAAGCCAGTGAAGTCCTCTATTTCTTTAACTGGAATTTTGTGCCCCTGAGCACCAGTTTTCTCCTGGGTGTCTGTGAAAAACTGCAAGGGAAATTGTTCCTAAGAACAACTATTCGCTTCACTGTGTTCATGCCTGCAAATGTTTTGTGCAGTCCCTGCAATTGCAGGAGGAAGGAACACAGGAGACTGGGAGTCTGAAACCATGAGTCAGCAGCGTGATGTCCTTCTGTGTCTGCTTAGCCCAGTTGCCATCCTCCCAGTGTGATAAGCACTTGAGAACAGTAAGTCTTCGTCAGCACCAGCAATGTCATTGCAGGCACTGGGCAGCCTAGAAGCCCTAGAAACGTGTCTCACTTACTCAGGATCCCCATCCCCTGCAGAACCTAGAAAAAAATCAGAAACTTCTACATGCTTTTTCCTATTTAATGAGGTCGAACACTCTTAAGGAATGAAAAGCGCAGCTCCAGTCTAGCTTTTAATTAGCTCCAGGACCCCTTGTTTTAAACCAGCCTGGTTCCCAAAGCTATTATCTCTCTCTGCTCTGAATGAGATAGAAATTCAATTGCATTCCTTTTTGTCAACTCATAGTAAAGTATTCTTTCTGCCCCACAGGTTTACATGGGGAAGGACACTCAGTAGCCAGACCCTGTACATTTTGACCCCAGTAGGACACCAGAACCATCAAAGGGCAGTTAAAGGACCAGATTTGGTGTTGTTTTTGACAACCTGCTGTGTAACTTGGGCCAGTTTGTCCACGTGTACAATGAGGGAATAAAAATGAACTTTAGAACCAAATAGACCTGCCAAATAAAATCCTGCCTTCTCATCTGAGTGTCTGGCAAGTTAACTAAGCACTCACAGTTTCCGTCCTTTCATTTGTGCTAACAATATTGATGTCTACCTTGTAGAATGACTGAGGTGCCAAAGGAGATATTGTAAATAAAGCATAACGTCCTGGACATTGATAGACACTCTCAGAAGACGTTGTTCCTCTACTTTAATCCTCATTCCTCCACTCTGCCTGTTTCACTGGGTTGAAGTAATGACCCAAAGGGATAACATAATTCAGAGGTTAGGAGCATCAGTTTTGTAGCCAGAGGCCAGGGTTCAAATCCCAATCCTGCCCCATCCTGACTGTGTGACTATGTGCAGACTCTACAGCCTCGCCGTTTCTTTGCATTAAAAAAGGGGACAATGTCAGTAGCTCCCCCATAAGATTACTGTGAGGACTGAATGAGATAGTGTACAAAAAGCCCTTGCCTAGTGCCTGGCACATGGTAAGTATGCTATAAATTATTAGCTAACAACAGCAGCTACAGCATCTGAGAGTGCATTGTAAAATTTAAAAGTCCTCCAAGACATTCATCTCAAATCCTTTTTGGAAAGAATGTGCCAGTGTTACCGGTGCTTATGTAAATGTAAGTGGTTATTATTTATGTAGGAGAATATTACTGAGTATTATGCAGGAAGAGGGAGGGAACAATGTAGAGGAAGAAAAAAAATTTATGATGGTCTTCAAAGGAGAGAAGAGGAGAAAATAACATCTCATCCAGCAATATAAAAGCAGCCCATATAACTCAGAGCTGCTCTGACTGTAAAGCATCATACCAATAGTCTTCCCTGAAACAAGAAAAGAAAGAGAAACACATGGAAAAGAAAGGAAAAGAAAAACTTCATTTTATTTCCTCTAAAATTAATCCTAAGGTTGTATTTATCCAACAGAATCTTACTAAACACCCACCCCGTGGGAGGTGCAGAGACAGCAGGCCTGGCTCTGCCCTCAGGGAATTTGCAGCCCAGTGAGGACCTTCCAACAAGTGCATAAATAACTAATTAAAGGTAGAAAGTGAAGTGTCGTAAATTGTTATCATCACTGTTAGTAGATGTCATTTTTGTGGAATTCTCTTTCTTTATTATATCATCTCTTTTTCCAAAAAGAATTTTGGACAATTTATAATATAAAAGAAGTTATACCCTGAGGTTTAAAAAAATGGAACTAGAAATTTAGATAAAAGAAAAAGATGTGGCAAAGACTAATATAATTGTTGAATCGAGCATCGAATTCAGCTGAGCATCCTGGACGTCAGGGACAAATCAAAATGGGAAACACATTATTATAATTAAGTGTTTCTTACATGTTGATGATCTCTTAAGTAATATTCAGAAGCCTAGACAAGGCCCAATTCAGTAATCTTGCATTTTCAGTTCAAATGAAAAATGCAAAAGGCATGCATGTCTGTGGAATTCAGGTAGGCACTGTTAATTATCAATATTTAAGGCCATTATTTTGGGAAATTCATCATCTTTAATATGAATCACTAAACTATTGTTCTTGCTTTTCGTTTTTGTTGGGATTGTTTCTTAGGTAGTCACTATGCAGAATGCAAACTGTTTCACTTCTTACGTTTATAAGAATATATACATGCACACATACATACACTCTAAAACCGGAACAATCTTTGTATCATTAGGTTAGACCCCGCTAATTTTATTTTCAATGAGATTTCAGTGCTCCAGAGGGCTTTGATCTGTCACAGGGCTCTCTTGGGTTAATTGCTGCTGTTCTCAAGTCATCCTCACTTAGAGAGGTAGGTGGGAGTGAGTAGAATTAGCCAATTGTACAGTGAATCAAAGACATTTGCTTGCAAGAGTACCTACTTCTGAGAATTACCATGAATTTTGCATGCCACTAAGAAAGGAAGGAAGGAAGTGACATCTTAAAGATCCTGGGCTTGGGCGAGCTGCGGTGAAGACCAGCTGCTATTATTCTTCTGGCTGGTTCTGGCCTATTGTGATGTCTTTTATAAATCTGAAAGAACTTGAATTTTAAAGCTGGTTTTAAGGACCGTGTTTTGCCTTTTTAAATTGTCATTCTTTAAATGTTCAGGAGCTTGATTAATGAGGGAAGAGCTAAAAATAAATAAATAAAAAAGACAAGTAAACAAGTCAGGGAAGAGGTGCTGAACTGAAAGAAATAAAAAGAATTGCAAGGTGAGGATGAGGGAGACTGGGATATCCAGAAGGCAATGGCATCTGACCATTTCGCTGTTCCAGGCCCTGCAGTGCCCCTGAGAGGAGGTTTCTGGTGTCGGCCAGTTGAGACAGAGCCCAGGTCAGGCATGGAGCTGGACAGGAAGCCTGGTAACACGTGCTGGTCAATACCACACACATCTGTTTGATTTGGCACTGCTCACCAGCCAGCTGCTGGCACAGAACCAGAAGGGGCAGGTGGGGGTGTTGGGGGAGGGGGGAGAGAAGGGAGAGGGGATTATGCACAGTTGTTCCAAAACGGGGAAAGGGAGGAGGCCAGAAGGAATGAGGCAACGGAGGCCCCAAGGGCAGGCTGGGGCAGGAAGCCCACAGCTGTGGTGGTGGGCCCTGCTGCTAATCACCCTCTGCAGCAGGTGAAGGTACTGAGTCAAAGTGCAGAGACAGTGGGGACGTGGCTTCCGTAGACATTCAGGCATGGGGCCAGGTTTGTGTAAAGCGTCAGAAGTGCTTTCTCACTGTCCCTTTTGACCCACGTACTATCTCCCTAATAGTGAGCCTTCCAGAAATTCCAAACTAGCCACCATGTTGCTTCCCTATTTTTCCTACAAGATTAAACATTTTATTTCCCACCTCAAATCATGTTTTTGGTTTTGTTTTTTTCTTTCTAAGCTCACAAAGTCTTTCTCTAAGCTGTTAACATCCTCCCAATCATCTAAAGAGAATTTTAGAAAGAATAAGCCTGCTCGCTTAACAGAAGACTTAAGAAGTATGAGCAATGTTCCTGAAGCCACCTGGCTTGGCCAGTGCAAGAACAATTTGAGCAAATACTGACTCTTTCACCCCAACACCATTTGCTCTGCCAAAATTTTCTCTGGTCCAAAATTTCAAGCTTGTGCCAAGATGTTGAGTTGGTGAGTAGTGAATGCACACACCAGGGGAGAGCCGTATTATTATGTCATCACAGTGAAATCTGACACAGGCATACGTTCGGTGCTCACCATTTATTAACCAACACTATCTGCCAGAAACCATGCTGGCTCTTCAAGTAGCTGGCCGTCTAGGTGGTCTCTTCCTGGATCTCCATCCAGTTGTCCATTGCCTAAAGGGAATCCATTCAGGTCACTTCCACATGCTTGAAAATCTCACAAGTTGATCCTCTCTGCTTCTTACAAAGTTCTATTCCTACCACTGGCATCACATGTGACAAAGACAAGACACTGTGTTGCAGCTGAAATGGATTATTCTGCTCCTTGAAACAGCAAGATCTGTTTACTTCTAGGGTATTCTCAGTACACAGAGGGTCAAAATAACATGATTGGGAATTACCAACATCCAAAATAAAATACTAAAAAACCCAGACAATTTTATATGGTTTGTCCTAATAACATAGGTTCAGGTTGTAAAGGGTGTATGAAATTCAAATCCTAATTCTGCCATTTGTTAGCAGGGTAAACTTTCCTTCTCTGTTATTTAAAATGAGAAGAATAATAGACCCTACAACATAAGGTTGTTTTAGTCAAGGGCTCACTCATGTCGTGGTGCAGATTTTGGCTACTGCACCCAAGAATGAAAAGGGAGGTTTGTCCTTCATAAGCAGAGCACCTACAACCACAACATCCCACTTCAATCTGGGTTCTCTTTGAATAATAAGTTCCCCACCTTGTGTCACTGTAATTCTCTCTCTCTTTTTTTTTTTTTTGAAACAGAGTCTCACTCCATCACCAGGTGCCAGGCTGGAGTTCAGTGGCACGACCTCGGCTCACTGCAACCTCCGCCACCTGGGTTCAAGCAATTCTCCTGCCTCAGCCTCCCGAGTAGCTGGGACTACAGGTGCGCACCACCACACCCAGCTAATTTTTTTGTATTTTTAGTAGAGACGGGGTTTCACCATGTTGACCAGGATGGTCTCGATCTCTTGACCTCGTGATCCGCCCGCCTCGGCCTCCCAAAGTGTAATTCTCTCTTAACTCTCAATGCTCCCACAGAATACTGAGAGTTAAGAGACGCGGTTAAACTCTGCTACTCAGGAAAGGAACTTCAGGGACATAAGGCTATCTACAGATAGCAAATACCAGTAAAGTTTAATCTGATTTCTTAACACACTTATTACCACTCCACTTCCCTTTTGAGCAAGCGTCATGTTCTCTGGAAGACTTTCAGGCTCTTGTTAGTCCTGGGACTTCTTGACTCTCTACTTGAAAGGTGATTTTCCTCTGGTTTTCTTTCATATGATTCCCAGGCTTCCTTCACTCCTTCTTCATCTCATCCTTAGGCTTTCGGCTCTGTACAGTTTGTCGCATCCCTTTTCAAGTACCTAACTCACCTGGATCCTCATCAGATCCTCATCCATGCCATAACCACCCAGCCTCTCCCTCACCCAACCTTCATGCCTTACACTGTGCACAAATGCACAATAGTTTCAACTCTCCTTTGGAATGATGTTGGCTCATAAGCAATTCATTCATCATACATTTGCATTTTCAAATTAGCTTACATAGGCTGTATTACAGTTTTGTAGGACTATAGACACCTTATTGATATAAAACACAGATATCCATAGTTATCCTGTATAGGGTCTTTCCTCAGAGGTCCCAACTGCCTCTACAAGGACTTGGTCACTGATACCTTGCAGGGATGACACCCCAAGAGTTCTCAGCTTAATTCTCAGCTCCACTCCAGGATTGAGGGCTTTTATTGTCTTCAGTGAAAGGGCATTTAAAGAGGCAGGTGATCCAGCATCAAGTTTGTCCCTTTCTGACCTTGCACCCTGAGTCCAGTGACTCATCTTATCCCTGATTTCATCATCCACCCAGGGTCTTCATTCCTGCAAAACTGTTGGCCCTCCCTAGAATTAAGGTCTACCGCCAGCAGCTGCATAGACTTCCTCTCTAGGACTAGGAGTTATTCTCAGCCTCCCCCATGCTTGATGGTAGAGTGGAAACAAACAGCAGGTTTGAACTCTGATTCTATCAAAACTTTTGTTGTTGTTGTTGAGACAGTCTTGCTCTGTCGCCAGGCGCCAGGCTGGAGTGCAGTGGCTAGATCTCGGCTCACTGCAACCTCCACCTCCCAAGTTCAAACAATTCTGCCTCAGCCTCCCGAGTAGCTGGGACTATCAGGCGCATGCCACCATGCCCAGCTAATTTTTGTATTTTAGTGGAGACGGGGTTCCACTATGTTGGCCAGTATGGTCTTGATCTCTTGACCTCATGGTCTGCCCACCTCGGCCTCCTAAAGTGCTGGGATTACAGACTCTATCCCTTTTACGTGACTAGATGATTCATCTCTCCAGGCCTCAATTTCCTCATTTGTTAAATAGGAATAAAATTACTCTTGCAGAGATGCCGTGAGAATAAGTGATAAAGCAGACAGAATGCTTGACACATAGCATTGCTCAGTGAACAGTAGCTGTCTTTCTTAGGGTGACCACTTATTATGGCTGGCTTGGTGCCGGCTGCCGCCCAGTCTGTCCACCTCTTGCTGACACTCCCACATTCACCATTGCACCTACCTAACCTCCTCCTCTGAGTTCCAACTCCTCCTCTCCTCCAAGTGTGTTCTGGTTGTGTCTGTTCTGACTGCAGGCTAATGGTGTCTGGGAGCCAACAGGTACCAGCTCATGAGAGCTGCCCCCGGCATCTCTTCCCAACTCGGTGTTCAGTAAGCATCATATTGGTAGTTTGAAATCAGGCACAGCGAGAGTATTTACACAGCAGAAACCAGCAAATACTACAAACAGGGCTTCCCCCTCACCCCACAGAGCCATTTGTTAAACATTTACAGGCACAGCTGTACAGACCCTTCATTTCTTCTGTAACTTCTCTGGGCCTGATCATCTGACATGAACACTCAAGTGTAGCCCTTTTAAGAGACGACCTCAGACCTTTTTTGATGTTCACTGATTGATTGGCACTGCATTTCAGTGAGAATGCAGCTAAATCCATGCCAAAGCCTACAGAGCAATTCAGCTTAGGGATGGGAATATTACACCAGGAAACAAAAAAAAATCTAGCAAATATACATTAACCTCTGGATTAACCCTAGCACTAATGAGATCATCTCACACACCAACGTATTTTCTTCCTCCCAGGTTCCCCTCCTGGTGAGACAGGCTCCAGGGGCTAAGGCCTTTACCTGAACGCTACGGAAATCTTCCAGGCCCTAAGCGACATGTTCTCTGGGCCACTCCTTGAATGCCTCTAGCTTGGAAGCATTGCTGTCCTGTAACAAAGAGGGTATAGTAGAAGATGAATCCTTTATAGGTGAAAAGGGAGGGCTTGCCTTTCTTTCTTTCTTATGAAGGCTCTGAGCCACATGAGTTTGCTAATGGATAAGCATTTTGAGGGCTCAAATTCTGTTCTGATATGTGTCCCCTAGAGGCCTGAACAAGTGTCCTGTCCCTTTATGGTATTTAATTAAGGTTTACTGTACTGAAGACTACATTTAGAGTATGTAATATTTATTAGTGCCAGGCCACACTTACCTATCTAATTCCCTTGAAGAAATACTTTTTCTGTCTGGATACATAGCAGCCATTTATTAATGGAAGCTGTTAAAATGTTAATTGTTTGTGTATTCATCCTCTATATGCTTGTATTCATCATAAAGTTCATTTTTTTTCACAGTTGCTAGGCATGATGCACTGCTGTAGGCTTATTGGGAGTTAAATGAACTCTAATATGTGAGAGTTTATAGTTAGATAACAAACATATAGAGTGGAACTTTGAAGAAATACTTTATTAAGCAAATAAATAGATGTGTATGCCTATACCTGGTGAGCTGGGAGGAGGGATACTTTTCCTTTGGAGGAAATGTGTTCTTGCAGATTTTAGCGAGCAAACTCTCATCCGCTATCCTATCTGACTGTAGTGGATGTCATAAATCTCCTTTAGCAGTATTTTATTCCTTCCTGTACATGAAAGGACTCCCCCACCAGCCCAATTCAGGGATACATTCCATCTTTCTTCCCTGTCCTCCTAAAATCCTCTTTCTTCCCCCACAAAATTTACAAATTCTACTCCTTTTCCTCTCGTCATAATTGCAGGCTGCCTACAGAATGCAAAACACTTCTCACCACCCCATGTCCTCCCATGTACCCACCCTTCAACTCGCTGCCCCTAAAATTGGCACCTAGGGCAAGTTTTATTTTGATACATTTTATGATCATCTTCACAGGGAAACCAACAGAAACTGATGAGGTTAGGGAAGGGAGAAAAGTTCCAGGAATGTCCCCCAGTGCTCTCCTTACCCGGGTCTCTGGCCCACAGTAAAATGTGAAATGCAACCCCTCCTCTAACAACTCCTCTTTGTCTCCCCCTCTCGCCTTCAGGGCTATGTCTCTGATGTCATCAGGTACACCTCTAGTGTACCCCAAATAAGAACAGCAGATGTGAAGCAGTCAGGGCCTGAACAAGGCACTTCGTAGCTTACAAATCATTCTCTCCTCCATGACTTTGGTGAACCTCAGAACCGCCCTATGACCTAGGTATTGACATGACCACCATCCTTCAAATGAGCTCCCAGGACAGAGCAGGCAGAATGCCTGGTGGATGCCTGGCTGCAACCCCCTGCATTTTTCTTCTTGTTTATTTTGCTCTACCATGACACAGTGATTATGCACCGCTTCTGTGTGACCTGCAGAAAGAATCTGATTCAAGTGATCTTTTCAAAAACAGAATCTCAGCCAGGTGCGGCGGCTCATGCCTGTAATCCCAGCACTTTGGGAGGTCGAGGTGGGTGGATCACCTGAGGTCAGGAGTTCAAGACCAGCCTGACCAACATGGAGAAACCCCATCTCTACTAAAAAAAAAAAAAAAAATTCTCCAGGCGGGGTGGTGCACACCTGTAACACCAGCTACTCAGGAGGCTGAGGCAAGAGAATTGCTTGGACCTGGGAGGCGGAGGTTGCAGTGAGCCAAGATCATACCATTGCACTCCAGCCTGGGCAACAAGAGTGTAACTTCATCTCAAAAAATAAATAAATAAAATAAATCTCAAGAATCTCAAATTGTGTCTTAACTCCATTTTATGAAGAAAAGGCACCCACATTTTCTGCCCCCCACCCTGCCCAATTGGCAACAGCTTTGGTGCTTGTCTGATGACCAGATCCTTGCTCCCATGACTACATAGCACAGTCAGGGCGCCTCAGGCTGGACATCCAGATGACCTCTTGCTGTACTTCTAAGATCCAGTTTTATCCAGATCTGGATCAAGAGGAAAAATTGCTGTTATCCCAGAGCTGGCTTTTTATGTCTTCCTTTATCTTGCCACACTTTCTTTTTATGCCTTTCTCCCAAGTCATCAAAAGTACAATTGTTTCAAACCACAGAACTTTAGACTCCCTTAATTTCTCTTCTTATCTTTCCAGTAAGAATTAACTCTTGAGTATTTGGGTTCCTCATATACAAAATACCCACTCTCTACTCCATGTAGTAAGAAAACAAAATTTATTTTTGAATATCAGTGTAAACTTCTCACTCACTCATACTGGCCCTTATAATTGTATAGGATTTTTCTCCATAGAAGTCAGGAATCTCCTTCAGCATGGTGATGTCAGATAATAGAATGGAGAGGACCAGTGGACCACTCAGTGCCAAGCTTAAGAGGTCATCTTATTAATCAGTTGGATAGAATATTAATTTATTCATTCAATACACACTAATAACCTGAGCTCCTGTAGTACTTGAGATCTGCTAACATATACATGCTCTGAGTAGATTATCTCTGCTTTCTAACTAGACTGGGAGGCCCTTCAAAAGAATCTGATCTCAATTTGCCACTACCTGTCTTTTGACATTGGGCAACTCACTTCACTTCTCTAGGCCTCAGTTTCCTCATTGTGGGGGGGTGGGTAAAAGGAGCGTCCTAAATCCGCGGAGTCACCTTCTTCCCACTCTGAATCAAATGCAAATATGGGTTATGCACAGAACACAAGAGCTGCTGAGGAAGCTCAAAGAAGGAAGGACCAAGTGCTATTCAAGAAGAATCAGAGAACTGTTGAAGCTGGATGAGGGTGCATGCAAGGTCATAATTCTGTCTACTTATGTGTATATTTGAAAATATCCTGAAAGAAAGAAAGAAAGAGAAGAGAGAGAGAGAAAGAAAGAGAGAGAGAGAGAGAAAGAAAGAAAGAAAGAAAGAAAAGGAAGGAAGAAAAGAAGGAAGAAAAGGAGAGAAAGAAAGAAAGAAGAAAGAAAGAAAGAGAAAGAAGAAAAGAAAAGAAATGGAAATCTAGCAGGCTTCACATAGCGAGAAGCAATTTAGCAGAATTGAAGCATGGGTAGGATTTCAGTAAGTGGACACTGGGTCAGGGGCCATTCCAGGCAGGGAACACCGTGAGCCAGGGCACAGAGACTGGAAAATACAAGGTGTTCACAAAGAACTGGGAGTAGTCATGTATGACAGCAGCATGGGGAGCGAGAGGGAGCAGCGGGAGATGGGCTGGAAAGGTACTGCGAGGTCAGAGCTGAAGAGCCTCCAGAGGCCCTTGAGGAGTCTGAGCTGAGCTCAGTTCACCAGGGAAAGTGACCTCATTGGTCGCACTCGAGTTGGCCTTACCGTTTCGCAGCCTGCCTGGGTGCAGGCCCAGAAGCAGGGCATGTGGCAGAAACTGGCAGAGGAGGATCCTGGCAGCACCACCGGGCTTATTTCTCCACCAGGAAACAAGGCTTCCTATAACTCAGACCCATGAATCAGCATTTCCTCCGTCAATAATACACAGCCAGAAATGCAACAGCACAGAGCTCAGGGAATGGAAGAAAGGAAGGAATATTCCATGACATCTCTGGGCTCTGCTTTCCTTTCCCCTCATGAAACACTCCCTGATAAGCTCTTGAGTGACACTCAGGTTTCACAGGATAAGTTTCTCAGAGAACCTCTCAGTACCTCGTGAAGATTAAGTCTACGGAGTAGTCGGCTCTCTTCTCATATTGTGTGTTGCTATCACCACGAGGATAAGACTGCTTTCTGAATTATTTCATTACATGATAACTGAATATTAATAACACTGTTCTATCCTGGCAGAGATTTGAGGATATGTGTGATTTGCTTTTGTGTTTTTACATTTCCACATTCAATATTTTATTTGATTCTTATGATAATCCTGTGAGATACGCCTAGCTTATTATACCCATTTCACAAGTGTAGATACTGAGGCAGGGAGATGAACTGCTTCTTCCCCTGTTCGATCTGTTTTGAAGATGCCAGAACTGACCCCAACTCTTTAAATTTCAGTACAATATTCTTTTCAAAGTCATACTTTTAAGAAATGTTTAAATATTAATATTTAATATAGTTATTTTAAATACATGTAATAAAATTATATTAATTGGCAAAATATTTAATATACTTAATTTACACTATTAGAGATGTATCTTATATAAACATATATGTTTCCTAGCACCAGTAAGAATTTTATCTATTCCATTCATTTATTTATCAGATATTTCTTGACTACTTACTATATGCCAGGCTCTGTTACAGACACATTCAGCAGTAAACAAAGCAGGCAAAAATCCCCGCCCTTGTAGCACTTACATCCTAATTGAGGAACTCAGACAATGAGTAAGATAAAAGAGTAAAATTCAGAGTATGTTAGAGAGTTACAGGTGCTTTGGAAAACAGAGCAGACCAAGGAGAGGGTAAGGAGTGTTGAAAGGGCGATGCGAGTTTACATTCGATGCTCAGGGACAATCTCACCGAAAACACGACATTTAAGGCAAGACCTGGAACAGGAACAAGCCAGCCATGTGGCAATTTGTGGGGTGGCCCATGGGGTGGGCCATCAGCAAATGAAACAGCAAATGCAAGGTGTGGTTCCTCCTCTATGTCCGAGGAACAGTAAGCAGTGAAATGTGGCCAGACTGGAGGGGAGTCAGGGAGCGGCTGAAGATGCAGGAAGCGGAGAATGGGGATTAGAGCACGGAGGCTGCTGTAAAGACCTGGGGTTGACTTAGAGAATTTTCTATCATTTACTAAAAACCGATGCAAACACTAAAAGACAAAGCTAAAATAAAGCAAGACAAGGGTAAAATGCAAACAACAAAAACATGTAAGGGGAAGTCAAGGTTGGTGAGGAAGACGAGATAAAAAGGTAAGGGGTATAAGGAAAGAAAGAAAGAAATGAAGTGTATATATTCTGTTCACTTGCTCTCTGTCTCTCTATATCTTTATTTTTTCTTTTATTTTTTGAGACAGAGTCTCTGTCTGCCACCCAGGCTGGAGTGCAGACACATGATCTCAGTCACTGCAACCTCAACCTTTTGGACTCAAGCAATCCTCCCACCCCAGCCTCCCAAGTAGCAGGGCCTACAGGCACACACCACCACACCTGGTTAACTTTTTTTTTTTTTTTGATTTTTAGTAGAGACAGGGTCTCACTGTATTGCCCAGGCTGGTCTCAAACTCATGAGCTAAAATGATCTGCCCACCTCGGCCTCTCAAAGGGCTGGGATGACAGGCATGAGCCACCGCACCTGGTCTGTCTCTCCTGCCTCACTTTGCTCGCTCGCTCTCTCGCAGTTTGGGGAATCTTGATCCAAGATCCAAGCCTTCAAGCCAACTGCCCTGGGTACTTCTCGAGAAGCCGTGCAGGGTAGAGGCAGGCAGAGGAGCGTCTCATCTCCACAGCTTGGGCCCAGACCCCAGACCTCAGTCAGGCTCCTGTCTAGCTGGGCCACAGGAACTCATCAAACCTCCTCTTGCCTGGGCTACAGGAGGAAACAGAACAAAACCCTCCTGATCACCCAGCCCCCAGGCCTTCCCAGGGACAGTCACCTTCTAAGCACAGCCCACTTCCAAGCAGGCGGGAGAGTATGAATAGAGCTGCTATAAACATTCACGTACAGAATTTTGTGTGAGCACAGATACTTATTTCTTTGAAATAAATAATCAAAAATGCAATTGTTGGGATGTATGGTAGTTGCAGAATCATGATTCTTGAAAGATCTCCACATTTTAATCCCTGGAACATATGAATATGTTACTTTATATATTAAAGAAGACTTTGCAGATGTGGGACTTGGGGTATGCCCTCAGAGCCTTCATAAAGAACATGTCTTGCCAACACTTTGATTTTAACCCCGCAAGACCCAATATCAAACTTCAAAAATCCAAAACCGTAAGAAAATAAGTCTTTTTTTAAGCCACTAAGTTTGTGGTCATTTGTTACAGCAGCAATAGGAAACTAATACAACTACGGTGAGTTTTCCAATCAATGAATAAAAATGGTGTCTCTCCATTTATTTAGATTGTCTTTGATTTTTTTCTCAGCATTTTATAGCCTTCAGCAGACAAGTCTTGTAAGTATTTTGTCAGATTTATACATGAGTATTTCATTTTTTGAGCAATGATAAGTGGTATTGTATTTTTAATTTTAATGTCCATGTGTTCATTGATAATATATAGAAATACAATTGATTTGTATACATTTATTTGCATCCTGTAACCTTGCTAAACTCACTTATTAGTTCCAAGAGGCTTTTTTTTTTTTTTGTAGAGTCCTTCAAATTTGCTATAAAACCGTATCATCTACAAATCAAGGCAATTTTTCTTTCTAATTTTTATTCTTTCTGTTGCCTTTTCTTGCCTAATTGCACTGGCTAGAACTTCCAAAACTATGTTGAATAAAAGCGGTGAGAGTGAACATTCGTGCCTCAATTCCTGATCTTAGAAGGAAAAGATTCAGTCTTTTATCATTATGTGTAGTATAAGCTAAAGGGATTTGTAGACATATTCATCGGTCTCTGAGAGTTATTTTCTTTCTAATCACAAACCAGTGTTGAATTTTGTCAAGTGCTTTTCCTGCATTGATTAATATAATCATATATTTTATTTTTCTTTATACTTAGATATTCTAACAGCTTTTCATCCATAAAATAAACATTTAGTAGTCTTCAGTTCATAAAATAAACCCTCTTGGTCATGGTGTATAATTCCTTTTATAATTGCTGCTTTTATTTTAGATTTTTTTCTATTTTGTCCCACTCTACTTTCAAAAATTTTTTGCTTCTATATTTTTGGAAGATGTTAGTCTGTTGTTTTCTTTATTTGTCCTGTCTTTGTCTGGTTTTAAAATCAAAACAACACTATCTTTATGAAGTGAATTAAGGATTATTTCTTCCTCTTCTATTTTCTAGGACATGTGTAGAATTGGTGTTAACTCTTCTTTAAACGTTTGGAAGAACTCTTCAGTGACATCATCTGCAACTAGAAATTTACTTTTTGGAAGTTTTTAAATTCTGAATTCAATTTCCTTAATAATTATAGGGTTATTCAAATTATCTATTTCATGCTAGATAAGTTGTGGTAATTTATGGTTTTAAGGAATTAATCCATTTTATTTAAGTTTTCCAATTTTTGTGTGAAGAGTTGTTCATAGTATTCCCTTATTATTATTTTAGTGATTCAGTCTGTGATGATAGCCTTTGTTTTATTCCTGCTATTAATAAGTTGTTTTTCTTCTCTTTCTCTCCATCTCCCCATTTCTGTCTCACTCTCTTGCATCTTGATAAAGGTTTATCAATTTTTATTGATCTTTGCAAAGAACAAGTTATTTGTTTCATTGATTTTTCTATTGTTTTTTAGTTTTCTATCTCACTGGTTTCTGTTATCTTTATTTCTTTCCTTCTGCTTACTTTGGGTTTATTCTGCTTTAGTTTTTCTTTGGATCTATTCTGCTTTACTTTTTGGTATTTTTATTTGTCTGTTTTTTGAGGCAGGAACTACTTGCATGACTGACATGAGACTTTTTACTAATATAAGCATCTAGTACTGTAAGTCAATCTCTTTCTCTCTCTCTCGTCTTTCCTAGCACCTCTTGAGTTGTGTCCAACAAATTTACAATGTATTCTAATTTTCATTCAGTTCAGTTTGTTTCACTTAGTTCAATGTTTTATGTTCATTTGTTTGGGTTCACTCAGTGTAGTGTAATTCTCCTTGAGACTTTGTCTTTGACCCATGGATTATGTAAACTGTTGGTTAGTTTCCTGATATTTTGAGATTTTCGTATTATCTTTCTGTTATTAATTTCTAATTTTATTTTATTGTGGTCAGATAACATATTCTATGTAATTTTAATTATTTGTTTATCTTATGGTCCAGAATATGCTCTATATTGGTATATATTCTGTGCTGCTTGAAAACAACGTGAATACAGCTGTGGTTTAGTGCAGTGCTATGTAAATATGGATTTGATCCTGGTTGATAGTGGTGTTGAATTCTATATCCTTGATGATTTTCTGTCTAGTTGTTCTATTAATTATTGAAAGTTGGTTGTTAAAGTGTCCAGCTATAGTTAGAGATTTGACTGTTTCTTCTTTCAGTTTTATCAGTTCTCATTTCACGTATTTTACAACATTATTGTATAGTGCATATACATTTACAATTGCTTTATCTTCCGGATTGAGTGACCCCTTTATCACTATATGATGGTTCCTTGTTGTCTCTGGTAATTTCCTCTGCTCTGAAGTCTATCTTATCTGACATTAATATAGCCACTTGTGCTTTCTTTTGATCCCTATTCACCAGATATATCTTTTAATATCCTTTTATTTTCAAATCATTGTATTTGAGGTGAATTTCTTACAGACAACAAATATTGGGTCATGTCTTTTAATCCACTCTATCAGTTTCCCTCTTTTTTATATATTTGGACCATTAACATTTAATGTAATTATTGATTTGCTAGAATTTGTCTGCCATTTTCTTCATGTTTTCTACTTGCTTTGCTTTTTGTTACTCTCCTATTTACCTACCTTTCTATAGATTGCTTGAACATTTTTTAAGATTACATTTTAATTTATTTATACTGTTTTTGAATGTTTCATTTTGTAGAGCTTTTTGAATGGTTGTCTTAGGTAGTATATTACATATACATGTCATAATCTACTAGTGTCATAATTTTATCTGTTTGAGCAAATTAGAGAAAACTTCCTCACCTTTACTTCCCTTTATCCTTCCCTATTTTAATGCAAAGTTCTTAAATATTTTCTCTACATACATTTGGGACTATAGCAGACAGTGTTACATTTTGCCTAACATTAAAGCAAAGCGTAACATTGTCTAATATGTTTGCTATGTTTTGCTTCAACAGTCAAACACGATTTGGAAAACTCAAAAAAAAAAAAAAAAGTCTTTTGCGTTTGCCTATACTTTTCCTTACTGTGTTCTTTCTTACTTCTTTATACAGCAAGGTTTCTTCTTTTACCTTTTCCTTCTGTTCAAAGTACATGCACTCATTATTCTTTTAGGGACACTCTGCTGGTGACAAATCCTCTTAGTTTTCCTTCATTTTAGAATGTCTTCATTTCCCCTTCAATCCTAATGGATATTTCGATGGATATAGGATTCTGGATTGACAGGTTTTTTTTCTTTCAAAACTTGAAAAATGTTATGCTACTTCCTTCTAGCCTACATGGTGTCTGACGAGAAATCTGCAACTTTTAAATTGCTTTTGTTCCATAGATAAGGTATCATTTTTCTCTTGCTGCTTTCAAATGATTTTATTTGTCTCTAGTTTTCAGAAGTTTGACTATGATATGTGTTGGTATGAATTTCTTAGAGTTTATTTCCTTTGAGGCTTAGCCAGTTTTGTGAATCTGTCTTTTGCCAAATCTGAGAAGTTTTCAGCTGGCTTTTTTTTTTTTTTGATGCTTTCAGACAAAAGGGTGTCACTTCATTACTTCCAGGTGGAAGTGGACAGACATCCAAGCTCCACACCCAGGTTCGGTTTACACATGAGAGTGGTGGCTTCTCATCACCACTGGGCAAGAGGGGGAAATTCTGGCTCTCAATAGGCCTGCACTGAAACCTCCTGGCTAGTAAGAGCAGGAATGACTCAGTGCTGTTTCCCACATGGTCTCCATTGACACAGAAGAGAAGTTGGTAAAGCTTTGACTCTCCACCAGCCTAACTTTCCCACCATCTGTGTGGGGAGGGTGAGGTGCCTCATTACTACCGGGTGGAAGTAGAAGTGTGGGCTATCCACGTGGTCTCTACTTACACGATGATGGTGAGGGAGGATATTTTATTACCAGTCAGCAGGGAGGAAAATTCTAGCCCCTTTGTAGGCTTTTTCTAATATCATCCCAGTGCAAGGAAGAGTTTGGGGGCACATCCATACAGCCTGGTGAGGGCAGAAGTCTAGGTTTTCCACTTGGCTTTTGCTGGCTTGAGTGAGAGACAGATCACAGGACTTTGTGTTGCTTGCCTGAGATGGAATGGCTATCATCTAAAAGTTTTTGGTCTTGCCATGCTTTCCCTTTCCTGACCCTTTGGCTAAAGACAGCAGACTTTTGCTGAGGCTTATCTGTCTGTACCGATAGGTACTTCCAGGTACTGGCTTCTTCAGCTCCAAGTCTGGAATATACAAGGCACAAAAATACTGCGGGAATTCACTGTTACATTGTTCCTTGAGTTTGACCCCTAGCTAGCCTGCCTCCTCTCTTCTAGCTATCAGAATATTCTTGCATTTGTTTTGTATAGAATAGCCAAGGTTTTTAGTTGCACTCAGCAGGAGGAAGAGAGAAAAGTGTGTCTACTCGATCTTTCCAGAAGTGCAAGTCTCCACTGAACTTTTGAAATGGTGTTAAAACTGGATTTCTTACCCCAGCGTCTCATCCTTGCAGATAAGGTGTCGTACCCTCTTTAAAATACTGAGAGGTCATGTCATTTTCCTTTTTTGCAGAACACTCATGAATCCTCATTATTGCATCTGGAATAACATATAAATGTATCTGCCTGGTGTTTAAAGTCTTCGTTATGTAACTTTTGCCCATCTCTTCAATCTTTGACTCTTCCCTTCCACAGGACCTAGAATCTCAGTGAATTGGACTTCTCTTGGAATTCCCTGAAAACTCTTCATGGTTTCTTGCAGCCTCGGCTTGCTACTGGTATTCTGTTTACTTAGGACACCCCCTCCTCAAAATGCAATTGTTTTCTTTCCCATTTAAGGGTCCTTTAAAAACTACAACATATCTTGTCTACTTCCTTCAGAATTATCATGACCTATGTTATCGGTGGCACTTCTGTGGTGTGGACTGCACTTTGCCTGTATAGAAGTTAGGTGTGAATATAAACTTACCTCCACTATTAGCTTCTAAGATCCTTGAGAAACGAAGCCCTGTGTGATCTCTCTCGGTCTTCTCCACAGGCCTTGACACAGGGTATGACCCGAAACATATACTCAAGGAACATCTGAAGAATTAACTCAATAATTCACATGGTTCCCTACATGATAGTCCACCCAAAAAGTCTCTTTGACTTTGCATCTTCAGGTATTTAGGGAGCTGTTTTCTAAGACTGGTTGTTGAGACAAGGATTGACTAAGCACCTAAAGAGAGCTGGTTTCTTGAGTAATTGGAGGGAAAGTATTACTCTCAGTTCCAAGCCAGATCTCTAGGGAAAGATGTTTTGTGGCTTTCAAAGCCATAAAATCTGTCTTGCAAGACTACAAGTTGATTATGAAAAGATGGGACATAGACAGAGATCCAGAAATCTGCTGATTTATAGAAATAACACCTCCCATCATCCAAATTAGTTGTTTAAATTCTTCATAGCAGTGCCATCCTAAAGAGGTATATATTTTAAGCAGCGTGGAAAAGTGATCTTCATCTATTCTTAGCTCAGAACACACATACATATCCAGAACTTAGCTATATAGTTGAGATTGACTTTGCATTGAGAGATCTAGCCTGGGAATGAATATTCTCCAAGGAGCCCTCCCACTGTCACAAAATAGGAGAAGGTAAAGTGGCTAGGAAGGGAGGGAGAGGTAGGGATGAGGACAAGAGGGGAGAAGAGGGAAAATTTTCCATTCTTGTAACTGTCAAGAGCCACTCCTTAATGATTCTGCCTCCCTCCTTGTCTGAGCCTCTTTGCTCCCCCACCATGTCTGCTGCTGCATCTTTTATATGGTCTCCCAGTCTGCATATTTCTCTGCATCAATCCATCCTAAACACAAACACCAAAATCATCTCGCTAAAACTGGACTCTGCACCATCTACATTTTCAAAGAAACCTTTATCTCTTCCTTATGGCACAATAATAACGTCCAAATACCTTCCCCAGGCAACTCATGGTACAGCTTTAGCTGTCACCATTGCAGTTACACCTAAGCAAGTGAAAGAAAGATGGGAAAAATATAGTCTCTGAGTCAGACCTGAGCTCAACTCCAGCTCAGTCCCCTAATAGCTTAATGATCTTGGGTAACATATTTTACCCTGATGAGCCTCAGTTTCATTAAAAACTTGATTTAAAATAATAATTCAAAGGGCTGTCATGAGGAATAAGCAAGGTAGTAATAAATTATATAGCATATAATAGGTGCTCAATAAACGGTGGCTATTTGTGCTATGCTCAAGCACATCAAACAATTTACCTTTTGCCAAAATACCCCTGAGCCTTTTCTCAGACTAATGGCCCTGGCAAGATTGCCAGATATGCCTCCAGAAGGAATCTATTATGCCAAGGGGAAAGGAGACTAGCTGAGGATGAAAGGTGCGTGGGGAGAGACAGCATCCACATAAGGTAAGCTGCCCATCGTTAGAAAGAAATGATGAATGAATCTCTAGAGAGACACAGGTGAGGGGGCAGGGCCACAAATTCAGAGTGGCCAGGCAGGGACTGGCAGTTTCAGCATCTGATTTTCTTCCCTGATTATTAGAGCAATCCTCGGTCTGTCTTTCCACAACTCTGAGGAGGACACATCTCGTATCTCTTCGTGAAGATGAATTGTCTGTGTTTCTTTAACAGAGAAGACATTCAGATGCTATATCCAGCACAGAGGAGAGGTTAGCAGAGGGCAACTCAGCGCAGGGGTTTAAATCTGAAGTATAGTCACTATGGCTTGTACAGCTATAGTACCCATTATATATGTGTGTCAAGGAAATAGTGTCATGAGACCCACTTCATAAGTACGTTTATTATTATCTCTGCTGTTCAAGCCACACCAAATAATGTCTGGCATTTCCAGAAATTGCTATCGATTCAGCAGCAGATTTTACAAGGCCAATCAATAACAGTTTCCTCCTTCCCCCCTCCCCCCTGTGTGTATTTATTTGTGATGAAGCTTTCTGTTCCTCCTGTGCTTTCTAGTGCTTATAATTGGTCCGGAATAAACGGATGATTTCATCTTTTTCCAGGAAAAAAAAAGAGAGGATAAAAAACCTGCTATTAAAAATATCTTCCTCCCCCAGCCAAAAACAAAGCTATGTGTGTGAGAGAGATCAAGACAGATACGTCAATATAGGTAGATACAGATATAGATAGTGACTGAATTCAAGCATGTCTGCCAGAGTGAGATCCTCAGCACATAAGTCACAGTTTGTCCTGTCCCATCCTGAAGTCATGCTGGATTAGGAGATCGGGGGGCCCAGAAAGGCGTATAGACCCTTTCAGTTATGAGTTCTTGTATTATGATGCCTTTGTATTTTTTAATGTCACCAACTATCTAACAAAGGCTGAAAGCAGGCAGGAACTTCAGAGTTTACCAACCCCAGCCTTCTTATAAAGCACAGAATCTCAAAAAGGAAATATAGGAGCTCTAAACTCAGGTCTCTTACCTCCCTGGTTGAGACTTTTCCCTGCTGCCCTGCCATACCTGCCAGGGTGCCTGACTCCATGTCTGTAACCAGGGAGAAAAGGTCCTCATAAGCATTTGTCAGAGGAACTTCACTGTGGCAGACGGTGGTGATTAGGACTCTCTTCCCCATTGTAACTCATTAACTCGCTATGGTCAAACAGCTAGTCATTCATTCCCTGGCCTTTGTGGTCAGAACAGGGGGCCAGCCTTCCTTGCTTCTTCAAGTCTATGGACAATCTGCTTCACCAGCACCACCCCCATGTCCTGGACCAGCCATGGCTCTGAGTGGTAGCCAGAGCAAAATACCACTGGCCGGCAAACGGGTGTGGGAGCATGTGGGAGCAATGCCCAGCCTGAGCTGCTGGTCAGAAGTCTGTGCTCAGAAGAATAGTTTTCTTCTTGTTATGGGCTGAATTGTGTCATCACTGCCTTCCCCACTACCAAGAAAAAGATGCTAAAGTTCTAACCCCCAGAAACCTCAGAATGTGACCTTTTGTGGAGACAGGATCTTTACAGAGGTAATCAAGTTAAAATGAGATCATTAGGGTGAACGCTCTTCTAATACATCTAGTGCCCTTATAAAAGGGAGAAATGTCGACACTGAGAAAAACACCCACACAGGGGGGAATGCCATATGAAGATGAAGGCAGAGACTGGAGTGATGCTTCTTCAAGCCAAGAAACACCAAAGCACATCAGCAAACCACCATAAGCTGGAAGAAAAGCCTGGAGCAGGGTCTCCTTCCCAGCCCTCAGATGGAAGCACCCCTGCTGACACCTTGGTTTCAAACTTCGGGCCTTCAGAGCTGTGAGATGATACATTTACTTTGTTGAGGACACCCAGTCTGCAGTACTTTGCTACAATGGTCCTAGCAAACGAATACACCTCTCTTTCTCAACAGCTAGTGTTCAGAGAGCCCAGCACTAAGGAATCCAGAGCTTAGAAGCCATCTTTGCTAACTCCTCCCCAAATAAACACTGCAGCAGAAGAGAAGACATGAGTGCACAGGTGGAGTGCATAACCCCAGCTTCCAGGAGAAAACACACTTTTGCCTGGCCGTGCTGGCTTACGCCTGTAAACCCAACACTGTGGGAGGCAGAGGCAGGCAGATCACTTGAAGTCAGGAGTTCCAGACCAGCCTTGCCAACATGGTGAAACCCCGTCTCTACTAAAAATCAAAACTCAGGCGGGCAAGGTGGCACATGCCTGTAATCCCAGCTACAGAAGACTAAGGCAGGAGAATGGCTTGAACTCAGGAGGCGGAGGTTCAAGTGAGCCAAGATCGTGCCACCGCACTCTAGCCTGGGTGATGAGAGCAAAATTCCGTCTCAAAAGAAAAAAAAAAACACACCTTTTACAAATATAGAATAAGTAAAATACTGCCCAAACTACATAAAATCAGTTGGCTATGCTATGCTATGTGGTAAGCAAAAGTCATGGTACGATTTGAGCTACAATGGAGTAAAGTTTACACGTTTTTCACCAGGGTAGAATATAAACATAAAGAAAACTCCTGAGCACCTTGGTAAAAATAACACCTCATAAGACTTATTTTACTTCTTTTTTCCTGGGTACACAGGAGGGCTGTGCTTCCCACTCTCCTTTGCCACTAGAATGGACCGCATAACTGGTTCTGACCAATGAACTCTAAGTAGAAGTGATGTAAGTAGAAGAAAAGAAGGGGGATGTGACTGACATCCCGCCTCTTCCCCAGGCATGGAGAAGTCATATGTCGAGATAGCGGAGATGCAAAACTAAACTAGACTGGACCCTTAAGTCACCGATTGAAAGGGACCTGCCCTGAAGAACCATCTGTTTATCAGTGAAGTTGCTGAGAGAAAGAACTAGGTGTCTACAAGATTGGGTGTGAATAATCTACCCTGACACTAAGCCTAACCTAACTGATGATGGTCCTTTACCTTAGTGATCTGTAAGTGACCTGTGTACTATTGAAAATAAGCCATTTGGTGGGGGTGCAGTGACTCATGCCTATAATCCCAGCACTTTGGGAAGCCAAGGTAGGTGGATCACTTGAGGTCAGGAGTTCAAGACCACCCTGGTCAGTACGGTGAACCCCATCTTTACTTAAAAAAAAAAAAAAGCCAGGGGTGGAGGTTTGCACCTCTAGTCCCAGCTACTTGGGAGGCTGAGGCAGGAGAATCACTTGAACCCGGGAGACAGAGGCTGCAGTGAGCTGCAGTAGTGCCACTTCACTCCAGCCTGGACAATAAAGTGAGACTACGTCTCAAAAAAAAAAAAAAAAAAAAAAAAAAAGCCATTTGAGAATTATTAACTTGGCATTTCTCCTGTTTCTTGTTTGCTGAGCTCATGGCCATTTGGTGGAGCGGCCCACCACCTGAAAGCACAGACTCCAGGCCCCATGCATTTGTAACTGGTCCTCCCTTAAGAAAAAAGGATGCTTTCTACCTCACAAAGCAGACATTCTTAGACCAACTCTGATGGTTAGAAATTTATTTCTTAAGTCCACCTAAAGCCAGACCCTCTGTCACTTTCACACATTCACCTTCTCAGTTCTACTGAGTTCAGGAATAACAAGAAACATGTCCATACTTCTTCCAAACTTCTTTCCCCTAGACTGATGTTTTAATCAACAGAGATTTCTTTCCAGAAGGCTTGTTAATCAAGCTATCACTAAAAAGTCAAATCCCAATAGAATGCAGGCCAAAACATTGTCCCAATTATTTTGTTGTGTTAGGATTTTATAATAGTAAAAAAAAAAGTACTTTAAAGAAATGGAATTCCACCCGGAGCCTAACACTCTTTCTGTTTTAGAAAGCTTTGCATCATAGCAATATTTGTTTTATTTTGCTTTATTGGGATTGAACCTGCCATTGTGCTGCTGAGTGAGTATAAACTCAGGAAATAGCTTTCTCTCACCACAGCTCAAAAAACTCTGTCAGTGAAACGTAGGCAAATAGATTACGATTGTGTCGGCAGCCCCTTTCATAAGCTAATGGGCTATATTACCCATTTGTGACTGCTGTCCTCCACAGGGTCTTGTAAGCAGATTGCTCAGGAGTTTGCTGAATTTCACAATTTGATACACTGGACCTATTTGATTTCCCATTTCTATGAATGATTGTTAGGTAATTTAACAATACACGAGTGTGCTTAGAACACCTTATGGGGCATTAGTTAAGATAAATAAGCAATTCAGTTGAGAATGGCAATGTTAACACAGGCAAAATCTACTATCTTCCTTTTTAATAGTGGATTCCCTTCATGTTTTAAGTGGAAATTTAAAAATATGTGCATACATGTGAGACTTCTGAGTCTTGTAATTCATATTTGATCATTAGAGCTATGCAGGAGAGGGAACCTAAAATTTTACTTGAAAGACTAAAGAAATCCAATCAACATAAAGGCTAAAACAAACAAACAAAAAAAAACATGAAAAAATTTAACCATACTATAACAATATTTTTTTTTATTTAGGTTAAAATATCTGGTATTGCCATGGCTGGGGAAACACTTTTATATACTCCTTGTGGGAGTATAAATTGAGGTGAAAGGCAATTTGGCAAATATTATCAAAAGCTATTAAATGTGCACACCTTTTGACTCAGACCCAATGATTTCACTCGTAGGAATTTATTCTAAGGAGATAATACTGGGTATGTGCAAAGATTTATTTACAAAGATGCTTATTGCAACAGTATTTATAGTAGAAGTAAATGGAAAAAAACAAACGGCCAATAAAAGGAAATTGGCTTTTTAAAAAAATGATACATTCTTCTATACAATGTTTTACTGTACAGTCCTTAAAAACTGTTACAGAAAAATTATTAATAAAAAAAGTACTCATAATATACTATTAAGCTAAAGAAGCAAGTTTCAAAACAGTATTTTCAGGATACCAATTTTGCAAACTCTTATCTAAATATAGATTAAAGATGTATTCAAATTTAGCAGTACTTGCCTCTGGAGGTTGGGATTATGGGTGGTTTTTATTTCCTTCTTTATCTCTTCTGGATTTCTCTAAATGTTTTATAGTGAACACAATATATTTTCTATACAAAGATATTATGATGAGATTTAATCTTTTATGTAAAATATTCTAACTTCTAAAGATGCTATAGTTATGAGGAAATCAGGCACATTTTTCTGCTGGTTCCCTTCACAATTCAAAGTGAACCAAACCTTTATTTTTTTGACATTTCTAACTACTACATAGCCAAACATACTCCATCTTTTAAAGCAAGTTTGAAAACCAGTGGACAATTCTACAATTAGCCAATATACTCAGTTCAGTTTCACTTGAAGTAAAAAGATGTGTTGAGTTTTTTGTTTTGTTTTATTTTGTTTTTTGAAACAGTCTCGCTCTGTTGCCCAGCCTAGGGTACAGTGGTGCAATCTCAGCTCACTGCAACCTCCGCCTCCCAGGTTCAAGCAGTTCTCCTGCCTCAGCCTCTGGAGTAGCTGAGATTACAGGCACCCACCACCACGCCTGGCTAATTTTTCTGTATTTTTAATAGAGATGGGGTTTCACCGTGTTAGCCAAGCTGGTCTCAATTTCCCGACCTCATGATCCACCTGCCTCAGGCTCCCAAAGTGCTGGGATTACAGGCGTGAGCCATTGAGCCAGGCCTGATGTGTGGAGTTTTTAAAGATGGAAAGACAATATTAGTATTACCACCAAGATGTGTAGTCAAAACAACTATAATCAAGTTCAAATGCTAATACTAATTACCAGGTGACTTGGACAAGTCTCTTGGTTTTCCACTGGGGCTCCCAGACTGGAACTATATGAAATATAGATTTTTTTTAAAATAAGGGATATGAAAGATCAATGTGTATTTATCTAAAATACCACCAAAGCAGTCATATGTTATATAGTACATAGCTTTACGTCATCTCCGGACAAGAATCACAATAACTAATAACCAGTCGGTTAGAATGACACTAATGAAACTGATTTTCTTTTTCTTTTTGTCTTTATGTTTGTCGTTTATTTGTTTATTTGATGTAAGTGAAATAAAACATACACAGATGCACAAAGTATGTAAGTCATAAATGTACAGTTTAACAAATTGTTGCAAGGTAAGCCCCAGTGTCAGTGCCACCCAGGTAAAGAACAGAACACAGCCAGCCCCTCAGAAGGACTGATGTGCCGCTTCCCAAGCACGCTGCCTTTCTAGCACTGGAGTCACCACTCCCCTCATGTCGTGTGATCATTTCCTTGATTTGCTATATAGTTTTACCACCTAAGTTGGCATTAACAGTACCATTTACTTGTGTTTAGTTTTGAACTTATATAAATGGAATCATAAAGGAAAAATTATCATGATATAATAATTATTTTTAAAATTGTAAAGGGAAAGTATATATGAGTAAATGACATTATTATCAGCAATCCTCTTATGTGGGAACATAGGCATTGAGTTTCAACCCTCTAAAGCAGGTGTCTGATCTCCCAATTTGGACGTTAAGTTATTTGCAGTCAGGTCTAGACCTTCTCACCTCTCCAGATAGTCAGCCGAAGTTCACATACAAGGATCCACTGAGGCTCTGTATTTGTGACTTCTTGTGCCACCTGAATGGAAAAATACTCACCTGAGGCTGAGAGGGTCAGTAAATACCTGCTTTGTTCATAAACTAGCAGGCTTCCCTCTGTTGACTGAGTTCCCCAGTTATATCAAGGCTCTAAGGTCGTAACTGGTTAATTGTTGGCTAGAAATCAATACACAGAGAGTGATGATTTTTGATAAGAGCTTATAATAAGTGAGTTCTAGTTCAAAAGACTTGCTGTCTTTTTGCTCCTACATGCCAAAGAAAAGGTACTGATCTCTTCTGTTGGAAAAACCACAACCCCACTCATGTTGCTAGCTAAATTAAGAGCTATTTAACATCTTTAATAGGTCTTTGGCCAATTCATTTTGTCCTTATGCCCAGGTATTCAAACACTACCTAGATATTTTTTTAATTGCAAGCAAATGCATCAACCTATTCTCTGGCATCATGAGGCCTCAGGGTTACAGCTACACTTTGTCCCAGTTTTGAAACAGTCTTGCCATGCTTTGATGTTAGCGGCTACCTTGTGAACTGATCCGTCGGGCTCTCAGTGCCTGAGGCTCGGTATCACTGTGGGTTTCCCAGCTGGCATGTGGCCAAAGCTTGCCATTCCTCCTGTGCAATCACCCATGCATGTGTACATGAGCACATGCATGTGTGAATGGGTGGGTGTGTTCAAGCGTGTGTAGGCATACTGTCTGCTCATTCCATGGGTAACCTTACCATGGACTGTAGCAATAACAGTAAGAATGCCTTTCATATAGTAAATGTTGGGTAAATGAGTGAACAAATGAGTCATGCTTCAACAGGCTTTCTGCTCGAACATTCCTCTTCTCGCAACTGAGCCCATTTAAATTCCACCTTCAGGCTCAGAACTGCCATTCCTAGGACTAACTCACAACTTAGTCAAGTAGAATTTCAGAGGCTTTAGTCCAGATTCTCAAAAGATTCAGAATTCAGTGTACCTTGCCAATCCTCCCATGAAGATCTTCAGTCCAAATTTGGATCACTGCCTTGTTTTTCTCCATAGAACCCCTGTGTATTCCACCTTGAGTATCTGGAGCACTTGCTACTCAGCCTGGGGCCTTTGTTAGCTGTCTCCATTCTCATAGACAGTGGACATCATCTTCCCAAATTCAAGTAACTAGGACTGACTTCTGCTACTCAGACCCTGCCCAAATTAACATGGGGCTTTGTCTCATTATTGGAAGATTTTTCTGCCAAAACCTTCACCTTTCCCTGGTCCTCTCTGATTCTGACCAAAGCCACTTCTTATCATATTCTCCACATGCCACATCTATTCACTGGAATTTCTCCACTAACATCTTGGTCTGTCCCCAGATCATCATGGTGGGCATCTCTAATTTCCAGTCCTGCTACTCTCCTGATCTGCCCTTTCCATTGCCTACTGAAAGGTCCTTCAAATTTTAAATTAAATGTAAAAAAAAAACTTTATTTTAATTTTTGTTCTTTTCCCCAACGTGCCTTGGAAACTTATAAACAATAAATTTTTAAAATAGGCTTTCAAAGTAAGTAAATAAGCAAAAAAAAACAAAAGCAATCCTAAACTTTGTGAAAGGATGAGTGCAAATGGAAAGACATACCATGTTAATGGATTTGAAGACTGGGTACAGTCAAAAAGTCAATTCTTTACAAATTGATAAATAGAATTACTAAAAATCCAATCAAAATCCCTAGAAAGATTTTTTTTCAACTTGTAAAAAAACTGATTTTAAAGTTTATGTGGAAAGATAAGGAACTAGAATAATCAAAACAAGTCTGAAAAAGAAGAATAAAGTTGGAGGACTGACCCTGCCTCCCTGCCTGATTTCACAGCCTATTATACAGTAATCAGAAAGTGTGATTTTAGCAAATAAATAGACACACAGATCATTGGGAAAAATAAAGAGTCCAGAAATAGGCTCATATACATATGACCAATTAATTTTTTACAGATACAAAGGCAATTTAGTTTATTTTCAAAAACTTATGCTGGAACATATATATCTAAATATGCTAATATGTGAACCACTTCAACCTAAACATCACACTTTATAAAAAATTAAATTAACTCAAAACAGATCACAGATTTAAATATAAAATGTAAAGCTATAAAATTTTTAGAAGAAGAAATAGGAGAAATCTCTATGACCTAGGGCTAAGCAGAGATCTGTTTGATATGACATTAAAAATACAATATATAAAATTCAAAAATTATGAATTTATTGTACTTTATCAAAATTAAAAAATCTTTCCTCTAGGAAATGTACTATTAAGACAATGAAAATACAATATAAAGACAGGAAGGATACAGTTGCAAATCACATATCTAACAAAGGACATACATCTAGAGTATATAAAGAACTATCAAAACTCAACAGTAAAACACACAATCCAATTTTTTAAAACATGCAAGAGAATGAATAGACACTACATCATAGATGACATACAGATGGCAAATAAGCACATAAGGAAATGCATGACATCATTAGCCATTAGAAAATGAAAAATTAAAATCACAATTAGATATCACTACATATCTATTGTTTTTGTTTTTGTTTTATTTGAGACAGTCTCACTTTGTCACCCAGGCTAGAATGCAGTGGTGCGATCTCGGCTCACTGCAACTTCTGCCTCCCAAGTTCAAGCGATTCTCATGCCTCAGCCTCCTGAGTAGCTGGGATTAGAGGTGTGCACCACCATGCCCAGCTAATTTTCTGTATTGTAACAGAGACGAGGTTTCACTATGTTGGCCAGCCTGGTCTTGAATTCCTGTCCTCAAGTGATCTGCCTGACAAAGTGCCAGAATTACAGGCATGAGCCACCATGCCCAGCCACACTACATACTTACTGAAAGGGGTAAAATAATAATTTTTTAAAACTGATAGTACCAAGTGCTGTCAGTTTTCATACCAAGAATGAATAGCACTGATACTTTATGCATTCCTGGTAGGTAAGGAAAAAAGGTCTGTAAAACGGTTTGGTAGGTTCTTATAAAATAAATATACACTTATCATATGACCTGGGAAAACATGTTGATACAAAAACCTGTACACACATGTTTATAACACCTCTATTCATAATACCTACAAAGCGCAAACAGTTCAAATGGTTTTAAACAGTTGAATGAATAAACAACTATGGTACAATCATATAATGGAATATTTTTCAGCAAAAATAAAAATTATACTATACATATCTCAAAAGCATTACCTGAGTGAAAGAAGTCAGATTTTGAAAGTTATGTACTGTATGAACCCGTTTATCTGACACTCTGGATAAGGCAAAATTATTGCAACAGAGAACATATTGGTGGTTGCTAGGGGTTAGAAGTAAAGGAAGTGTATGATTCCAAAAAACAGCCAAGGTTTTGTTGAGGTGATGGAATTATCTGTCTTGATTGTTGTGGTGGTCATATAAATCTATACGTACCTTATACTCATAAAACTGTACTTTACAGCATGTCAATTTTAAAACTAAAACTAAAAAAAGTCAGCATACTTCATTTGAATCTTGCTCCATATGGATAAATATTAATAGAATCATTTTGTATTATATAATAATGTATAACCCATTTTAGTTTTAAAATTCTGTAAATAACTTTTAATGTGATTAAATACACATCTACATAGCAAGTTTTAAGGGTTGGGTTGTGTTCTGTTGAATAGATCTAACACATTACATAAGGAATACCATGTTGTTGAGAATTTGAGTTGTTTCTGATTTTTCAATTTTAGAAATGATATGATAATCATTCTTGTAGAAAAGCATCTGCATAAATTCTTAATTACGCTTTCGAAATGTTTGGAATTAAACTTGCTGGGTCAAAAGTATTAACTTTTAAAAAAATCTTCAGTATGCTTGTCAAAATGCCCTCCAGAAAAGTTACGCCAAAATCCCAGTCCCCTATCCCCAGGAGGCAATAAGAGTCCCCATTTCACTATATACTCCTTACTCACATTCTGCTAGTATATTATGAGGAGTTAAAACTTCCTTAAAGCCCTCCCGCATATTAATATAAGAGACACCATCTTTGAACAACCAAACAACCCTCAGAGCCTAGCTCAATGCCTGGCACATAGAAGATACTGTTAATATTTGCGTGCGTTTGTTGGCAAGAATAAATGAATGACCGACATCATTTGTCTTTGGCAATAACTTTTCCTGTTAAAGCTAAAACCTTTAGAGTTACCAAACAGTTCAAGCAGCAATTACTTTATTAATTTAGCACTAGAGCAATGGTCTCAAAACTTTTTTGTTGTTGTTTTGTTTTGAGACACAGTCTCGCTCTGTCGCCCAGGCTGGAGTGCAGTGGCGTGATCTCGGCTCACTGCAACCTCTGCCTCCCGTGTTCAAGCAATTCTCCTGCCTCAGCCTCCTGAGTAGCTGGGATTACAGGAATGCCCCACCATGCCCGGCTAATTTTCTGTATTTTTAGTAGAGACGTGGTTTCAATTTATTGGTCAGACTGGTCTCGAGCTCCTGACCTCGTGATACGTCCGCCTCGGTCTCCCAAAGTGCTGGGATTATAGGCATGAGCCTCTGCACCCAGCCTCAAAACATTTTTTAAATCAAACTCCAACAGTAAGAAAATTTAAGCATTCACCCCAATACATTTATTTATATATTTATGTTTTATATATATACACTCCTGTAACTCTATACAGTAAAGAATAATAAAGGTTAATTTATTGTTTATTTGGGGTTAAAAATAAGCATAAGTTTGAATATTTTCTTCACACTCTTCAATATATTGTTATTTACGTTTGCCCAGGCTGGACACATTCTGCAGGTTACTACTCAAAGGAGCCTGGACACCAGGTTCTCTTCTGGACACCATGAAGAATAGAGCAAAAGACCACACAGTCCCTGTCCTCAGGATTTCACACACAGCCTGGAAACAAATGCCACGGAACTTTATGTATAGCTATCAGAGTCATGTGAAAGCAGGGTATGGAGAGATTGCTTCCTACTGGGGAAGAGAAGAGTCTTCAGGGAAGAGGGGGCCCTGGAGCAGGTCATAAAGTATGTAAAAAATAATTTTGTGTTCTGTACCCTGAGAAAACCCCTGTTTACCCATGCCCCGGCAACATTACAGGATGTCATGCTGGGGAGGGCTGTTGAGTGGTAAAGTGTCTGTACACCTGCCATGTATAACTGTTGGTGGGTTTTTCTTCATGTGTTTCTTCCTGTTTGTTTAATGTATATATTTTCATTCTGCCTTTAGGACACAGTGACACACATTTCAGTTTTGGCAGAGGACAATGCCATAGGGGCGTGGGAGGAAGATGCCTCTGGCAAAGGTGGCTGAACTTTGACAAGTTAATATCCAGTGCTGCTTCAGTGTCTTCGTATTTTCAAATATAAGAATCACAGCCTCCAAAATAGGAACAATGACAGTGATCTCCCAAGATCCTTTCCCCCTCACTTAATCTGAGGTGCCTAGGAATAACTTAAAATAATGCATGCAAATATCAGATACATAGCACTCCTTGAAAATTCCTAAATGTGACTCTGACCCTGTCACTACCATAATTAACAGCTTCAATTAGTTATTCCTCTCTACAGAATACATCTCAACTTTCCCATAGTGGCATTCAAGATGCTTCAAATTCTGGCCTTTACCTCGACACCTGCTATGTTCCTCCTATCTCCTACCAGACACGCCAAACCATATGCTCCTCCTTGCACACTGGCTTTATCCTCCATTACAGGTCAGCCAATTCACCAACACCCTGCCCCATCTGTCTAAGTCCCACTCACCTTCCTGTCCCAGTTCAGGAGTCACCATGTCTGTGAAGCCTCTACACTCCCATCTGCCACCTGCCCTGGAAGAATCAAACTCATCCACCTTTGAGTTTCCATGATAATTTTTTTTTTTTTTTTGCTATTGCCTTGGAATATAGTCATCTGTGTCTATTTCTGTCACTTGCTTAAGACTAAAAGCTTTCTGAGGATAGGAATTATTAAATTATCTCTTTCTACAACACAGCATGTCACATCAATGAAAACGTGACCTGTTTCAGTAAGCTACAGCAATTATCACCTCGTCTAGGAAGCTGTTTAAATTTACCTAATTTCAAATATTTGCATCTGAAGAACAGGCTGGGCAGTATAAGGAATCCTCAAAGTTTTGTTTTGAGTTCTTGAATTTGACAAGCCTGCAGGACTTTCAGAGAGATGTCTAGGGCGTGATTGGATATACCTTGCTGAATATGAGAGAAGAGAACAATTTAGTATTCATCAGTATTCAGGTGATGGAACAAACTATGAGAGTCTACAGGATTTTCCTATAAAATGAGAAGAAATGGGCACCAAAGACAAAACCTTAAGGGACAATAGTATTTGATAATCAGGGGAAGAAGTGATCCCAAAGAGGAAGAGGAAGCCATCATAAAATGATACCAGGAAAAAAAAAAAAAAAAAAAAAAAAAAACTCCAGGTATTTGAATATTTCAAAAGAGAAGGAGGCGATAAACTGTAGAATGCTACAAAAGTTTGATAAAGTAAGGGCTGAAAAGCGTTCATGGAGTTTGGCAGTTGGAATGTACCTCATATCACCATGAAAGCAACTTTCATTATGGTTAAGTGATGAATTGGTGTTAACCTAAAAAGAGGGCAACCGTTTCCAAAGTTTGAATAAAATGGAAGAAGAGAGAAAAGCTTCTTGAGCCCGAGAGTAAGTTTGTTTCTCTATTACTATGAAAGAAATTTGGCTGGGCACAGTGGCTCACGCCTGTAATCCCAACACTTTGGGAGGCCGAGGCGGGTGGATCATGAGGTCAAGACATTGAGACGATCCTGGCCAACACGGTGAAACCCCGTTTCTACTAAAAATACAAAAATTAGCCGGGCGTGGTGGCTCGTGCCTGTGGTCCCAGCTACTCGGGAGGCTGAGGCGGAAGAATGGCTTGAACCCGGCAGGCGGAGGTTGCAGTGAGCTGAGATTGCGCCAGTGCACTCCGGCCTGGAGACAGAGCAAGACTCCATCTCAAAAAAAAAAAAAAAAAAAGAAAAAGAAATTTAAGCATGCTTATTAGCCAAAGGAAAGGAATCAATCCAGAAAAAATATTAAAGATTTAAGAGAGGGACTCCAGCAACATGTAAAAAGAATTATGTATGATGACCAAGTAAGATTTATCCCAGGAATGCAAAGTTGGGTCAACACATGAAAATTGTATTTGGTCAGCCACAGTGGCTCACATCTGTAACCTCAGCACTTTGGGAGACCAAGGCAGGCCGATCACCCACAATCAGGAGATCGAGACAAGCCTGCCCAACATGGTTGAAACCCTGTCTCTACTAAAAATACAAAAAATTGGCCTGGTGGGGTGTTGGACACCTGTAATCCTAGCTACTCAAGAGGCTGAGGCAGGAGATCACTTAAACCTGGGAGGCAGAGGTTGCAGTGAGCTGAGATCCCACCCCTGCACTCCACCCTGGGTGACAGAGTGAGACTCTGTCTCAAAAAAAAAAGAAAGAAAAAGAAAAAGGAAAAATAAAGAAAGTTGTATTAATAAAGAAACAAATTACCATTTCAATATACACAGAAAAACCTTTGCCAAAATCTAACACCATGTCATGATAAGACACTCAATGCACCAGAAATAAAAGATTACTTCTTCAATCTGATAAAGGGCATCTATAAATATCCTTAGCTAACATCATGCTTAATGATCTAGACAAAATTTCCTCCCTAAAATGAGAAACAAAACAAGGACACTCATTCACCATTTCTATTCAATACTGTACTAGAGGTTTTAGCTAGAAAAATTAGGTAAGAAAAATAAATAAAACACGTTCATGTTGGAAAAAAACAGTATAACAATTCACAGATGACATAACGTTGTATATAAAAAATCTTAAGTAATCCACAAAATCTTATTAGAACTAATAAATTCAGCAGGGCAGCAGGATACAAAATCATACAAAAATTATATTTCTATACACAATTAATAAAAAATTAAAAATGAAATTAAGAAAATAATTTCATTTACATCAAAAAGAATAAAATTCTTAAGAATAAATTTAACAAAACTAAGACAAGACTTGTACAATGAAAATTACAGAACATCATTAAAAGAAATTTTAAAAGAGCTAAACAAATGTTCATAGATCAAAAGACAAAATATTAAAATGACGATACTCCCCCAAACTGAACTACAGGTCCAATGCAATCCCCTTCAGAATCTCAGCTAGCTTTTTGGCAGAAATTGGCAGTAGATCCTGAAATTCATAAGGAACGCAAATTACCCAGAATAAGTAAAACAATCTTAAAAAAAATTGGAGGACTCACATGTCTTGACTTTAAAACTTACTACAAAGGCACTGTAATCAAGACAGGATGTACTAAAATGCACTAGACTTACATATCAATGGAATAAATTTCATAATTTAGAAATAAGACCTCATCTTCATGTTTAATTAATTTTTGGCAAAGGTATCAGGACCATATAATAAAGGGAAAACAATCTTTACAACAACTGGTACTGGGACAACTGATATGCACATGCAAAATATATTAATAAATTAGAACCACTAATTCATACTGTATACAGAAACTAACTCAAAATGAATCACAGACCTAAATGGAAGAGCAAAAGCTATAAAGATCTTAGAGGAAAACCTAAGTAAATGTTTGTGCTCTTGGATTAGGCAATGATTTCTTAGATAGGATTCCAAAAGCATGAGCAATGACAATCACAATAAATAAATTAGACTTCATCAAGATTTAAAACTCCTGCACTTAAAATTACAATACAGTAAAACCAAAAACAGTGAAAGTGAAAAGACAACCAAAGTGAAAAAGATAATCCTCAGAATGAGAGAAAATGTTTAAAAATCATGTATGTTAAATGACTAGAATCCAGAATATATATATATAAAACACAATTCAATAATAAAAAGACAACCCAATATTTAAGTGAAAAAGCATCTGAATAGATATTGTTCTAAAAAAGGCATAGAAATAGCCAATAATCACATGAAAAGATGTGAAATATCTGCTATGGTTTGGATGTGTCCCTCAAAGTTGATGTGTTGGAAACTTAATTCCCAGTGCAATAACGTTGAGGGGTGGGATCTTTAAGAGGTAATTAGATCAGGAGAGATTGTCCTCATGCATGGATTAATGCTATTATCATAGAAGTGGTTCATTATTTCAAGAGTGTGGGTCCTTATAAAGGATGGTTTGGCCCCCTTTGTTGTTTTCTCTTGCCCATGTGGTGACTTTTTCGTGTTATTACACAGCAAGAAGCCCTCGCTGGATGCCATCCGTGTTCAGTCTTGGACTTCCCAGTCTCCAGAGCTGTGAGAAACTTTTCTTTATAAATTACTCAGTGTCTGGTATTCTGTTACAGCAGCACAAAATGACTAAGACAACATCATTAGTCATTAGGAAAACGAAAACCAATAACACAATAGGATACCATTTCACAACACTAGGATGTGTGCAATCAAAAAGACAGATAATAACAGATGTTGGTAAGGATGGTGAAAAATTAGAGCCCCTATGCATTGCTGGTGGGAATGTAATATGGTGTAGAAATTTTGGAAAAGTTTGACCACTCCTAAAAATGTTAAATGTGTTCTTACCATATGACCTGGCAGTTCCACTTCTAGGTATATACCAAAGAGAACAGAAAACCTATGCCCACACAAAAACTTGTACATGAATCATTATTCATAATAGTCAAAAAGTGGAAACAACTTAAATGTTAATGAACTGATAAATAAGCAAAATGTGGTGGAATATTATTTATACATAAAAACGAATAATATCCTGATATATAGTACAACATGGATAAACCTTGAAAACATTTTGTTAAGTGAAAGAAGCCACTTAGGAAAGATGGCTTATTGTATGAGTTCAGTAATATGAAATGTTCAGAAAAGGAAAAACTATAGAGACAGAAAATAGCTAAGTGTTTGCCTAAAGCTAGGGATTGGGGGTGGGGAAGAAAGTGGAAATGGAGAGAGATTTCTAGTGGGTGCTGAGTTACTTTTTGTGATGATGAAAATATTCTAGAATTAGGTAGTGATTATTAATTCAAAAACTTCATTAATGTACTAAAAATATTATTTTACACTTTAAAGGGGTGACTTTTATGGTACGTTAATTATATTTTAATAGAGCCACTCTGGAAAAGAGAGAGCAAGGGGCTTATGGATGGAATGAAGACCTAGAGGATGTAAGAATGGCTAAACCTCCATGCCAGTGCAAGACTTGGCTTTAAATGATTCTAAGACTGAAATAAGGGAGCAAGGATGAGCACGAAGGCAGGTTTGCAGGTGACCAAGTAAGGGTGAAGGAGGCCCAAATTAAGGGAATTTTCTCAAGTGCCTCAATTTTCTAGAAATTAAAAGTAATATTGCCAGGCACAGTAGCTCATCCCTGTAATCCTAGCACTTTGGGAGGCCGAGGCAGGCGGATCACCTAAGGTCAGGAGTTCAAGATCAGCCTGGCCAACATGGTGAAACCCCATCTCTACTAAAATACAAAAATTAGCCAGGCATGATGGCAGGAGCCTGTAATTCCAGCTACTCAGGAGGCTCAGATGGGAGAATCACTTGACCCCGGGAGACGGTGGTTACAGTGAGCTGAGATCACCCCACCTGCACTCCAGCCTGGGCGGCTGATCAAGTCTGCGTCTAAAAAATAACAATAACAAATAAAAAATAAAAAGTAATATTAACTGCTGGAACCAAAGGGTTGGGAGTTGGATAGAGAACTTGAGGAAAAATTATGCAAATTAATATAATTAGATGTAGCCTCTGAGGAAAATGGAGAGGAAGCAGCCTAAGAATAAATAAAAGAAGGAAGCTGGCATTCACTAAGACTCTTTGCATGGCATCTGGCCTTCAGGCGCAGTTTGTTCTTTTTTCTTCAGCACCTCGGTAATCTCCACAAGAGGCCTGAGAAGACAGTACTGCCAGTAAACTGTTCAAACAGACATGACTGTAGGGGACCTCAGGGCTGCACATGACTCGTTTTTCAACATCACTGGCCAAAGTGCAACAAGGTCACGTACTGCAAATATTTGTGATTAGAAAGATTCTCTCCTCTAAAACTTGCCATGAGATAGTTCTGCAAAATATAAATATTGGCTCAGGGTGATTGACAGCAGCTGAAAATTCAAACACCCCAGGGATCTTCTGTGGCGCTAGCAGTAGGGGAATCATGCACCATCAAGGCAATGTAAAAGACCCTCCTACCTAGGGCTCAGAGGGTGGGGCAGGGTAAATTCTGCTCAGTGCCTCTGTTAGCTCACTACTGGATAAGCAGAAAGCTTGGCTTCAGCCACCTCTACAGCCCAGAGGACTCCTCCCCGGCACCAGCCAGTAAGACAACTAATGTAACATAGAGGAACACAAAGAACTGTTTCTAAGCCTGGTGAAGGACACACTTATATCTTCAGGCAAATTAGCCTATTATACAGCATAGCAAGCTGAATAGTGACCACCCAAATGTAACAAGTCCTAATCCCTGGAATTGACCAATATTACCTTTTCAGAAAAAAAGGGGGTCATTGCAGGTGTAATTAAATTAACTATTTTGAGACGTGCTTTCCCTGGGTTAAATGTGAGGACCCTAAGTGCCATTCCAAGTGTTCGTATCAGATAAAGGCAAAGCAAGGTAATGCAAGCACACACAGGAGGAAAGCAATGGGAAGACTGAGCCAAGAGTGATACTGCTGGCAAGTCAAAGATTGCTGACAACCCCCAGAAGCAGGAAGAGGCAGAGAACAAATTCCCCCCTGGAACCTCCAGAGGGAGCATGGTCCTGCCGACACCTTGGTTTAGGACCTGTAGCCTCCAGAACTTTGAGAGAGTACATCTCTGTCCTTTTAAACCACCCTAGGAAACTAATACACATGGCAACAGTATTCTCTTTACTCTCACTAATCAAAAAAATACACCTTTGATGTTGAACCTGTTGAAAGTGAAAGTTTAGGATAGAAAGACAGGAAGTAGAGCCCATGGGACTATCATCTCTATTCATCCACCTCCTTCGGGAGATTTTTCTATGTCCTTTCTAGTGATGGCTGCACACCCTCACACCCACACCACTCCTAAATACTGCCTTTACAGGAGCAGATATAGTTCATTGGTTTTATAACTCTTGATGGAAACCTATATTCCAGTGTAAGGAAAACAGCATATTCAGAGCCAGCATGCAGACTGAACCCTGATCTACCACCTCCTGTACAACTTTGGCCTTGGGTAGTTTATTTTACCCCTAGTCTACTAAACTGAAAAATACCAGCAATAATTCTAACCCCTCAAGGAATGACTTTTTATGAAAATCAATCAAATAAGTTAATGCCCATGCCTTCACCGGGGTTATCTGGGGGAAAATTTGAAGCAAAGCTGACATGCTGCTGCTTTCTGAGACAGCAAAATTCCAGGCAGCAAGAATAAGGGTGAAGGAAGGGAGGCAGAAAGGAGGGGGAGAAAAATAGAAGAAGGTGAGAATCACACTGGGCACAGCACCATCAGGGAATGTGGCCTGTGACTCATTCTTGTGAGACAATGTCCTTGATGGAATCTCTGCAATACAGAACAGTCCATTGCTGAAGCAGGGAGGACCTGAAACATAGGTGAGGGTGTGATAGTCAACTCCCTTCTGCCTCCTGTCTCACACTGAGCAAACTTCACCTCCTAGAGGTTTAACTCTCCTGGATCTCTATGGTATCACCCTGCTCCTCTGAGCAGCCCTGGGGAAGCAAGATCTGAGTCATCATCTGGTGGAAGGAGAAAAGAGACGGTCCTGTCCAATCAGTCCTGGCACTGGAGCTGTGACAGCGTGGCTCCCATCCAGCAGGTGTGGCAGAGGCCATGCCACAGCCCGGCCCTTTCCTGAGTGGGGTGGGGATGACTGAGGAAGCTGGCAGTAGTTGGAGATGCCAGAAACGTAGCAGCCACCAAGGCACTCCCTTGAGTAAGCCGACAGCCTGGAGGCAGTGGGGGACATAGAAATGGGCCAGCACATAAAAGGGGTCCAAAGCTTTGTGTGAAGCAGATTGGGAAGTGTCAACTGTTTTACACATGTTACTTCCCTTTGGCTCTTTTTATTCTCTTCCTGTAGTTTTAACCTTTATTATCTTGAATAGTTTTAAAGGAATGACCCACCATTCTTTCAGGTGCACCAACATTTATTTGGATATGTTTTGTCTCAACTTCAAGTACAAGAAACAAATCTAGTAAAACAAACTTTGGTGAGAAATTGGTTCTCACATGGCAACTGATTGTGGAGGATACAGCCAACTAGGGGCAACACAAGTCCCCCTAGGGTCCTCTGGGAAACAGGCTCTGAGAGAAGCTTTGTGAGCAGGGAGTTTATTGGGAATGCAAAGGAGTGAGGGAAGCAGGATTGGGTGGCAGGAGGAGTTGAATGCACTGTGGTTGGTCAGGAGCTGGTGTGGCTTTTCAGAATTGGCTGGGATTGAGGCCACAGGGTCAGGTCCCTGCATCCCCACATCAGCTAGTCATTGGATGGGAACTGTGCCTAGGATGGCGGTTTCACCTGGGGTAAGGCAGCTCCCCCTCACGCTATGGCAATTCCTGGGGGAGAGATTCAGCTGCGATCCCAGTACTAACTGAGTAGCAGAAATGAGTTCCTCAGTTCCAAAGGGCATTCGGGGAGGTGCATCACAGAATCCATGACAAATGTGTTTCTGCAGAAGGAGGAAGTGGGTATTATTGGCTTTTCCCCTCATCTTAGATGTCTTTTGTGGACCGATTGTTTTGCAAGGAAGGTTTGCCCTCTTTATACTTCCGTAAGAGAAGTGACTTTTAATCCCCTTTCTATTTCCCATGCCAACGTATGGATTGGACACTTCTGGGTTTCTCAACATCCTTTGGTTTGATCCCATCTCTGAAGAAGGAGGAGCAGGAGCCAGTCTCCTCAGTGGAGACTGACAGCCTCGGGACACATGTTCCCTCCCTGGACCACTGAGGCTACTTGTGGCCGCACGCATGGATGACTGGGTCCTTGGCCCCTCCTCTCCTGGCCTCCTGCAACCTTTGCATAAGTGAAGCCAGGGTCTGTCTTCTAGAGGCAGGTCTGGCTCAACAATCTATCTTGTCCAGCTTTTCTCCTTCTGGCTGGCAAGTAAGTTAGATGGCCTGTGCACTGCAGGCCCAAATGCCTGTGGTTCAGGGATGAAATTGGAGGTCTCACATGGCTTCATCGCCAAAGTGCTTTCTATAGCTGTTTACCAAATGAACATCAGGAATAACAAACCTGCTTAAAAACAATACAAAACAAAACAAAACAAAAACTGTGTTTTAAGGCCGGGTACGGTGGCTCACGCCCGTAATCCCAGCACTTTGGGAGATCGAGGCGGGTGGATCACCTGAGGTCGTAAGTTCGAGACCAGCCTGACCACATGGAGAAACCCTGTCTCTACTAAAAATACAAAAATTAGCTGGGTGTGGTGGCGTGTGCCTGTAATCCCAGTTACTCGGGAGGCTGAGGCAGGAGAATCGCTGGAATCCGGGAGGCGGAGGTTGCCGTGAGCCAAGATCGTGCCATTGCACTCAAGCCTGGGCAACAAAAGCAAAACTCCGTCTCAAGAAAACCCACAAAACTTTATTTTAATTGTCGTTTGATTAGTGATCTATGTGTCTATGTTCATTTTACCCATTTTTATTCATTTAGCAAATATTTATGGAGTATGTATTATGTGCCAGGCCCTGTGCTAAGTGCTGGGAAAGTGGAGGTAAACAACATAGGTAAGATCCCTGCTTTTAAGGAATTAATATTTTACTGCAGTTACAGAGATAATAAATAAATCAACAAATACAAGCACACCATGCCAGATCTTGAAAAGTGCTTAAAGGGACTGAAACAAAGAGTGATTGTGCAGGGTGAGATGAAGTGGGGTGTGAGACAGCTAGTTCACACTGCGTGGTTTCCTGAGCAGGAGACAGCTGAGCTAAGTCACGAATGTCTAGAAAGAACCAGACATGTGAAGAAGTACCGGAAGTACTTCCCACATAGGTAACAGCCAGTGCAAAGGCTCTGAAGTAGGATTGAGCTTGCAGGTTTGAAGAACAAATAAGTCAATGGATTTGGAGAAGCATGGGCAAGAGGGAAGAGGCAAAATATGATAAGGTCAGAGAGAAAGGCAAGGACCGGATTCTGACGGATTTATACAGGCTCAATCACAGTTTCCTAAAATGTCCAGTGTAGGCCATCAGTGGTATCTTGTTTAGGGTGGTATATCTGCAAATATTTATATTAAAGTAATTATGTATTCGTTTTAGAACATATTGTGGAAAATATAACTATCATATCAGAACTATTATTTCCCAGATATTACCCTTTGGGTGAAACTAAATTAAAAAGTGAGTCAATGTAAAGAGAATATTAAGTCGTCAACTATAGTACAGGTGTTATGCAGATATAGCAAAGATCTCAAAAGTAATGTTTGCAGAACTGAAGTTCAAGAAAATACTTCTTACCAATTAGAAACAAGAGGGGGAGAAATATGCATCTGCTCTCCCCCTCCACGCCCCCAACACATCCATCCCCAACCCTGGTCCAACCAGCATCTAGTAGGCTGTCTATGCTGGCTGCTCAGAGGTGGGAGGTGGAAGAGGTGCCTGGTGGGGCAGAGATGGCCTGCTTTCCTCCAAACGTCTTCCACTCTCACTGCGTAGAGTCGTCTCCAAGAAGGACCAGACTAGCGAGGGACTGTATTTCCCAATCCATGTTTCTGGAAGATGAGACCATAGTACTGGTCTCACCGGTGGAGATCAGAGTGGAAGATCAAGTGTCACTTCCAGGCAGAACTTTTGGTGCCCCCTCCACTCTCTGTCCCTCCATCTGCTAACAGGATCATCAAGAGGGCTCCAGGGCAGTGCCTAGGGGAGAGCAGAGATTTAACATAACAGGTCCCTGGGGCCCTGAATCACTTCATGGAAGAAAACCACCCACTGACCAGGAACTGTTATATAAGAGAGAAACTGCTTTTGTGTTAAGCCACTGGCATTTGTGGTTTGCTTACTATAGAAGTTAGTTAAACCATACCTAGAATCATTGCCCTTTGGGAGATACCACATCCTAAGAATATGGCAACTATAACACATACGAATTGGTTGAGTTTAATTGGCAGAAAAGTAGTTGAATGGGAGATAGATACATGATTTGTTTTCATGGACTCAAAAGACTGGCTTGCAAGGCAGGGATTTGGTATGTTCTGAGAGGAGCAATCATTGGGAGTTACGAAAAGGCAGTTTTCATCATTATGTGGAAGACAAGTTTAAAACAGGACCTCACAGCTGCCCTGCACAGTCAACATGAAGTGTGTAAGTGTTCATATGAAAGGTTCATGAATACAGGAGAGAAAAGCCAGGATTTTGGGGGGCAAAGGGGGCAATTGGGTGGGGAGGATATTCTGCATTGGCTGAAAGGGTGCTCCAGGGCCTCTGAGAACTCCCCCATTCCTCCTTCCCCAATTCTGAGTCTCTCTCATTTCTTGATACTTGAGAAGGCTTAGGGAGGAAGGTGAGAGAGGGCTTGATGAGAAAGCTCACTTTAACAGCTTTCTGTCTTTGAGATCTGCCCCCAAGGCACCTGACCCTATAGGCTGGTGTGCCCCAAGAGCACGGGCAAAGAAAACTCGATCACCTTGAGGACTCTGACTCACACTGGAACTCAGGTCACAGGTCCTGAAGCCATTTCCTTGTGAAAGAGCATGCCCAGAGCACACTGCAGCTCAGCAGACACAGTAACTAAATCTGCAATGCCCAGCATTCAGTTCCTTTGCTCTCCAATGCAGAGAATCCAGGCAGAGCGCCTGCAGAAAAAGAGAGGCTTTCTAGAGAGAGGATGGTGGTTCAGTTCAGGGATGTGCAGCTCTGAAAGACAATCCCCCCCCATGCTATGGATGGCCTGACTGCTCAGAGACACGCGGGACAGACTTGTAGTGGGTGCCAGGGCCTCAGGGGGATCTAGGCCAGAGCTCAGAGCTCAGATCCAGGCAGAAATGAGTGAATAGGGCCTAATGAAAGGCAAGAAGAAATGGTAGGGACTATGGCAAAATTAAGAAAGAACATCAGAGGTGGGCCGGGAGCAGTGGCAAACTCCCTCCTTTGGGAGGCCGAGGCGGGTGAATCACAAGATCAGGAGTTCAAGACCAGCCTGACCAAAATGATGACAGCCTGTCTCTACTAAAAATACAAAAAATAATTAGCCAGGCATGGTGGTGTTCACCTGTAATTCCAGCTACTCGGGAGGCTGAGGCAGATAATTGCTTAAACCTGGGAGGCGGAGGTTGCAGTGAGCCAAGACCGCACCTCTGCACTCCATCCAGCCTGGGCAACAGAATGAGACTCCGTCTCAAAAAAAAAATAAAAAGTAGAAAAAAAAGAAAGAATATTAGAAGCAAGAGAAAGAAAAAATGGAAAAGCTCCACTTTTACAAGACTCATTTAGGAATAAGAAGACAGAAGCTCCAAGAAGGGAGGGTCTTCCTTCAAGTCACTGTTTTGGGGTGGTGTTAAGAACGAGAACTCAAGGCTGCTCTATCCAGTCAGTGTTCTGCTGAGGAGCAGGGGGTAGCATCAAGGGTAGGGTCACCAGCAAATGGAGAGCAGACAGTAGAAGAGACAGCCCTGGCTAGGAACTTGGAAAACAGATCCCATTCTGACTCTGCCTTCAACTCCTGTACTTGGGCAATGCCTTTTACTTCTCTGGGCTACAAAGGTGGTTGAGCAGGTGGTCCCAAATATCCCTTCCAACTCCGACATTTGCAGGACATCTGCAAGGAGAAATAGAAATTATTATTCAGATATTTCTTTGCTCACCCTCCTCTCTAATCAGACTCTCAGCCCCTTGGAGTTGATCCTCTACATATCCCTTGAGCTCAGCCTCTTTCTCCCATCCTCTGACCCGGCTTTGGCATAACCCTCATCATCTCCTTCCCAGATAGCTGAAAGGGCCTCCTGGCCAGCCTCCTTCTCTCATTCTCTACCCGTCCTACCCGTTCTCAGCTGTCAAAGTGCTAAATCAACAAGAGAGTTGATTATATCATGCTTTTGCTGACCACCCTCCATGGTTCCCCAGTGCCTTCTGGAATAAAACTAAAATTTAACATAGTATCTTAGGCCCTCAAAGAATGGACCCAGCTTCATTTTCAGCTCTTATCCAGCTCACTTTTTCCAAATATTTTATGTACCATTACACTGAACTCCTTGTCACTTCATTAACACACTCTGAAGTTTCAGCCTTCAAAACTTTTGACACACGTTGCTCCTTCTGTTTTGAAAGCCCTTCCACATCCTGTGTACTTGGTAGCAGTGGGAGGAGGAGCTATCCTAGTATGGGCAATAAGAAGATGCATTATTTCTAGGAATTTAAAATCAATAAGATGGCCTGAAATTTAGCCATCTCTTTATTGTCATCTTGCACTGGCAACTGTAAACATCAACAGTGATAAAAATGCTTCTCCCCATTGGGGTAGACTACTCTAACCATCATCCTCCCTGAAGCACCACTGAAACACGGAAGTCCCCATTTGTTCTCGAAAGCTCAGCATATTACTTCATCAGGAAAGACCTCTCTTGACCCTTCAATCTACCCCTTCATTCTCCACTGAACTGCTAATTTTCCTGATGTACACTTTTATTTCCCTACCCTTGTAAATGCTACATTTTACTTCTGTTTATGAGTCTGTCTTTCTCAATGGGCCGTGGATTCCTTGAAGACAGTGGCTATATCTATGCCTTCCTAAAGCTTAGCACAATGCCTGGGATGTAACAGGGGCACAGAAGATGTGTAATAAATGAATGAATGAGCACACTCTGAGCTCTTCTGAACACTGATTCAGTCATGATGGATTTCCAAGTCACAACACAATTAAAAGCTCCAATTTATGTTTAAAATGCTTTTCAGATCAAGTCATAATGATCTGGCTGGAGGTCTTCTCCTTGCTGGGACACCACAGGAAGGTGTTCGGGTGGTACTGAAATGACTCACTGCCGCAGCGGCTTAACAGGATTACCTAGGGGCTTACGTTGCTCAGTGAAGCATGGTGGGAGCCCCCAGCAGTGCCAGCCAAGCCAAGAGCCGAAGCTGCTATCTGTGTGACTGGGGACTGGAAATTAAAAGTCACTATAGTCCACTATCTGAGAAGAGAAAGTTCAAAAGAAACAGAGTGATTCCCCCTCTCCTCCCCCATTGGATCTCATCCCTCCTTTTACTCCCAATATCTCAGAATGCCTACCTAGAAGGAATTTGGGTTAAAATCTGGGCAATATGCTCAACTTGCAGATTAGAAAGCTGAGGTCCAGAGAAACGCATAAACTCTCAAGTCCACATAGCTAGTAAGCAATGGAATTGAGAACTGAGTCTGCATGTGTTTATTTCCTGTCTGGTGAGGGAGCATCAGGACCTGGAACCATGCAAGGAGGTAAAAGCTGAAGGTAGAGGAAGTGAAGTCACACTGGTTTGTTGTTTGTTGGTATTTTTTCTTTGCTTTGCTTTGAAGTGAAATTCACATAACCTAAAATGTTACTAAAGTGTACAATTTAGTAACTTTTAGTATATTCACGATGTTGTGAAACCACCACCTCTATCTAGTTCCAAGACATTTTTCATCACCCCAAAAGGAAACCTGATACCATTAAGCAGTCAGTCTATTCCCCCCATCTTCTAAGACTGGCAATCTCCGGCCTACTTTCTGTCTCTATAGATTTGCCTATTCTAAACATTTCATACAAATGGAATCACAGAATATATGGCCGTTTTGTGTCTGGCTTCTTTCACCTAGCATATTTTCAAGGTCAATCATGTTGTAACACGTATCACTATTTCTTTCATTCCTTTTCATGGCTAATTAATATTCCATTGTGTGGGTATAACATATTTTGTCTATCACAACTGATTTTAACTAACTGTTGGGTGCTGGGGTAACAAGAAGTCTCTTAATTTATTCATGCTTTCTTCATTCTGCACTCTAAAAAGAGGCACAGAGTGAGAACTTGGTAATGTCTACTGGATGAGTGTTTATTTATTCTTATTTACTTATTTATTTATTTTGAGACAAAGTCTAGCTCTGTCGCCCAGGCTGGAGTGCACTGGCACGATCTCGACTCACTGCAACCTCTGCCTCTTGGGTTCATGTGATGCTCTTGCCTCAGCCTCCCAAGTAGCTGGGATTAATGGCACCCGCCACCACGCCTGGCTAATTTTTGTATTTTTAGTAGAGACGGAGTTTCACTGTGTTGGCCACGCTGGTCTCAAACTCCTGACCTTGTGATCCACCCACCCCGGCCTCCCAAAGTGCTAGGATTGCAAGCATGAGCCACCGTGTCCGGCCAGATGGGCATTTATTGAATGCTTGCCATGGTTACAGCTTGGTGAAGCTCCTAGAACCAACAGGAGCAGTATGTGGCAGCCTGATGTGGAGAAGGATCATGCACTGAACCCAGTAGTGATCTGGGCTCTGATTCCAGCTCTTCAATAACCATCTGAGTGACCCCAGTCAGGTTCTTCCCCTTCTCTGGACCACAGTCTCCTCACCTCTAAGCCAGGACAATAAATTTAGTCCACTTAGGTTGCTATAATAAGCTGTCACAGACTGGGTGACTTATTGAGAATATACATTTATTTCTCACAGATATGGAGGATCGAAGTCCAGGATGGGGTGCCAGTACGGGCAGGTTCTGGTGAGGGCGGTTTTTCAAGTTGCAGACTACCAACTGCTCCTTATATCCTCAAGAGCTGGGAAAGGGTGAAAGAGCTCTTTGGGGCCTCACCTTATAAAATAGTAAGGCCAATAATTCCACTCATGAGGACCCCACTCTCCTGACCAAATCATCTCCCTAAGGCCCCACCTGCTAACACCATCCCATTGGGGCTTAGGTTTCAACACATGAATTTGGGGAGGGCACAAATATTCAGACTATAGCACTGTCCAACTAATCACCTGCCAGGGGTACTGGGAGTCCTGAATGGTATGATATCCGCAAAAGTTCCCAGTAAACAACTCCTCTTATGTAAAGCTTATCTCATTTAAAACAAAAACAAAAACTCCTCACTAGCCATTTACCTGTAAAGATATGGCTATTGTCTGCAAATGGTGAGATAGAGAAAGATTCTCTACCAGAATTTCCTTCAGGGGGCCATATGTATTTACTTGGGATAAAATACCTGGATGAGTATAGAAGGGGCCTGAGTTTGGGGGAACTCTACTGAAGAAGACCAGGGATCAGGTGCCTGTTGCTCAGAAGAATGAGGTTGTGGAGCAGAGAAGGCAGGGAGTAAAAAGACAGCAAGGGCTGCCCGGTCTATGAGGACTCCCCCTCCTGACCCCTGCTCTTGAGTAAAGTTACCAGACTCACAAAGGTCTGAATGCAAGTAGGTTTGTGTGAAGACCAGGAGAAGGAACTGAGCTTTGTTCCTGGAATGGATGCGAGGCAGAACAAGACAGGCTTCTTAGATAAAAGGCCATGAAGGCTGAAGGAGGCATGACGACATACGCTGTGTACACACAGAGCAATTGTGCTATGGATTCCAGGCTCTCATAAGGCTTCGCACTGGGGTTAGGGTCGAGTTTAATAGGATCTCCAAGGGCCTCCACTGACATCTTGGCTGCACATAATTAGACATCTGCTACAAGGGCTGCACTCATGGGTAGAACCACTGACGAGGCCCATGGTGTCCCCCACACTGATAATACAGGGATTTACACCTTTTGACCTTCCGCAGCCCTCATCCCTACAGCCACAGTACAAGAACATGGATCTTGGCACTGGTTTGCTTTTGCTCCCAGTTGTTGGTTCAGAGGCCTTTATATGGCAACCACAAATGAATCAACTCTGGAGACAAGGCAGACCCCTAGAATGAACCCTGGGTACATTCTGCTGTCACCAGCAAAGGACTTGTGCAGTAACAGCCTCCCTCAGGACCTAGTAGACTTCTGCTCTTCTGCTTAGTTGCCAGGTGGCATGCTAGCTACTGGCTTAAAGTAACATGCCAGTAAGATCAGTATGAGACTTAGAGCTCTGCCCGACACAGTTAGCTTTGCACCAGAGGAAATGTTGCTCCTCATACCCCTTCACAAAGTCAATTCCCTCCTTGATTTTGATCCTAAGAAAACCGACAAAAGCACAAAGCTAAATATCCTAAGATATTCTTTACAGAATTATCCATAATGCCGAGCAGCTGGAGACATAAAATTTCAACAATAGGTAAAAGGCAAGAAACTTGTTGTGAATCCCCACAATGGCACTTCTGCAGCCATTCCATTAAAGATAGATTGGAGCAATACGGCGAATTCATGTAATATTAAGTGAAAACACAGAACCCTAAATAGTATTTGAGACATGATTGCAGCTATGTAACAATGTGCATTATATATGGACAAGAAGATAGACGGGACTATGGAAAATAAAAAAAAATACTGCAAAAGAAAAAAGACCTATAGGTAGCTTTTTCTTTAAGATTATCTTTTATACCATTCTCTTTGTATTTCACTAGGTTCAAACCAAGTTCTTACCCAGCTGTTTATCTGTATCTGTTTTCCCCACCCAATTAGATTTCATACATCTGTCACTATCAAGATATTTATAGTTCTGTTTGTGCTGACTTGTTTCTACCTCCCTTACCTTGTAGAACCTTCTATAAGTGAAACTCACATGATATCGGGCAAGAGGTGGCTGAACAATAATGTGCCAGGCTGCTGTTGGTTGGGAGGTATTTACTAACGCTGCACTGGAAGTGCCGTGGTGCTTGCAAATGGAGGATCCATTTTCAGTTTGGACTCTAATCAGGAAGAGACTCTTTTCATCTAAGAGGTTTGAAAACCCTTCCCAGCAACCAGGATGTGAGAACTAGAGCTGCCAGGGCTGACGAATGCTGATCCTCACTGAGAAAATGCAGCTTCAGTATGATCAGTGAGCAGCAGAGAGATGCTCCAGCATAATTGGTTATATCCTGGAGCACTCCAGTGAGCAAGAGAGTGCTCCAGGGTAACTGGTTAGCCAGATAGAGCTCCGGCATCATGAGCAGGGAAGGCAGTGCTCTGGCATGTCTGGTGAGCAGCTGCAGCATTACTGGAGCTGCCAGTTTCAGAGTAAACAAGCACAGACTAAAGATTCTCTGTGATCGGTAAGTCAGGGTCTAGAATAACTGATGGGCATTTCAGTCCAGATCACACCACGAAAAACCAGAGAAATGTGACCCAGAGAAGAGGATGCTAAAAACTCCAGGACTCGTCCTCCAGCCACCTGGATGCCAGATCCCTGCCCCAGATCCTTTGTAATTGGCACCAGAACTTGCAGTGCAGTCTCTGTTTCATTCATTTTCTGTAGGATTATGCAGTAGATGGTATTCAGGTCTCATTCCAGAGAGTGAGTTCAGGCATCCTCAGCTAATTTTCATTGAGGGTCAGGCTAAAGAATGTCATGGATTGTGCTATAGAAACCTGGACCAGGTGGGGTCTATCTGGCATCTAGAATCAGGGTTCAGCACCCTGTGTAGGCAAACCTAGGAGGCCAACTGCCCCTAGGGAATTGTGTTGGAACAGGCTTGCTGCTTTTTGAAGGAGCTGTCTACTGGATGAGCAAAGTCCTGATCATTACCTCTATAAAATCATCACAGAGGAGAAGGATACATAAGAAAATGGTATTGTGGTCGGCTTTGAAAAGGAGGACATCTAGATAGTTGGGAAAAGGGTAAGAGGAACATTTTTATTCTCTTTATACCTTCTGATTTTTTAAGACTGCTCATTACCAAATCAAATAAATGGGGTGAATAATGAGTGGTTAGGTAAAATTAAAATGAAAAAACTGAAGAGATTTGCCAGTGACATTTCTCTGAGTTGAAGACTGAGCTAGCTAGCAGACAATATGGGTAGTAAAAATCAAAGGGATTTGAGAAGACTTTTGCTTCACATAACGGAATGCCAAACATGATACAAGTCAGTTATGATGAAATTCAGTCTTCAGAGTTAAGATAATACCTCACTTGGCCTGGCATGGTGGCTTATGCCTGTAATCCCAATACTTTGGGAGACCAAGGTGGGTGGATCACTTGAGGTCAGAAGTTCGAGACCAGCCTGGCCAACATGGTGAAATCCCGTCTCTACTGAAAATACAAAAATTAGCTGGGCATGGTGGTGCATGACTGTAATCCCAGCTACTTGAGAGGCTGAGGCAGGAAATCCCTTGAACCCAGAAAGTGAGGTTGCAGGGAGCTGAGATCACACCACTGCACTCTAGCCTGGGTGGCAAAATGAGACTGTCTAAAAATAAAAATTTTTTTTAAAGATAATATTTCATCATAAAATGCTAAAAAAGAAGAAGTAAATTTATTGTTATCTAATACAAATTCAAAATTAGCCATAAGCACAACCTATTGGAAGGACAAAGGAACAATCAGTTCCTCCAGGACTAGAACTGTATCTTTATGGCCCCTGAGGTCACCGTCTGCATTGTCAAGGAAGAAAAGTTGGGTGGGAAGCAGGATTTGCTACCAAGATGCACATCATCAGCTCCTCAGCTGCAGCCCCCTGTGGCCAGAGGCAGGGGGCCAGGTGTGAGGATCAAGTTCAACTCCTTCACAATCCTATTGCTGAACTGGTCATGCTGGGCAGTGGGACAGCTAGACCGGCCAGAACCCAGATCCAGAACACAAAGGGGACCTCACTGCTATCCTCCAGAGCACCTTGGATTTTTCTCTGGGGCAAAGAGCTATCCCTGCTCTCTTTCCAACAGAAGCCCAAAGCAGTCTGCAAAAGCCTCATACTCCCTAGGCATCATGATGCCATGATGGGGGCAGGCATCCAAAAGGAAGGGAAAGAAGCCATGGAGGGGAAAGCCGGGGGAGGAGGCTACTGCTTTGTTATCGGCAGGTGTGAGGCAAGCACAGGTGTCTGAATAGTGAATGCCTTACAAAGCACAGACTCTTTGAGATGAGACAGGATCCAAGTGTTTTTGCCTTTCAACCCTGGGTGCTTTGTGAAACCCTGCCCGTTCTCCAAGTCCCAAAAAAGGACTGAAGTTTAGGTTGCTTAACCATATCTGAATACAGTGACTTGTGCGAGCAAAGCCTCTAAGTGAAAAGAGAACTGAGCTAATGTGGCCAGTCCTACTCCTTTCTGGGGAAGGGTCACTGGTTGTTCAAAATGGAGCCAGCCTATAAGATGCAGCAGTGCGTGAAATCCTGAGACCTAGGTGGCTGTCTGGAGAGCCAGGCCTAGAGTGCCCAGGAAAGCCCTACAACACCACCAAAGCTCTGCTTCAGGAAGTGGCACTTTCCTGACTTTACCCAACGGGGAAAAGGATGCCTCTCCCTCCTGCACCTGACGCCAGATCACAGTTGCTGAACCACTGCACTGGTCACATCTCTTTCATGCTTAAAAGCTTTCAGTGGCTGGGCGCGGTGACTCACAGCAGTAATTCCAGCACTTTGGGAGGCCGAGGTGGGCAGATCATGAGGTCAGGAGTTTGAGACCAGCCTGACCAACATGGTGAAACCCCATCTCTACTAAAAATACAAAAATTAGCTGGGCGTGGTAACATGCACCTATAATTCCAATTACTCAGGAGGCTGAGGCAGGCGAATAGCTTGAGTCCAGGAAGCAGAGGTTGTTTTGTCTCAAACAAAACAAAACAAAACAAAACAAATGAACAAAAGCAAAGTTTTCGGTGGCTCCTGGCTGCCAATCACTTGAATCTCCTCCTCTCTCTGGCATTTAGTGCCCCCCCAAATATGGTGCTTACCCATTCTCCAACCACAGCCCCGTCCTCACCCTGTTGCACTAATCCAGTTGCCCATCTCCCCCACAGGCACCAACTGAGCCCCAAGTTTCCTGCCACCATGTCTTGCTCAGGCTAGCTCCTTCCCCTAAAAGCCATTTCCCTACCAGTCTCTCAAAACATCACTTTTTGAACGCTTAGCTTTTCTTTACCCTAAATTCCATCTCTTCTATAAGATCCTTCCTCGTCTACTGCTGTGGACACCTAGTCAAGAGCAATTTCTCCTTACTGTCACCTGACATCATTCCTCCGTTTTTCTTAGTGCTCATAACTTTTCTTTCTTCTCTCTTTCTCTTTCTTTCTCTTTCTTTCTCTCTCTCTTTTTCTCTCTCTGTTTCTTTCTCTCTTTCTTTCTGTCTTTTGACAAAGTCTTGCTCTGTCCGCCCCAGGCTGGAGCGCAGTGGCATGATCTCAGCTCACTGCAACCTCCGCCTCCCAGGTTCAAGTGATTCTCCTGCCTCAGCCTCCTGAGTAGCTGCGACTACAGGTGCCCACCACCATGCGTGCCTAATTTTTGTATTTTTAGTAGAGACGGGGTTTCACCATGTTGGCCGGGCTGGTCTCAAACTCCTGCCCTCAGGTGATCTGCCTACCTTGGCCTCCCAAAGTGCTATGATTACAGGTGTGAGCCACAGCGCCTGGCCGTAACTTTCTTCTTTGCCTTTGGATTATTGTGTGCTCCTTGTAGCTTTGCTCTGGATGGCAAACTCCTTGGAAACAGGAGTTTCTTCTTGGTTTCCATGACTTACTTCTCTTGGTTGGGTTGAGCTGTACGTTTGGGATGGACTAACTTGAAGGGCTGAGTCCAGGGTGACTGGGGGAGCACCGGTTAGCTGAAGCTCTGCCAAGCTTGCTGGACAAATATCTCAGCTTTAGGTGAGGAGCTGCGCTGGCCAACCTGCTTCCTTGTAGCTGCAGGGTTTCATGCGCCGGGTCTATGAACAGCCAAAGCAAAAGGCCACACTAAGCACCTTTTCTGCTCCTACCGGCAATCTCGAGTTCAGAAAGATCCCTAGGGATCAACGCTTTAAATCACCCCCTCCCCACTCCCCTGTAGGAAAGTCCTCCTTCTAGGAGCTGACAAATGCTTACTGTCCTTTCCTAAGGAACCCTTTCTGTTGCTTTCTGGGCAGGCCATGTTTTTACCCCATGCCCATCTCACTCTCCCAGGCCCTCTGGCCCGCCTGGCACAGGTAAGGAGTCCGAGGAGAGTCGCCCTTCTCCTGAGAGTGTTCCGGTGGCTCCTGCTCTGCCCCTGGGAGGTGGAAAAGGCACCAGCACAAGGCTTCCCCTGCCCACTCGTCTCAGCTTCTTGCCTTTCTGCGCTGGGCGGCGTCGGGGTGCTGGGAGTTTCTTGATCACAGGGAAAAGAGATGAGGGTGTCGGGCAGGGAAGGAGGCCAAAGAGCCATCCCCCTGATTCATGCATTCTTCAGGAAAAAAGAGAGAATTTGACCTGAGCCTGTTTTCTGAATAATTCGGCATCAAACAGCAATGAAGCCTGGGACTTTGCCAAGTCTTTGTTTTGTTTTGTTTTTTTTCCTTTCCTCCAATCAGCCCAAGGCAATGGGGAGTGGGAGGGCGTGGAGGGGTGGGGGCTGCACGCTCGCTGGGGCTGAGAGGGAATGCTGAGCCTGCAGAAGTAGCCCATTGACAGCTCCTGCTCAAAGCGGAGGGGCGGATGGCACCCCCAGCTACCACCACAAGGGCAGCTCTGTCCTGTGGGCACAGGGCTCCGTCCCAGCCCCACTGGCTGGGAGAGAACAACATTTCCTTATAAGGCCCCAGCTGCTTTGCCAAGGCTGGATGGCTCCGACAGACTGTAGCTTTCCATTCTCCTCGGCGGCTCCAGTGCAGGCCTTGAATGTAGCCCTTGTTGTCAGGCTCCTCCTCTCCTCCACAGCCCCCACCTCACCTACTTCCACTCCCTGCCAGAGCCAGCCCCACTGGAGCAGGATAAACAGCCCAGAGGCCTCTCCCACGCAGGGCCTGCCTCGGTTCAGGCCTGCTGGAGGCAGCACAGGGTAGCAAAAGGAACACCAGAGTCACAGTTTGGGCTGGCCCCGTGCGAAGGGAAAGTCCTTTCCGCATCTGGAAGATGGGGCTCTAATGGCCCTGGGGACCAAATTCTTTGCATTGTATTCAGAGCCCTTCCCAGTTAAGCTGCAGGTTAACTTCACAGTGTAACTGCCTTTCTATACCTTCAAGGCCAGATTTCCCCTAGCTCTTCCCCGTTTCTCCCAAATGCACCTTGCTCACACAGGCCTCCACTGCTTCACCCGTGTTTTTTTCGACCTAGAAGGACCCCCATTTATCTGCCTAAGTAACTCATCCTCCAGGCCCCACAATAGGTATGCCTTCCTCCCCTCCCCCAGGAAAAACAAGTCATTTCTTTCACACTGCTGCTCAACATTAACATTTGCACCTCTCTTAGAGCTTTTTAGTTTTGCAATTGCCATGGTTCCTTTACCTGTCTGTTTCCTCTGTCCGATGGTGAGCTCCTCCGGGCTCACAAGTTCTCCTCTTTCTCTGTATGTCCCTGAGCTCTACCACAGTGCCAGACACATAATCCAGCTTCTCAAAAGATCGCTGCATAAATGCCTGAGAACACAGTGTTGCAAAAGTTCAAAAGAGACAACGATAGTGCAAATACCTGTAAACTGTAAAGTGCTGTGGACCCAGGAAATCCACAACTTTATCTTGCTGCCCTCCACTCCAATTCTACTGTCTGTTACACTGCCACAGCCCTTTTCCCTGTTCATCCAGTTCTATATCCAGAATTCCAGGCTCACTGCAACCCCTGAAGGAGTTAACATCTATCACTAAGCCATTACTCATCTTTAGAATCCCAGTGTTGGGGGCTACAGGGAATGTATCCATTTATTGCCACATTAGAGTCCACAGACACCCTACAGACACACAGTGGCTACACGGAGAAGTTCTGAGTCCTGCTTTTATCATTTATTCATGCAAGGTTCCCATAGCATTCTTGGGGGGGTGTCGGGGGGAGATCTGGTGGCTTTAAAAGTTTGAAGCATACTGATTAATGCAGTCTCAACATATGACAATTGAAACAACTGAGCCCCCAAAAGAAAAGCAACTTTCCTGACATCTCATGTGTTAACCACAAACTCAAGACCATACCCAGATCCCCAGTTCTTGCTCATCAAAGCCGCTGTTCAGCACATTGCCCTGCTGAGGGCAGAGTGATGACAGATGCGACTGCCTATCTTGTCAAGCTGAAGTCTTCTGAGTCGGGGATACCTCAAGTTCCAAATAAAGAATTTCAGTCTCTGCCAAAACAAATCTTTCTGAGATGGAGATTCTGCAAAATATCAGGTTAGGGATTGCAAGCACAGCACAGTTAGGTACTATAATAAAATTGTCCCTCTGTTCTCCAGGATCCCAGCAACAGTTTCAAAGAGAAATCTCCCACCCCAAGATAAATTAGCCTGTCCTCCATCCACATAGGGAAGTTTTTCAGAGATGTGTTTGCAAAGCGAAGCCCATAGTTGATCATGAACCGTGTTCTAACATTATTTGCCACAGAGCCAAATTCAGGATATAAGATGGTTCTGCCTTGGGCTCCATCCAAAAGGCTTAAGTTACATGAATACCAAAAATACTTTATTATAATGAGATTTCTGTCTTAGATGCCTAAGGGTAGACTGTGCAGGAAGCAAAAAGAAGCAAAAGTAATACTGGGCAAGGACATGGGAGATTTAGCTCTAGTACCAACTCCAATACTTACTGTGAAACTTAAAGCAAGTCTACTGCCTTTATAGGCCTCAGTTTTCTCCACTACAGAATGGCAATGATGATGCCTTCACATTCATTTCCAAAAGAATTAGATCAATTGAGACCATGAATGTGAAGTTATATTATGACAACAACCAAAAAGCACTGTTCCTAAATAAGAGCTTGTTAATAATACGCAGTGTTCCTCCCTTTGGGCTGTTCTTCTGGGTACAGAAGAGAAAAAACTCCCCTCTCCAGGTTCCTGTAATGTTTGCTCCAACCCTTAGCCCCGTCATGGCCACTGGCAGTCATACTACTGCTGATCACTTTCCAAGAAATCAAGACGGGTTGGGGCACTCCTATTAGATTTGCTTCAAGAAGCTGGAAAGCAGACAAAGGGAGCCATTCTGTCACCCTGTATTCTCCTCCCCTTCCTTCCCAGGTACAAAGGGAAGGGATTTTCCACTTGCAGGTTCTGGGCAGGCTGAGTGAATTTGGGAAGTTGTTTCTTTTCACTGAGCCTCCGTTTTCCATTATGCAAAATGAAAAGATCAAACAGAATGGTATTTAAATTTAGGGGCAGCAGAGTAATTTACTGTCAAAACAGAGACACTTTTAAGAATGAAAATATGTATAATTAAAAATTGTACCAAGATGGCCATTGCAAACAGGACTGTCCCAGGCAAACCAGGACTATGAACATCTTAGTAAGCCCCATTTCCAACTGGACTATCACTGGGGGAAAAAAAATGACCTTGAGAAAAAGAAAGTTCAGTTCCTCCAGTGTCATCTTGGCCACACTGAACTTTTGACTGGTTCTACATGTTGTTTTTACGTTTTCCTTAGTCATTAAGAACACCTCGATATTAAATTGCATATAACGTCATATGTCTGCATAGTATAAAGTATTTCTACATCCTTTGTCTTCTACAACAGTCCTGAGAGGCAAACATGGGCAGGTGTTAATTTCATTTCAGAGTTAATTAAAAAAAAAAAAAAAAAAAGGTCTGGAGGAAGTCAGACTTGCCAAGGTCATGGAGCAAAGAGAAACACAGCCATGTCCGGACTCGTAGGCCCATGCTTGTTCCACTGGACCATGTTAATAAGGGAAGAACTTAATTTGCAAATACAGCCTGGCTTTATAAAGGGCAACTTCCATCCGGAAAGTTCCTTCTCCTTCCATGGCAATGATACTCAAAATATAAGTGTTTTTTAGACCCCTTGGGAAAGTTGTCAGAATCAAAATGTAATCAATTGTGTTAAGACCCTGAAAATAGAATTAAAGAAGGCCAAGAGAGGGTTCTCATGCATGAGTGCCTGATAACAAGAACTATCACAAAAGACCGCAAAAACTGCAATCTTGCATAAACGCAATCTTACACACACACACAAAATATTTTTGCAAGGATATCTGTCCAGTAACTGCCTGTCCGTCTTTAGACTGGCACTACCCTTTTTAATGATCTGTGTAGCCAGGAACACTATGGCATCCGTATTCCCACTGCAATACCCTGTTTCTGAATAAACATTTTTTTTTTCTTTTAGAGAGCCTCTCTCTGTTATCTAAGCTGACATCTTGAAACCTAAAGCTGGCCAAGGTCTTAAGAATCAACGAAATTTGCAAATGAGGAAACTAAAACTCAGAAAGAATGTCTTGTCCAAGGTTATTCAGCAAAACAGAGATTTAAGAAGGATTTAGATTCCCAAACCCCTCCTTTAGCAATCTTTCAATATTAGCTAACATAAATATACCTTGGAAAGTAAGCATAATCTATATCCCTATACCCCCTTTCAAAGACAGATTACTTTTTGATTTTCTAATGTTAAGGAACCTCAGGCTATTTCTTCCTTCCCTTAACTTGGAGAAATGAGAGTGATGGGTATTTAAATCTAAGGCATTGCAACAGTCACTTCTTATTTCTTCTCCTTAAACTTCCAGAGAAGACTAAAATTAATGAAGTTTCCTAATGGGCAAAGCTCCCACAATTCAAATATTTACCAGAGTCCTGAGGGTAAAACCAAAAAGAGCTTGCCATGCAGGAATGATCACTCAAAAAGTGAGCAAAGACCCTTTGGTTTGAGTTCTGGTTCAACTACTCCTTTGCAGCCCAATCTTCACCAAGGTATTTTCCCTGTCTGGCCTCAGTTTCCTTATCTGTTAAATAAAAGAATTGGATTAGGCAATGTTTTAATTTGCTTCCAGCTCTAGCAATCTGTGACTATCCAAACTGTAAGTGTAGATAGAGTAGGGGGTTTTCTGTCCCTTAATGTCACAGGAGTCACAGCCCAGGAGAAGCACCATCACCTCTTGCTGGAGGATACTTTGTGCCTCTTTTGGCCTTCTGCTCCTTTCCCTGATATTAGCACAAGTAACTAGCTGTGCCAGCTAAAAGAGACAAAAAGGGCTGGTCACTCTGTCCAGTACAGATCAGGAGTGTTGAGCTCAATTAAAGGCATTAACCAAGTTGCCTAATTGACTGGCCCCTCATAAATTAATACAACTCTGGGAAAATTTGCTCAAAACCTGACAACTTATTTCTTAATTTATTACTTGTACAGCGATTACTGCTGTATGTATTTCTCAAAGGAGCTGAAACTACAAGGCAAAATAATAATTCCATGACATTAATTGATATCACTGAGTCCAAATGTCCCTGCAGGTAAAGGAAACTTTCCAAGACATACAGTAATAAATCAGTTTTTATTGTTGTTGTTGTTGTTGTGAGACAGAGTCTCCCTCTGTTGCCCAGGCTGGACTGCAGTGGTGAGATCTCGGCTCACTGCAACCTCTGCCTCCCGCATTCAAGCGATTCTCCTGCCTCAGCCTCCTGAGTAGCTGGGATTACAGGTGCGTACCACTACACCCAGCTAATTTGTTTTTTGTATCTTTAGCAGAGACAGGGTTTCACCATGTTGGCCAAGCTGGTCTCTAACTCCTGACCTCAGGTGATCTGTCCACCTCAGCCTCCCAAATTGCTGGGATTACAGGGGTGAGCCATGGCACCGGGGCTAGATCATCATTCTTTTCAAGAGAAACACCACATCCGTGATCACATATTTTATTTATGTCATCTTTTTATTTCTCTATAGCATTTTCATTGTCATTATAATTCCAGAGCAGAATGCCTGCATTCAATTCACATCTACTGTTATATGAGCTTGAACAATTTAGTTGCATTATCGTGCATCAATTTCTTTATGTATGATACGGCAGTGTAAAAACAGTGCTCAAGCAGCCTGGACAACATGGTGAAACCATGGACAGGATGGTGAAACCCCTTCTCTGCTAAAAATACAGAAATTAGCCAGGCATGGTGGTGCATGCCTGTAGTCCCAGCTACTCGGGAGGCTGAGCTTGGAGAATTGCTTGAACCTGGGAAGTGGAAGTTACAGTGAGCTGAGATCGCACCACTGCACTCCAGCCTGGGCAATAGACCAAGACTCTGTCTCAAAAAATAAATAAATAAATAATAAAAATAAAAATAAAAACAGTGCTCAGCTCATAGAACTATTGCAAACCTTAATGACAAAATCCGTGTAAATCATGTAGAATTTCATAATTTTGACTATTGCTATTAGCTTGTGATTTCTGAAACACTACCAGAGACAAGATGTTTACAGATAAGAAAGTGACGGACCTGTGAGAATAAGAGACATACAGCAGTATGACAGTTAGTGGAAGAACCAGAATCAGCTCCCAACTCACATGATTCCTACTAAAAACTGTATTCCATAAACCAAATGGTCATTACAGGTTGTATTCACTCATTCATACATTCATGGGTTTTGCTATAATTCTTTCTTGTGCTCATTAATTCAGCAAATATTCCCTGAGAAACACAGGTCCCTTCTGTCCCTAGGGGCGATCATTTAGAGATACGGATTCCAGTGCCAGCTCTGCACGAATTGAGGCCAAGAGCAAGTGACTTCTCTTTGGGTGTCCATTTCTTCAAGAGATTTGAAAAGATGTGTTTGAGTCTCCTTCCATATCAAGCTATCTTTTATACTACATACTAGGGGGACGCCAAGATGCAGTAATGGCCCTTGCCCTAGAGAAGCCTGCAGTCGAATGGGAAAAATAAACACAGCTGTTGTGTTCTTACCCTTCTGTGCTAGAGTACAGCATATGTCACCTGACACGTATTTGTTAATAAAATAATTTCATGTGGCTCCCACACGAAAGTCCTTTTTTGGCATATTCTGGGGGACCCTCTCCCCTACTTTAGATGGAAAACCATGCACAAGAGCTTCAGATAGACTTGCAAACTAGTGACCCTTGGGCCCAGTGAAGCCTATACAAGTGTTTTCTTTGGCTCACGGTGCTTTTTCAAAATTTTAAGTCAACATTTAACAGCTGGGAAGTTTCTCATTAAAACCCAGATTTCTGGCTTTTCTTGAAAAAGCATAAGAGCTAGCAACACTGAGCTGGAATCTTGACAATGACAACTAACATCTTAGAACTTTACTCTTTTAGAGGGAATATCTTTCCTATTTAGATATGAATGTTTGGCTTTATCTTGAGGTGGACTATTCGAATTTAAGGGAGACATCAATGATGGCTTTTCAATCATACAAATTTAAAATTTTCTGTTGGGGATGTTAAGGGGGGAACTGAATGTTTTGTAATTTTGTATGTGTGTGTGTGTGTGCGTGTGTGTGTGTGTGTGTGTACTTGATTGAGAAATTTAAGTTTCTGAACTTAATGCAATGTAGGTATTTATTTTAGCCTAGCTAGGGCCCAGTATGAGTTGATATTTCAATGGGAGAAATGTCCTAAACAAATCACCAATAAATGTTATCTTCCTTTTTCCTAAGGGCATTTGGGTTAGTGGCTCTGTCCCTTATTCTGATATGCTGGTAACCTGGCTCACAAAGAAAAAGCAAAAAAAAGCCCCAATTTATAGTTTGCCAAATTCTATGTGTAAGTACTCTACCATGGCCAAATTCAAGGTTGGTTTTACAACTGGCTTGCAGCATTTCTGAAATCTTAGCAATTAGCTCTTCCAAGCCAGTACAGCAGACTCAGCACATCAAGACTTTTTAATCCAGAACATGTGAGTATAAACATTGTGTGACTTTTCTCTCACCCTGAAATCTATGAAGAAGGCAGAAGACATAGAAAACATAAGCTTTGCCTATCTTTAGAATAATCTTGATCTAGATCAGGAGACAAAGCTAAAATCTTTGCAATAACCAGAAGGCCTTTTGAGAAGAATCAGTGATCTATCCAACATCTCTATTCGAGGGCCCGATAAGAATATGAAACTTACTACATCCAGAACAGGTTTCATGGATTTTCTCCCAAAGCTGTAGTATATTTCCCCAATCTTTTCATCTTAATAAATAACCCTTCCCCCCAGTTCTCGAGCTTAAAGATAGAGAATTATCTTTCATTCCTTCCTATTTCTGAACCCTCTATCCAGTCCAGAAAAAAGTCTTGCGAGTCCACCCCCAAAATTTATTGTCTCTGCACCTTCCTGCAACAGCCCTAGTCTAAAATAGTCCCTTTAAATCTCCCCCTAGGACATTGTTTTGTTTTGTTTTTTTCTGCTTCCTTGCTTATTTCCTTATCACTTTTCCAAAACGCAGCCAGTAGGATCTTTCAAGAATATAAATTAGATTTTACTCCCCTGCTCTTCACCAGCCATTGGCTTCCCACTAAACTCAGCATAAAATACCAATTCCACACCATGGCCTCAAAGCACTCCGATATGATCCCTGCCCTCCTTTCTGTCTTTGTCTTGTAACTGCACCTCGCCACCACTTTTCTACCCCTTCTCAAGTTCTCCAGGCTCTCCCAGCTCTTCCCCATCCCCTCACTCTCCACCAGTTACTCTTTCTCCTCCACCCTAAGCAGTTGCCCTGGCTGGCTCCTTCTCATTCTTCAGACGCCAGTTTAAATGTCCCCTCCTCACAGAAACCTCTTCTGCCCACCTATCTAAAATAGCTCTCCATTCCCGACGAGTAGTTCCCCCATTCCATCACCCTACCAACATACACACTGTTTACCTTTGCACACAGAGAGAGAAAATGTAAATTCCATGAGGGTAGGAGCCTTCTATGCCTTGGTTTTGCTGTATGTGTTATGCCTAGCACAATATTTAACACACAGTAGGCATTATCTAAATATTTTTAAGTGAATGAATGAATGAGCAAATTAATGGATGATAACGTTAAAGACAGGGTGAAGAGATTTGATGTTTCAAAGTTCCCTTCTGCCCTTAACATTTCAGGAGCCTGGTTTTTGTTTTGTTTTGTTTTTTGTTTGTTTGTTTTTAACAGAGTCTCATTCTGTCGCCATGCTGGAGTGCAGTGGCATGATCTCAGCTCACTATAATCTCCGCCTCCCAGGTTCAAACAATTCCCCTGATTCAGCCTCCCAAGTCGCTGGAACTACAGGCGTGCACCACCATGCCTGGCTAATTTTTTGTATTTTAGTAGAGACAGGGTTTCGCCATGTTGGCCAGAATGATCTCGATCTCCTGACCTCGTGATCCACCTGCCTCAGCCTCCCAAAGTGCTGGGATTACAGCATGAGCCACCACACCTGGCCGAACCTGTGATTTTAAGAGCATAATTTTGTATTTACTGATATGGGCTCAGCTCTTACAGTAGAATTTAGAGGGGAAGGAGATGAATGAAGTTGCCAGGAGCCAGCAGCCGTCCGGGGAGACTTCCTGGAGGAAGCGGCAGATACACTGGGCTTTTCAGCCTTCAGTATTACTTAACAAAAGGCATTTGTCATCTTACAAATAATTTTACCCTAATCTCCATTTCAGTTGCCAACTACTCTTCTACATTTAAAATGTGATCAGGTTTATAAAAACTTGATGTGCACACTTTTCAGGAACATTACGGTTTCTGAGCTGCACTGTCCTTAAATGCCCTTGGGCATAGGTGTATGCCGATTAGCAGGTTTAAGGTGACACAGATAAAGAACATGAAGAATTTGCCCAGAGGCCCATTGACCCCCCCCTGCTGGTTCCATATCTGAAGGAAGGATCTGTTCCATACCTCAGAGAAGACCCACTTAGGACAGGAAGTGAGTCATCTATGTTCCACAGAGGACCTATCACAGGTTGGACTATACTAAATGTGAAACAGATTAAGCTGGAACAAAATCATGACATATTTGTTCCCTCCCACACCATGAGACGTTTCATAAGCTCTTGATACTTACCCCTGATAACTTTAAGAGCTAGAGAGGTCTTCAAAAATCACCTGTATGCCTCTCTCTCTTGTTCTATAGAGGGGGAAACTGAGGCCCAGAGAAGGCAGGTGCCTTATCCAAGTTCACACAGCAGGGGTAGCAGGAGACCCCTGTCCTGAATCCCAGACAAATATTCTATAGAAACACACATATACAAGCTGATTTTTAGGAGAAAACCTATTGTGTCCTTTTGTTTAATCTTCATAAATAACTTGATCTCTTTGTTCACTTTCTAATCGTTGAAAAAACAAAGTTTTAGCAAGTAATCTCTAGTGACATTGAGGTTTTAGGACAACCCAATGGAATCGGCTTTAAAATGTCAGAACTTAGAGTAGTTGGCACATAATGAAATAAGACAACCCAGGCCGACTTATAACAAGAGGTAAATGTTATTTTAACTATCAGGAAAGAGTTATATCATTTTAAAAACAACCAAAAGAACTATTTTTTTTCTCATTTTAATATCTACAGTTAGGATTCAGAGATGATCACTTGTGATTTTCATCAACTTAAAGTTTGTCTGAGATGGGAAAGCCATAGAGGGAAGCATGCCAATCTGTGAAACTTACAATGTTAGAGACTAGAGTGGAGCTATTAACTTAAAAAAAGAAAGAAAGTAGTTTATGCTAGCCTTTTCAACTACCAAACGATCAGTTGGAGTTTAGAGAGTAACAGTGTTTCAAGACACAGATACATTTAAACCTCATGGTGCTTGACAGACAAACAGGAATTATTTGCCCAATTCCTGTACAACTAGTCTGAACAAAATGCAACAAGGCCTCTCAAATTGCAGGAGAAATCGAAAACAAACCTCACTCCCTGATTCTCCCTTCTGGATCTGTATTCCCCAGAGTCACCAGCTCCTGCAGGTCTCTGGTACCAGAGAGAGCACTGACCTGGAGTCAAAGCCATTCTGTAGGGTCAACCGTGAAGCAGCTTTGGAAACTCAGGCCAGTGGTCCTCAAACTTAGGGTGTCTGGGAATCACCTCAGGGGTACTTGCTACAATACAGATTTCTGGGCCCATTTCCAGAGCATCTAATTTCGCAGGTCTGGAACTAGATGGTGGTACAACCAGATCAAAGCCTTGCCCTTGCCAGCCTGCGTAAATCTTCCTCTTTTCTCTGGATCTCAATTTCTACATGTGTGAAATGAGGAAGATGAACCAGGATCACCTCTAAGGGCTCTTCCTGATTCAGGCAATGGAGATTATATGACTTGGGAACTGGCAGGATTCCTGTCTTGCCTCTGGGTTGCCTTGGTAGCCCAAACAGGTCATGTGCTTACAGAAGCATGTAACTCATGTAAACCCTGTAAATTTAAGACAAGCCTCAGTTAATTTATTTTATTTTATTTATTTTTTAAGGTAGAGTCTCGCTCTGTTGGCCAGACTGGAGTGCAGTGTCACAATCTTAGTTCACTACAGCCTCTGCCTCCTGGATTCAAGTGGTTCTCCTGCCTCAGCCATCTGAGCAGCTGAGATTACAGGCACCCACCACCCCGCCTGGCTAATTTTTGTGTTTTTAGTAGAGATGGGGTTTCAGCACATTGGCCAGGCTAGTCTTGAACTCCTGATCTCAAGTGATCCACCCGCCTCAGCCTCCCAAAAAGCTGGGATTACAGGCATGAGCCACTACACCCAGTCAAGGCTCAGTTAATTTGGAAAGTTTATTTTGCCAGGGTCTAGGATACACACTCATAACACAGCCTCAGGGGTCCTGACCACATGTGCCCAAGGTGGTAGAACACGGTTTGGTTTTATACATTTTAGGGAGACATGAGATATCAGTCAACACATGTAATATGAACATTGGGTTGGCCAGAAAGGTGGGAAAACTTGAAGCAAAACCTGGACATTTTGAAACCGGGAGGGGGCTTCCAGATCACAGGTAGGTGAGAGACAAACCCTTGCATTCTTTTGAGTTTCTGATTAGCCTTTCCAAAGGAGGCAATCAGATATGTATTTACAGCAATGAGCAGAGGGATGTCTTTGAATAGAATGGGAGGGACGTTTGCACTTAACAGTTCCCAGCTCCAAATTTCTCTTTAGCTTAGTGATTTTGGGGACGCAGGATATTTTCCTTTCACACTCAAATACAGGGACTCTTTCACACAGAGCTCAATGTGAAGTGTGGAAGGGCTCCGGACGTCTGGCCGGCTCCCCCTGTCTGTACAATATCCACAGGGTGCTGTCCGAGACATGCCCTCCTCTTCACCAGGCCCCATACAAAACTGCAGAGCCTCAGATGGTGCTTCCCCAACCCATCATCTGTTCCCAGCAGGGATGTCCAGGGAGTGCTGGTTCCCTTGACCCTTGTTTGTTTCTCATGTCTAGAATCCATCACGCCCACTCCCTCAAGCCCGCTACAGGATGATGCTTCAGATTAATCTAATTGAACTACCCAGAAGAAAACAAAACACAAAAAGAGAGTGATCTCCTAAAGTTTAGAAACTCAAGGCAGAGGAAATGTTTTTGGTTGGGGTGTGTGTGTGTGTGTGTGTGTGTGTGTGTGTGTGTGTGTTTCTCCCTTGCTTAAGATATTCTAATGATTACATAAAGCAATTATACAATTTCTCTTTAACATTTGCAAATGTTAAAATTGGAGACCCAGGCCGGGTGTCGTGGCTCACGCCTATAATCCCAACACTTTGGGAGGCCAAGGCAGGCAGATCATGAGGTCAGGAGATTGAGACCATCCTGGCTAAATAACATGGTGAAACCCCATATCTACTAAAAATACAAAAAAATTGGCCAGGTGTAGTGGCATGTGCCTGTAATCCCAGCTACTCAGAAGGCTGAGGCAGAAGAATCACTTGAATGCAGGAGATGGAGGTTGCAGTGAGCCCAGATTGTGCCACTGCACTCCAGCCTGGGCAACAGAGTGAGACTCTGTCTTAAAAAAAAAAAAAAAAATTAGAGACCCAACTGTTACAGCTTGGCTGGTGAAGGAGCCCCCTTCCTAGCCTCTGGCTCCCCTAGACAATGGATCTTCTGGCTCCCCCTAGACAATGGTTCTTTCCAATCCCGTAAAACTATGACCTGCCCTGGCCAAGGCTTCTCCTACATGTAATCATCCAACCTTCCCTCCTGGGCTCCAGCCGGCTCACCAGGCCCTCGCTAAGGTCAAGACTTTCACAAATGCCTCATTGCATCTGCATCTCAACTCTGGAGCTTTGCTTTGAAGGCCCCCTGAGCCTTGCGTTTTCAGGTCCAGCAAGTTACTCAACTATGTTTCTTTATCTCCTTCAAAACCTATATTTCCATACCCTTGGTCAGATGTAGAGGATAAAGCTGCTGACCAGAAGACAAAATGTATGACAGAAAGGGAGTGTCCACAAAGAGAAAACACACATATTGCCAAAGACTTGCAATTCTTAAAGTACAGTAGAATGCTTCTTGGCCGAAAGCCGCCTACCATGTAGTGAAGTGTCAGTAATCTTTGGCTGAGAAAACACAGTCAAGTTTATTCAGCTGTCATTGGCTGAGAATAGACACTGGCCTTCCAATCTCAGATGAAACTATTTACCACATGATAGTATGATTTGATATACGTTTCAAAGAAAAGCATCCTAGAAGTTAAGATTATAGTGATTGAATGCTGTTAAATTGAGTATGCAAGAAATTAATTTCTCTTTCTGTTCTTTATGAGGCAAAGAGTTTCTGGTCAACAAAAGATATCCAGTGTTCCCTAGCTGAGCTGACAGAATTTCAGACAAAGGCAAAGAAACTTGACATGTTCATTAACTTGTACAGCTTTAACATTAGTAAGTAGACTATTTCTGTTAGGCTTTTTGAAACTCTAAAAGATATTTTTAAGATACGCCCTTGGTTTGGCCACAAGCATTAATTCTGTTTCTTCTGGTGACAGCATCCTCTTTGTTTTCAGATAATGCCCCCTCTCCCAGCCCCTTGACCTCTGCCAGCTTCAGGGATGGACATGTGGCCAGAGCCAATCAGAGAATTCTCCTTTGGCTATAAGGACTGTTAATTAATAATGACCTTGGAGAGACAAGCTTAGCACTCCTAAAAAAAGTTAGAAATGAAATGATTTTTTTCTTTTCCCTGGGGTTGTTGCCAGTCATAGTGTACGCAGGAGAGACAGGCCTGAGTACAGAACTGACGCAGAATGAAGCAAAGATGACAGCTGGAGAGCAAAGGCAAACGGTAGGTCCTGGGTTGTCTAACCAGAAGCCAGCTCTGCCTTTAGTAATACTCCTCCCATCCTCTTTTTTTTTTTTCCTGAAGTCAATTTCACTTGGTCTTGCACAACTTACAACCAAAATAATTATATCAAATCCCCCCCTTCACCCCATTACTACCTAAACAGATCCTTGAGCTTGGAATCACCAGTCAAGCACCAAGGAGTTCATAGGAATGTATTTGTTAGATCTGTACAATCCAAATCCATATCTAGTTCAAGTCTCAAACTTGAATTCTTCAGGTCATGGATTCATATTTGTTGAACCCCTAACATGTACCCTGCCCGGGATCTATGGGAAAGCAGAACACTCTGCCTGTCCCCGCAGTCTTCACAATTGTCTTCCCATGTGGCTTTATAATGTACCATGTCCTCCTTCTAGGAAACTAAGGTCGAAGACTTTCACAAAGGCCTAACTGCTTCTGTGTCTTAACTGGACCCTTGCTTTGAAGGCCTCCTGAGACTTGCATTTTAAGGTCGAGCAAGTTACTCAACTCAGTTTCTTCATCTTCCATCAAAAGATGAAGGAAATTAAAAGGAGGACATGGTTTTAATCGTGAGATCACATAGAAAGAGGTAAGGGCCATTAGAGGAAATGTTCCATGAGAGTCCTGAAGAGAGAGAATCTTCTGGATGAGAACTGGAGAAGGCTTCACAGAAGAGCGTTCGCTGGGGTTGGGCCTTGACAGCTTAAATGAGCTGTAGCTGAGCTGCACTACAACCACACTCTGCCTCCTGGCCCAGTGTATGGCAGCTTAAAACCGACAGGGGTCAATGCTAAAACAGGGTCAGGTCCTGGAGGAGTAGGACAGCTGCTGCTGCTTCCCCAAGCCCTGCAAATGGATCTGTAGGGCCTCAAGTGGAGAGAGACAGGGTGCAGGTCATCCAGAGATATATTACGGGCATCACAGGATAAGGGCTACCTGCCTGTAGATTCACTTAGAGCATCCAGTCATCATAAAGCATTCATGCGATATTACAGAGCTGCAAAATGTCAGAGTAGCAGGGACCTTGGGAATTAATCAGCCTGCCCGTTTGACAGAGAAGGGCCTGGAAACCTGAGGACATCAAAGACTTGTCCAAGATCACTCCTGCAGAGTCATTCCCAGTATCCTAGGTGCCAGGACCCCTGACCCTGGAGCTGAAATGAGATACCATGCCTATTTCAATTCTATCCAGCAGGAGTGAGAGGATTCTGGAACTCCATTTTGATGGATGCTGTCTTTTATCTGTATCGCTTCCTGTGACTCACCTTGCTTCTACATGTCCCTTGATTTTAAGATGAGGATGAGCCTCCCCTGAGGCTGAGTCACACAGGCCTACAGGACTTCTGCTGGCTCTTGAGTGATAACCATCAGATCCCCATAAGAAAGACCTTACTGGGAATGCACTCTTCCCTGAGCTGCCTATAAGTCCTTTAGGCCCCAGGTGACATGTGGATGCTGTCATGTGATGACAGTCTGGGGATCTGGTCCCACTGCTTACCACGCCTCTCCTCCAGAGTGTCTGTAATGCAGTAAGTAGATAAATAATTATTTGACATACCAAGAGGCACACCTGAGTTAGAATCCTTTACCCAAAGCACATGAAGAATCCCAGGGCAGGGTGAAGAGGGAGCCACCTCTATTATTATTACTTCCTAATAATCTTCTCTTTTCTTTTGTGCCGTTTTTACGGTTCACATTCATTTTCATGTGATTGTCTTAACAACCTTCCTTGTGAGGCAGGCAAGACAGGGTTTTTTTTAAACCCCCTTTCCCAGATGAAGTAACTGAGGCTCAGCGATGGGATCTGAGAGGGAACAGAAGTCAGGGCAGTCGGGGCCCAGCCCGTCTTCCTGGTGGCCAGCACTCACTTCACAACATCCAAGGGGTGTCTCTTGCCCTACAGTCAGTCCTGAACTGTCTTTTTGTCTGACAAACAATGAGAAATCAGCAGCCTTTGTGTGAGTAACGGGAGGCAGGAAGTTCCTTTGTCCTGACACTCACAGCAAACTTCTGATATTAGCAACAGGCCTAATTAGAAGTAGAGTTATAATGGAAATAAACAAGGAACAGACATTGACAAACCAACCAACATATTTATTCACACATTAATTTAGTGCATAAACTTTGGCTATGTTTTAGCTGTGGTGCTGAGGATGGACATGAGACCACATTTAACACATGGTCTCTGCTTCAGAGGAGCATGCATTCTATTAGGAGAAAAAAGTACTTGTGCAGACAAATAAATGGCCACATACTACAACAAGAGCCACAGCATGGATAGGTATAGCGTGTCCTGGAAGACCAGAGGAGAAGAAGGATATGACTAAGCCTCCTTCCCATATGATCAAGCTTTGAGCTTCTCAAGGGTAGCAGGGAATGGCATAACTCATCTTTCCCACTCTATCAAACATAACAGTAGGAACTTCAGAGATCACAGTTAGTCCTTGCTGAATAAATTTTCCTGGGGGAGTCATGAAAGGTTCTGCCATGCAAGCAACCTGCGCTATGTGACTGACTTTGCAAAGTCCCCGAGCTATCGGTCCTGGGACAAGGACCCCGACCATCAAAGCCTTCCCTTGGATCTGTGCTCAGAATCAGCTGGCCCTGGAGGCCCCTCTCACCTGCCACAGTTATCTTAAAAGGCGGAGTTAGATCAAGGCTCAGAAAACATCACAGTCATGGTAGCCCTGCTCATCCATCAAGGCTTGAATACCTCACCTTGAACAAGGGAGATAAGAGAATAAAATAACACCTGACACGGCCTTATCACCTGATAATACAACTTCAGTTTTTCCATTAAAATAACTGAGAGCCATAGTCCTGTACTTTGGCTGATAAAGAGATCACAGGAAACAAAGCTATTAATTTTTATCACTGCAGTGCAATAGCACATTTGAGTGAATACAATATATCCAAGGGGGAAAAATACTTTTTCTAATGGTGGAAGTTGGGTATAAATTTTTTTCCTCCTGTCATTTCTTATACCGTGTTCCTCACTAACCTCAAGGAATTTTTAAGCACAGATACCTTAAATTTAGTGTATCTAACCATGCTATCACCATTGCAGCACATTATAAATATGTCTCTCTCTCCTTACCCTAACCCTATCCTTTGAAGATTTGGTACAGCTATTTAGAATACAACTTAAGGGACAAGTTAATTGCCTCTCTAGTCCTCAATAGTCCCATCTTTACTTATTTTTATATTTATTTGAGACAGAGTCTTGCTCTGTCACCTAGGCTGGAGTGCACTGACAAAATTTTGGCTCACTGCAACCTCCACCTCTGAGGTTCAAGCAATTCTCCTGCCTCAGCCTCCTGAATAGCTGAGACTACAGGTGCTTGCCACCATGAGGGGCTAATTTTTATATTTTTAGTAGAGACAGGGTTTCACCATGTTGGCCAGGCTGGTCTCGAACTTCTGACCTCAAGTGATACACCCACCTTGGTTTCCCAAAGCGCTGGGATTATAGGTGTGAGCCACCATGCCTGACTGATATTTCTCTCTTTAAAATGAAGAGTCAGACAGTTGCTCTCCATGATCTGTTCCAGTTTTAATATTCCAGGATCCCATGACTGAAGGGAACACAGATTGGGTCAGTTTTGATGACACAGGTAGTCTTTCTAAGCATGAGAGTTGTCAGATAACAGTGGGTTGGAGCAACCACCATCTCTGCTCTAGGCACCATGCCACAGGGGACCCAGCTCTGGCCTTCCCCATCAGGTAGGAGTCTATGGGGCCACATAAATGTGTGCTCCTGGAACCCATCTCCCTACCTTCCTACCAAAAGCTGGGTACTTGGGCCCCTAAATTGCCTGTGCAAATGGCCCAAAGCTTGCTTCCAGGTACTGGCTCACCACCCCCTTGGTTTCTCATCCCCAAAGCAGATTACAGCCCCAGGGTCCACACCCCTAGGACTAGAGAGTGGTCCAGGGGCAGGAAATGTGACTGATGCTCTACTTCTAAATCTTGCCCTTCCCTGTCATCGGAACTCTTGGGTGGAAATGTTTGAGAAGTGTTTGTCTTTAGAAGGTGCCTACACCCATCAATGCTAGACCACCAATGGTGTATAGCAGAACCAGGAATGGGCAAGGGTATGTCCAGTAGCCTACATTTATACTTGTACCTGGCCTGCAACTGCTGAGCAGAGGCACTGATTGACATAAGACAAGAGGCTAGGAAAGATCCTCATAACAGAGGTAAAGAAAGGAACAGGAAGCTGGTAAGTGGCTATGGTCTTCCTGAGAAGGAGCTGTCTAACTGGGAAGTTTGCTTGAAGGCCCCACAGGCAAACCCAGGCTCTTTCACAAGCTAGCCTCAGGCCTCATCTCTGAAGGAATTTAATTTTACCTTTTTTTTTTTTTTTTTTAAAGACAGGGTTTCACCATGTTGGTCAGGCTGGTCTTGAACTCCTGACTTCAGGTGATCCTCCTGCCTTGGCCTCCCAAAGTGCTGGGATTACAGGCGTGAGCCACCGTGCCCAGCCCTAATTTTACATTTACATTTGAGTCCTAGCACCTCTTAGGCTTGCTTTGGAATAAATGGTTTCCTTATAATTGGTTCCTTATCTATTTCCTTCTTCCCCCCCCCACGCTGGACAGAGTCTTGCTCTGTCACCCAGGCTGGAGTGCAGTAGCACGACCTCGGATCACTACAACCTCCACCTCCTGGGTTCAAGCAGTTCTCCTGCCTCAGTCTCCCGAGTAGCTGAGATTATAGGTACCTGCCACCACACCCGGCTAATTTTTGTATTTTTAGTAGAGATGGGGTTTCACCATGTTGGCTAGGCTGGTGTTGAACTCACCTCCTGATCCAGCCACCTCGACCTCCCAAAGTGCTGGGACCACAGGCATGAGCCACCGGGCCCAGTCACCTTATCTATTCCTTAAAATAAACAAACAAAAAACCTGGAGAAGACATAGAATAAAGGCACCAGATGGTTAAATATGTAGATCTACCAGTGTATGCAAGAAAGGAAGTGATCATATCAGGAACCTCAGATACGCTTGTTACTAAATATAAGAATAAAATAGCACCAAGCCTCCTGACTGCCATGGCAAATACAGAAAAGTGATGAATTGCCTGGCTTTGATTATGTGATCAAAAGTATCATTATCCATTCTTCAGAGGAGACAGCCTTCTTCTACTGGGCAGAAGATCTGAGAAAGGAAGAGTTTTATCATCTGAATCCTTACATGAGGGATCTGAAGTCACATAAAGGACCAGATCTTCAACATTGCTCTTTCAGGCAATGGGGAAACACTCTGCATATAACCAATCCCTTCACTGACACTTAAATCAAAGCTTAGAACACAGTATTTTTTAAAAGTTGGCTTGGTGTGGTGGCTCACGCCTGTAATCCCAGCACTTTGGGAGGCTGAGGTGGATGGCGGATCACCTGAGGTCAGGCGTTTGAGCCAGCCTGGCCAACGTGGCAAAACCCTGCCTCTATTAAAAATACAAAAGTTAGCCAGGTGTGGTGGTGCATGCCCGTAATCTCAGCTACTGGGAGGCTGAGGCAGGAGAATCGCTTGAACCCAGAAGGCAGAGGTTGCAGTGAGCCGAGATTGCCACCACTGCACTCAAGCCTGGATGACAGAGCAAGACTGTCTCAAAAGAAAAAAAAGATGGGGGGGGGTGCAGTCATTGCCATAAGAACTTGAGCTAATATCATCTAAATGACCAAAACTGATGTTAGAATATAATTTAGAAACATCTAAGGAATGGACAATTTAGTCAAATGCTTCTCACACGTCTCTAACCAGTAATCTTAATGGCACCCCATGGAAGAGGAAAGTGAAATTCTACCCTGTAGAATTTGGAGGCAGAAAATCAATCACTCTTCTTCTACCCTTCGAGCAAGGTGAAACTTAAAAGTTTTTAAAAGATATTCACTTTTAGCATGCTATTTTATAAAAATATGTTTACCTTATTATCAGGTTAATTTCCTTAAAATCTTTACTGAAGTTGATTATCTCAGAAATGCTACAGTTTTGGATGTGCCTGGCACTATCAAGTAACCCAAATATTTGTAAACTTACAGCTTATTTGTTCTTTAAAACTGATGGGGTAGGTATTAGCCATTTTTATGAATGGAGAAGTCGAAGAATGGACAGGTTAAGTAATTTTCCTAATGGCACATGGGACTAAAGTATGTAATGTTTGAATGAAGCCCAGATTTCCTAAATGCAAGGTCAGTGCTTTTTTTTTTTTTTTTGCTTCTATAGTATTAATTTTATCATTTATAAAACAATCAAGGAGTGAGTTGGATGGTCCAATGAAAGTCTCTGGAGTTGCATTACTGAGACACAACACCCACTGAGCCTATGCACCAGGTTAATTAAGACCTCTGCACCAGGCTTCCAATGTCCCCCGCTTTCTTGACCCTGACATCCATAAATGTCTAATGTATTGGCAGATTCCTCCATAGGGTGAGCCACCCCATGCTCACATTTTTCTCTATAATCAGTTTATACATCATCAACTGCATGCGACTGAAGAAAGAAAGAGAAATCTCCTTTTCCAGGGCTCTCCAGCAAATGTCTCAAACTGTTCCAACAGTGATAGCGAACTTCCCTTCTCCTTCAGGCAAATCATCGGTCCTGAAAGCTTCATGAGGCAAAGAGCAGGCTGGAAAGCTAAAAGTCTGATGACTGGGATCGCGGTCCTGACTCTCACTGGAAGGCTGTGGGAAAACCATTTAACCCGTTGGTGCAGGATGTGTCGGGGTATGATAACAAGAGCTGCCTTCAGCGGCTCTCCAAAGAAGATGGTGAGAAATAGTGAGATAACGTCTGGGAACCCCTTCAACTAATGAGAAGCAAGAGGCTGCATGAGCACAAGGTGTTATTACTTCCAAGCCCACACTAGCCAAGGACATCACCGTTAAGGATCCTACAGAAACTTCCTCACTCCCTCCACTTGAAAAACTGGCCAATTAGTCAGCCTCTCATCTAGTTGAATTTCCCAAGCTTTGGAGGATTTGTAGGGAGTGAGCTACCTGGGTAAAGATAATGAGTACTGGGCCGGGTGTGCTGGCTCACGCCTGCAATCCTAACACTTTGGGAGGCCGAGGTGGGCAGATCACGAGGTCAGCAACTGAATCCACTTTGAGGCCAAGCAGGCAGTGGAAACACAAGAAATACCCAGCGAGGTATGAGACAGAGGGTGTGGTGGAAGACTAAAGATCATCCTGGCTAACATGATGAAACTTTGTCTCCACTACCAGGCATGGTGGCCCGTGCCTGTAGTCCTAGCTACTTGGAGGCTGAGGCAGGAGAATCGCTTGGACCTGGGAGGCGGAGATTGCAGTGAGCCCATATTGCGCCACTGTACTCCAGCCTAGGCTACAGAGCGAGACTCCATCTCAAAAAAAAAGAAAAAGAAAAAGATAATGAGTATTGTTGTTGAAGTGAAGACTTAGATCTTAAAATCACAGACCCTCAGAGCTAAAAGAATATCAGCAATCTAGTTTATACTACTTATTCAGAGAAGAGAAAGCTGAGTCCAGAGGGTTTTATAAATAATACACATGTCCCGAAGGCCTTCTAGGTACTAGATAGGTGCTAGGATAAGAAGATGACTAGCATCTTGGCCTCTGACTTCACAGAACTCTGCCTCATAGGGGCAACCCATTCACAATTTGTGCACAATGTGATATGGGTGTTATTGCAAAGTGCCACCACGACTACCACAAAAACAGAGCTTAAGCTGTCCTGTAGCTGTGTGTCCTTGTGCAAATCACTTCAACACTTTGAGGCTCTGACAAGTGGAAGCAGGAGAAACGACATCAACTTCTATCATTTTCATCATGTTTCACAGCTCCCTCCTAATTTCATAATCACTGGCTGACTTGATTCTTGTAACAAAACAAGGAAGTAAACATTAAGACTATCCCTCCACACGACAGAGGCAAAACCTAGGGCTTTGAGAGATGGAGTCCCAGGTACACGGCCCTGATCTCGCTCCCGAATGGATCATCTGGAAAAAAATTAGGAAGGTAAGTGGACTCCGGTCCTCAGTAGCCTGTCTCTGTATAGGTGAACATTAGTGGTATCTAATTTCCTGCTAGCATTCATATTCTACGAATCTGTTAATTCCTCAAAGGGTTGAAGGTTACCTGGTATTGAGTCGGCTCTTGATAAGTATTTGTTATAATCACAAAACTCTAAAAGAAGCCAGGCTTTTTTCATCTAAACTCAGATATTAATAAAACATTTATTAGTTGAAATGACTTAATATGTTTTAGTAGGATCTTGTGTTATTTCACATTTTAATACTTTAAATTGTACAAATAGAATATGAATACATTCTTACTGTAAAAATTGTAAATACCTAGAAGCATGCATCCTCTTATCTGCTCCACACTTGACCCCAATCTCTGCCCTATTCCCCACTAACTCCAAACCCTCTCCTCATTCTCCCCCTCCCCACCTCCACTATTATTATTCTGACATATCATTTTAGATCATTACTCTATGTAATTAATGTATGTGCATATAGAAATATTGCAGTTTGTTATGTAAATGGCTTATTGCTGTATAGATTGTCCTATAATTTACAAATTGAACAAATGGTAGTAGAGACCTAACTATATTGGTAGTCCCTGAGTGGGGCCTCCTATTCCTCCTGTCACTATACCACAATTGAGCCACTCACCTGTGAATGGAATTTTAGGTGGTCTCTATTTTTTTCTTTATTACAAAAAAAGCTGTGATTAACATTTTTTATGCCCTTCCTTAGTAACAACCCACAAAATGCCTTTTTTTTTCTTTTTTTTTTAGACAGAGTTTTGCTCTTGTCGCCCAGGCTGAAGTGCAATGGTGCAATCTTGGCTCACTACAATCTCTACCTCCCTAGTTCAAGTGATTCTCCTGCCTCAGCCTCCCAAGTAGCTGGGACTACAGGCACCCACCCCTATGGCTGGCTAATTTTGAATTTTTAGCAGAGACGGGGTTTCACCATGTTGGTCAGGCTGGTCTCAAACTCCTGACCTCAGGTTATCTGTCCACTTCGGTCTCCCAAAGTGCTGGAATTACAGACATGAGCCACCACGCCAGGCCAAAATGACATATTTTTTATTCTAAAAGATAATTGCCAAATTTGACTCCAAAGATATTGTATCAATTTTAGCCCCACCAGCAACATATGAGAGAATCTTTTCTTACGATCTAGCTAAAACTTGGTATCACTGATTCTTTTAAATCTTTTGCCATTCTGATAGTAAAAAGAATTTGGATTGTTAATGTTAACTTGCATTTTGAATATGATGTTTTCTTTTATTTTTTTGAGACAGAGTCTCACTCTGTCATCCAGGCTAGAGTGCAGTGGTGCGATCTTGGCTCACTGCAAACTCTGCCTCCCAGGTTGAAGTGATTCTCCTGCCTCAGCCTCCAGAGTAGGTGGGATTACAGGCACCCGCCACTACACCCAGCTAGTTTTTTGTATTTTTAGTAGATCACCATGTTGGCCATGCTGGTCTCGAACTCCTGACCTCGTGATTTGCTGGCCTTAGCCTCCCAAAGTGCTGGGATTACAGGTGTGAGCCACCACGCCCAGCCGATGTTTCCTTTTAAAATGGAAAATAATAAAAAGTATTGACATGTCTCCAGGGAGACCACAATATGTTGGAAAGATTAAGGTCTCTGGGGTTGAAGGGCCTTGGATGGCTTTTCAGATCTACTACTGACAAGCTGAGTGGTCTCTGGCAAGTTGCTCACTTCTCCCAGCCTCACTGTCCCGTCTGTAGAATGGAGACAGGCAGCACTCTGCCTTCATCCAGACTGTGCTGTAGTTGGTTGCCATGAAAGTGCTTCTTAAATGGTACAAGTAGCTCTTACCTGACTTTTAGAAGATGATATACTAACGCTGGGCGTGGTGGCTCACGCCTCTAATCCCAGCCCTTTGGGAGGCCAAGGCGGGTGGATCACTTGAGGTCAGGAGTTTGAGACTAGCCTGGACAATATGGCGAAACCCCGTCGCTATTAAAAATACAATAATTATCCTGGTGTGATGGTGGTTACCTGTAATCCCAGCTACTCAGGAGGCTGAGGTAGGAGAATCACTTGAACCCAGGAGGCAGAGGTTGCAGTGAGGTGAAATCGCACCACTGGACTCCAGCCTGGCAACTGGGGTTGGGGATAGATACTCTGTCTCAAATAATAATTATTATTATATATATATAGAAGATGATATATTGATGTTCAGTGGCTCAGTGAGGGAGTTACACATTCTCAAGCACCAAGCAATGTCCTTATATAGCTACAGTGGCCTATATCTCATGTTGGAATATGTTGAATCAGAGCTTCTTAGCAATCTGAAAGATTAGACCTTGGAGGTTTTTTAGTTTGCTTGATTTTGTCTTTGTTTATTTGCTCGTCTCGTTGTTTATTTAATAGAAGCACATGCAGAACAAGAGCCGGATTAGCTGATCAACAGTGGGATGGCACGTTTCCTAAATCCCAGGACCTCCTCCTCACCCAGGGGAATGCCCCAGTCTTTTCTACTGTAAGAATTGCACTATAGTATTTGCTAGAGAGCAAAGCATTCCCTACTTGGGAAGATGGAGAATTTGATAAACCTAATACACAATGAAATTAATGATCAGACACAGAAGCCTAGGTGGGTGCAAAGGACAGTTTTCACTTTTTGGCCATAGAGCCCCATTTCCCCTTCCTAGTAGCATCTCACTCTCAGTCCACGAGGTCTGAATGGGACCCATCTCCCCCTCCCCGGGGTGGAGCATGGCTCAGGACTACATCAATTAGTGCACTACAGTCACCAGCCCGTGATTCGCTCACGAGAGGCCATGTGATACAAGAAGCCTAATCAGAGTGAACCTTGGGGTTTTTGCAGAGAAGGCTGGGACAGAGAATGTCCCTACTTCCCCCCACTGCACATTATCCTAAAAGGAATTCACCCTGGAAACCTCTGGAGGTCTTTCTTGAGAGAAAAGAGGATGTTAGAATGGGGGTAACATACAGGAAGAAGAGCTAAAAGACGGAGAGAGCAAAACCAGATCCCAAGAACATGGCCAAAGTCAGATGTACTCCTAGCATCTCGGTTATACAAGCTGATCTGTTGTCTCCCACATCCCCACCATGTGCACTGTTTTTGGCTGAGTCCGATCTATCACTTGTGACAATTGACACTAGTGGGGCCCCATGCACATGACCACATCCACGCTCCATGTTTCTTTCCACACATGGAAAGCAGGATAGTGTCACAGCAGAAGCGCAGGCCTGGAAGGCAAGAGACCTAGATCTGTCTGTGGTTTTGTCTGTTTGACACTCAACTTCTTCCACCAATAAGGTGGCTGGGAAAGCGGGGGGTTGGACGAATAAGCTCAAGATGCTTCCTGCTCTGACATTCTCTGAATCTGTCAACTTGAGTCTTGGTGCTCCTGGGGCCATTGAGATTGTTGGATGCTGATTCTTTGAAGCATTTCATTCATTATGGTAAAGAAGGATTTAAGTGGCCACCAACAGAGGGACATGAAGAACATGAAACAATTAGGTTCTCTGTATCTCCAGCAAAACTGGCCCCAGAAGAGGGTCAGGCTTTGCAAAGACACAGAACATTTTTCCCGCTGGGCTCCTTGGGAAAAGGTCTCAGCATTATGGAGGGTGTCTCTAGCTATTCACAGCTTGCCAATGGGAACAGCCAAGAAGGAGAAGAGGTCACATGGCCAGGCCTGCTGCCGGCACAGAATGTTCTGTGCAGCTGATGGCTAGGCAAGGATGAAGTTTGCCCAATCCCCCACTGAGGCTTCCTATGAAAGGTAGGCCTGAGAGTTGCCAAAACATATTCTGCAACAGGGTCTACACAGGCCCCCATAAAGCAGCATTCAGACTCCATATTAATTGGTCATCTCTTCTATACAGAATATTATGCCAAACATTTTCATATGCATGGTTTTCTTAAACCTCACAACAACCCTGTTGTCCTCTAATATCACTTTCAACTTATGGTTATAGAAACCACAGCGCAGAGAGCTGAAGTTGCAATAACTTACCCATGGTCACACAGCCACAGAGCCACAGTTTATTTCCCTAAATGAAGACAAACTAAGGGCTTGCATGGCGATCTTGCCATGCGTTCTCCCACCCCTCCGCCATGCCATGAATAGGAGCTGCAAACACAGGGATCAAAGCATGTGCTCCAGTGGCTTCCCACAGCTGCTTTGGTAAACACTCTGAGACAGTGTTCTGGCCACTTATGTGTGTGTCCTTGACTGGACTGTGAGTTCTTGGACATCAGGGCCCTGCATAATCCAATTGTATGTGTCTCCCGCAGTTCCTTGCACAAAATAGAAATGTGAAAAGCAATTCCTCCCTGGCCAGCCACTGATCCCAGAGAAGGATCGGCCCCAATCAAAGGTCAGCAACTGGATGCACTTTGGGGCCAAGCAGACAATGAAAACATAAGAAATACCCAGTGAGGTATGAGACAGAAGGGCGTGGTGGAAGGCTGAAGGAACAAAATGTACAGGACTGGCCTAAGTCATCCAGGTCAAAGAGTTTCAGGAAGACTGCACAGCCGAAGAAACAAAACCAAAAACAAAACCAGGAAGACCAAATTGGGCCCCAGAGCATCAGCTTACAGCCCCGGCTATGACTCCACCCCTGACCATTCAGTTTGATGTGGAATTGACAGGTGTCCCTCCCACACTGTGACTCCAGTCTTCCAAGATGGAGACCATGGCTGAGAGACTCTATATGTGGTTCTTATTTAATACAGCATGTATTAGATATTTAACAAATGTTTGCCAGCCGGGCGCAGTGACACGCCTGTAATCCCAACACTTTGGGAGGCTGAGGCAGGCAGATCACCAGGTCAAGAGATCGAGACCATCCTGGCTAACATGGCCCCGTCTCTACTAAAAATACAAAAATTAGCAGGGCGTGGTGGCACGCGCCTGTGGTCTCAGCTACTGGGGAGGCTGAGGTGGAAGAATGGCTTGAAGCCAGGAGGCGGAAGTTGCAGTCAGCCGAGATTGATCCACTGCACTACAGCCTGGCGACAGAGCAAGACTCTGTCTCAAAAATAAATAAATAAATAAATGTATGTTTGCCAAATAAGCTCTTAAAATTAATGTTTTTCCAAACTGGTATAAGCCTCACGAAGACAAAGATCTGTGAAGAAAGCCACTGACTTAGTTTCCACTGACTTAGTTTTTCTGGTTTTCACTGGAAACCGGAATGTTGATTATATTGATTATATTGTTTGGATGGAGAACCACCCATAACAAGTATCTGTACATATCATAATTCCTAGAAGAATTCTTTAGGACAATTTGTTGGTCTCCATTCTCTAAAATATGAAATATATACAGTTCACAATTCTGTAAGATATCTAATCAATCAGATTCACTCAATAGGGGTAACACTGAGACCATAATGGTGAGAAAAAAAAAAACAGACAGCCTTCCCTTGTGAAACTTACGGCCTAGTACTCAGCTAATCACATAGATAAGTGCAAAATCACAGTACAATAAGTGCTCAGAAGTATACAGTGCTTTAAGAGGCCTGGTTTGGGGGGGATCAAGGAAGTAATGCAAGTGTTGGCTAAGAGGGGAAAAAACAGAAGATTCAAGTCCTCTCTGGAAAAAGTGTGGCAAAGAAGAGGATGTGTGAGGCCAATGTGGCCAAGCCCAGGAGGAAGCGAGCACGTGGTTTAAGAGACTGATGAAGGTGAGACCATTCCTACTTTGTAGGCTATGGTAAGAATTCTTGGCTTTATCCTAAGAGCATTGTGGTTTATCTACTCTGCTAGAGGAAAGAAATACTTCCTGTAGTTCTCCATTCCTCTACCCTGCACTCCCTACACAGGCTTTCATTTTGCTGCCCACCTTCTCTCTATGGGAGATGTGGCAAGAAAAACATGTTTTAAACTCTTAGGGATGGAAAAGTTATTTCCTTCTTAGAGTCGGAGCTGCAAATGGCATTTCTCTCTTAGTGTGCCATGACATTGCCACAGGAACAGCATTAGAGAACCCTCTGGCAGCAGAAGCTCAGAGCCCTACCATTAGTTACTTTATGTCCAATATCATATCAGCCAGCAGTTTCTCATCTTTTGGATTAAGCAGACCACATTTTAACCTAAGAAATATAGATGTACCGCTTAATACTACTTATCCTTTAGAAATTCTGATACAAAATCTTTTACATTAGCACTCAAATAAGTGGAATACTTAGGTATAAACCGAACAAAATATGTACATGATCTATATGTGGAAAACTGTAAAACTCTGATGAAAGCAATTAAAGAGCTAAATAAATGTACATGGATAGGAAAATTCAATATTGTAACATGTCAGTTCTCAAATTAATCTATAAATTTAACCTAATTCCAATTAAAATCATAGCAAGTTGCTTTCTAGATATCAACAAAGTGATTTTAAAGTTTGCATGGAAAGGCAAAAGGCCTCAGAGCAGCCAATACAAGTTAAAGGCCAAATCTGGAGGATTGACACTATCTAACTGCAGGACATACTATAAGGTTATAGTAATCAGGACAGAGTAGGACTGGCAAAAGAATAGGAAAAAAAAATCAACGGAACAGAATATAGAGCCCAGAAGCAGACCCACACATGAAAAATCAACTGATCTTTGACAAAACAGCAAAGGCAATTCAATGCAGAAAGGATAGTTATTTCAACAAATGATGCTGGAATGACTGAACATCTACATGTAGAAAAGTGAATCTAAGCATACACCCTACATCTTTTACAAAATATCACTTCAAAATGGGTCACAGACCTAAATGCAAAACACAAAACTATAAAACTCCCAGAAGATAACGTAAGAGAAAATCTTGATGACCTTGGGTTTGATGATGACTTCTTAGAAACAATGCCAAAAACAGTCTATAAAAGAAAGAATTGTTAAGTTAGACTTTGTTAAAACTAAAAACTTCTACTCTGTGCAAGGCACTGTTAAAAGAATAAAAGAGACAAATCACAGATTGGGAGAAAATATTCGCAAAACACATATCTGATAAAGGACTGTTATTCAAAATATACAAAGAACAGTTAGAACTCCAGAATAAGAAAACAAACAACACAATTTAAAGATGGGCAAAAGATCTGAACATTCACCTCACCAAAGAAGATATACTGATGGAAAATATGTATTTATAAGATGCTGCACATTAAACATCATTGGGGGATTGCACATTAAAATTACAACATATCAGTACATACCTATTAGAATAAAGAAAACTCAAGATACTGACAACCAAACACTGATGAGGATGTGGAGCAATGGCAACTCTCATTCTTTGTTAGTGGGAATGCAAAATAAAACAGACATTTTGAAAGACAGCTTGGCAGTTTCTTGCAAAATTAAGTATACTCTTACCATACAATCCAGCAATCACATCCCTTGGTATTTACTCAAATGAGTTGAAAACTCATGTCCATATGAAAACCTGCATATGGATGTTTATAGCAGTCTTATTCATAATTAATAAAACTTGGGGGCCGGGCGTGGTGGCTCACGCCTGTAATCCCAGCACTTTGGGAAGCCGAGGTGGGTGGATCACCTGAGGGTCAGGACTTCAAGACCAGCCTGGCCAAAATGGTGAGACCCCATCTCTTAAAAAAAAAAAAAAAAAACAAAAAAAAACTTGGAAGCAACCAAGATGTCCTTCAATAGGAGAATAGATAAACATATCGTAATGTATCCATGCAGTGGAATATTAATTAGCAATAAAAAAATGAGCCATCAATCCGTGAAAAAAATACAGAGGAAACTTAAATGCATATCACTAATTTTTTTAAGAGCCAATCTGAAAAAGCTACATACTGCATGATTCTAGCTATATTGCATTCTGGAAAGGGCAAAATTATAAAAGTACTAAAAAGATCAGTGGTTCGGGGAAGAGAGGGAGGGATAAACTGGTAGAGCACAGGGGACTTTTAGGGCAGTGAAAGTATTCTGTGTCTATAATGGTGGATGCTGTAATGGTGGGTGCCTGTCATCACACATTTGTCAAAACCTGTAGAATATACAATACAAAGAGTAAGCCGTAATGTAAACTATAGACTTTAATGAATAACGCTACATCAATATTGACTCATCAACTGTAACAAATAGGCCACATTAATACAAGAAGTTAATACTAGGGGAGGCTGGGGAGAGAGAGAGAGGACGAGGAAGTATTTGAGAACTCTATACTTTCTGATCAATTTTTCTGTAAACCTAAAACTGCTCAAAAACAAAGTATGTTAATTAAAAATCCTGATGATTGATAAAATATATGGCAACAAAAACTGTGGTTTTAGTAACATGGTTTTAAAAATCGTGTTTGATGTATTACAACAGTATCCACAATATACTTGAGAAATACAAGCATATATGAGTAAAATATGCTGATTTTTTGCAGTCTCTAGACAGTCTGCAGCACACATACGGATTCTTGGAGCTCTTGCAGTAACTCCACAGGCCTAAAAGAATACAGAGTTTGGGACTCATTGCTGAAGGCTTCATAGAGTTTTCTTGATTTAATGAATGAAACTTATCTCCTTGAAGGATCAGGAGAATACCAGCTTCAGGTCAGTGTTGCTGATGTCAAATCTCTCTTCTTGACTCGGGGGGATGGTAATACCTTCCTCACTGCAGAGAAGGGAAGATAAAATGGAAGGTTTTATGTAAAACATCTTACAGAGTGCCTAGTACACTGTAGCTGCTCAGTCAATACTAACCAAATCTGAATCTAGTGCTATAAAGGAGATCAATTATCAGGTGCTGGGTTGGACTGACTGACATCCAGTGTCACCTGCTTGGATCCGTGACTCATACCCCACCCCCTTTGTTAATACTTTGGAACCTCATTTTTGTTGTGAGCTCAAAGCTTTGGCAACATAAGACTGAGTATGGGAAATAGCAGCAAATAGCGGGAGAAATTTTAGATAACACCCTATGTCACCCACTTTCCTGTTCTCCCTCATATCTCATTTTGTCATGTACACCTAAAATCTGAGACGCAAAGGAAAAACTTTCAGTGGAATTCAAGACATCTCAGTGTTTAAGAAGAAACTAAAATGTGTCCTGTCCTTCCATAGTGATATAGTAGCTGAAAAATTATTGAAAAGACCCTCCAAAATTACAGTGTTCTGGAGGAATAAAAATATATACCTTTTATAGTTAATAAAGCTCTCATTGCATTTATTCACTTGTACTATTTATTCATTTAGCTCCAACTGTGTGCAAGGCACTGACAATGCTGGGTATGGAGCTGGCTGACATTATTTGATAAAAATGTTCTTTCCATCCTGATCCTTGTAACCTTGAGTACATAGGAATCCAACCATTCCCATCTGCTCTACTGTGGTCCGGGACCCTCTGCTTCCTCCATTTGTCGGGCAAATCACTGATCCTACCTTTGGAATGGTGAAAAGCCTAGACACAAAGTTCCATGAGAAAAAATATTTAAAAACTGGTAAGTTTTAGCTAGTCATAAGAAAACCCAGGAAGGACATAATCCTTTATTTTGCAAATCTGAAGGACCGTTATAGGGAAGGGAGGTTTCATAACTTTTTGGTGTGGAATCAGGAACAAGAATTACAAATCAACTCTGGAAACTGCAGGGAGACTGATGTCAACTTAGCCAAAGAAAGGATTTTTTTAACAGTGAGATGCTTCCAGATATGAAACAGACTGTGTCAGTAGCTAATGAGTTCCCCATTACTGCAGATGTTCAGAGGTCAGATGGTCAACAGACAAAGACTTTGCAGATGAAATTATTTCAGCAAACTTGGAAACAAGGACACTGATCTTTATGACTTTACTCTCACTCCAAATCTGTGTCTATGAGCATTGGTTCTATCCATTGACTTCTGCATTACGGATCAGACCTCACAGCTGTGTCTATACATCATTTACGGTTTGCAAAGTGCTTTTATTTACATGTTCTCATTAAGTCACCAGGACAACTTTTTGAAAAAATTTGTTCAATGATCATTATCCCATTTTATAGTTGAAAAATCTAAGAATAGAAAAGAAGGAAAATCAATGATAAAGCCAAAAGAAATGACCAAACTGTGATGGGGTTTCACTCTTCCCACTAGGGAGACGGAGACCAAGAATATCCATATTTTTAGAATGAAGAGATGAAAACTATCATATTCCAGAAAGGGGAGATACATTCTTCAAGAGAGTAAAAAGCTGTCACTGACATCCAAGATGAGCATGATATTTTCTCTGTAGCTCAAAGAGCAGGAACTGGTAAGTCTTTGAAATCAACAAACTTACTACTAATGGGTCAGCATCTTCTCACTCACAGAAGGCTCCTAAGTGAGATCAGGCTGCGCATTGACCAGGTGTGAGGAAGACAAAGCCATTGCTTCCAAAATGGAAAAACAAAAACAAGAACAAAAAAACAGGGAAAGAGAGTGTGTCAGTCTAAAGATAATGTTGAACAGAGAACACCCCAGAGGGTGGCCAGAAAATCAAGGACCACTTGTCTCTTTCTGTAAAACTTTTTTGCATCTGGAAATGAGGTACAGTGATCCCTCAAAGAAGGCACAGATTGAGCAAACAGAGAACTTCTAAAGGCTAATGAAGGGATTAAGTCGTCTTGTAATGATCATGTCGTGTTTGTCTCTAAGATCTTTCATCTGTAGATCTCAGAAGTTTTTGCAAACATCAATTATACGTTACTACATTCCTTTGGAGTAAATATTATGACAACCATTTGGCAGTTAAGAAACAGAATCTAAGAGGCTTGCCTAGGGGCTACCCCACAAGATTCTAGGAGGCCAGTCATCTCAAACATGAGCTGTGCAGATCTCTGGGCCTCACAAAGAAGTAAAGACTGAGAATCTGACAGTGCTATTTCCAGGCTCCAAGAAAGAAAGATTGCTAAAGAAACATTCTCTACACTGGTCCACAAGTTTCTGGAGAACTTGCGAGGGCTTGTGCCTTATCCAAAAGATTGAGTCTCAAAATCACAGGACCCAGAGATTAGACTTCATCAGTCACTCCTCGGTTTCCTAGTTAGATATCACTGCTCCTCTTCCAAGCTGTCAGAAGCCATGGTTCTAATTCTCTTATATTCTACCTTGGGTTATAATTATTTGGATTGGTATCTGGTTTTTCTCATGAGCCTTCAGATAAGACTTCCACTGTCGCTTATGTTTGGTATAAAATAAAACGTCATAAGAAAATATGTTTTGAATTTGAAGTAGAGTGTGTGGGGGGTAAAAGCAGTAGACAACTTCTGTAATGTGCAAGGACCAAAGCTGATAACTTTGTCCTACCCAGGAACTACAATACAGCCATCCTAGAACTTATATTTACAGGTCAGTAAAGGTACCTCTGGGTTTTCCTAACTTCCAAAATCTCTATTTTTACACTACGTGGTAAAGTTCAGTTGGAAAGTCCAAATTTGGTTAAGATTTAGTAAAGAAGTCTCATAGAAAGCCACATGTATGTTAAGTATATTTTGTAATAACAGATCTTTATATGAGCATCATATCTCATAACTTTACAAAGCATTTTCGCAAGCACTTTCAAATCTGATCCTATTAAGACCATGAGGTGGGCAATAAAGATATTATTATCGCATTTTATTGATGAGTTTCATCAAGGTGAAGTGACCTGCTCTGGATCACATAACTATCAAATAACAGAACTGAAGCAGAAATCAAGATATCTGGAGGAAGAGAAGAATGACCACTGTCTGTACTCCAGAGCCTCCTTTCCGTTTCCAGCCTTCCAGAACTGGATTTTTCCTTGGGCTTTCTTTTTGCCAAGTTCTGTTGCTTGCAACTGATGCAGCAGTGGTGCCCCCAGCGGAGTTCACACTAAACCTCATTTGGTCTTGCCCAGCCCTCATCACCCTGCGGCAGTACTTGTTCCCCTAGAAATGCACAGCTCACCTGAACCCGCTTTGACTTTCAAGGAAGAATTGAGTGGCAAGTGCAATTTTGTTCGTTTAGAAACCCACCCCCTAGAGAGACAGAAAAGAAGAAGGTCCCCATAAAAGTTGTCATTTGAAAACCCACATTTTCTTTTCTCTTTGAGACAGAGTTTCGCTCTTGTTGCCCAGGCTGGAGTGCAATGGCACGATCTCGGCTCACCTCCATCTCCACTTCCTGGATTCAAGCAATTCTGCCTCAGCCTCCCGAGTAGCTGGGACTACAGGCATGAGCCACCACAACTGGCTAATTTTGTATTTTTAGTAGAGACGGGGTTTCTGAATGTTGGTCAGGCTGGTCTTGGACTCCTGACCTCAGGTGATCCACCCGCCTCAGTCTCCCTAAGTGCTGGAATTACAGACATGTGCCACTGCGCCCGGCCCTGAAAACCTATTTTCCAATGTAGTTGTCCAAGCCCTAGATGGAGAGATGGGAGACGTTTTGACCAGCCCCAGTGCCGCCAACAAGTTGTGGACCTCTGTTGTCATTCCACAGATATTTAATGAGCACCTCGTACATGTTGAATACTGTGGTAGGTGCCAAGGACACAGAAATGAATAAGATTTGTTTCCTGTTCTGAAATAGACAAAGTAAAACATTACAATGTAATGTGTGCTTTGTGGAGTTGTAACACTGCAGTGCCAACCAGCAGAGGAGGTTTCTAGTCTGAGAAGCCTTCCTAGAGCAGGAGTATACCAAGAACCCGGCCTTCTGAACACAGCACTCTGGTCAGTTGCATGGTTTGCTCACTCATGAAACCGGTCCTGCCTACAGACACCTTCTGTGTTGCCTCGTTTCTCTCTCGAGGGGGAACACCAACACAAGTGGATACAACAGGCTGGTACAGAAATTGAGACACTCAGAGACTTAGCAGTGACCTGCAGCTACCAGCCAGGAAAGCCCATGAGACAGAACGGCTGAGTGAGGTGGTGAGCAACCGCTGCAGGAAGAGGTACTAGGGGTAGGAACAACTGAAGCTCCGGAGTGCCAGTGATAGCAAGAGCTGCAGTGGACCTCCACAGGAGGGGAGGGGGTGACTGTTTTCAGAAAGGCAGCAAACTGTTCCCAAAGCCGCGACGCCCCACTTCAGTAAAGGCTTTACCCACTCCTAATTTCTCCATGACATTCAATTCCCATAACCTGAGGTAAACAGCATTTCTCTGAGTCTTGCAAAGTGGGTAGAACTAATCCAAATATATATAAGATGCTTTCCATGCTTATAAAACATCGCGCTTTATGCAAGGGAAACTTTTAGCCAAAAGACTCCACTAGCAGCAAAAACAAAGACAAAATTAGTCCTGCAGGTGGGTGAGGATGTGGGTATGGGCTACACTCTCAGCAGTACCGTCTGCACCTTTCAGCGACTCCGCCAAAAGCACCATCATTGCACTCTCAAGCCTCTGCCTACTTCTCAGACACTGCCTGTACTAAAACAGGAAGCATTGGCTACTTGATAATCACAAGCCAATAATTCAAAGACTGGCCATTTCACTCTCTGTTAATGCTAAGCCTTTGGACCAATCAGCTTTATATATTTCAATTCGTTAGCATGCCATTAACAACTACGGATTAAACATCAGCAATCTTTTCCCCCTAATAACCCTAATATTCTAGCCATCCATGAAGATAATTAACCTTCTTAAGAAAAACTGCCCTAGGAAGCTTTCCTCGACACAATAGACAATTATCTCTGCTTAATCGCTTTCTTTTTAAAAAAATTCTAATATTAGTGTAGTCCTCCTGTACAGGACAGTGATGGCTGCTCCCTATGACACTCTCCCCAACCTCAAATCTCATATGACAGTCATTATCGTCCCCAGCATGCTTTCAGGAAGTTGCTTTATTCTTGCTACTTGGCAATCAGACTTGAGCCGGAGACCTGCCAGGCAGCAAACTGCTAACAAGCCTCTAAGGCAGATCGGATTTGCCTGTCCAGTGTCGTGATGAGGGGGAGAAGACAAATGACCTGGCCAAGGTTTGGGAGCAAGGTGAACACCCTCTCTTCACTCTGGTATCTGATCCATGCAGACGCACTCCCAAGTATATTCCATTGCTCATTAATTGCCTCCATGTTATTTGCTGAGTGTCCAGGATGTGTTGCTTCCCTCTGCTAAACCCCAGAGGCTCCGACATGAAAATGAGGGAAGAAGATCGCAGCCATTTCACTGCTCAGGGCCTGCTTCAGCTAACCGTGATGCTAAAAGTGATTCTTTTGTTTACTGATTCAGGACATATCTGGCAGACATTTGTGTCAGGTCCTTTAAAGACCTGCTTGAATCTCACCTTTTCTAAGAGCACCCCACAAACTCACCCCATGGGAATTAAGCCCTCTTCAACAGACAGCCAGTGCCATCCGATTAGACTTCTGCCTTTATGTTTATTTATTTATTTAGAGATAGAGTCTTGCTCTGTCACCCCGGCTGGAGTGCAGTGATGCAATCTTGGCTCACTGCAACCTCCGTCTCCCTGGTTTAAGGAATTCTCGTGCCTCAGCTTCCCAAGTAGCTGGAATTACAGGTGTGCATCAGCACGCCCAGCCAATTTTTGTATTTTTAGTGGAGACAGTGTTTCACCATGTTGTCCAGGCTGGTCTCAAACTCCTGGTCTCAAGTGATCCACCTGCCTCGGCCTCCCAAAGTATTGGGATCACAGATGTGAGCCATCACGCCCAGCCCCACTGCTGCCTTTCATTAGAACTACTTATATGCTATGAGAACATTTCTTACCTGACTTTGTATCTCCTGCAACAGTACATGGTAGAAAGTAAGTGCTTAATCAGTGCTTGTCAAATTAAATATACACAAGATGATGAGGCACCTAATACAGGAGGAGTGAGATGACTCTTATATGGCTGTGGCTGTTACAAAGATGAGAGTAACTGAAATGACAACAGTGAAGAAAGTCATTTTTCCTTTTTTTTTAAGGGCTCATTATATCTGTGCACCTGCTAGGACAAAGGCAATGTCTCCCTGTTCTCCTGGGCTCTTCTAAACAGAGTCATGTCCATTCTTTCATGTTTGGATAATTTCACAAAGAGCTACTACATTATTCTGTTATCTACGCTCCTCAGTAAGCCGGTAAGACAAACACGAAAAGGACGCTCATCCCAGTTTTACCAAGGCCAACAGGAAAGGTGACTCCTCCAGATTCACGAGTTAAGAAGTGGTAGCTGGGGCACACTGGCTCATGCCTATAATCCCAGCACTTTGGGAGGCTAAGGTTAGCCGATCACTTGAGCCCAGAAGTTTGAGAGCAGCCTGGGCAATAGGACGAAACCCCATATCTACCAAAAATACCAAAAATTAGCCAGGCGTAGTGGTACACACCTGTAATCCCAACTACTAGGTGGGAAGCTGAAGTGGAAGGATCACTTGAGCCCAGGATGTGGAGGTTGCAGGGAGCTGAGACTGTGCCACTGCACTCCGACATGGGTGACAGAGTGAGACGTTGTCTCAAAAAAAAAAAAAAAAAAAAGAGTTAATAAGTGGTAGAGCCTGAACTCAAACTTTCCATTCTTAGTTTACTTAGTTCAAACATCCCGACAATCATAATAATTACCGAAAGCTAAAATCAACAGAGCTGCAATTAAAGATGGTTTTGTTGCTATCTTCAATTGTTTTTTTTTTGGCAACTCCCCTAATGTAGTTGATTTGTATAATTCTAAACTGGGTTATGTATTTGTTAATAGTTTTTAATAAACAGACTCAGTTGTACCAGCATGCAAAGAACACAGGTGAGAAGGGTTCCCCTGAGGCTCATTTGCATTCAGTTATCAAAATAAAATATGAAAAGTATCTCACAGGAGAAATCAGAAATTTTGAAACACTGATATTTCACAGTCCAGTGATTCTTAATAATTCTGGAGAAACCACTGCTTGTCCATATCTGTAACTGTTCTTTGCACACACTTATATTTAGTTAAAGGCGATGCTGATGAATAAATAAAAGCAAATTGCTGCCGACACAGCATATTGGTTCAGGTTTATGCTCTAACTGCTTGAGGACACTTTGTGGCTAAGTTTCTCTTATTGATCATGTCACAGCTGCAATCTATTTCAGTTTAGAGGAATTTTGTTGCTCGGTTTTATACATGCAAAAAAAAAAAAAACTGCCCATACAAACAGAGATATTCTATTACATTTTCAATGAAATTATTAAATAACATTTATATCTTTTTATAACAACCTGAAACTGGACATATACTGGAGCAAACTTTTAATTATCATTTAGTTATTTCTTTCCCATTAGAACATGCTGAGGGCTGGGGGTGGTGGCTCACATCTGTAATCCCAGCACTTTGGGAGGCCGAGGCGGGCAGCTCACTTGAGGCTAGGAGTTTGAGACCAGCCTGGTCAACATGGTGAAACCCCATCTCTACTAAAAATACCAAAATTAGCCAGGCGTGGTCATGCGTGCCTTTAATCCCAGCTACTCCAGAGGCTTAGGCAGGAGAATCACTTGAACCCAGGAGGCAGAAGTTGCAGTGAACCAAGATCATGCCACTGTACTCCAACCTGGGAGACAGAGACAGACTCCGTCTCAAAAAAAGAACATCCTGAGATTGAGGTGCTCGGCATCACTATATATGTGGTTTTGTTCTATTTCCCCTCTCATTTCCTATCCAGTTTAGAGAAATATTATACCAGTAAAAATTGATAAGGCAATTATAGAATAGAAAAATAATTCCCTACTGTATATCTGTTGCTTGGGGAATTTTCTCTTACCCGAAATGTCTCTATTCTGATAATTCCTTCAGTGTAAGCAGCTAAAAAGGTGGGATTTCTTGGTTTCTCCGCAACCTCCCTGTGTGCAGGAACTGGGGGTGACTCGGCCGGATGCAGTGGCTCACGCCTGTAATCCCAGCACTTTGGGAGGCTGAGGCAGGTGGATCACCTGAGGTCAGGAGTTTGAGACCAGTCTGACCAATATGGTGAAACCCCGTCTCTATATAAAAGAAAAAAAAAAACTGGGGTGACTTCGCCAGTGGACCGCTTAGAAGTGGGACCATGGTCTGTGAAACTTCCTGCTTCCTCTCTTCTTGCCTGAGCCAGGCTGCCCCCAGAGAATATGTGTTCTCTGTTACCCTTGATCCAGTGTAAATTAAGCAAACTAAAGTCTTGGACATGTGGGAGGCCTTGACTGGTCCAGCCCTGCTGGTGACAGTGTAGGTAAGTCCATGAAATCCTGGGGTCAGTATTAGGAAGCTCACTTACCTGGAGACACAGACCACTCTCTTGAGAGGGGGTGAGTGACACAGGCACAGGACACAGCAGGTGGAAGTAGCTGGTTCCTCATCAGACCGAAGAGTTCACCACCTACCCTGAGTGAATTAAAGCAAAAGTCAGGACAAGACCTGGGGGATGTCTCCATTTCTGGCTCTTACACCATGCGGCTGCTGTGGCTACCAAGAACCTGTGGAATCAGAGCACCGTGCACAGGCCTTCCACAGGTTCCCACACAAAAGGCTTCCCCAGTGGAAACCAGCATGGCTGGTGCTGAAGGTTCTCTTTCCCCATCAAGGGATCTTGCATTTATCATAACCCTCCCTTCCCCCTTTCTTTCACTACATACCACAGAGGTAACGTCCCTCAAGCAATTTCTCTTTTACATGTACAAACACATGCTCTCCAGTCCTCTTCCTCCTTGTCTGTTCTCCAGATCTTCTCCATTTACCACAGGAAAGTGTCTCTTCTTCCTTCTTTCTGTCTCATGAATTCTGACATGAGCTCCAAATCACTCTCTTAGACTGACAACTGTAAGAGGCGTGCAAATGTCATCTCAACTGAAAGCCAAAGGAAGACTTTCACTTTGTAGTAAAATTAGACGCTACAAGTAACCAGTGTCATCAGCCTCTTAAGATCCCTGAAAATGCCCAGAAATTAGTTTGAGCAATTCTGCAAAAGTCTCAGTCAATATCCTCATCTCTTTTTCTTAATTACTAATATGCCAGTTAGAAACTCAAACAAAAATGCCACCCTCTATATTAAATTACTAGAGCATGTTTGACTATTTTTAACACAAAAATACCATGCTTCAATTATAGTATGGGGAAAGAGACGTGAGAGAACTGGGCTGGGTCTTCAGTTGCCATTGAAGCATTATCCAGCAGGCACGCCCTGAAACCCAAAGAGCCAACTGAAAAACACCTGCAACCAACTCACTGCCAAGTTGTGCATGTTTCTGATTCCTTTGAGAACTCCTCAAGATGCTCAATGGCTGGAGTTGAAAAGTGGACTTGTACAGATCGATCATTTGTAAGAACGGCAAATCTCTTCTCAAAAAAATGCTGATTTACTGAATTCTATCAGATAATTGAGGTTAAGTACCCATTATGGAGGGTTATGTTTTCACTTTAGGCACTGAGTTTTACTCTAGGTGTTTCAACCTTTTTTTTTTTTTTTTTTTTTTTTTTTTGAGACAGAGTCTTGCTCTGTCTCCCAGGTTGGAGTGCGGTGGCGTGATCCCGGCTCACTGCAACCTCCGCCTCCCGGGTTCAAGTGATTCTCCTGCCTCAGCCTCCCAAGTAGCTGGGACTACAGGCACGTGCCACCATGCCCAGCTAATTTTTTTGTATTTTTAGTAGAGACAGGATTTCACCATGTTGGCCAGTCTGGTCTCGAACTCCTGACCTCAGGTGATCCACCCACCTCTGCCTCCCAAAGTGCTGGGATTGCAGGTGTGAGCCACTGCGCCCAGCCCTCCGCTTTCCTTTTTGAGTCAGGGGCCAGGCCACATCCATCAGGCCCTCTGCATGCCTGATCTTCCACCTCCATAGTCAGGGAAATGGAATGGTAAATCCGCATCCATGGTTACTGCACACAGTGAGTCCTTTTGTTGTCACACCTGTCATGCAACATGCAACAGGGCTCAAGACAGAGCATGGAGTACAGAATATAATTTTTTTTTTTTTTGAGACAGAGATTCCCTCTGTCTCCTGGCACCAGGATGGAGTGGAGTGGCATGATCTCGGCTCACTGCAACCTCCGTCTCCGGGGTTCAAGCAATTCTCCTGCCTCAGCTTCCCAAGTAGCTGGGACTACAGATGTGCACCACCATGCCAAGCTAATTGTATTTTAGTAGAGATGAGGTTTCACCATGTTGACTAGGATGGTCTTGATCTCTTGACCTCGTGATCCACCTGCCTCAGACTCCCAAAGTGCTGGAATTACAGGCATGAGCCACTGCGCCTGGCCCAGAACAGAACTTTAAAGAAAAACTCACAAAGTAATAGTCAGCACTAGAAGGCCTATGGACTTACTTTTACTGAGAGAGACATATGAAAGCCAGGACATCCTGCTAAATGTGTCATGGGGGCATGTTTCCTTTTTTTTTTTAATTTTATTTTTTTATTGCATTTTAGGTTTTGGGGTACATGTGAAGAACATGCAAGATTGTTGCATAGGTACACACATGGCAGTGTGATTTGCTGCCTTCCTCCCCCATGACTTATATCTGGCATTTCTCCCCATGCTATCTCTCCCCAACTCCCCACCCCTCGCTGCCCCTCCCCATCTCCCCCCCCCGACAGACCCCAGTGTGTGATGCTCCCCTCCCTGTGTCCATGTGCTCTCATTGTTAAATACCTGCCTATGAGTGAGAACATGCGGTGTTTGATTTTCTGTTCTTGTATCAGTTTGCTAAGAGTGATGGTTTCCAGGTTCATCCACGTCCCTACAAAGGACACGAACTCATCGTTTTTGATTGCTGCATAGTATTCCATGGTGTATATGTGCCACATTTTCCCTGTCCAGTCTATCATCAATGGGCATTTGGGTTGGTTCCAGGTCTTTGCTATTGTAAACTGTGCTGCAGTGAACATTCGTGTGCATGTGTCCTTGTAGTAGAACAATTTATAATCCTTTGGATATATACCCAGTAATGGGATTGCTGGGTCAAATGGAATTTCTATTTCTAGGTCCTTGAGAAATCGCCACACTGTCTTCCACAATGGTTATACTAATTTACACTCCCACCAACAGTGTAAAAATGTTCCCTATTTCTCCACATCCTCTCCAGCATCTACATATTGAAGTATATCTGTGTAGCGGAACAGTGGATTGTATGGGTGCCAGGCTGTCTGGCTTTCATATGCCAATGTGTTTAGATGTTTACAGGAGTTATGGGAAAGAACCAAGTATCTGACACCTGCAAACCTTGGAATCACAGAAGCTGAGTTCAGAAAGAGACCTCCTTATGTAGATAACGCCTCCTGCCAGGTCCCATCAGAAGCTGAATTTGGGTGCAGCTCCTCCTGCTGGGAAAAGCAGAGGCCTTTGATCCCAAAGAGGCAACTGTCCAGGCAACCAAGAATGAGTTCCCAGCAACACTTTTAGATAATCATGCCTTTTGCACCAGAGTGAGACTCTGAAAGTTGTCAAAAATGCGTCTGCATATCAATCCAATTGTTTGCCACGCCCCTTGACTCCTCCTTTTTCAAAGTTACCTTTGAAAACCACTGCACCTGCCCTTCCACTCCAGCTTCCTGGCCACCTCTCTGCCTCGTGTACTCATTATCTCTTGCTTGGTCTACTCACCCTCTCCTAACAGTTCTTCCTGTGTCTATTCTCTCCTAAGGAAACCTATTTTGCACACCACAGGAAGCTTAACATTCCTGAAGTACAACCCTGGCCTTGCTCCTGGTATCGGTGGGAATAGGTTAGCTTATGCTGCAGTAACAGGCAAATCCAGCATTTCAGCGGCTTAACTCGATGTCATTATTGTCTTACACTAAGACCCAGGCTGATGGACTAACCACTCTGAAACATTGCTGAGGATGTAGAAGAGAGAAAGAGAGTCCTTGAGGGTCTCACAGTGATAATTAATGTTTGCCTGGAAGTAGAAAATGTCACTGCTGCTCATAGTCCCTTGGTCAGAACTTGTTCATGGCCCCACTCACGGATGTCCAGGAAATAGAATCCTATCATTATCCAGAAGATATGGACCCAGAAATATTCAGCAAATAGCATTTACGATTACGGTATATTACTTTGCTTAAATAGCAAGCAAGCAAACCAAATGATAGCTTCTCATGTTTTCTAAAATAAAGTCAAAATTCTAATGCCATCCCTTCCATAAAGCCACCTGTAATTCCCCATTGGAACTAACCTCTTCTTTACTCCATGCTTTTATAATGGCCCAATCTATGCTGTTTATGGTACTTAACACAATTTATCTTCCTTTAAAATGAAAAATATTTGTAATTTAGTCACGAGGCTAAAAGGACTTAATTATCATCTAATTCTTAAATCTTCCATATACTGCTGCCAAGTCTCCCGTAATCTCTTTAGAAATCCACAATTTGTGGGGAACGCCCTGCCTCTCAGGTAGTTCATTCTACTCTTCTAAATTTGAACAGCTCTTGTAATTTAAAAAGCAAAACTGAAAACAGATTTTAAACCCTTCGTCATATGAAGCTAACACCTACATGCCTCTTTTCCAAACAAGTAAACTGAGATACTATTAACAGAATAAGAAAGTTTATCTTAAATAGCAAAGAAATTAGCAAAGAAAATTCTGTTTTAGTTTATCTCATGTGTTGCTCAGAAGCTTCTCTGCTTCTGGACTGTAATGTAGATAATCACCTAAGAGACTGCGAGGGATGGAAAGACACCAAGGCAACCACTCTGCCTTGTTTACCAAAGAACGCAAGTTGCCTTTTGCACAGCTGTGCTGAGTGGAAGTGTTTAGACAGAAGGCTGTGTGGTCCCGCACAGATGTGATGGTGTTGTGACTCATGGTTGGACTGTCAACGTGAACTGCTGGGAACACCATACGTCATGCTCTGGGTGGTCCCTGAGCAGAGCAGTAGAGGCAACCTGCAAAGGACTCTCCCTCATTATCAAGCAAACACAAGAACAAAAGCCTACCAAGCATTCTGTGTGGCATTACTAACTTCTGACGGCAAATAACACCACATCTGTCCAGAATTGTCTTAGAATTTTCTGATGCCTTCTTTAGTCATCCTGTGAACCACTCTTAGAAGAAACGCAGACTTTTTTTGTTTGTTTGTTTTTGTTTTTGAGACAGAGTCTTGCTCTGTTGCCCAGGCTGGAGTGCGGTGGCACAATCTGGACTCACTCCAACCTCTACCTCCCGGGTTCAAGAGATTCTCCTGCCTCAGCCTCCAAAGTAGTTTGGACTATAGGTGTGTGCCACCACACCCAGCTAAGTTTTTGTATTTTTGGTAAAGACAAGCTTTGTGCATCTTTTTCAGGCTGGTCTCGAACCTCCTGGGTTTAAGCTATCCTCCCACCTTCGCCTCTCAAAGTTCTGGGATTCCGGGCGTGAGCCACCACATCCGGCCAGAACACAGACCTTAGAATCATTGACACTCACTGTGTGACCTTGGAGAATTCAATTCTATGTCATGACAAGTGTAAAATGGAGCAAATGATACTTTCTCAGACTGAATAAGGATCAAGTAGTAGACAGAAAGTGTCCTGCCATGGCCTGGCTCAATAAGTCATAGTTCCGTCTCATCTTCCTTTTAGCCTGCAGCAACCCTTGACCTGGAACTTGCACATTAAAGGCCCAAGACTATCTCTCCCCCCAGGTGTCCCCTCCTGCACTGGGTGAGGAGTCCACAGGGTCCAGGGAACATATCCACCCAGAGTCATGTTCAGCTTCCATACCATCCTCTATAAACCTAGGATTCCAGAATTCCCTGACCACATGGCCCCGAATCCACTCTTAGGGTCCTGCTTCTCCAGGTCTGTCGTGCAGAGGACAAAACATGATTTTCGTGTGTGCACACTCAGGCCAAGGGGCAGGTGTGTGCAGGGTGTAGGGATGGGCACAGGTGGGGATTGGGTTGTGATGGGTCTTGGGAGTGAAGCTGGAGCTCACATGCATGTCTGTGAGGTCATTACACTGCAGAAGCAATCAGGAGTGGAGAAAGAAGGGGGCAAGTTACAGTCCAGGGGCTTCATTTCATAGACTTGCCTTGGACCTCACAATCATTAGGGGGAGGACTAATTCCCTCTCTCTTACTTATTTGCAATCCTAGTCTAATCTAATACATGATTCTGAAGACACAGTTCTTCCTTCCTTCTTTTGACTAAATAATATTCCATTGTAGATACATATCACAATTTGTTTATTCATTCATTGATGGACATCAGGTTTTCTCCACCTTTTGACTATTGTGACTAATGCTGCCATTAACATTGATGCCCAGGTAACTGCTGGAGTCCCTATTTTCAGCTCTTTGGGATATACACGTAGGAGTGGAATTGCTGGGTCATATGGTTAACCTGTTTAACTGTTTTTAAGGAGCCACCTAACTGTTTTCCACGTGGCTGGAAAATTTTACGTTCCCACCAGCAGTATATATATATGTATTATTTTTGTATTTTTTAGTAGAGATCGGGCTTCACCATGTTGATGAGGCTGGTCTTGAACTCTTGACCTCAGGTGATCTACCCGCCTCAACCTCCCAAAGTGCTGGGATTATAGCCTTGAGCCAACGTGTCTGGCCTCCACCGGCAATATATGAGGTTTTGTTTTCTCTACACCCTTGCCAACACTTGCTGTTTTCTGGGCTGTTTGTTTTATTTTGTTTTTCATGATAGTCACTCTAGTGAGTGGGAAGTGGTATCACATTGTGGTTGTGATTTGCATGTCTCTAGTGGCTCATGATGTTAAGCATGTTTTCAGGTGTTTGTTGGCCATTTGTGTATTGTCCATGGAGTCATGTCAGGGATAACTTTTAATGAGGTAACTGATATTCTAGGGAAAGCAAAAAAGAAGTAAGGCCAAGAATAGCTTAAAGCTACTAGTAGTGTCCAGAGTACTCCGTGGGTCCCTGACAGAGAACCCATCTTGCTTCTAGCCTGCCTTCTTGAGACCCGGTGGCAAGCTCTACACCAGGAGAATCACTGCTGGCATCTCCAGGACTTAGAGCTTGGGCCCACAATACACCACTCACCACCCGCAAGCTCCTGCACACTCTTCCCTCCCTACACACCCACACCCAGATAAACACACCTCATCCACAATTTCAGTCCCAGGATTACATAGCAGCTGGGACTTGGATTTGCTTGATGGAGCTGCCCCACCTCTTGCATGTAGTCTGGCCCAGGACCCCAACAAAACTATTACGTGAGCGCATTCATGGCACACTCCCCCAAGTTTGGAATACTCTGGGTTAAGGGAGTGAGGAGCAGACACTCCCCATTCAGGTGGGCTACTCCAGGCTCAGCCCTGCTCATTTCAATCCTTAAACATCACTTCCAGTACAGAGAAAGGAGCCATAGAGAAAAAATGATCAATGACCCTCCTCTATTCATTTACCATAAGGGGAAACTGAAGCTCAGAGAATGAAACACTTGCTCAAGGGTGCAGCCTGACACAGGGCTAGAGCTTGGGTCGCCAACTTCCCAGACTTCGCTCTTGGAGCACAATGTGATACCACAGATGCTTGGCTTAGACACTCCTACACCAACACCACCAATGCAGGCCACGATTTGAGTCAAGATCAGTTTATTCTCTGCCTTGGTTTTCTCATACAAAATGAGGCAGACAATAACTGCTCTCCCTTTCCCCCAGAAGCACTAATGGCATATATATATGCTTTGAGCTCATTGGCAGGCAATAGCTATATAAATATATGTGTATGTTTGTACTTACACTTTTTTTCTTCATGACCTAGTTGAGGTGGAGAATCATTTTGGGACTAGATGAAAATGGCACATACTAATTCTACTCGTTTCTTTCTGTATGGTCTACTCAAATGTTCCCAGGTAAAATGAGTGCCTTTAACTCTAAAAAGGGAGGAAGATTCTGTGGCCAGGTGCATTTAAGTCCCCCAAGGCATGAGCCTGTGGCTACCAGTATTCATTTGGGATTTTTGTTGTGAAAGTGACCTCTTGGGACAAGCAACCTGGTAGCCTGCCAAGATCCCCCAGGACTGGCACCCAGGGATCAGTGTTCAAGGACAGGCGGGTCGCTGAGGAGCTAGGATGAGACCTTGAACAGTGGTTCGGTTTTCCCATCAGTAAAATGAGGGAACTGGGCTGAATGACCAGGCTGCAATTTTTTAAACATCAAAATCCTTCTTAAAAATAAAATCTTATGCTGATCCCCAATGTATAAAAGCAGATAAAAATGGAACTGCTCTAACTGAAGGGCCCCTCCCCTTTCCCGTCTGGAACCAGTTGTTCAGTCTCCATCTCACTGGTGTGAAACTCTCCTAATTAATCTATGGTTCTATATCATGAGATTAACCTGTTAGATGTAGAAACAAATAAGAGGCTAAGTAGGGTAGCAGGACTGCAGAGGCAGGGGCCTTGGAGATGGGAGAGGACTTGGTGGGGGAGAAGGTGGGAAAGGTGTTTGTACTAACGGAGCTCTTAGCAGCCTGGTCTTCCACTTGAAATTCCCAAAGAAGAAACAGAGGCCAGACTGTTAAGATAAACTTTGTAACTTTTTGACCCAGGAAGTTTTGAGAATTATAATAAGGAAATGATTATAGAGTGTTTTGAGCTCTTCAAAGACAAGTAGTATTTAAAATACAAGGTATTATTACCTCCATAGAGCTCCCTTTTGATTACCACTGTGCTTGAAAATGTAGGCAGGCCACTTTTATTTTTCAAAACTCAGGTGTTTAAAAAAATATTCACACGTACAATCCCTATACTCAGCTCTTATAAGCTAATTGTCAGCTTCCTTGTCACTGGATAATTTTAATGTTCAAAGAGATATTATACTCACTTTATCAGCTAAATTGACGGTGCCCCTGATAAAGACATTGATCCCCTCAGCTCACTCTTTCTGCCCATTATTTGAAGGACTGTTAAATTGATGGTGAAAACAATGAATTTTTTTTTTTTTTTTTTTCCTGAAACTGAGTTTCTTCTTGTTGCCCAGGCTGGAGTGCAATGGCTTGATCTTGGCTCACCACAACCTCCGCCTCCCGGTTCAAGTGATTCTCCTGCCTCAGCCTCCCAAGTAGCTGGGATTATAGGTACCCGCCACCACACCCAGCTAATTTTGTATTTTTAGTAGAGACAGGGTTTCCCCATGTTGGTCAGGCTGGTCTCAAACTCCTGACCTCAGGTGATCCGCCCGCCTCAGCCTCCCAAAGTGCTGGGATTACAGGCGTGAGCCACTGCACCCAGCCATATTTGAAATTTTAAATGAAAGTACCAAATATCATTCATTCAACAGAGGTGCTAGGTAGGAACTGATCTCTAAAAGACACTAAATAAATCAGGATAGCCCTGGGTTAGCTGGTTTCTTGATACAGCGTTGGCTGTTGAAACTCAGAAGTCAATCAAAAAAAATTTCAGGGTGTTTTTTCATGACTAAGCTGCTCCAGCACTCAGCTTGCCCCGGGAGAGCACAAGACTCAAAGTCAGAAGATGGGGTTCAAGTCCCAGTTCTATTGCATGTGGACTGGTTAACCTTAAAGAGTTGATTCACTTCGCTGGTCCTAGGTTTTCTCCTAGTAAATTGGAATCATTTCCTTGCCCTGCCTATTTCACAGGTCTCCTCTGAAGATCAAAATCAAGTGATACAGAAAACCATGTGTGACTTTGCATGAATGGAGGCTAAGACTACAGCCTCTGAATGGAGTCAGACAGACCCGGGTTCAAATTTCGATACTGCTACTCCGTCGCAGGGTACATTGCTTATTTGCGCTGAAGCATGGGTTCCTCATCAGGGATATGAGGTTATTCATAGTATTTTTCTCACAAGGTTGTTTTGAGGATTTAAAGCACAGAGCCTGGCCCCTAGTAAAGGCTCAGTGGGTGTTGCCATTTATTAAAAAGCTGCAACATTCCATGTGCCCAAGAAGTTACAGTTGTTTTTTCATAGTTCTGCTTTCTGTGCACAACAGAACTAAAGATAACCACGCATCTATTGTCTCTGAACTGCCTGAGTACTCTCACTAGAACTAAAGGAAAAAGGAAATACACTGTGGCCCAGAATGGGGCTCCAGAGAAATCCAAAATGAGCTGTGGTCTAAAAGCGACTTCTCTCCAAGCCTATTTTTAACCGGCTGTGAACTTCTCTAATACGCAAAGAGTGATGCTGGGCTCCCTGAATAGCTCCACTGACGAACTGCTGCCCGCTTCTGCTACTATGTGAATTTATGGAGTCCTGGTCTCACACTTAATTAAGGAAATATACAATGGTGCCGAGACAGGGGGCCAGACACCAATAACTCGTGTCCCAATCTCCCAGTTATAAATCTTAGTGCCCCACTCACTGAGGGAAGAGGAAAAACTGAAGAGATATCATCACCTGCTCCTTTGTCATGGAGCTCTCCTTTTTAAGTTGTTTGCAATAGACAACTTTATTAAGAGACCACCAAACAAAAGTCCTGGCCAAAAGCAGACTCCCAGATGTGTTAGGAATAGTTTCAGTTGCAGGTAACAGAAAAAGTGAACTTGCAGTGGCTTGAACAAACGGAAGTTCATTTTTTTTCCCACACAAGATATTCAGAGATAGATGATTGCTGGTGCTAGTTTAGAGGCGCAATACATTAGCTCCAACTCTATTCAATGGAAATTCTCTGCACTTTTTCCTCATGATTGTATTCTGTCTGTAGAAGCTTGAGTCATCATACATACAACCCGGTGAACAGAAAAAAAGAAAGAAAAACGGTGGTATCCACGTCAGGGAATTAAAATGTTGCTGAGGATTCATCCCTGCAGTGGTTTTACCTTTTTATCTTATTGGCTAGAATTGGGTCAAATGGCCACCGCTGTTTTGAAGGTGATTAGGAATAAGAAGGTTGGAAATGAGCGGTTAGATCAACTACGTGTGTCTGCTACTGCTCCCAGTAAAGGCCAACTGAATGAAGGAACAAAAGTGAATGATTATGTAATCACTAAAGAAACAGATAAATGAATGTTTGACATAGAGATCTACTCTGATTTAGCTCAGTGCCATTTTTTCTAATTCCTGATTGCCAGGCGAGGTGGCTCACGCCTGTAATCCCAGCACTTTGGGAGGCCGAGGCAGGCGGATCACGAGGTCAGGAGTTCGAGACCAGCCTGGCCAACATGATGAATCTCCGTCTCTACTAAAAATACAAAAATTAGCTGGGCGTGGTGGTGCGTGCCTGTAGTCTCAGTTACTCAGGAGGCTGAGGTAGGAGGATCGCTTGAACCTAGAAGCAGAGGTTGCAGTGAGCCAAGATCATGCCACTGCACTCCAGCCTGGGCAACAGAGCTCAAAAAAAAAAAAAAAAAAAATCCCTTATCCATCACACATCCCTGACCCCTTGCTAGCCCACTAATATAGCCCCATAGTGGCACGAATCCTCGTATACTTGACTTCCTACTCACTTACTTACCTTCTTGATTAGTATTTAAGTCCCTTGGTGGCAAAGCATGTGTCTCATTCATAACTGTATTCTCTGCACCTAGCACAGTGCCTACAATATACTCGTTGTAACACAGGGCCTGTTAACCTATAAATAACTGTTGCTATATTTGTTTAATATGCTCTTACGAAAAATTCTAGAAAATGTGACTTATTGCCCAGCACACATATGTAAAGCTTTTCAAGTCCCTCTTTTGAGTTGGTCTATCTAAAAAACTAGAGCTAAAGTTGTTTAGGTGACATAACCAATTAAATATGAAAGCATATTATTGTGATTTCTCTAATGTCAATAAAAGAATTCACAAAAATCAGTTTTATTTTGTTCAGTCTAACACACTACAAATTAATTTCCAACATGTTAAATCTGTTACTGACTTTGAAGTCTTTGACCTAAAACAAGAAGTAAAGTATAATAGTAAAACAAGTATTGGTGTTAAATAAAAAATCATAAAAAAAAAACATTATGAGTTGGGTTTTGGAGAAAATAGGGTACTCAGTGATAGGGTAAGGGCTCTCTAAACTGGCTATTGACTCACCTCCCTGTTTACCTTGCAATGGTTCTGATTGCCTGTCTCCTGTTTCCTACTGACTCCATCCCCAAGCCCTGGGTTAGTGTCTTCTTTGTGTTGGCTTTGGAAGATAAGCAGGGTTTGGGTATGCGTGCATATGACAGAAACGGTATCAGAAAAGTCATGACAACAGGAGGGCCTAGATCCAGGTGGTTATCTGGGATTAGAGTACATGAGATTAGAGGGAGAGTGAAAGATGAGCTAGTGCGAGGAAATCAGTTAAATAATTAACAACAGCCTTAAACCTGTGGGCTAAAGAGTTTGAACTTCATAGCATGACCAATAAGAGGCCATTTTTGTGTGGAGTATTACATGAACCAAGCTGTCATTTTATAAATTTCCATCTGGTGAAATTCATCAGTATGGATTGGAGAGATGAAAATATGAAAGATGGGGATCCGTTAAAAGGCTATTGCAATTCTCTGGGCTCACACCTGTAATCCCAGCACTTTGGGAGGCAGAGGCAGGTGGATCACATGAGGCAGGGAGTTTGAGACCAGCCTGGGAAATATAGTGAAACCCCATCTCTACCAAAAATACAAAAACTAGCCAGGTGTGGTGGCGCATGCGTGCAATCCCAGCTACTCTGAAGGCTGAGGCAAGAGAATCGCTTGAACACAGGAGGCAGAGGTTGCAATGAGCCAAGATCGTGCCACTGCACTCCAGCTTAGACAACAAAGCTAGACTCAGTCTCAAAATAAACAAATAAATAAATAAATAGCCAGTCAAGAAATGAAGCAGACCTGAACTGATGAACTAAGGTAGCGGTAGCATGAGTGTGGCTAGGAAGTCTAATGAATGGCAGCACAGTGTGATGTTAAAAGCAGATGTGCGGATGGTCACTCCACCAGGTAAGCAAACCTGAACAGCTAAAGCGCTGGCCTAGGGAGGGGACGTCTAGAGAAAGTGGTTAAGAGCATAATCAATCTCGATCGTGGCCTCAAGATCATCTTGAAGCAGACTCTAACTGAACTTTTATTTCCCCTGATAGAAAAGAAGTGAGGGTATCTTGTTCTCAAAGAGATTATTCCCAATTGTAGTATCAGAACCAATTACAATAAGAAGAATGAACAGATCTTCAGGGATGAATGATAGATATTTGATACAGTCCACTCCTACCAGGGCAGTCCCCTTGGCCTCATGCAACTCTAAGTGGATTCTGATGAGCTTTATAGGTACAAACTGGCAGTCTCTTGTTCACACTGCACACCACTCACCTCTGACCCCAGGCTTTCCTTATTAACATTGATGCAAGGCTGGGTCCACATTCCCAAACATGAATGCACAAACTAGAAAAGATTTAACACCCTGTGGAGTAGACCTCTGATGACTGGGAGACAGAAGTCAGGAGATAAGTGCCTTCTCTTTTCTCTCCCCTACCTCTGTTAATGGGTGGTCATTAGATGTGGTTTTAAGGCTGCTTAGAGGTATAGTTCCATTGATGGAGTAATCAGTATCATTTAACAGTGATCAGCTTGATAACCATTTTTTTTTTTTTAAAGATGGGGTTTCACCATGATGGCCAGGCTGGTCTTGAACTCCTGACCTTGTGATCCACCCACCTTGGCCTCCCAAAGTGCTGGGATTACAGGTATGAGCCACTGCGACCAGCCAAGACTGGTCCTTGAGCAATTTGTAGAATAGATCACCACATCAACTTTGGACTACTTTTCCCTGAATATTTTTAAGTAGAAAATGTTTCTATCCTGTTCAAGCATCTTTTATTTGGAGTCTCTGTGATCTGTAGCCAATTTCAGACTAGCTGTTACAAATGTACCTTTGAGAAAAAGGACTAGGGGAAAAGAGAAACTCTTTTCTCTCACTTTTATACTTTTTAAAAAATATTAAATCTTTCACGATTTTTTTATTTTTCAATTTTTTTGTTTTTGTTTTCGTTTTCGTTTTTAGACAGAGTCTCACTCTGTCACCAGGCTGGAGTGCAGTGGCATGATCTCGGCTCACTGTAAACTCTGCCTCCCAGGTTGACGTGATTCTCCTGCCTCAGCCTCCCGAAGAGCTGGAACTACAGGCACGCGCCACCATGCCCAGCTAATTATTATATTTTTTAGTAGAGACGGTTTCACCATGTTGGCCAGGATGGTCTCAATCTCTTGACCTCATCATCTGCCCGCCTAGGCCTCCCAAAGTGCTAAGATCACAGGTGTAAGCCACTGCACCTAGCCTATTTTTCAATTAATAGGGTTTTGAACTTGATTGAAAATTAAATACAGCCTGGGAAGGCAGAGGAAATGAATTTGAAGACAACGCTAAGGTCTCAGCACGCGCGGCTAAGACTATACAGTGACCATCACAGAAGCTATGTTCTGAGGATGAACAGGCTTGGAAGACAATAGATGGTCACCTTTCTGATTACAGTTTCCAAAGCTTCGTGGTAGGCAGAATAATAGTGCCTGTAGATTCCCACGTTGTCATTCCCTGAATCTGTGGATACATTACCTTACATAGCAAAAGAGGCTTTGCAGATGTGACTCAGTGGAGGATCTTGAGGTGGGGGAGACTCTCCTGGATTGGGCCCAGTGTAATTATAAGGGTTCTTCTAAGAAGAAGGGAGGCAGAAGGTCAGCATCGGAAAATTGTGACCATAGAAGACGAGGTCTGAGGGATGTGGGATCACAAACCAAGGAATGGGAGCAGCCCCTGGAAGCTTAAGCCAAGCCGATTCTCCCCTACAGCCTCCAGAATGAACACAGTCCTGCCTACCCAATTTAGACTCCTGGCCTCCTGGACAATAAGACAATACGTTTTTGTTTGTTTCTTTGAGACAGAGTTTCAATTTTTTTTGCCCAGGCTGGAGTGTAATGCCACAATCTCAGCTCATTGCAACCTCCACCTCTCAGGTTCAAGTGATTCTCCTGCCTCAGCCTCTTGAGTAGCTGGGATTACAGGTGCCGACAACCATGCCTGACTAATATGTTTATAGCAGCTCTATTCATACTAGCCCCAAACTGGAAACAACCCAGAAGATGTCCTTCGATGGGTGAATAAATAGTGGTACATTGGCTGGGCGCGGTGGCTCACGCCTGTAATCCCAGCACTTTGGGAGGCCAAGATGGGTGGATCACAAGGTCAGGAGTTCAAGACCAGCCTGGTCAATATGGTGAAACCCCGTCTCTACTAAAAATACAAAAGTTAGCTGAGCATAATGGTGGGTGCCTGTGGTCCCAGCTACTTGGGAGGCTGAGGCAGGAGAATAACTTGAACCCGGGAGGCGGAGGTTGCAGTGAGCAAGATCGTACCACTGCACTCTAGCCTGGGCATGAGAATCGTTTGAACCTGGGAGAGGGATGTTGCAGTGAGCTGAGATCACGCCACTGCACTCCAGCCTGGGCGACAGAGTGAGACTCTGCCTCAAAAGCAAAACAAAACAACTCCAGGTTATTATAAATCTGTACTTTTAAATCAAGATAAGGATTAATAGGGAAAAAAAAATCACGCTGTTCTTGACGATAACATTACATGTTTTGATAACACAGGCTTCCCTTAAAGTGACACCCAAATGAAAGGCGGAGTGTGTGCGTTGTTTTTTTATGTATGTGAGTGTGTGTTTATCTCCCTCCCAAGAGTTTTATAAAGACTAAATGAAATTGTGAATGTGAAACTCATACAACCCAACATTAACTATATTAATGCAAACATCTTCGTTGCATTTAGTACCTTCACAGTGTTGTGAACCACCATCTCAGTCTAGGCCCAAACATTTTCCAGACTCCAAAAGAAAACCCCAGACTCATTAAGATGTATACCCCATCTCTCCTCCTCACAGCCCCTGTTAACTACCAATCTGCTTTCTATTTCATTGCGTTTACTTGTCTAGTCTAGGTATATCATATAAATGGAACCACACAATACATGATCTTTTGTGTCAGGCTTATTTCATTTAGCATAATCTTTTCATGGTGAATCCACGTTGCATTGTGTAGCGACACGCCATTGCTTTTCATGGCTGAATAATACTCAGTTGCATATACATGCTACAGTTTATCCACTCATCCATGGATAGACATTTGGGTTGTTTCTCTTTTTTTTTTTTTTTTTTGAGACGGCGTTCGTTCTTGCTGCCCAGGCTAGGGTGCAATAGTGCAGTCTCAGCTCACTATAACCTCCGCCTCCTAGGTTCAAGTGATTCTCCTGCCTCAGTCTCCCAGGTAGCTGGGATTACAGATGCCTACCACCACGTCTGGCTAATTTTTGTATTTTTAGTATAGACAGGGTTTCACCATATTGGCCAGGCTGGTCTCGAACTCCTGAGCTTGGGTGATCCACCTGCCTCAGCCTCCCAAAGTGCTGGGATTACAGGCATGAGTCACTGTACCCAGCCTGTTTCTGCTTTTGACAATTGTGAATAGTGTGAGTGCTAGCATACCCTTAAGGTATGTTAGAGAAGAAAAAAACAGTAGATCAGTGAATCCGTATCAGACTAATGATCAGGTATATCTAGAAGGCTTTAAAGGTAAATAGATTATGGAGCCCAACCACAGATATACTGACTGAAACCCAGATAGTGGGACCCTAGCATTCAAGCTCCCTTTGGTGATGACACCAAAGCCTGAGGACAACAATTGTAAAACTGCATGAACAAAAAGGATCATTATTTTATGTGATATTATCTAAGTAGGCAACTACCTCATATCGTGTAATTTCCAGATTAACACAAGTAGCCCTGGTTCTTAACGATGGATGCCCAGAATCCCGTTAAGAGGGGTCTTTCACCCCAAAAGAACGATGAGTCTTCGAGGGTAAATCCTTTCACCCCAAAAGAATGATGAGTCTTTGAGGGTAAATCCTTTGGGAGAGGGATACAATAATTAATGTTGAGGTATAAATAACTAATATCACATGAAAGCAGCCTTAGAGAGGAGGCTTAGACAAGATGAGACGAGGTAAGAAGAATATTTTGTTTCTGACAAGCACTGAGAAGAGATCACTGGTGAGTTCAATAATGCTTACTTCCTCAGTCCTGGGGTTTGCCAGGAATATGTGCCTATTGTACCAGGTGAAGGGCACAAGTGTCCAGAGGGCAAGGGTCTTGTCTAGTGAAAGCAGCCTGCATTCGAAATTTATGAATTCATTTGCCTCTCTGCAGACACTGGCTCCAGGATTCACGTACATTTGAAAGATGACTGAACACCAGGAATGACTACTGTAGGTTCACCAGTTAGTCTTTTCCAAATATGCGTCCTCTCTGCATCTTCAATGTGATGTAGTCTTTCTTTTACATGACGAACATTTTTTTTTAAAGAGCTCATGTTGGAATTTTTCTCTTTCCTCTTCTACAGATGAGAAGTCATTTCAGATTTGGGATAAAGAGTCCTCCTAGGTTCTTCTGATAGTCCCTTGTTTCTGTTAGAGCTCCTCTGTGATGTCCTTTGCTAGAGGGGTGGCATGTATCTGTGGAGGGCATATACCTTTCCCTGGTCCAGTGTCTGCTGGTAGGAGTCATTTCTCTAGGGTGGGCACTGTGGTATGTTGAGGTAGAAACTCCTGCTCCCATCCCCTTGTCATCTCTTCATGAAGAAGGGTAAATATTTGTTGTTCAACTAACACGGTCTACACGTTTTTACGGACCAGAGTTTAAGTACCAGTTTTAAACTAGATATCTTTTCTTTGTCAGTCTTAACAGAGAAAGGTCAAGAGTGGCCAATAATTCGCAGTGTGACCAGGGCTCCTGGATCAGATAATCACGATTTCTTTTGGCAGGCCTTGAATTGCCTTTTAATTCAGTGTTACTCTCTAAGAAAAAAAAAATGAGGTTGAGATCAATGCATCAATAGCCAAGCAACTCCAAACTAAGCGTTCTTTCGACAGAAGGAAGCACAAAGGTAACAGTCCTGCTTTGTCCAAGTGAATGGGTTAAATTCTCATTCATCCTCTTAGAGGAAAATCGGTAACAAACGCTTCTTCCCAAGCAAGTTTTTTAAGACTCCAATCCAGCTCTGGACCGTGGCTTCAGTAGATGTTTCTGTGTGTGGATTTGGGATGACCCACTCTTTGCTGTCACTTTCAACAGTGTTGCCCCCCTCCCTGTCTTTTCTCTGTGCGTAGAATGGTAAGTTAACTAGGATGTTATTTCTTCCTCTGTCCTGCACCCCCACAGCCTCAGCTTTAGACTGCCACTGCTCACCAGACTGATGCCAGAATCTGATGGAAAGGAAAGCCTCGGAACTCCTTCTGTGATGCTAATTTGGGCAAAGCACTCCCCCGACTCCCACTGTAAGGTAGGTCACCTGCCTGTCACCTACTCCACTTTCTGCTCCTCCTCAGAGCGGCAGGAAAGAAAGAGGTCATGGCCCTCCTCAGCTAGTTCTAGCTAAAGAGATCAGAAAGGCGTTTGGAAGCTGAGGGGGCGGTGAAAACAAAAAAAGGCAAGCTCTTTTCTTTGGAAGGATCCTCAGAGGAAATGCAGCTTGAGGCTTGACATGGGAGTGTGGCGTAGTAATAAAGAGATGAAAGGTGAAATGATGAGTCCGGTCTTCAACTACATGCTTCATGTCAAGACGCAGTTCCCCTCCAGTGGCAACCCAGCACTGTCTTTTTTTCTCCCCCCCCTCATTTCTCTTTTTCCCTGAAACACGTCTTAGAAAGAGAAAGACTTTCTAATGAGGCAAGACAAGAAGGACGTTAGACCCTAGCACCAATTTTAGCACAGGCAGTTGAAAGCATCCTAGTCAGTGAATGCTACCTGCAGAGCCTGTCTGCTTGCCTTTTGAAATGTTTGGTCCTTACTTTGAAATTTTTAAAACCATAACCAAGCATTCTCTTTATCAAAAGGACTCTCTCTGGCAGAGGTAAGAAACTGAACTGCCTAAATATTCCAAAGCCAAGCTGCTCAAGGCAAAGGAAGGCAACATTTCTTAAACGTACAAGATGTCATCCTCCATAGCATTGACTTCATTGATCGTTTACTTCCTGAATTCATGATGTGGTCAAAGTGAGGGGGGGCGTGAGTAGTGTTGGGGGATGGGTAGATAAATTATGTAAGGTCCAGTCCTTTAGGAGTTTGGTCTAGATTCCAGAGAGACGCTCACATTCAAATAACTTTAATAAAAGAGAGAAAGTGAATACCGTAGCCTTCATCAGGGGGTCAGGCCAAAGAGGTGGGGGTAAAAAGCATTACTATTGGAATCATTTTAGCAGGTTTTCAAGATATTCTGAACTCCCCTTATGAGCTTCTTATTTAGAATGATTTTGTTTGGACACAAAACTTATGATTATATTGGAACACAGATACCGATTCCTGGTCATACAACTGTGACTGAAAAAGACATGGTCAATATCCTCATGGAACTTACAAAAGTCTTGATGGAAGTAGACCACAGCCAAATAATTAGGCAACTAAATATACAGTTACAATTAAAAAAATAAAATTTGGGAACAGGCGCAGTGGCTCACACCTGTAATCCCATCACATTGGGAGGCCAAGGTGGGCGGATGACCTGAGGTCAGGAGTTCAAGACCTGCCTGCCCAACATGACAAAACCCCATCTCTTCTAAAAACACAAAAATCAGTCGGGCATGGTGATGTGCACCTGTAGTCCCAGCTACTTGGGAGACTGAGGCAGAAGAATCACTTGAACCCAGGAAATGGAGGTTGCAGTGAGTTGAGATCATGCCACAGCACTACAGCCTGGACGAAGAGCAAGACTTTGTCCCCCACACCCCCCCCCAAAAAAAAAAGATTTTGGAGAGTCTAAGGGGAAGAGGAGGATTGTTTCCAGCTTAGGTGTGGTAGAAAAATATCAAAGAAGATTTTATAGATAAGGAACCATTTGTGCTCAATATTGAAAGTTGTGGATGATTTGGATATTGAATGGCTGTAGAAGGGGGACTCCATTTAAAGGGCACAGTGTGAACAAGGGCAGCAAAGCAGGAAAGGGCAGGGGACGCACTCTTGTGAAGTCATGGAGAACCACTGAACTTTTCTGGGTAGTGGACTTATTAGCTACATTTCAAAAATGTTTGTTTAGCAGTGTTGCAGGAAGGAAGGAGGGAGGAACAGATAGAAGGAAGGGGGGACTTTTGGGTAGCTACCAAAATATGGAACAGAAGATCAGTCAGTGGCAGTGGGGGATAGCAAGAAGGAAATGGATAGAAGAGCTGTTGCTGATTTAGAATCCTGATAATTTGGCAATAACTAGACGGCAAGGGCCAGTGTCAAGGGCAGCGTGAGAGAGGGAAGAATAAAAGATAATTCCAGCGGGTGCGGTGACTCACGCCTGTAATCCCAGCACTTTCGGAGGCCAAGGCAGGCAGATCAGGAGGTCAAGAAATCAAGACCATCCTGGCCAACATGGTGAAACCCCGTCTCTACTAAAAATACAAAAACCTTAGCTGGGCGTGGTGGCGCGAGCCTGTAGGTCCCAGCTGCTGGGGAGGCTGAGGCAGGAGAATTGCTTGAACCCAGGAGGCGGAGATTGCAGTGAGCTGAGGTCGCACCACTGCACTCCAGACTGGCACCTGGTGACGGAGTGAGACTCTGTCTCAAAAAAAAAAAAAGAAAAGAAAAGATAATTCCAAAGTGTCTACCCTGGGAATACAGAAATAGAGACTTTGGTGATAGTGGGGGGTGGGGAGAGAGGCTGGATTTATAGAGAAATCTCATTTGGAAATCCCAACATATTTACCCAGATACTAAGAATGAGGATGTTCACCTTATAGTCAACCTTTCTCCTGTTTTCTCCCTTCTCCTCCCACCCCTTCCCTCTATGCGTAGCACCTTATAGTAGTAGATCATAAATTACCACAATTTTTGATAAGTTAGAAAACTTCTTCCAGACTATCATCAGCAAATTCATTTCCCATCAAGAGGTCTGGTTAGCAGCGGAGAGGGACTCTGGTAACCTTAGACAGCCAACACACAGCCAAGCACCTTTCAACATTGCTACCCTACCGTTTACCAGCTGTGACCTGGGCTAAGTCACTCTGGCTCGCTAAGCTTCATATTCCTCATTTGGAAGAAATTAGGGATAATGAAACCTACTCCACCTACCTCAACAGTGCCAAATGCTTCAGAAGGAATCCAGATGACAGGTCGTGAGCTCTGCCAGAATAAAGACAGTGGTGATCAAGGGAGACAGTGAAAAGCTCTCAAAGGCAGCCAAGTGGAGGAGAACGCCAACGATGTGAGTTAGGCCAAGGAGAAAGGGTTGGAAGATAAGTCAATGACATGCCAGTCAGTAAATGAGAGTCTACACGCTTTCTCATCGTACATCCAAAACAGATTTTGAGGTTAGAACCCAGATCTTTAAAAATCTTTGGGCCGGATGCGGTGGCTAACGCCTGTAATCCCAGCACTTTTGGGAGGCCGAGGTGGGTGGATCGTCTGAGGTCGGGAATTCAAGACCAGCCTGGCCAACCTCACCTCTACTAAACTCCATCTCTACCAAACATACAAAAATTAGCCAGGTGTGGTAGCAGGCACCTGTAATCCCAGCTACTCGGGTGGCTGAGACAGGAGAATCGCGTGAACCCAGGAAGCGGAGGTTGCAGTGAGCCAAGATTGCGCCATTGCACTCCAGCCTAGGTGACAAGAATGAAATTCTGTCTCAAAAAAAAAGAAAAGAAAAAGAAGAGTTTGTTTGAGAGGGAGAGAGAAAGGGAGGAAGAAAGACTGTCATTACTTGCCAGAGCTGGTTGTTTCCCCTCCCAGCATTCATTCTCTTCTCCAGTTAACTATACTGGTTTTTGGCTGGGCACAAACCGAGTCAGCTTAAAGACTGGATTTCCCAGCTTCTTTTGCAGTTTGGTGGGTACATGCGACCAAGGCATGTCTAGTGAGAAATCAGCAGATATGTGTGTGACTTTCAGAAACTGCTCTTAGGGAGAGACCTTCTCTTCTCTTCATCCTTTCGTCTACTCAGATTGTAAATGTAATGGTTGGAGCTCCAGGAGCCATTTCTGTCGTCAAGGTGTCCTTGCAAATAGAAATCACACAGTAAAGCAGTGAGAAAGGAGCCTGGCTCTCCAGTCTATGGGGCTGCGGCTACCTTCCTCAGGTTGCTTATCTCAGATGTCTTTTTGGCCATTGCATTACATGTTTATTGTTGCTCTGATAAATTACCAAAAAGTTAGTGGCTTAAAACAATAAAATTATTATTTTTTTGTCTTATTGTTCTGCAGTACAGAAATCTGACACGTGTCTTACTGGGCTAAGATTAATGTATTCCTTTCTGGGGGCTATAGGGGAAAATACGTTTCCTTATTTTTTCCAGCTTCTAAAACCTGCCCACATTTCTCAAACCATGACCCTCTTCTTCTGTCTTCAAAGCCAACAACATAGACCTGATCTTTCTCATGCTGCCATCACCGTCTCTCTCTTTCACTTTTAAGGACACTTGGGTTTACACTGGTCCCACCTAGAAAACTCAGGATGACCTCCCTAGTTAAAGTCAGTTTACTAACAACCTTAATTCCATCTTCATCCTTAATTCCCCTGTGCCATGTAAAGTAACATTTTCACAGGTTCTGGGGATTAGGACTTCTTTGTTAGGTCACAGTGGTGGAGAACTCAATCTCTATCTTGTCCACGCCATGATTTTTCAGGTATTTGTTGCTCACAGCTGAACCTAATTCTGGCTAATTCAATAAGGCATTCCTATAGCAGGCATTTGCCGAATATCTGCTATTGTGACATGATGATGCTGGTTGTGATCTGATAACGCTGGACTATTCTGACACCCACAATTCTCCCTAGGCTGTGAGACCCTCTTTGCACAGCACCTGCCATGTGTCCACTGTCTACAGTGAACTGATGCATTCACTGCTGTAGGAGCAGAAAGAGACTGTCTACCTATAAACTGACCACATCTCCTGCTCCGCAATCCCCTCCAGACTTGCCTTAGCAAAGGAAAGGCCCAGAGCTGGAAAGGGACTTAGCCAAATCCCATAGCAAGTTCATGGCATTGTCAGTATGGGAACGGGCCTCTGAATACCACTCCTGCATATTTTTCTTCCTTAAGCCATTATGGGCTTTTCAAGGAAGAATGTATTAAACATATGCTCACAGCTGCATTGCCCCAGGAACTCCAGTCACAAACCTTGGTATAGGCCAAAAACCGTGTTTACCTTTATCACAATGATTCTAATAATACTAAATGTTTAAAGCATCAGCTGAATTCTTTATATTCTCTTTCTAGCTCTGAAATCTGCATAGTAAAGTTATCCAGTGTGTAGATTACCGGTTTTCCTGCATCTTTACCCTCATGCCCTATTTCTCACACTTCTTAAATGAGGACCTTCTAAGGCTTCATAGTACTTACAGTAACATAGATATAAGAGACCAAATTCAGGCCTCAGGCCTGGGAGTTCATGCATTCTGGTGCCATCTCTGACTTTGCCCTCATCTCTCCCTCAGTGTTAGCATTTCCATCTTAAAAATGGGGCAACAGCAAGTGTACCTCAAAATGATTACCATGAACAGTTAATAAAACTCATTCTAAAGCACATTGCCACTGTGCAAATTGTCATCTAACTACTAGTAATAAAACACTGAGCGACTAGAAATTTCGCTTGTCCCAATCTCACTTTGTCTCTGAGTCAGAGTGAAAGCGCGGGGAACTAGAACCAGTCCAGGCACAAACCAGGAGGAAGATGCCTGACAGGACAGCCAGCCTAGCACAGAAGTGTGCTGGAGAGCTGATGGGCTGCGAAGACCTTGGCAAAGCTGTCTGCTGAAACCTCTTGCTCTGATTTTTCTTCAAGATCTGATTTCCCAAGCTCTCTTTGACAACTGTTTCTGGGTTACACACCTGAGATCGTTGGAAAGGCCTCCCTTATGCAATTTAAGTCAATTTGCTTTGGCTCTGTCTTCAGTGGGAATGGAAAAATTCTATTCATACACATGCCAGCCCACTCAACACCTCCGCACTCCCACCCATATAGTAATCACCTTTCTTACGTCTGACCGCCAGTATTAGATTTTCCATAGCATTTCCCAACCTTCAGTGCATTTCTTCCTAAATGTAGTGTTTGTCATTGTTGTTGTTTTCATCTAAGAGTTTTATAGTGAGTTAAAATTCTAGAGTCAGAAGTTTAAACCTGAATGGAGTCTTTGAGATTATATTCCAAACATCTAGATTTTGTACCTGAGAAGACTTAGGCTCCAATATATATGGTCTTGCTAAGGCTACACAGTAAACAAGACCTAAGGAATTTTGATAATAATATATTACTGAATAATATTGAACTTATGCTAATTTCTAATTTAGGATTCTCCGCATAATACTGCCCGATATTTGTATGGTCTACTGATATTTATTTTGAGCATAAGCAGTCATCCTGCTTCTAGTATAATAGCTGTTTACTGTTCTTCTGCAGATACATCATTTTTCCTCAATGAAGCATAATCCTGCACATCCAAATCAACTTCTCTAACTTAAGGGGTCATACTGAATTCTAATTCTACCTCATTTTATCTAACATTTATTGAGCAGCTCCTCCAAGCCAGGCACCATCACATAAATACCTCATTTGAACCTCTAAATAGCTCTATGTTGAGGATATTATTATCTTTATCTTGGAGATGAAGTGAAATGAGGCACAGGACAGCTAAGCAGCCAACCCAAGATTGCCCACCTGCTGAGATTTAAGTCTTCTGTGCTCAAGACAGCGTATCACCTCTCACGTAGTATCAGCTATCCACTGACTTTCTTACAGCAGTAAGTCAAGGAGTGATTCTCCTTTTCCAATATCCCCAAGGTGTATGTAAATACTAAGTAGAATAATTAGGCCCACCGTGGGTGTAAATATTAAGTAGAAAAATTAGCCCTAACATGAATGTAAATATTAGGTAGAATAATCGGCCAAGGCTGATACATAAATATACACATGTATATATTTATATATATATCTTTAACATGTATATTTTTATATATATTTACATATATATATATATATATTTATATATATATAGAGAGAGATGGAGTCTTGCTCTGTCACCCAGACTGGAGTGCAGTGGTGTGACCTCAGCTCACTGCAATCTCCACCTCCTGGGTTCAAGTAATTCTCCCTGCCTCAGCCTCCCAAGTAGCTAGGATTACAGGTGCCTACCACCACATTCGTGTAATTTTTATGTTTTAGTAGAGACAGAGTTTCACCATGTTGGCCAGGCTGGTCTTGAACTCCTGACCTCAGGTAATCCACCCACCTTGGCCTCCCAAGTGCTGGCATTGAGCCACCGTGCCCAGCCAGAATGTATATACTCTTTAAGTTGAAAGTGAATAACTTCAATGCTCCCCAAAACATAGGCTAATGAGAAGAAAGTATAAATTTTCCTTTCTGTATATGGCCACAGACAGTTAAGCAAAGCAGAAAATGATGAGGGTAAATGGTAGAGCATGCCCAGAGTCTGAATGAAGGAGTGGTCATTTCTAAGGGGGCTCAGGAAAGGTATTGTGGAAAAGTGGCATGCCACTCAGGTTTCTATGGATGGTAGGATTCAAAAAGGAAGATGCTGGGAGAGAGGCATTTGAGACAGAGGTTAAAAGTAGAGACCCAGAGGGAAGAAGGGTTTGGGGAAAGGGGCGAAATGAGAAATACTTGCAGGAACTGGGAACAGTTAACTGGAAAAAAGATAATTCTGGGTTTCCATGTGTCTGAAGAGTGATCAATTCAAAGGTAGATGAGTCTTGCTCTGTGAAGTTAAGATTCCAAAGTTAATTGGGCCTAAAGCCATAGAGTCAGTTAATGGCAAAGAACCAGGACCATGGCAAAGAACTAGGCACATCTTTCTAGCAACTAGACCTGCTCAATAATAGCAAAGGCTTTCCCTTGGAGAGCTGAGGAACTCATCAGGGAAAATATCGAGGTGGAGGCCAGGAGACCCTGAGCCCCATGAGCTGGGTTATAAAAGGTATTTCTGTATGCTGTGAGGTGGGCTTAGATAAACTTCAAGGGCTCTGCCATTTCTGATTTTATTTTATTTTATTTATTTTTGAGACAGTCTTGCTCTGTCACCCAGGCTGGAGTGCAGTGGTGCGACCTCTGCTCACTACAGCCTTCACCTACTCACCTCAAGTGATCCTCCTGCCTCAGCCTCATGAGTGGCTGAAACTACAGGCACAAGCCACTATGCTAGCTAATTTTCATATTTTTTTTTTTTTTTTGTAGAGTCAGGATTTCACCATGTTACCCAGGCTGGTCTTGAACTCCTGAGCTCAGGTAATCCGCCTGTCTTAGCCTCCCAAAGTGCTGGGATTACAGGTGTGAGTCATCATCATGCTTGGCCCCATTTCTGAATTTCTAAGATTCTAAAAGTTGAGGGAGTCAGATTGTGGCTCCACCCAAGAAGGAACCTTTCAAACCTGTGAGCTGTCCTAAGGGAGACTGGGGCTCTTGGAGGACTGGGGCCTTGTGCCAAGGATGCTCAACCTCTGCATGAAGAGGATAATTTTCAAGGCAGCTTCTAAGTGTGAGATTTCAGTGATTTGTGTTAAATGAGACCTGGGAAGGGTGTTTTTGTAACTTATATTTTTCATCGCCTAAAACATTCTTCAGGAAAAGTCTTACCTTCCGTCCAATCTTTCATTAGTGCTCACTTTCCTATATTTCTCTGATTGTTGCCCTGAAAGTAAATTTTGTGCTAAATATATAGGAGCTGGCTAGTGCCTTGGTTGTATTTTTTTGTTGTTGTTGTTTGTTTGTTTGCTTTGAGACAGAGTCACTCTGTTGCCAAGACTGGACTGCAGTGGCGCGACCTTGGCTCACTGCAACCTTCACCTCCCAGGTTCAAGCGATGCTCCTGCCTCAACCTCTGGAGTATCTAGGATTACAGGTGCATACCACCACACCCAGCTAATATTGTATTTTTAATAGAAACAGTGTTTCACCATGTTGGCCAGGCTAGTCTTGACCTCCTGAGCTCAGGTGATCCACCTGCCTCGGCCTCCCAAAGCGCTGGGATTACAGGTGTGAGTCACCTCGCCCGGCTGCCTTGGTTGTATTTGGATTGAATATACTCTGTGCGTATGTCTATTCAGTGCTCCAAACAGGACTAAGTGTTTAAATAATCACACATAATCACTCACATTCTTGGAGTCTTATTATAGCCTTATTACATATTCGTGTCTAATAATTTAGTAATTATTTAATAATTGTGTAAGCCTATTATAGAGATAGTGGCGTCACTACTTGGAGAACGAGGAGGGCAGGGTAGAGTGAACCCAAGGCTGGCTCCAGTGTGCCTCACACCCCACCGTCAGCCTCCCAGGGTGACTCAGCACTGTAGTACTGCCACCGTTTTCTGAGGAAGAAGCTATGACACCCAACAGTCAGAAGATTGGGGCTAAGGTTACAGAGTCCATTTGTAACAAGGCCATATGAGCTTTAAATATGTACCTACAGAATCTTTTTTTTTTTTTTTTGAGATGGAGTCTTGCTCTGTTGCCCAGGCTGGAGGGCAGTAGTGTGATCTTGGCTCACTGCAACCTCTGCCTCCTGAGTTCAATCAATTCTCCTGCCTCCGCCTCCAGAGTAGCTGGAATTACAGGTGCCCACCACCACACCCAACTAATTTTTGTATTTTTAGTAGAAATGGGCCAGGCTGGTCTCGAACTCCTGACCTCATGATCCACCTGCCTTGGTCTCCCAAAGTGCTGGGATTATAGGCATGAGCCACCACACCTGGCCCAGAATATTTTTAAAACCCCCCTTTAGCTACCCCAAGTCACTCATCTAGAAATGCCTGGAAGACAAAAAATGACTTGTCTATGTTCCTCTCGATGCTCACTGAATCCCCAGTCTGTCACTCTGAGATCTACAATAGATTTCTTACTATTAATAAAAAGTCAAAATATGAAAACCAAAATCCATTTCTTAAGAATGTCATTACTTTTAAATGACTCAATGCTCCCACCTGCAGAACACGCTTCTCTGGATTATTAAATATTGACATAATCTTCCCAAGCACCTACTTTATTATCCTTTGTCCTTCACATGAATACTGGGTAAGATTCTCCAGTAAAAATGGTAAGGATGGTCAATTACCATTAAAGTAACTAAAAATTGTAACAAATTCTACCCTTTTAGTTGCTTCTTTGAGATTTCCCATGCTTCTGTGTTCCTGTGACATGGCCTACCTCTATGCCCTAAAAATACCCCAAATTTCCCACTTACAAGCCTTTATTCACATCACTCTCTCAGCCTGGAATGCCCCCTCTCCCCATTCCCTGTTCGTCAAAGCCTTACTCATATTTTAAGGGCCAGTTCACATGTCGCCCTGTATGAAGCCTTTCCTTATCCCCCCCAGTTGGGATTAATCTCTTCTTTCTCCAGCCCTCAATTCATTACGTCTTGTTAAATGGATTTTTAAATTACTTGTCTTTTTCCTACACTAGACTGTGACTTCTTGAAGACCCAAATCAGGTGGAATTCACATGTACCAGGTGCAGAGGCTCACAGTATGCACTTGACATATGTTTATTGAATGAATAAAATTAACATCAAATGTCATGTCCCATTTTCCCTTTTCTTATCAGACATTCAAAGACATTCAACATCTCGAGTGTCTTCCTGCTTACAATCTGTACCTCCTTTCCTACAGATATTCCGTAAAGGGTGAGCAAGCTGCTACTGTTATGAAACATTTGCCAGGGATTGCTAGAAATGGTGCACAGTTCACCAGTTCAGTTAAATCATAAGGATTTCCTTTCTTTCTTTTTTTAAAATTATAATCCAAAATACTCTTCCTTCTTTTTGTTAAGCACTGAAACAAACGTTCACAAATCAGAAATCACTGAATATCAGAGCCAGAAGAGAAAACCTAGCCATCCAGTCCCTATCCTTTTATTAAGCAACAGGGAAATTGAATCTTGGAAAGAGGAGGTTACCTGTTCACAGTCAAATAGCAAGTTCCTAGCATGCTGAGACAAGGTTGTGATCTCCTGTCTTTCAGGCTGAGGCTCTTTCCAATGCTGGTAATTTGTCAGAGGGTTTAACTTCCAAAGCAATGTTTGACCCAAACCTCTGCTTCCCACTGTGAATTCTGCTTCTTCCTTTGAGAACTGCAAATCCCAGCTTTCGGATGCATTGTCAGTCACCTGCTGTTCCCGGCCTCCTGTGAGCAGGTCTGGCCAGTCCCAACTTCTTGCTGCCCTTTGCTCTTTGCAGCTGTCTGATGTGGGCATGGCCTGTATCCAACCTCCAGAACCAGGTTTCAGTTCTTCTATTACCAGGGAAGATCCAGGAAATTTTACCTCTTCTTTCACCATGCTTTAGAGACAGTAAATTATTTATTCATTACAACAAACTTATGAGGTATATAGCAGTATTGTCCCCATGTCCCAGAGGTACAGAGGCCAACTCACTTGCTCAAGGCCACTTTATAAGTGGCCGACGTGGCAGAATATGTCGGAAGGACTGGAGACAGGACGTGAGCCCAGGTCTTCTGTCCCAAGGTGGCCGCTGTTCTTTACATTCATTCCAATCTCTCAGCAAGTGACAACACTAGTTTCCAAACTCTTTTATTTTTTCTCGAGTACATTTGGGGAAATTAATTTTTATTCCAGAGAAATACTTCCTGGGGGCAATTAAATATTGGTGGATTGGGTCTTCCAGTTTGATAAAATTTTACCTTCTAAAAATGGCAAACAGAGTCATGATTTTTTTTTTTTAAGATCACATTTCCTCACCAGAGGAATTCACCTTTGGGGTAGAGTACTCCATGGAAAATTCCAGTGGAGAAAGGAAAATTTCTCAGAGTGGTGAGCAATCACAAAGAAGAACTTTGAAACAGACAGGACAAGTATTTGGTAACCTCTGGTATTTGTCACTACAAATGCTAGACCTTGTAGAGGTAAGAATTTCCTAACAAATAAGTGTGTTAGTCAGACTTAAGAGGGATTTTGCACTGGCTTTGGGTATAGACCTTCACAAAGAAAGTTCTGAGATAGGCAAAAAAAAATGGCAGAATAGGGCATTCTTACATTAAAGCTATATATACAAACTCTTAGAGTGTGGACATTCATTCTTCAATTGATGAATACTTGCAGCCCTGCGTTGGAAAATTCAGGAGGAAAGGAAGGAAGACAAGAAAAAAGAAAAGGAGAGAGAAAAAGTGGGAGGGAGGAAAGAAGGAGAAGAAAATTGTTAAACACTGTTTATCCCCTCACCTCATTAAAACATTCACTACTATAAAGTTAAATTCTATTTTCCACCAATAATACTAACTCTGGGGTCAAGCACACAAATACACACATGAAAATAATTCAGGGAGGAATTAGCAGGTAGCATTACTCAGAATAATGTTTATTGTGCTGGTTTAGCAGTGTGAGTTGCAGTTTATAAAACACCTGTGTTATGCTGTGTGCTTGGAGGATTCTTTGCAGCTAGAGTTACAGCAGTCCTGCACACCCTCCTGAGGCCAGGCTCACAGAGAAGGCGGCACTGTGGCAGAGAGGGACAGATTTGGCCCCCTGTGAGCTCAGCTCCAGCCTCCCTGCATCCCAAAGGAGAGAGCATTTTCCCTAGTAGAAGAGATTCAGGAGGAATTTTGCCTTCTAAAAATGGCAGACACTTCAGCTTTTTTGCCCATCTGAGAACACAACTTTCTTTGTGAAGATCTATACCCAAAGCCAGTTCAAAATCCCTCTTAATTCTGACTAACAGCCTCATTTGTAAGGAAATTCTTATCTCTGCAAGGCCTATCATTTGTAGTAACAAATACCAGAGGTTACCAAATAGGAAACTGATTTTCTGGAAAGAACAGATCCTCAGCAGAAAAGAGGAGATGAAATATGTCACTGGGAGGAACACCACACTGAGAGACGACGGGTGATGCCATCTCTCGCTTAGTGATCTTAGTCAATCACTCCTTTTCTCAGGAAAATGAAGGGGTGTGGCCAGATGGCCTGTGGCCTGAGGCTCTCTTCTTACTCTATTTTTTTTTTTTTTTTTGATACAGATTCTGGCTCTATTGCTCAGGCTGGAGTGCAGTAGCATGATCTTGGCTCACTGCAACCTCTGCCTCCTGGATTCAAGCAATTTTCATGCCTCAGCCTCCCACAGGTAGCTGGAATTACAGGCATATGCCACCACACCTGGCTAATTTTTGTATTTTTAGTAGCGATAGGGTTTCACCATGTTGGCCAGGCTGGTATACAACTCCTGGCCTCAAGTGATCCGCCCGCCTCGGTCTCCCAAATTGCTGGGATTACAGGCATGAGCCACTGCGCCTGGACTCTAATTTTTAATGGTGTTTGTGATTTAAGTCACAGATTTCACTGTCTGTTTCTGTGTCTTTAATGTGGCCAGGTTGGACCAAATGATCTCTATGTGACCTTTGAGTTGGCTCCAAGTTCTACAAATCTGTTTTTCTATGACCAAATCAAGGCTCAAGAAACACATGTAAAAGGAGAGAGGCTGCAATTCCCCAAAACATACAGGATATCAGGTTGCCTCCAATGTGCTAACTCAGGCTAAGGTATGAGGTTCTCCAGTCCAGGTCACAGGGCAAAGGGGTGAGGCTCTCAGCCACCTGGGTGCAGAGTGACAGCTTCCCACGACTGAGACCATTCTAGCCCACAACTCCTGCCTTCAGCCCTGCTGTTTCAGCAGCCCTAATCATCAGAAGATTGCATGAGCCCAGGTTTTACCACTCAGGGCCCCTTCTAAGAACTCTGAAATCATCTACCTCAAATTCTTCCCCATGCATTTCTAGTCAATAATTTTCCAGAATCTGCCTATAGGCAGCCTGTTTCATCTTTAGGGGATTTTGATGATTAAGAAATATTTTGGGTCAAGGTGTAGGCCAAGATCTGTCTCCCTGCAACTTTTACCATTGGTCAAGTTCTGTCCTCTGAGGCCTCCTATGACAAGTCTGTCCTCTCTACTCCGTGGAAACCCACCAGGCCTTTGGTGACAACAGGCAAGGCCTTACGAAGTCTTCTTCTGGTTAAGGAACTCCGGTTTTTTCTGATGGCATGGTTTTCAGCTATCTCACGCTCTCGGCCTGTAAATTCTCCACATTGCCAAACATGACATGGGACTTGGGGGATAAAAGATGTAGGTTTAAGTTGTGTGTTCACCAATGGGCTCTATTGCATCAACACGGCTAAATTGAAGTTTTTATTTAGAGTGGATAAAATGTTGATTATAAATTTATAAATAATGCAGTACTGCATAAAAGCTTGTCATTACTGCTGCTGCTACTCTACACTGCTACTAAAAGTAACAATTACCCCCATTAAATCAAGAACACAATCCAGCTGTCTTCTGAAAGTACAGAATAGGAAAGGGAGCCCTTTTTTGCATCAGCATTGTATTCCTGTGCATTCAGCCTAACACCACTGTATCTGTTTCGGTAAGCTATATCTCAGACTTGGTTCACGCTGTGCTTACGGACAACCAAATATCGACGCTGCAGCTGTATTACACATGCTGCTGTCAGCCTAGGTTTTCCCAGTTCTTGTTATTGTGAAGTTAAGGAATTTACATTTGTCTCTGACATTTCATCTTGTTTGTTTCACCCTGTTCAGATACTTTTGGACTATGATTCAGCCACGAAAAACAGTGTTTTCCAACTTTGGCTTCGTGTCAGAATCATCTTGGAAATTACTCTTAGCGTAAGTATTCCTCCTGAACCCTAGTCTCAAGATTTTGATTCATGTATTTTAGGGTGGGACTCAGGAAGCCGTACCTAAAACAAGCATTTATGTGGTTCTTATCAGTCAAAACCTGAGTTTCCATCAGCCTGCATTTGGAAATCCAGGGTATACCACACCCTACTCTGCTCAGTTTCACCTGAGCACTTGATAAACGTGGCTTTTCTTTTAGGAAATCGCCTAAAGGGTAAGAAAATATCTATATGAAAGGTCAGGCAAAGACCATCACAATGTTTGCATTCTGTTAATGTTGTTCTTTCACAAGTCATTTCCTTCCTCATTCTCTAAAACAATGTAAACGCAAAAACCTGCAGATGAGCAGGACATAGACACAAGGCTTCCAAATGCCTGTTTCTTTCCCACCAGGCAGGGTCATGCCTCCTCCTATCACAAGTGTGCAATCGGGCCAAAAAGAGCTTCCAGGCTTACAGTCCAGAGAAATGGACTGAGTAGGCATGTAAGTTGAAACCAATTTACCATTCCCTATTTTACCAACACTTCGTCATCACTTCATTTTACTTGGAAGTCCCAGAGAGGTAAATTTACTTGCCAAGTTCACAAAGTTTTGTCTAAAGTGACACCGGAAGATTCTGTCTGGACTAGATGGAGCCCTATGTCTTCCTTACCAACTTTCATGATTCATTCATCCAGCACACACATACAGAGGATACTCTGTGCACTATCATTATGTGGGGGATGGAGTTAAAAGAAATGAGACAGAGTCCTTTTTGTCATTCTTAAAGTCCAGTCAGAAAGACCTACACAAAAATAACTATCCAAGGTGGCCAAGAATGAATGCCATAAAAGGTCAAGGAAAGGAAGAATCGAGTTTTCCTCCTTCTAAGGAATAGTGTTCTTTTGATCTTTCAATTAAAAAAATTAATTTATCATTAAAAACATGCTTCATTAAATCCATAATTGTGTCCATGTGATCCCTTCAAATGCCATCACCTACAGTGTAGAGACCCTGCCATTTAAAAAAATTATTTCCGTAACACTTAGCATGATACAATGCACACCAAGGAACCCACCTCTACCCTCAGTCTAAATCTTATTATTCTTAAGTCCTAGCCATTAGCACAATTTGTTACTAAAGACGTTTGAAAATGTCTTAGCTCTATGACTAATGAAATTCTCCATATGGATCTATGTGAAAAGGCTTTCCCCCCACATTACTAAGGCTGTGGTCTAGTTCTTATATACCACTTGAACAACAGCCTTCTTGTTACACAAATCCGGAGATCATTCCTCTAAGCCCCTGACTCATTGTTCTCAGAACGAGGCAATCCGAAAACAAGATGCCATTTTGTTTCTAGGGTCAGGGCTCAAATCCTTATTGCCTCTGGTGAGATGATATTCTGTTCGTTTTCCTCCATTTAAGTATATAACCTGCCCTAAAGTATGTGCTAATTAATACATCTGTTTGTCTTACAAAGCAGTTGAAAAGCATGTATTTAAACTGTGATTCACATTCTTCCTTTCAGCCTGTCTGTAGATTTTTGCTTATGAGGAGCCTGATTACATTACTATTTTAAAAAGCCAATTAAAAATTCATTAAGTGACACCAGTGTGTTTTAGTGCAGGTAATAGAAGTATAAAGCTCTATGTGGCATTAACAAGTTGAAAGATACAAATGGATTTGATGGCAGAATTCATTTCTTCATCTTTCCAAAACAGTCTTCTGGAAAATAACTGTGTCTGTCCTGGAGGCAAGCAGTGGGCACCTAGACTGCACAAGGCCCTCTTAGGTTACAAAACAGTGAGCCATCTACGTATGCACTTAGAGAGTTCACTGGCAAAGTCTCTATGGCTACTCCTTTAGAAAAAGAAGGGCGGGCTGACCTGTAAGTTTGCCAAGTCTGAACCATGTGTCCTGAGGTTGGCCAATCCCACACTTCCTCCTGAGACTTTGATTCTTTAGAAAATGAGGTGCAGATGAAGGAAACATTTGTAGTTAAAGCAGATCAGGGACCAAGCTGTTCCTGAGCTATGACTTTGACTATTGATCCTGCCTCCTGCCCCAGCTCATGCTTTTCAGTCTCCTAAGTCAGTTCTAATACCAATTACTTCAATATACAGGTGCTCCTTGACTAACAATGGGTTTACATCCCGATAAAACCATCTTAAGTCGAAAATGTCGTATGTCAAAAATGCATTTAATACATCAAACCCACTGAATATCTTAGCATGGTCTGGTCTACCATAAACACACTGATTACACTGACATCAACACACAGTTGGGCAAAATCATCTGGCCTCACGGCACACTGTAGAGTATGAGTATTTTTAGCCTCGTGATTGGGTGGCTGACTGGGAGCTGGGGCTGGCTGCCTCTGCCCAGCATCGCCAGAGTATCCTGCCACCTTCTACTGAATGTATATCACTTTTGTATCACCTTAAAGTCAAAAAAATTGTAAGTCAACACATCATTAAGTCCCCTTTCACATGAGATAACCAGAGTCTGTTTCTGTTGCTTGTGGCCAACAATTTTGATTGGTTCTAAAAATGGTGATGATTCCTTCATTAGAAAGCTTAATCCAAGTGAATGATTCAAAGACATCCTTTACTCAGTTATGGAGAGACAGCTACCTTGATATAACTTTCTAGCTGCTTGCTGTCCGAAAATGAAACAAGTTGCTGCATACAAGCAATAAATTCCCAGTTGCCAGAAAAGTTGAAATAAAGAAGGAATAGCCATTTGTCAGGAATGCTCTGGAAGGGATTCCTGGACTTGGCAGGAGAATAGACCAGAATCTAATCAAAAGATTTAATAAAAATGCTTTCTAAGTGCTAGAGACCAATGGTATTTGTCCAGCTACCCTCTCAGATGGCTGTGAATCACTGAAGACTCAGACTAAGCACGGGTGGGAAGGGCTGAGATCAGCCTCTGTCTCCAGTCTTCGTGAGACTACGTTCTTAAATCTAAACCAGTTACCTGATTGTGAGAGGCAGCAAGCCCCATTCTCAGTGGTGAGTGACCAATCTCCCCCACAGCCATTTTTGTCCAATTTTAGATGCTTTCCAGTTGGTTCTTTGCACGTCAAGCAATACCTTTCTGCATAAAGGGGAAGATGTATTCCATTACTGGGGTTGGAATCCTGAATCAGTTAATCCACAAGGTAGCTAATTTACAGACACATAGTCCCTAAGGTAGACAAGACTAGTCCAAGATGATATATGAGGTAGAAAGAAAGTCCAAAAGACACATTTTCTTATCCAGCTCTAAAGGACTGAAGTCTGTTAATCAACGAATGAAGTTATCTGACCATGCAAGGGCCACCTTATTAGTTTCTTTAGCCATCTGTAATCCCAAATGCTTCCTTTTAGAGTTGAGAAGCTGGAGGCCTGGAAAGACTGTGTGTTGACCGACCTCACACTCTAAGTCAGGGTCTGCAGAAGAATGACATCTTGTGATGCTAACTGTGCTCTTCCCAGCTGTCTCCTATCACATTCCCTGTCACCTCCAGCCCCACCTGGCAGGCTGCTATTTTTTCAGCAAAGGCTGAGCGAGGCTGTGCTCACACTCCCTGTGAGAGGTGTCTGTGATGCTCATGTGTGGGGGGGAGCTCTCACAGCAGTTCCTGCTTATGCCAAAAACACCCTGGGAATAAATAAAGGTCCCCGTTCCAACACCTTCTTCTCATACCAAGTATGCACGTGAAAAAAAGAAGTTAAAAATAAAACTCACAGAGATAGGAATTATCTGCTATTGAAAGAAATTCCTCAACACACGTTACTCAGGTAGTAAGTTCTTTGACTCGATGGAAAATTTTTAGAGCTAGAAATAGGGCCTAAGAAAGCAAGTAGTCCAATCCTTTTATTTACAAGTGGGCAAACTGAAGATCAGAGTGAAGTGAGTTTGGTCAACCCAGTGAGATTTCTGCTGAATCAGAACATTGTTTCTTTCATAGGGGCTTTCATGAGGTGGTGAGGGTTTGCATGGAGGACATAGATTAACTGACTAAAGAATACTAATGCATCATTCTTTTGAATTCCAGTATAGAAATTGAGCTGCTTTCATCAAAGCCTTTCTTTGAGGCTGCTGGGTGAAAGATGGAGGCTTAGGCCAGGTACAGTGGCTCACGCCTGTAATACCAGCACTTTGGGAGGCTGAGGTGGGCAGATCACTTGAGGTCAGGAGTTCAAGACCAGCCTGGCCCACATGTAAAAACTTGTCTCTACCAAAAATACAAAACTTAGCCAGGCATGGTAGCATGTACCTCTAATCCCAGCTACTAGGGAGGCTGAGACAGGAGAATCACTTGAACCTGGGAGGTGGACGTTGCAGTGAGCTGAGATTGCACCACTGCACTCCAGGCTAAGAGACAGAGTGAGACTCCAACTTAAAAAAAAAAAAAAAAAAAGGTGGGGGCTTTAGGGTCGGCTAACTCTTTTTAGCAATGTGACTTTGGACAAGTTAACCTGTCAGAGCTTTGGTTTACCTGTCTGCAAAATAGAGAGAATAAAACTAGCTGTCTCTCTGGTTGTCCTGAGGGTTAGAGAAATAACTTTCACAAGTACCTAGCCCAGTGACTACTATACTCTCAAGGATCAATAAAAACCAATGAAAGTACATTTCCTTTACTCTTTTTTGTTTTCAGACAGAGTCTTGCTGTGTTGTCCAGGCTGGAGTGCAGTGGCGCAATCTTGGCTCATTGCAACCTCTGCCTCCCAGGTTCAAGTTATTCTCTTGCCTCAGCTTCCTGAGTAGCTGGGACTATAGCCGCATGTCACCACTTCCAGCTAATTTTTGTATTTTTTTAGTAGACACGGTGTTCACTATATTGTCCAGGCTGGTCTCGAACTCCTGACCTCGTGATCCACCCGCCTCAGCCTCCCAAAGTGCTGGGATTACAGGCGTGAGCCACCGTGCCTGGCCAATTTCCTTTTCTTTCCCCTCCCTACCTCAGTTCTCCCCACCCTGGTATGTGTGAAAGAACTCAAACAGGCAAAACCAAGAGAATTTTATTCCTCTTATTAAGCTTGTCTCCCTAATATGAAAGGCACTTGGCCATGGATATTTAAGACTTCTGAAGACCATAAATATATTTTTTTAAATATTTGCACATATGAAGGACTGACGAATTTCAAGGGCCAGGCTAACTGAGCATATCCAATGTTTTTTATGTTCTACAAGAGTCTTGAATAAAGGGTCCTTCAATGTTAGGGGAAACAATTGCCACAGACCTCCTTTTTTTTGAGAGTCAATAAAAGCAGTAATACTCACTTGAGAACAAGGATGTGAGCTTTTATGGACTCCTTTACAAGACTCTTACATTTCAGATTATCCAGTCTCTTAACCAGCCCAGGAGTTCCATTTTTACCATTCTTTCTGGACACTTTTAGGGACAGGAGCTGCCAGGTTTGTTTTCTGTTTTTGTTTTGTTTTTTAAAAAAACTAGGTTTTAAAAAAAGGCATTTTTAAACTTAAGCTACAACATATCTCCTGCTACTTCCAACTTTTAATTCTACTTCTATACCTTTTGAGTCACAAGGATAAATTTGTTTCTTTTTCTGTGTGTTGCTGGTGGAAGAGGGCCATTACTTTTCCAACAGTAGGACATTAAGTGTTTATACAAGAATATCAAAGCACAGGCCATTTCACTCTCTAAAAATTAACCATGAATCTTGGTTTATGGTGATTATGGCAACAAGTAGGCAATTATATATATAGTATATAATTTACCTGTGGTTGAGTTTTGACTCAACAGAGTTACAACTTCCCAAACATCATTGGCAAGGGTGAAAAATCTGAGTTTAGAATCCGTAGGCCTGTGTTAGAGCTTTGCCCAGACTGAGTGACCTCAAGCAAGTGTCTGAGCCTGAATTTCTCATATGTGGAAAAGGGAGATTCAATGGAGCTATAGATGGTGGTAAAAAAATTTTTTCTTTTTTTTTTGAGACAGAGTCTTGCTCTATCACCCAGACTGGAGTGCAATGGCATGATTTTGGCTCACTGCAACCTCAGCCTCCTGGGTTCAAGCGATTCTTCTGCCTCAGCCTCCTGAGTAGCTAGTATTACAGTTGCCCGCCACCACACCTGGCTAATTTTTTGTATTTTTTTAGTAGAGGCCACGTTTCACCATGTTTGCCAGGCTACTCTCGAACTCCTGACCTCAAATGATCCACCCACCTCGGACTCCCAAAGTGCTGAGATTACAGGCCTGAGCCACTGTGATCGGCCAAGAAAATTTTTCTTCCCCACCATTCTTCCCACCGTGAAATCTGGGAACCTGAATTGTGTGTGTGTAGTAAGGGGAATGGGTTCGCTAACTGATTTTAGTTTCTGTTTGTAATGAATAGTTTGAGCCATGTATGTGTCATTTCCCACTGAATGATTTTTCAACTGGAATCTTAATTGGATCTTCAGTATTAAAAATAGATAACATGGAAGGTTGTGCTGACAGCCCCACGATCATTTCTAATTCTGTGATGCCAAGTTTGAAAAACCCTGAATTTGTGGCCTTGGGTGACTCTAACAATTTTTTATTCCAAATAAGAAGAAGTATTATACAGTTGACCCTTGAACAATGCAGGGCTTAGGGGAATCAACCCCCCTAGATGGTCGAAAATCCATGCATAGCTTTTTTTTTTTTTTTAGAGATGGGAGTCTTGCTGTGTTGCCAAGGCTTGTCTCGAACTCTTGGCCTCAAGTGGTCCTCCACCTCAGCCTCCCAAGGAGCTGGGATTACAGGCATGAGCCACCATGCATGGCTCACATATAACATTTGACGCACCCCGAAATTAAGTACTAATTGCCTACTGTTTACTAGAACCCTTACCAATACCACAGTCAATCAACACATATTTCATGTGTTATATCTATTATGTACTATATTTTACAAAAAAGTAAGATAAAAAAAGAAAATATTAAGAAAATCATAAAGAAAAGAAAATATATTTACTATCTATTAAGTGGAAGTAGATCATCGTAAGGGTCTTTTTCCTTGTCAACTTCATTTTGAGTAGACCAAGAAGAAGGAGAAGAAGAGTCAGTCTTCCCGTCTAGGGGGTGGCGGAGGTAGCAGAGGTGAAAGAGGTGGAAGGGGAAGTAGAGGCAGGCACACTTGGTACAATTTTTATTTTTAAAAATCCATGTATGAGTTGACTCATGAAGTTCAACTCTGTTGTTGTGGAGTCAGTTGTGGCTGAAAGTATTTGGTAAACTATAAACTGGACTTTATATATAATGACCATGATAATTAATTTTACAAATTAGATTCATTACTGTCTTTGTTTATTTTGTACTGCTATAACAGAATACCTGAAAATGGGTAATTTAGAAAGAAAAGATGTTTATTTAGCTCACAGTTTTGCAGCCTGGAAAGTTTAAAAAGCATTGTGTTGGGACAAGTGTGGTTGTTCATGCCTATAACCCTGGTACTTTGGGAGGCCAAGGCGGAGCATTGCCTAGGAGTTCAAGCAGCATAGGGAGACCCCATCTCGACAAAAAAAAAATAAAAATCAGCTGGGCATGGTGGCACGTGCATGTAGTCCCAGCTACTTAAGTGGCTGAGGTAGGAAGATTGCTTGAGCCTGGGAAGTCAAGGCTGCAGTGAGCTGTGATCACGACACTGCACTCCAGTCTGGGTGACACAGCGAGACCTTGTCTCAAAAAAAAAAAAAAAAGCATTGTGCTGGCATTTGCTTGGCTCCTGGTGAGAACTTTTGTGCTGGGCCCAAACATGATGAATGATCAATGGGGAGGCAGACACATGCAAAGAGGCAAGACCCAAGGGGCTCCTGGCTGTGTAACAACCCACTCATGGGAACTAATCCATTCCTGCAGGAATTAATTCAGTTACCAGAGCAAGAGCTCACTCACACTACCACAGGAGAATAGCACCAAACCCTTTATGGGGATTTGTTCCCCCATGACCCAAACTCCTCCTGCTAAGCCCCACCTCCCAAGACCACCACACTGGGGATCAAATTTCAACACGCGTTTTGATGGAAACAAACCAGCGGTATCTAAGCCATAGCAGTTACAAATTCTGAGTGTGCAGTGACCTCATCTTGACAAAAAGCCTGTATTTCTGCCGTGACAACTCTTGGAAGAACCCATTACGTATTTTTTCTCTATGGTGCGCTTATGCCCACATTCTTATAATGGCCACTTTTATTGCAGACAGCATTTTAAAGGCCAGGAGGCTTGTTAACTGCCCAAATACCTATGCTAAATTAAAGGGTAGGTTTTTCTTTCCACAGCATGCACTCTGTATTAGTATGACTTTGCTATATAACAAAGCAATCAAAAATTCAGTGGCCTAAAATAGTCATTTGCAGTGTACAATTCTCTTGGTCAGTAATTTGGATTGGGTTCAGCAGAGTGGTCATTCTGACAAACTCACCCTGGGACCCCCATGCAGGTATGGTCAGTTGGCAGGCTAGCTTGAAGCCAGTTGCTACTGACTGTCAGCAATGCCATGTGTCTCCGGCATCTACCAGGCTAGCCTAGGTTTTTTTACGTGGAAGTTGAGATGTATACATAGCAAGAGGAGTTAAGAGCAGTAGCAGCAAGGCTTCTTGAGGCCTAGGCCCAGAAGTGGCAAAACATCATTTCTGACATAGTCTTCCATTGGTGAAAGCAATCTGGCCCAGATTCTAAGGGTAGATGAGTAGACTCCACCTTCTTAGGAGAGGAATAGCAAAGTCACATTGCAAAGGTGTGTGCACGAGAATCAGTGAGATTACTGTGGCCATTTTTGAAAATATGCTACTGCCCTGATCAATGACAGTTTTGGCTTAAAGATATTACATTTGAATATTCTTACTCTTTGATATTTAAGGAAGGTATAGCATTTGAAAAATATAGTTTGGGCCAGATGTGGTGGCTCATGCCTGTAATCCCAGCACTTTGGGAGGCCGAGGTGGGAGGATCGCCTGAGGTCAGGAGTTTGAGATCGGCCTGGCCAACATGGTAAAATCCTGTCTGTACTAAAAATACAAAAATTGGCCAGGCATGCTGGTAGATGCCTGTAATCCCAGCAACTTGGGAAGCTGAGGCAGGAGAATCGCTTGAACCCAGGGGGCGGAGATTGCAGTGAGCTGAGATGCTGCCACTTCACTTCAGCCTGGGCAACAGAGTGAAACTCTGTCTCGAACAAGAAGAAGAAGAAGGAGGAGGAGGAGGAAGAGGAGGAGAGGAGGAGGAGGAGGAGGAGGGGAGGAGGAGGAGGAGGGGAGGAGGAGGAGGGGAGGAAGAGGAGGAGGAGGGGAGGAGGAGGGGAGGAAAGAGGAGGAGGAGGGGAGGAGGAGGGGGAGGAGGAGGAGGAGGGGAGGAAGAGGAGAAGGAGGGGAGGAAGAGGGGGGGAGGAGGAGGAGGAGGAGGAGAAGAAGAAGGGGAAATAGTTTGGGAATCAAAATATCAAAATACATACAAGTTGTAGAGAAAGGGAAAATAAATCTGAGTTCTTCATTGATCTTTGCTGGCATAAAGCTTCATCCCTTGCCCACAGCTTACTCATATGTGCCCTGTGCATGGACTTGGCCTCACTCAACTGAGACTTCTTTAGGATTCCAGTCTCTCATGTGTCACTGGGAAATGACCCATGAAAGTTCTTTTGCTAGGGGATTCTTAAGCCAGGCCATTACATGGTCAGGTCGGTGAAGTCATCAGAGATGCTCAGGCCTTGCTGCTTACTGGCAATTACACGGTGCCCTGAATGAAGTTTGCCACGGAGGGAAAGTGGCCAGTTTTTATAGAAACATGAAAATATGAGACAATGCATAAAAACAGTAATATGGATGTTTTGTAAAGACCATAGAAACCTCTGATTTCTTAACCTAAATCAATTTGTTTCCCTAAATCCTCTGAGCAGTTTGTGACACAAGTATATTATCCATGTGGTTGTGCTACATAGCAATAGAAATATGTGTATATCGTTTTCTTTCTTTTCTTTTCTTTTTGTTTTTTTTTTTTGAGACGGAGTCTCGTTCTATTGCCCAGGCTAGAGTGCAGTGGCGCGATCTCGGCTCACTGCAACCTCTGCCTCCCAGGTTCAAGCATTCTCCTCCTCAGCCTTCCAAGTAGCTGGGATTACAGGCGTGTGCCACCATGCCTGGCTACTTTTTGTATTTTTAGTAGAGAAGGGGTTTCGCCATATTGGCCAGGCTGGTCTCGAACCCCTGACCTTGTGATCCACCCACCTCAGCTTGTTTTCTATATTCAATCAAGCAGCTCCTGAATGCAGCTCTCCATAGGAGACAGTAACAGCTGACACACAGCACACACTAAGTGCCAAGCACTCCTAGTGATTATACATGCTGACTCATTTAAGCCCATGACAAGCCTATGAGGCAGGTACTATTATCCCATGTACACATTTGAAGTTCACCCACTGGTTAAGTGACTTGCTGAATGCCTAAATTGTAAGTGACAGAGCTGGGACATGAACCCAGGCAGTCAGTTATGTTAGTGCTTGGGTTCTTAATAACTATATCCCACAATCTTTTGAGGGACATGTAACTTATATATATGGTGCCTTCTCTTAGCACAGATGTCCCTGGTTCTCACAGATGTCCTCATAAACAATGAGGCTTTTTATTATTACAGATCTTCCTTGGAGCCTGATTTAATTGGTCTAGGGCAGACATTCAAAGGCTAGTGAAGGATATAAAACATGGAATCAGCCTAAATGCTTATCAATGGCAGATTGGATTAAAAACAATGTGGTACATATATATGATGGAATACTATGCAGCCATAAAAAGAATGAGATCATGACACTGGAGACCATTATCCTTAGAAAACTAACACAAAAACAGAAAATCACATACCACATGTTCTCGCTTATAAGTAGGAGCTAAATGATGAGAACACATGGACCCATAGAGGGGAACAGTAAACACTGGGGCCTACTGAGGGTAGAGGGTGGGAGGACGGAGAGGATCAGGAAAAATAGTGGGTACTAGGCTTAGTACCTGGATGATGAAATAATCTGTACAACAAACTTCTATGACATGAATTGACCTAAATACCAAACCTGCACATATACCCCCTGAACTTAAAATAAGTTTAAAACACAAATAAAACATAAACAGAAGAAAAAAATGCAATGATTTTCTTTTTGAGGTGGAGTTTTGCCCTTGTTGCCCAGGCTGGAGTGCAGTGGCACGATTTTGGCTCACCATAACCTCAGCCTCAGCCTCCCAAAGCGCTGGGATTACAGGCATGACCCACTACACCCAGCTAAACATTTTAAAAACATAAAAATGAAAAATCTGATAAATGAGTTATAGGAAAAGTGCCACGGGCATTCAGGAGGAGAAAAGATTTTTCTGCCTGGAGAGGTGGGGATCTAGAAGGGCTTCATGGGGAAAGAGAAACCTGATTTGTGCTTGGGCAGATGAGACAATATATAAATATACAGAGTGATCACCTGTGGCTGAATGAACACCATAGAATGGCCCCTACCCATATCTGTGCGTTCAGCAGGATTCATTACTGGACCCTGCACCGTGTTGATCATAACAAGGCTGTAAAGAGCAAGCCTCTGTTGATGCTCCTTTTGTTTTTCTTTTTCTTTTTCTTTCCTTCCTTCCTCTTTCTCTTTCCTTCCTTTCTTCCTTCCTTCTTTCTCTTTCCTTCTCTCTTTCTTTTCTTTCTCTCTCTCTCTCTCTTCTTCTTTCTTTCTTTCTTTTCTTTCTTCTTTCTTTCTTTTCGACAGGGTTTCACCATGTTGGCCAGGCTGGTCTTGAACTCCTGACCTCAGGTGATCTGCCCACCTCGGCCTCCCAAAGTGCTGACATTACAGGCGTGAACCACCATGCCTGGCCCTTTGATGCTTCTTAACTATAACACATTTGAAAGTCACCTCAACAATCACTGGTATGAATTCCACAGGTATGTGGAAATTATTCATACAGAGTAAAATTGAAAATAAATGCCAGTTGTTTGTATTATGGCAGATTATATGTTCTATAACATACAGTTTACAAGGTATAACTATATACCTAATGAATTATCAATAAAATTCCCACTGAATGTATTAAAAGTTGGTCATTTAATTGGAGCTGGAGATATAGATTGAGAATAAAGTGGCACTTGCCTAACTTAGAACAAGCGTGCAAGAAAGGTTAATTGTTGACTGTTTGTTGTGGCGATGGGCTCCTTCAGAAGCTGGGATTGCTGAGTCATGTGGGCCTGTGCACTGGCGGCTGGCAGAAAGGTGAACTGGGGTCAGCTGTGGCTGCAGAAGGCATGCCTTCACTTCAGAAGGCAAACAGCTCAGAGACAACGCCTTTGGCTTTAAGTTGTTCTAGAAAGGAAAACTTAAACTCTAGGAGATTGGATGATGTAAGCACCAAGAAAGAATCAGATTTAGCACTCTGTAAATACGCATTATTAATTGTTATGGTACTCTGACATCATGATATCTGAAGCACAACAACTGAAGTCCCTGAAAGCCAAATTTGGTTTTATCATCATTTAAGAATTATGGAAGGCTAGATTTGGAAGGGGCCTTGGAGAGCTCTTAATCCAAACTCATTTTTTTCTAATTTTAAAGCTAACAGTTCCTCTGCATCTGAGGCAAGTTACCCAAGGTAGGATAGTAAGATGGTTTAAATAGAGATACAACATGTTCTTTTGGTGTTTTATTTTTTTTAAAATATCACCAAGTATTTTCTTGAGAGTTCTACTTGTCAAGCTTATAAAGCTGCTGATATTTAAACTTGCTTGCTATATTAACCAAATGCAAAGAAATGCGACGCAGCTGGTAAAGGAGAGAGAAGAAAGGGCAGGATCTTTCCATTCTCTTTCTCTTTTGGAGCTGCCTCAAACCCTAGGACAAATTATTAATTGTTCACTTAGCAATTGCCTATTGATTCTTACTATGACCAAGGTGATTTCAAAACACCAAAAGGCCCTGAAGAACTCACAATACAGCAAACACATTACCACATTACTACTACTACCATTATGATTACTGTCACTACTAATATGAGATATGAAGTATTAGATACCTGAAGAGACATATAGGAAATTGGAGGAGGGTTACAATAACAATGGTTATTGTAACAATAACAATGGTTCAGCTGGGCACGGTGGCTCACGCCTGTAATCCTACCACTTCGGGAGGCCTAGGTGGGTAGATTACCTGAGGTTAGGAGTTCAAGACCAGCCTGGCCAACATGGTGAACCCCGTCTCTACAAAAAATACAAAAATTAGCTGGGCGTGGTGGCAGTGCCTGTAATCCCAGCTCCTTGGGAGGCTGAGGCAGGATAATTGCTTGAACTTGGGGGACCGGAGATTGCAGTGAGCCGAGATCACACCACTGGACTCCAGCCCTGGGCAACAGAGCGAGAATCCCTCTCAAAAAACAAAACAAAACAAAACAAAACAAACAAACAAAAATAATGGTTCTAGTAGCAGGGGAGTCTTCAGGGAGAAGGTGTTGCCTGAACTAGTTTTGAAGGACTATGTTGGTATCACAGACATTTTAGGTAGGCCAGAAGAGGTGGATTTCCTAGCAATCAAAGATGCAGAGGTGGGTCTGCCACCAGAACAGACTGCAGAAGGGGGAACAGGGAGAGAGAATGCTGGGAAGGTTGACTTAGGGATAATATCCCATAGAGATTATTTATGATTTGCTTTCTAGCTTATGTAGTCTCTTCATGATAGAAAACATTTAAAAAATGTGAGTTTATCTATATAATCCATAATAGGGAACTCATTCAATAACATTTGAAAAATATAAAGATTTCAAAAAATAATAATTTTTATCACTTAATAACTTGCTCTATTTCTTTCCGGTATTTTTTTTTTTTCACAGACATGGATATCTAGATTTAAAAAAAAATGTTCTAATCATACTTAATCGAGTTTCTCAAACCCATGTTAAATTTTCCATGAGAGTTAGGTCCTTTAAGAGAAATTTATGTCCAATTACTGGATTAGTCTCCTTACAGATAAAAAGGCTCAATGAAAGAGATAAAAAGGAAGCTTTTTGCCAGATGCTGCTGTGAGAGGGCACTAATCTCTTCCTGTTTTTGCAGAGACATAGATTTGTTCAATCATGGGTGATCTTAGTTGGTGAGCGTGTTCCTTCCACACTTCCTGATGAGGTGGTGGGTCTCTGATTGTCAGAGCGGTTTGCCAGTCATACACACCATCACTCACTTCCCCATTCTTAAATTCTTAATTCTGGTTCCATTCTTGGTCCATAGAATATGTCTTAGCCTAGTGTTTCTCAGACTTTAGTATGTGTAGAAATTACCAGGAAATCTGGTTAAAGTGCGGATCCTGATTCAGTAGGTCTAGGATCGCCTAGAGATTTTGTATTTCTTCTTCTTTCCTTCCTTCCTTCCTTTCTTTTTCATTCTCTCTCTCTTTCTTTCTTTCCTTCTTTCTCTCTTTCTTCTTTCTTTCTTTCTTTTTTTTCTTCTTTCGTGGTGGGGGGATGGAATTACACTCTTGTTCTCCAGGCTGGAGTGCAATCTTAGCTCACTGCAGCCTCCGCTTCCCTAGCGGAAGCATTTCTCCTGCCTCAGTCCCTCCAGTAGCTAGGATTACAGGCGCCTGCCACCACGCCTGTCTAATTTTTTGTATTTTTAATAGAGACGGCATTTCGCCAGGTTGGCCAGGCTGGTCTCGAACTCCTGGCCTCAGGTGATCCAAAAGTGATGAGATTACAGCGTGAGCCAGCACACCCAGCCTGAGATTTTGTATTTCTAAGAAGATTCTAGGGGATGTTCTTGTTACTGGTCCAGGAGAAGCAAGGCCTTAGGGTACTTCCTTTTTCAAATCTAATCTGTCTTTTTGTTGCTTTCACACAAGCAAAATAAATTAACTTGTTTACAGCCTTTCTTCTGCAAATCTGTATAGATACCCTTTAATTACTTTTGGCAATTTATCATTGCCGTAAAATCGGCTGGGCGCAGTGGCTCATGCCTGTAATCCCAGCACTTTGGGAGGCTGAGGTGGGCGGATCACAAGGTCAGGAGATTGAGATCATCCTGGCCAACATGGTGAAACCCCGTCTCTACTAAATGCAAAAATTAGCTGGGTGTGGTGGCAGACACCTGTAGTCTCAGCTATTTGGGAGGCTGAGGCAGGAGAATTGCTTGAACCCAGGAGGCAGAGGTTGCAGTGAGCTGAGATCATGCTACTGCACTACAGCCTGGGCGACAGAGCAAGACCCAGTCTCAAAAAAAAAAAAAAAAAAAAAAAAAAAATCATTGCTGAAAAAGCTGAGACCATTGGAATTTTCATTCCTTTCTAGGTAAACGCTTTTTACCATCTGGATGCTTTGATGCTTAAATTAGGATTGTCGCTGTTTTTCTTTACTCCTGATGGGTGTAAGTGTGAATAGCTTGTCTTTGATTGTGTTTTGAATGCAGTGGACCTTTGGGCTTGCATACTCATGTAAAACTGGCACTCAGGAGAGTCTCTTTAATTATGCCCTCAACCATTGTTTCTGAGCAATCATCCTGCTTTCTTCCCAAGGGCCTTCATTCATTCTCAGGTTGGATCTCTGACCTGTCTTACATAGATCATTCTCTCTATTTAATCTCTTTATGTTATCCTCTACAAGCTAGAAGACATTCTCAAGTTTACCCTCTGTGTTACAGGCTAGATTTTCTTAGGTCATTTCTGCTTTTGGTTCTTTTCCCCAAAGTGGAAGTTAATTCTACTATTGCACTTTTATTTTTGTAAAAAACTTTTTTCAGTTTATTCATTTCCCATTTTAGTCTCAAATGTTGCCCGCTGTCTTTTCATGTTGAGCTTTCTTTCTATAATTCATGTTTTTGTTTCAAAAAGCAATGCCTTTAAGCTTTTAGAGAAAGAATGCCAAAACATTCTTTATTATTTTCTTCTGGTTCCTCCAGCAAATCTTTTCTAGAAGGTTGTTATCCCTTTGTAGCTCCAGGATGAGGTTCTATTTTCCCTTGTTCTGTAACTGTAATGGATACTTGTCATTATTTGCTCAACTCAGCGTCTGTATCCCCCTCCACACCCACCTTTCCATGTTTAGAGAATATTCCATTTTAATGTTGCAAAGCTTGCCTTCCATATAGAAACTGAAATGCTTAAAACTCACTTCCTAAGTCTTCCTTGTAATAAGGATGCACAGAGTAGGTGCTGCCGACCGGATGTTTATGTTCCCGACATTGACTAACACAAGTGGTTCAAGGAAACAGAGCAGAACTGGCCACCTCCAGTTTCCAGAGGTAACATGACAGCTATTTTACAGGCAGCACCCAGTGTTAGGGATGCTGGGGTTACAAGTGATGCCCGTAATCAGTAGTTGCTTTAAGAGTGACACCACTGGGCTAAATAGTTTCATTTCTGGTAGAGAGATTCTGAACCTGTTCTTTCATCTCAAAGTAGACTCTAGAAACTACTCAACAACTTTTTAGTAAATGATTTCCTACTTAGGTTGTCAGAGTCCAATTCACTTCATAGAACTGAGAATTCTGCCTGACACAATCAATGCATTTTAAACAGACTTCACCGTGGTCTTATTTTCTGCATACTTTTCTTCAAATGAGTTATTCTCTGCTACTTTGATACTGTAGACCCTTGATTCCACTCTATCTACTTAGGTCCTGGCCAAATCCATCCCCAGAAAACCAGATGTCATACTCCGTTTTTGGCTCAATTTTCTGTGTGTGTCTGTTGGTTGGGGCTGAGATTTCCTAGCTCTGAAAAAGTAGAAATAAATGGCTAATAGTGAAAGGGAGAGCTCCCCAGTAGTCTGCTGGATTCAGAGCTTGCCCAAAGGCCCAGAGCTGTAAAATTAGAAGAGTTATAAAATTAGATGTTACATACATGTCTATATATGAAGAGTTATAACATTAGAACCTACATACATGTAGTCACATGAGGGTTGACCCACAGGTGATAAGGCAGAGTAGGAGAGACCAAAGGCAAGAACTGAACTCACACAAGGTCAGTCCCACTGCTTAGAAAAACCATCCTAAGCACAGCTCTGGGCAGCCCAACACCTGCTCAAGAATCCTCCGAGGAGCTGAGTCCATATTCAGGATAGATTGCCTACTGCTCTGCCATACCCTAGTGCTTTCTCTGTTCCTTTCTTTGAGTAACCTCCTCTCTCCTTTGATCCAAATTTTGCCAGTTCTGTTGCCTCCTTCCTTATAAGGTCATTTTTTCTTATTCTCTCCATGCTATGCTCGAACCATAATGAACTATTTTTAATTCTCTTATTTTACAACAATCTTGAAATACAATTCTGTCTTTGCATGTGCTGTATCCTTTGCCTAGAGCACTCCTCATTGCCCTACATTTCTTCACCCAGCTAACACCTACTCTTCTTTCAGGTCTCATTTTACCTATTGTTTCTTTCTGCAAATCTTCTCTGCCCTCCTGCTCCTCAAGACCTATGTGTACCTCCAATGGGCTCGCTTCCACAACGCTCTGCCTCATTCTTACCTTAACACATAGCATTCTACAGTAACTGAATATATACATACTTGTTTAAATTTGTTTTTACTTCTTTATAACCTGAACTAGCATGTTACACCTCCTTGGCCGCATCTTATTCTATTTGTTCCTAGTATGTAGTTATGTATCTGTTTTTATAGTAGGTACTTACACATAATTGTGAAAGAATAAAAGAACAAAAATAATTCACTCCTCTCTTCACATCCATCGCATTTTAAAATACAATAACTATACCCTTTGTGTAAAGTATGCATATACAACTTATTAGCCTCTTTTTCTCATAGAGTAGAATCCATGATTTCATCAGGTAAGTATCATGTTCAGGAGCTTCTGCATTAATAGGTACTCAAGAAAGTTTATTTGAAGAAGTTCTGTGTTATAAGGTAACGAAAATGTCAATCACCCAAATTGGGCCACTTCTGAGGGTAAAAGGCAATGCTATTAATAATTAGCCTGAGAAAATAGTCATGATGTGGGATTGTCCAGGGCAACATGGATATACAGCACCCTATTTAGCTAGCAACACACCATTGCCAGATCATTAATACTTTTTAGATTTTAAAATTGAAGATTCTGGGTCGGGGGAATTTCTTGCATTATATACACTAAAAGGTCAAACTCAGTATGAAAGTTGATCATCTAACAGTCAAATATCAAGCAGTGAATCAGTGACAGGGATAAACTGCCCAGGGATTCTTAATTCTCTTATTCTTCATCCTGATGAATGCTGTTTGTCTTTCGATTAAGTGGAATGCATGGAAATTTAGATAATTTTTTGAACTGTAATAATTAGTCATTACAACATGGAAAGAAACAAATTAAATCTGTTTCTTCTTCTTACATCTGCCACGGTGATCAAACATAATCCTTTAATGTAATCAGAGGTAGGAATAAAATGTCAAAGCTTGTGCTCTAAAGAATTTAATTGCAGATCGTCCCAAAGCAGCAACTACTTTTCTTCCTTAAAGAAAAGTACTAAGAACATTTAGATATTAGTTCAGTAATCCTCAGTTTCAGAGCTTCGTACTGGAAAGTTATCTACATTCTACTTGGGGAAATCAAGGCTCAATAAATATTGAATTTAGGTCAGTTTGTGGCTTAGTAGATCCATTCTGAATAGGCTGACAAATTAAGGGTCTAGTAGACCACGGAAGAACACTAGGGGTTCACTTTGAAAGCAGTGGTGAAAAGACTGAGTGGGGGATAGGAAAAGCAGTGTCAGGAATCCTGAACCCCAATACCAGAGATTCCATACATTTGCATAGTGTTTACAGTTTGTAATGTACTTTTACATTCATTGTTTTATCTGCTTCATGCCATAATGGTACAGAAGAAGGTGGGACAGGGACGAGGATCTTCATTCTGTAGTTGAATGAATGAAGGAAGGAAGGAAGGAAGGAAGGAATAAGGCTCAGGGAGAGGAAATGACTCGTGCAGGATCACATGTTTAGAGTTAGGACTAGAGCCCAAGTCTCTTGCTTCTCAATCTGAGCATCTTCCCTGGGCTTACTGATGCAATTGAATGCTTCATCTCAACCACATCTCCACGGGAAACCTAAATAAATGTGACCAGTCCTTCTTGGAACTTATAAATGCCATCCAAGCCATTCAAGCTGCTTGTATTTCTGCTCAGGAAATCTTAAAGGGTTTCAATTCTTTCCTGCCTACTATGCCATGTGTCATAGGCAAAGAGAAAGCTTATAAACTACTTTGCTGAAAGGAAGCTAGATCTTTTAGCCAGAGAGCCTTTTCAGTGCCTCAGCTTCCAAGCGGTAGCCACCTAGGTGATCTGGAACAAGAGCGAATCAGGATTGAGAGGTGAGATATTAAGGTAGGATGGTGCTCTGTGAGTTAGCCTGATAAATGAGGGAATACCATGTACCTCAGTGGGATTTTGTAAGGTTCAAATGGAAGGTGAAACTACTGGAAGCTTTTTGGTTTAAAAAATCACATATGCTGGGAGCAGTGGCTCACACAGGTATTCCCAGCATTTTGGGAGGCTGAGATGGACCTCAAGTGATCCGCCCACCTTGGCCTCCCAAAGTGCTGGGAATACAGGTGTGAGACACCACCCCCTGGCTAAAAATGGGTATCTTTAAATGGTAAAATCAACAAGGTAAGAGAGCCATCCATGAAAAGCAGGTAAAGATGGTGAGAACTAGTGTAGGCAGGAGGTTCAGATCTTGCATCTCTACTCACAAGAACCCTGGTGCAGAGGACCACTGTTTAAATTGCTGCTTCTCGGGCTGGGCGTGATGGTTCACCGCTCTGATCCCAGCACTTTCGGAGGCCGAGGCGGGTGGATCACTGTGGTCAGGAATTCGAGACCAGCCTGGCTAACATGATGAAACCCCATCTCTACTAAAAATACAAAAACATAAGCCAGGCATGGCACACGCCTGTAATCCTAGCTACTCGAAAGGCTGAGGTAGGAGGATTACTTGAACCCAGGAGGCAGAGGTTGCAGTGAGGCGAGATCACGCCACTGCACTCCAGCCTTTGTGACAGACCAAGACTGTTTCATAAATAAATAAAATACATTGTTGCCTCTCTTCTGTCCCGGCCCACACATTGAATTTTGTGGGTAGAATCACCCAGACTTGACAAGTGATTAGAATGAGTGAAGGAGAGGGAAGTTGAGAATGACCACAAGCTGTGAGCATCCTCCTCACAAGGAGGCTGGGGTACCATAAATGCAGACAGGGAAGTGGGGGACAAAGCAGAGCCCAGGTGAATTCACGTTTGAGCCATGTTGAGTTTGATGATTCTCAAATAAAGACTGGATAACCTGTAAAAGTATGCTAATTTTAGTCCACAAACTCAAAAACAAGAAGCAAAAATGTGGAAATTTTCTGTAATTGGGATTATGCAATCAAAATTAAATTTATTCTGCAAAGTAAAAGAAACCTAGTCTCCTTTAATTTGAGGTCTATTCCATCCCTGGGAATGCACTAACACAGACCATCTCAGCTAGTTGGGTGAATAAAGAGCCAAGGGCTAGAAATATGGGTTAAGATCTCATTAAATATTTCAAAATAGTATTCCACCACAAACCATCTGGCATAGATTGCTGAGAAGATTCAAGGTCATAAAAAGAGATCACATCTTCCCAAATATGTGTTTGCTTTTTTCTTAGAAAAGCTGTTTTGTCTGTCTTATTACAGATACAGGGGAAAATTTAAAAGTGACATGTTTATTGTAAGGAAATTAGAAAATCTAGACAAGCAAAAAGAAGAAATAATTCTACCACTTAAAAACAACCATTATTATAACTTTAAAGCATATCCTTTCAAATCCTTTAAAAAAATACATCTATGCTTTTTCTCTGACTTTAAACTATCATGTAACCAAGAAAAATGAAAATATATGTTCACATAGAAATACATACACGAATATTCACAAAAGCATCATTCATTTTAGCCCCCAAACAGAAATAAGCCAATTGTTCAGCAACTGATGAATGGGTAGAGAATATGGTATATCAATACAATTGAATACTATTTAGCCATAAAAAGTATTAATACATCATGCTACAACATTAATGAACCTTGTAAACATGGTGAATGGAATAAATCAGATGCAAAAGTTCACACATCATATGATTGCATTTATATGAAATGTCCAGAAAAAGCAAATCTTAGAGAGACACCAAGTAGAGAAGTAATATTTGGGTCTGAAGATAAGAATAGGCAATGATTATAAATGAGTACAAGGTTTCATTCTGGGGTGATGGAACTGCTCTAATATTAGAATGCAGTGATGGTTATACAATTCCATAAATTTACTAAAAACCACTTCTGCCTAAACTGAATGAATTTTATGGAATGTAAATTATACCTCAATTAAACTGTGTATATATACATGTATATATAGAAGAGCTACAGCTAGAGAGAATATATGTATATATAGAGAAAGAGATTTAATAGATACATGTCATCCAAAACTGACCTAATATCTGCCGTGACCCCCACAGAGTCAGTGAGACTGTGGATTGTAGCTATGAATGAGGCAAAGCACATCCTAAAGCCTATCCCACATACCAAGCTCACCAAAAACTAGCAGACCTTCTTCAGCTCCATGCAACTTTCTAAAGGAACCAGTGAGGCCACCACGTGAGGCCTTGCTGCATACATCAAACCCTTGGACATTATCCTTTACCTTCTGCTTCTGTTGTTGTGTGAAGACAAAAGTGTATGCGCCATGTTTGTGTTTCCCCCAGTGGGTCCTCGGCTGTGTCTCTAGGCTCCTCGTTGCCTGCCCCATCACCATCAAAGGAAGCTCTCAGCAGCAGCAGTGCATTCAGCCCATCCAGTGGTCCATTGGGAGGTCTCAGCCAAGCTATCTCAACAGACCCCTTTCCTTGGAATTGGTATTATGTATTATCTTTGTTTTAGGATGTAGGGTAGGAACTGAGTCTATAAATATTTTTCTCAATACTGTATTCCCAGCTCTAGTAAGGCTAGTAGGTGCATGATAACATGTTGTCAGAGCAAAAAAGATAGCATAAACTGTCTGTTTTGTTGTTTGAGCCTCTTTGAAACTTTTCATTGGTAGAAACGCAAAAAGGACTAACGCTCTGTCTACCCTCATCTCTGCTACAAGAGACTGGCCCTCACTGTGAGACTGTTCTGCCTGGTCTCTGAAGATTCACAAGCTTCCAGGCACAATCATATCTCTTCTAAGTCCTGCACTTACCTGAGGTCAGAAACTGTTAGATTGGTACATGCAGCTGAGCTGGGATACACCAAAATACATTCAGACAATCCGATCCCGTGTTCTGGCAAAATGCAAATAGTGATAACACCACAGCCACTTACTAAAAACTGGGTAAAATTGTGCAGAAACCCTTGAGACAGATACAAATTATCATTTGTCCATATTTATTTGATTCCTGTAAGCCAATGAAGAAATTAGCTTGTGACACCAAAGACCTCGTATTTAATAAAGGGAGAAAACATTCATTTAGGAAGTCTGGTGATATATTCTTTTCATTTTACATTGAGTTTCTTCCCTCATTCTACAATGAGATGTGAAGAAGACAGTAAGCAAACCTTTTGTAATCTGTTTTATTTTATTTTATTTATTTTTTTGAGAGGGAGTCTCATTCTGTTGCCCAGGCTGGAGTGCAGTGGCACAGTCTCGGCTCACTGCCACTTCTGCCCCCTGGTTTCAAGCGATTCTCCTTCCTCAGCCTTCCAAGTAGCTGGGATTACAGGTGCCACCACCACACTCAGCTAATTTTTGTATTTTAGTAGAGACAGGGTTTCACCTTATTGGCTAGGCTGGTCTCGACCTCCTGACCTCAAGTGATCCCCCTGTCTCAGCCTCCCAAAGTGCTGGGATTACAGGTGTGAGCCACTGTGCCCGGCCTATAAACTGTTTTATTATCTTTAGTGTTGCATTTACTACAAGCCTGCCCTACTATTTACCATATTGTTTTTATCTCTTTGCAAAACGCTGATGCTCATTGGGCCAAGCTAGAGTCACTGTCACCCAGAGGCCTGGTTTGCATAAGACACTGGTAGTATAATCTTGGAAGAGACCTATGTTCAACTATAGAACAGGATACATAAAATAATTAAACTGTCATTTATGCTTAGTTTTTTCTGAAAAAAGATGACCTTAGATATCTTTTCAAATTTGGTTTATATAAACTTGCAAAATAACCATGGCTTTAATTTCATGTCTATTGTAACAGCACAACTATAGTATCAGAAAATTTATACAATTTATTTATGCTAAATGTTAGAAGGCCTAGAAAGGGCACACAGAGCACATTGTAACAAATGACCAATATTAGTCCTCTCTCTTTCCCCTTGCCCCTCCCGATGCCTGCTCAGAGTCATGGTCTAAAGAAACATGACCAATCTTCCAGAAAGACGGCATCGATTGTTTTGCTTTTCTATTGAAGATGAAGTATTCATTCATTTACTCTCTTACTGGGTAACAATTGGTTATAAATGCCAGGTACTGCCTCGGCTGCTGGGGGAAGAGAAATGAACAAGACATGAAGGCTACTATAAAGAATTCTATATTTGCATGGAGGAGATCAAACATGCTGATGACACATTGTAATGCATTGCGATAATGAAATGGGTATCTTTCTGGGAAAATAGAGACATTATTTTCATATTAACAGAGGGAGTTTAGAGAGAATGAGCAATGGGGTAGGGATTCCATGAGAAGGGGCTAGCTGGACAGGTAGAATCTGCAGTTTTGGAGATGGGCCTGGAAAGTCTTTTAGGTTCAAGAGGAGAAAACTAAATGTGCGAAAGCCCAGAGGCAGGAAGTAAAGGGACTGGTGTGTGTGTATGTGTGTGGTGGAGGAAGGGGTGTTGGAGGTACAACTTATAGCTGGAAAAGTCCATCAGGATTTGGTCATAAAAAGGAGGAAGGGGAAGCTTAAGGGTATGAACTTAATTTGGTTGATACTATTAAACTTTATCAATCCATTATCACACAGCTAATAAAGACATACTCAAGACTGGGAAATTGATAAAGAAAAAAGTTTAATTGACTCACACTTCAGCATTGCTGGGAGGCCTCAGGAAACTTATAATCATGGCAGAAGGGAAAGCAAACATGTCCTTCTTCACATGGCAGCTGGAGACAGAAGAATGAGTGCCCAGTGAAGGGGAAAGACCCTTATAAAACCAGATTTCATGAGAACTAACTCACAGTCACAAGAACAGCAGGGGGGAAATCCCCCCATGATTCAATTATCTCCACCTGGTCCCTCCCATGATGTGGGAATTATGGGAACTGCAATTCAAGATGAGACTTGGGTGGGGACACAGCCAAACCATATCAGGAACCTTTATAAGATTTGCAGTATGACATAGCGTACCATGCTTTGGGAATATGAATTTGATCACTGGGTAGAATGCAACATCAAACTGAAAATCTGGGAGAGTAATGGAGATCACCAAATCTAAGGAACTAATTGGATAAGGAAACTGAGAATACAGAGGCAGTGACTTGCCAAGAGGTTGCACAGTAACTTAGGGTAAGGACCAGAAACAAACATTTCTCTCTTGTGTCTCTCCCCATGCTAGTCTTTTTTTTTTTTTTTTGAGACAGACAGAGTCTAGCTAGAGTGTCAATTCAGGCTAGAGTGCAGTGGTGTGATCTCGGCTCACTGCAACCACCGTCTGATGAGTTCAAGCAATTCTTGTGCCCCGGCCTTGTGAGTAGGAGGGATTATAGACGTGTGCTAACACGCCCGGCTAATTTTTGTGTTTTTAGTAGAGACAAGGTTTCCCATGTCGGCCAGGCTGGTCTCAAACTCCCAACCTCAGGTGATCTGCCCACCTCGGCCTCCCAAAGTGTTGGGATCATGGGCGTGAGCCACTGTGCCTGTTGCCCATGCTAGTCTTGATTGCTACTTCCAAGGCTGGGCTCCTCTCACTTTCCTCCGCCTTTCTGTTGGTGTGCTTGCATTCAGGCCCCATCACTTGAAGTTATCTGAAAGAGAAGGTTGAGGACTCCCAAGGTAAAAGGCAACCTCTGCAAACAGAGATAAGCATGGAGAGGTAAGATGTGCTTGGAAAACTACTAGAAAGAGGGTGGGGGGGGGGGGGCACGTGAAGGCCTGGAAGAAATGAGGCTGAAGGGACAAGTATGTGCCACATTATGAAGGTCTGTGCAAATCTTACCAGAGGCATTTGGCCTGATGGCTTTTAAGCTGTCAGAGGCAACAGCAGACTGGCATTTACCTTGTATCACCCATGGCCCTCTTATTCTTATTTTTCTAATAGACTCTTCAGAACTTATCCTCTTGGTCAACTACAGGAGATCATAAGTTCCCTATGCTGGAGTGTTCAAACTGAGGGCAGATGGTCACTCAACAGTGGGTGAGTGGGTTGCCTTGCCAGGGATCAGGGTGGAATCTCAGCTTACCTACCCTCAGCTAAGAGCTTACTTAGCTCTTAACACAGAGCTAGTACTTAGCCCCCGTGGGCTTTAGTTTCTTCATGGATAAATAAAAAAATAATAATGCCTACCTCAGAAGGGGTTTTTTGAGAGTTAACTGAATTTTATATGAACAATTAAATATATGTTAAATACATAAATATACATAAAAATACATAAATATTGCCTCGCACTCCAAAAAAAGGACTGGCTTGAGCTATACAAAGGCCACGTGCACAGGGCCGTAATGGATGCAGACAAAAGGCAAGACCCAAGCCCTGCTTGCCTAAAAGTCTTTTGTGCCATTACTGAACCCATGAAAATGCTGCTGCTATCCTTGGACCAAATGACCCCCAACTCCACCTGAAATTCTGTGCTTCTTTTAGCCTCTGAATTGGTAAACCAGTATTTTTCTAACACTGAGTCTCTAAATTTATACAACCTTCCCATTTTGTGCAAGCCCCTGCACATAAAAAGTTGTCACAGGAGGTTGAAAAAAGTAAGAGTACGAAAGAAACCAGAACAGGAAATGGGAATGAAGCTTTTGGTGGGGTTAGCACGAATGACAACACTGTATGTGTTCACTAAGCATTCAGATTATTACTTTGGTGCTTATACTCCTGGAGAGTTCCTCATGAGCCAAAATTATCTTTTGAGGTTAACTTTACATGATGCTCGTGCTAACACCACGCTCACCATGTTCACCTGAACAACTCACATACATTTCAGGAGAGACAGTGATCGTCCACAATACACCCATACAACAGTTTCAACATAATTAGTAGCATTTCTGGATCCAGCACAGAACTCTTAGAATGTATATGATGGAATAAATGAACAACCCTAATTACACCTTATTAAATCTTATTAGTCCTCATTAGGACCCTATTATTCTTTATAAGTGGGTTACTGAAGGAAAAAAAAAGAAATGCCAGTCAAGTCTCGTTATATTCTATGAGTTTTGGGGTAATCCATTTTTACTTCATGTGACACTGAAATTCTTTTCATACTAAATAGTAGTACTCAGAATGTGAGTATGCTAAAACGTTTGAGTGAACTGTGTTGTAATAGGATCTGACCTTTTTTAAATCTCAGAACAAAATCTAAGAGCTCATATCTCCCATTTCAAACTGTGTTAGTTGTAAAGAGAAAAATATTTTATTATTCTGTAAAATGAATGGTTACTCTCTGCCTTGTCTCTCTGCTACTGTGTTCATTTTTTTTTTTTTTTTAACACATTGTCCCCCTCTGTCTCCCAGGCTGGAGTGCAGTGTCGCAGTCTTGGCTCACTTCAACCTCCCACTAATTTTTGTATTTTTAGTAGAGACGGTGTTTCGCCATGTTGCTCAGGCTGGTCTCGAACTCCTGACCTCATGTGATCCGCCTGCCTCAGCCTCCCAAAGTGCTGGGATTACAGGTGTGAGCCACCACGCCCCACCGTGTTCATATTTTTGTATGTGTACATTAGATAGTTGAGAGGAACAGGGAGGTTAGGTAGTCTTACTCCTGAAATGTCTGAATTCAAACACTTATTAAGCACAAGGAAGGTGCTTAATAAATCCAATAACATGTGTTTTCACATTTATTTCCTTAATTCCTGGTCAAAAGAATCCCACTTAAATCCGGCCTCAGAAGAACCACTTTTTGGAGTTTTTATGAATAGGTGGCTCATGGTGTACTCTCAGCAGTTACGAATGGAATTAGGTCCTGCTAGAGGTCAGGGCCAGGTATGGAAAGATCAAGGGATTAGTCAGGAGACCTAGATGGGAGGAGGGGGAAGTCAAGTGCTGGGGCAGTCAGTTATTTTGTGTTGGGCAAGTAAACGTTCCTTAAGTTTTTGCCTGAAGTGTAAAAGCGGGACTACGCTTTGTCCTAAATCACCTGAGGATACAATAACCGTATGAGAAACTGCTTTCACGATATGCTAATGTGAGGGATGATTTTAGGTATTAATAGGAGAGAAGCACAAGGAAAGGACGTCTCAGGCATGGAGTGCTTTCCAGGCAATGACTGCTGCACGTCATAATCCCCTAACACACTAAGTGGTGGTTCTCATCTGCGTTCACACTTACAGATGTCAGAGGAGGAAAAAAGCCAACTCAGACCTTCCAATAACAAGCAAGTCTGTATTCAAACCAGTTCACCCAGTTCGCAGACTTTTTTGAAGCTATAAGCATAGAGTAAGCTTTCTGGGCAGGGCTCAGAAGTAAACTTTAAACTCAGGGATTCATTTATTTGAGCACAGAAGTTGCCCCGAAACAAGGGATTGTCATTGATATTCAGGGCTCACCGTCAACAAGGACCTTCCAGGAACTGGCTCTGGGCCAAGAGCAGTATAAATCACTGGGTGGTCCGCGCAGCTCCCGGACATCTAACCTGGTTCAAGCTTCGGGGTCAAAAGGGAGCCAGGGCCCTTCCTGGAGGCGGAACCCGAGCGGGAGGCAGAGCGCCTGGGCCCGCTCCTACATCTGTTGAGAGACAACCCTGCACGAGTCATTTCTCTTCTGAGAGCTTCGGTGTCCTCACGTGCCAAGCGGACGGGTTGGAAGTTGGTCCTTGCCAGCTGTGACACCTTGTAAGTTTTGAATCTTGCTGGGAATTCAGGGCGGGGCTCACGAGGAAAATCTTGGAAGGGGATTTCATGGCTGGATCTCTTCCACTCAAGCTCAGTGCCCTAATTTGACGCCTTAATAGGAGCCTCAGGTTTTCCCGTTTCTCCTGGAGCTCCCTGACGCGGCCGCTTCCTCCTACGTCTCCTTCCTCTTCCTCTAGCAGAGGCAAAGTCTCCACATCTCCCTCTTTCCCTTCCTCCTTTGCAAGCTCCCTGCATTCCCGCGTCTCCTCCTCTTCCTCCCAGGAAATGCAATGCCCTCCGTGCGCCCACCTTTTGGCAAAGCCACCGCCGGCTGCGGGTTTCCCCCTCCCCCGCCAGGCGAGCTCTGCGCGGCGGCCCAGCGGGCACACGCCTTCCCATACCTTACATGGACAAATGCGTGCAGGCAAAGTCAGGAATTCAGGCCCCTGACGTCAGCCTCCAGCGTTCAGGGCACCGCACTGGAGACCGAGGGGAGGGGGTGGGGACGGTGGGGGAGGAAGGAGGGGGAAAGGCACCAACCAGCAGCCGCTCCAGCCCTGCCGAAGTTTCACTTTTTGTCTGTGGGTTCGTTCCCCGGGTCCCGCGCGAGCTTTCCCGGGATAAGTAGCTTTAGCGACCGGGGGAGAGCCGGGCGCTGCAAGGTAAGGGCTGGTTGCACGGCGCGGGGCCCGGGGCGCGGGGCGCGGGGCGCGGAGCGCGGGCTGCGCGCTCGAGGAGGACGGTGCGGGGCGCGGGGCCGAGCCTGTCGGGGGCCGGGGACAATGGGAGGGGGAGTGCCCGGGTACCTCCTCCTCTGCCTCTGCCTCCGCCTCCAGCCGCCGCCGCCGCCGCCGCCGCCGCTGTCGCCCCGGCTGCCTCCTCCCAGAGGTATTGTTGCAAATCCTTCCTTCCCCTCTCCCCTCCACCCGCGGGCGCCTCGGGAACCCCCGGCCCTCCCCCAGCGCGAGCGCCTCCGGGGTGGCTGAAGCGCGGGGCGCGCGCCCTGCTCTGGCCTGGCCCGCTGTGCGGAAGTGTCCGCCGCGGCCCAATCACGGGGTGCACGCCATGGGGGAGGGGGGGCGCAGAGTTTTTCCGAAAGCGTCGACCCCAGGCTAGGCGGGGTTGGAGCCTTGCGCGCCCCCTTCCCGGACTTTTCTGGGCGCCCAGGGGGCGGGGCCACGCCCATCCGCTTAGAGCTTTCGCGGAATCGCAGTTGTCACCGCGGAAAGGGCCTAGACCCAGCCAACCAAGCCCTCCCATTTTTACAGTTGGGGCAGCTGAGGCCCAGAGAGAAGGAGGGTCGCCCCCAGGTAATTTACTAGAGGCCAAGCCGTAATTCAAATAGTTGGCTCCGGACTTGAGTTCGCTTTCTCTAAGCGTTTCTTTAGCACCCTGTGTGTGGCAGGCACTGAGCTGGGTGTGTTGGACGTTGCCCTCAAGGAATTCTCAGCTGAACCTAGGAGTCAAACCTGGCCCAGGGTGGAAAGTGCCAAGTGCTCGAGGAAAGGTGTAGACAAAGTTAAAGGAAGTTGCCGGGAAGGGGTTTGATTTTCTGGTCCCTGGGACGGCCCTTTGGAAAGTCCTGCACTTAATGGGGCTTTTGAAGGATGAGGAGTTTCCTGAGGCCAGCCAGCAGCTTGGAGGAAGACATCTTTTCCAGGGAACTGTGAGCCAGAGAAGATGAAGTAGTGTGGGAAATGGAGATGAAAGTATACGTGTTCTTTAGTTGGAGGCAAGAGGTTGGGGGTGGGGAGGTTGTGACGTGAGCTAATCAGTGGAATTGTGCCTGGGTGCTTGGACAGGGCAGGGTCTTTGGAACCTCAGAGTCGTAGGAGGACCGAAAATCTCTCTGGCAGCCCTTCCCTTAGAAGGGATCCAGTTTTCCCTCCCCCCAACACAAAACAACCAGTGAGAACTCAGGGTCTTCTCTGAGCGCTTTTACTGGTACCAAACTCACTTTACTGTGTTTCCAGTCTCCTTTCTCTTTCTACTACTTCCCCTTTTTCTACAATTCTTGCCTTTCCTGTAAAACTCATTCTCACTTAGGTGTTAGTGACTTAATGGCTTACCTTTCACTGCATATGGGCATTTTAAGAAAGCCTAAAGTGAAGAAAGGGAAAGTATGGATAGGCACCTTTAGAAAACATCTAGCTCCCTTTCTATCCTCCCGGACCTCAACTCTTATACATAGAATACGCAAAGGTGGTTGCTACTCCTAGAGCCTATGGTGAATCATGGTGGACAGTAAGGGGCTAGGACACCCAGTAGGGCTTTCTCCACCTCATCGCCAGTTTTTGTGCTTGCATAGTTCCTGCCAGAACCAGGGTGCAGTTAAAAGAAAGAGTATGTGGGCTCGGTGCAGTGGCTGACGCCTGTAATTCCAGCACTTTGGTAGGCTGAGACGGGCGGATTGCCTGAGCTCAGGAGTTCGAAACCAGTCTGGGCAACATGGCAAAACCTGGTCTCTACTAAAAATACAAAAAAATTAGCCAGGCATGGTGGTGGTTACTTGTAGTCCCAGTTACTCGGGAGTCTGAGGCAGAATTGCCTGAACTTAGGAGGCGCAGGTTTCCGTGAGTCAAGATCATACCACTGCACTCCAGCCTGGGCGACAGAGGGAGACTGTGTCTCAAAAAAAAAAAAAAAAAAAGGTAAGTGTGTAGTTTTGCATTTAATTTCTGCAATGCAGCCCCCAACCCCAACACCCAAGCCTTTCTAGTCTAGAGTGTAGGCTCCAGATGGGCTTTTCCTAATCTGAATGGTAGGGGTAAAAGCCTGGGGCCTTAGGGTCAGGCGATTCCCCCAGAGGCAGGCTCTCTGTAAGCAGCATGGGCTTAGAGTTGGTTTTGAGTGTAGGCAGAGGGAGGAGAAGCCAAGCTGATGAGCTGATTGCTATGGCTGGGACTTGAGTAGGATCTTCCTTGGAATGACACATTCTGGTGAAGACAGTTCCAGGAAGCAACGAACAGGAGAGGAAACTTGGTTGTAAAGGGCCTTAAAAATGCCAGGCTAAGGAGTTTGGATATATCTTAAAGTCATCATTTGATGGTTTTGAGCAGGCTGGGACATGATTTAGAGGGGGAGGTACTGGGATTGGGAAGCCTCCTGTTGCCCAGTTCCAATGAGAGAGGTGATAATTTGGCCTAAGAATATTATTGGCTGGGTGCGATGGCTCACGCCTATAATCTCAGCACTTTGGGAGGCCGAGGCAGGCGGATCACCTGAGGTCAGGAGTTTGAGACCAACCTCGTCAACATAGTGAAACCCCATCTCTACTAAAAATACAAAAATTAGCTAGGTGTAGTGGCATGTGCCTGTAGTACCAGCTGCTTGGGAGGCTGAGGCAGGAGAATCACTTGAATCTGGGAGGAGGAGGTTGCAGTGAGCTGACATTGTGCCATGGCACTCCAGCCTGGGCAACAGAGCAAGACTCCATTCCCCTGACCCCTAAAAAGAATATTATCAATTGTTTCTTGTTGATTTACTTGACATAGGTTACTGAGTACCGATTATGTATCATTGGCAAATATGAAAATCTTACAGCAGGTTCCTGTATTTTATTGAGACAAGTAAGTTGTATCTAATCAATTCTAAAAGACACTTTTTTCACATTTTAATATCACTGAAATGCGGTTGTCTTATAATCACAATGTGCCATAGTTGTGCAGTTTTTTTTCATTCTAAGTTGGTAACGGCACATCTTATAGTCAATGGCTTAAATTTGATAAAATTGTTAATCATGTCTTTCATGACTGAATAGTGCTTTGCACTTTATAAAACACTTTCCAATCAGATATTCCATTTGAATCTCAAAGGTCCCCTGAGAATTAGATCTAGTGCTGCTGCCACCTTCATTTTAACTCTTGCCCAAGGTCACATAGCTAATTAGAGATGTGCTCAAAATTACAGCCCAGAACTTTTACATCTTGGTGATGACGTGTGACTTTACCCTGTTGTGGAGCTGGCATGGGTTAATTGTGAATGGGGCAAGAGTTAGATCAGATTTGATTTCAGAACTATGCTTGAGATGCTGGAATGATGGGATTTTGTACATGGGCAGAGCGTAACTTGTGAGAACACGGCAGGCAGCCCCCTTAGCCCAGGGATTTGCTGCATTAAATAGAAGAAAGACAGCGAGATAGAAAATGGTAGGTAACATGGTAAAACCATGGGTTGGAGCCTGCTTACAGTGAAGCAGAAACTGGCTAGCCCCTGAGAGTACAAAGATGAAGTGTACATGGTCCCTGCCTTTGAAGAGCACACAGCTGTGTGGTGTGTCTGTGTGTGTATGGGGTTGTGGGGGGGGAAGGTAGAGTGGGGCGTGTCCATGTAGTAAGTGCTTTTGCAGGGTGAGTTTTGGCTGCTTTTCAGTGAGAAGGCTCACCCTCAGGAAAGCCATCATAGAGTGGGTGGTGTCTGAGCTGACCCTCTAGGATTGAGTAGGAGTTGTCCAGGTGGAAGAAGGACATGTGAGAGAGGGACCTTTTAGCAAGATAGTAGCAGATGCAGATGCAGGGAGAAGGTGCTTTATTATCCAGGCTGTGTTTTGAATGGCTATCCATGAAGAGGACAGTGGAAGGAAAAAGAAGAGGACTTTTACTTTTTAATAAGTAAGATTTAAATTAATCTCAATAGGGGCCTTTAAATGGTTTTGTAGAGATTCACAGGAGAATAGGCTGGGCAGGGGCTCTAGAGTCATCTTTGTGGGAGTAGTTATTTAGATGGTAATGCAGGAGGCATAGTACCACTTTTAGTCTGAGTGAATCTGGGACTTGACCCTGGGCGGCAATTAGAGGCTCCAAGCTGAGTATATTCATTGGTGGGTGGAACTTTCCTGGAATATGGCTTTGGAGGGCTGTGCTTTGCTTGAAGAAACTTGGTAGAGGTGAGGAAGGAGAAGAAATAATCATGTTCCTGTATACAGGAAGCTAGTATTTGGGTGAAAATCTGTTGGCTTGAGGAGGCATATGAGGAGGAGCGTGAAGGCGAGGGGAAGGGTGGAAAGATTTCAAGTGTGTTGTGGAGTCTGCTGTAGGTTGCCTGGAGGCTTGGAGGAAAAGCCAGGTGCATTCTTTATTTTTTTATTTTTATTTTTAAATTTTATTGTTATACTTTAAATTCTGGGGTACATGTGCAGAACGTGCAGGTTTGTTACATAGCGTGCCATGGTGGTTTGCTGCACCCATCAACCCCTCATCTACATTAGGTATTTCTCCTAATGCTATCCCCTCCCCTAGCCCCCCCACCCCCCAACAGGCCCCAGTGTGTGATGTTCCCCTCCCTGTAACCATGTGTTCTCCTTATTTAACTCCTACTTATGAGTGAGAACATGTAGTGTCTAGTTTTCTGTTCCTGTGTTAGTTTGCTGAGAATGATGGTTTCCAGCTTCATCCATGTCCCTGCAAAGGACATAAACTCATCCTTTTTATGGCTGCATAGTATTCCATGGTGTATATGTGCCACGTTTTCTTTATTCAGTCTATCATCGATGGACATTTGGGTTGGTTCCAAGTCTTTGCTGTTGTGAACGGTAAGGCCGGTGCATTCTAAATGTTGGTCACATCAGTGAGATTGGTAGGTGGATAGGCAGCTGTAGGGTGAGTGGGATTAATGCTTGGAAGCAGATAAACCACAGAGTTGAGGCTAGAAAATGTTTACTTTCCTATCATTCTTTTAAAATAGTAATATCATTTTAAAACATTTTTGAATACTTACCACCTGTTTATGTAATTATACTGATTCATTAAAATAGATTTTATGATTATCAGTCTCATTTTGCCGATGAGAAGATGAATTTGGTGAAATAAGGTTACACAACTGCCAGGTGACGTTGAAACTTCTGCCTGATTTTATAGCCTCTTCACCACTCTTTTCTATGCCTTCATGGATGAAAAGTTCAAATCAACATTGCTGGTCTGTGTTCTTCCCTGGAATTTAATTCAACCCACGTTAGGGGGCCCTAGTGGGATCACAGCTGGGGATTCACATGGACAAATAGACTTCTCAGTCACACACTGGTGCTGTCCTAGCTCCTTTTTCTCTCTTAAGAGGCTACATTGGGTGTCGTTTCTTCCCAAACTGGAAAGTTCTAGCAAATCATCTGCCTCTCTCAACAGAGCCCCCTCCCCAGTCCCTTGTTGTGATAAGGATGTGATTATCCTTGTAGAGAGGCAGTTGGGGTAATAAAGTAACAGTGATGAGGTCTCGCTCTCAGTCATTGCCTTTGATCTTATGGCTCCTGTAATGGTGCTATATGTTCTCTGGTGCTAAACCTTGTAGCTTCTGTGTCCTCTAGGATAGCTTCCTGACTCAGGGCTCTGAGAGATCACCTATAATCCTTCCTACCACCTACCTGAGTCAAGCGGGCCTTTTATATTTTGACAATCCACAGATAAAGGCATTAATAGTCTCATTATTGTGTGGTGAGAGGAGACAGAGCCCAGGATGTTCAGGAGCTGTTGAGTGAATGAGCAGTGTTTATGGTTGCAAACACGCATGCATCACCACTTCATCTTACATATTTGCTCGTCTGCCTCCTCTCCACTTTAAAATAAGCTGCTTTGAGGATTACAGTGATGTCTGCCTGTTGGTAGTTGTATTTCCAGTGCCCAGAAGAGTGCCTGACACATGGTAGGCACTCCAGAAATACTTGCTTGATGAAGAGAGGGAGTAAAATAGCTCGCTGCAGCCACAGGATAGCAATCATGGGGGAGGGGGACTGTTTTTACTGCCCCGGAACCTTGAGCATGTTGCTGCCACCACAGGTGGCACTGGGCAGTCCTGCCAGCAGAGTGCAGCTTGGGGGGACTGGAAGTGTGGAGTTGAGGGTTGTGAGATTACCTATGCTAAGGATAATTGCAGTTGTAACTGCTCTTTCACTTTTCCCTCACACAGACAGGTGGTCTCGAACATTCCTCTGTTTTCTTTTCTTTTTTTTTTTTTTTCTGAGACAGAGTTTTACTCTTATTGAGCTTTTCTCTTGTTGCCCAGGCTGGAGTGCAATGGCGTGATCTCAGCTCACTGCAACCTCCGCCTCACAGGTTCCAGTGATTCTCCTGCCTCAGCCTCTCAAGTAGCTTGGATTATAGGTGCCCACCACCACATCTGGCTAATTTTTGTATTTTTGTAGAGATGGGGTTTCACCGGTTGGCCAGGCTGGTCTTGAACTCCTGACCTCAGTTGATCTGTCCACCTTGGCCTCCCAAAGTGCTGGGATTACAGCAGTGAGCCACCATGCCAGGCCCTCTGTTTTTCTTAATCCAAGCCTTTTCATATGCTGTTTTCTCGACCTGGAGTTCCAGCCTCTCTGTCTCTGCTTGTTGTAAACCTATGATTCTAGGACCAAGATCAAAATCCGCCTTGTGCCATGAAGCAACTTCCAGACTCCTTACCCCTTCCAACCCACACATATCTGTGATCAGATACAACTCAGTTTCATGTATTGAGTTCAGTACTTGTGTACAAAGCGACTACTGTATGCCGGGCAGAAATGCTAGATACTGGTTACAAAGGAAACTGAGATAGGCTCTGCCTTCCAGAGTCCTCATTCTATCATTGGAAAGAAACTGAAAGAGAAGATGCTAGTGTCCTAATAAAGTGATGAGCAAAGAGCTAATGAGAACACGGAGAAAGGAGTGACCAATCATCTAGAAGAACTGGCAAATGTCTACAGAAAAGAAGACACTGGGTTGGGTTTTGAGGAGTGAATAGGAGTTTACATGGTGGACAGGAGTGGAAGAGCTTTCTAGGCATAGGGACCTTGGTATATGTGTATAGGCCTGAGGCCTAAAAGTGTTTGAGGAATATAAATGTGTATTTGAAGATCACTGTGAGAGACGGGGGCTGGCTAGGGAGTGTTAGTTGGTAAAGGGCTGTTGGACCCAGCTAAGGATGATGGCAGAGGTGGGAGAAAGCAGGAAGGCTTTTATTATTTTTTTTGAGCAAACGAGGGCCTTGCTGGATCTGTATTTCAGAGAGCTCTGGTGGCAGAGTGAGGGCAGGTTAAGACCAGAGGCAGAGACCCAGCTTAGAAGACTGCTGAAATGTTTCAGGATAGGAGAAATGGGCCTGCGTCAGGTCAGCAGAGTAGGGAGGGAACAATGGATTCCCAAAGCTGTTTGCTGCTAGACTAATATCAGGTAGCTTAATTCCTACTTTTTTTCTTTCTGATTGTTTGACAGCTTATCAGTCTTGGCTGGGATTTTTTTTTTTTTTTTTTTGTACACGAAAATACCAAAGTAGTCAACAGGAGAAGCAGCAAGCATCGACTGTGGCCTTCTTGGCCAGAATGATCTGATCCCTTGTACAGATAAGGAAACTGAGGCCCCAGAAAAGGGACAGACTTGCTCCATCACACCTGTGTCAGCTGAAGTGGAGTTGGGCCACAGCCTTTCCTCCCAGGCCAGCCCTGTTTCCAGGTATTTTTCATTCTCGATTTCTGCTATACCTCACACATTCCTTCCCCATTCCACCTTCTACCTCCAGGAGCTTCTCTGCTTTGAAGAATTGTAGGAGAGGACGTAACTTGGAGATCATTGTGTCTTAGGTTTGAAACTTGTGCTTCATACTGTGAAAGCAATTGGATTAAGATGGCTCCGTCTGAGTGTGTGTGGTCTGGGGATTTGTTTATGTTACTGCCGTGAATTGCTGCCATTGATGCTTGTTTGCAACAACCATGCTATGCCTCGGTGCTAACATCAAGGTTCCTTGCTTGTTGCAGCTCTTGCCCCTGCTTTCTCCCGTCCCCCATTAATATTTACTTATTTTTGCTTGCCTAAAGGTTTTTAGGAAATAGTCTTCGATCCATTACAAGGTAGATCCTCTTGTCTTTACCTTCCGTATTAAATCTGCCCATCACAATGTATCTCACAGAAACCATGAGTATTTTAGAGCCTTCACCGCACTTCTAATGTAGCAAATGCATTTTACACTCGTTTTTGTTACTTTGTTCCCAATTTTAATCCCAGAGAAAAACTGGCTAGATCAGTCTTATCTTGCAGATAGTGGTGAAGAGTTCAACAGTGATAAAACTTGCCTGACTGGGGCGCAGGGCCTCGAATGGCAGAGTGAGAATCAAATCCCCCTCTCCAAAATTCCTGTCTGGCTTTTTAACTTTTGCAAATGAGCATACTTGATGTGAACATCCCTGCAAGCCCTTTACACAGGTGAGAAATAGTTATTATTATTTCTCTAGTACAAATTAGCAGCATTAGCTGTCTATGTTCGAGGCTTTGGAAGGCAAGACTAAAAGTCAGATTTGGGACCGGGGGGAGTTCAAGGATCTGGGCTTCATCATACCAGATCATTTTGGCAATACCAGTGATTTTTGATGTAGGGAAAACAAAGACCTGTGTTTGGAGTAACCACAAACCCTGTGATCTCAAGTTCTGGAACATTCTTGAGCCTAAATTACCTTTCAGTGGAAATCCTGTGATATATCACAATGCGTTTGTGAGAATCAGGGGCATTTCTGTGGGGTACTTTGTCAACGGTAATGCAGTCTGTACATGTGGCCGATTCTGGGGTGCCCAGCAGGGCATCTGGCACACAGTGTTGACACCTTACTCTGCTTGTGAGGCTCAAGGGATTTAGACCCAGACAACTCCTAGTCCAAGTCCTCACTGGGCTGTTTAATAAGGGGGCTCCCCTAGGTGGTCACAGGCACTATTTGGTTTCCCCACGTATTCATTTTTAGACCTCTTATTAATGAGGTCACCACTGTTTAACATAGTGTGCCCCTAAAATAGGATGAGTGCCACAGACATTCACAGGCATTTCCAGGTTGTGCGGAGTGGTGATTTTTCACCAGTGGATGGCTGTGTAATGCCCCTTCTTCCACTGCCACCATCCCACCTTCTCTTGGGTTTTGTTTGCACTGTTTGTATCTGTTACCCATGGAGGGGTCTGCTTCTACTGTTGTGATTGCTTGTGTTGTGGCTTTGCGTCATAGCTGGAGATCCCCCTGTAATTCAAACAGAAAGCTGGTGTTGAAGGTGAAGCCAGGTTTTCAGAAACTTGTGTGGGAACCTTTCATGGGCTAGGTAAGCATGAGGATCAGAACAGGTCCGGGTCACTGACCTTAAAGGAGGATGCTTTGACCTGCCTCCAGCATGCACTTCCTGCTAAAGCCATTGTTAGTGTCCCTTAGTTACTCAGGCCACTACCCAGCAGCATAGCTGTCAACTTGCAGAGGACGTCAGTGTATCTGTAGTGTTGCATTTTACTCTCATAGGTGTCCTGATTTGGAGGATACATTATATGGTCACCTACTTATAGGTGAAAATTGAGTGAGGTAGTGTAAATAACATGTATAAGGCCAGGCATAAGGCAAGGACTCAATAAACATCCACTGTTTTGTTAAAGGAGGTGCTAGGTGCTCAAGAAATGTCTGCTGAATGGCCAGGCATGGTGGCTCACATCTGTAATCACAGCACTTTGAGATTGAGGTGGGTAGATCACTTGAGGTCAGGAGTTCAAGACCAGCCTGGCCAACATGGTGAAACCCCGTTTCTACTAAATATACAAAAAAAAAAAAAAAAAAAAAATTAACCAGGTGTGGTGGACAGTGCCTGTAATCCCAGCTACTCGGGAGTCTGAGGCAGGAGAATCGCTTGAACGCAGGAGGCAGAGGTTGCAGTGAGCCAAGATGGCGCCATTGCACTCCAGCCTGGGCAACAGAGTGAGACTCTATCTCAAAAAAAAAAAAAGTCTGCTGAATGAACTACGTTTATAGAAGTGGAATTTAAGTCTGTTTGAAGGGTATGTCAAGATTGTAAGCACTTAGTGTTTATGAGGGTTGATAAAAACATGTTAATGTATATCTATATTGTAAGAGAGTGCCATGGGAGAGGCACACGGGAAGGACTGGGGGACTTGTGAATCGCTGGAGTTTGTTGGAAGTGCTGGGACTTTGGTTAGACATTCAAGGATGGGAAGGCTTAGACCAGGATGCAGCAGGCAGCTGAATTGCGTGGCTACTGAGAGTTAAGAAATAAGATTGGTTCTCTGTTCATGTGTGTACTTTAGCTGGGTTCCTGAATCTATTATTTTCCATCCAGTGGCCCATCTTGATAATGATCTTTAGCTGTAACTGTGGAAGCCTAATGCTGTACTAAGCTCTGTGCCAGGAGGTCACCGTGGAAATTCATTTCCATTATGCAGAGTCATCTGCACTTGTACTTCCTAGTGAATTTCCACTGAAGATGGTTCTTGTTTAGTTTAAGGAAGAAAATAACTTGGTTGGCACCTGGAGCTTCTGTCTTGTTTGGTATGAAAACTAATCATTTTCAGGAAGTGCAATAAAGAGTTGCCACCCACAGGACTGGGTGTGCCCTGACTCATGGGAAAGGCAAACTCTGCAGTGGCCAGGCAGGTAAGTGACACCTTTTCTTAGAATGAGGTGAAAGATAGGTCAATGTTCCAGTAGCTGGTCATTTCCACTCTGGAAATCTCTCTTCTTGGTCATAGTTTAATAGCTTTACTTGCACAATCTTTAGGGTCCCAGTAGTGACAGCTGGACAGGACCCTAAATATAACATTCTTTCCATAAATTTGACACATTTGTGTATTCGTTTGATACCATGAGTTTGGTGCACCTGTGAAAGAATGAGTGATATGTTACTCTGGGTTTTGAAGATGGAAGCACGAATGCAGTGTCGTCTCTGCTTTCAGGAGGTCATATAAATAATCAAGACAGTTTGTAGAAGTATATGCAAAAAATATCTGAAAGGGCTAGGTGCAGTAGGTCACATTGTAATCCCAGCACTTCGGGAGGCCAAGGTAGGAGGATCACTTGAGGCCAGGAGTTCAAGACTATCCTGGACAATATAGCAAGACCCCATCTCTAAAAAAATAAAAATAAAAAAAATTAGCCAGTGTGGTGGTGCATGCCTCTAGTCCCAGCTGCTCAGGAAGCTGAGGTGGGAGGATTCCTTGAGCTCCAGCATTTGAGGGTGCAGTGAACTATGATCACACCACTGTACTACAGCTGGGGTTACAGAGTAAGACCCTGTGTGTCAGAAAAAAAAAATAGAGTCTGATGGCTCTAACTGGATGGTAACTAACTCTGTGGACCTAGGGAAAGTCAGATAAAGAGATTGCCATTTGATTGGGCATTAAAGGGTAAGTGGGAATTTGTTTGCTGGGCTGGGGGAGGAGAAGATATCTAAGTGGGAGAAATAACATGGATAGAAACATGGAGGTGAAAAAGTGCGTGGTGCCTTGAAAAACTGGAGTCATGAAGGTGGACTGCATGGTCCAGAGGCTATGGAGATGGGTGAGGGTCTACATTGAGAGAAACCTTGATTGCTGTACTGGGAAGTTGAGACTGCATTCTGAATGGAGAATCAAGTAGGTCAATGAGATGACTGGATCTGTGCTTTAAGAAAATAATCGTCTGTAGTGTGTGAGATGGATTGAAGGCGAGGGTACTAGAGACAGCAGAGCTGTCTGAGCTACTGCAGTAGCCCAGGCAAATGATAAAGCAAACCTGAATTAGGGTTGAGGCAGCAGATATGAGAGATGACTGACAGATAGAATAGAAGTCACCAGTCTTTTCATGTTGCATGAGAGGAGACTCAGCCCCGAAGAAATGACATGTGCAAAATTCATAGCCCTGGTCTCAGCGTAACACTGAGGTGATCTCATCCTCTGCCCAGTGTCTTAGATGGGTGACATGACATATGGCTTTTGAGAGAACTGTTTGTCAAGGAAGATCTCCCCTTTTTTATCTTATAAGGATTCCTTGACATTTCTTAATTCTGAATAAGATGAGATTGACTGTTTCTGGAGTTCTTGAATCTCTAATCGCTTGAGATATTCGAGCAGTGGCTGACTGGAATATTACCATGGAAGTTCAGACATGGGTTGAAAATTCCTCTACAAGGTCTCTAAGACCTATCAGCCCTGAAGTGTGTGTGTGTGTGTGTGTGTGTGTGTGTGTGTGTGTGTGTGTGTGTGTGTGTTGTGTTTCTTCTTGAGACAGGGTTTCACCATGTAGGCCAGGCTGCTCTCGAACTCCTGACGTCAGGTGATCCGCCTGCCTCGGCGTCCCAAAGTGCTGGAATTACAGGCTCTTTTTAAAAAATTTAATTCCTGGGAAAAGAGACTTATAACAATCTTATCTGGAAGTGCTTTATCTATTTGGCTCCTCAGGATTATTTTAGACAAAGGCAGAGTGAGTTAAAAATGGATGACTGAACTCTAAGAATGGTGGCAGGTAGTTCATTCAGAGTAGTGATGGGACAACCATTTTGTTGCCAATAAATTAGCACTCACTCATCTGGGAGACGTTGGTAGGCTGTGCCACCTTGCAAGATCCTGATCAAAACGGAATCCATCCACATAACATAATACTTATCTTCCTGTTGCCATTTCTTACAGGGCTTTACAGATAACCATGTGTTTTCCTACAAATTACAGGTCAATCGTACCAGTTGGCCTGGGGATGGTTATTATTATGTATCAGGAGCTTGAGCCTGGGAAAGGTTACATGACTTGCCCAGAGCCCAAGCAAGTTAAACATTGAACCAGGACTTCAGTGTTTTCTATTATAAGTTTTCTTCAGTAAGTTTTCTATTATTGCAATACCAAATTCTTCCTGTTCCCTGCCTGTGCAGATCTCTGAGCCAAGGTCTAGCTTTTGTTCATATTTATATCCCCAGCATCTACTGCAAATCCTGATATGTGATAAATAATGTAATAAATGTTTATTGAATGAACCTATGAATGAATGAATAATATGTGTGAAACAATAAATGATGACTTGAGTTTTAAGAATATCTTAAATTAAAAAACAAACACACACCACCATCTAATTGAGTACCTTCCTGGCACGTTGACTTTTCCTTACAGTTGTTACAGTTTTTGTCCCTTGCATTATGTGGTTATCTCTCAGGGATGTGGTAGAAACTACATGAATAGTTTGGAGAGCTAGAAGGTTTGGATTTAAATTGTAGCTCTGCTACCTGTTAGCCATATAATTGTGTGCTGGTTATTCAGCCTCTCTGAACCTCCAATTCCTCATCTGTAAAAGGATATAATAGTATCTTTTACATGATTGTGGAAGGAATTCCATGGTCAGTGTAGTAAAGCCTCAAAGCCTGCCATGTTGACTGGGCACGATGGCTCACGCCTATAATCCCAGCACTTTGGGAGGCCGAGGTGGGCAGATCACCTGAGGTCAGGAGTTTGAGACCAACATGGTCAACATAGGGAAACTCCATGTGTACTAAAAATACAAAAATTAGCTGGGCGTGGTGGTGTGTGCCTTTAGTTATAGCTACTTGGGAGGCTGAGGCAGTAGGATCACTTGAACCTGGAGAGGGAGGTTGCAGTGAGCTGAAATTGCACCACTGCACTCCCAGCCTGCCATGCAGTGCCACTGAAAAATGTTATCTTTGTGTGTGTGTGTGTTTTTTAGGATTCTCTGTCAACCCATTTGCTAATAAGGCACCCAGTGTCTTTTTCCTTTTATTTCTTCTAAGTATGACCTATGTAGACCTTAAATAAATATTTGCTGACTGGCTAAATAAGTTTTAAGTTATTTCAGAGGAGAATTATAGACACAAAAGTCCCAACAGTTTCTATTACTTTTCAAATAAATTGCCAGTCAGCCTCCAGAAAGACTACTGACTTGCACAGTCATTAACAATGTGTGAATCTACTTGTTTCTCTGTGCACTAACCAGCATTTAATTTTATAACTTGCATTCGTCTTTCCTAAATTAATATGTAAGAAATATCTTACTGTTTTAATTTAAATTTCTTTAATTACTAAAAACATTTCCCAAGTAATGGTTTAGTATTTGTGTTTCTTTTTATATGGATTGTCAAATGACAATATTTAAAAATAGTCTGGCTGAAGAAGCTTGATATAAAAGGGCTAAAAATTATTAGTGTTTTGACTTGCTTACATTTATTTATTTATGCATTCATTAATTCTCTCAGTCTTTAGTGAGCTACCTGCTCTGTGCCAGGCACTGTTCTAGGCACTGCACACACTATGAAGAAAAAAATAAATGAATAAAGACAGTGACTTCTAACCTCTTCATTTAATATGTGTGATAGTTGAGGCCTAGAAAAGTGAGGTTAACTAGTTAGAATACAGCTTGTTCAGTAGCAGAGCCAACCATTTATTTGAATAGTAATGATTTTAAATGTTTTGTGTCCGTAGCCTTTTAAACCATGGAGACCTCCTAAAAATTTCAGTATTGTGATGTTAACATCTCTAAACTGTGTCTACACTGAGAAATCAGAGTCCCGATTTTTGGTTTAGAAAATATGGTCACCTGGTTTGATCAGTGGAAATATAAATGGTTCCTAGACCTTGCTAATACTTAAGTCTAAATTCACTCTTAAATGAATAAACTTAACATTAAAATAGGATCAGAAAATGAATCCCAACCCAAGCAGTTTGGACCATTCATGAACCTCTTTTGATGTGTTTTTGGTAAACGAGAAGAACTGATGACATATTTCCCTATCAAATAAAATACACAATTTAGATTTAATAAGGCAGTTATCTTTAGGTAATAACAATTCAACTAACTTGCTGTAACTGTCTTGTTTAAAGTCAATTAAGAGCCTCATATTTCTCACTTGCTGGGTAAAATTTAATAGAACTTCAGTTAAGCATTTATTGCTTATTTAATTCAAAATTAAGTTAATCACCACAGTTGGTAACAACCACTGAGTATTTAATTAACATTCAGCAAACTATCTTATTAAGTCTAAATTAGATACAGACAGGTCTTGTTTATCCCCATCAGTTTGCAAACACCACTTCTCCCCCACCTCCCATCCAAGGGGCCTTTGGTTTTCCTGCAGTTTTCCTTTTTATGATTCATCATTTTCATTTCCTTCTGGTTAAGACTTAACGGGTGAAGAGGAGAAGAGGCAGCTTCTCCTCTTCTTCTATCATGTCATAGAAACTTTTGGTTTTGGGCCGGGCATGGTGGCTCATGCCTGTAATCCCAGCACTTTGGGAGGCCGAGGCGGGTGGATCCCTTGAGGTCAGGAGTTTGAAACCAGCCTGTCCAACATGGGGAAATCCTGCCTCTATTAAAAAAGAAAGAAAGAAAGAAATGCAAATTATTGTTTCTTTTAAACTAAATCTTATGAATTGCAAAGGCATTTCCAGTTGTTATACTTTTTATACAATATTATGATTATGATTCATTATTATTGCTTCCTTGTTCCCTTTGAGATCCAGAAGATTCATGTTTACAATGTTTAGAAACAATGTTAAAAAGATATCCAAAGTTTGTCACTTTATTATTACTGTTTGTTCTTAAAAACAAAAAAAAAAAGAAACTTTTGGCTCATAGTATAGATGAGAAACTTTTCCAATCCTTTCTCTTCTCTTCCATCCCATTCTATTACATTTCATTTTTCAAAAACTATTGAGCACATTCTCTGTGTGAGGCTTCTTATAATCACTAAGGAAGCTATGAAGCAGGTCATTCTGACATATTTGGTTTTATTTTGTCATCCTAGAAATGAGAGGATTGGGTTTAGTTTATCTGTGTAACACATACTGTAGGCTTGCAGTGTGTAAGGCACTTAGCTGAGTGTTGTGGATACACCTTGATTCAGACAAGGCCCCGGGTCCTAAGGAGGACACGGTCCAGTGTGAAAGCTGCAAAGTACTGCTGTAGGAGTATGAAGCTCCTTTGGAATGCTGTGTTTCTGTAAGACAGTATTTCCCGAAGTGTTAAGGCTGTTCTATTAAGAAAAGGGTCCTGTAGCCAAGAAAGTTTGAAAAAGTCCAAGTTAAACAAAATTAAGGAAATTTCAGTATTGCATATCTTTACCGTGGGATTTTCTGAGTGTTTAATAAACGAATGCACATTCTGACCCCCTAAATGTGTTTCCCAAAGTTATCTGATCATAGAACCCCTGCATCCTCCTACTCCCTTTTGTTTTTTTTTCCAGAGCATTTCTTGGGCTCAGTGATGCGATATCCTTTGGGGGACAGCCGCTGTGGGCCGTGGACCCTGGCCACTAGCCTCCCACAGCCCAGAAGGGGTAGTCAGACATCACCCTAGTAATATGATACAGGGTCAGAATTCTACTTTGTCTGAAAGTTGTGCACATAAACGGAGTGATTTTAGACATAGAATCTTTTAGCTGGAGTGGAGGGTATGTGATCAGGACAGCCTTTCCGCATGGAGGAGTGCTGGGTCTTGTGGGAGATAGACAGTGTAAGCAGAGAGCCCGGAGGGTTGCCAGAGAGTCACTGGGAACAGAATAGCTGTGAAATTCTGACATGGCCGATTTGATGGAGACTCGCTAACACATTGACATAGCGTAGGCCAATTTTCATTGTAGCCTGAATCTGGAGAGGTAAGAGGCAATGAATATTTTGGCACAGAACTTTCTGCCTTCAGCTTTGTTCCAAGTAAATGACTGTCCATCTGCAGAAGTGATCGTTGATTCACGTCTGTAAAACATTCTCATCCTTATGCTTTGTTTGGGACAGAGCCTATGTTGTGTGAATCACTCATTTATCTATTTATTTATTTATTGTGATGGAGTTTCGCTCTGTTGCCCAGGCTGGAGTGCATGGTGCGATCTCAGCTCACTGCAACCTCCACCTCCTGGGTTCAAGCAATTTTCCTGCCTCAGCCTCCCCAGTAGCTGGGACCACAGGCACGCGTCACCATACCTGGCTACTTTTTGTATTTTTAGTAGAGACGGAGTTTCATTATATTGGTCAGGCTGGTCTCGAACTCCTGACTTTGTGATCCGCCCACCTTGGCTTCCCAGAAATATAGGCGGGAGTCTCAGCTTCTACGTGAACAGCATCATTCTAGCCAGTTTAGTTTCCATTTACGTTGTCATATACCACTTCCTCCACCTTACCTTCCCCGCTAGCTTCTCTTACTCTAGTGAATAAGAATTGATCGTATTCAAAAACAAGAATATTCAAGATAAGCATTTTCCTGTGTCTTCATTTTTCATTCTTATTTGTCTGAACCATCTTTTTCATCTAAGGCGAGGTACTCTTTTACATTCTTCCTGGAAAGACATCTACTTCATTTAAAATAATGCTACCAATTTGCTCCTCTCTGGTAGCAACCAGCAGATGGAAGGTGCTAGATGAGGTGGCGGATAATCTACAAATCTGGTCCACCATATTATGGGAGCTTTCACCTAAGAGTGAATTCTTTCAGAGCCTCTCAGCAATACCTGTCTTGTTTTTCATATCTGTATAGAAAGGAAAACCAGCACAGAAGTAGAAGGAGCTGGGTTATGTTTCTCATTCCATTTTAGGCATGACTTTTTCTGAGTCTTAGCCTCAGTTTATCTATCTATGAAATGTTAGGGTTAAGCTATGTGTACCCCCTCAGGGCCCTTTCAACTAGAAAATGTTGAATTTTAACATTTACTAAATCAACACAAGCTGAAGTCAACCTGGACTGTTTGATCCTACGCGTATTTTTGAGCCTGGCAATATGAGGAAACATCTGCAGTGAACATAGCTCGTGCCCACACACAGTAGGCATTCCGTGAATATTGGTTCTCTTTCATCCTGACTCCTTCTGGATTCATTTCTTTTTAGTGCCTGTTGCTTTTTAATCACCCAAGCTTATCTCTTTCTTGTCTACACACTCAATGCTGTAAATCTTTCTTTCTCATTCTCCATCTGGATAGCTTCCTCTCTCCTCCTCTTTTCCCTCCTGGCTATGCCTATGGATGCTGTCTGCTCTGAAACCTCCCAAAGACAAATGGCTGCAATGGGAGGGGCAGATTGGTGGGTGGTGGTCCTGGCCAGCTACAGATCTTTCCAAGAGCCTAACACCATTTCTTTATGGAATCGTATTGTTCGATGAGTGAGACCAAGTCTTGTCCTCAAGGATCCCATAATGGAGGTGAGACGCTTGCCCATGTGCCTTCTTTTTGACACAGTGGAAACAGCAGCCCATGAGGTATATTATACATTGGAGAGGTTTTTGCTTTCTAGGATTGGGCAATGCACTATTAGGTTCTCAGCATGGATTCTTGAGTATCTCGGAAAGCCAGTCATGTGGAAAGCTTAAGCTTATTTTGCAGACCTTGAAAAGACAGCCTGCATGTTTCATTTCACTCCTTACCCAAACTGACACTTCAGGGATGAAAATGTCAGCAGACAGCCAGCAAGTGGCCAACTAAAGGGCAATGATGTGGGCTGGTGGTGCAACTCTTCAAGGATGATATGCCAGGGAGGGCAGAGCACCGTTCCGACAAGGCCAGGGATATCGTTCTGATATGGAGAGGCCATTGGTAACTTCGGTGAGGTTTGGTTCTGCTCCAGTAGAGATTTTCAGAAGCTGAGAATTCACCTTGAGAGTCCTTTTTGCTTCCTCTTCTTTGTATTAAACATACTACTCACCTTTCAGTCTTTGTCTTTAGTCATTTGGCTATTCCTAGTTAGATGGGCCTAATTCTAGAAGCATTTGAAAGCTCTGCTCTAAATATGTAGTGCTTAAGAGCCAGAGCTCTGGAGCTACCCTGCCTGGATTTGCATTCTGGCCCTGCCAAAACTACCTCAACTTGTTGCTCAGTATTTTTAGGCCTCTGTTGCCTCATGTGTAAAATCAGAATAAGAAAATTGCTTATGTCATTGTTGTGAGGATTAAATGAGTTAATACATTTAAAGCCCTTAGGATAGGGCCTGGACATGTGATAAGCGCCCATTAAATATTAGCCACTGTTATAATGTGTTACCCTTATTAAGTCACAAAATGGCAATTTGGGAAAGATAATAGAAATTATCTAGATGATTGTGGTTTTTTTTGTTGTTATTGTTGTCTTTTTAAATAAACTTTTAATTTTGGATTAATTTTAGGTTTATAGAAAAGTAAAAATTGTACGGGGGAATTTCCATATACTACTCACCCACTTGTCCTCATTTTTGATGTCTTATATTACTGTGGAACGTTTGTCAAAACTAAGAAACTGACGTTAGTACATTACTATGAACTAACTCCAGACTATTTACGTTTCACCAGTTTTTCCATTAACTTCCTCTTTCTGTTCCCGGATCTAGTCCAGGATACTCAGTTTAGAACCACTGTAAAACTTTCATCTTCCTTAATATTTATTTACTTAGTTTTTTGAGACAAGGTCATGCTCTGTCTCCCCAGGCTGGGTCCCCACTGGCGTGATCAGAACTCACTGCAGCTTTGACCTTCTGGGTTCAAGCAATCCTCCCACCTCAGACTCCTGGGTAGCTGGGACTACAGGTGCATGCCACCACACCCAGCTAAATTTTTGTATTTTTTTAGAGACAGGGTCTCGCTATGTTGCCCAGGCTGGTTTCAAACCCCTGGGCTCAAGCCATCCTCCTGCCTCGGCCTTTCAAAGTGCTGGGATTACAGGTGTTAGCCACCATACCTGGCCCATATTCCTTAATATTTAGAGGAGGTTTCCTTATAGAAAAGCCTATTACAAACAAGTGTGGTGGCACACGCCTGTAATCCCAGCACTCTGAATGGCTGAGGCGGGTGGATCAGGAGTTCGAGACCACCCTGGCTAACATGCAGAAACCCCGTCTCTATTAAACAAACAAACAAACAAATACGAAAATGAGCTGGGTGTGGTGGCTCACACCTTTAGTTCCAGCTACTCAGGAGGCTGAGAAAGGAAAATCACCTCAACCTGGGAGGCAGAGGTTGCAGTGAGTTGAGATTGTGCCATTGCATTGCAGCCTGGGCAGAAGGACTCCAGCAGAGTAGGGCTCGAAAAATCACTGCCATAGAGTCTTCTCATTCTTAGGGGAAGAAACTGAGGCCCCCAAAAGTGAAGCAGCAGTGCTGGGAGAAGCTGGAAGCCCAGAGAAGGTCAGAAAAGGATCTTCAAGATCTCTTGATCCAGTCCCTGTTGTTGAATAAATGAGTGAGCAACCACTGGGGACTCCCCAAAATCTGGGTTTGGATCCAGGTTTCCCCCCACCTTTCCCCTCATTTTTCATTGTAAAGTGGGTTCAGCAATCAGTAATGTCTCACAGGACTCAACTCTCACAAAATACCACAGTTTTACCTTGTGAAAGTTAAATGAGCCATTGTGCCCACTTTCAGCACAGCCTGGAACATAGTACGTTCTCTTGTCTGAAAAAAGTAGTCTTGAAAATTAGGAAATTTTGTCCCTAGAACTTATTTCAAGAAGACTGGGACAAGTTGATGCAAAACCAAGAAGAGTTATTCATGAGGAAATCTGTGACACTCAGGAATGGAACCAGTGTTTGAGTATCTGATAAGCAGGATATACTGTCTGTTTTTATTCTTGGAGGCTTTTATCATACAATACTACATTATGTTACAGTCTGACTTTCACACAAATTGGATCCCAAAACTTCTTACAGGAATTAAAAATACAAACTCGTGGGCAGTATGTGTTTTATAAATTACAGAAAACAGTAGTGTAAAGACATGGCATAGCAAGTGCAGCGAAGCGTGCGCAGGCATTGATACCCGAGGAGCGCAGGCATGAGGCAGCAGAGAAGGCACAGCACGCGGGTGAGGCAGCAGGTGCACAGTCCTGTCCCTGGAGCCTGGAGAGATGGGGGAGGAGGGACATCTCTAGCCAGGAGGCTGGGTGAAGGGGCTGAACCATGGAGACATAAATTCCCTGTGTATCTTGCCTTTTATGATCTTAATGAATGAGGCCAACTGACTTTTGGAATCTCATCTTCATTGCTTTCCCCCCCACTCTTGTCTTTGTTGCAGCACTTTCTCTGTTTGGATTACCCTCCCCTGCCATCTTTACCTGTTTGAATCCCATTGATCTTCAAGGTCCAGTATATTAATGCCACCTCTTCCATGAAGCCAGCCTTGATTTCCACCCATCCCCCCCTAAGCAGGAAATAATCACTTCCTCTTACTGCTGGCATGGCACTGAATACTTTTTACCTTCTCTTGTAGTTATCAATGTGTCTGTCTTATTTTGGACTTTTTACTTCTTTTTTTTTATTGTACTTTAGGTTCTGGGGTACATGTGCAGATCATGCAGGACTGTTGCATAGGTACACACATGGCAATGTGGTTTGCTGCCTCCATCCCCCTGTCATCTACATCTGGCATTTCTTCCCATGTTATCCCTCCCCGACCTCCCCACCCCCCACACTGTCCCTCCCTTGGCCCCCCCAACAGATCCCAGTGTGTGATGCTCCCCTCCCTGTGTCCATGTGTTCTCATTGTTCATCACCCACCTATGAGTGAGAACATGTGGTGTTTGATTTTCTGTTCTTGTGTCAGTTTGCTGAGAATGATGGTTTCCGGATTCATCCATGTCCCTACAAAGGACACAAACTCATCATTTTTTATGGATGCATCGTATTCCATGGTGTATATGTGCCACATTTTCCTTGTCCAGTCTATTGTCAATGGGCATTTGGGTTGGTTCCAGGTCTTTGCTATTGTAAACAGTGCTGCTATGAACATATGTGTGCATGTGTCTTTATAACAGAATGATTTATAATCCTTTGGATACATACCCAGTAATGGGATTGCTGGGTCAAATGGAATTTCTATTTCTAGTGAGGAATCACCACACTGTCTTCCACAATGGTTGAACTAGTTTACACTCCCCACCAACAGTGTAAAAGTGTTCCTGTTTCTCCACATCCTCTCCAGCATCTGTTGTCTCCAGATTTTTTAATGATCACCATTCTAACTGGAGTGAGATGGTATCTCAGTGTGGTTTTAATTTACATTTCTCTAATGACCCGTGATGATGAGCATTTTGTCGTATGTTTGTTGGCCTCATATATGTCTTTCGTACAGTGTCTGTTCATATCCTTTGCCCACTTTTGGATAGGTTTGTTTTTTTCTTGTAAATCTGTTTTAGCTCTTTGTAGATTCTGGATATTAGCTCTTTGTCAGATGCATAGATTGTAAAAATTTTTTCCCATTCTGTTGGTTGCCAGTTCACTGTAATGATTGTTTGTTTTGCTGTCCAGAAGCTCTGGAGTTAATTAGATCCCATTTGTCTATTTTGGCTTTTGTTGCCAATGCTTTTGGTGTTTTAGTCATGAAGTCCTTGCCTATGCCTATCTCCTGAATGGTTTTACCTAGGTTTTCTTCTAGGGTTTTTATGGTGTTAGGTCTTATGTTTAAGTCTTTAATCCATCTGGAGTTAATTTTAGTGTAAGGTGTCAGGAAGGGGTACAGTTTCTGCTTTCTGCACACTATTAGCCAGTTTTCCCAACAACATTTATTAAACAGGGAATCCTTTCCCCATTGCTTATTTTTGTCTGATTTGTCAAAGATCAGATGGTTGTAGATGTGTGGCATTGCCTCCAAGGCCTCTGTTCCGTTCCATTGGTCTATATCTCTGTTTTGATACCAGTACCATGCTGTTTTATTACTGTAGCCTTGTAGTATAGTTTGAAATCAGGTAGCATGATGCCTCCGGCTTTGTTCTTTTTGCTTAGGATTGTCTTGGCTATGTGGGCTCTCTTTTGGTTCCATATGAAGTTTAAGGTGGTTTTTCCCAGTTCTGTGAAGAAGGTCATTGGTAGCTTGATGGGGATAGCGTTGAATCTATAAATTACTTGGGCAGTATGGCCATTTTCACAATATTGATTCTTCCTAACTATGAGCAGGGAATGTTTCTCCATCTGTTTGTGTCCTCTCTTATTTTCTTGAGCAGTGGTTTGTAGTTCTCTTTGAAGAGGTCCTTTACATCCTTTGTTAGTTGTATTCCTAGGTATTTTATTCTCTTTGTAGCAATTGTGAATGGGAGTTTGCTCATGATTTGGCTCTCTTTAAGTCTGTTATTGGTGTATAGAAATGCTTGTGATTTCTGCACATTGATTTTGTATCCTGAGACTTTGTTGAAGTTGCTTATCAGTTTAAGGAGATTATGGGCTGAGATGATAGGGTATTGTCTGGTAGAATTTGGCTGTGAACCCATCTGGACCTGGACTTTTTTTGGTTGGTAGGCTCTTAATTGCTGCCTCAACTTTAGCCCTTGTTATTGGCCTATTCAGGGTTTCAACTTCTTCCTGGTTTAGGCTTGGGAGGGTGCAAGTGTCCAGGAATTTATCCATTTCTTCCAGGTTTACTGGTTTATGTGCATGGAATTGTTTGTAGTAATCTCTGATTGTATTTTGTATTTTTGTGGAATCTGTGGTGATATCCCCCTTTATCGTGTTTTATTGCATCTATTTGATTCTTCTCCCTTTTCTTTTTTATTAATCTGGCTAGTGGTCTATTTTGTTGATCTTTTTGAAAAACCAGCTCCTGGATTTATTGATTTTTTTGAAGGGTTTTTTGTATCTCTGTCTCCTTCAGTTCTTCTCTGATCTTAGTTATTTCTTGTCTTCAGCCAGGTTTTGAGTTTTTTTGATCTTGCTCCTCTAGCTCTTTCAATTTTGATGATAGGGTGTCAATTTCAGATCTTTCCTCGCTTCTCATGTGGGCATTTATTGCTATAAATTTCCCTCTAGAAACTGCTGTAAATGTGTCCCAGAGATTCTGGTATGTTATGTCTTTGTTTTCATTGGTTTCAAAGAATATCTTTATTTCTGCTTTTATTTCATTGTTTATCCAGTCGACATTTGGGAGCCAGTTGTTCAGTTTCCATGAAGCTGTGCAGTTCTGAGTTAGCTTCTTAATCCTGAGTTCTAATTTGATTGCCCTGTGGTCTGAGAGACTGTTTGTTATGATTTCTGTTCTTTTGCATTTGCTGAGGAGTGATTTACTTCCAATTATATGGTCAATTTAGATGCAATGTGGTGCTGAGAAGAACGTATATTCTGTGGATTTGGGGTGGAGATTTCTGTAGATGTCTATTAGGTCTGCTTCATCCAGATCTGAGTTCAAGTCCTGGATATCCTTGTTAATTCTCTGTCTCGTTGATCTGTCTAATATTGACAGTGGAGTGTTAAAGTCTCCCACTATTATTGTGTGGGAATCTAAGTCTCTTTGTAGATCATTAAGAACTTGATTTATGTACCTGGGTGCTCCTGTATTGGGTGCATATATATTTAGGATCGTTAGCTCTTCTTGTTGCATTGATCCTTTTACCATTATGTAATGCCCTTCTTTGTCTCTTTTGATCTTTGTTGGTTTAAAGTCCATTTTATCAGATACTAGGATTGCAACTCCTGCTTTTTTTGCTCTCCATTTGCTTGATAAATCTTCCTCCATCCCTTTATTTTGAGCCTATGTGTGTCCTTGCACATGAGATGGGTTTCCTGGATACAGCACCGATGGGTCTTGACTTTTTATTTAATTTGCCAGTCTGTGTCTTTTGATTGGGGCATTTAGCCCATTTACATTTAAGGTTAATATTGTTACGTGTGAATTTGATCCTGCCATTTTGATGCTAGCTGGATGTTTTGTCCATTAGTTGATGCATTTTTTTTCATTGTGTCGATGGTCTTTACCATTTGGCAGGTTTTTGGAGTGGCTGGTATTGCTTGTTCCTTTCCTTGTTTAGTGCTTCTTTCAGGAGCTCTTGTAAGCCAGGCCTGGTGGTAACAAAATCTCTCAGCAATTGCTTGTCCTTAAAGGATTTTCTTTCTACTTTGCTTATGAAGCTTAGTTTGGCTGGATATGAAATTCTGGGTTGAAAGTTCTTTTCTTTAAGGATGTTGAATATTGGCCCCCACTCTCTTCTGGCTTGTAGGGTTTCTGCGGAGAGATCCGCTGTGAGTCTGATGGGCTTCCCTTTGTGGGTAACCCGACCTTTCTCTCTGGCTGCCCTTAGCATTTGTCCCTTCATTTTAACCCTGGTGAATCTGATGATTATGTGCCTTGGGGTTGCTCTTCTTGAGGAATATCTTGTGGAGTTCTCTGTATTTCTTGAATTTGAAATTTGGACTGCCTTGCTAGGCTTTATCTACCTGTGGTCTTTGTAGTTGGTGACTTTCAGATGGGGTCTCTGAGTGGACATCCTTTTTGTTGATGATGAAGTTATTTCTTTCTGTTTCTTAGTTTTCCTCCTAACAGTCAGGCCTCTCTGCTGCAGGACTGCTGGAGGTCCACTCCAGACCCTGCTTGCCTGGGGATCACCTGTGGGGGCTGCAGAACAGTAAGGGTTGCTGCTGGTTTCTTCTTCTGTTATTTTATCCCAGAAGGGTACCTGCCAGACGTTGGCCTGAGCTCTCCTTTATGAGCTGTCTCTTTGAGTATACAGGGGTCGGGGAGCTGCTTGAGGAGACAGTCTGTCACTTACAGGAGCTCAAGTGCTGTGCTGGGAGCTCCATTGTTCCATGCAGAGCTGCTGGACAGGTCTGACATTGCTGACACTAGACTCAAATTTAGTTTCTTTAGAGTAGAATTTTATTTTATTTTATATTTTTTTGAGACAGATTCTTGTTCTATCACTCAGGCTGACGTGCAGTGGTGGGCTCACTGCAACTCCATCTCCTGGGTTCAGGAGATTCTCCTATCTCAGCCTCCCGAGTAGCTGTGCTTACAAGTGCCCGCCACCATACCTGGCTAGTTTTCTTTGTATTTTTAGTAGAGATGGTGTTTTGCCATGTTGCCAAGGCTGGTGTGAAACCTGTGACCTCAAGTGAGCCACCTGCCTTGGCCTCCCAAAGTGCTGGGATTACACGTGTGAGCCACCATGCCCCACCTAGAGTAGAATTTTTATATCTCCCATGCTGGCATTGAGAAGGTGCACATTCATTCATTCCACAATAAAGTCACAGGCACTATTTCAGCAGTAAAGAGCCCACTGTGGATAGTTCACACATTGGGATGTGTTTTTATACTTGTAACATTGATGTGGATTTGTTTTTTGTTTTGATATATAAGGGCCAAGCAAGAAATGGTTTGTTAATCTACAGGTATTTCTGGTATAGAACGCAAATGCTCTCTTATTGTTTCAACTGGCTTTATATGAAGAAGAGATCACTGGGCTCAGAAAGGCCCCATTTTTTTCAGATTGTATAGCAGTTCCTTACTGACTTGCCTCAGGAGTAAACTCCCTTTCCAGTTTTTAAAAAGATAGTACAAGGATGCCCCAATGCTTATAGTTGGGCTTTTTTGTACATGTTGATTTTTTCAAAAAAGATGGTGACAGAATGCATACCACTGAGGTGGTAAATGGAAAAAAGAAGTGCAGTGGAGTATACTGTCTGTTTCTTGGGGCCCTTTCTATTAATCACAGGAGGAAGTGTCAGACATGACCAGATGAGAGAGCCGGCTGATCCTAAGTTCATAATCAGAATGGCAAAACTGGGAGGAGTTTGATGCTGTTGAACTGAGAAAGCAGGAGGTTCTCAGAGTGATGGGGCTGGAAGGATCATAGAGATGATCTAGTCTAATGGTTCTCAAACTTGAAGGAACGTTAGGATCATCCTGGAGAGTTTGCTGGACTCCGTCTCTGAGGTTCTGATGCTGTAGATTGGGTGGACCCCTGAATTTACATTTCTTAGAAGCTCACAGGTGCTACCAATGTTGAAGACAGCCTATAATCTAGTTCAACTTCTGTGATTTCTTGCTTTATTTCTTTTGCAAAAAAATAAAAAATAGAAATAAAGATGGGGAAACGAGACCTGGACATAGAAAAGATGTGCCTAGAGTCGCACAGTCTGTGGGGTCAGGTAGAGTCAAAACCAGGCATCCCGACTCATGGGCTGCTTCACATTGCCACGGGAGATTGTTCTGGAACAATATTATTTTTAGTTCTACTGTGGAATGATAGCTGGGTCTTACCCCCTTTGCCCAATCTGGTCACAAACTTATTTTTAGGACTTTCCATTAGCCTCTCTTCAACTAATTAAAAAAAAAATCAGTTAACCCACATTTACTGACCACTGCCGTGTGTTCCAGAACTGTATTTAGACTAGTGGTATAGCAGTGCCGTAGTCTGAAAACATTTGTCATCTGTAAACAAAGACAGTCACACCTCCTAGGGCTGCAAGAATTCACTGAACATGTACCTGGCCCTCAGTGTACACACCATGAATGACAGACCTTGTCATGGTCATTACTAAAGAGAATAAGATGTGGTCTGCACCCTCTCAGGCACCAGTGGCTCCTTGAGCAGTGTGATAGAGACAGCTGGGATTTAATGGAAAACACAAGGCTAAGAATTGGGAGAGCTGGGTTCAAGCCCCAGCTTTGCCCCTGAATGGCTGTGTAGTCTTGAACAAGTCACCTGCCCTCTCTGAGTTGTAATTTGAAGTAGACGTAGCCTAAGCAACAGGAAAGCAGTAGTGAGCTAGAGAAAGGATAGAAATGGGAAGAAGTAGAAATCTGCTTGGGAGGTGGCAAGATTTGGGCCGAGGTGGAATTGATCTGAGGAGGAGGCCTGGTAGAAACAGCTAGGCAGCAGGAGGCTCAGTGTCTGAAGGGGTAGGTCGCCTGGGGGTGGTCCAGTGATGGTTGAATGGGTGGGCCAGCCCAGTGAGGGGATTGCCTGCAGTCCAGTAGAGATGTCCTCATTTTCATGACAAGGTAGTAGACAGACCCAGGCCTGGGAAGGAGGGTTGGTTGAGAGGGAGATGGATACCAATCTTGGAGCATGGTGGGAGAATCTGGCCAGGGTGATGGCATCTATTTTGGACTGGGGCCTCAGGCACATTTTCAGTTCTGCTCCCTGGACCTGCACGGGAGCATGGCAGACAGTACAGTAATTTGAATGCAGGATTGATCCTGCCACCTTGATTTCTGCTTTTATTTAGTGGCAAAGAGACTACATCAGAAAAGTACTGAATGTGATTGCTGTAGTCCTTCATGATTGATTTAGGAGTGAGGAGAGGCCTGGCTAGGAGTTGGGGGATCCTTGGGAAGAGGAAGATAAGGTCTCACATGAACCTCAGTTCTCTCATCTGTAAAACGAGAGTGATGATGGTGATTATGCTGATGTTACCTGTTCTGGCTGGAGTAAGGATTAAAGTGCTTGTCTATAGGAAGGCACTTCCTGGTTAAAACATACTAGAGAAGTGCTGGGAAGATGTGACTATGTGCACAGTAGGGTCATGTTTAAGACAGTGCTAAGCTCTGGCCAATTCCATGCATGTTCTTTTCCTTTCTTATCCATAGAGACTTTGGCAAAGGTGCACTTGGGAGCTTTAGATGATGCTGGCACTGCAGTGCCCTCAGTTTACAGGTGTAAGAAGGGTGAGGCTCCCGCAGTCTCACTTAGACAAGGATTCAAGGCTGTGATGGAGCTCCCAGAGTTTCCAGGTTCTCTGTCGCTTGATAGTGCTGGGAGAGACCTCAGGGATTCAGCCAATTTCACAGATGGGGAGAGTGAGGCATGTTGGGAAGTCTGGCCCCAGTGGAGGACACCATGTGCCCACAGGGAAGCGTCTTTCCCAGCCCCCTCCTCATGCTTCTCCTCATTTCTCTCTGGGAGTCCTAGTTCTCCTCCTCATGCTGAGACCCTCTTAGGGTGATTGCCCATGTGTCTTCATTTATCTCCTTTTCTTCTGTTGCCCAGGGATACTGTAAGCACCATGCTGGTTGCTGACTGTTTGCTTTTCTAAGATTTAGAATCTCTGTTTGTTCACATCATAGCTCAAGAGAATACGTTCTCATTCTCCCAATGTTTGTCTTCTGCCCATTGCATCATACTGCTCTGCCTTGTTTGGATTAAACTTCTAGCAATCATTTACCTTTATGGTTCTCTTAACTTCAGGTCATATGTTGTTTAGTCAGTGTGAGAATCTATCACATGTTCTGCACTTTGCAAAAGGAGCTTCACAGCCCATTTGTGTGGCAGGGAGGAACACTTGCCACTTTTTTTTTTTTTTTTTGAGGTGGAGTCTCACACTGTCGTTCGGGCTATAGTGCAGTGGCACGATCTCGGTTCACTGCAATCTCCGCCTTTGGCTTCAAGCAATTCTCCTGCCTCAGCCTCCTGAGTAGCTGGGACTACACGCGTGCACCACCACACCCAGCTAATGTTTTTTGTATTTTTAGTAGAGACGGAGTTTCACCATGTTGGTCAGGATGGTCTCGATCTCCTGACCTTATGATCCACCTGCCTTGGCCTCCCAAAGTGCTGGGATTACAGGCATGAGCCACCGCACCCATCGGGACACTTGTTGATTCCATATTTATTGTCTGCTGTTCCAGGGACTGGGGGGCTAGAGGTGAATACAGCCATGTTTGGGCTGTCTAGGAGGTTGTGATCCACAGAGGAAACAGACATGAAAGCCATCTTGGGGCAGGGGGTGAAGTCTTGTAATACTGGTATCTGTGTGTATATGGAGGAAGTTTCCTAGTAGCAGGGTGGTTGAGAGAGTGCATCATCGTTGCAGATTGGTGCTTCTGTGGACATGCAGATATGTTAGGCCAGGGAGAAAGAGAGAGAGAGAGAGAGACAGAGACAGAGAGAGCACGCGAGAGACAGGGAGGGAGAGAGACACATAGAGAGAGGCAAAGTATTGATGTGGGGTCTACGTCCCCGCCCCCATTCCCTATTACCGCAGAAGCATGCTGCCCTGCAAGGCTTTTGAGTTTGCCACCTTGAAGACACGCATGGAATCCTCAGCTGTGACCTTGCGTTGCCTCCTGTCTTCATAGTGGAGCTTCTTTATCTGACCTGTGCCTGTGCCTCTGATGAGCAGCCCTCCATCACGGCTCTGCAGCCTCGTCCTCGGCCCCTGCCTTCAGCTCTCCAGTTCATTTCCTGCCTTGTTCCCATTGTCACCTGCGGGCTTGGAGGGCCACCTGACGCTCTCTCCCTTCGTTCCCCTGTGACTCCAGAGCTGCTCCTCTTTGGGGTGCCCACATCTGCGACACACTTGTTTGCCCAGTGCATTTTCTGCACTTACAGTTCCTCTCTCGCTCTCACATTTCCATTTAAAGCCCTCTTGAGAGGTTTGTCTCCTGCCAGCAGCATTCCTTCTGGTTTACTAGAGCTCCATTTTTTACCCTGCCAGGAATCCAGACATGGAGTGAGCTTCAGCACAGCCTCTCTGCAGTCTCTTGTCTCCTCCAAAATTGTGGCCTCTGGCTGTGAGAAACGGGCATCCTGAGTCGGTGAGACCAGCAGGTAGCTTGCAGCATCTCCCCTTCTCCCCCCAAGTGAGCCTTTCTTCCTCTTCCTCCTCTTCCACTCAGCCTTATCCTGCCTTGGGTCCGTCTGACAGACAATGGCCCCTTCAGACCTTGTTGTCTTTTGTGTGGCATCTGTGCCTGACAGGTCAGAAATTACTTGTGAAGCAAGATGGGGGATCATTGGTTGTTTCCACTTTTTAGGAGGAAGTCAGAATGGCTTCTTAGTGACGCTTAGCCAATAAGAATGTATTGATTTGGTTTACTAATACATTTCGTTTCCGGATACCAATATAAGCATAGCCTTGTTTGAAGAAAATTAAGTAGAACCGTTTTGTAAGTGGCAATGAGTGTAAGACATTTAACTATCTTCCTGCCCTTCCTGGTGCCGGCTTCTGCACTCCCTAGACTCTGCTTTTATTAAAGGCATCTGGGAAGGCATTCGTCCTTAGCTTCCCAGCTGGCCTCTTGCCTTCTCACTCCCTCCCTCCTGTAACCCGTGGGTAGAATCTCTCGTGCTGTGCAAACCTTGCCCTGCTGTCATCTGACCTCGCCTCTGTTTCCAGGGTTTGCTCTGGCTGTCCCCTGCCAGGCATGCTCTATGAGTGTGTCACAGAGCCCTGAGCATGCCTGGCAGGGGACAGCCAGAGGCAGATGTTGCTACTCTGTGTCCCTGGTCTCACTCTCTTGCAGCACATGCTGCCCTGATGGCCTGAGGGCCCTTCCCCTTTGTTTCTATCTGGAGACTGTTCACTTATCCCTCAAAGTATAGCATAGCTGTCTCCTCCCTCTTGAACCTCCGTATATCCCTCAAGAAGACTTGAAGGCAAAAATAAACCCTAACTTACTATCTGTGGTATGTTTCTGTTATAAGCGTAGGACCTCCTTGTAATAACACATTTCAAAAATATGGAACCGTATAAAGAAAATGAGCATCACTCATAAATCACTATTTAGACACATGCATTGTTTATGTTTCTGATATTCTTTCTTTAGTAGTGCTTTTCATGATTTTACGTGCATTTGCATTTTACTGACTAAATATTACTATATAAACATTTTCATATCTTGCCACTTTACCTAACAATAAGAACATGAGCAGCTTCTCATGGCATTAAGAATTGTTTGTACATGTAATTTTGAATGGCTGTATATGATTTCATCTTAAGAATATACCATAATTCTAATTTTTCATCATTATAAATAGCACTGTGGTCAGCATCCTTCTTACAAAATTCTTCACCTGCACCTATGATTATTTTCTAAGGTAGATTATTAGAATGTGAACTACCTTGTACAAAGGACAATAACTTCTTCACCCTTAGTTTAGAGAGAACATGTTGTCTTTGGAGAAAGATAGAAACATGGAAAAGCATAAAGAAGAAAATAGGCCAGGCGTGGTGGCTCACACCTGTAATCCCAGCATTTTGGGAGACCAAGGCAGGTGGATCACGAGGTCAGGAGTTCAAGACCAACCTGGCCAATATGCTGAAACCCTGTCTCTACTAATAATACAAAAATTAGCTGGGCATGGTGGCACATGCCTGTAATTCCAGTGACTGGGAGGCTGAGACAGGAGAATTGCTTGAACCCAGGAGTCAGAGGTTGCAGTGAGCTGAGATCACGCCACTGCACTCCAGCCTGGCAACAGAGCAAGACTCCAACTCAAAAAAAAAAAAAAAAAGAAAGAAAAAAAAGAAAAAGTAGAAGAAAATAAAAACCGCCTGCAATCATTTGCAACAATCAGTGTGAAATTTGCTACATAATTAGATCTGTGTGTCTACCTTTCTACTCTAAAGGACTAGTTAGTAAATATTTTAGGCTTTGCAGGCCATACATGGTTTCTTGTCTCCTCCTCCTCTTGTTTCTGCCGCTGCTTCAAGATTCTTTTAACTATATAAAAATTATTTCTACGTACTAAGCTGTATGAATACCAGTTTGCCACCCCGCTTCCAGCCTCAAAAGTGGAACAATTCTGTGCATACTTTTAAAGCAATTTTTAAAAATTTATTGTATTTAATTAATTTTAAAATTAATTGATTGCTTTTTAGAGACAGGGTCACTCTCTGTTGCTCAGGCTGCAGCACAGTGGCGTGATCATAGCTCACTGCAGCCTTGGAAATCCTGGGCTCAATCAGTTCTCCTGCCTCAGCCTCCCGAGTAGCTGGGACTGTAGGTGCACGCCACTGCACGTGGCCGAGTACATACTATTTTGTAATTGTTCTCTTCCACAATGTAACTATTTCATCATCATTTCTCACGGTTTTCTGTTTTAGGCAATGCAGATATAATCACTGGCTTTCTGCTGGGATGCCCACAGCATTTTGGCCAGGTCTCTGATACAGAATTTAAGGCACATTTTATTGCGAGTATTTGCTGAGATGTCTCTTTCTTCAGTCTTACTCCTCTTTGTCTTTCCAGCTTCGGCACATTTCCTGAGTGGTGCTTAATAGATGCTCAGCAAATCTGTGTGGAAAGATTGCCTTAGGCTGCAAGTTTATCCTTTCACAATGCCTACATTTAGATTGCAACTCCAGGTTTTCTCCTTGGGCCGGCAGCATCGGTATCACTTAGTACTTGTTACCAATGGAGACTCTCAGCCTCACCCCAGAATCTGTATCTTTAGATGTTCCTGAAAGTTGAGAAGCATTACTCTAGAGCTCATCTCTGCTATATTCATCATATCCTTATTTATTGTCATCCCTACCTCATTCTTTTCATTGGTGGGAACTTCTGTGAATAGACCATGGATATTCCTTAATTTTCTGACACGGTTTGTTTCCCTATAGCACCAGATGCCATCTGGCCTATTGAGATCTACATGGCTGCCATTGCTTTTGGCTGGGAGTGGTTGTGGTAGTGGAGGGAGCAAATATTTAATTAGCACATGCCGTGTGCCCAGTTCTGTGCCCAGCTCTTTACACATATTCTTCTAAGGGTGAGACATGATGGTGTTGGCTGGAGGCAACATAGGGATCTTTAAGTGCAGTTATGTTTTTTAACCAGCTAAAGAATTTAAAAAAAAGTATAATATATATGTGCATATATAATATATGTACATGTATATATGTGCGTGTATATATGTACATATATACATATATATGTACATGCATATGTTTGTGTGTGTATGTGTGTGTGTGTGTATATATATGCAGACACGCATGCAAGCCTATATATATACCCATATATATATGTATATACACACACATGCCCAGTCCTTACTCCAGTCTGGAATCAAAATCTCTGATAACTAGACCTGGTCAAGAGAACTTAGAGAAAATTCCCTGGGTGTTTCCATTGCACACTGCTGGTTAAAAACCAGTGGTCTAGGCCAGTATGCTATTGTGCAGATGAGAAAAATGAGGCCCAGAGAGGTCAGTGGACATGCCAAGGTCACATACATTCAATAGCAAGGCCGGACCTAGATTTTGCACTGTCTGCCTAGAGGACACCCTTCACGTTTTCCCGAGCTGTCTCTGACCTGCAGTGTTGGGGTAGAAGTGGAACTGGATGAACAGGTTGAGCTCTTATCCTCAGATCTCTGAGCCTGATTGGGCAGCTGGGAGTGTAGAAAACATACACTAAGTCCTGGAGTATCTTTTCTGTTCCCTCTCCACCTTTGCCTACCTTCCCGGTGTCTGCTTCTGGGGCAGATTCAAGAGGCTTGAGGCACTGAAGAGCATCAATGGCGACTGCTCTAAGTGACCCAGGCAGCTGCTGTGGCATCTGATGTCTTCCTTTACCTTTGCAGAGTCATGGACAGCCCTTAGAGGCAGAAGCGAAAGAAGCTTTGTCCTGGTCATTTTTCACCGTCCCTCTGTGTCAGACATTATAATGGAAACCCTGGTCAACCTCTAGCTTCTAGTTGTGCCCAGGCGGTGGCAAAGAGAATAAGACGTCAGCTGAGGCTTTCCAAAGACATCCTGTGGAAGGGCATAGAGACCTCATGTAGAGGCCCAGGGGTGGGATCAGCACTCTGATTATGTGGTAAACTGGAAGGGGAAACCGGAATAGAACTAATGAACATGATAGCTGCCATTTACCTAGTGCTCACTGGGCCAGGCACTTTGCCTGCATCATTTCCCTTAATCCTGTAACAGCCATGGGAGGGGTGGGGCTAAGGGGGGCACTGGGGAGGTTTTGTGACCTACAAGTGGTAAGCTGGGATGTGAACCCCATTCTGCTTGATTTTAAGGTCCATGACCTGGATTGTCATACTATACTGCTTTCCTAGCTGGTTCTGTGCTTCTGCCTTCTAACCTGCTGCTCCTAGGGATTTAACCAAAAAGCCCATAGAGATAGACTGAATGAGTGTGTAAGGACCCATGGCAGGGGACGTCAGAAATGGAGTGGAGCTATATCAACTGGTATAAGATTTCCAGTTGCTGGAGGTGTTTAGGCAGGGACCATGGTACCTCTTGGTGGGGAGACTATCAAGTGGAAGATGTGACTGGCCATTGCAATGCCTCTGGGATTCTAATTCATCAGGGTTTCCAAGATGTGAATTTGTTTGGAAGATTCTGTCATAGAATTTCAAGATTCTGTCATTGTAAAATATACCTGGGGTAGAAGTCTGTGGATAAGGCATCGGTGAGGCTCTGAAGGATTTGACTTTTCACGGCCTGCTTCCAGCACCGACACTCCTGCTGCTGTGCTTTCTCAGTGCCTGCCACATGCCCTGCATTTGGCTCTGGATAGGCCCCAGATGTGAGAACTGTCCCCCAAGGAGCTCCCCATCCAGGAGGGGAGGGAGACCAGCCTCTCATTGAAAGGTAAACTATCCAGTGCTAGGGAGTATGGGGAAGAGACGAGTGTGCTCCTGGGGAACTTACAAGAGGGATGCGTTCAATGAACCAGGAAATTCGTTTTTTAAATATTGGATTTGAACTGGGCTTGGAAGACTATATAGCATTCCTTTAGGTTGTAGGAGGGTGGCATCCGGCCACCATCCTGAGCTGTGTGGTGGGAAAAGCAGGTCAGACCCTAATGTGAGCCTTGAATAATAAGGAATTTAAGAGTGAGCCTCCTGAGCTTCTTTCTAAAGTTAATAGGACTCTGGTAGACTTTTTTTTTTTTTTCAGGATGGTAGAGAACGAACATAGTACATTCTATAATTCAATAAACATTTACACTGAGGCCACTATGACTGGTGCAAGCTGAGCTGACCGCTAATAATGACTAAGAATTAGCCTGAAGGAGAGGTTGGGCAGGGCCTTCCGGGAAGGGGGACCGGTTGTTGCAGGTAAAGATGAATGCAGTGTCAGTACCTAGGTTTTGAAAGGCTCTCAATGCTGAGATGGTGACAGGGTCTTGGAGGTAATGAGAGAGAGCTACTAAACACAGTCTCAGGTACAGTGTGAAATTTGGGAAATGCCTAAAAATGACGTCCATGAGAGTGCTGCTGTGAACTCTGATAAATATTTGCACATGGTCTCTGGAATATTTCTACCTCTGTTTGCAGAGATGCCCTCTTTTTATACCTCTTTTGATGGTAGAGGAGGAAAGGACTTGAGTCGTAGAGTCAAAGAGGCCTGGTTTTGAAATTGTCCTCTGTTAATTTACAGCCAGAGTTGTTTCTCCTCCCTGAGTTTCAGGTTCTTCATCTGTGAAATGGGGGAGCCGGGGGGGAGATTCTGACCCAGTAAGGCACAGGTTGCAGGGAAAGAGAGAATATCCATTGAGTCTGGTAAATGCGAGTCATGGACATTAATCTTCATCCGCCCTTGTTTTATCCAGAGTGGATAACTCTCTTTCCTCCTATGTACCCCACAGTTTGCTGACTTTGTGTCTTTGCTTGTCTAATTTCCACCTTCCTGAAAGCTACTTTTTTTTTTTTTTTTTTTTTTAAAGAATGGGTTTCACCATGTTGACCAGGCTGGTCTTGAACTCCTGATCTCAAGTGATCCGCCCACCTTGGCCTCCCAAAGTGCTGGGATTGCAGGCGTGAGCTACCACGCCCAGCCTCAGAAAGCTACTTTTTCTTCACATGTTTCAGTCATTTCCATTTGTTCGGGTCAAGCCTCTTCATGGTTCCTCGTACGCTCTCCCTAAGAATCCCAGCACGCAGCAGCCTCCCTTCTGTCCTTCTCTCCTGGTGTGGATAATTTTTGACCTAATGCTATGTGTTCTCTTTACACCCATCTCACCCATCAGCTCCCTGAGGTCAAGGTTCTGGTTCATCTCTTCCCCTCTCTGCAGCACTCAGCATGAAGGCTGGCACAGAGTGGGTGCCCATAAATGGGTCTTAAATGAGACAAAGAAGTGCTGAGGCTCACAACTGGCATTCCCCTGGCTTTGGAAACCTGAGAAAAGAAAAGCTGGTGTAGGAAAGGAGTGTCAGGCCTGTGGATTCCTATTTCCTTATTCAGGGTACAGATTGGGATTGCCCGGAGCCATAGTTCCTTGAGACTTACCACCTCAGGCCTAAATCTGCCTTCTTTAATTACCTCCTTTCCAGGGAACAGGAGTGCTTGTTATCTGCCCAGAGCTGCTAAATATAGCTCCAACCCCCAGGCCTTGGTGTGCTTCTGGGCCACAGTGCTGCACAGCCTGAGATGTCTGTTGATTTTGGGGTTTCCTCAGGGATACTTTACATTTTCAAGTTTTCATAAGGGACTGCTTCTTATTTTGAGAGCCAGCAAAGAGACTTGAAGGGCACAGAGTGTTGAAAATTTTATAGGTGGAATGCTAGGAGAGAGTTAAAGAGCTTGGGCAGAGAAGGGGAAAGAGAAATTCTTAAAAGAGGGCTAGTGGCTTAAAAAGAGGACCTTTTATGCATTTAATGATCTTCAAAAGAGTGACATCTTATAATGGTTTTCCCAGTAAAACCCCTCCACATTTGACTTTTGTGACCTCTCAGTCCTGCTGTTGGTAATCTTTTTTAGCTTGAAATAATTTTTTTTCTAGGATTTTTTTTTAATTTAAAAGATGCTGTAATACATGCTTATAGTAAAAATAAAATGATATGGAAATGTTTATAATAAAACAGTGATTTCCTGTCCTATCTCTTCCCAAATCAGTTCCATTACCCACAGTCAACCACTTGTAACCATTTTTGGTTTTGAATTTTTTTGGTGCTCACTATCTTATTTCTAAATAGCATGCTCCGTCTCTCATTCTTGAGTTACTAGTTTTAGGCCAGTTCTTTTTTTTTTTTTTTTTTAAGACGGAGATTCACCATGTTGGTCAGGCAGGTCTTGAACTCCCGACCTCAGGTGATCCGCCTGCCTTGGCCTCCAAAGTGCTTGGATTACAGGCGTGAGCCACTACGCCCGGCCATGAGTTACTAGTTTTAGATATGCCTATTAGACTTTATTTATATACAATCAGTCCTTCCCAGTTCTCTTTCCAGGTTTTGAGAGTTACATTTCTACTTTTATTCCTTGTTGGTTTCCTTTATGTTTACAGAATATGCATAAATCTCAATCTCTTGCTGTATCAACTTTGACAGTTTCGCTTCACTCACTATTTTGTAAGATGAAGATGTTAGAATTTCCCTCCACTTTTCCTCTCCACATTTACTTGTCGATAATGTTTTAGGTTACCTTTTGCATCTCTAGGGTTTATAATGGAAACATGCGTATATGCACATGTGTATATTAATAGTTTTATACGTGTAACCAAGTCTTCTGTGCTCTGTGGTTTGATTGCAAAAGCTAAAAAAAATAAATGATATTTACGTTATGATTTCTAGGTAAATGTTGCTCAATACAGGGCTAAGTCATGTGCTGTGGTTTCATTTCCTTTTCTGGGGTTCTGAGGTCACCACCTTTAAGCCACTTATAGGAGACTGAACTTTCCCTTAGCATCAAAATCTAACAGATCATTCTAATTTTTTTGTAGTTGTTCAGAGTCATTCTGCATTTTGTTTATTTTACTTCTATAGTAAATAGATAATAAGCTTCTTACTATAATTTCTTCTTCTTAGAATTTTAGGCTGTATTTTATTTTTGCTGAGAGAAAAAATTATGCATTTCTACCATATCTCTTATGTCTTCTGTCTTTCTTATTGTTCTCTTGCCTGCTTGGAGTCTGTTCTGTGTAGACTTCTTCAAGTTCCAGCAGCTTTTTCTCTTATTTTAGACTGGTTTCTCCATATTTGGGCTGTAATTTCATGTGCAGTTTCCCCTTCTCCCCCAACCAAGTTTCTAATTGCTTCCTTCTATTCAAACCCCTGTGTTTTTATTATGGTTTCGGATATTTCCAGGCTTTCATGGAGGCACCCTTCTGGAGCTCCTGAGTAATGCCATTATCTGTTAGTCATCATTATTATTATTCAAAAGCAGATATGTCATTAAAATATTATTCACCAATTTTTAAAGACTAGGCAATTTTGTTTGCTCTTTCTTTTATCTCTACTGAATATTCATAGATATTCTAGTTTATTTTATAATTCCTATATATTTAGTAGCCACTCTCCTATGCCACAGAGTGGATGTACTATTTTTAAAATTTATCCATTTACATATTGTTGAATAGGAGTTATTGCCAGTTGTTTGCTCTTATGAATAATATTCTTTTGAACACTTTATGCATAAAGCCTTTTCATTAAATTATTTTATATGAATTCTTTGTAGGGGAAGAAAACTGGAAAGCCGGTGTCACCATCTTTGAGGACATATGCCAGTGACTCCAATTGTGCTAGGTTTTAGTGGGGGATCACTTGGCATTTCTTACTTAAGAACCTTTTCTCTTCTTTTGGAAGGGAGCAGTAGTCATTGGGACAGGAGTACCACCTCTAACTCAGCACAGTTCTTTTTCTTGGCAGCCTTTGGAAGATAAATATTGTCTTACTGCAAAGTTGGTACTGCCTAGTAATTCACTGAGTATCTCCCTCTTTAAAGGAGTCCTCATGGGTCAGCCAACACTCCATGACTTAGGGCCATGATGCTCTTATCACCTAAAATCTTTGTATAATAATTATTTGGTGACGTGTTATTCAGCATGCTCATCTCCAAATGGATCATTGCCCTTATTCACTGGAATTATTTCTCGGTGACTTTTGGAAAAATCAGATTGATTCTTAAAACTCAAAGAGGAATTCCCATTGAGAATTTTCTACAAGATCTACAACTGCTTCTACACAGGGTATATAAGGAAGAGGATCTAGGAATGGCAGGCTGTTAGAATGAATGGACTGCTGAATGAATGAATAGTCGTGGGAAGCCTAAGAGTTGAAGTATTGAAGACGCTGCATCCTTGTTTGTCACCTGCATCATAGTATTACTATAAAACCTCATCAGGCTAGCAACATTTACTCTGCGGTTACAAATGAAATCTGCATCACACAATTACACAAAAATGGGGTCCTTATCTTTGAAAAGCTTAACAATTCATAGATGAACGCTGATCACACACTAAAAGAATATATACCAGTAGCCCTATGGAAAAGACCTAAACTTAGTGACTCACGGTCTAATTATTTTGGTTAGTAGGTGACAATGTATTGAAGGTGATGATGAGACACATATATCCAAAATTTCACAGCTTGGAGAGGATGTGGTCCAACAGTGCTTTTTTTTCTTTTTTTTTGAGACAGTGTCCCACTCTGTCACCCAGGCTGGAATGCACTGGCATGATTGAGGCTTAGTGAAGCCTCAGCCTCCTTGGGCTCAGGTGGTTTTCCCACCTTAGCCTCCCGAGTAGCTGGGACTGCAAGCATGTTCCACCACGCCTAGCTAATTTTTGTATTTTTTAATAGTGACAGGGTTTCATCAGGTTTCCCAGGCTGGTCTCAAACTCCTGGGCTCAAGCGATCCTCCTGCCTTGACCTCCCAAAGTGGTGGGATTATAGGCGTCATCGACCACACTAGGCCTATAAGGAACAATTTCTGACATGAGGGAGAGTGATAGGCAGGCCAGGGTCCTTTCTTAGGGTGTAACTGGGGCCATACTATGGTTTCTGATACTTGAGGAATTTGGAATTCTGATTTATTTTTGCCTAAGACACTTCATTCTCTGGAACGCAAATTCCACATCTGTAAAATGACAGACTTGTATCTGATGGCCTGGACTCTGTAGACCCTTCGGTTCTGAATTCCATGACTCTGTAATTCTGGGTTCTGTCCCAAGTCCAAGATGATTTGAAAAGACAAAAAAAAAAAGACCTTGCTGAATCAGGACCAGCATCACCTGCTTCAGTCTGGCTGGGAAGTAGGTCAGAGCTTGGCAGACATGAGAATGTGGTTGGCTCCAGCTGTGAGTTCTGCCAGGGTCCTCTTTATAGACACCTGTCTTAGAAAGGGTCTGTGAAAGAGTTGGGTGCTGACACTCGGAGGTGGGGGAAGGGTTTATTTTTGTCTGTAGGTGCTGCAAAGAAAGGGGTGATTGATGAGAGAAGGAGCTATTGGGGGGGTGGGGAGTGAAGGACTGAAAGAGAGGAGCAGGCATGTATTGGGTGCATAACTCGTGTGGAGAAATGGCTAATATTTCTTTTTACTCCTCCCACACACACTGTAATGTAGGTAGTAGGTGTCATTCTTTTGATTTTTTTTTTTTTTTGAGATGGAGTCTCACTCTGTCGCTCAGGCTGGAGTGCAGTGGCGTAATCTCATCTCACTCCAACCTCTGCCTCCCAGGGTTCAAGCAATTCTCCCTGCCTCAGCCTCCCAAGTAGCTGGGATTACAGGTGTGTGCCATCATGCCTGGCTAAATTTTATATTTTTTTAGTAGAGATGGGGTTTCACCATGTTGGCCAGGCTGGTCTTGAGCTAGATTGCCTAGATTCAGTTCCCAGCTCTGCTGCTCTCTAGCTCTGTGTCTGTGTCTCAGTTTTCTTATCTGTAAAATGGGAATGATGATAATGGTAGCTACTGTATAAGGTTATTGGAAAGGTTTAATGAATTAATATTTCTAAAGTGTGTAGAAAATTGCCTGGCATATACCAAGTGTCATGTAAATGTTTGTTAAATGATGACAACAACAAAATTTTGTAAACTGGCCCTGCTTTCCACTGCTCCTTATAGGGCATGAATTTGTGCAAGTCTGACTTCTGCTGTGTGTGGTCAGGCACTGAAAGGTGACATGTTCACATGTGTGGTCTGGTGGACATTAGTTTTGATGACTGCTTTGCCACAAGAACTTCGCTGGCTGTGGAAAATGTGTGATTGAGAAATAGAAAGTGGAATGCTCTTTGTTTTTCTTTTTCTGCTAGTAGGATAGAGTTTGGGTAAAATGGCATTTGCAGCTGAGTTGATCTATTTTTAAATTTTTCCTGGAGTTACGCTCTACAACCTATGCATCAATAGTTTTATTTGGCTGGATTAGTCAATGGGTAGTTTTTAATTTGGCTTAAAAAATTGGGAGTCACATAAAGGGAACCAGCGAGATTTGGATTCTGATGAACAAGGCTTAAGGCTCAGCTCTGCCACTGACATGTTGTGTAACATGGCCACGCCCCACCCACCATCTTTGGTCCTTTATGTACTCTTCTGGTTCTTACTGTTTCTCTCTGTTAAAATTAGGGTGCTGAATGGTCAGGTGAGCTCCCCTCTTCTCTGTTTGTGAGTGGCCCTCATTCCTGGTTAGTTAGCCATGGGCTATTGAAGGAAGATTTTTTTTTTTAATTTTTATTGCATTTTAGGTTTTGGGGTACATGTGAAGGACATGCAAGATTGTTGCATAGGTACACACATGGCATTGTGATTTGCTGCCTTCCTCCCCCATCACCTGTATCTGGCATTTCTCCCCATGCTATCTCTCCCCAACTCCCCACCCCCCCACTGTCCCTCCCCTATTTCCACCCGACAGACCCCAGTGTGATGCTCCCCTCCCTGTGTCCATGTGTTCTCATTGTTCAACACCCACCTATGAGTGAGAACATGTGGTGTTTGATTTTCTGTTCTTGTGTCAGTTTGCTGAGAATGATGGTTTCCAGGTTCATCCATGTCCCTACAAAGGACACGAACTCATCGTTTTTGATGGCTGCATAATATTCCATGGTGTATATGTGCCACATTTTCCCTGTCCAGTCTATCGTCGTTGGGCATTTGGGTTGGTTCCAGGTCTTTGCTATTGTAAACTGTGCTGCAATGAACATCCGTGTGCATGTGTCCTTATAGTAGAACGATTTATAATCCTTTGGATATATACCCAGTAATGGGATTGCTGGATCAAATGGAATTTCTATTTCTAGGTCCTTGAGGAATCGCTACACTGTCTTCCACAATGGTTGAACTACTTTACACTCCCACCAACAGTGTAAAAGTGTTCCTATTTCTCCACATCCTCTCCAGCATCTGTTGTCTCCAGATTTTTTAATGATCGCCATTCTAATTGGCATGAGATGGTATCTCAGTGTAATTTTGATTTGCATTTCTCTAATGACCAGTGATGATGAGCATTTTTTCATATGTTTGTTGGCCTCATGTATGTCTTCTTTCATAAAATGTCTGTTCATATCCCTCGCCCACTTTTGAATGGACTTGTTTGTGTTTTTCTTGTAAATCTGTTTTAGTTCTTTGTAGATTCTGGATATCAGCCCTTTGTCATGTGGGTAGACTGCAAACATTTTTTCCCATTCTGTTGGTTGCCGATTCACTCTAATGACTGTTTCTTTTGCTGTGCAGAAGCTGTGGAGTTTGATTAGGTCCCATTTGTCTATTTTGGCTTTTATTGCCAATGCTTTTGGTGTTTTGGTCATGAAGTCCTTGCCTATGCCTCTGTCCTGAATGGTTTTGCCTAGATTTCCTTCTAGGGTTTTTATGGTGTTAGGTCTTATGTTTAAGTCTTTAATCCATCTGGAGTTAATTTTAGTGTAAGGTGTCAGGAAGGGGTCCAGTTTCTGCTTTCTGCACATGGCTAGCCAGTTTTCCCAACACCATTTATTAAACAGGGAATCCTTTCCCCATTGTTTGTTTTTGTCAGGTTTGTCAAAGATCAGATGGTTGTAGATGTGTTGTGTTGCCTCCGAGGCCTCTGTTCCATTCCATTGGTCTATATCTCTGTTTTGGTACCAGTACCAAGCTGTTTTGATTACTGTAGCCTTGTAGTATAGTTTGAAGTCTGGTAGTGTGATGCCTCCCGCTTTGTTCTTTTTGCTTAGAATTAACTTGGCTATGTAGGCTCTCTTTTTGGTTCCATATGAAGTTCCAGGTGGTTTTCTTCCAGTTCTATGAAGAAGGTCATTTGTAGCTTGATGGGGATAGCATTGAATCTGTAAATTACTTTGGGCAGTATGGCCATTTTCACAATATTGATTCTTCCTAACCATGAACATGGAATGTTTCTCCATCTGTTTGTGTCCTCTCTTATTTCGTTGAGCAGTGGTTTGTAGTTCTCCTTGAAGAGGTCCTTTACATTCTTTGTTAGTTGTATTCCTAGGTATTTTATTCTTTTTGTAGCAATTGTGAATGGCAGTTGTTCTTGATTTGGCTCTCTTTAAGTCTGTTATTGGTGTGTAGGAATGCTTGTGATTTTTGCACATTGATTTTGTATCCTGAGACTTTGCTGAAGTTGCTTATCAGTTTCAGGAGATTCTGGGCTGAGACGATGGGGTCTTCTAGATATACAATCATGTCGTCTGCAAATAGAGACAATTTGACCTCCTCCTTTCCTATACTGAATACCCTTTATTTCTTTTTCTTGCCTGATTGCTCTGGCTAGCACTGCCAGTACTATATTGCAGAGGAGGTGGTGAGAGAGGGCATCCTTGTCTAGTGCCAGATTTCAAAGGGAATGCTTCCACTTTTTTGCCCATTCAGTATGATATTGGCTGTTGGTTTGTCGTAAATAGCTTTTATTGCTTTGAGATATGCTCCATCAATACCTAGTTTATTGAGGGTTTTTAGCATAAAGTGCTGTTGAATTTTGTCAAAGGCCTTCTCTGCATCAATTGAGATAATCATGTGGTTTTTGTCTTTGGTTCTGTTTATGTGGTGAATTACATTTATAGACTTGTGTATATTGAACCAGCCTTGCATCCCTGGGATGAAGCCTACTTGATCTTGGTGGATAAGCTTTTTGATGTGCTGTTGTAATCGGTTTGCCGGTATTTTATTGAAGATTTTTGCATCTATGTTCATCATGGATATTGGCCTGAAGTTTTCTTTTCTTGCTGAGTCTCTGCCGGGTTTTGGTATCAGGATGATGTTGGTCTCATAAAATGATTTGGGAAGGATTCCCTCTTTTTGGATTGTTTGGAATAGTTTCAGAAGGAATGGTACCAGCTCCTCTTTGTATGTCTGGTAGAATTCAGTTGTGAACCCATCTGGACCTGGGCTTTTTTTTGGTTGGTAGGCGCTTAATTGCTGCCTCAACTTTAGACCTTATTATTGGTCTATTCAGGGTTTCGACTTCTTCCTGGTTTAGGCTTGGGAGGATGCAAGTGTCCAGGAATTTATCCATTTCTTCCAGGTTTACTAGTTTATGTGCATAGAGTTGTTTGTAATAATCTCTGATGATGGTTTGAATTTCTGTGGAGTCTGTGGTGATATCCCCTTTATCGTTTTTTATTGCATCTATTTGATTATTTTCTCTTTTCTTGTTTATTAATCTGGCTAGTGGTCTATTTTGTTGATCTTTTTGAAAAACCAGCTCCTGGATTTATTGATGTTTTGAAGGGTTTTTTGTGTCTCTATCTCCTTCAGTTCTGCTTTGTTCTTAGTTATTTCTTGTCTTCTGCTAGGTTTTGAGTTTTTTGATCTTGCTCCTCTAGCTCTTTCAATTTTGATGATAGGGTGTCAATTTTAGATCTCTCCTTGCTTCTTATGTGGGCATTTATTGCTATATATTTTCCCCCTAGATACTGCTTTAAATGTGTCCCAGAGATTCTCGTATGTTGTATCTTCGTTCTCCTTGTTTTCGAAGAACATCTTTATTTCTGCCTTCATTTCATTGTTTATCCAGTCAACATTCAAGAGCCAGTTGTTCAGTTTCCATGAAGCTGTGCGGTTCTGAGTTAGTTTCTGAATTCTGAGTTGTAATTTGATTGCACTGTGGTCTGAGAGACTGTTTGTTATGATTTTCATTCTTTTGCATTTGCTGAGGAGTGATTTACTTCCAATTATGTGATCAATTTTAGAGTAGGTGTGATGTGGTGCTTAGAAGAATGTATATTCTGTGGATTTGGGGTGGAGAGTTTGTAAATGTTTATTAGGTTTGCTTGGTCCTGGTCTGAGTTCAAGTCCTGGATATCCTTGTTAATTTTCTGTCTCGTTGATCTGTCTAATATTGACAACGGGGTGTTAAGGTCTCCCACTATTATTGTGTGGCAGTCTAAGTCTCTTTGTTAGTCATTAAGAACTTGTCTTATGTATCTGGGTGCTCCTGTATTGGGTGCATATATATTTAGGATCGTTAGCTCTTCTTGTTGCATTGATCCTTTTACCATTATGTAATGTCCTTCTTTGTCTCTTTTGATCTTTGTTGGTTTAAAGTCTATTTTATGAGAGATGAGAATTGCAACTCCTACTTTTTTTTGCTCTCCACTTGCTTGATAAATCTTCCTCTATCCCTTTATTTGGAGCCTTTGTGTATCCTTGCATGTGAGATGGGTTTCCCGGATACAGCACAGTGATGGGTTTTGGCTTTTTATCCAATTTGCCAGTCTGTGTCTTTTGATTGGGTCATTTAGCCTATTTACATTTAGGGTTAATATTGTTATGTGTGAATTTGATCCTGCCATTTGATGCTAGCTGGCTGTTTTGCCCATTAGTTGATGCAGTTTCTTCATTGTGTTGATGCTCTTTACCGTTTGGTATGTTTTTGGAGTGGCTGGTACTGGTTGTTCCTTTCTATGTTTAGTGCCTGTTTCAGGAGCTCTTGTAAAGTAGGTCTGGTGGTGATGAAATCTTTGAGTACTTGCTTGTTCGCAAAGGATTTTATTTTTCCTTCACTTATGAAGCTTAGTTTGACTGGATATGAAATTCTGGGTTGAAAGTTCTTTTCTTTAAGGATGTTGAATATTGGCCCCCACTCTCTTCTGGCTTGTAGGGTTTCTGCTGAGAGATCTGCTGTGAGTCTGATGGGCTTCCCTTTGTGGGTAACCCGACCTTTCTCTCTGGCTGCCCTTAGCATTTCCTCCTTCATTTCAACCCTGGTGAATCTAATGATTATGTGCCTTGGGGTTGCTCTTCTTGAGGAATATCTTTGTGGTGTTCTCTGTATTTTCTGGACTTGAATATTGGCCTACCTTGCTAGGTTGGGGGAAGTTCTCCTGGATAATATCCTGAAGAGTATTTTCCAGCTTGGATTCATTCTCTCCGTCACATTCAGGTACACCTATCAAACGTAGATTAGGTCTTTTCATATAGTCCCATATTTCTTGGAGACTTTGTTCATTCCTTTACCCTTTTTTCTCTATTCTTGCCTTCTCATTTTATTTCATTGAGTTGATCTTCGACCTCTGATATCCTTTCTTCTGCTTGGTCAGTTTGGCTGTTGAAAACTTGTGTATGCTTCATGAAGTTCTCGTGTTGTGTTTTTCAGCTCCATCAATTCGCTTATATTCCCCTCTAAGTTATTTATTCTTGTTAGTATTTTGTCAAATCTTTTTTCAAGGTTCTTAGTTTCTTTGCATTGGGTTAGAACATGTTCTTTTAGCTCACAGAAGTTTCTTATTACCCATGTTCTGAAGCCTCATTCTGTCAATTCATCACACTCATTCTCCATCCAGGCTTGTTCCCTTGCTGTTGAGAGTTGTGATCCCTTGTAGGAGGAGAGGCATTCTGGTTTCGGGGTGTTTTCATTCTTTTTGCGCTGCTTTCTTCCCATCTTTGTGGATTTATCCACCTGTCGTCTTTGTAGTTGTTGACTTTCAGATTGGGTCTCTGAGTGAATGTCAGTTTGTTGATGATGAAGTTATTTCTTTCTGTTTCTTAGTTTTCCTTCTAACAGTCTGGCCCCTCTGCTGTAGGACTGCTGAGGTCCACTCAAGGCCCTGCTTGCCTCGGGATCACCTGCAGCGGCTGCAGAACAGTAAGGGTTGCTGCCAGTTTCTTCTGCTTTCTTTGTCCCCGAAGGATATCCGCCAGATGTCAGTCTGAGCTCTCCTTTATGAGGTGACTCTTTGGATATACGAGGGTCAGGGAGTTGCTTGAGGAGACAGTCTGTCCTTTATAGGAGCTCAAGTGCTGAGCTCCGTTGTTCATTCACAGCTGCTGGGCAGGTACGTTTAAGTCTGCTGCAGCAGAACTCATAAACCCCTTTTTAAATTTTTTTTTTCCCAGGTGCTCTGTCCCAGGGAGTTAGGGCTTTATTTATGAGTTTCTATTGTGCTGCTGCCTTTTTTCCGGGCTGCCCTGCCCAGTGAGGAGGCAGCCTGGTCACTGTCTGCCTGCAGAGGCTTTGCTGAGCTGCTGTGGGCTCTGCCCAGCTGCCCTGTGAACTTCCCTGCAGTCCTGTTTATACGGGTGTAGTTAGAACTGCCTTGGCAATGGTGGCCCACCTCTATAAAGGTGGACTCTCTCTGTAATGGCGGACTGCCTCGGCAATGGCGGGCTGCCTTGGCAATGGCAAACTACCTCCATAGTGGTGGACTGCCTTGGTAATGTTGGATGCCCCCTCCTGCACAGAGCTGGACCGTCCTGGGTTCAGCTGTGCTTGCTGTGAAACTCTCAGATCCAGAGCGTTTCCGATTGCTGTTTTTTTGTGGGGGGTGGGACCAGCCGAGCCTGATCACCTGGCTCCCTAAGAGCCCCCCTTTTTTTTTTAGTTGAACAGTCGACTCAGTCTCCCAGGTGTTCCAGTCACCTGTTCAAAAGGTGCTGGGATCTGTGTGATTTCCTGTGCGGTGACCCACTGCGCCGGCTGAAACAGCCGCGCTGAGATTCGTGGCGCTTTTTTGCCCAGGCATCTCCTGGCCTGGCTCCCTGTTTCAGTCCCCTTTTTAATCAGATGAATGAGTGACTCTGTCTGCCCGGAGCTCCCGTCGCCAGCTAAAATGGCGCCCGGAACTGTGTATTTTGTATGGAGAACCGCTGCACCGGGGGGACCAGCAAAACAGCCGTGCTGGCCAAAACAGCTGCGCTGGCGACCCGTTGGGCTCCTCCGCCTGGAAATCTCCTGGTCTGTGGGCAATAAAAATCCATCTGGAAATGCGGCGTCCACTCACCCTCCACGCTGGGAGCTGCAATCCTGAGCTGCTCCTAATCGGCCATCTTGGATCCCTCGCTTGAAGGAAGATTTTTTATGAGATACATTGATGGTGAATTTAGACAGTAAAAGATTCCAGTTGATCATCTTAATTTTTTCCTCTGTACTTAGTAATTGTGTCCATAAGAAGTCCTCATTTCAGCTTTACACCCTTTCTAATCCCCCAGATACATATTCTGGTGTGTATCACCGAAAGCAGAATGGAGCCAAATAGTTATTACCACTCAGGTCTTAGAAGTTGTTAGGGCTGGAGAAACGTTTTCATTATTAGGCTCTAAGTGGTGTCAGTCCCATACAGGACACTTTCTGGATCCCCTCTCTAGAGAGGCAACTGAGTCTCACCTGTACCATCTCCCAGGCTCACTCCATCCTGCTCAACCTGTTTACATCTCTACTTTGTAGGCAAGCTTTATTTAGTTCTACAAACCTCAGTGCGATGACTAGGGACAACCTAGTTTCTTTTTCCTAGAAAAATCAGGTTGACCACAACTTCTATAGTTCTTGACGGAAGAAGGGAAGTATAATGATGTTGGAAGTCAAATACTGATATTAAGATAGCCAAGTGGAGTTTTATGTATGTCTGTATGCATATAGACATGGTTGAAATTTATATTATAAGCTCATATGACACACATTTATAATAGAGAGGTACCTGTGGGTTCTACCTTGCTTTTGTATAGATTGTTAGTGTTTTCACTGTTTCGTGTGAGTTTTACAATGAGCCTGTGAGATTTGCAGAGTTAAGAGTTATATACTCATCTTCTGGTAGAAAACACTGAGGTTCATTCAGAGGAGTAAAGTGGCTGGCTTGAGATCTGTGTGAGTGGTAGTCTCTGACTAGTGTTTCGCAGAATTTTTTTGACCTAAGAGAGTTAGAGGCTGACAAAATTTGTGATTTTTGAAGCAAGAGAGGAAATTTAGAAGGAGTGAAACCTAATGCTATTAATATTAAATTATACCAAGGGTCTACTCATAATATAACCCAAGACTAGAAACTTAAAATATTGTATAGTTGATAAAGAGAATGAAGCCATAGTTTACTGAATTTCTCAATGAAGTGGCAATGCGTCTATCCATTTTTCCATTCATTTTGTCATATTATTAGAAAAAAAAAACATAATAGCGTGCCAGCTACCATGTTGAGCCCAGATTCATCAAAGTTAAATTAGAATGACATATGGCAGTTTAGCGTTTAAGATGTGACTAGTTCTAACTGAGATGTGTTGTTAAGTATAACATACCACATTTCAAAGGCTTAGTACAAGTAATGTAAGATATCTTATTAGTAGATTACATTATGGTCATTACTTCTTGAAATGATAATATTTTGGATATACTGGGTTAAATTAAAATGAATTTCTCCTATGACTTCTCGCTTTTCCAAAAATGTGGCTGCAGGAAATTAACAATTTTATATGTGGCTTGCATCCTGTTCCTTTTGGACAGCACTATTCTAGCTCGTGTCTAGTAGAGGAGGTAAGATTTATACGGACATGCTTTTCTGAGAGCGTGCCATCCTGCTTCTTTACTCCTCTGCCTTTATATTTGTTTCTACTGCCTCACCTTCTTTTGGCTTCTCAACCCATTTTGGTCTGATGGAAGTTGTTCCTGTCCTGGGCTTGGGGGCCCAGACGCGCTCCTGTTTAGCAGTGCTGTTTGTTGGCCTTGGTGGTGCTGTTTCTGTTGGCTACTCCCACTTTCTCTGCATGTTTTGTAATTCCTTTACCTCCCTGGCCTCTCCTCAGAATTTGTCTGCAGGCTCTTGGTCTCCCTCACATCTCATAAACATAGGCATTGCAGAGCTTTGTCTCATGACTCCCAGGTGTTTATCTCCAGTTTCGAACTCCTGAACTTCAGACCCACACTCGTACGTGCCTTTTGGACACTCCAGTTGGAAATCCTAAAGTTGCATGAGGCTCACTGTGTCTTTTGGCATTGTTACCTTGGTGAGTGATATCGCCCAATCCTGGAAACTGGGACTCATTCCGGATGACTCCTGCGTCCCTCACTTCTGCCTCTGACTATCCTCAACCTTACTGAGTCAACCACGGAACCACGTCCTGCCCATCTCCCCTCCTCCCTCTACCTTTGCAGCCTCTCCTTCATTCAGGCCCTCAGCATCTCTCTCCTGGAGTGCTTCAGCAGTCTCAGCTGGCCTTCTTTTTCTATTCTTATCCACATCCATCCTATTCTCTCTTTCTTCCTGAGTGATATTCCAAAAATGCAAAAATGTTCATGCTATGTCCCTGTTTTAAAAATCCTTCAGTGCTTTCCTCATTCAGGGCAAATTCATGAATCCTTTGCATGAACTAAGGGACAGGAATGGAAAGAGGCAGGAAGCGATTTGACCTCTGCCTCTTCCGTCCTCTTTTCATGAATCTCTGGGGTGATCCTGTCCTCTAGGAATATACCTGGGATCTCTGTAGCCCCTGTGACCTCACACATGCTGTTCCCTTATCTGAAACACCACTGCCCACCCTATCAGTCCTTTAAAGATTGTGCTGTGATACCACCTCTTCTTGGACCACCCCTCTGACCACTATTGTCTCTGCTTCCTCCCTTTCAGGCCATTTGTTGAACTGGGCTGCATTTCCTTGAGGGCAAGAGTGATTCCTTTCATTTCTGTATCCTCAAGTCCAAAATAGGTGTGCAAGTGATATGTGTTGAGCAAATAAATGCCCAATAATACATTGTAGAGATAAGACATTGTGGGAGTTGTGATAAAACATCTAGCCAGCTAGAAATGAGAACATGGAGGGTCCAAGGGACAGTGACATTTAAGATTGGCTTTCAATTCTGGTGGTATCGGGTGGGACATTACAGAGGAGATCCCTGTGGTCATGGTTACTGTGTCGTGTTCTGTAGGACTGAAGGATATCAAATAGGCCCATTCCCTGCTCAATATCATCACCACTGGCGTAGAATAAGGACGATAATTTAGGAGTCCATTTGGACTAGTGTCTGTCATTTGCTCCTGAGCTGGGTTATATAACCCAGCAGAGCTTTAGTTCCCCAGTACACAGCTGGCATGGCAGGCAGGCAGGCAGGCAGGCACTCCGATCCTTGCTTGTGAGCTGCCGTGGAGGAAGCAAATGCAGAATGGCTGTCTGCATTTTCATCTTTACTTCTCCTTCACAGCCACCTTTCTGTATAGCATAGACGTGACCTCAGCACCGGAGACAGGGAAGAACACAATGAGTCATCTTAGGCCCTAATGAGGTGCATGAGGGACCCTACTTAAGAGTGAGGGTCAGGTGAGGTCGTGCTGTGCCTGGGGGTGAGTTTTGCCTTGGGGCTCCAGGCAGCACTGGAGCAGAGCTGTGCTAATTTTACCCACAGGAGCTGACTGTGCTGAAGGGCAGGGCTTATGACATTGGCCTTATCATCCTGTGATACCCAGAAAGCTCCCAAGGTGCAACCCTGTTATGTCTGGGATGTTTTTTCCCCTTCTAGTTAAATACATTTTTCATTAGGCGTGCATATCGGGAGGCAGGACGCTGAGCGTGCAAAGAGCTTTGGATTTGGGTGGAAGGCCACGGACTTGGATTTGGGTCTCGCTCTACCTTTGACCTTGCACAAGTTACATAGTTTGAGTCTCAGTTTCCTCATTTGTAAAATCTCGTTTGTATCCCTGTGTCCTAAGATTGTTTCTAGGTTTACACACTTGGTGACACGTAGCAAGTGATTGCCATGTGCCAGTCTCTGTTCTAACTGCTTTATTCTTACGGTTTTACTTAGTCCTCTCAAGAAACCTATGAGGATGGTGTTATTGCTATCCCTGTTTATAAATAAAGAAACAAATACACAAGGAGCTTAGGTAGAGTTGCCCCAGGCCACCAGCCAGTGACAGAGCTGAACCCAGGCCAATGGCTTCAGGGACCACACCCCTAAACACTATACCTTATTGTTTTGAAATGATAGAACCTTTGCTTGGTCTATAGCACAGGCTTAATGTTTTCTAACTACCTGCTATGTATGAGGCCCTGGGCCTGATGCTGGGTAAGAGAGCAGTATAGCAGCTGTGCTGTTCTGTAGTCTTGAATCACACTTGCAGTTGGAAGCCCCGGGTCAGCTGAAGGGTACGGTGGATAGACTTTGGTATCTGATGTTGTAGGCACTGGGTGGAGTCCTCCTCACACATCCTCTCATCTCATCCTCATAACTTCTTCAACAGTCAGGCATTAGCAGGCCCATCTTATAGATGAGGAAATAGAGAGGAAGCGTCACCTCCCCACATTTACTTGGTAGATAGAGCTGATTGGGGCTGTTGGGTCCCATATTCATGTTTATTCATTTGTTTTCCCCACGAACTGTGCAGTGTCTCAGTGCTATTATTGTTACAGAACTCGACCCTGCCCTTCTGTCCACCACTGACACCCCTAGAGAAAGTGGTATCTGTGAAAAAACGTGGGTCACCAGATGAGAAAGGCACATCTGCATGGTCAGAGCAGGCACCAGGTGAAAGTAAAAGAAAGGGCTGGGCTTGGTTCCAGTTGTTTATTACTGTGTAGCAAATTACCCCCAAACTCAGTGGTATGTAGCAATCATTTAGTATGCTCATGGATTTTCTGGATCAGGAACTTGGACAGAGCAAAGGGGGAGTGACACCTCTGTGCTCCACAATGCCTGGGACCTCAGCTGGAAGACTTGAAGGCTGGGTGCTAGAGGTATACCATTGCTCACTCACTCACAACCAGGGCTATTAGCCAGAATATCTACATGTGGTCTTTACATGTGGCCTGGACTTCCTCATAGCATGGTGGCTGGTTCCAAAGGGCAAGCCTAGAGAGGAAGGGAGAGAGGGAGGAAGACAGAGAGTGAGTAAGCACCAGCAGGTGCAGGAAGAAGCTGGAGCTGTGTGTCGTCTCACTGTAATTTATTGGTTGGCCTAGTCACCAACTCAAGTTCAAGGGAAGAGGCAATAGACTTTCCATCTTGGTGGGGTAACGATGTTCTGGAAGAGCATGTGGGATGGGAAAATTTCCTGGGACCATTTTCGGAAAATACAATGGAGGCTCACGTTGGCTAAAAAGGAGGACAGACATCTCTGTGGAGCTGCACAGAGGTAGAACCATCAGGCATGCAGGAGGCACACCTGTATGATGCTGAGTATTCACTGGAGGTCAGGAAAACAAAGGTCAAGCCAGGAATTCTCAGGAGAGGATCGGTGGTTATGCTATAACCATGCTTCAGTGTATATGAATTAGAGCTTATATTGTCCATAAACTAGTTCATATAACTCTGATTTGCTTATGACATCTGCTGCTTATGTAATCTTGGAGTTTAGGTCTGTGTGGATTTTTTTTTTTCCCTCCAGTGAGGTGAAGTTTTGCTGTTGCCCAGACTGGAGTGCAGTGCTGCAATCTCGGCTCACTGCAACCTCTGCCTTCCAGGTTCAAGGCATTCTTCTGACTCAGCCTCCTGAGTAGCTAGGACCATAGGCGCACACTCCCATGCCCAACTAAGTTTTATATTTTTAGTAGAGATGAGTTTCACCATGTTGGCCAGGCTGGTCTTGAACTCCAGACCTCAGATGATTCACCCACCTCGGCCTCCCAAAGTGCTGAGATTACAGGCGTGAGCCACCACGCCTGGCCCTATTTTGTGTCTCATACTGAAGGGAGATATGTTTTGTTCCTTCACTGATGCAAGGGAGAAATTCTTAGGTATAGACAAATACAGATCTTGTCCAAACAAATAAATAAAAGAATGAGTGATCAGTTAATTTACCTATTTTTTTCCCCTCTTCCATCTCACAAAGTTCAGGGAAGACATTCCGTGTAATTTAACAGGAAGGAGATGCTAAGAAAATTATTGAAAAGACTGGTGCAGTGGGCTGCAGGCTACATCTGGAGCTGCTGAGTTTAAGAAATTTACACAGGGATAAGGAAGATGTGATTAGGAAGCCACTGCTGAGGCCTCAGAAACTTCTCTCAACATCTTAATAGTTAGTGATGAGGCACTGGATTGGCAGATGGAATGTCCTTTTACCCTTCATGATTTCCTGGTGTTGCCTGTCAGTAAAAATCGTAGCAGGAAGTTTCAGCTGCACTTCCACCTTCCAGATCTCACAGAAGGACATCTTACTGGTGGAACCTAATTTACTAGCTTTGAGGAAGTATGGGGAATGTATTTTTAAAGTCTGTTTCTTTGATGCAGAAAGGCACTCTAGCTGGTGGGAAATGGGCTCTGATTGAGCTAACAGAGAGAATATATCTGTCCCCAACTTATCCATTTAAAATCCCCAGGAGTTATTGTTCTGAAATACTTAATATTTATAATTAATTATAATACTGTATATAATTACACTATAAAACTGTACATCATATTTATGTTTTTATAAACTTAATATAATTAATACACTGAAAATACAGGCCAGTTGCCCACTTTCAGTTTCAGAACTGAGTTCTTATATATATATATTTTTTTTTTAATTTTTTTTTTTTGAGACAGAGTCTCACTCCGTCACCAGGCGCCAGGCTGGAGTGCAGTGGCGCGACCTCGGCTCACTGCAACCTCCACCGCCCGGGTTCAAGCAATTCTCCTGCCTCAGCCTCCCGAGTAGCTGGGAATACAGGCGCGTGCCACCACGCCCAGCTAATTTTTTTGTATTTTTAGTAGAGACGGGGTTTCACCATGTTGACCAGGATGGTCTCGATCTCTTGACCTCGTGATCCGCCCGCCTCGGCCTCCCAAAGTGGAGTCTTATATTTGACGACAGCAGTTGGTTTATAATTTTCCAGTTCAGTTTAATTTCCTCCTGGGAGTCATGCCCCTCGGACAATTGTCTTGTTTACATAATTTGTTCACAAACGTTTATTAAACACTTACTATGGACCTGTCCCTGAGCTGGATTTGGCAATGTGAGGAGAGAACCATTGGGAGCCTATACTGGGAAGGAGAATAAGTCAGGTGCACAGTTAGAACAGGTCTAGGGACTGGGCACGGTGGCTCAAGCCTGTAATTCTAGCACTTTGGGAGGCCGAGGCAGGCAGATCACCTGAGGTTAGAAGTTTGAGACCATCCTGGCCAACATGGTGAAACCTTGTCTCTACTAAAAATACAAAAATTGGCCGGGCGTGGTGGTGGGCGCCTGTAATCCCAGCTACTTGGGAGACTGAGGCAGGAGAATTGCTTGAACCCAGGAGGCGGAGGTTGCAGTAAGCCAAAATCGCACCATGGCACTTCAGCCTGCGCAAGAGAGCAAGAATCCATCTTAAAATAAAAAAACAGGGCAAGGAAGATGTTGATCAATGCCCTAAATAGCAGGCTCAGCAAATCCAGGGAAGAGAGATTATTCTGACTGGCTGAGAAGCAGGGAGTTTCACGTAGTCTGTGGTCCAGTGATTTTCTTTTGGGGGTAGTACCACCTTGTTATGGGGCTTTTGAAAACGTGACGGAGACTGGGCACGATGGCTCACACTGGTAATTCCAGCACTTTGGGAGGCCAAGGCGGGTGGATCACTTGAGGTCAGGAGTTTAAGATCAGCCTGACCAACGTGGCAAAACCCCATCTCTACTAAAAATACAAAAATTAGCTGGGAGTTGTGGTGCATGCCTGTAATCCCAGCTACTCAGGAGGCTGAGGCAGGAGAGTCACCTGAGCTCAAGAAGTGGAGGTTGCCATGAGGTGAGATTGCATCACTGCACTCCAGCCTGGGTGACAGAGTGAGACTCTGCCTAAATAACATAAAATAAAATAAGTAAAATCATGATGGAGTGTTTTCTGTTGTCTCAATGACTGGAGGTCAGGATGCCATTGGCATTTAGTGATTGGGGCCCGGGGAGCTAGATGTCCTTTAGTACATGAAGACACCACAGATAAATAACTGTCTTTCTCTAAAGGATCATCTCATTCCTGTTGAAGACTACCAGTGGGCTTGATGGATGGGTAGGACGTGGATATTTGATGTTGGGGGTGGAAGTGTAGCAGGTCAAGCAGAGGGGACAAGGTGAGCTGAGAGTTAAGTTTGAATAAAGCAAGGAATGTATGTTGAGTGTCAACGGGAGAAAACTTACGGTGGCAATAGAAGGTTCGGTCCAGGTTATAGAGAAACTGGAGCTACTAGATAAAGTTTTTGGACTTCACCTGTTGCCTTTGGGAAGCGATTTAAGATACTGGAACAGGTCCTTCACAGCAGAAACGTAACCTCATCTTGGTACCATGCACCACGTAAATGTCAGTAATGCTTTTTGAATGAATGAATGCCTCAAAGTATAGTTTATAGGAGTTAGACTAGTGGGTACCTGGGTTAGACTAGTGAGGATCCAGGAGGTTCTGGGAGCGCCCTGACAGCCAGTATTTGGACTTTTAGAGAATACATGGAAAGGGCACAGTGGCTTGCCACACAGATACTGTCTCCACACCCAAGCAGTACTTGCTGACACAGAAAGAGATGGGAAAGAGGGAGATTCTTCCGTGGACTCCTGTGTGAGGCCCATAGGCCGTCAGGCGTGTAGGGAGCAGACTGTGTCGTCTGCATCAATGCTCTTGCATCTTGAGCTTTTAAAGAATTGCCATTCAAACCAGCAATTTGCTGACAAGGTTCCTGCGCTGTGACCATGACGGCTGTTGTTCCCGGGGGAGTGGCTTGCTTGTCTGCATGGGGATGGCAGCCCGCGTGAGTTCTCTGTGCTGGCCTGCAGGGTCTGGTGGCTTTCTGATATTCAGGTTGGTTTCTTTTTCTTCTTTCTGGCTGGGATTTCGAGGTTGGGAGGGGAAGCTCAGGGATGGAACTGGCTAAACACATGTGAGATATTTCACTCCTCAGGAAGGTTTCATTTCTGAAGTCTTTCCTTGGGAGGGAAAAGGGTGTGTAGATGTATAAGGTGACTCTAGACCCCTCATTTTATTGATGAAGAAACTGTGATTCACAGAAGGAAAGTGTTTTGCCCAATGCCATGTGGTGAGCTGGCTGTGGAGCCAGCCCCTCCTGCACCTTTAACTGCAGGTTTATTTTATATATATTTGCTGGAAAAGAAAAAAAGAAAAATTTATACATATTTTATTTTTAATAAAAATATTAATATATATTTAAATATATAAAAATATATAAGTATATATTTAAATATATATTATTGTTTGTTATATAATATACTATAAATATAAAACTGTGCGCTTTCCATGTGTTCTCCAAAAGTGTATATATATAAATATATACTTATATAATATATACTTATATATAATAAATATATACATATATAAATATATGTGTGTATATATATATATGTTTTTTCTTTTTTATGGAGACAAGATCTTGCTTTGTTTCCCAGGCTGATCTCAAACTCCTGGGCTCAAGTGATCCTCCTGCCTTAGCCTCCCAAAGTGCTGGGATTACAGGGGTGAGCTATCATGCCTGGCCTTATAGCGGGGTTTAAATTATACCCACTTTGAGGGAAGAGAGAGCAGTGTGTATAGGCTTTGGTGCCAAAAGCTTGCATGTGATTACTGGTTCAGCCACTTTCTATAAAATTTGCAAAATAGGCATCATGAACACATCTGATATATTAAGCATTTAAAAAGAGGAAATGTGTGAAAAGTTTTGTTGACTACAAAGAACTGTGGAGGTTTATGCACTGGGACTGGGTGAGACCATCTTTAGAGAAGGGGTGGGCCTCTGAAGACACCAATGACCATACCCCAATCACAAAACACTCCCAGGGGGCTTACTTCCCCACTGTACAGTAAAGAGATTCTGTACTCAGATTTGGAGGCACAGCACAACAGGGGAAAATCGTGAGCCAAGTTTTGAGTTGTGTGGAATTAAGGGTGTGCTCTTGCCTGGGGCCAGGAGTTCTTGTAGCAATATAAAAGGAGATGTGGCTAAAAGCATAGATGGGGCCCAACCTGGAAGCCTTGAGGCTGGCCTGAGGGTGGCTGGATGCTATGGTTTACGTGGTTTAAAACACTGCCAAGGGGTGAACTGGGAAATCTCAACGGAATTGCAGCTTTGGGATGTGCCGGGAATCTTGGCAGTAACTCAGGTGGGCAACAGGGAATCTTGCAATTGGAGTAAGGGGTGATTCTCAAGTTTTGGGCACATTCTAAGTGATTTTTTGTAGTGCTTCAACTTTTTACTTGAGTTTATAATAAAAATGGTAGTGCTTTGTATAGCTCTACACTATACAAAATATGTTTACACCTGTTGGTTTCTTTGTTCATACAACATCATAGTGGAAGGTGGGATTGTTCTTGTTCCTGTTTCACAGACAAGGAAATTGAGGCTCAGAGAGCAGATGAGCTTTCTCTGACCACTTGGCTGGTTGGTGTGGAAGTCAGGATGCCCAGTTTCACACTTCTTCCTGTGCCAGTGACCTGCCTGGAGCAGTGGTTTTCTCAAACTCACATTTCTCTGCCCTCGACTGTCTTGGCTGTCACTCTTGGAAGAGTAAGATAGTCATGAGTTTCAAAGATTTCAGAGATAAGCTATACGATGTTCAAAGATGAGCTATAGAGAATTTGGGACATAAAATGTGTTTCTTCCAGTAACTCTTGCTTGCTGTCATGTTGTTGGTTCAAATTGAACATGTTGATAAGTGCCAGGGAGGAAGAAACGAGTTCCTGCTTCTTGTTGAGCAGCTTTTTTGCCCTAAACTCAGTACTGCCTGCTTTTCCATTTGAGGATTTAGAAACATTTATGGATAGAGTGATTGAAATGTTGTAGCATTCTGCCAACTAGTTTATTAGTTAATTCTCATAAAAGCCTTAGTGGGTAGATAAGCAATATCAATATTATTTTTCATTTTACAGATGATGAAACTGAGGTTTAGAGAGATGAAATAATTTGCTTGAGAGAACACAGGTCCTAAGTAGGTTATAATCTTTTTTTTTTTTTTTTTCGGTGACGGAGTCTTACTCTGTCACCCATACTGGAGTGCAGTGGTGCGATCTTGGCTCACTGCAATCTCTGCCTCCCGGGCTCAAGTGATTCTCCTGCTTCAGCCTCCCAAGTAGCTGGGATTACAGGCACGTGCCACCATGCCTATCTAATTTTTGTATTTTTAGTAGAGACGGGTTTCACCATGTTGGTCAGGCTGGTCTTGAACTCCTGACCTCAAGTGATCTGCCCACTTGGCCTCCCAAAGTGCTGGGATTACAGGCGTAAGCTACTGTGCCTGGCCCACATTTTCTAAGCTTGACTTTAACTTGCTGGCCTTTGACATATCTTTTCAGTCATTGCTGGGCTTCAGATCTTTTCTTTTCTTTCTCTCTTCTTCTCTCTTCTCTTCTTTTTCTTTTCTTTTTTAAAAGATGGGATCTCACTATGTTTCCCAGGCTGGTGTTAAACTCCTGGGCTCAAGTAATCCTGCCTTGGCCTCCTGAGTAGCTGGGGCATAGGCATATACCACTGTGTCTGGCTTAAATCTTTCCTTCTGCCTGGAATGCCCTTTGCTCCTTCATCTGTGCCCTCCTGCCCCATCCTCCTTAATTCCTAGCCCAAAAGTCTAACCCACGGGAGGGATCCTACAGAACTCATAGAATTTACAGTATCTTGTCCGTCCATTGCAGTCAGTCTCTGTCTTGAATGGGATTTGTGAGCTCCTTGAAGTTGTTTGTACCTCACAGTTCTTTACTGTAGCATCTCTGGTTATTCAAGCACACAGACATAGTAGATGCTCACACATCTATGCAATAAATTACATTAGTGCGTTTCTCAAATGTTCAGCACAGGAAGCAAATAATAAAAGGCAAACCAGAAAGCAGTCATCACTGGGCTGTGTGCTCATCAGCCTTGGGAATGGATTTCTGGGGAAGATCCGGGCCCCTCCACAAATGACAGGGATGACTTGGCTCTTGGAATTGAAGATAATTCTGACAAGTAGCATGTCGGGAAGGGCCTGAAGGACGCCAGACCAGCTTGCTCTCAGAGCTCCTTGGGTCCTCTGTGACCCCCAGGTCATCTTCAGCAAGACCTGGTATGTAAATGAGCCTCGTCTGCTGGCTCAGCCTGCTGCCCACTGGTAGGGATGCTAGAATTCCAGGGTAAGCTTCTGTGAGGTTTAGTGGGTTGGAGATTATTAGCTTTTTGGTATCTGCAACTTGAAATACCTTGCGCCCTTGATTAATTCATGCTTGGGAGCATCCTCAGTGCTCTCTGGAAAATTGCTCCTTACTGTATGTTTATTTCCCTAAGGGCTTGTTTCAGAGAGACTGTAGCCTGTGTTTCTAACAACTCCTCCAAGGAAAACATCGCAGGTCACGTTTCCGGAACTGAGAATCTCAGGGGGTCTTTGAAATGTCCGTCTCTATTACCTCCTTTTGGCCCAGCGTTTGCTTTTAGCTGAAAAGGGAGATTTTGTCTTGAGCCATCCTGTAGACATATGTGATTTGGAGGCTGAAAATCTGACAGCTGCTGCTGAGCTTTGAACTGCAAGAGTGAGCAGCATATAGACATAACCCCATAGAACATCAAATCATTTTCCTTTAATTCCCAGAGCCTTAATGTTTCTTTGTCTTAAGAATGACTTCACTGCTTTTTGTATTTGTAATGGAATGCACAGTCATTTGCAAGTAATCACACAATAATCCCTTACACTTTTGTAAGACCTTACTCTTTTCCATAGGGCTTTCACTCTCATTATCTCATATGATCCTTATAACTGCTCGGAGATATAAGCAGAGTGGCTATTTTAATCTCCAGTTTTCAGGTGTAGAAACTGAGGTTTAGAATAAAGTTAACCAGACTTAAAACAGTTGGCATGGTGCAGAATTGGAACTGAAGTCTCAAGTAGTGTAACTCCTAAACCAGCATTTCTTTTAATACCTATTGCTGGTGTGACCTTGGGAATATACTTAACCTCTCTGAACCTCAGTTTTCCTGTCACTAAATTGGGTATAATGCTACCTCCTGGGATAGTTGTCAGAAGGGATTAAATGAGACTGGGAAATCATTTAATAAATGATAAAACATGTCAATAATTGGAAGCATCATTGTTTTTACCACACGAATGTTGAGTGCAAGCAGTGCCATCAGAATTGTGAAAGCAAATAACATTTTTTCTCCCTTTTAAAAAGACACAGGTTCAGAATGGTGCTGCCAGGGATCACAAGCTCCCAGCCCTGTGATTAGCAAATTGACCCTGCTGCCCTGCCTGCCAGCTGCTTTGTTATTCTGAGAATTGTGTTGACAAGACCCTCTTTTCCTACAGAATTCTCTTTAATGTTGCCTGGGATAGCCTTGTGTCCTGGAGACAGTTTTAGGTCTGGCAGGATCTGAGAACAGGAGTGAGGGTCTTGGAATGGGATCTGCATTCCTGAGCTTCACCCACAAAGCAGGGGGAGCATGGCTCGGGCTGTGGGATGGAGGTAGATGAAGAGCTGGACTTCCAGGTCTGTCTTCTGTCATTTCTCAATAAAGTAGACAAGTCCATACAAGTAGTACAAACATACCCTACTAAGCATCAGTCAGATGTCCATAAGGCAAGCAGTATATATGCTGAACGGACTGCTTGGCAGCAACATACTGGAAAAATCCAAAAGGAATGGATTTCAAGTTGGCAAAGAAATGCATTAGAAGTCAGCAGTGTGGTGTGGTCAGGAGAAAACCAGAGTGACTGAGGCTGAGGTCTTGGATAGCTTTGTTTCTATACACAGTCTCTGTGTCCGTGGTTTTTGCATCTGTGGATTCAACCAGTCACAGCTTGAAAATATTTTTAGAAACAACAGTAATAAAATACAACAATAAAAAAATAAAAACCCAATACAATATAACAACTATTTACATAACATTTGCATTGTTAGGTATTATAAATAACCTAGAGATGATTTAAAGTATACAGGCGATACTGCATTATTTTATTTAAAGGCCTTGGGCATTTTTGGATTTTGGTATCTCAGGGGTCCTGAAACCCATTCCCCATGGATACTGAGGAAACAAATGTACATATTTACCTACAAAAAATCCAAACTTATGAGACACACATAGGTTGAAATATGGTCCTAAGAGGCAGAATGTGGAGCAAGGGATGGAAGGCCGGGGAGTCAGTTTAGTTCCATGTAAGGAAGAACTTTCTGATGGAAAGATGGAATTTGCAGCGTCAGGAAACAATGACTTTTGCTTCACTGGAGACCTCAGGAATACCAATGGGGCCAGCATTGGGCTTAATGGCATTTATGGCCATTTCTCGTTTTGGGATCATAGAGCCAGGAGGACGAGAGGTACACATACATTGAAGGAAATGAAGGGTCTCTATGTGGATGTGGAAACTGATCTCCAAATGTCTGCAAGATGGAAGATACAATTAAAGTCTTTCATTCTGGTTTTCATTTTTATCTCTGTGGCTCACTACTTGGTCTTTGGTTTTTAGAGCTTAAGGCCATTCCCAGCAGCTCTTTTCCATGGAATAATCTCATTTCTTTGCTGAAATGCTCCTGTTGGCATGCAGGAAGGGACTCTGAGCTCCTGACAGAATGAAGACCACCCCTTTATGCTCTCCAGACCTATTTTGACATCTCAACCCCAACCCCCACCCCCGAGGAGGGTTGCAGTGGCAAGATCTCTGTCCTGAATTCTGGTTCTGGCATGCAGTGGAAGGCTCTCTGATTGTACGTCCTTACGTATTTTAATAGGAACTTACATTTGTGTTCCTTTATTAAACGTTCAATAGATAATAAATGTTTGCTTATGTCATGCTTGTTAAGTATCAAACAAATAATCAAAATAAATGTGTAATGACCCTTTGGATAGACCAAGTAGAAGCTGCTTTCAGAACACTTAATTGGACAATTTCTGGATATCCGCCTAATTTATAAGTGAAAAATACGTAAGCTACACGAGGAGAACTGACTTATCTAAAATCTTGATGACTGACTGATTTGGGCTTGGGGCTTGGGACCCTTCGTGACCTGATCAGTGCTGTTTGTACCTTGAAGGCTTATTGGAGGTGGGAACAAGCAACCTCTTGGTGCAGTCCAAAGGCAGGAAATGGGTGATGATTTTGAAAAAGGACTCATCTGACCTCCAGAAAGCTTTTACAACCAACAGTAGAACGAGATCACCGAGACATAGAACCACTGGGAAGCTGAGATGTGGTACCGGGATTCCCATCTCTGAGCACCTCCTACATCCCCCACATCTCCCATTTTCCTTAGCGTCTCATCTCTCTTTCTTCTTTAATTCAGTCTGGAGTCATTTTAGATCAGATTCATTCCTGACTGGTTTCACTGCTCCAGCTTAATCATCACAGTACCTTAGGGTTGGAATCCATGTTACAAGTTTAACTGTGCAGTTTACCCTCCTTCTCCCGACAACAATGTTCTCCTGAAAGTCTGGTTTTATTCTGAGTCTTCTAGCACAGTGTCTGCATGAAGGATTCATGCCAAACTATGTGCCCAGGAGGAGTCTCAGACCAAGAGATTTCGGGCTTGGGGGCGAGAGACTCAGGGCTTTTTTTTTTTTTTCTTGAGACAAAGTTTTACTCTTGTTGCCCAGGCTGGAGTGCAATGGCGTGGTCACGGCTCACTGTAATCTCCACCTCCCAGGTTCAAATGATAGTCCTGCCTCAGCCTCCCAAGTAGCTGGGATTACAAGTGCCCACCACCAAGTCCGGCTAATTTTTGTATTTTTAGTAGAGACAAGGTTTCACCATGTTGGCCAGGCTGGTCTTGCAAATGATCCCCACGCCTTGACCTCCCAAAGTGCTGGGATTATAGGCGTGAACCATTGTGCCTGGCCGGGAGGAGTGGTTTTAAGACTCACCTGCCATCAGAGGAACCTCAGAGTAAATTCTTGCAACCTTTCAGGTGCATCTCCCAAAATATCTCCCACTACCAAATTAATGATTTATTTAATAAATGTAGTTGCATTCTGGATGGTCTCATTCTTAAGATGAGCTTAAAGCCTTTCAAACCAGTCACTTCCTTGCTTGGGGTGGAGAAGGTTTTTCCTGTAATAGGACAGTGTGTGGAAGGGTTGAGAATCCACTTCTTTAGGGGTTAATAATTTACTCCGAGTAAGGAATTCTGTCTTAAGTGGGGCATGTTCTTCAAGTGCCAGAGAAGAGAAGGGTGATTTTTCTGACATCCTCCAGCCTGCTTCTCCATATTTGGAAATGTTTACCCACCACACTGATCTATTGGAAGAGAGGGAGGTGACTCAGGGTTTAGGAGAAGCAGGATTTGAATTCTTGTTTCCAGAAACAAAGTCATCCCCCGCCCCCGCCCCCACCCTTCCCCCTTCATTCCTCTGCCCCTTGTTCTGGAAGCTGAGGCGAGAATGTCTCAGTTCTGTTCCCCTTCAGGCTTCGAGACCACCGCCTTGCTGTGTCCTGTAGTGGACTGAGGGCCTGCGAGAGGGAGTGAGGGCTGGTGGAGGGCCAGCTGCCAGTGGGGGCCAGACATCGCGTGAGTATATCATTACTGCCAGATGAGTGGCATTTCTGCCCACAGACCTGGGGCTTACAGCCTGTGGGCTGGCTCACTTGCATGGTGATGGGACATGTTACTGGGAGTGCTGGTCACTTTAATTTGGGGGTGTGGACAGCTGCTTACCCAGGGGGAGTACTTCTTACAATGAGATTTCAAGACAAGATCGGCCTGAGGAAAAATTATATTTGTGTATTTTAAAAAAATGTAGATATTTCCTCTCATCTGAGGCCTAACTTGAATTGGGTAGAAAGACAATGTGGGAGTGTTGTCTTTACCAGGGCTAACGCAACCAGCTGAAAGGGCTGCCTGTGGACATGTAGGGAGGGGGTAGTTTTAGCTTGAAAGGTTATGGTTCGACCTAAGAATATGCGAAATGTTGGTAGGTAGCATTTGCACAGCACCCGCAGTCTGGAATCCCTTGCGTGCAGGACCCTGTGTGGACTTGATGAACTGTCAGAGTTGGAAGAGTCCTGCCGAGTATTCAGTGCATGTATCTCATTTCACAGTGTGAAATAATGGGCAGCAGAGACCCAGGCCCTGAAGACACATGGCTCATTATGTGGGATTGGAACCCTGATCTTCTCTCTCCAGTTCATTCGCCTTCCACTAGACTTAAGCTGCCCCCTCCGATGCAAGATGAGGAGATTGGGAGATGTTAAGAATTGTCCACCCACTTACTGATCTAGTTGGTGGGAAATTGAGGACTAGAACTGACTTCTCGCAGTTCAGACCTCTTTCCGTTAGGATATGTGGGGCTCAGGTACCTGGATTTGTTGTTTTGTGTGAGGCTCTTTTCTTTTTGTTTTTTGATTTTTACTTATCTTTCCCTTCTTTTGGTCATGTAAATGTTGTCTGAATGCAACCTTCTGCTCTCCTTTGCTGCCTATATCTTTCTCTTTCATGAAAGGGAATAATCACTTGTCCAAAAGGCAGAATGAGTAGTGTGGACCTTTATTTGCATTTGTGGAAGTGAAAATTATGCATGGGCCTAGAGAGAAATTAAGCCAAGCTTCCCATCCAAGCCTCTACCACTATTCTTGAAGCTGTAAGAATTCTGGAATATTATGCTCATTCAAAGGTGAGTCCTGATTCTGACTAGATTTCAAACACACACACACTTTTTAAGGCTATATGCCCATTCAAAGGTGAGTCTTGATTCTGACTAGATTTTAAACACATGGCGCGCGCGTGCACACACACACAAACACACACACACACCTTTTTAAGCTTACCAAAGCAGGCTAGAGAGCCAGGAGACACCAGCCTATTACTTCACCTCAGACATTTCACAGCCATCAGTAGTAACTCTTTGTAGTCAGCTCAAATTCAGATCCTTTTTTTTTTTTTTTTTTTTTTTTTTGACGGAGTTTCACTCTGTAACCCAGGCTGGAGTGCAGTGCCACGATCTTGGCTCAATGCAGCCTTCGCCTCCCAGGTTCAAATAGTTCTGCTGCCTGCCTCCTGAGTAACTGGAATTACAGGCGTGCGCCACCATGCCCAGTGAATTTTTGTATTTTTAGTAGAGATGGGGTTTCACCATGTTGGCCAGGCTGGTCTTGAACTCCTGACCTCAGGTGATCCGCCTGCCTCGACCTCCCTAAGTGTTGGGATTACAGGCGTGAGCCAGTGTGCCTGGCCTCGGATCCACTTGATAGCCTCCTTCTCCAGTGCAGGGAAGATGGTGAGACTATGTTTTGGGGAAGCATTTTGTTACCAGTGGCATTAGGTGGCAGGTATAATAGAGCAGAGGAAGTGCTCTGAGACCTACATTTATTCTGACCAGTTTTGAAGGGAGGGGAAGCAACTCTGTAATCTGCTCTGAGGCAAGAGGGAGGAGGGGAACTTGCACAGGACTCCCAGGAACCTGTGTATAATCTGTCTCGTCCTCTGATCAGCTGAGGTTGGGTGGTGACTGGAATCTCTGCTTATGAGATAGGAGGAGAGAGCCTTGAAGAAGGAAAGCCTGGGGTGTTTTTCTGTGGTGCTGAGGGACAGGGACACTAAGAGGTTAGAATTAATATTACTAATATGAATACTAATACTCTTTAAGGACAGCTGACATGCATTGGTTGCTTAATAGTTGCCAAGCACAGGCCTAAACACTTTACCTAAATTATCGCAGCACTGTAGCTGCCTTTGAGTGGGAACTATTCTGTAAAATATTATTTTTAACTTTGGTGTAATACATATAACGTAAAATTTGCTATCTTGATCGTTTTTAAGAGTACAGTTCAAGGCTGGGCATGGTGGCTCATGCCTGTAATCCTAGCACTTTGAAAGGCCGAGATGGGCAGATCACTTAAGCCCAGGAATTCAAGACCAGCTTGGCCAACATGGCAAAACCCCACCTCTACTAAAAACACAAAAATTAGCTGGGCCTGGTGGTGTGTGCCTGTGGTCCCAGCTACTCAGGAGGCTGGGGTGGGAGGATTGCTTGAACCCAGGGAGTGGAGGTTGCAGTGAGCTGAGATTACCCCACTGCACTTTAACCTGGGTGATAGATTGAGACCCTGTCACAAAAAAGAAAAAAAAAGAGTACAGTTCAGCAGTGTTAAATAAATTCATATTGTTGTGTAATCAATCTCCAGGCCTCTTTCATCTTGCAGTCTGGAACTTTGTACCTATAACCAACAGCTCTCCATTCTCCTGTCCTCCAGCCCCTGGCAACCTCCATCCTACTTCCTTATGAATATGACTACTCAGGTCCTGTATCGGAGGGGGAATCATAGCATATTTGTCTGTTCGTGGCTGGCTTATTTCACTCAGCACAGTGTCCTCAAGCTTCATCCATGTTCATCCATTCTGCAGCATGGGTCAGAATTTCTTCTTTTAAAGGCTGAATAATGTTCTGTGGTAATGAATGTACCACATTTTGTCTATCCATTGAGGTACTCTTTTTTAAACTCCATTTGACAGAAGAACAGCAATCAGAGACTTCAAAGGATTAATTAAGTGGCCCAAAGTCACCAGTCGTGGAGACTAGTTTTACATAAGAATGGCAGGTGATTAGGAATAACCTGACACTGGATTCTGGTTGGCAAGAGTGTGACAAATGAGGGTGATTCTCACCTGGATGGTGACACTCTCTTACACCTTGCTGTGGCATTTCAGTAAAGTGAGTGTTCCAAAGGGCTGTGTACAGCTCTGCTTCCTTTCTTTCGCATTGGCCTCTAGGAAGCCCACAGCTAAATTTAAAGTTCACCTCTAGCAAATTGTATGAGACATCCAGCTCTTATTTTTGTGTCCTCTTTCCCCTTCTTTTGCCTTATTTTCATTTTCCCCTCTTCTTACCCATTTTCTCACTTGAATCATGAACTCTTAGCATCTTTTGTTAGGTACCTCAGATCCTTTCTAGAACAAGGCACAATATATAGATATGTGGCATGATATCTAATATTTTAGTAATTATTAGATTTGTGGAATAGTGGACCAAAACTGGCCATGTAATTTTCTGACTTGACTCTGCTTGCTCGCTTTCTTCTCTCTCTCTCTCTCTCTCTCTCTTCTGAGGCAGAATCTCATTCTGTTGCCCAGGCTGGAGTGCAGTGCTGTGATCTTGGCTCACTGCAACCTCTGCCTCCCTGGTTCAAGCGATTCTCCAGCCTTAGCCTCCCGAGTAGTTTTGGATTACAGGTGCCCGCCACTGTGCCCCACTAATTTTTGTATTTTTAGTAAAGACAGGGTTTCGCCATGTTGGCCAGGCTGGTCTTGAACTCCTGACCTCGGGTGACCCACCCGCCTCGGCCTCCCAATGTGCTGGGGTTAACAGGTGTGAGCCACTGTGCCAGGCCTGACTCTGCTCTTATTGCAGTGTTTCACCTGGGCAATGCCCTGCTCCTTTCTGAGTCTCACTTTTCTCACCTGAAAGAGGAGGTTGCTGTTGATAACATTTAGTTATCAACACAGTGAACATTGAGGCTGTGCTGAGTTCTGCACTAAACATCCTGTCTCTATCCCTCCCAACACTCCCACGAGGCAGGTGCTATTATCCCCATTTTACTTTTGAGAAAATTAAGGCCTAAAGAATTGAGAAAGCTTGCCCGAAGTCCTATAGCTCTTGGGTAAAGGCTTTAGTGACCAATGTGTCCTTGACTCCAAAGCCCAGGATGTTAGCCACAGTGCTGGGCTGCTTTCCTTTTATACATTCTGTCAGGCTTCTTCCAGCCGTGGCATGTATTCATCTAATTTTATTAAATCTGTATTGAGTTTCCACTTAGGGGCCTTGCACTGTTCTGGGCTTTCTCCCAATACTCGATTTAGAGCAAAGAATAAGACACACGCAACAGCGATCCCTTGGAGCTTACACTGTGGTACAGGTGTGTGGAAGAGGCAGATAAAGGAACACTTAAATTAAGAGGGAGTGATAAGTAACCCAAGAGAGGAGTCACAAAGGGCATTCTGACTGTTAGTGAGTGGGGAAGGGTTCTGGGAGATTATGTTTAAGCTGAGATCTGAGTGACAAGGAGGCAGCCTTGTAGAAGTCAGGGGGAAGAGCACTGCAGGCAGCGGAGGGGGTCAGTGCAGAGGTCAAGGCCGTGAAGTGGGAAGGAGTTTGTGTTTGAGGAACAGAAGGAGCCTGATGTGCTGGCAGGATGTGGGCTGCAGGCGAAGAAGCAGGAGAAAAGAGCAGGAGCTTGTGCTTAGTAGAGAGACCTGAGCTTCTTATACCTGAGTCCAGGTGTGATGGGAACCACCTGAGTTATGCGTTACAGGCATCTATCTGGCTGCTGCTGGAGGAAACCCAATAGTAAAAGGGAGGCAAGAATATAAGCAAAAAGGTTAGGCAGAGACTTTTACTGCAATTCAGGTGAGAGGTGGTGCTAACTTTGACTAGGGCCTAGAAGTTGGGCAGGAGAGAAACAGGTAAGTTCGGGGCATGTTTGGCAGTGGTCATCTGTAGGATCTCAAGTGTGATTTCCTTCAGAGAAATGTCAAGCTAAATGAGCAGGAATCGGGGGAGACTTGTAGGGAAATGAAAATAGGCGCTGGGGGTGGCGGGGGGCAGAGGGGGAAGGGGTTACACAGATAAGCAGCTGGCATTCCAAGACCAAAGAGTATGTGTTTCTCACCCCACTCCCATTTGGTTTCTAACCTTGAGCTTTGGGCCAGTGCACAGAGGACGGTGGCTTCCTGCCTTTGACTTCCCAGCTGAGAGCTGTTGGAATGCCCCAAAATAAGCCCTGCAGAATGTGCAGCTTCCTTTGCTCTCCCTGAGTATTTTTGTAAAACATTCTTTCCCACCAAGAATGAGGAACGTTCAGAGTGATGCTGACTTTATGGGCTGTATTTAACATGCTGTGTTTTCATCATGTGTTGTCTGTTCATGCAGAGATTTCTGTCTCCTGTAATCTCCATGGTAAAGAGTCTTCAATCTTCATGTGACATGGGTCTGGAAGGCTCAGTGGGGAGCCCAGAAGAGCTGGCGCTTGAAAGCCTCTCTTTGGCTTGAGGACCTTGGTTCAAGGGCACCTTTTTTTCATTTACGTTCGAATTCACAGACCTCTTTTTTCATTTACGTTTGAATTCACAGTTGCTGGCCTTTGGCAGTTCCCTGTAATTCCTTTTAACAGGCTGGGCTTCCCTGCAAATACTTAATTTTTCAGGCCTTTGAGAAGTTAGGTGGGGGGCTGAATCAGGTAGAGAATCCAAAATTCCTGACCAAGCCCTGTTCTCTAGCCATCAGGCCAAAGAAACTTAGCTTGTGACTTCATCCTCTTGGGTATCCATGGCAATCTTATACCATAATCAGCCTAAAGCTGGAGATGCTCAGAGATCATAAACTTGATCTCACCTAAAACTCATTTCTGAGGCTTCTTCATGTACCCTTCTTGCAGTCCGTAGTTACCAGGTTTAAAAAAAATTTAGCGTAATCTCTTAAAAACAGCGTTTTGTTATTGCTTATTCAAGTTTCTTCTAAAATTTCTTTTATATTACCTATTCATTGAGTCAACAAACATTTATTGAGTTCTTACTGTATGCCAGGCATTGTGCTAGGTGCTGGGGATTGATTCAAAGATAATTTGGAGGCGTATGGAAAGGGAGTGGATAATTACAGCACAGTGAGATAAGTGCTATAATAGGGGGATATATAAAGAGCCAGAAATAGCACTATGAATAACATCTTTGAACAAATTGCCTTCTTTTTTCCTTTTGGATTATTCCCTTATGTATATTGCCCAAAGTGGGATTACTGGGTCATTTAAAAGATGAAAACAATTTGGCACAAAAGATGTAATGACTTGCCTGGGGAATACAGCTCAATTTTCAACAGAGGGGAAAAAAAAATTGTTGACAAATCCAGATTTAGATCACTTTACCAGGAAGATCGGGCAGTTTTTATGCAACTCTTTCAACATGGTGGCTTTCAGGGGTGTGGGGTGGAGGGGGGAGATTTATTCTAAACATGTTAGCCTGCATATAGGAATCCCATGTCCTCATATTTAATCTCACAAATGGATTGTTCTCACAAGAACCTAGCTGTAGTCATATTCTTGTTTCCCTTTTACGAATGAAGAAACTACACCCTTGATAAAGGAAGTAAGTTGCTCAAAATTCCAGAGTGAATAAGTGTAGAATTCAAGAGTCAAGCACAGTTCTTTTTATTCTTTGACTCCTATCCTGTTCTCCATGCTGTGTTTACCAATTGAGGGGACCTGTGCTCTAGCCTGGGTCTGGAATTTATTTAGTGAGCCACAGAGGCTCTGAAGAAGATGGTCAGGCTCTGTGAAATAGATGTAGATTTTCTTACCTCCACAGTCATAGCCAGGGAACCATGTCTTTCTGTATATTGACCTGGAAGGACTCAAGGGCCCGTCATACCTTACCCTGGCTCAGGTGCTGAAAGGCTATTTGCATAGAGCACAGAATCCCAAGTAAAGCTGAAACCATGCCACAGTTCTGTGAAACATTTATTATTTTTCTAGTATGTAAAAGTATTAAGTAAATACTCCTGCCCCTGGTGTCCAGTACCTGTCATAACTGGACACCAACGTGGGTCCACTGTGGACTTCGTTGATGCTCCTGCTCACGTATCTTTAAATCAGACACATTTTCTGCCAATCCCCAGACATACCCTCACTTTCTCACCTTCATGCCTTGGCGCATACTTTTCCTCTAGCCTGAGATAACCTCTCCAATCTTCATTCATAGAACTCCCAATCCTCCTGTAACCTTCTCCACAGACGCCACGTTGGGAATGGAATAATCCTTGATCGCCACCTGCTCTCCCATTCATTAGAAGTGATCTCTGTATTCTCTGTTCTGCTAACTGAACCACAGTTAGCTGTGAGGCGATAGAGTACAAATGGATGCTGATAATGAGTATGGGATCTGGATTTGAATCCTGGCTGTGACACTTCCTCACTGTCAGTTAACCTGCTTCAGCCTGAGTTTTCTCATCTGCCAAATGGGTGTGATAGAATAGGTTCTCCCCACGAAAGCTGCCATGTTGACAGGAGTAGTATAAAAATGTCTGATTCCCCCAGTGAGGTCGTGTAAATCTGGAATTGTCAACAATTTTCCTTTCCCTTGTTGTCATTACATTTTTTTTTAATAACATCACCTAATGTCACTGTGTGTTATGAAAATTTGCATTGTTATCTGTGCTTCTGTGACACTTGTCCTCTCTTACTTGATGTCTTATCTCTCCTTCTAGACTGGGCTCTTTTAGGGCAGGGAGGGGACTGCATCATTGAAGGCCTTGACATGTGGGTACTGCTACAAAGATTCCTTTAAGGGAAAGGAGGATTCCATACAACCGAAATGGTGACATTAGCACAGGCTCATTACTAATCCCATGCCCTGGTCACGAGGTTTCAGGCCTGGCTGAGAACTCTGTGAGCTCTGATGTGAAACGTGAGGCATATAGAGTGCAAGCTGGATAGGCCTCTGGCTTCTGCTTCTTAAGAGGCAGGAGAAAGGCTGGTTGGAGTCTGTCTCCAGCCGAGCTTCTTCTGATTCAAGGAGTTGGGTGGGACTGGCAGTTCCCCGAAGGCAGAGTCGTCGTCCTGCTTGGAACATGAGACTTTGTTTCTTTCCTGGGCCTTCCAGTGGGTCTGTTCTGTTGGTGAGCATTTCAGACTCAGAGGAAATGGTCACTGAAGGTATGAGTTAGGAGCAATTCTGAAAGCCACTTTCCCTGCAGCTTCTCTGTGAGTGGGGCCACGTGGAGAAGATCCCTTCATAGGTAGCTCTCTTACCGTTGCTATGCTTGGAAACTCACCACGGAAGGAGATTGATTTCTTAAAGGGATAGGTCTACCATTTTAACTTTCTATTGTGTCACTTCCCGAAACGCAATGCCTATGGCTGAAGATCCAAGTGCTTTAGAACCTGAGATACGAGGTCCTTCAGGCTCTGGCTGCAGCATTCCTCTCCAGGCTGCGGTCCCACCACATTCCTCCACGTCCTCCGCCACTGACCTCACCAGATTAGTCACTTTCTCTGAGAAAACCCTGAACTCATCCTCAAGGCCTTTGCACATTGTGTTCCCCTGGAGCTATTTTCCTCCTCCTCATCCACGGAAATCCTCTTGGGTGTTCAGGCTTCGTTTAGAAGTCACATAATCTACAGAGAACTCGAAAGGACATTGCATGCACTCGTGGTTTTAGGCGCTTTTCATTCTGTCTCATGTGTTCCAGTGTGTCCCCGCACTGAGGCTCTTCAACACTCCTAGGCACGTCCAACTCCGAACCTACACCTGCTAGGTCCACGCACTACCTTATCAAAGACGGGGGTTGTTAGCAAACCTCTCTTTGGTATGCCTCTGAATGCACAACATGTGACATTCTGTTAGTTGTGCCAGAGAAGTTTTTCATAGCCCAGGCTGGGGTTCCCCATGGTTTGTTTGATCATGAGCCTAGCCATTTGAATTCTGTTTTTGAATTGGTCTGATATCAGCTAATCGCTAACCTTGCTCAGGTCTGTTTCCCACATACCAGTAGATGTCTGCTTAGTGCCAGGGTTCGGAGCTTTTTATTTCGCTTAAGAACATAACAGCAAGGTAGAATTCTGGAAAGATTTACCTGCTGTTAACATGAACTTTTTAAAAAATAGTTTGAAATGTCGGCTTTTATCCCAAAGCTCCCTGAAATGGGAAAATAGCAGGAGTTGTAAAGGTATATTTCCACCTCTGGCAGAATGGTCTATATTATAGTTATAATTATAAATTAATAAAGCCTGTGGCATGAAACATGATTTTGAATACTTGTGTTCAATCCTGGCTTAACCACTTACTAGCCTGGAGATATTGGGTGAGTGCCTAACTTCCCTGTTCCTCAGTTTCCTCAGTGTTCAATTGGGAAATTTTTCTAATAGGTTGATAGAAAGTTTAAATAACGCCTTGGATATGAAATTTAGATTTTATTAGAGTGTGTGTTTCAAAATGTGGATTTGGAGGCCATTTTAAAATAGCATTTCCAAGGGCCAAGCACAGTGGCTCACACCTGTAATCCCATCACTTTGGGAGGTCAAGGTGGGTGGATCACGACGTGGTCAAGAGATTGAGACCATCTTGGCTAACATGGTGAAACCCGTCTCTACTAAAAATACAAAAATTAGCTGAGCATGGTAGTGCACGCCTGTAGTCCCAGCTACTTTATTTGGGAGGTTGAGACAGAAGAATCTCTTGAACCGGGAGAGGCAGAGGTTGCGGTGAGCTGAGATTGCACCACTGCACTCTGGCCTGGTGATAGAGCAAGACTCCATCCTAACAGACTTAAGGAATATGCATAGCTTATAAGATGTGGTTTTAGTCCACATAAATTAGAAACACAGAACTACAGGCTTTGAGAAATTATAAAAGCCTTAGAAAGGGGTGAATGTGAATTAGTGCATATTGTATGCAGGCTTTGTGCTATAACATGCTAGATGTGAGATCCCAGGAAACAAATACATATACCTTGATGGGTAGATGGTATTAACCCTGTTTTGCAGACAGAGAAGCCTGAACTTTGAGAGGTGCAAATCATTTACACAGGTCCAATATCAAAGCCTGGAACTTCAAACTGCACTCCTGATGGCTTCTGGAAATCCTTTTTATTTACAGATAGACAAGACTTCCTTTCACATTGTTGATTTTTTTATCCTCTCTTTCCTTTCTCTGTTTCCGGGGGGCAGCACTAATTCAGGGCCAGATAGAACCATGAAAATCTGCAGTCTTGATGTCACATAACTTGTTTAATGAATCTAGATGAGTGTCTTGACTTTTCCTGCCAAGAATCTGCTCATAATGTCTCTTGTTTTTGAGCTCCTTTGACTCTACTCATTCATCAGCCTTTACTTATTTTCTTCTCTTTTGGAGAGATACTTGCCATTGCTCATAATGTTTGAGGTCAGGAGTATATTTGAAAAGGGCTTTATATTTTCCTTAAAAAAAAAAATTGGAAAATCAAGTTTATTGGCTATTCATGCCATCTTCCTCTGCCATTTACAGGCAACCATGTGGAAGAGGTGGTGGGGTGCTGGGAGTCTGGAGAAATGCTTCTCATCTTGAATCTGTCACTGACCAGGAAAAGGACTTCAGGCCAACTCCTTCATTCCCTTTTGGGAATTCAGTCTCTTTAGCTGTAAAGAGTGAGGGCACCAAGAGGTGATTCCTAAGATTTTAAAATTCGGAATGTTTTATGGTGTCAAAACCACTAGTTTCTGCTGAGCTGCGTGATCCTGCAGCTGTTTCTCTGATACTTTTCAATCTTTAGATTTAATCTATTCAACAATGTATACTTTTTTAAAGGGAAGCTTTTATAGACACTTCTGAAATATAACGGGGTGGGGGGAGATAAATGGATGTTAAAAAATAGAAAACAACCAATTAAATAGTATATAGCGTGTAATTCTCCTTGGAAACTTACCACGAAATTGAGAAGCACTTTAACAACTGGTAATTTAAATTGCATTTGAACTCTGCTAATGGTTTGTTTGCATGGGAACTTCAATCATTTCACAGCGGTTCTTTAGCAAAGCTGCTTATTCTCTTTATGGAAAAGAAGAAAAAATTATTAAAAGAGAATTTGGCTATGGAAAAGGGAGACCACTTTCATTTGTGCATGGAGGGAACCTGGAGAGTGTGAGTGAGTGAGTGAGACTCCCTCAGAGCCAAGGCGGAGAGCTCTTCCTTTCACTGAAGTTTAAAAATTGGGCAAGTCAGATGCCCTTTGCTGCTGTCGTAGAAACTGTTGTGATTTGTAACTCTCTCTGCAAGGAGAAGCTTTGGTTTCATGCAGCTCATGGGTGAGGATAGGAGCAACCTTTTTTTTTTTTTTTTAAATGACAGTTCACTGTTCACAGGTCTACTGTTGGTTTCCTAACAACCCGTTTCTCAGCAGTTTAAAGTTTAAAATTATGCGTCTCTCTCCTTTCAGTGGAAATGGCTTTGAGAATTCCAATGTCCTTGAAAAACACTAGGTCTCAGGAAACTCCTTGTTTTCCTGGGCTGATCTTGATGATACTCCATTTTGCCTACTTAATTTCTTTCTGCTGTTGAGATTACAGGGAGGGTGTTGAAGCAAGTGTTGGAGGCATGGATGTGTAAGTCCTGGTTTGGCTCGAGATGTGACTTGTGTGACCGAGCACAAGTGCTTTTTGGTGTCCAGCGTGTTTTGGTGTCTTTGTCAAACCGGGCAGGCAGTTGATCCAGTGGAGGAAGCCCTGGGCTGCCTGCCAGTGCTAGTGGGCACCTGAAGCAGCCACCTCCTTACCCAGGCCACCAGCTTCTCTTGTCAGTTGGAAAAGTTAAGGTGGCTCATTTAAAAAAATCTCTCCCAACTTTGAACTTGTATGGGTCTTTGAAGACTGAGTGAGGTAATATGCACAAAACAATTGTATGATTGGTTAGGTAATGTTTACAATGACAACAGTGAAATGGGACGTGGTAATTTTTCTGGTATGTGGATTTCTCCCGCATACATGAAAGGCAGGTTTAATAATAGCCCGTGCCTTGGAATACTTGTCTGTTGGAATATATACTATGTAATCGTTAGCAAAACAGCAATAGTCTATAATGAAATAAAACCTGGAATAAGGGCTGTATTAGGCTATTCTAGCGTTGCTATAAAGAAATATCTGAGGCTTGGCGATCTATAAAGAAAAGAGGTTTAATTGGGTCATGGTTCTGCAGGCTGTGTAAGCATGGCACTGGCATCTGCTTGGCTTCTGGGGAGATCTCAGGGGAGCTTTTACTCATGGCCAAAGGCAAAGGGCGAGCAAGTGAGTCGTATGGTGAAAGCAGGAGCAAGAGAGGAAGTAGGCAGGGGGAGCTGCCACACACTTTTAAATCACCAGGTCTCATGAGAATGCACTCCTGATCATCAGGGCGGCACCAAGGCAGTGGTGCTAAACCATTAATGAGAAATCTACTCCACACTCCAGTCACCTCCCAGAGGCCCTGCCTCCAACAGCAGGTGTTACAACTCAACATGAAATTTGGAGAGGACACATATCCAAATGATATCAAGGATGACTTACTAAGAAATGTCAAGACTGTTCATCCCTGTGCTGCTCACTGACTCTCACTTTTCAGGCAAGGAAACTAAAGTTCAAAGGGCACTAGGTCCTATAGTTAGAAAGTTTTCTTCAAACTCAGATTCCTTTTCTTCTTTTATTTGGTATACTATAGGTTTATCTGTTAATCTTTTTCTTCTCTACAATGTGAGTGTCTGCCTTATCTCTTTCACCTCCGTTATTAAGACGAAGCTGTTTTCCCAGGAGAGCTAGGAGAGCTGACATATGAACACTGAGGCATCAGCATCTTATCCCCATCGTTCAGAGACAAATTACTGAAATAAGAGTTCCAGGGTCTGACTAGGGGTTTAGGAGTTATAGAAGTAAGCCACAGCCTAGTCAGAGACTTTATAAACCTGGGAATTTCTGAAGCTGGTTAAGACCCTAGAGATACATAAGCAACACCCTTCTTCTGTTTTTCATAGGGGAGAACTTTGAGGCTTAGAGACAGAGGGGAAGACAAGAATCTGGTCATCTGATTCCCTGTGTTCTGCTTTTATCGTTGTTCTACTGGACGCTCATCAGAGGTAAGATATTTTCCTCAATTGGTGAGTTCCACACACAAAAGTAATACATTTGCCTTTTAAAATCAATGTACATGTTTGCCTGAGCTTTAAACATCAGTGTTTTCCACTTAGTGTGGACATCCGTAACTAGGATGCATTAAGAACAAGAGAAGACCTGAAATGCCCTTCCTTCATTCTCTGAGTTGTTTTTATGGCAATAGACAATATATAATCATGCTAATAAAATGTGTGGCAAAGCAAAGGCAGAGCTCAGCTCTTGGAAGGTGGCATTCATTGAAACTGGAAGAAAATTTGGAGTAACGATTTCAGGTTGCCAGTAATTGCTTTGCTTCCTTCTTTCTCATTTGGCATGGAAGAAAGTGTTCATGAAATGGAAAGACCTAAATGAAATTGATGTCACTGAATAGTGTTTTGGCATTTATGCGGAAATAAAGCAATATTATTATTGAGTGTCTCTTGTTTACCCTTGTGCAAGGTGCTTCTTCTTTTGTGATCTCATTTTATTTATTTATTTTTTTGAGACAGAGTCTTGCTTTGTGGCCCAGGCTGAAGTGCAGTGGCACAATCTCGGCTCACTGCAACCTCTGCCTCCTAGGTTCAAGCGATTCTCCCGCCTCAGCCTCCCGAGTAGCTAGGACTACAGGCACACACCACCATGCCTGGCTAATTTTTGTATTTTCAGTAGAGACAGGGTTTTGCCATGTTGGCCAGGCTGGTCTCAAACTCCTGACCTCGGGTGATCTACCTGCCTCAGCCTCCCAAAGTCCTGGGATTACTGGTGTGAGCCACCGCGCCCAGCCTCACTTTTTTTTTTTTTTTTTTTTTAAATTAAGACGGGGTTTCACCGTGTTGGTGAGGCTGGTCTTGAACTCCCAACCTCAGGTGATCCGTCCACCTTGGCCTCCAAAGTGCTTAGATTATAGGCGGGAGCCACCACGCCCGGGCTTTTTTTTTTTTTTTTTTGCCTCATTTTACTTTTGTAACAACCTTTGGGGGCAGGGCAGGCTAAATGTGCTTAGGCAAAGTGTGTGAGCCTTTGTCTTAAAGGGCCTGCTAGAGCTTCATCGGGATGTGAGTGCAAATCCTGTTATGTGCTCAGGAAGGAGAACCATGACCAGGTAAGGTAAATTTTCCCTTGTGTTTTGGAGCACCTCTGTACTTAGTGGGTAGAGTAAAACACTGTGTTCTAAAAAATGGGGGTGGTGTAAAGAATCAGCTGTGTGGAATACCCTGGGCTGTAAGGAGAGCTGAGGAAATGAGCCAGCGAATTCTGGGGTGAGACTTCCACTTAGCATCCTGGATCGATGGTCCCCGTGCTGAGGCCAATTCATGTATACCCCTAGCAATGGCATTGTACTGTGTAAATAATACACTTCACATATTTGTGGTGTAGTTTTTCAAAACAATGAAGATGCTGTTGTGATTGAAAAACAAAACAAGCTCCATTTAAAAGTGTGACTGAGTTGATAGTTGTGTTTTGTCTCTCTGTCTTTTCTTAATCAGTGTATCTTAAAAGTACAACTGACTATGTGCCTGTTGATCTATGCAGCAAACCAGTGGTTTCCAGCCTTGGAAACCACTGGTTTGCTGCATAGACCTTAGTGTCTGTTAAAATTTCAAACATGGTCTTGAATATTTTCCCCTTAGCAGACAGTTTAAGTATCAAACGAAAACTCCCTGTCACCTGCTCTATGTCTTGAGTTTTTTCAGTGTTTATAATTAAACTGTGACAAATATGAAGCTTTGCACTTGGGCTTTAAAAAATCAAGTGTGTAATGACAGAGTGGGAGAGATTTTTTTAACAGGAGCGAACTGGAAAAGTCCTAGAAGTTTTTGTTGTTCATAAGCTAATTGCGAGCCAACAGTGGCTTTTGTTGGGAGTGGCTTCGAAAATGCTGAAGCAGTCTTAGCCTGCGTTCAGTAGAGTATGGCATCTAGAATGAAGTGGGTGGGTGATTCTGCAAACCTAGAACGCCTGGAAGCTGGCAAGTCCAGAGGTCATGTGAGCCTCAGGCACAGTTTGAACAGGACTCCAGCTCTGTTTCTCTGCAGCGCTTCTTGCTTTGCCCTTTTTTGTGCCTGGGATTCATCCTCGGAATGTTTTACATCATGGGTCATGAGATGGCTGCTTGCTGAAACCCGTAGACATCCCTCTTCCCATTCTGGGGAAAGAGGCTGGTTTGCTGTATTTTCATCATAGGCTTGGCTGACTGTGTGTTTCTGAACCCGTCATCAAAGCCAAGAGAATGGGATTATGCTAATATGAACCAGGATTCTCCTGTAACTGAATTTGGACACAGTCCCTCCCAAATCTCATGGTACATACACAGTGAAGAGAGGTGGCCCCTTAAAGGAATATCTGGGTGCTATTAGGAGAAGGAGAGAGGACTGGCAGCTCTGTGGGCAACCATACGCCTTCTGCAAACCTCTTTAACCCCGTCAGAGCCCGTCTAGAGAGCTGGCCTTTAGTTCCTGCCTGCCTCACCTTCTGAAAAGGCATGAGCCAGCTGGACTCTCTACATGAGGTTGCTCAGAGAACCAGGAATGATGGCCAACCAAGAACTGTTACGGGAATGAGACCGTGGGATTCTGGGGCACACGTGCTCACGGTCTTCAAGAACATAAAACCTGGGCAGGAGAAGGATGGGGTTGCTTGTTCATGTGTGTGTCCCCAGAGTCTGCTGGGGTCTCTGGCATGGGATAGGTACAATGCACGTTTTTATGGATAGAATAATTCGGAAGGTGGTGAGGGCCCTTTCCTAAAGGGTGTTCTATCAGGCGTTGGCTGACTCTCTGTTGGGGAGTTTTAGGAATTATAGCACAGACAAGGCCAGACTACGTGGTTTTCTGAGAATGAAACAAGTGACTGGACAGGCTGGGCATAGGGGCTCACATCTGTAAGCCCAGGGCTTTGGGAGGCCATGGCAGGAAGATCGATGGAGGCCAGGATTTCGAGACCAGCCTGGGGCAATGTGGCAAGACCCTGTCTCTACAACTAAACAAGCAAAAAACTGAAATGACTGGACAGAAAAAGACTTTTGGGGCCACATGACTTAAGAAGTTTGTGAATGCATAACCAGGCAGTGAGTATGGTGCGATGAGCTAACAGAAGTCTTGGCAAGTATGCCATGTGCAACCCTGGAAGAACAACATCCTCTCACCTTTATTTTCTTTGATCTGAGAATTAGAAACAATAATCATTGCCCTGCCTACCCCTCGTGTTTGCTTAGAGCAAGCACGTTGTGAATGCCAGCCTGCTTTGTAAACTATAAAGTGTGGTTCCTATACGATAGGTTATTACAGTTGTTTTCTTCCTTAAAGACTCATCTTGAATATAAAGAAAAAGACAACATAAGCCCAGTGCCCAGCACTGCATCTGGAACATTATACATGCTCGGCGTATGTCCGTCCTGCCAACCTTGCACCTCATCCTCCTCAGGGTTGGATGGGCACGAATTTGTCCTCAGTCCTGCAGCTAGACCTGGAACGTTGCTTAACAATGCTGGTTAAAATCGAAGTAGAATTATGTATTATTATTTTTCACATTCATTTTTGCCTGAGACAGGAGGTGGAGGGAGGTAAATTCAGAAACCTGGCAGGCCCCGTGCTTGGGAGACCCCATAGAAGCTTCAGTTTAGCCCATTTAGCTTCTTACTTTGTTAGATGAGATGATCACACCTGCTCCAGGCGTGACTAGCCCAGTGGGGAGTCAGGAAGGAAATTATTTCCCTCTGTTGATACCAGTTTACAATTGCCGACGGTAGCCAAGGGCTTTCAGTTTTAATATTTCCTCCCCTGGGCCTCAGAAGTATAGTATTAGTCTCCGCCGGAAGCAAAGCATTGTTCACTTCCGTCAGAGGTGAATGTCTTGGCTGTCTGTCATTACTCAGTCAGGTGCTTTCTGGGCACGTGTGAGCATTTGCTCTGCCAGCTTTTATTGCTTTTACGTTATTTGCTTCAAAACTTACAAGAGGATTTGTCAGGTCTGAGCAGTGACCTATCCGGTCTCCCCGAAACTCTATGGTTCTTCATGTAACCCAGGGATGTCTTGTAGGAGCTATGTGTCCTATCCATGAAAGTAAAAAGTAGTGATATCTCTTTCTCTCTTTTGCTTCCTTCCTCCTGATTCCACATTCTTCTACTTCTTGGCTTCTGACACAGTGGATATACCTCTGCTCTACATTAGGCATGGCTTTAGGGGATCAGAATTCTCAGGTCTTCCTCACTGGGTTGCTGTGTGGTAGACAGGGTCTGAAGTGTGAATGGATGAGAGACCTTTGTAGATTGCTGCCAAGTATATACCCCTGGTGCATAGAGTATGTGTTTGCTGCCCTGATGTCAGTGTTTGTCTGGATGTTAGTGAACCTCGTGATCTTTAGGAAATTACGTGAATTAGGCTTAGTCCCTGACCTTGAGAAACTTATAGTTGGGGAAAAAGATAAATACATAAGAAAGAAATACACATTAGAAACATATTCTTTATGGTACACACTTATTAATCATCAGATATGTTTCAGGTCTTAGGCTCAGTGCTTGGAAATTTGAGGTAAATTATAGTCTCAGATCTCATGGGGCATGGATGAAGCATTGGGAGAGTGGAAATCACTGGAAACATTGGGGAAGGTTTCTGGGACGAGTGAATCTGTTCTCAGTGAGTCACGGAGCTTTGTGACACAAGTGAACCACGGAACTCAGTGAGCCACGGAGCTTTATGATGCAAGCCCAGGTGGTTGGCAGGTTGGGCCTGTGGCCATAGTTTGGACCACTGAGGTGGACAGGTTGTAAAGGCGGATATAGCTGATACCAGAATACAGCTGGACAGGCAAGAAATCTCTCACCTCCCACGTCTAGTTCAGTATCCAGCTCATTTCCCACCAACATGCTGCTGCAGAAGGTACTGTGTTGACTTTGTGGGGCAATGTGATTACATCCATGGTCATCCCTCTATGGCATGAGCGTGCCTGGGTATATGTCACCAAGCTGGAATACATCTCTGCGGTTTTGGGGATGAAGATTTCTTTCAAGAGTTCCTGTTGTTGAATTGCTTATGATCTACTTCCTATGCTTCATGAAAAATGGTGGCCATTACAATAATCCAGGTCTGGCTGGGCCCGGTGGCTCACGCCTATAATCCCAGCACTTTGGGAGGCCGAGGCGGGTGGATCACGAGGTCAAGAGATCGAGACCATCCTGGTCAACATGGTGAAACCCTGCCTCTACTAAAAATACAAAAAAATTAGCTGGGCATGGTGGCACGCACCTGTAGTCCCAGCTACTTGGGATGCTGAGGCAGGAGAATTGCTTGAACCCAGGAGGCGGAAGTTGCGGTGAGCCGAGATCATGCCATTGCACTCCAGCCTGGGTAACAAGAGTGAAACTCCGTCTCAAAAAAAAAAAAAAAAAAAAAAAAATCCAGGTCTGGGCATTTCAAACTTTGATGCGATATTAGTTATCTATTGTTGTGTAATAAATTACCTACAACTTAGCACTGTAAATCAAGAGGCATTGATTAGGCTGGGCTTGGTGGCTCATGCCTGTAATCCTACAGTTTGGGAGGCCGAGGCAGGCAGATCACTTCTGGTCAGGAGTTCGAGAACAACCTGACCAACATGGTGAAACCCCATCTGTACTAAAAATACAAAAATTAGCCAGGCATGGTGGCGTAATTCCAGCTACTCGGCAGGCTGAGGCAGGAGAATCACCTGAACCCACGAGGCGGAGGTTGTAGTAGGCCAAGATAGTGCCATTGCACTCTAGCCTGGGCGACAGAGTGAGACTATCAAAAGAAAAAAAAAAAGAAGCATTGATTAATATCTCACAGTTTCTGTAGGTCTGAAATTTGGGAGCAGCTTGGATGGGTGCCATAAGATCTCTCACCACATTGCAGACCCAGTGTTGCTGGACCTGCCATCTCACCGGAAAGCTGAACTCGGGAAGATCTACTTCTCCCAAGCTCATCACATGATAGTTGTAGGATTTAGTTCACCACAGAGGATTGGGCTGAGGACTTCAGTTTCTTGCCATGTGGGACTCTCCATAGGGCAGCTCACATGTGGCAACTGTCTTCCCTCAAAGTGAGTGAGCAAGAGAGAGTACCCGAGAGGCAAGTCACAGTCTTTTTATAAGTTAATCCTGGAGGTGACACACTGTTCCTTCTGCCTCATTCTTTTTCCTAGAAGTGAGTCACTAAATCCAGGCCACACTGAAGGGAAGGGATCGCACAAGAGTGTGAATACCAGGTGGTGGAGTTATATGGAGCCATCTTAGGGGCTGCTTACCACAGATACCCCAGGTTTACATGGGTGTGCTAAGGTGGTCCTGGGGGTTGCCTGAAGCAGCTGAACAAACCCAGCACACCTCTGTGGATCAGTTTTACTTGGGGACATTTTTTGGGGAAAACTTCATTTAAAACTCTTGACAGAAGCATGAATACATAATAGCACAGGCTGTAAAACTGGCATGGCTTTTAAAAGGAAAAGCACACGTTTTCAGTTCGTGCTGTGTTCCCTTACCTCTACATTTTTGCCCTCCTCAGCAGTTAAAGCTGCTTTGGTAGAAATGCCTAAAAGTTCTTGCTTGAGCCCTTTGCCGTACGCATAAGGCAGCAAGACTTGGAAAGGGTACAGGCTTTGCAGGGCCACAGAGCCAGGGGTAGCCAAGGGACGAGCCATCTGCATCTCCTCTCTGTGCCCCACCTTCCACCACTCCACACAGTCTCTGCTGCATCATGAGTCTGTGCAACTTTTAGGCATATTTTCTCTTCTTTTCTCAACCTCTTTCCTGTCCCAGAAACAGATTGGGAAAAATAGGTCAAAAATTGGAGTCTTCAGCTTTGATTTTGTCCCTTGTTAAATTTCAGGGGTCTGCGTCTCCTGGTGGGTCATGCTGTGTCCTGAAAAGTTTCATAAATCAATATTACATGGCTCAGACAGTGTGTCTCTGCAGTTATGAATAACATTTGTATTAGGACCAGAGAGCTGATATACAACATTACTTTGAGACTGACAAGACCAGACATAAAACCTCAGCCAATACCCTCTGTCTGGCGGGGAGTTTCTTTTCCAGAGCATCCTTCTCTTCCCCCTACCAAAGGAGTCCTTTTCAAAATCAAGCTCGGCAGTTTATGTTATAGAAGATGACAGGTTCCCTTAGGGTCCATTTTCACATAACTAGAAAAATTAATGAAAATTGGAGCCTTAAAATTATGGTCAAGCTTAGTGACTTTACAGCCCAAATGAGGAAAGCGCAGCTTTGGTCACTGAGAATGTGGCTGACCAGAATGTGAATCCTGCTGTGCCTTCTCCGTGGTCCCCTTCAACTCTCAGCATGTTTTTTTTTTTTTTTTTAATACTCATCTTGTTATTTTTGTTTTTGTGACAGAATCTTGCTCTGTCACCCAGGCTGGAGTGCAGTGGGATGGCTTGCAGCAACCTGCACCTCCCAGGTTCAAGGAATTCTCCTGCCTTCGCCTCCCGAGTAGCTGGGTTTAACGACACCCACACCTGGCTATTTTAAATTTTTTTTAGTAGAGAGGGGACTTCACCTTGTTGGTCAGGCTGGTCTTGAACTCCTGACCTCAAGCGATTCACCTGCCTCGGCCTCCAAAAGTGATGTAATTATAGGTGTGAGCCACCACACCTGTCCAGCTTTTCCTGTTCTTAAAGTGTTTTCTATCAATTCTTTCTTTTTTATTAAAAGTACATAGTAGAGGCTGGGTGCGGTGGCTCATTCCTGTAATTCCATCACTTTGAGAGACCAAGGCGGTTGCATCACCTGAGGTCAGGAGTTCGAGACCAGCCTAGCCAACATGGTGAAACCCCGTCTCTACTAAAAATACAAAAATTAGCCAGGTGTGGTGGTGGGCACCTGTAATCACAGCCATTCAGGAGGCTGAGGCAGGATAATTGCTTGAGTCCGGGAGACAGAGGTTGCAGTGAGCCAAGATTGTGCCACTGCACTCCTGTCTGGGCCACAAGAGCAAAACTCCATCTCCAAAAACAAAAACTAAAACAAAGTACATAGTAGGAAATAGAGTTTTAGTTGGACAAGGACAACATGGTAAAGAGGAATTTGGAGTAGGAAGACTATCACATTAGTCACAGAATCCTACCTAGTTCACTTAGTTTTTAACCTGTTTTCCACTTCTGCGAACCGTGGAGTGAATAGTGCCTACTTCATGGAGCCTTTGGTGCTCTCAAAGCAACGCAATGTCTATAAAGTGCCTACTGAGTGTGGTACTTCTCACGTAGTGGGTACACATTAAATGTTAGTTTCTGATCACCCTTAAGAGTCTTTAGCCCTTTGCTGGAGATCACCCTTAGTTCTTTTCTTTGTTAGGCCATTATCTCATATTCTCTTTACACTGTCCCCTTGGCTTGGCCCAGACCTGCAGCATTTGTGTATCGGTCACCCCAGATTCATGTTTCCTGAATAACTAATAGCCTCAACATTTCTAATTTTGCATAATGACTCCCAAGACATAAGTACAAACATCATAATGTGCTCCTATTTTCTGATACTTGGAAATATAGTGGCTCTGGCATCAAAATCTTTATACACTGTGTTTCATGAGGAAGTCCTGTTGCGGATCACTACTTAAAAGTCAGTGTTTTTTTTTTTTTTTTTTTTGAGACAGAGTCTTCCTCTGTCGCCAGGCGCCAGGCTGGAGTGCAGTGGCGCAATCTCGGCTCACTGCAATCTCCGCTTCCCGGGTTCAAGCAATTCTCCTGCCTCAGCCTCCCATGTAGTTGGGACTACAGGTGCGTGCCACCACGCCTAGCTAATTTTTGTATTTAAGTAGAGATGGGGTTTCACCATGTTGGCCAGGATGGTCTCTATCTCTTGACCTTGTGATCCGCCCATCTCGGCCTCCCAAAGTGCTGGGATTACAGGCGTGAGCCACCAGGCCCGGCCATAAGTGTTGATTTTAATGACAAGACTGTCTAGTCCAGAGGGCGAACTCTACTCAGGCGCCATTAGCAACCTCTTCATCTGTAAATGACAGTGTCTCTGGGACCTGCTCAGCTCTGACCTGCTTTGGGTCCTTTCTGGACTTCTTTAGGATGAGATCATCTCACCCTGGTTCAACTGGCTTGAGTTATATCAGTTATTAAAAATGATCTAATATTTTCCTTTTAAATCTGGGGCTCTGGCTCATTCTATGATTAATCTGGTGATTTATTTATAATATGGTACGAGATGGCTGCAGCCACTCTATGATGTAATCTAAGAAGGACATGAAAACAAAATAGGCTTTTACACAATGAAAGTATTCCTGTAATACAGTTTAGAGCAAGACTTTTTCCCACATTGAGAATGGAGATATATATATATATATTTTTCATCTTTTTGAGACAGTGTCTCACTCTGTTGCCCAGGCTGGAGTGCAGTGGTACAATCTCGGCTCACTGCAACTGAGAATGGATATATTCTTTTCTTTTCCTTCCACTCCTTTTGAAATCTTCTTTTTCCATTTATGACACTTAAGGCCTTTAAGTTAATTTTTAAAACTCAGCATTTACAACTCCACAAAGTCTCTGGTTGCTCTTTTAATCTTGTCATTTTCTTTGTTCCCCAGCCCCCGCTGCCACCCTCCATGACCTCTGTATGTAGCTGCTACTCACCCTGGCTCAGCACTCCACAGTCCTCACCATTCCTCTGCTTATGCTGTTTCTTCTGCTGGAATGCTCACCCCAATCCTAACTTTTCTTCTCATAAAGGCATATTCCACTGGTTCCTACAAATAGCATCCTTCTGTGGCCAGCTCAAATGCACGTCTTCCTCTAAGCCTCCTGTGCTGCTCCTGCCCCTTGTTAGAAACCCTTTATTTGTTTCTCTTACGGAACTTAGTACAATAGCAAACCCCCACCCCTACTAAGGGCTGTTCACAGACTATCAGAGTTAAAGGAGTACAAATGACTTAGGAGCATGGGGTAAGGGGCTTTGATAGTTCCAGGTCTGCTCCTAATAGTGAGACCTGGGCAGTCCTAGCTCATCTTTGTTATTCACTTTTTCTCAACCGAGGAATGAATGGTTTGGATTTCATTTCTCATGGCCAAATGATGTGTTGGTAGTGGTTCCTTGAGGTGCTATGTTCAGAAGCACTCTGAGGCTGTATCGTGATTGAGTTAATGATCACTTAGGAATATCGCCATGGTTGTGGGCAAGGAGTGGAGAGTAAAAGCGCACAAGAGATATCTGGGCTGCTTTTGGACTCGGTGATTTAAATGACTCTTTTTGTTCTACCTTCTGGGGTGCTTTGATTTACTGACTTGTAAAGTGTCTTGCCCAAGATCACACAGCCCATTAGGTTTTAGAAGCTGATTCTCTGATATAGAGATAGTTAAAACTACATTCTAGTCTCACATTCATCCATGTAGGCTGGCTGTGGGAGATGAAAAGCTGGAATAAGAGGCTCTAGAAGATCCATGACTTATTGCAAGCACAAGACTACTCACATTCTGTGTGTCTTGAGGTTGAGTGGGGTCACCTTTCACCTCTTCGTCTTCTTTGCTTCCTAGGAGCTATTATGTCCACATTATTCTAATTTATGTCAAAGATGGCAGTTCAAGGTCAAGGTCAGAAAGGCAGGCAATCATGCCAGGTCTTAATTGAATCAGTGTTACCCCATGAATCCATTAGATCTCCTGTTCCCCTTTGTCCAGCTTCAGACAAAACGCTTAGCTCTCTGCAAAGATCCCAATTGCCTGAACAGTAGGTTAGCTCAGCAACCAGGTGATTGAACAGTGGGACAAGAATAAAGGAAGGAAAGGAAGAGGGCATTTTAGGATGACTGAAGGCGTTGGAAACTTGAACCCTAGAGGAATGAAGAAGGGACTGGAAATGCTTAGTGTGAAGAAGAAATAAAAGGGAGGGAGGAGGAGAGAGCAGAGCAGGTGGTGCTCTCCTAAGACTGTTGTGGAAGAGATGCAAACTCACTTTTTGGGACCTCTGAAAGAGTTCTGGCAGCAGTGGGTTGGAAGACACGGAAAGGTGGTATGAGAAATAATGTTTTAATATTAAGAGCACACCACAGATGGGATGTGCCTTTCGGGGTCAAAGTTCATTATCACTGCAGGTGTTTAGGTGGGGGCTGACCCACTTAGGTATTTTGGTATTTTGTGGAGGGAATAAAGTGTTACACTTGATGACTTTTAAGGTCCTTCCTGTCTTAAGAGTCTAGAATTTTTTTAGACATGTTGCCCTGTGCGTTTAAATCATTTCCATATTTTAAAATGAAGACTTTAATGGAGTAAAGTGATTGTTCCTTTCTCTCTAATCTTGGCGCACGTAAGTGCTGACTTGTCTTGGCCAGTCTTTTCTCCACTTAGCATTATTGATGAAGGGAAGGAGACTAACTGAGGATGTCTTAGAATTTTTTTGTGCTAATGTATTTTTGAAGATGATTTCTATGTTTCTTTTCAAGGTAGTTCCAGAGAAGTCTTTTCTTTAGGCCTCCTCCAGCCACCATCCCCTATTGTCAATAATTTGCTTTTTTTTTATACCACCCGAATGCTTTGTTTATACATTCAATAGAGCATTCATGCCACTTTGCTCTGCTGTATAAGCCAGTTTGCACAATCTTTCTTCTCCTCTAGATTGAAGAAGCTCCCTGAGGGCATGAATTCAGTCTTTTTCTATGGGAAGTCCCATGCCAGCTAGTATAATGGTTTGCAAACAGTAATAATGGTGACTGATTCCCTTAACTGTTTACTGAGCACATACTATTTGCTAGATGCTATTCCAGGTGATGGGACTGGAACAACTGTAAAAAAAAAAAAGACAGAAAAATTAATGAGTAAAAATGTAATATTTACACTGTGATATATTAGTTTGGTGCAAAAGTAATTGCTATTTCCACCATTACTTTTAATGGCAAAACCTGAATTACATTTACACCAACCTAAATGTATTAAGAAGAAAAGAGGTTAAAGGCATGAAGAGTAGGGAGGACACAAATGTAGATTCATTGGCCTGAGAAGGTCTTGATGGTAAGAGTATATGTGAACAGAGACCTGAATGAAACGAGGTAGCAAGCCGGAGATGGACAGGTGGGAGGGACTGGAGGAAGAGTGTGTAGGACTGACCGAAAGCAAATGCAAATAACCTGAACTGAAGCATGCTTGGGACATGCCGCAAAAGTGAGGAGGATAGTGTGGCTAGAGTGAAGCATGTAAAAGTGGTCATGCATGCTAAATAAAAATAGTTGCAACAACCCGTACAGGCATCCATCAGAGATATTGTGGGTTCAGATGCAGACCACCCCCCACAATAAAACACATATTGCAGTGAAGCGAGTCATACAAAATTCTTGGTTCTCAGTGCATATAAAAGTTATGTTTATGCTATGCTGTAGTCTATGAAGTGTGCACTAGCATTATGTCTAAAAATACAGTGTACATACCTTAATTTAAAGAACGTATTGCTGAAAAATGCTAGCAATTATCTGAACCTTCAGTGAGTCCTCTTTTGCTGATAGAGGGTCTTGCCATGATGCTAATGGCTACTGACTGATCAGGGTGGTGGTTGGCGAAAGTTGGGGTGGCTGTGGTAATTTCTGAAACTGGAACAACAATAAAGTTTGCCACGTCGACTGACTCTGCAGAAAAAGAGTGATATCAAGCAGTATCACGTACTCATAGAAAGATTCCTCTGTAGCATGTGATACTGCTTGATATCATTTTATCTTCAAGAAAACTTCTTGCAGAATTGGAGTCAGTCCTCTCAAACTCTGGATCTGCTTTATCAATTACGTTTATGGAATATTTGATATCCTTGGTTGCCATTCAATGATGTTCATAGCATCTTCACCAGGAGTGCATTCCATCTCAAGAAACCATTTTCCTTGTTCATCCTCAGGAAGCATCTTCTCATCCGTTCAAGTTGAAACGAAAGATTACAGCAACACAATTGCATCCTCAGTTCACTTCTAATTCTAGTTCTCTTGCTATTTCCACCAGTTCTTCAGTTACTTTCTCCTCCGGTCTTGAACCACTCAAAGTCACCCAAGAGGACTGGAATAAACTTCGAATCTCCTGTTAATGTTGATATTTTGACCTTCCCTTATGAATCATGAATACTCTGAATGGCATCTAGAATGGTGAATCCTTTTTAGAAAGCTTTCAGTTTACTTTCCCCCATTCATCTAGGAATCACTATCTATGGCAGCTAGAGCCATATGAAGTGTATTTGTTTTTGAAGTTCCATTAGATTCTGGGGTACATGTGCAGATCATGCAGGGTTGTTGCATAGGTACTTACATGGCAAGGTGGTTTGGTACATAAAATGTTTTTTTTTTTTTTTTTTTTTTGAGACGGAGTCTTGCTCTGTTGCCAGGCTGGAGTGCAGTGGCGCAATCTCGGCTCACTGCAACCTCCGCCTCCTGGGTTCAAGCGATTCTTCTGCCTCAGTCTCCCCAAGTAGCTGGGACCACAGGCACGTGCCGCCACGCCCAGCTAATTTTTTTCTATTTTTAGTAGAGACGGGGTTTCACCATGTTGGCCAGGATGGTCTCTATTGACCTCGTGATCCGCCTGCCTCAGCCTCCCAAAGTGCTGGGATTACAGGCATGAGCCAGCACGCTCAGCCAAAATGTGTTTTTTTAAATAATCAGACTTGAAAGTTGAAAGGACTCCTTGATCCATGGGCTTCAGGATGGATGTTGTGGGAGCAGGCATGGAAAAAACATTAATCTCCTTGTGTATCTCCGTCAGAGATCTTGTGTGACCAGGTATGAGCAGAAATATTTTGAAAGAAATCTTTTTTCTGTCTGTCTTTTCTCAGCAGTAGGTTACAGTGGGCTTAAAATATTCTGTAAACCATGCTGTAAACAGATGTGCTGTCATGCAATCTTTGTCATTCCATTTATAGAGCACAGGCAGAGTAGATTCAGCATAATTCTTAAGGACCCTAGGATTTTCAGAGTGGTAAATGGACATTTGCTTTGACTTTAAGTCACCAGTCACATTAGTCTCTCTAACAAGAGAGTTAGCCTATCCTTTGAAGCTTTGAAGCCAGGCATTGATTTTTTTTTTTTTTTTTTTCCTAGCTCTGAAAGTCCTAGATGGCATCTCCTTTCAATATAAGGCTGTTTCATCTACATTGAAAATCTGTTGTTTAGTACGTACCTTCATCAGTGGTCTTACCTAGAACATCTGGATATCTTGCTGCAGCTTCTCCATCAGCACTTGCCGGCACTTCTGGCACTTTTATGTTATGGACACGTCTTTTTTCCGTAAGCCTCAGGAACACATCTCTGCTAGCTTCAGATTTTTCTTCTGTAGCCTCCTCACTTCTTTTTGCCTTCATAGAATTAAACAGCATTAGGGCCTTGGTCTGGATCAGGCTTTGACTTAAAGGGAATTTTGTGGCTGGTTTGATCTTCTATCCAGATCACTCAAACTTTCTTCGTATCAGCAATAAGGTTGTTTCACTTTCTTCTCATTCGTGTGTTCACTGGAATAGCACTTTTAATTTTTTTTTTTTTTTTTTGTATGCACATCTTCGCTGTTTGGCACGAGAGTCCTAGCTTTTGGCCTGTCTTGGCTTTGACATGCCTTCCTCACTAAGCTTAACTATTTCTAGCTTTTGATTTAAAGTGAGAGAAGTGCTACTCTTTTTTTCACGTGAACACTTCAAGACCCTTGCAGGATTGTGAACTGGCCTAATTTCAGAATTATTGTGGGAGATGGGAAGGCCCAAGGAGAGACATGGGAATGGCTGGTGAGTGGAGCAGTCAGAGCACACCTGTTCATTGATTAAGTTTGCCATTTCATATGGACATGATTTGTGACACCCCAAAATAATTATGATAGCCACATCGACAAAGATCACTAATCACAGATCACCATAGTACATATAATAATAATGAAAAAGTTTGAAGTATTGTGATAATTACCAAAAGGTGACAAAGAGCCATGAAGTGAGCACATGCTGTTGGAAAAATTGTACCTAAAGACTTGCTCGATACAGAGTTGCCACCACAAGCCTTCAATGTGTAAAAAAAAAAAACATTATCTGCCAACTACAATAAAGTGCAATAAAACAAGATATGCCTTTATTTGTTACGCTTGTTATTATTATTTTTTGTCTTTTTGTTTTTTTCCTTTTTGTGGAGAATGGGTTCTCGCTATATTGCCCAGGCAGGTATCGAACTCCTGGGCTCAAGCTATCCTCCCGCCTCTGCCTCCCTAAGAGCTGGGATTACATGTGTGAGCCACAGTGCCCAGCCACCTTTATTTGAGAGACATGGGAATGGCTGGTCAGTGGAACAGTCAGAGTACACCTATTTATTGATTAAGTTTGCCGTCTCATATGGACAGCTTGAAGATGCTCAGAAAAAAAATAAATTGCCTTTGTGATTTAAAGAATCCATGTAAATCTAGCAAAAGAATGACAAGACATATTTCTGTTTTTCAGCTTTAAGAGATGGGGGCAGTGCATCAGGGGCAGGGTGGTAGTGGTGGGCAGCTCAGAACAAGTCCAGTTGCCGTGGGGTTTCCCTCCCACCTGTAGCTTCTCCACGGCAGAGATATCTCCACGCAGGTTCTCTGCCCCTGCGGCAGGCACACCTGCAGGCATGCTTAGGTCCTGGGTGCGGATGGGCAATCGTGTGCCTAATCACCCATTCAGACACACACTTACTTGTTTTCCACATGCAAATATGGGCTTTTTGCGGATGAATTTAATAGTTGTTGCTTCCTCATTTTATTTAAAACAAAACAAATGGCCCACCCTGTCAGTTGAGGGTAGCAAATAGAAACACGAGTATTACGGTCTTTGCTGTTTGTGTCGATGACACGGCTGAAAGGAATCCCAGGCAAATCAGTCTTTTCTGTGCTTGATTTTATTTTTACTTTATATCGCCTTTTCTTACGGTCATTGTTGGTTTTAACAAAATTTTTAAAGAAGGCTATCGCATTCCTTTCTCTTATTTTACCAATATTTCGGGCTCCTTAATTGTATTTTGTGGTTTCTGCCTTTGACATTTTTAGTTTCCAAACTTGGGGCTCATTGTCTGAAAAAAGGCATTATGGAGTCTCCAAAAGTCATTGGCAGGTGGTGTCTGCAACTTCCTTAGCTTGGAAATAAACAAATAAACAAACACAAATTAGAAGTATTTGCCCTATTAGTGCGCTATTAGTATTGATTGCGCAACTCATGCAAAAAGTCACTTTCATTTATCTGGGAGGTTGTATGTCAACACCTATACAGTCAAGACAGCTTGGATGGGTGTTTGCTTTCCTTTCTCATGAAATTTCAGGGCTCTAGGATAGGATATCGAAATTGGTAGATAATCTGCAATTTATTTTATCTCAAACACCTCGCTTTACAGTCAGAGAAACTGAGGCCCAGAGAGGTAAAATGAGTTGTTCAAGGTCTCAGAGAGCAAGAAGTAGAGATGGGACTCGAGCACCTACATCTCTGGTATTGCTGTCCCCTAGTTCATGGAGCTGGCAGATGGCTATCTCTGTGAACTGGGATGACGGAGAGACTGCTGGACCCTTCAGAGGATCTCATCTCAAGGTGGGGTTTATGTGTAAATGGTATCTGTGTGTTCATTTTCCTTTCATAAGCTAATTTGAAAATCCTTTTGGTGTCGAACTTTAAGTCAAAGAGTAGTGAGGGGGAACGTGGGTAGGAATTGCTTAAAGCTTGCCTAACAAGGTTGTTGACTGCATAAGAGTCAGGAGTTTTGGGTAAGTCTGTGTGTGTGTGTGTGTGGAGAGAGAGACAGAGGCACAGAGAGAGAGAGAGGTAAAGAGGAACAAATGAAGAGGGAGAGGTCAGATTGATTGACAGTAGCAACTTCATAGGCACAGAATTTCTGAGTTAGAAGGAAGTCTAGTACGTAATGAATTTGACTGCTTTATTTTGTAGTGAAGGAAATTGATGTGCCTAGAGTGGTTAAAAGCCTTACTCAAAGTCATTCCACTGTAATTGAGTGGTTAGAATATCAGACCAGCAACATACTTGGGTAGAAACTTTTATTTAAAAAAGCATAATCGTAACTATCCGATCATATTTACTAGTTAACTGGTAAGGCTGCTTAGGTGGGATAACACATCTACCTTCTTTGGGATTCTTCCCTCAGACATGGTTTTGGTGGGAGGAGCATGGGAAAGCGGAGGAGCTGTAAACGCAGGGATGCTCTGTCATTCGCAGCATGAGCAGACATGTGAGTAGAGGTTAGAAACACACTTAGTGAATGAACCTCCCCGTTGGCTGCATTAAAGTAATCCTCCGATAAAGTTAGGTGTGGAGAGCAAGACCAGTTAAGGAACATTTTGCGGATCTTTTATCTGTTCTTAACTATATATGATTCTTTTATTTTTCAACGTAAAATGTTAGGATGTTACGGGGTATGTATGTATAGTCTAAAGTGATGTTTTTAGAGATAGCAAGAATGTCCCTATGTGTGAAATGGACACGATTTTGTCAGGGAAGTGTTAATAGAGGGTTAATGTTCCATGTAGCGGCTGCAAGAATGATAAATGGTCATGGGGATAGCCTGACACTCTAAGAGCAGAAGGTGGTGGGTATGGATAGGACTACTGATATAGCATGAATTCAACCTGCTGTTATCTGTGCTGGCCTCTCTGCAGCTGTTTGCCCTGAAGTACATGCTGTACGTTTCTCTAGCTGATGCTGCATGACTGGATATAAATGCCTCTCCGCTGTGTTCTGGGCAGCCCCAGACACCCTTGGCAGCCTGCTGTGTTTGTGTGAGATACACTGTGTAAGGGATTTCACGTCTCCCTATTTGTTCTCCATCTTTTTCTCTTCTCCTCCTTCTGATCTCCATTCATCTTTCCCTTTGGAGGGAAAAAAGTCATCTGAATTGTTTGAAGGTTCATTTATGTTGATTTGTTTTTATTTTCAAGCTAATTTGTTTCCTGCCTGTATATGTAACTGATGTACTTCATGTGAGACCACATTATTATATACTTGAGTTCTCCTTGGCCCTCTGATTTCTTTTCTTTGTTTCTTTTCCTTAAAAATAAAAGATTTCCTTCTCCAGACCTGTAGCTTTCTCATCTACATGGGCAACCTATTGTTAAAGAATCTTCAGAGAGTTACTGACTTTGTTAGAACTATGGCTATAGAAGCAATTCAGATGATAGAATTCCAAATTTAACTTGTTTTTCTAGAAACAATTTATTTTCCCCTATAACTTCAAAGAGTAATGGTGGGGAGTAGGACATTCTGAAAATAAGAAAAATGTGCCAAATGAGCTTCTGACTTGCAGCTAGGCATATGGAAAAAAGGTCTTTATTCTAGTGACCTCTGCTCATTGGAAAACTTTGGGCTGGTAGATTTCATGATTCTGACGCTGTAAGTCCTCTTGAATTACAGTGAGGGACGAGGCCAAATCGCAGTGTAGATGATGTGTTTTTTGGGGGCTAATGGGTGTTAAGGAGGCATGCTGTCCTTTGCCATTAAGAGATTAGTTTCCCCAGTTGGGTAATGTTTAAGGAATTCACCAAATCCTTAAATATATGGCATATATAAGGAATGCAGATATTTTAGAGATTCAACCTTAACATGGGTTACGTTTTAGCATGGCTAATGACTAAACTTGATTTCTACTGAGTTTATTCAACAAATTTCTAAGTTACAGGTAAAAGCTTGCTTCTTATCCTCTCCATCATCATTACCCTTTTAGTTGTGTCTCTGCTTGGTTCTTCTTGCATTCGGGTCTATATGGTAGTATAAAAAGAAAGAAAGAGACAGGGAGAGATAAGAAGAAGAAGAAGGAAAGAAAGAAAAAGACACGCAATGAATGGGAAGGCAGGAGAGCAGAGCTATGACCCCAGCTCTGTCATAGCCACCTGTGTAACTATTTGCAAGCATTTTCATTCATTCAACAAATGACTTTTACACACCAGGTACCGGAGATACAAAACTGTGAAAGACACCATTCTTGCCCTCCCTGCTTACAGTCAGGAGTAGAGAGTTAGGCACACAAATAGAATGTGCAATCACTTCTCCTTTCTGGGTCTTCATTTTACAGATGCAAGAGCCAGAACTGGGCCAGGTGATCACCAGGGTCCCTTCTGAGGCTAACATGCGATCATTCATGCAAAATTTGTTAAACATCTGATAATCATGTATCTAAGTGAAGATTAGCAAACATTCCCCCTTTCTCCTTAGTTTGTAGGGGATGGTATTGAAGATGAATGAGGCAATGTCTACAAAATTCTTTAATAAGCAAGTTGGAGAAAGAGATGATGTAAGTTTGAGGTATTATTATTAATGACAAATGAAAACAAGGGCTGATGTTTTCAGAGAGAGAACAGATGGTTCCTTTGTTCAGAATTTGAGTACAAAAAAGAGAGGAAGAAAAGATACTTGCCATATTGTTTAGGCCCTGAATGTGAGTAACTTTAAAATGCCAAAACAATCTGGTTAGGAAAGTCCCATAGATTCAAAATAGCTCCTACAGTGATTAAACTATAATTAATATAACAAAAAAATGACAGTAAGAAAAATACTAATAAGAAATGCCACAGTGACAACTGACACAACTTTAACAAAAACTCCTATTTTTGCATCGACTATACAAACTTCATTTTTTCCGTTTTTAGGAGTTATACCACACTGCGGAACAAAACAGTGAGAAGTGATTTAAACCTGTTTCTACGGTTCCCCCTACCCCTCAGATTATTTTAGTTTCCCATGACTCATAAAGGAAATCTTCAGGATTCACAAGAAATTGGCAATTCTTTTCCACCTTTGCTGTAGGGTATTGATAGGAAAACAGCGTGATCTGGGGCAGTTTAAGTAGGGAGCAAACCTGCAGGGGATTGGGGTGGTGTTGCAGAAGGCCGGATCTGGGAAGGGGCTTTGAGAAGCTTGCACGGAAAGCTGTGAAATAAATGGTTTCTTTCTCTCTTTATGTTCTAATGTCTTGTGATCTGTTTCTACAATACACAAGCTAATTGATGTTATTCTTTTGGCATGATTCTTGCTGTCCTGAGGTCTATCACTTGTGAGTCTGTAAAAAGTGCAGGCTGTCATGTTGGGCACAGTGGCTCACGCCTGTAATCCCAGCACTTTGGGAGGCTGAGGCAGGCAGATCACGAGGTCAGGAGTTTGAGACCATCCTGGCCAACATGGTGAAACCCCATCTCTACTAAAAATACAAAAATTAGCTGGGCGTGGTGGCGTGCACCTGTAGTCCCAGCTACTTGGGAGGCCGAGGCAGGAGAATCACATGAATACTGGAGGTGGAGGTTGCAGTGAGCTGAGATCCTGCCACTGCACTCCAGCCTGGTAACAGAGCAGGACTCCATCTCAAAAAAAAAAAACAAAAAAACAAAAAAACATGCAGACTGAGAATGAGGGCGTAGGCCACCAAGCTGACAGCATTGAGCAAAATGTGCTAGACTCTTCTGAGTTCAGGTGCTGTGACTGGACAGGGTGACTAACCTAAGTCCCTCGAGGCATAATTTCTTCACTGTGGAAACAGGAAACTAATGAGAAAGTTCACTCTGACACGAATCTGAGTTCAGGTCCACAACTGTTTTTTTTGTTTTGTTTTTTTTGACTGGATATCATCTTTAATTAATAATGCCATAGCCCAACATCTTTTTGTTGCTGAAGCAAATTGTGTGTATGTGTATCTGTGTGTGTGTGTGTGTGTGTTCCTGAACAGATGAAGGGCCAGCAGAGACTTCCAAGCAGGTGTCAGCCAACAATTCTCTTGAGCAGCAACTGAAATATAGTCTCCGTAGAGGCACAGAGGCCAGACTTCTGCCTCCTATGGCATTGAGCTTCTCTTTCTCCTGGGCCACCTTTCGTGCATTGAGGGCAAGGCTGAGGCCCGTCTCTACCAGCCCAGATTAAAGGATTTCTAAGCACAGATCAGCCTCCAGTTCCCAGTCCTCACTGCCTCTGACCAGAGAGATGCCCTGAGTAGAGAATAGACTGCTAGGCAGAGGTGGACAATCTGTGCTGGCCTTGGTCCCCTATGTCACACTGGGGCAGCACCACAACGGCCCCGCCCTGGCAGAAAATCCAGAGCTACTGGAGCCAATTGATTAATTACTTTCAGAGATAATCAGAATGGAGCACAGGCCTTTTTGGGGGCCAGCTGGAGAAGGCCAGACTCAGCTTGTGGGGGGCCACAGGAAGTTGTTTCCAACCCAAACCTAAAAGCCTGCCCTCTTGCCATCTCCATTCTCCAATTCCTCACATGCCCAGTAGGTCCACAACCCGGACATAGCAGGGGAGGGTCAGCGTGACAGTGGATTGCAAGGTGGTCATGAGAGACCTGGGCTGAACTGGACCTGCAGTCATGTGCCAGCCTGAAGCCAGCCTTCTCCCCCATGGTCAATGCCAGCCAGAGCTCTCTGAAACCGGATGGGACCCCCGCAGTCAAGGCAGGAAGTTCTTGGCCTAGTGCAGAGGGAGAAAACCGAACTGGCTCCACTGTCCCATCTCCACCTGCTCTGTGCCTTAGGAAGGCAAGGAGCCCTAGTCACCAGGATGGTGGTATCAGCTGCTGGGGAAGCACTGTTGCCCAGGTGAGGCCTTGGGCTGGAAGCTGTGTTTTTTTAAATTAATTATTTTATTTAAAAAATTTTTGGTTTTGGAGACAGAGTCTTGTTCTGTCGCACAGGCTAAAGTGCAGAGGCACAACCTCGGCTCGCTGTAACCTCTGCCTCCCAGGTTCATGCGATTCTCCTGCCTCAGCCTCCTGAGTAGCTTACAGGTGCCCATCACCACGCCTGGCTAATTTTTGTATTTTCAGTAGAGTTGGGGTTGTCTAGGCTGGTCTCAAACTCCTGGCCTCAGGAGATCCGCCTGCCTCGGCCTGCCAAAGTGCTGGGATGACAGAAGTGAGCCACTGTGGCTGGCCCATATACAATTGTAGGAAGGCTGAGAATGGCTTTTAATTTGGGAACGTTTAAAAGCAAACATACAGCCTCAAGACAACAATAAAACGTTAACATTGTTGAGGGGGGAGCTTCTTTAATGCTACCGGAGCCTCTTGCTGAAATGGTTCTATACAGTTTGGCATAGCTGGGAGTGGTAAGCTCATTCACAGACACAGAAGAGGCAGAGTGGGCTTAGGGAGAGGGACCAGTCTAGTGGTCCAACTTGTGTTCTGGGTTCCAGTTCTGCTTCTGGTACTAACCCCATGAGACCTTGGAATATCCATCTCTAAGGTTTCTTGCAGAGCTGAATCACTGGTCTGTGGATTCATCAAAGCAATTAGAAGACTCTACCTCTCCTTCAAGGCCAAGGCTTTGCTCAGAAAACTCCCTAGGGACTTTCTCACTGTGTGTGGCACTGATCTCTGTTAGGCACTTTATTCATTCTCCATTGTATTAGAGTCAAAAGTGTAATTGTTCGTTGTAGAGGTGCCTCTTCCCAGCCATCTCTGATAACCTGCCTCTCTCTCCTCTGAGTAACCTACTCTTTTAAAGCACAAAATCTCCTTTGGCATAATCACACTGCCTGGTGCTTACTCAGTATTGTGTGTTTGTTGTCTGCCCCTGAGCTGTGAACTCAGCCATGTCCTGCTCATTTCTGAAGCCTCAGCATGTACGTCGGTACCTGGTGCATGGTAGATTTTCAATGAATTGAGTGAATCAGTGATGGATTAATGATTTTGTATGTCCTTACCAGGCCATATATTCCTTGAGGGCTTCTTATTTTGTCAGGAATAGGAAAAGATTTCTGTTTCTTGACTGTAATGGCTGAAATATATTTTCAAGGTTTTTCGCTTTATTTTTTGACTATTCTTGTCTGATGGGTGACTATCTGCTGTCTCATTCTTGGTCCATTGTTAGTGGTGATTTTGTCCACTTCTTTGCATTCATCACTCAAGGCTTGGATTAGGGTAAATTGTTAGCATAATTCTGCTTGTTTTCTTTTTTTCTTTCTTTCTTTTTTTTGAGACAGGGTCTTACTCTGTTACTCAGACTGGAGTGCAGTGGCACAATCTCAGCTCACTGCAACCTCTGCCTCCCAGGTTCAAGCGATTCTCCTGCCTCAGCCTCCCAAGTAGCTGGGATTACAGATGCCCACCACCATGCCTGACTACTTTTTGTACTTTTAGTAGAGATGGGGTTTCGTCACATTGGTCATGCTGGTCTCGAACTTTTGACCTAATGATCCGCCCACCTTGGCCTTCCAAAGTGCTGGGATTACAGGTTTGTTTGCTTTTAAACAGTTTGTGGGCAGGGATAGTATTTTCTTATGATTCTGTTCCTCACAGATCCTGGCCTAGAGCCATTAGCAGAGAAAATTCTCAGTAAAAGTTTGCTGCCCTAAACTTCATTCCACCACCTTTGTCTTCCTAATGCCTTTTCACCTCCTCTTAGAAGGTACCTTATATGATAATGTCACCTATGCAGTAAAGACCACAAAGAAAACTTAATAAAAGAGGAAGCATGCTTCCTTCTTTTCTACTCCCACACTTTTTTTTCAGATAAAAATAACATTGCATTTGGGTGTGTCCTGCTTTATGTATGTATGTATGTATGTATGTATATATGTATGTATGTATGTATTTAAGATACAAGGTCTCACTATGTTGCCCAGGCTGTTCTTGAACTACTGAGCTCAAGTGATCCTCCCTGTTTGGCCTCCCAAAGTGCTAGGATTGTAGGTGTGAGACACTGCACCCAGTGCAGCCCTGCTTTTAAAAAAATAAAATCATGTTGAATATATTGGACCACCCTAACTGTTTTTCTTTGTCTGTGAACACTTCTTATTTTTTCAGGAAAAGCAAAGGTTTCTGTTTCTTGACTGTAATTGCTGAAATATATTTTCGAAGTTTTTCACTTTATTTTTTGACTGATAACATAAAATAGTGTGAAACGATGTGAGGATTTTCTGATGGAGAAATGACTTAGAATATCCCTTGGATGTCCTATCTGCTTTTTAATTGTATTGTCATCCTAGACATGTTTCCTCTATTCCTGTCTATTATTTTATCTGTAAAATGAGGTTATTGAACTAGATGCTCTCTACACCGTGGTGTTTTGTTTGTTTGTTTTTTTTGGTTAACATTCAGTGTCTGGTTCCTGAGAGCATTGGGATCAGGCGGATATTTCTAGGTGTCTATTTCATTGGTCTGCCCTTCAAGTAGGAATGATGACCCATAGAATTTCTGTAATTATCAGCCTCAATAACTTTATAAAGCCTTTAGGAAGCAGATACCCTGCAATCTATCTCACTAATTTGTTTATGATTAACACCCTCTGCCCCTTCTCATATCCTAAGCTCAGTGTTTTGATATTTAATTGCAGGGAGTTCTTTCCTCTTCATAGATGATAGAACAATTGTATTTCATCTCTCTTATCTGAAATCTCTGCTGACTTCCCATGTCTTATGAATTTAAATAGTATAAATAGGGCATGAGATCTTAAACATTCCTCCCAGTTTGTACATTTGCTGCTCAGCAACAAATTTTCTCTGGAAAAGGGTGAAAGCCCAGGAGTCCCCCACAGGGCAGGAGCATTGAACACACCCACATTCTCCTACCATCTGATATAGATGAGACACAAAGTAGTGACTCAGATAATTCTTTAACTGAATCAACTGGATTCCTTAATTCTCACAAAATTATTCTTCCTACTTTGTAAATAGAGAAATAGAGGCTTAGTCACACAAAATATCTTGTTCAAAGTTACTAATCCATTAAGTAACTTAATAATTTATTGACATCTAAGGCTTTTCTTTCATTCTACATCCTCAGACCAGAGGTTGTGGGATCTCAGCCTTCTTTGCTAGATTGGTGAGCCAAGACCTGGAGAGAGAGAACTCTGGTGGTCTTAAGTCACCTAGATGACCTTTTAGGAGATAAAGAACTACTCAGCCAGTACTTAAAAGCTCGACATGTTCACGTAGAGACCTGAGTGTGCCTGAATTCAGATCACTTTAATTTTCTGGGCCTCACTTGGCCCATCTGTGAAATGGGGTCATCAGCTCTTTTCTGCATGAAAGCAGGGGACCGTCCAGGTGACCTCTGGAGAATTCTTCTTACCCTGAGATCAATGGTTCTATGAGTAGTACAACTTATACCGAGTCTTGGTTGCCAGGTACTTTAGTGGGAAAAAAAAAATGTTGAGGCTATTTTTTAGAGCCTTCATCTGTTTATAGACTAGTTGGTAGGAGGGCGATCCCTTTGAAAAGTTAAGGAATAGTTTTATACACTGTGTGTTGTCAAAACTAATATTCATGTATGCAAAGACTTTAACATTTATTAATAATTTTTTCCATAGACTGGTGAAATTGGTTTGTTATTTTTGCCATTTCACTTTTGTGGAAATTGAGCAAGGGTGGGGAAATGAAATGATGTGATCATGTTGGGCGTGTTGGCTCAGGCCTGTAATCACAGCATTTTGGGAGGCCAAGGCGGGCGGATCACCTGATGTCACGAGTTCAAGACCAGTCTGGTCAACGTGGTGAAACCCCATCTCTACTAAAAATACAAAAATTAGCTGGGCTTGGTGGCGCACACCTGTAATCGCAGCTACTTGGGAGGCTGAGGCAGGAGAATCGGTTGAACCTGGTAGACAGAGGTTGTAGTTAGCCGAGATTGCGCCATTGCAACCAGCCTGGGCAACAGAGAGAGATTCCATTTCAAAAAAAAAAAAGGGAAAAAATGATGTGATCAACATCAATCTAAGGACACTGTGAAGCATCAGAGGATTGAAGATTTTCCTAAGACTTAGGGGGATGTCAAAGAGTTTAAAATATTCCAACCCAGTGTTTTGCAAACTTGGCCACATACTAAAATCATCAGAGAAACTTTAAAAAAATGCTTGGCCCCTGCAGTGCTCATCTCAATCACAGTGTCTGCGGGTGCGACCTGAGCTCAGTTATATTTTAAAGCTCCTGAGAGTTTAGAACCATTGATCTAGTCTTGATTTCTTAGCAATTTCTCTCATTGTATCTTGATTGACATCTTACTTAGTGGGTTGCATTTTGTTCTATAACTTTCCTGACACCCAAGTGAAAACTGCTGGATGACCAAAAAAATTGACCCAAACAACATGAATGTAATAGGAAGTCTTGAAAATGCTTAGAAGCCTTAAAGTAAATGTTGGGCAAAGGCAGAGAGAGGGTTAACATTTTTTTCATTGGGACCTGCCTTCTTTTTTATGCTTCTAGGAACGTTTAAAAACAAGATCAAGGAATATATTTCATTGCTTTAATTGTTCAAGGTCTTTTAAAAGCTTGTGCAATAAAATGCCATTTAAGATACCTGACCTTTATATTTTAATGCTTTTTGGAAGGGAACAATACCTAGTGTTCAGCTGCAGTATAACTTTTAATTATGTGTATATATACACACACACACACATATATACATACATATATATGTGTATACACACACACACACACACACACACACACACACACACACACACACACACATACACACAGAGTCAGCAGAGCTTGTTTTGGAAGCAGAGGGCTGAGGGTTTTGCTGCCTTCCCAGATATTTTTCCCTTTTCTTTTTCAACATCAAGTTTCATTCAGTTGATGTTTCTTGACCTCATAATGTCTAATCTTCATATCTTTGTTTTCCCCCTCTCCAAACTTATCCAAGAAGGAGACTTCAAGGCCTGATTCATTCATTTTTCCTTTTGCTGGGAAGTTCAGGTGTGTAATGGGAGGGAGCACATATGACCTAATCCATATTTTGACTAGGAAAAAAGCTCCCTGCCCTCCCCCTGCACCAATTCATTTGGTAAGTTTTAATCCCAAAGGCCACTGCTAATCGATTTTTAAAAATGGATGCTAGCTATTATGTTAGATATAGCTCATCTTCCAACTCTTAAACTTGCTCTTTCTAAAAGGGAAATAGTACTCAGGTTGCAAACATAGTGAACTGGAATTTCAGAGGCTTGAAGTGACCTACAAAACTTGTAACTGTAACTCTAGTTATATATCCAGTGTGGTCTTGGACATGTGAGGTGTTGTCTACCCTCAGGAGTTTTAGAAGAATAAATTTTATAGCATTGATTTCCATATTATGAAATTAAAATAACCAGGTGCAGCGGCTCATACCTGTAATCCCAGAACTTTGGAGGCTGAGGAGTGAGGATAGCTTGAGTTCAGGAGTTTGAATGGGTAACACAGTGGAGACCCTACTTCTACAAAAAATTTAAAAATTAGCTGGTGTGCTGGCTCATGCCTATAATCTCAGTTGCTCAGGAGGGCGAGGTCTGAAGATTGCGTGGGCTTGGAACGTCAAGGCTGCAGTGAGCTGAGATCCTGCTACTGTACTCCAGACTGGGTGACAGAGCAAGACTGAAAAAAAAAAAAAAGAAAGAAGAAAAGAAAACATAAAAAATTCTTTGTGTAGCTCTGAAATCTGTATATACATAAATATTATATGAAATAAGATAATTTATCATTTTAAAATTATGTGTGAAAATAGAGCTAATTCTGTTACTACATTTCCCTCCTCTTTCTGATGTTTTTTTCTTAACTTTTTATTGTAAATAATTTTAAACTTACAAAACAAGTTGCAAAATAAGCATAGTCCAATATAACCATATACTTTTACCCAGATTCATCTACTGTCAACATTTTATACCATTGACTTCATCATCCTTCCCCTTCCTCCCTCCCTTCTTCTCTCAGTCTCTCTCTGCACACACACACACACACACACACACACACACACACACACACACACTCTTCCCCCCTCTCTCTCTTTTTCCAGAAGTGTTTGAGAGGTCACATATATCATTGCCTCTACCCCTAAGTACAGTGTATATTTCTCAAGAATAAAAAGAGTAAAGATAGTCTCATCATATTCACAGAACGATAATCAACTTCTGTACATTTGACACTGATTCAGTACTTTAATCTACTGTCTGTACTTCTCCTTTGTCAGATGGCCCAGTTCTGTCCTTGAAGAAAATGGCTTTTTCCCCTTTGGGGTACAGTCCAGCCTAAGGTCAGATAGCACATTTAGTTGTCAAGTCTTTTTAGTCTCCTTTGATTTGGAGCATTTCCACAGCCTTTCTTTATCTTTGATGGCATTGACACTTTTGTAGAACATTGTGTCCTCCCCCTTTACAAATATAATACTCCTCATTTTGTATTAGTCACTTGTTTCTTCATGTTTTGATTCAGTTATGCATTCCCTGAAGGAATATTACAAAGATGATGTGCCCCTCTCAGGTATCAGATCTGGAGTATTATGTGTCCATCTGTCCATCATTGGGGGTGTTAATTTTGAGCAACTAATCAAGGCATTGGCCAGTTTCTCCACAGTATATGTTTTCTTTCCTTTGCAATTATTAAGCTATCCATGGGGGAGATACTTTATTCTCACTCCTTATCAAACTATTACCCTAATTTTTTTTTTCCCTAAATCAGTGTTTAGTATGATGGCTGCAAAATTAGGATTTCATGTTTGCTACTCTCTTCACATTCGTCATTCAGCATTCTGCATTCTACTCTATGCCGAAGCCCTTCCCCTTCTCCCATTCTTTCTTTCTCCTTTAGGTTATGGTCTTCAACCTATGGTCTCCTTTAGGTTATGTCTCCCTCTCTCCCTTTCTTTCTTTCTCCTTTAGGTTATGGTCTTCAAGATTTCTGTTTCAATCTTTCATAATTCATTCCTGCTATATAATTATTTTAGCTTTCAAATTATCCCAGTGGCTTTGGTCAGTGGGAGCTGCATCAAGTTGGCTCCTGTGTCCTTGAGACATGCCCCATCATCATCGTTGTTAGCACTTGACTAATTGCTGGAATAAAAAGATGTTCTAGTTTGGTCCTGTATGTTCTCTGTCCCAGCCATGAAGTCAACCATGTCTTCACTATGTCCTCACTCTTTTTAAGTGGAGAAGGGTATTAGAGACCAGTATCTGAGTGCTAGGTGTGCTCATTCTATTCTGGTGCCTTCACTCATAGGCTCTTTCAATGACTGGAGCTAGGAAATCTTATATATAAAATTGCATATATGTAAACAAAACCCACATGTATATGTATATCTGTAAATCTGTAAATATATGGATGTATATACATATATGTATACACAAATACTACTACTATTAATTTGCTAGTACCACTTACTACACAAAACAAATCTGTGAAAAAGAGTTGAAGATTTGCTTATCCTTCAACTCTTTTTCACAGATTCTCCTCCTTCAACTTAACCCTGTCCAAGACTGAGGGTATATTGTCAAACACTCTTCAGGGATTGCCTGGACTAGGTCTTTTTCCCCTACATGTCTCTTTCCCTACATCCCAGTGTCATTATGTTCATTTAAAATACAGCTGGGTTCAGTTGCTTCAGTTTGCTATCAGTTTTAGTTTCCCCTCCTTCCCATCCTAGTTGGTTTAATTTTATTTTTTGAATATGTAAAACATTAGCATGTTTCCAGAAGCCAAAACTGAACCAAAAAAAAGTGCCAGTTTCTCAGATATTTTTTCTACCTTGTTATTCCCTACATCTCTTGGAGGTTTTCTTGGTTATCTTTCTGGTATTTCTTTTTAATGCTGATATTTATATGTTTTTATATTTCTTCTTCTTTCTTACACAAAAGATAGCATGTTGTAAATGCTATTTTGCACTCTGATTTTGTAAAAATTTTTTCTTTTTTTTTTTCCCCTCTCTCTCTCTTTACCTTCTTCTCTCCCTCCCTTTCTTCTTCCATTTTGTTTTTCTCTTTCTCCTGTTTAACCAGTTTCCTATGCTTGGACAGTTGGATAGTTTTCTGCAATGAATAATATTATGCATATGTATTTCCATATCATTAGTTATATCTTCAGATATATTCTTAGAAGTAGGAATGCTGGGTTAAGAGTAAAGGTTTTCTGAGGTGTTTTTGTTACCAAATTTGTCTCTGAGGGAATGTCCCATCAGCATCCTCAACTATAGAATGTCTGTAAAGCTTTTGAATTATTGCCAATTTGATGGATGAGAAATGGTATCTCAGTATAGTTTTGATTTGCATGTGTCCTATTAGGAGTAAAGTTGAGCATCTTTATGTATTGAACATCCACTTGTATTCATTTTGTGAGTTCTTTGTTTGTGAGTTATTTGTTTGTGTCTTTGCCTCCCCCCACCCCCGCCTTTTTGTTTTTTGAGACAGTCTCTCTCTGTCACCAGGCTGGAGTGAAGTGGCATGATGTTGGCTCACTGCCACCTCCACCTCGTGGGTTCAAGTGATTCTCCTGCCTCAGCCTCCCAAGTAGCTGGGATTACAGGTGTGTGCCACTGCACCCAGCTAATTTTTTATATTTTTGGTAGAGATGGGGTTTTAGCATGTTGGCCAGGCTGGTCTCAAACTCCTGACCTCAACTGGTCTGCTCGCCTTGGCCTCTCAAAGCGCTGGGATTACAGACATGAGCCATTGTGCCCAGCCCATTTTTTTTTCCTATTGGATTTTTGCTCTTTTTTTTTCTCAATTAAAAAAGTATTTGGAAATTAGATATATTAGCCTTTCATCTGTGAAGTATATTCCACATATCTCTCCCAATTTGTTTATCTTTTGACTTTGATTACAGTGGCTTTTTTTTTCTTTTCAGTCATATAAAATTTTTATACTTATAGAGACAAATTTAAGAGTCATTTCTTTTATTGCTTTTGGACTTTGTCCATAGTTAGAGAGTGTTTCTTAACACCCATGTTATCTGCATGTTATCTTCCAGTACCTAGTTTCGTTTTTTCACATTTAGATCTCTAATTCATCTGCAGTTTATTTGTGTGTAACATAATGAATGGATCTAATTTTACTTTTTTCCAAATAGTTATCTGGTGTCGTAATACCATTTAGTATGAAAATATCTTCTTATACTTCCCCTGTGATTTGCAACTGGTGGTTACTTTTTTTTGAGACGGAGTTTCGCTCTTGTTACCCAGGCTGGAGTGCAGTGGCGCGATCTCGGCTCACCACAACCTCCGCCTCCTGGGTTCAAGCAATTCTCCTGCCTCAGCCTCCGGAGTAGCTGGGACCACAGGTGCGCACCACCATGCCCAGCTAATTTTTGTATTTTTAGTAGAGGCGGGGTTTCACCATGTTGTGACCAGGATGGTCTCGATCTCTTGACCTCATGATCCACCCGCCTCGGCCTCCCAACGTGCTGGGATTATAGATGTGAGCCACTGCGCCCGGCGGGTGGTTACTTTTTAATCTACACCATGACTAGGTGTGAAGGAGAATGAAGGTAAACAGTGGAACAAAGTCAGAGGAAAATGAGGTCCCAGGTGGATAATGACTGAAACCCGATAAAAATCTACATATTTTTGACTTCAGCACAGAACTCTTTACCTTTTACAAGTCATCCTCTCTGGTCCAATTTTGGACCATCCTCTCTGGTCCACTTTTGTCAAAAAATTAACGTATTTAATAGAGAAGGTGTTTAAAACAAAAGGAGCGTTTAGAGATTATCTGGGCTTTCCCTCTTCTCAGTAAAACCTGTAACACCCCTTCTTCCTCAAATAAATTTTGTGAGTGGGGCTGCATAATTTTTTTGGTGAGCCGGTGTGACTGTGTTTTGTCTGGTTCCTCACTGCACCGTGATCACTCTGTACCCTCTCCTGCAAACTGCCCATGTTGCGCTGCTTGTAGGCCATAGCTATCTTGGGTGAGAAGTGCATTTGGGTGGTTTCGCAGGTGAAGTTGTGCTACCCGAGTCAGTGACTGTGTCTTAATTCACCGTTTTGCTTCCAGGTTCTTGCTCAGGGCCACCTGTGCACAGGGTTTTCACTCAATAAGTGCTTGATGAATTTGAATGACTACACATTAAACTAAAATGAGGTCTGCCCACCTGTTCTTAAGAAGTTAAGCTCTACAAATGATGTATTCCAAAACTACAAACAAGGGTGAAAGCCAAAACAGATAAAGCTGTCCTTATATGGGCAGGAAGAACTCAGTAAGATTTTATCAGCAGTAGATGTTGCGTATGGTGATTGGCAACTGACTGCCAGTTCCAAGATGGCCTCACCTGATTGCGTGGTCAGTACAGTTTGCATGTGGTCCTCATCAGGTTAGGCCTGGAACTCCCCAACCCCTTTTAAAAACAGCAAATCAGGGTTTTGGTGGTGGAATGGGGAGGAAACAGGCTTGTATTAATTGTTGTATAAGGTAGCCCATGATAAACTTAATGTCACTTTTATGCATATCTGGGAGCAAGAGCTTTTGGTTAATTGGCTTGCCTGTGTTTTTGCTTCACCTTGGATGCTACAGAAATGGAATTGTTAGCGTCGTTGCATGGTGAAGGAAGAATCAGAGCCAAGGTTTTGAAGGACCTGAAGGACAACATTCTGTGTTCTGCAGGCGTCTTCCTCCTTGGGATATCAACAGCCCCTGCCTACCACACACAGTGGGTAGGATTCCTTCAATGCCTCTCCTCAGGTGAAAGATGTGGCATGTGGAACTGAATGATCAAAATCGCTGGGGCAACTTATGAACACTCCAGCAGTGTAACATCCTAACAGGACTTTTGACAGGAATGGATACCTAAGTATTTAGATTCCTGGAGACCTGGTCTGTCTCAACATACTAGTCACCACAGTGTGTCCTTTCTCTATGTAGTACTGGATAAATACAGATAAATTCTACAGCCTGTTTACTCCTACCTCATGCAAGGAAGTTATAAAATGTTTGAGTAGCTTGCTTAAGTATTATTCCTGCCATGGCTTCTTGGTATGGCTTGAGCTATGGAAAGCATCTTGGTTGCTTCAACACAAGGTTGTGAATCGTTTCATAAGGCAGGGTACTACTATAGATGGCTGAGGTTATCAACTGTGTGGAATCATCTCGGGAAAGTAGCAGAGAAGATACTGAGAATGCCGTATCTGCTGAAGACGTGCTAGGTGCTTTCTCTAGACATCTCATACAATCTTTTCAACACCTACTCAAAATATAGGAGCGGTTCCATTGCACAGATGAGGAAACAGAGGCTCAGAGACTTTATGTTAGTCTCCCAGGTCATAAAGCTAGTATTCACAGAATTGAAACTCAACACCAGGTCTGTATACCTATGAAATTGGTGTCTTTCCTCTGTGCCTGAGACATTGCACATCATGTCAAGGCATCACCTTTTCTTGAATCTTGTCGTAGATTCTGGGCAAGCAGCCTCATTTGGTCCTATGAAACCTTTCCTGGCCTCCTCCACCCCCGCCACACTGTGAACATTGCAATGGTTAGTTATATACATATTTGCCTCCAGTGCTAGACCGTGAGTTCTTCTAGATGTTTTAGTATAATGTTTAATTCATAGCTGGCTTTCGATGCATATGTAATGAAAGTTCTAGTTTTCTGCCCCATACTGTGTTTCCATGCTAACACTGAAAATCTAGACATGCTTTCTTAGAATTAGGCAACCCATTTACCTTTCAGGATGCACTGACTTTGGTTTTCACTTTAATATTTCGCCAAAGCCTGCTCTTTGAGTTTGACCTCTGCTTTGCCTTTGGAAGGGTAAAGTAGCCAAATGCCTACCTCATTAACATTGTAGGCAACTCCGAAATTGTGCAGGGTAATCATTGCATTGATGTGAACATCACACTGGCTACTGTCATGCCATACCAGCATAAAAAGTGTTAGTAATGGATAAGTATATTTTTCAAATCTGTTGTTAATATCCAGATATGTACCTCCAAATATAGGTGAACATTTTACTTATAACTTGTAATGAAAAACCTTCTTAAACTACTTTATGCTCTGAGATTCCACCAACGAATTGAAATATAAAGAAGTATAGTATATTAAGAGTAAGATGCTACAATATTTAATGATGACTGGAAGCTATTGATGTATGGGTTAAACAATTAAGAGCTTTCAAATAGTCAAACAAGTAGGGATATTAATTGATAGTTAATATAAAAATTAGATTAAATCTTAATGAATATTAGTTAATTGAGGTTATTAAATCTTAGTTATGAGAGTTTATTAGCTAGATAACTTTGGGTTGACCAGCATATTTTTTTCCTTTACTAACAAGCATTTAAAAAAATAGATTTTTATCTAAGCATTGTTATGGAATTGGATTATGTAATAATTATAATTGTTATAAGGTTGTTTGTTGAATGCATTTATAACACTAAACAGAATGATCATTAAGAACTATTTTTAACTTTTAGTTATTTAGTTACACTTAAGGCCATCAATCTTTTAAGAAAAAGCCTATTTAAGAATTTTTTCACATTTTCTGAAGATAAATTAAAAGTAGAGTATCTACATTGTCCTCTCAGCATTTCCTGATCAGGAAAACCTCAGAAATCACTTACAGCAACAGCAATGATAAATGATTCTTAACACAGAGAAATTTCATGTCTATTCTTATATCACAAAAATTCAGACGATGGTAATGAGAGATTTCAGCCTCAGCTTTGGCTTACAATTGATTTTAACATTCAGTTATTTGGCACTCGGTCCAAATGGGTAATGGGTGCAAATCTTCAATCACTGGTTCTTCATACATTTGTGCAGGGAGGTACAGATGCCTACGTGTGGGTGTTTCCAAGTCAAACTGGAATAAGCCTCTCACATACATCTCCTGTTAATTTGTTTGCAGATTGTTTCCATGGTCACCATCCACAAATTTCCCAGTAATCCTTGAGGAAGTTAGGGAGTATGATACCATTAGAGAGAGGGAATATGTGGCGTAGGGAAGTGATGGGCGTTAGTTGTCTGAGGTTATGAGGTTGCGGTGAAGCCTGATCTTGTGACTCCATTTCCAGACTCTATGTCCAGTGCTCCAGATCCCATAGACCTGGATATTAGTTCTGGCTTTAGAACTGTCTCTGGCACACATATAGTAAGACTTTCATTTCCATTTGGCCTGTGTTATGAAAAGAAGTGTTGATAAGTTCATTAATAAGCATTGCATTTATAGTTTTTTTCTGACTGCTCATGACTTCTTGAGGACAGGCATGCTCTGATGAGCTTTGTGGCCCTGGGCAAGCCTTGGTGTCCTCCCTTACCTGCACAGTGAGGGTGACGGGCATCTTACCCCCCTGAGGCCACCTTTCAGCTTTGCTGAAAGGTTCTGTCATTTGACAAAGACTGAATAGAGAAAAGGCAAGATGTAATGACTGTTGAAGTCCAAGCCAGTTTGTATTTGCTGAAAGACACAACTGAGGGAAAGAAATTGACATGTAGTTTAAACAGACCGGTTTGTAGTTGACATGGGAAGTGTGAATAATACTTCTTCCTGGTTTATGAGATATGAAATTGGTTGTCTACCTTATATATTTCTCACTTTTGTTCTCAGTTCATTGTTTGGTCATGGAATGCAATTTTGAAGACAACTTCAAGTTGTTGTTTTGCTCTGTAATCATAGTAGTATTTGCTGTTCTTTCTTGGGCACCCAGTCTGTGTACACACATCCTTCCTAATCTTAGAAGAAAAACAACATGCAAGACATATATTTTCTTTTCCCACTTTGCAAATAAGGAACTGGGGCTCAGGGAGATTAAAAGACTTACTTAAGTTTCCTTAGAAAGTGGCAGAGCCAGGATTCAAATGTTGGTTTGCCTAATTGCAAAGCCTGTATCCACCTTCCACCCTGTGCTGCCACAGCATTAAAGGCTGGAAGTTGAACTCCACACACTCCCTCTTTCACCTGTACCATTACAGTGATAAGCAAAACCAGCGCTGAGCCCTGCTAAAAACGTGTCATTGATTTGTGTGCTGATGCACATGCCACTTCAGTGTGGCATCTGCTGACAGGCCCATAGGGCCCAGACATTCCCACTACAAAGTGCTCATCCTAGACTCCCCCAACAGGGAAAGAGACCTGAAAAGGAGCTGGTTTGCGATTAGGGATGACTGTGATGCTTGAAGTGAACAGTCAGTCAGTTCTTCCCATTTATTTGACTTCTCACTTCCCTTCCCTGTGAACATTTTAGTCAAACTTCTAGCAGTGACTCTCAACCCTGTCTGCCCATTAAAATTACTCGGGCAGGTTTTGTTTTGACACAGCGTCTCCCTCTGTTGCCCAGGCTGGAATCCAGTGACACGATTATGGCTCACTTGTAGCTGCAACCCTCTGGGCTCAATCAGCCCTCCTACCTCTGCCTTCCGAGTAGCTGGGACCACTGGGACATGCCACCATGCCCGGCTAATTTGTATATTTTGTAGAGACAGGGTTTCACTATGTTGCCCAGGCTGGTCTCGAACTCCTGGGCTCAAGTGATTTACCCACCTTGGCCTCCCAAAGTGCTGGAATTACAGGAGTCGTGATGCTTTTTATTTGTAACCATGCCAGTCCTCACCTTTCAGAGATCCTGATTTGAATGGACTAGGTTGGGGTTCTGGCTATTAGCTGTGAAAAAAAAATACTGCAGGGATTCTAAGATTCATCTAGAGAAGACCATCAGGGGACAGAAAGCCCACTTCTCAATGTTTTTGTTGGTACAATATACTTTTTTTCCGACTTCTATGAACCCTCAATCTTACGACGTTACCATTCCATTGAAGGGTGGGATTTATTCACCAAGAACATTTATATATTTTTCTGAGATGTCTTAGGCTGTGGAGAGGGTGTTATAGGAGTGGACACAGATGCTGAATTTAATGGCCACTAAATTCAGAGCAGGGGAACAGACCACTTGGAATGGATTATTTGGAGCAACCAAAGACAGTGCCGTGGCTTTCGCTGTCTTCCCTTGTGATCTCTTTTCCTCCTCCCTCCACCAGAGTTTCAACACTGAAGGGGTGCATTTTCTAGCTAAGGGGTATTCACAATCACATCCAATAATTTTTCTCCAGAACATACTATGACCTGTGTATACTAGCTTGAATATTTGCAGTCTTCTTGATTTGTGTTTACTAATTTAATTTACTATTATACATAAAAGGATGGCTTCCATGGAGATAATCACCATGACTCCTAGAGTGTATCCAGAGGCATTTGCCTTGCTCCTGTGGAAATATTCCCAGACTCCCCAGGATGGCGTTCAGTCTTCACTCCACACCTGACACCGGTCTCTCTCACTCTAATTAAGGCCACTCTTTACCATTCTTGGGCTCCAGCCAGATTAATTCTACCCTGGCGTGGGATCTGCCCGATCCTGCTGAGACATTAACTCCATCCTGAAGCTGTTTGTCATTCCAGCAGCTAGAAATAAGCTTTCCTTTCCTAGAACGCACACTGCATTGAGCAGGAACACTTGTAGAACTCATCACATTGTACCTCAAGCTATTCTCATTTATGCATGTATATAATTTCTCTCCTTCTACTAGTATAAGCTTCTGCAGGGTGGGGGCAGCCTCTTCTTAATTTTGATATCTCCTGCTGTGCCAAGAATATTGTAGGCACTTCCTAAATTATATTTCCCCCAATATATGTGTTACTTTGTTCAATTCTGCAGTTGTCTAAAGTTAATCTTCTGAGCTGTTGGTAGCTTTGGTGAGCATTTGGAGAGGACTACTGCGATGGAGTAAAATCCGGTGACCTAGTTACAGCATATCCCCTGCGGCTCACTGGTAAGGAAGGATCATGTTTAAACTCAGTGAAAGGAGAGCCTGGCTTGTTTATGCTGGCGGTTGTTTACATGTCTTTAAATGACCTTCTTTTTTTTAATTTTTTAATATAAAGGCAATATATTTTCATAGAAAATTCAGAAACTATAAACAGGGTTAAGAAGAAAATAAAAATCAACTCCATCACTTCCACTTATTTATTATTCGTATTTATTTTATTTTTTTGAGGCAGAGTCTCTCTGTGTCGCCCAGGCAGTGGCGCGATCTTGGCTTACTAAAACCTCCGCCTCCCGGGTTCAAGCGATTCTCTTGACTCAGCCTCTCGAGTAGCTGGGATGACAGGCATGCACCACCACCAAGCGTGGCTAATTTTTCTATTTTTAGTAGAGACAGTGTTTCACCATGTTGGCCAGGCTGGTCTTGAACTCTTGACCTCAAGTGATCTGCTCACCTCTGCCACCCAGAGTGCTGGGATTACAGAGTAAGCCAATGTGCCTGGCCATTTCCACCTATTATTAATAAAACCGGTCCTATTTAACAAAAACAATAACATGGGGTGTCTTGTGCTTGGAGCTTGGGGAAAGGAGTTTGCCTCTTTGTTTTTTTAATGACTGATGGCAAGACCACTATGTCCAGTAAGTGGGCTGTTTATTATTATTATTAATCACCATTGTCACTGAAGCCAAACCAAGAGGGAAATTGTCACTATTGCTGTAGTCCCAAGAAGGACCTCATGGCTGCACAGTGATTAAGCACCTTATATTTACACAATACTTGGTTGTCTTTTTTTTTAAAGCAATTGTGACTCAACAACAGCTGTTTGAGAACAGCCTCACCCCAGATGAAATCAGAGGAACCAAAGTTTAAAAAGGAAGTGTTTCTGGGCCGGGTGCGGTGGCTTACACCTGTAATCCCAGCACTTTGGGAGGGTGAGGTGGGCAGATTGTTTGAGGTCAGGAGTTTGAGAGCAACCTGACCAACATGGTGAAACCCCATCTCTACTAAAAATACAAAAAAAATATATATATATATATATATATATATATATATGTATATATATAGCCAGGTGTGGTGGTGCACGCCTGTAGTCCCAGCTACTCTGGAGGCTGACACAGAAGATTCACTTGAGCCCGGGAGGCGGAGGTTGCAGTAAGCCGAGATTGCGCCATTGCATGCCATCCTGGGCCACTGGGAGACTCCGTCTCAAAAAAATAAAAATAAAAAAGACAGTGTTTCTGGAATATGGTAGTGGTGTTACAGTGTGGATCTGGGACAGGGCTAGGTGACTGGTTTCCCTAAGTGGTGAGACGACAGGGACTGCCACCCCTTCCTGGTGCAGTGACTCCAATGAAAGACCCTGAGGGTTCTTGCTCCCTGAAGGAAGACACCCTGAGGCTTGCTCTATAACCTTAGTGCCTACCGTCCTCACAGTAGTTTTCACCACATAGTAAGGGATTTTGGATGAATTAGGAAAAAAGAGAAGAGGTGATTTTAAAGAATGAGGGATCTTTTCCTCCAGTATATCACGTTTATGCCAAATATAGGCAGGCATTTATAAACATCTGTGTTAGTACAACATGTTTGGCCAAGTGCATGAGGCTGGTGGGTGCTTTTTTATTTTTAATTTGTCTTGGTTTTAAGTTTTTACCTTGTTCTCTTTTGTTTTAAATAGTTTTTATTTTTATTTTTTCTTGAAACAGAGTCTCACTCCCGTTGCCTGGGCTAAAGTACGGTAGCACGATCATGGCTCATTGCAGCCTTGACTTCCTGAACTCAGGCGGTCCTCCCACCTCAGCCTCCGGAGTAGCTGGGACCACAGGTGCCAACGTAACTCATGTTTTTGTATTTTCAGTAAAGATGGGGCTTTGCCATGTTGCTCAGGCTGGTCTCAAACTCCTGGGCTCAGGTGATCTTTTCACTTTGGCCTCCCACAGTGTTGGGATTACAGGCGTGAGCCATCGTGACTGGCCTAGTTTTATTATTTTAAAAAATGTTTCTAGGCTGGGCGCAGTGGCTCACGCCTGTAATCCCAGCACTTTGGGAGGCTGAGGTGGGGGATCACCTGAGGTCAGGAGTTTGAGACCAGCCTGGCTGACATGGTGAAACCCCGTTTCTACTAAAAATACAAAAAAATTAGCTGGGTGTGGTGGCATGTGCCTATAATCCCAGCAACTCAGGAGGCTGAGGCAGGAGAATTGCTTGAACCCGGGAAGCGGAAGTTGCAGTGAGCCGAGATCGCGCCATTGCACTCCAGCTTGGGAAACAAGAGCAAAACTCTGTCTCAAAAAAAAAAAAAAAAAAAGTTTCTGAGCACTAAAGATAATGTGAACAAGGCAGAAAAGTACAAATAGGAAAATAATAATCTTACTAGATTGTTTGTTTTTGAGACAGTGTCTTTCTTTGTTGTCCAGGCTGGAATGCAGTGGCAAAATTATGGCTTACTGTAGCTGTGACCTTCTGGGCTCAGTCAACCCTCCCACCTCAGCCTTCTAAGTAGCTGGGACTATTCTGTACTGATAATCCTTGTTAAAGTTTTGGAAAATGCCTTTTAGAATCTCTCTTTTTCTCTACACACACACACACACACACACACACACACACACACCCCTTACATAAATTACTGCAGGCTCTATGCTTTACTTTTTCACTTAGCAATATGGCTTGAAAAAATTTTAAGTCAATATACATACAGATGTGTGTCATCTTTTAACAGCTATAGATTTTCTCTCAGACTCATAAAGTCTAATTTTTTAAGAATTGGCTGTTATATTTTAAATCATATATAGCTTCATAATTAAAAAAACACTAAAACCAAAAAACAGTTCTTGCAACTGGACATGGTGGCTTACACCTGTAATTCCAGCAGTTTGGGAGACCAAGGTGGGAGAATTGCTTGAGGTCAAAGGTTTGAGACCAACCTGAGCAATGCAGTGAGACTCTTGTTTCTAAAAAAAAAAAAAAATTAGCCAGGTGTGATGGCACACATCTGTAGTCCTACCCACTCAGGAGGCTGAGGAGGTGGGAGGATCACTTGAACCCAGGAGTTCAAGGCTGCAGTGAACTGGAATGGTGCTGTTGCACTTCAGCCTGGGTGCAACCCTGTCTCTAAAAATCAGAAATAAAAGCACCACAATTCATTAGATGTAATTGAATATTATCTTCCTTTCCTACCGTAATGGTTCTTAGAAAGGTTGTTTTTTAGGTTAGACATTGTTGCCTAAGTATTTAGAATGTGGCAGGCCTGTGCTACATGCCAGGGTTGACAAATGCATGGGATTCAGCCCTCTCCCAGGTTGGTGGGTAGAGGACACATTGAAGTCAGCATATATACCCTGAAGCGGTTTGAGGCAGCATGGAGTTGATGATGACAGTCTCCAGCCTGCCTTTCCTTCATAAAAATGCGGAGCCTGCATGTCACATTGCCAACGTACTGCTGGACTCTACCGATATTCCCTGCCAAGCCCTATTACGGGTATTCTTAACATTCTTAATAATAAAATGGATATTGAAAATAGTGGGATATTTTTTAACAGTGAAAGTAGGATGTACTCATGTACAGGTTTTGAATATGCAGGAAAGTATAAAAAGAAAGTATTGCACCTGTAATCCAGCCCCTTACAGCTAATCATGGTAACATTTTATTTGTAGAAGTCCGTTTTGCTATCAGACCCCAAGTTTGAAAATCTTAACTTACCCTCTATAACCTAGTTCTCAGCTCTACTTTATATAACATTTTTAAAGGATTCAAGATTTAAAATAATCTTATCTCACCCCAAATGCACTTGTATATTTTTGACACCCCTTCATCTCTCTCTCTCTCTCTTCTCTCTCACTCTTTCTTTCCTCTCTCTTCTCTCTTTCTTCTCTCCCTCTCTCTGTGACACACACACACACACACACACACACACACACACACACACACAAACGGGGAAATAATCACTCAAGTTGAGAATCAGGCTCTCATTTTACAGATAGGAAAACTGAAACCTAGAACTTGTCCAAAATCATGTTGAAAAAAGAAGTGGTAATCTGTGCTCGAACCCAGGTCTCCTGAATTCTTGTTCAGTGCCTTTTCCATTCTCCAGCGATGCCTCCTTACTAGGTCATAGAAGCAGTGGCAGAGGGAGAAAGGGAAAACACGTCAGCTCTAAAGAGTGCAGTTTTTTTTTCTGTGTCCTTTAGCTGAGCTATTTTTGTGACTATTCAGTACATGTACAATGCTGCTGCTTGGAGTGTTCCTGCTAGACTGAGAGGCCATTCACTGCTGGCTGCAGCCATGCCGTCCCTCCATGGAATCCTCGGCCCGGAAACTACATGGGAACAAAGTATTCCAATATAAAAATCAAATTTCAGAGTCTGAGTGTACACAGAAAAATTACTGAATATCCTGTTGGACTATGCACATAACAGTGACACAGTGATTTGTGAGAGTGTGATGGGGCAGAGGGTAGCGGGTGATGTTGGGGTTGATTCATCACTTATGCTCTAATCCATTCACCAGCTCCAATCAGACTTAAACACAAATGCCAAATTATTCATCCTCCCTAAATCCAACCCTATTATTTTCTCTCTCACAACCTTCCGTTGCTTCCTTTTGCATGTGGAAGAGAGTGTGGACTCCTCCATCTGGCATTTCAGGCTTTCTATGATCTGTCCTCCCAGACATTGATAGGCTGTGGAGATAGGTAGTTGTTACGAGTCACACCTTGCAACCAGGCTGCTCCAGCGCCAAGCTACCCTTTCCCCGGGGAGGTCGCTGCAACTCCCTGCTCCTCAGTTTCCTCATTTGTGGAATAGGAATAGGGTTGTTATGAGAATCACATAAGTTAATATCTGGAAAGGGTTTAACGGTGACTAGCTCATAATCCGTTACGTAGAGGTTTTTCTTAGCTTAATAAGTACCTTTCTAACCCATCTCTGTTAGCATTTTTCTTTTGCACCAGACTTCCAGTCATTGCCGGGAGTGTCCTCTCATTTTCCTGCCTCCCTGTAGCTGTCGCTCTCACTCCTAAACTGTTGGCTTTCTCATTTTGGCCTGCCCAAATCTTACGCATTCTTTGAAGTCCATGTTCAAATGAGTTTTCATTCATTTTGTTCTTCCTCCATCCCCTTAACAGACTTCTGTGGAGGGTCTACTGTGTGCCAGATATCATATGTAGAAAGCCTTCCACAAGTCCCAGAGCTGGGTGAGCTCTGTCATGTAGGCCTGTCTTGTACATATCACCTTCCACATTGCTGAGCAGTTTGCGTTGCACATGTTTGATCTCCCCCTGCTAGAATATAAGCACGTGGAGAATAGGGTGTTTAGCAGTACGTGCTTATTAAGTTTTCTTTAAAATGAGTAAGTGAATGTGCTACCTTTTATATATATTTGTTACCTTCTAATGAAGGCAGGAACAATAGGAACAAACATTAGTTTGATGTGTGTGTCTATGTGTGAGAGACAGAGAGAGAGAGAGAGACAGAGACAGAGAGAAAGACAGAGAGAGAGAGAGATGGAGAGAGAGACACACAGACAGAGAGAGACAGAGAGAGAGACAAAGAGAGAGAGATTGATTTTGCGTGGTAATAAGTGTGAGACTAGGTATGAGGGCAAATAATTGCTTCCAAGCTGAAGAAAGGCAAGGAGAAGAGAGCTGTAACAGTTGAGGGAAATGGGATGAGAATAGGTTATTCTGTGAATCATAAAGCATTTGCTCTGAGAAATGTTTTTCCTTAAGTGGTATAAAATGTGAAATGAATTGGGTCTTAGTTTTCCTTTTCCTCTTTAGGAGGTTGCAGCTGATTTTTAAAATGAGGTAGGGGAGGGAGGTGGGGTTTGGAGAAAGAAAGTGAAAATTGTTTTCTGAAACTTTCTTTGCCAAATAACTCTGTGGAGAGAAAGTTCAGAGGGGGAAGGCCTGCCAAAGCTGACCAGCAGCACACTGGCCAATTCATTGTTTCTCTTGTCCTTGTCCTGGTCACTTCCCCCCTCCTGTTCTCCACCCCCAAACACGCTTTTTTCTCTCTCTGTCTTTCTTTTCTTTCCTTCCTTCTTTTTCTTTTTATAACATGTGAATATCGTAAGTAACTAGCTGGAGAAAATGAAAGAGCAAAACAAAACACAAAGGAAGCAGATGATTTCAACTTGCAATTATTTGCCAGGTCATAAAAATGATGTGTCTTAGATTTATTTACCTGATCACCTCATCTGTTTTCCACTGGAAGCCTTCTGCTCGTGTCACCCTTCCTCATTTAGTTCCCTAAACTTCCACCCCCTTTCTGTCTCAAAGCAGGAGAGGGGAATTGAACAAAACCACTGGATTTGGAGAAGAGATAAAGGCAGCTTTTAAGAACTGACTTTAGAGGTTTAGCACGAATTAAATTCCTGGTCTTTTCCTTCTGCAGATTTTTCAGCTATTGTTGTTTGTTTTGTTTCATGTTTCTTGAGTTTATTGCTAAAGATGCTTTTCTGTGGATGGCACAAAAGTTCAGCTATGGCCATGCGTTTAGTGAATGGCTTTGTATGGAGGTATCACAGTGGCTTTGAAGAAATCAAAATAGTAAAAAGAGGACCCGTCTACAAAGAAAGAGCTCATGTTTGTGTGTGTGCTCATCATGCTGTGCGTGTTGCAAGGAGACTGATATCTGGGGAAGGGAGGAAGGGTGGATGGTTACACGTCTAAGTAAGTAAGTTTTCCAGCAGTTAACGGCACCTGGAGACAGGCTGCAGAGTGATCAATGCTACAGTTATGAACGCTGTGAGAGGGCAAGGTGTTCTGATTGTGCCATTGGGGACGGCTTTGCTGTGGGGGGTCGGGGAGGGATATTGTTTTAGGCTTTGCGAGATGACTAGGACTTTAACAAATAAGAAAGAAATGAGTCTCTAAGACAGAGGGAATAGCAGAGACGTGAAAATATGCAGAGAGATTGGGAGTGGGAGGCTGAGTCTGGAGGTGAGACATCTGTATCCAATCAGAGAAGTTTCCTGTGCCTTCCTGTAATGTTTGAGGCTTTTTTTTTGGGGGGGGGGTAAGCAGTAAAGAGCTGTCATGGGCTTTGTAAAAGGATTGTGATGGGATTACTCTGGTGTGTATGTGTTTTGCTCTTACTTTATAAATATCAGTCTTTTTAGGAACTCTTAGGCAACCTTAACTCTGGGAAGTGTGCATTGCCTATGTTTATATGTCTTCTCTTCTCCGTTCCTGCCTGGTTCTGCTCCTTCTCATGCTACTGATAACAAAGTGTGGCAATGCAGGCTCCTAGAAGCTGATGTGAGATCTCTGAGCAGACGGCGTGTGTGTTCTTCCCATCCTTTTCCCCCTCCCTTTCTCTTCCTCCTCCTCTTTCTATATCACCACCCCCACCAGCAGCAGCAGCAGCACTCCCCCTCCCTAAAATAAATAAACCAGTCACTCCAAAGGTTCCAAGCACATTAGTCACATATCCCAGAAGTTTAATACAGAATTATTTTGACAGCGAGAACAAGAAGTGTTTTCTAGTTGAACGCACAGAACTTGCTTATTCCAACTGGGCTTTCTGCCGCACAGACAGATGATACGTTTTTTAGATGGATCGGCTGCACAGCGCAGGAGATGGTGTCGCTTCCCTTGGATACATAGCAAACTGCTCACTACCAAAAGTGGCTGGGGGAGAAGATGTGAAATGAGAGAGAGAGAAAAAGAAGAGAGAGGAAATCAAGTTATTATTGTGAACATAACTTTCTCACTAATAGCTTCCGTAAGTCACTGAGAGATTTCTGTATGTTTATTTATTTATTTGGCTGTTCTGGAGCCAGGAGTCCTTTTTTTAAACCCGGGCTTATGCCTGCTCGGAAAAATGAGGACAGATCGAGTTATTGCCATGAGGGTGGCTCTCCAAGCATTCCAGTTGCATAGCTCTTCCAGAAATATTTCTTGACTCACTTATTTAGCTCTTTCTATTGTCGTTACTGAGCAGATTACAGAATACTCCCTGCCCTTTCACCAAACTAGTCTAGAGCTGATATAGGTCTGCTTGTGCCTATTCGGCAGATAGAAAGATAGAGGAATGGGGAGCTGAAGTCCATTGTTGTTCAGGAAGGATATTGACCAGTAACCTCAGAAGAGTCAGAAGAAGAGGAAAAGCGTGTGCTCTCCTCTTTCCTGATTTGCTTTTCTGCTTCTGAGTCGCTCCTCCAAGCAGGAAGATCTTTCCTGAGTAACAGTGCACCTGGGTGTGAGGACCCAGAGGGAGTGTGGTGGAGAGATGTGAAGGGGTTAGTGCCTGGAACATTTTATTTTCTCTGACTCCCATGATTCTTGACTTCTTGCTACTCAAGTCCTTCTAGGGACTTGCAGCCCTTTGAGAGGCTGGGCTGACCTCACTCACTGCAGTACATGCTCTCTGGAGCTTTCTTGTCCTCTTTTGGTTGTTTTTTACTAGCCCCTCGTTCCCAGGCCCTTTTCTGAGGAATCTCTGTTAGTTCAGGCAATAACTGGCTGTGTAACCTACAATAGTAAGTTCTTTGGGTCTCAGTGTTTTCAGATGCTTTTTCTTTGTGGAAACTCTTTATAAACCCCTCACAGACTGGAATGTGAAATCCCAATATGTAAAATAACCAAAGTGCAGTTAAATGGTGGTGCTGTTGTTAAAAGGTGGAAGATCTAATAGGCTTGGAAGAACTCTGTACCTCTGTGGACCCACTTTGTAAACCATTGTATTGGAAGTGCTTTCAGGCTCCCCAAAGCTCTGATGACCTGTGGTCTGCATTCTTTCAGCTTTCTGCCTCTCTGTACATCTTTCAAGCTTGAGAAAGGGGCACCTGTATAGATCAGGAAGATGGGCCCAGTAGGACACTTGACCTTTGCTGGTTTCCTGGTGTGGCTTTGATGAAAACCTTTTAGCTTGCTCTCTTTAGATGATTCTTCTCAAGGGGCATATCAGCCCCCAGGACTCCCCCAGGCCTCCATACCTAAGCCTGGGCTGGCATGTCTGGCAATCCAGGGCCAGCACTTTGTTCTTACACTGAGCTGAGTGGTAGACCTGCCACCATTGCTGTGGCTCTGGGACTACGGCCTCTGTCCTGGAAACACTTATGAGAAGAATAGATGGCATTCAAACTTTTTAAAGACTTTTTTTTTTTAAGTGCTGAGTTTGCATTGTAAGAGGAAGGTAGAGCACGGACCATCTCTCCCTTCTCCATTTCTATTTATTCTGCACCTACCTGCACGTGACTCTCTGCTATTCCTTAGAGAAGGTTCTGACCTTTGTGACCACACTTTACGTTTTCACATTGCAAGGGAATTTCTAAAAGGCTTTTCCCAGCTAATATCTCATTTGAGCCTCACTACAACTCTGGGGCAAAGGAGACTGCAAAACAAACAAACAAACAAAAAACAACCCGAAATCAAAACAAAAAACCTTAGACAAATCAAATTTCACAGTTTCAGCAAATAACAACTTGTGAATTGGTCAGGCCCCAAACCAGATACACTGGCACAGCCACGTGGTCGAAGAACATTTGTGGACAGAACAAAGAAGCTGACGTACATAGAACGAAAGTGAGGTGCAGAAACATCTGGACTGGTACATCTTGGTGTTTCTTTATTTGAATATGAACAGTTGGCTGTCTTTGATTGGCCAAAACTCTGTGAATGGTACAAGAGTAGGTTGCACCCTGTTTACACATCCTGTTGGGACAGAGGAGGTAGCTTTAGGCTAAATGTAATTTAACAAGATTCAGTGAGATTATACACTAATGCCCAAGTTCACAGTTAGGTAGAGAAGGATCCTGGGATTTGAACCTTAGGTTTGCTGACTTATACCATTGCGTCAGATCATTCATTCTCCTCGTGGCAGGAATAATGAATGAATATTCTATTAACAGGTACTATCTATTAACTGCTTACATATATTTCAAATGTTACTAGATACTTTTTACAGGCCCATTTCATCTTCTCAATAACCCTATAAGGTAGAAATTATTATGTCCGGTTTACAGATGAATGTCTAGAGATATAGAGAAGATACATAATAATCTTTCCAAGTTCAGTGTTTGAGTCAGTTCTTCCTGTCTTTTGCATTTCAGTAAATGTTTCCTAGATGGATTCATCGGTTTTCCAGTAAAGACAAACAGCTCAGAAACCAGATTACATTCATACCCCAGGCCTGAGTTCTGTGACCCAGGCATCAGAGCTCAGTGCCATATATGGCAAAAGGAGGAACAGGAGCGGGAGCGGAGGGAGAATGCCAGACATGCAATGCATTCCTAAGAAATGTGCATTCATAACTGGCAAAACAGGACCCTTGCTGGTTTCCATCTTATGTAGAACATGAACTGTGAAGTTTTGAGAAAGAAGCTGCCACAGGAAACGGTTTATTTTCCCTTTTCTTTTTGGTCACATGTTGGTTTATTTTGGAGTCATTGTTTAACTCAATGCTAGCATGGAACGAAGACTAAGAAATTGTTCTTGCAGTCAGCAGACGTGGGTTCTCAGCCCAATTCCACCGCCACCCACCTGCAAAACTCTCCTTGGCTTTTTTCTTTTTTTCAATGGCAAAGTAGCAGGGTTGAATTTGATGGTCTTTGAGATCTCTGCTGTTTCTGTTTTCTTTGGTTCTAATTTTACCTGAGGTTTCCGCAGTTCCTGTGGAATCCCCACAAGAACGCATTTTCTAATTCTTCCAAATACTTTCTGTGGCTTGAACTTAAAAGGCAAAAAGAAAAATCCTGGTCTTGAATTTTTCTTTGTGATTTCCTTAAGTATGTTTTGGACACGTTGATTCGTCTTCCATTGATAGATTATTTCTTGCTTGGAGTAGAGAAGAATGCATTTCCTGTGTCTTCATGGCCTTTCACTTGTTCCTCTTACTATTGGGGAAGAAATGGAGGTATGTTTGACACACAGTTGCAGGGACAGGTGTTCTGTTAGCAAATGCAGACTTTTAATGACCTGGATAGTTGTCTGCTTCTTTCATGCATTCAGCCTTTTCTGGGGAAGTGGGACCAGCAGAAGGCAGATCCCACAGCTTCCTCGCACCTCAAGATATGGAACTGGAGATGTGGGACTGAGGTGTTAATTTCCCAGTCAGTAATTGGATGAGACACTTAGCTGTCACAGATGTTAAGAAGGTTAAGAAGAAATAGAATTGTAAAACTCTGGCTCTAAGGTGGACTACGGTCACTTCCCTTTTGAGATAAGGCAGGATTTTAAATGCTCCCATTGATCTTTATGGGTTCTGTAGTCTATTTTCAACAGACTAAAATTGTCTTGTTGCAAAAGTTTGTAATTTTCTACTTCTTTGGGAGAGGGGTCAAACCAAAGTTGACCTCTTCCCTTTCTCTTCTGAAAGCATGACATTAGTTTCTCAGCTGAGATAAAGGAAGGAGGAAGTTTTCTTAGCAAAATATTCCAGCATTGAGCTTTAATGCTTTTTTTTTTTTTTTTTTTTTTTTTTGAGAAAGAGTCTTGCTCTGTCAACGAGGCTGGAGTGCAGTGGCTCAATCTCGGCTCACTGCAACCTCCATCTCCTGGGTTCAAGCGATTCTCTTGCCTCAGCCTCCCAGGTAGCTGGGACTACAGGTGCACTCCACCACGCCCAGCTAATTTTTGTATTTTTAGTAGTGACAGGGTTTCACCATGTTGGCCAGGATGGTCTCGATCTCTTGACCTTGTGATCCGCCCACCTCAGCTTCCCAAAGTGCTGGGATTACAGGCGTGAGCCACGTGCCTGGCCTGGGCTTTAATGCTTTAATGACAGCTGATATCCAGACTTGTGCACACTGGCTCTGAGAAGGCCATAGTGGTTTAGGAGGCACCCATAGAGTCCTTTGTCTTCATGCTGAGGATGAAGGACCGGGGCAACACTAAAGAAACCCCGTACTCGGCTTTTCCTCGCTGCTGTGGGCCCTTTGCTGGAAGCTGCTGTAACACAGCCACCAAGTGCTGAAAGGAAGAGAAGGAGGGGATTAATTCTTATGATGCAGGGGGATGGCTCCAGAGAGAGTGGAAGCAAAAACATTGGTATTCTGATGACAGCTGTGGCACGAGTTTGCTCTGTGACTTGGTCAAGATGCTTTGCAATTTGAGGGCTTCATTTCTCTATCTGGCAAAAGGAAGTGCTGGTGGGCCTTGAAGGCCTCGTCTAGCTCTTAAAAACATGAATTTAATATATTTCCAGATTGTCTCTTTATGTTTCCTATTGCTTGTACTTGGTATGCCCAGTGACACTGAGCTCATCAACTTGCACAAAGACTATGCACATTATCTTCTTTAAAGGCAAACAGAACAAAAATAGAATCCTCTTTGCAGGTGCCTGCTCACCATAATATTAGGACTAAATTCTTTTGTGTAACATTCACGTCCTTTCCCAGTCTAGTTCTACCTAATGGTTCTAGTTTTTGGGAAGCGTTTGCTTCCATGTGTGACATTCATCTTTACTTTGAGCTCTCTGTGAGCCTTTTGCTACTGCAGAGGGAGGTGTGTGTGTTTAAAGAGAGTAAGCTGTACACGATGGCACGGCAGAGTCATTGGGTCAGGAGCAGTGTTGAGAAGAATGAGTCAGGAGGCTGGGGTTCTGTGACAGACGCTGCAAATAGTATACAAGAAGATTTAGGGATAGTAAGCACAGTGCATCTTCTGCTTCAGTAAAAAGCATACATTTTAATGGTTACAACTGCCTGGTGCTATTATGAGAAAACCACAGGAAAGACCAATTATATAAACAGTAATGATTTATCGACTATGACTAATCCTTTGGGGAGTATGATATGTGACATAGGCTTATAAGGGCTTTATGTAGACTAAACCCTTTCACACCTATTAACTTTTTAGACCCTCTAATGGGTTCATGAGAGTGGCAGGCTAAGGAATGCTACCCTCATTTTGCTAATGAGCAAAGTGATGCTGAAATACAGTGAAGAAGCTGCCTACTGTCACATGGTGAAGAGATGGCATAGCAGAGACTTGTTCAGTGCTCTTAGGCCTGAGTCATGTTTTCTGCCTTTTGAAGCTTCAGCCTACCCAGTGAAACAGGACACACACACACAATAACTGCCCCCACTACCCACAGCCGGAAGTTGGTAGAGGATGGGATTGAATTAGTCGTGAATCATGTGAACCACAGTATTTGGTGAATTGGTCTTGGTCATTGATGGGGTGATATGGCAGGCAGTTTACTTTTACAGCTAAATTATCAACTACTGCACCAAGGTAGAAAACAGAATTGAGGATTTCTACTTTCTTACTGTTCGTTTGTACGTGTGTACTTTCTCTTATTTAAGGCAATGAAAACTAATAATCAATACCTAATATGGTGCCAGGCTTTGTAGTAGGTGCTGATCTGTAGAAGTGAACCATAAATTATAAATCATGGACTAGAAAATACTTTAAAATTCATGCAGAATCCTCTCTCAATCTTAACCCCCTTTCGTTTTTCAATGTCTTCTCTGGTACTTTTTCCAGGTGATAAGTCCACTTTGACTTGACTCTTTTATATCTTATAGTAAAGGATCGTTGCTCCAAAGGCTGTAAATGTCAATGTTTAGAGATATATATGATCCTATTTGTAACTTCCTTCAATAGTAACTTTCCAAAGCCACTCTTACATGGCTTTATGAAAAGTAAACCCTTCTCTTAAATGTCTGCTTTTTTCTTAGTAAGTTTCTTGGGTTGGCTTTCTTTTCTCTCTTCTCTTTATCAGTTAATTCATTTATTCTAAAACTTTCTCTAATGTAGTTTGGGACTTCCTAACTTAACTCTGGAAATTGAAAATTGGAGAAGCTCATTCTATCTTCTTTCCTTTTTATTCCATTTTTGATACTGGATTATATCTATATAATTGCTCAAATTGTGAGTCATGTCCGAACATGCTATATGTTTCTGCACATGATATTTAAAACCTATTTGTGCTTTCTTAACTACAAAGGAGGCCATAAAAGTCCTGCCAGATAGTCCCAGACTATAAATTCCTTGAGGTCAAGAGCTGCGTCAAATTTATTTTTGTACCTCTTTCTGCTACAGCTCCAAGCCCCTAGCCCAGTGCAAGGTGGCTTTGGCAAATGAGAGTGGGATTGAATTGGATTTCTCGTTCTGACCACTCTCTTGGTCCCTTTGTCAGCTTGTCCACCCCATTGTGGGGGGGAGCATGGACCTGTCAAGTGTGATGAATCGGTAGATCATGGAGTTTGCCGTCCTCCACTAGAACTTTAGCTGCGTTGAGACCTGAGAACGCTGAGCATCTAATAAAAAATGATTCCAAAGCACTCTGCAGCTAGAAAGCACTTCATGTGTAATAAATAATAATAGCCTCTTAAGATTAGGCACAGCCATAGAAAGAAGTGCCAGCCTTGCAGGCCACAGGAATTCCTGATACACCTTATGGTTAAAGAGTGGATTGGTTGAGACCGACTCCTGTCACCATTTTGTAATAAGCAGTTTCACCTCCATGTTACCATATATTTTCCATTATGGGAAAAGGTTAGTTTCTGAACTATCTAGGAATTAACCCTTCCAATTATTGTTAGAAGTCTGACTTAAGGAACTCCACGAAAATGGACACGCAAGTTTTCTAGGTAAGGCTAATTCAGTGCTTGAATTTATTTCCAGATCCTGGCCTCTTGTCCAACTGTGATTTCTTTAAAGGAGTCAGCAGTCACCTCTCTTTTAGTTCTACAGCATGTGGTGGTCTCAAGAGGTGGAAACTGGCACCTTTTCCCAACGGAGACAGTGGAATGGCCAGGGACCCTCCTGACTTTGGGTCATCACCTTCAGATTAAAACATAACTGTACAGAGTGCATTTCCCTTGATTCCCTGACTGTTTCCACAGAGAGGCTTTTCCTCTTTAAGGTCTCATTGACAGGATGACTTCATTTCCTTTGTCCTAAAATGTGGGTCAGTCCAATTCAAATCTGGCAAATAAATGGTGCCTGGCCACCAGGAGCCATGAACTGTGTTTTCCCACTTTATTTATTTATTTAATGTATTTATTAATGAATGAGGTCCCCTTCTGTCGCCCATGCCAGAGTGCATTTATTTAATGTGTTTATTAACAAATGAGGTCTCCCTCTGTTGCCCAGGCCAAAGTGCAGTGGTGTGATCGTACCTCACTTCAGCCTAGAACTCGTGGGCTCAAGCAATTCTGCCATCTCAGCCTCCTGAGTAGCTGGGACTGTGGGCATGCACCATTGTGCCTGGCTCCTCACCTTATTAAAGAGAGTCAAGAGAAGCATAAACAGAGTTTTGCTATTCCTGGTAACTTTAAATGCTTCTTTCTTCTCAGCAATGATGATCCACTCTAACGGCATAATTTATTTAGTTAGTATTTACTGAGTGTCTGCTGTATTCCAGGAACTTTTTTAGTGCTGCTGGTCAGTGAAGAAAAAGACTGCTGAAGTTACCACTTGAAAGTTGAACAGAAGTATGAGTTTGCAAAATGATTTGGCAAAAGTATGCTTTCAACAAGTAAACACAGCAAACAAAAAATGCAACAGCTCTTTCATTCTGTCTTTTCCTCTATTCTTTCTCTTGTCTCCCATTTTTTCCCCATGTAACCTGACTCCACACCCTTTATTCTCTCACTCTGCTTATCAACATGCCCATATTTGCTTCTCAGTCTCTTCTGGGTCTCTCTGTTGAGTCTGCTGTCCTTCATCAGGTGGTGATGAAGTAGGTGAAGATTGTTGCTGGCTGGATCCCAACTTCATATTCCTTCATTAGCTTGTTCCTTGATTCACCTCCAGGCATGGTGTGGCAGGAAGGTGCTCTTGTTGTAAGTCACAGAACCTGGAGGAAAGAGTGGTGATGACCCTGGGGCAATTGGGGGCTGATATAGTTTGGATATTTGTCCCCATCCAAATCTTATGTTGAATTCTAATCCCCATGCTGGAGTGGAGTCTGGTGGGAGGTGTTTGGGTCATAGGGGCAGATGCCTCATGACTTGGTGCTTTCTCTCTCTTTGTGACAGTGAGTTCTTGTGAAATCGGGTCATTTAAAAGTGTGTGGCACGCCCCACCCTCCAATACACACACTTTCTCTCTCTCTTTCTCTCTTGCTGTTGCCACATGACGTGTCTGCCCCCCCTTTGTCTTCTGCCACGATGGGGAGCTTCCTGAACCTCCCCAGAAGGAGACGCTGCTATGATTCTTCTATAGCCTGTAGAACTGTGAAACAATTCAACATATATATATATATATATATATTTTTTTTTTTTTTTTTTCTGGAGACCGAGTCTCACTCTGTTGCCCAGGCTGGAGTGCAGTGGCATGATCTTAGCCGACTGCAACCTCTGCTTTCCAGTTTCAAGTGATTCTCCTCCCTCAGGCTCCTAAGTGGCTGGGATTATAGGCGTGCATCACCACGCCCAGTTAATGTTTGCATTTTTAGTAGAGATGGGGTTTTGCCACCTTGGCCAGGCTGGTCTTGAACTTCTGACCTCAAGTGAGCCACCTGATGCTGGGATTACAGGCATGAGCCACCATGCCTGGCCAACCTTTTTTCTTATAAATTACCTAGGCTCATGTATTTCTGTATAGCAGGGCAAGAATGGTTTAATACAGGGGCCCATCCAACAGCACTGCATTGTCAGGGTTCCTCCAAAGAAATGGAGGTGGCCCCAAAAGCCATAGCCTGGCTGCCGGGTGCCCCAGCGTATTGTCAACTTAAGGGAACATCTCTTAGGAAATCTTCCTTGATTCTCTCTTCTCTATTAATTTTTTAAATGCTTCTATCCCAGAGGAGTTGCTCAGTAAATTTTAGTTTCTTTCCTTTTCCGGAAAGTCTCATGTCTCTTTATCTGGGTTTGACGTAAGAGAACTTACTTAGTAATAATTAATAATAAATAATAATTTCTTAACCTCTCTATTAGATATGGATTGTATCTTTGTCTGTCAAACTGTGTTTATGAACTGGTGGTCAGGGGCACATATCCCTCTGATGAAAACTCATTCCTTGTTTTGGGGTAAGGTTCTTGGAGATACATGTAACACTCAGTCCTAGATTTCCATGGCTCAAATGCAGAGACTTGACCTCCATATTGATCATGTGGCTGATCATGCTGCCCATGGATTTCTGCTAAAGCTTGAGGTGACTGACCATCACTGGGCTCTTGTCATTTGCCCTAAACTAGCTGTTTGGGAATGGGGCCAGTGATCCAGTGATGACTCTCATATATATATATATATATATATATATATATATAATAATTACATTTTAGGTTTTGGGGTACATGTGAAGAACATGCAGGATTGTTGCATAGGTACATACATGGCAATGTGGTTTGCTGCGTTTCTCCCCCATCACCTATATCTGGCATTTCTCCCCCATGTTATCCCTCCCCAACTCCCTACCCCCTGCTGTCCCTCCCCTAGTTCCCCACCACGGACCTCAGTGTGTGATGCTCCCCTCCCTGTGTCCATGTGTTCTCATTGTTCAACAGCTGCCTATGAGTGAGAACGTGCGGTGTTTTATTTTCTATTTTTTTATTTTTTTGAGGTGGAGTCTCACTCTGTTGCTCAGGCTGTAGTGCAATGGCATGATCTCGACTCACTGCAACCTCTGCCTTCCAGGTTCAAGTGATTCTCCTGCCTCAGCCTCCTGAGTAGCTGGGATTACAGGTGCTCACCACCACACCTGGCTAATTTTTGTATTTTTAGTAGAGATAGGGTTTCACCACATTGTCCAGGCCAGTTTTGAACTCCTGACCTCGTGATCTGCCCACCTCGGTCTCCCAAAGTGCTGGAATTACAGGCATGAGCCACCGTGTCTGGCCCAGTGATGATTCTTTAGCAGAGATAAGGCAGAACTTGCGGAGGAAAAATTGTTTCTTTTTCTATTCCCATGATTTAGACCTCTAACTTCATGGTTTTGTTTACCCCTTTTTTCTTGTGCTGGCATTTAGCCCCCAGCCTCTCTTTTGATTATGTGTGGACAGTATGATAATTTGCATTTGTTGCACACGTACTGTGTTCCAGGCACTGGGTAAATTGCTTTCCATAGTTCATTTGATTTAATCCTCAAAGCCAGCCTATGCAGTAGACACTAATTATCCATACTGGATGGATGATGTATGGATGGATTAGAAAGGTTTATGTAACTTACCCAAGGCAGCAAAACTTGTAGTGACACGGTCAGACTTAGAAACTAAATCTCTCTGATACAGCTTTTGATTTGATTTTTACCCTCCTTACCCCTGGTTTCGTCTCCTGACCTTTTGTGCTTACCAGGCTTGGAGCAGGTCCTCATCTGCCAAAGACCATGTAGGTGGTTAGAAGGAGTGCTCTGTCTTTGCCTCTTCTTCCCATGGCCCCTGCAACCAGAGCCTTTCCGTGTGTGCTATATACTCTTCTGACCTCTCTGACTCTGAATTGACTCTCAAGGCTGAACTGGCTGATACGCACCTTCTAATGGATTCATTGTTTTTCATGGTTTACTTGGTTTATCACAAGCGAGGGACAGCTTGACATTTGCTTTCCTGTCAGTGGTATGGAGATGTGCACAGAGCTGCTTGTTTCAGATCTCCGCTCCATGTTTCTCTACACGTAGCGAAGACTATATAACCATGGCTGTATTATAATACAATATGTTATAATAAGATCTAGAGGCATTCTTGAGAACTTGGGGTCAGTCTAAAAGGAGAGTGAGGTTGGAGAGAGGCGTGGACTTTGCATCTTCTGGTAGATGATGGTGGAGGCTGTGTAATAACACACCACAGTCCAGCCCACTTGAAAGCATCACACTCTCCAGGGAACTGCCTCAGCCTGGGCACTTATATTATCAGTGCTTAGCATTTTTGTATTACTTTACATTTGCGAAGTGCTTTCCAGTGATTTATTAGCTGTTCTTGTTTTTAATAGCCCCTGGAGGTATATTGATATTCAGCCTTCTGAGAACGTAAATGCATTGGGAATGTTCATCTCATCAGATATTTTCGGGTCTGGGTTCAGGACTCTGACCTCCTGGGATGAGGCCATTTGGGGTCACTGCCTCCCATGGATTAGTAGGAGATCAAGTGGACTTAACTTCAGCTCCTAGAGTCTCCAAGGCAGAGCTGTGGAATGGCTGCAGCCATTTAAGAAAATGGTGTAGAATCCATTATCCAAAAAGCTGGATTCCAGTCCTGACTCTGCTGCTGACCAGCTTCACTGACCTTCAGTAGTTGCTTTGCCTACCTATGCCTCAGACTCACCCTCTGTAAAACAAAGGTAACCTCTCAAGCCCCTTTAGGTCCCCCATTGTGTTAATATAGTTCTGTGTCTTTGGACTCCTTCTCTTGGAGTAGGAACCTCTTGGGTAGCCAATGAATTATATGATAGGGAACATGGGTCTAGATATAAACCATTAGGGGACTTGCATTGAGAAGGTGCTCACCTTCCTTTTTCCAGGATTCAAGGACTAACGCACAGTGATACGCTTTCAGATTCATTTTAAGAGCACACCATCCTCATTCACTATGAAAGTAAGATAGCGAGTGAGTGGAGCTGTTAGAGGAAAGTCAAACTGGAGCCAAGACCGTCAATTCTGTATCTTCTGGGTGTTGTAGAAAGTAATTAGCAGGCTTGATTATCTCACTGGTTCAACACACATTTTGGGGATGTGATGTAATGTGAGGAAACATTTAGTTGTCAGATTTTAGGGCTGTATCAAATTTATTCTTGCAGGAAGTCTAGTTGTCCTGGCAACCTAAAATTGATTTTCTTATTGCTCTTGTCAGCTGAAACTGGTCCCCTCTGAATCATTCCTCTAATTTAATATAGAGAACTGTGTGTCCCCACCTGGTGACCAAATCGTTTTTAATGACAGGTAACTCCAGCAAATGGCTTCTTTCCTACCTGAGCCAGAAGCTATAGTTTATTACTACCTTCACCCTGTGTTGTTCTCTTTGTGGTTATTTATTTGTCTATGGCGTCAGGTGTAGAAGTAAAGTGGCATTCAATTAATTAAGAGTTTAATCAGGCCTGTAGAGCAGTGACGTAATTGGCAGCCAATCATGGCCTTTCGTTTTCAGTGACCTCCTAGACATGAGTGGGATTCGAATGGGCTCCGGAAGCAGGAGTCCTTTTGTAACCTGAAGAGGGTGATGTAATGGCCCAGATGAAAGGAGAAAGCAGAGCTGCATGGCTGCTTTCTGCCTCTGTCAGTCGTCTCTATCAAGGGGAGGGGGTCATCTGTGAAGGGTGGAATCGACATCATTAGGAAGAAATTGATGCCCATGACAGTTGAGGAGGTTGTGAGAGAGCAATTCCCTTTCCTTAAACAGTTGCAAAGTTCATGGACCACACATACTGCATCTCAGGATACAGAAGAGAACTTCTGATGGGGAACGGCTGCCAGCAATTTTGAGGAACCCTGGAAATAAGAAGAAATGCCAGAAAGTGAGGAGATGAGGAAATAGGTATTATCAAAAAAGTCCAATGCCTATCCCGCAGCCTGCACCCAAACAAAACAGATATCCAGAGTGTAGAATCTGCTGATTTTGTTGTGATTCCTGGTACAGTTGTCGACGGGCCTATATAGATAGGTGATTTGTGAGTCTTTGAGAGGAAGTAATGTTCACCAAGAGCTAGAACAGGGTCTTAACCAATTGCCTTTCTGTCTGGGTTAACCAGCGGGTGGATTCATATGATAACACAGACATAGTGGGGAGAATGTGGGCTTTGGAGTTGGATTGTTTGGGTTTAAATCCAGAGTCCTCTGCTTTGAAGACAAATGACCTTAGGCAAGTGGTTTAATTTTTGTGACTCAGCTGCTTCTTCATGTCAGACTTATCCTGGGGCTAATGATAAAACTGACAAAGGAATTTTTTTTTTTTTTGTTTTGAGAGCGAGTCTTGCTGTATTGCCCCAGCTGGAGTGTAATACACAGTCTCTGCTCACTACAACCTCCGCCTCCTGGGCTCAAGCAATTCTCCTGCCTCAGGCTCAGGAGTAGCAGGGATTACAGGTAACAAAGGAGTTTTTGAAGACAAAATGAAATATTGCATGCGAAGAGCTTAAAACAATTTACACATGTGAATTATTTAATAAATGCAGTTCTTACTACTATTTGCAGGAAGACATTTGAATTTAGTAAAGCACTTAAACTCTTTTACATATGTATGGATAAGATGGAGACATGTAAACTAGATTAGGACATAGTGAATTAATATATAGGTTCGTAAACAAATACACACTTATTAGTGATGTGAGTTGAGAAACAGTGTATTTCTTGTGGCAGAAGCTCTAAAGTCAGGCTGGGAGCGGCGGCTCACACCTGTAATCCCAGCACTTTGGGAGGCTGAGGCAGATGGATCACTTGAGGTCAGAAGTTTGAGACCAGCCTGGCCAACATGGCGAAATCCCATCTCTACTAAAAATACCAAAAAAAATTAAGCAAGCATGGTGGTTCATGCCTGTAATCCCAGCTACTTAGGAGGCTGAGGCAGGAGAATCGCTTGAACCCAGGAGGCAGAGATTTTAGTGAGCTGAGATTGTGCCACTGCACTCCAGCCTGGGCAACAGAGTGAGACTCTATGAAAAAAACAAAAAAGCTCCAAAGTCATATTGCAAGGTGAGGACATAGGGAAGGGAAAATTTGTGACCATCTTGCCACTTTCCAAACTCCTTTCCACTCCCCCATCCTCCTTTCTTCCAAGAAGTTAGCATCATCAGCAATTTGCCTTAAGTCTAGTTTTTATCTCACATTAATATACCTGTAAACATATGTTTATTTTTTGCTTTAAAAACCTCAAAAGTTATTTGTGTAAAATTTAAATTATTTGTTCTTTCATAAAATATCATGATTACAAATATTGAAATAGTTACTGCGAACTATATAGTCACATGTTTTACCTGCAAATAATCATTCTTTTTTTTTAAATTACATTTTAGGTTTTGGGGTACATATGAAGAACATGTAAGATTGTTGCATAGGTACACACATGGCAATGTGGTTTGCTGCCTTCCTCCCCATCACCTATATCTGGCATTTCTCCCCCATGTTATCCCCTCCCCAACTCCCAGTCCCTCGCTGTCCATAATCATTCTTATAGGCAGAGGGATAACTGTAATGTTTTCCGTTCTTCTCGCCTTGGCCTTTGGGAGAGTTTTCTTTTTTCCTTTTTTTGTGTCTTTCTGCCTCGTCCTTCCCCTCCCGTCCTCTCTCCTTGTTTTCCCTTCCCTTATATTCTGTGTCTTACCATTCATTCCCTTTTCTCTCTCCCTTCTTCTTTTGCAATACTTTCCTACCTTTCTTACTTCCTTTATTATATTTTTAGTCTCTTGTCTTTAGCTTAACATAGGGCTCAGTGGCCAGGCATTTACATAGTATTGTGGGTCTTTGAAAAGCAGGTCTTGGCCACCTAGTCTCAGCTCTGAATTGTCAGGTTCCTGCTGATATACTTTCTTGGACCACTGTTGCTTTGTATTTAATACTGGAGGTTGTGACAACGTGGCTCAGCTTCAAGAGGCCATGGTAGGCAGGAGTGATGTGTGTCTTGTGTAGTTCCTTGTCTGGTATGCAGAGTGACAGGAGGTTGGCTTGTGTACACATGTTCATCTCCTTGGGCTACTGGAGAGGGAGGCTTTATTTTGGTGGGGTGCTCCTAAGAGCAGTGAGCTCAGAGCGTCTGTCTTGAGACTTGCTGTGTGTTTTCTTGACCTCTCAATGCTCCTGACATAAGTGATATCCCTGCTTAACGCCTTACCCTCATGACGTCAGGCAACCTTTCTGCCTTCCTCTTGACCCCTCTGTGTCCACCCCATGTTCACATTCTTCATCCTACGTGCAGGGCCACCCTGCACGGCTACCTCTGCCAGGCCAAATCCTTCATGCTTAGCTCAAATCCCACCATCTCGGAAACGTCAGACTTCACATTTGGACTCAGTCTCTCCCCTCCTCCATTTCCCATCACATAGTTTGTACTTTCAGAGATACTTTCATATACCACCTTGTATTCGATGGGTGGTATCTGTTGAGTTCTGATCAGAGGGGCAGATATCTCTGATCTTTGGAGGCTAGCTCAGCAGCTGGCATTTATAGGCACTCTGTAACTGTTAAATTGAATTACTGAGGAGGCCTGAGGGGTTGGAAGGTTAAATGCAGTTAACCCAGGGAACTAGAAGGGCCGTTGGAAACTTGGTTTAGGCGCATAGCTTTTACGAGCAGCTATCAGCTTTTCTCCAGCCGCCTTCTTAATCCTGTTTCTCTAGAGGCACAGAGAGAGAGGTGGGGTTTGCTTAAGATGCTGGTGGCATTCCTAGTAAAGTTAGGTCAGAATGTACCGTCTCTTCTTTAGCTCTCAACTTCTTAGAGTGTCAGCCCTCCTCATATTGGAAAAGCTTAGCTTCTAAAAGGAGAAAGCACTTTAAATGATGACCTCTGAATTTCTGACTTTGATTACTAATCTTCTTGAAGAAGACTTTGCAGTTGCCCCTGTTACGAGGAAAGCAGACATGCCAAGTTGCTGCATTTGTGAAATTGAATGAAATTCTGGCTTCATTTTATGGCTGTGACCTTTGGGAACAGTCCAGGGTCAGACTGCTCACATGATGTGCTCGATAAATCCGCCTCCCAGCAGCACTGTTGAGATCTTAACTAGATTGCTGCTTGCGAAACACCTTTTTCTGACTTACAGTTCAGATTCTGTATGTACCGATGAATGCTATTTCCAGTGGCTCATTGAGATAAGACTCCTATATATTAGGTGGAAAGAGAAAAAGAGCCAGCCCAGGGCACTTGGGTTCCAGTGCTAAATCTGCAAGAGACATGTTTGACGTGGGGCCTTAGTATTCAGATCTGTAAAATGGAGACACTAATTGTTATTAGGAAGGGTTGTTATGTAAGTTATATAGATTAAAGCATCTAGTAGAGCTCCTGACACTTCAACAATAGAGAATCCCAATGAAGTTACACAGATTTGCTTATAAACCCGGGCTCCAATAGCTGCTTGAATTTGGATGATTTACATAACTTCAGTGAGGCTGAGTTTTGAAACCCATTTGAGCCCCAGTTTAAATGGTTTTCATTTGGGGTTAAATATACCTTGCATGCCAAGTTGTTAAGATTAGTGAATGTTTATAAAGTCCTAACATAGCAGTGTTTCTCAGCCCCTGACCTGAGAGTTGACACTCACCAGCACCCCCCAAGAGCCAGCCTCTCTGGAGTGGCAGATATGTTTATTGAAGTGGCCAGCTTCAGAGGCGTTGGATGACGTTCTCCTGCACCTTAGTTTAACTTCAGAAACCAAACCCATGGGTAGAGTAGACCCAATATGGAGATGCTGATTTTTTCTTTTTTTTTTTTGAGATGGAGTCTTGCTTTGTCACCCAGGCTGAAGAGTGCAGTGGTACGATCTCTCTCACCAGGGTTCAAGCAATTCCTCTGTCTTAGCCTCCTGAGTAGCTGGGATTACAGGTACGTGCCACCACGCCTGGGAATTTTTTTTTTTTTTTTTTTTTTGAGACAGAGTCTTGCTCTATCACAGGCTGGAGTTCAGCGGCATAATCTTGGCTCACTGCAACCACCACCTCTCGGGTTCCAGCGATTCTCCTCAGCCTCCCAAGTAGCTGGGACTACAGGTGTAGGCCACCACGCCCAGCTAATTTTTGTATTATTAGTAGAGATGGGGTTTCACTATGTTGGCCAGGATGGTCTCAATCTCTTGACCTTGTGATCCGCCCGCCTCGGCCTCCCAAAGTGCCAGACTACAGGCGTGAGCCACTGTGCCTGGCGGAGATGCTGATCTTAGAAGGATACAAACCATATTGTGCCTAGAGAGGTGCAGCCAGTTTGGTGGAGGATGTTTCCATGGCTTTCATAGGAGGAGCTCTTAAAGAGCTGGCCGTATTTTACTCAGAGAAAGACAGGATTAGAAAGGAAGGCTGAGACTGAGAGACGAGTTAGTGTTTATTCAAGGTGGGGGTACACAGGCCCAATCTAGGACAATGGCAAGTGGGCTTGGAGAAGAGGGGGCTCACAGGACGGGTGGGCAGAAGTGGGATGGGACCCAGGAGGCACAAGGGAGAGGAGGAGGATTCAAGTCAGAGCTTCAGATGCCAGGTCTGGAGACACTTCCTGAATGCCTAGGAGGTAACGGTGGTGTTTTACAGGATGAAAAAGACAGAGGCTTTCTGTAACTACATCCTGCTAGGTGAAATGAAGGGATGGTCTGGGATGCTTGTGTGTGTGTGTGCGTGTGTGTGCGCGCGCACCCACAGATGCGCATGTGTGCATGAGTGTGTATTGGTAAGAGAACCAAGGAGATTAGGGACTTACCCAAGGCCATACAGCTGGGAAACAGCTTTCATTTGATTACCGTGCTAAGTTTAGTAATGACTGTGAGTGACAAAAATGGGCAGCAGGAGCACATAGGGAAAGGGCCTCGGCCCCATTTCCTACCCTCTCAGGCAGGTAGTGAGTAGGAGTTTTAGGTTTCACTGTTTGATAGCATCACCTCCTCTGCTTTCCCAGAAATTATTCCTCGAAGTATGACTCGAATCATTCCTCTCTTGGGGGATGTCTCGGTTCAGAGCTGACTTTCTGCTCTGGTTGTTTACTGAAAAATGGTAGCACCGGCAATTCAGAGGGGGCATAAGCAAGTGAAGGGGAAAAAAAAAAAGAACAAATGGGGCATGTGAGGTCAGGGGCCCTGGTTGTGAGTCCTGGCCCTGCTTTTAGGGACCCGTGTGATTGGGCAGGTCAATCAGCTTGTTAGTTATGCTTCAGCTTTTTCCTCTGTAAATTAGAGCGTAGTGATTTCTGCTTGATGAATTTGTTGTGATAGTGCTTTGCAGGTTGCGGTGTTGGTCATACGATAATAAAGATTAAGGCGTACACGGACTTGGATTCTGCTTCTGTATATGTGAAGTGTTAGCAGGAGGTGGTAAATTGTTTCATTCCCATGGGTTGTGCACATTATGGTTATGCCGTATCTTCTCCTTTTGCAAGGTAGGGTCTCTTGGAAGAGTATGGTTACTGAATGTAGAATCTACTAACTCCTTTTTTTTTTTCCTGAGACAGCATCTCACTGTGTTTTCAGTGGTGTGATCATGTCTCACTGCAGCCTTGAACTCCTGGGCTCAATCTAAGTATCTGGGGTTATAGGTGTGTGCCACCATGCCAGCTAATTTGAAACATTTTTCTTGGTTGAGATGGGGGTATCACTATATTATAGCCCAGGCTGGCCTTGAATTCCTAACCTCAAGTGGTCAGCCTGACTCAACCACCCAAAGTGCTGGGATTACAGGTGTGAGCCACTGTTCACACCCTCCTTTTTTATATTCTGCTTTGTGCAAAGCATCAGCACCAGCAGCCTCCCACCTGCAACCCCCAACAGCTATGTGTTAAGTGTCAGTTTGATCTGAGGATTTCCTAGCTTGCTGTTTGTCCTGGGAGAATTTCTGAGGTTCTTGGTCTTCGTTTCTTTATCTGAAAGATACGGATAGTAGTAAGCTCAGCTTTGCCTGCGTCATGGACACTAGCTGAAGAAAGCAGTGGGAAGACCATTTGTAAGATGTACTGAAATCCTTGTATTTTTGGAGACCATTTTGTCTTTTTTCTCCCTTCTGCTAGTGGCTGAGGGACCTCTTTGGTCTCGAAAAGACCCACTTGTACAGAGGCAGAAACAGGGGCTTATAGAGGGAAGTGACTTTCCAAGGGCCCTGGAATGAATTGGATTCTGAGATTTGTGCCCGTCCTTGTCACAACATATCAGATTCCATTATTGGGTGTGGGCCTGACTTGTCCATGCCTGGGGCTTTCCCAGAGGAAGACATACATTTCTGGAAACTCTCTGAGGTCTTGAGAGGGTGGGAGAAGTCTCTTTGACACAAGTGCTGCTGTGGGCATGGAGGCTTCCATTCCTCTCTCATTGTGTTGAGCAGGGAATTGCACCTTGGATATTTGGGGTTGAATGATTGTATATGCTTGTGACTTGGAGGATGTTGTGGTGTGCTTGACAGCATGCTGGAATTAGTCAGGAGGTAAAACTGCTTGTCCTGACCCTAGAACCCACTTACTCTATGTGGATGAGAAAGTCCTCTCTGATCCTCCATTTCCTAATTTATGGCAACTTCTGGAGAACAGCGTTTTCTCTGTTACTATTTTGTGGGGTTAAGTGTGGAAATAAAAAAAGAGAACTTATTTTTTTGTAAATAATAGTGCGATATTCAGATACTGTTAGTTTCTGACATTTAAAGCGGGCATCTCACTTCTTTGCTTCCTCTCCAAGTAAAGTTTTGATACTAAAAAAGAAAACCAGCTAACTTTATGAGGATGGCTGGTAAATGGGCCATTCTGTTTTTGGTTTCTGTCCGAGGTCTCTCAAGTTAAGCCCGGACCATTTCAAGCATATATGGAGGATATACACTTCACATATACATCAGGGATACATATTTCAAAATCGAGGACGCATATTACTAGTAAGAGGGGGACCATGTAAGTCAAAGCACAAGTTTATTTATTGATTGATTGATTGATTGAGATGGAGTTTTGCTCTTGTTGCCCAGGCTGGAGTGCGGTGGCGTGGTCTTGGCTCACTGCAACCTCCACCTCTTGGGTTCAAGCGATTCTCCTGCCTCAGCCTCCCAAGTAGCTGGGATTACAGGTATCCACCACCATGCCTGGCTAATTTTTGTATTTTTAGTAGAGATGGGGTTTCACTATGCTGGCCAGGCTGGTCTCGAACTCCTGACCTCAAGTGATCTGCCTGCCTCGGCCTCCCAAAGTGCTGGGATTATAGGTGTGAGCCACAGCACCCAGCCAAAGCACAAGTTTAAAAATTTCAAGTTTGCACCAGCCTCCTATCTCCCTTGGCTTATAATATTCAAGTCTTCATGGACACTAGGCTTGCACTCCCCTGCTTCTTTTGTTAATGCAACCCATGTAGGCTTCTCATAGAGGAGACATCATCACTGGGCTCCAGAAGGTCTCTATTTAAGAAACTGAGGTCTGGCAAGGTCACACATCGAGGAAGTAGCAAAATCAAGACTAGAAGCCAGCTCTTTGGATTCTCAACTCCCTGCTCTTTCTGACACATCACTCTTCCCTCCTGTCAGGTGAAGAGAGAAGCCAGATGGTTTGACAAATGGTTCCTGTTGCTGTCAAATCTGCCTTCTTTCTCTGCTCAGACAGACAGTTCTTATCTTCCCTTCTTCAGGGACTGGGAGAGGTGGGGTAAGGAGAGAGGTAGGGAGGTGGAGGAAGGAAAAAAAATCATTCTATTGCTCAATTCTTTATGTAGTCGTGATGGCCAAGAAGTTCTTTCTGTCTCTGGCAAGAAGCAAAGTAAAGACAAGGAGTGATCGTCACCTTGAATTTAAAGCACATAGAGGCCTAGAAATGGCAGGCTGTATTAGGAGACAACATTGATTTCATATATATTCATCTTTGAAAAAACATGTTTAAGATGCCATATCCATAAATACTAATAAGGCTGTCTGATTCCAATTTTCAGGTGAGATTAGCATTTTATTGAGTATTTTATCTGTCAGATTCAGTGCTGGATGTACCATCCTCCCAGGCTTATTAGCATAATTGCTGTGCTTAAGCAACAATAAAAAAATCAGCAGTAAAATAGCATTTAGTGCAGGCAATTTGTTATCAAAAGCTTTTACTTAAGGACAGCTCCAGCCCGCATTTATTAGCAAGTTAGGGTTATAATTTATTTTTATTTTGAAAAACAGAAGTGGGAGAAAGATTTGGTTTTTTTGTTTTGGAAATAATAGAGAAATTAGAAAGCATTTGCCTCTTTGGAAAATTGTCCACATCACTCTTCCTTTGCCGAAAGCAGGCTGTGATAGGAATAGATTCCACTCGTGAGCGACATTGGCTCAGACAAAAAGTTGCTCTCCTTGGCATTGGAACAAACGGATAGTAATGTCCCTTTATGTTTGTACAGACGTTCCCAAAACACTTTCAGATCTTGTTTGTTGCTCAAACCTCACACCAGTCCCGTGAGGTCTCCATTCTTAGAAGTCGAAAACCAAGTTGAAATGACTTGTTCCAGACGAGGCAGTTGAGTGGCAGAGCTGAGGTGTAAAAACTGGTCTTCCAGCCTGCAGTCCTGTCTCAGCATTGCTCCCTTCACGTTATTGTCCAGAGCTCCTGCTGTGGGCACTGTTGCCCCTGCCCTGTGGCAGGAGCCTTGGCCTTTTCCATATGAACATGTGTACATACACACACACACACACACACAAACCGATCTGCGCATATACACCTGTCTACATGCATACGTGCACATGTATGCGCACACGTCTATACATATGTATATACTTTTTTTCCCCCTAAAATTTAATGATGTACTCTTCCATTGGTTTTTCTTTTGGTGTCCTTGTTGAAGTACTTTTGCCACATGAACCTCTCTTATGCCAAATATCCTCTTAAAATCAGTCTCTCTCTCTTCCTGTCATTCTTTCTCACCCCCACCCCCAGCTAGCAACTGAATCAGGAAAGCACTTGTGATTACCATCTGCGAAGGACCCGAAACAAAATAAATGATGTTATAAATTTTTGTAGGGAAGATAGAGGTAAGATTTTGAAATGTGGAGATTGGGAAATTATTTTTCTTCCTTATTTCTTGGGAAATGTATCAGAAATAAATAACATTAAATTGATGCCTTTTAGTGGGTTTTAGGCTTCAATTATGGGTAATAATTTTCAAATTGAGAATAAAGTTTTGAGTGAAAATGGACAACTGAAGCTTCTAAGCTTTGAGAGAAGTTATTTTAGCGTTTTAGATTTTTTTTTTCTCAGTAAATTCAAACAAAGATCATATAATCATTGACTCATAGCATGTCTAAAATGCAAGGCTCTGTGCTGGCCGCTGTGTGGTTTACAGACTAGCTCAGATGTGGTTCTGGGCCCCAAGACATGTTTAGATTATTAGAGAGGATACTAACAACAGATTAATAATGTTCTTGGTTTTGACTGGGTATTCTAGAACGGGAACTCCAATAGGATTTTTGCTGATGTTACGTCATTTAAATTTAAATTCACTCAATTATTCATTGACTAAATATTGAGCACTTATTATGTATTGTTCACTGTTGTATTTTACATACATCATCTCATGTAATTTTTATAACAACCATATGAAATATGATCTGAGATAGTGGTAAGTACTGTTATTCATTAGATGAGAAAACTGGGACTGAGTAACTTGTCCAAGTCATACAGCTGGTAAGCAGTCAAGCTGCTATGGTCTCCCTGTTTTCCAAACGCATGTTCTTTCACTGTACCACTTGGCAAAAAATGAATGAGTAGATATATACGTAGACAGATAGTGCTAATGAGGATTAGAGAACCCCAGAACCCATACACAACCTGGATGTTTGCAGAGGACACTGAACTTGAAAGCAGACAGGTGTTCAAATCCTACTGTGCTTCTTAGTGTTTGTAAAACCCTCAATTTAATGACCTCTTAGGATTTCAGTGTCTTGCTTTGAACGAAGGATTATAAAATCTCTCTCCCAGTATCATTATGAGAGTAAATTACAAAATGTATAGAATGTCTGCAAAGGTACCTAGTTCACGGTGGGTGTTCACCCTGTCTTGGAAGTGCTCGTAAACATGCAGTTTTTTGTTTGTTTGTCCTTGTTTTTTTGAGACAGAGTCTCACCCTGTCACTCAGGCTAGAGTGCAGTGACACTATATTGGCTCATTGCAAGTGATTCTCCTTCCTTAGTGTCCCAAGTAGCTGGGACTATAGGTGCGTGCCACCATGCCTGACTAATTTTTTTGTATTTTTAGTAGAGACGGGGTTTCACCGTGTTGGCCAGGCCGGTCTTGAACTCCTGACTTCAAGTGATCTGAACGCCTTGTCCTCCTGACTTCAAGTGATCTGACCATCTCAGCCTCCCAAAGTGCTGAAATTACAGACATGAGCCACCATGCCCGGCCCAACATGCAGTCTTGTGTACTGTTTAGGGACGGATGCCAAAGCCCCATTGCTTGGGTTTTGATCCATCTTATCACATAATATCATATGACCTTGGACAAACAACTTCACCTCTAGTGCTGTACTTTCTTCATTTGCAAAATGGGTTACTTCATCGGGTTCTTGTGAGGTTTAACCAAGTTAGAATACATAGAGCATGTAGAACAATGCTTGGCACACAGCATGCTCTGCTTCAGTGGTAGTGTTTACTATTCCATTATACTAGAGCAACCAAGAAGGACAGGTACACAGTGAACAGTTTAGGACTGTTCATGTTCTTGGACTATTCACTCCAAGAGAGTCAACAAGTTTAGCTTAGAACATAGGGGTTGTATTTACACAGCTACTAATGACCTTGGAAAAGTTCTTGGCTTCTCTATCCTTGACCTTTGTTTATCTGAAAGAGTGAACTTCAGATGATAGAGTGTATGGGGGGAATGCAATGCATCCTCATCCTTGATAAGCTACCCTGGTGGAAAGTTGCCAAGTGGCTACTGAGGGTCAATTCACTGGTCAAAGGTGGCCTCTGGGTTGCTATTTTTTTCTGTCTTCCTGGCAAGTTCTGTCTTTCCTCAGTCTGCACATGCCTGGGTCTGTCCTCAGAGATGTCTACCATTTCCGTCTTCTCTAGAAAGCATTGACATGATGGGGCCACCTCTTCCTTGGACTGTTTCTCTAGCATCAGAAGGAGGTGTGTGGGAATTTTGGCATGCCACTTTTTGAAAGATAATACACTGTAATGTATTTTACCCGCCTTCAAAGAGTAAGAATACTCTGAATGTTATTTAATTTTAAAGATGTGTTGATGAAGTGAGCTCTAAGATCAACAATTCTTCAGAATCTTGTACCTTCTTGGGCTTGTTGTCCCAAACAACAATTAGCCCTGTAAAGCGTGTGTGTGCGTGTGTGTGTGTGTGTGCGCACGCGCGTGTGTGTGTGCGTGTGTGTGAAACTTCCTGGGATTGGTAGTGTTGATTTTGAAATGTTTCTCTGGCCTATTGAAAATATAACCAGAAAGGCAAAAGTGTTTTTCACATCATTAAAGAATGTCTTTATAAGAAAGGACATTGGCCGAGAGCGGTGGCTCAGGCCTGTAATCCCAGCACTTTGGGAGGCTGAGGCGGGCAAATCATGAGGTCAGGAGTTCGAGACTAGCCTGGCCAACATGGTGAAACCCCATCTCTACTGAAAATACAAAAAATTCGCTGGGTGTGATGGCAGGCACCTGTAATCACAGCTACTTGGGAAGCTGAGGCAGGAGAATCGCTTGAACCTGGGAAGCAGAGGTTGCAGTGAGCCAAGATAGTGCCACTGCACTCTGGCCTGAGTGAAAGTACGAGACTCCGTCTCAAAAAGAAAAGAAAAGGACGTTAAGATGATACCTTACTTTGTGTGTCGGGCTTGTGGCTTTCAAAAACGCTTAAATACCTATTTTCTTTTCTGTGCTTTATGACATCTCTCTGAGGTAAGCAAGGCAGGCTTTATCATTATTTCCCTTTTAGAAATAGTGGAACTGAGGTTCAGAGAAGTGAAATAAGTGTTCTTAAAGCAGTGCTGGATGCAAACCCAGTACACTTGACTCTAGAGTGCTTTCTGCTCCACCACCCTGATTTCATTGTAATGAGGTAATTCTTATCAAGCACTATCCAGTTATATAGAGTTGTAATATATCTTAAAAATGCTCATATTAATTTTATTTTCTTTAAAAAGATCTGTTAAAACGTTAGCTATGATTTGATATTGCCCTGTTTCTCCCCCAAGTTTAAACAGCAATGAATCTCTAGGACCTTCCGTTAAACCAGCATGGGTTTTTCAAAAATCAAATGTCAAAGCATTTCCTGAACCTTGCTTTAATGAACAAGAGAAGTGAAGGTAAAATTCCTTTTTTTGCATAAGGTAATTAGGAAACAGGATGTGCAGACTTGCTATATGAATTTAAAGAGGAGCACTTCTGCTGATGTACAAACTGGATGGGCATGTTACAGAGAGTTTCATGCTGGTAGAAATTTTAAGAGAAATACGTTCTCATTAAGCATATCAATTATTTTTGGACTGTGTGAAAACCTAATCTGTTTCATGAGTTGGATCTAAGGAGGTCAACATCTCTACAGTCCAAAAAACAGAAGCATGACTCAGGCATTTAGTTCTGATTGCAGAGTGCCTTTATCTGGAAGACTGGGCCTGTCCTCAGAATACCGAACAAGAGGGATGGAATATTCTCTTGAGTTTCCTAATGACTTAAGGGTCTGCACTATGCTCGCTTGGGAGATGGGAAGGATTGAATTCTCTGGAAAATGCCTTCAAGTCTCTTAGACACACGGTACCCGATAAGCCCAGTGCTGTATTATTAGGGTCATGTACTAGAGTATGGTTTACCTGACATAGGTTTTAGAAATCTATTTTTTTAATTCATACTACATGGTTTCTTAGGTAGCAACTTCTCAGTGAAATGCTAGCTTCCTGATAATGTCTTGAAAAGCCTGCTTGATAAGGAGGCAGAAAGTGTTTCTCTTTTGACAGATGACCTCCTTGACCCCTTGACTTTCCATTTTTGATGGTTTCCTTTGAGGTCTCCATCATCTGGTAATTTTATTGGTGTGATTTATGCCTCCAATAAAGATCAATGTGTATAGATTCTCCATCCTCATGGAAGTCTATGTACTATCTATCCTGTGTAATAATTGGCTCCAACTCTACAAACAAAGTTAGAAATGAAATCACTAGCGTTGCAAGTGAGACATAACAAATGGAAGGAAGATTCCCTTCTCTGAGTTTCTCTCGTACCCTTAATTTTATTTGAGCTGGCATTGACTTATTCTATGTGTCTCTTCTGCTAGATTTTGAACTCCGGAGGAATGGTCTCATATCTTATTAATTATAATGGTGGTGCATAGCACATTTTAGGTATTTAGTACTAAGTGGTTGGGTTTAATATCTTAAGAAACAGAAAATGTGATTTTTCTTGAGAGAGACATGGTTTGAGTGTTGTTCCTTTAGTGTATTCTAAGCCTGCTCTCCTGGGGCACTGTAACTGTGGCTCCTAACTTAGGGAGCCCACAATCTAGCTATATCATGCCAGCGAGAGCTCTTTGTGTACTGAAACATTAAACGTATGAACCATCTCAATGAGTTTTACATGTAGAATGTCTTAGGCTACCAGGTACTGCCACCTCATTCCACTGTTGAGAACTGTCTAGTGCAGACTTCACTTTTAAACATGGGCAATAGGACAATTATGAATGGATCATTGAAGGGATGAGCAAAATATCTGTCAAACTGATATCTATCAAATTGTTTGTTATTTGGTAGATAAAAGGTTATTTTTAAGAAGTAGATATTGGCTGAATGAATAAGCAAAATGTGGCATAGTCATAAAATGGAATATTGTTCAGTAGTGAAAGGAATAAAGTACCGATTTATACTGCAACGTGGGTGAACCTTGAAAACTTACAGCAAGTGAAAGAAACCAGTTACAAGGCTGGGTGCGGCGGCTCATGCCTGAAATCTCAGCACTTTGGGAGGCTGAGGTGGGTGGATCACTTGAGGTGAAGAGTTCGAGACCAGCCGGGACAACATGGTGAAAACCCGTCTCTACTAAAAATACAAAAATTAGTGGGGCATGGTGACATGTGCCTGTAGTCCCAGCTACTCGGGAGGCTGAGGCAGGAGAATGGCTTGAACCTGAGAGGTGGAGGTTGCAGTGAGCCGAGATCTGCCCTCCAGCCTGGACGTCGGAGTCAGACTCCATCTCGTAAATAAATAAATAAATAAAAAGCCAGTTACAAAAGATCACATATTACATGATTTCATTTATGTAAAAAGCCCACAATAGGCAAATCTATAACAGACTCTGTAGAGACAGAAAGTGGTTGCCAGCAGGGTTGGGGTAGAGGATAGGGAGTGATTGGTAATAAGTGTGAATTTCTTTTTGGATTGCTGAAAACATTCTTTATATGGTGGTGATGGTTGCACAATGCTGTGAATATACTAAAAACAGAACTGTAAACTTTAAATGGGTGAATTGTATTGTATGTAAATTATATTTCAGTATCTCAATAAACCTGTTTAAAAAGGTGGATTTCCCTTTAATCTGCTGTCTCTGAGGATTGCTTCAGGGATTCAAATTAGTGCGTAGTGCCAAGTTTTAAACTCACATTGGTTTGTTTTTGGTAAGGAAGTCATGCATACTTAACAATGATGAACACACTTAAGGAAAAATTGATAACACAACCAGAGCCACCAAATGTATACAAATATATTTCCACCTAACTTCATGCACAATTTTTTTCTCAGAAGCTTTAAAAGTGTATACTTTCTGAAATGTTGATTAGTGAGATATCTGATAAGAAATAACAGGGTACTGACAGTCCTGATTGCATAAATAGGCGTTAGGGATTGTGTTCATGGTGTGCTTGTCAGCACAAGAGAAATGTGTGATTATGTTGAATGATGGTTAATTTTCTTATCCACCCGTTTTAAAAATAAAGATGTACAGTTAGAAAACAGGTGCCCAGGGAAGAAAGGAGACCTGCAGCTTTGATAATGAACCCCGGAAAGAAACTAGAGGGAACAACCTCCCGTTTAGGAGTTGTCCTTTGAGTCCTGGCCAGTGTCTGGCTATAGCTGATGAGTTAAAGAACTGTGGCTGGCTTCTCACAAAGGATTTTTCATTTACTCTTGTTTTGTGTTTGAGTCTAGGCAGCTTTTTCCCATCCTCCTTCAAGGTCATTGTCCCACGTTCTCTGACTCACTTATTGTGTCAACAGAATTAAAAGAGCAGCCAGTGGATGTGTTTAGAGCCTGGAGGAGAGTTGTGCTTTCTAGCTCTGTATTTGAACAGTTCATACACAAACAGTTCGCTTTGATTAAGTATCCGGTGAAACCAATTCACATGAGCTCCAATTAAACTTTAATGAACAAGTGGGTGTATTAATATCAGCTGAGTAATGCAGGCAGCACAGATTCCAGTAAGTGACTCACTTCTCTGAGCAGCTCATTCCCCATGCACGGTTAGAGTTACTAGAAAGCTTCCAGCTATATATGAGTGGATCTGGTCTGGGCCTTGTAATTCTAGCAATCCTCAGGGCTTGTTACTCATTTGGTGGAAGAATCACAGTCATCCAGACCTCTGTTTTCAGAGCAAAAATTGGGGATGAGGAGTCTTGTTCACATTGAGCAATTAGGCCCTTTGTGAAGCAGTCAGCATTTGGACTTTGATTTTTCCCATCTTCCTGTTCTTGTTTTTTTTATTTTATTTTTTAGAGACAGGGTCGCACTCTGTGACCCAGGCTGGAGTGCAGTGGTGCGATCATAGCTCACTGGTACCTTGGCAGCCCAAGCAGTCCTCCAGCCTCAGCCTCCTGAGTACCTGGAACATCAGGCATGTGCCACTGGGCCCACCTAATTTTTAAACTCTTCGTAGAGCTGGGGTCTTGTTATGTTGCCCAGCAGGGTGTCAAACTCTTGAGCTGAAGTGATCCTCAGCCTCCCAAGGTGTTTGGATCACAGATGTCAGCCCCGTGCCCAGCCTTTGTTTGTAAGTGAGAATTATTTTTTCCTTAAGCCCAGCAGCAGTGTAGACGAAGGTCAAGGCAATGAAGATGGAACAGTCAGTTTTGAAATGCACATAATCTCTCTGAGCCTCACTTTCATCCACATCTGCCAGTCTGCCTCAAGTCTATAAGCTTCCCTACACCAGAGGCAGCGAGGCATGCCTGGAATGATGAATCCCTTTGAGCCCAGACCGTGTTCTATCTGAAGACTGATGTCTGTACCTATTTCCTAGGAAAAGTTCAACATGATCATGAATATAATGCTCTTACTTTCATGCCATAATAAGTTTCCAGTAAATGTTTAAGTTGGTCCAGTGGAGGAAGGATGAGAAGGAGGATTTGAAGATGAATGAGACTCAGCTCTTGACAGTTCAGGAGCTTGGAGTCTTGTAGAGATTTGACTTAAACATGTCTGTGTAACTGCAGAGTGATTTAGACAAAAATGCTTGAGAAGGTTAAGTGTGGATTCAGGGGATGGGGAAATCCCAGAGGTTGGCCACATCTGAGAAGGTTGGAGGTTAGGGCAGGGAAGAGGTAAGGGTTTGGGAACATAGTTTAGGCTGATGGAAGAGTGTGAACAGAAGCAGAGGCAGGGATGTACCCAGGTACCAGGTAGTGTACATTTAGTGTGGTTACAGTAGAGGATAATTTAGGAGACCAATTGAAACTGAATTTAGCCTCTGCCTTAGTCACCAAGCCCTTTCCCAGCTCAGTTTCTGGTTCTGTCTCTCACTCTTTTCTACCTATTTTGAAACCAGTTGAAAATAATGGAGTCAGACAGAGGCAGATGGCAATAACATCCAGGTTGTGGAACGGTAACTCACTGGGTTTTCTTTCTTTTCTTTTTTTTTTTAATTGCATTTTAGGTTTTGGGGTACCTGTGAAGAACATTCAAGATTGTTGCATAGGTACACACATGGCAATGTGGTTTGCTGCTTTCCTCCCCCATCACCTATATCTGGCATTTCTCCCCCATGCTATCTCTCCCCCAACTCCCTACCCCCTGCTGTCCCTCCCCTATTTCCCCCCGACAGACCCCGCTCATAGCAGCACCCATGAATGAAATTTACCCTCTTCCTCTCAGATAGCTCCTGGACTCAATAACTCCCATTTAGGGCACACTGTGCGTAAAACTCCCAACCATAAAGAGCAGGGAGTATCTGCCTCTAACAGTCGGGTAACTCCCAAAGACTGGAAGGCAGTGGCTGGGTTGCATGTGGCCAGTTTCTTCTCCGAATTGGGTAACCCTCTGCCTTCTCGCCTGAGAACAAGGGAGCGGAAGGAAGGCAAACAAGAAAGAGAAGAAGCAGTGGAGAAAGGCGATGTTCTGCCAGTGCCAGGCTGAGTGCCCCCCACTCTTCCCAAATGTCAGCATAGTTCCTTTAGGGGAAAAAGTGGGAGGCTGGAATGGTAGGACAGGACCACATTGTGGAAGTGAGAAACCAGGGGCAGTTTCCTGAGCAAGGAATGATGTCATTCAGTCTATAATTCAGGCTGGTTATTCTACTTATGCAACACCAATTGAAGGGCATACTTAGATAACTCAGCCTTGAATCAACAAATCTTGTGTAATGCTGCCAAGGTCCATAGTGCAAGAATCAGCTCCCACTTCAGAAATAACAACCACCCCTCAGGACCAAACTCTGGATGTTGCTTGTGAATCTCAGACTCTTTCCTTCCCTCCCAGACAATGTTTTAGAGAATGTCGCAGGATAAAAAATCCAAGGGGTAAAGACGTAAATTCCATAATAGTACAATAGGTGGGAGGCTCTAATTGAGTAGTTAAATTTTATTTTTGAAATTGTGAATAAAGCAGAAAGGATTCTTGCAAATCAGAAATCGAACAGATTGATGGCGCAAATGAGAGACAATATTTTGCTTATAGAAAACAAAGGATTGCCTATCAGGTTTTAAAAATGTGAGTCAGTAGTTCAGTGATTCAAGCTGAGCAGCTGTTTTGGTCATTAATTAGAATCTTTTATTTCCACTTCTATTTTATATATGAAGAAACTGCTAACATATACAAAGGTCATTATCAAAGGACACTGGAGCTAGGTTTTATTACCCACCTTAATCCTTTATTTTATATTGAGCATTCCATATTGAAGTGAAAGAATATGGATGTGTTTCTAGAGACTGTTGAGACGACTTAATTGGACTTGATTTTGACATTCAAAGGAATCAGGTAGAGGTGCTCAGTTAAGCTTGCCGCTTCGTTTTGGCCAAAGACGTATGTCATAGAAATTTAGTAGCCATGATGGATTATACATCTTTGAATTGGGGACCTAGGACAAATTTTTTCCAATGCGAGGTTTCTTCAGAGCCTATCATTGTTTCAACAATTGTTTAAGTAATTTACAGATGTGCTTATCTACTTTTACCAACTGTCATCTTTTTTCCAAGTTAATTAACTGAATATATTATATAGATTGATTCGTCTCCCTGAGGTGAGCATCCTTTGCAAACCTGTCTCTCTAAACCCAAATCCTGCCCAAATTTCCCAAGTTACCTCTCTAAGACTCCTAATAGTATCCTGTTCTCTGGAGATCTTTGACAGATCACACTGCTCTTTTCTTGGGAAGAACATTCTGTTTCCTTGTCCACAGTGGATGCCACACTGTCACCCTGGTCACTCTCTGGCCCCCCTCCCTTTGTCCAGCACAGGCTACTGGCCACTGATCCTCTTGAGGACACTAGCCTGGCTACTCCATCGCTTATTTCACCTTTGCTTCTCTTAAATACCATTGTTGGTGATTGTTCCATACAGCAATCACTCTCACCCCAAGTTTCTGGATAAGACTCACTTAGGGAGGTTTTACCCGAATTCAGCTCACATCCCTAAATGTTTGGGTGTAGACCAGGGCATAGAGGGCATACACTTCTCATGAGTACCCCTTCTCAAAATTTACTGATACCAGTTTACTTATGGCATGCAGTGCATAAAGTGAAAGCTTTCTGAAAAGACATTTAATCCGTTGGTCTGAGGATGAGAAAGATTCACTCAGGGCATGAAAAGAGTGAGAAGGTCACAGCAAGGGTGTGGTCTCAGCTGGAGAGGAAGCTAGACAACGCTGTAAAGGAACACAAGCTCAGTACTCTAACCATCTGTTCCTTTTCTACCCCAGGCCCATTCCCATAATGAATATTTATTCTGCCCAGTGTGCAGTGGGTTCTGTTCTAGAAGTTTGCATGAGCTGGAGACAGCTTAGCCCCACTGAAGGTGACGCCAGTTATGAGGCTCTATCTTATTCTGTAGGCTTCAGCCTTTTCGTGAAGACCCAACTTCTCTCCTTGTCCCGGGCCCTAAGCAGGCCCAGACTTTTCCTATACATATTCTCTATCTAGCTTCTCTGTCTCACACCTTAATAAGGCAGCAGATTTTGTCATAATTAAAAAACCCAGAGCAGACAGACGGGTGAAGTTGTTCATGGGCTGAGCTGGGAGGCCAGTTTTCCTTCATGCAGCCCTGGACTCTCCCTGGGCTTTTTCGTGTGTGCTGTCTGAAGACCGTGTTCTAACATTTCAGTCATATCTTTCTTATTTTAAAACTACAGAATTGATCTTACCAACTTACTGGGGAGCACATCGTCAGTAAGTTCTAATGGAAAAACCTGTCTGATCAATGGGACAGGAAAGCATCACAGCAATACTGGTGAGTCATTCCAAGACCAGGCAGATTTGAGCTGTGTTGCTTCTTCTGTGCTGACTATAATTCTCCCTCAGCACGATGTCGTCTTAAGCAGCTTTTGAATCGTTGTCTCTGATTCCCTTTCTAGGTCAGACTGTGTCTGTTTTTAAATTGTGCCTGGACATCCCCTTAATAGGTTGGACTAGTCCCGTTACGATAATTGGCTCTATGAATTTGTGAAAGTAGCAACGGTGAATTTTAAAGTTCTTGAATAGGCTCCCCCCTCCCTCTGTGCGGTGAGACATTAAGGGTGGGCTCTGTGTTTTTTGATTTTTGGTTCTCGTTTTTAAAAAAGTAGGATGTTGAACCTTGGGATGAGAGGGAAGTAAAACAGTTTTGGAAACTTTTAGAAAGCAAAATAAAACAAAACTCCTTTCTTGAGAAAAATGAATGGACATTGTAAAGGAGACAATAGGGCAACAGAAAGCCTTGAGTCTGGTCTGCCCGTGTCACATTTCCAGTTATGAGCTTCACGGCTCTGCTGTTACTGGGGATCATCATCAAACCCATCTCTCTGAGCTGTCGAATGGACTAGATGAGTTAAAACATATGAAAGTACTCTGTAAACAGAAAAAGTGCCTTCCTGTTTGTTACCTCAACAAAGGACTTTTATCATCCCTAAAATAGAACAAACATTTCTTTTTCAATTATGAAAGTTATATAGACCCTTTTAAAAAAGTTAAATGCACAAAAGTATGAAGAAAATTAAAATAACTTTAAGTCCTTCATTCAGACATCATTGTTCTAATTTAAACATGTGGCTACTCTGTTCTCTGTTTTTTTTGTTTGTTTTTTTTTGTTTTTAAGAAACGTATTTCATACATGTGTGTATCTGTATGTGTGTGTTTGTGTATGTATAGTTTTATTCTGTTTTCTTTATATAACACTATATTGTAAAAGTTCTCAAAATGTGTATTGTAATCATTGCATGATATTGCATTATCTGATATATTCACATGCATTGGGATTTTGTGACCATTGTTTCCATAATTAAATGTTAGCTGCTTACCAAGAAGGGAACTGACTTTAAAACAGGTCAGGGACATTTGGCCATTTTTTTTTTTTTTCCAGTAAAGGAATTTGAAGTATCTCATTTTAAAAAATAAATTACTATGTATTGAGTTGCAGTTTAGCAGTACTTTTAGTTAATATCTCATCCAAAGTAAAAAGGTCAGACTTGTAGAGTTATTAATTTTTAGAAAAGTCTGGCCACAACAAAATGTATTAGCCCAAGTTCTCTTAATTAACATAACATTAGTTACAGAAATACTAAAAAATAGGTTGGTTGGTCTCCTGAATGTTCTGCATTAGATAAGTTGCTTTATGCCTTCTGGAAGACTTTTTATTTTCTCTTCGTAGAAGAATACAATAGATTTGTTTTGCTCAAAAGCTTCATTTTTTGTGGCTGTGCACATATTTAACACTGTAGTTAACACATTTCTGGATATGATAACATAATGATGAAGAGAGACCTTTGAATATTTTCTTAAATGAAGATCGAAGGAGTAGTAGATTGTAAGAGGAGATTCTCTAGTAATTCAGTCCTAAGATTGACCTTTTTTTTTTTTTTTAACCATGGAATTATCTCTTTGTCTCTGTGTATTTCTATGTGTCTGCTCAGCATCTTCTACATTTGCCCTAGTTCCATCCTTCCTTTTGTCCATGCTTGTTTTTGCATACACCTGTTTCTGTATCCAGTCACCCATCTTCCTGCCTCTCCATCCAGTCATCCGTCTAACCATCTCTGGCTATTCTTACCTCCCTGTTTCACGTATATCTCTACATTTTTATCTGTCATTTGTATTTATCTGTTTGCCCATCCATATCTACACCTGCCTGTCTCCTGCCCATCTATAAAGTTAATGGAGATGATTTTGATGAAAACTTATAAATTTCTTTGTTATATTTTACACTGAGGATCCCAGGAGCCAAAGGCTACGGGGGACCAGAAAGCGAAAGTAACCAGAACTCAGTCATTTCTGTTTCACTTCAGAATTAGGAGGGAAGGTCAGAACTCACCTGATTACCCATTCTGTGATGCTCATCAGGATGTTCTTAGTATAATGTCTTTTGGGGAATGTTATTTCAATGAATATTTTTCTAAGAATCGGTTGCCAGGACATAGAATAAAGAGCTATTGTATAGCTTCAGAGTAGTTCTCTTTTAAGAAAGATGCAATAAATTAAAAATAATTTTCTTGAGGTCAGACTAAGGAAAAGTCAAAGATATACAAATGCTATCTCTCCAAATTTATTGATTTTATTTATTATTATTATTATTTGAGACAGAGTCCCACTCTGTTATCCAGGCCGTAGTGCTGTGGCATGATCATAATTCACTGCAGCCTTAATGTCCTGGGCTCACTGTATCCTCTCAAGTAGCTTGGACTACAGGTGTGCGCCACAATACCTGGCTGAGTTTTTTGTACTTTTTGTAGAGACAGGGTTTTGCCATGTTGCCCAGACTGGTGTTGAACTCCTGGGCTCAAGCGATCCGCCTGCCTTGGCTTCCCAAAGTGCTGGGATTATAGTAGGTATGAGCCACCATACCCAGCCCAATTTATTGACTTTAAAAAAACAAAACAAAACGTATTGTAACATTCTCAGGGTGTTTAGAGACAGCGTAATGAAGGTATTTTCAAGGTTTGGGGAGCTGCATGGTACAAGATATTGGACAAAATGGAAGGAAAACAACTAACCGTTACTGAAAGCCATTTCTCTCCTGATTCTGAGAAAGCTGCTTTGCATTTACTATCTCATTTAATTCTCCCATCCTCCCTTCAGTGTAATTTCTATTATCCCAATTTATAACTAAGAAACAGAGACTCAGAGGGGCTAAATGATTTGCCTAAGTTTAGATGACTGAGTGCCACAGCTTTTGTGGAACAGAGGCTTGTTTCAATCTAGAACTGTTACTCTTTGCAGTAAACCACAATGAAACCTTGCAGAAGACTTATAAAACCTTAGCCATATATATATATCAGTTCTCCACTTTAAATTTTATGGTAACTCAACCTCTGAAAAGGATCCTGCAAATGGTACAGTTTTCAGTTCTTTTCTTGAGAGAAGGCAGGGTTTTCATATGGACATGATAAAGAAGGCAGCTCTTAGGACATGGATATAAGATTGAATTTACGAACTTTACTTTAGCATTTGACAGAATGGGGTTTTCCTCACATGCTCCTGTGTGTTTTTGTTTAACCGAAGCTGAGTCTCCTTAGTCAGCTTGACCCAGAAGACACAAAGGTCTCCTCCACAAGATGCATCTTATGAAGGCAAACAAACCAATGAAATGCAACAACTCTCCCCAAACTTTTGCAAGCTCTAGAAAGCCAGAAAAGACAGCTATTGTAATATATTTTGCCAGGCCAGCTGTTATGATCACAAACGAGCCTGAAATAGCAATGACTTTTGAAATCACAGCACATTTATTTACTTCTTAACTTTTCCATAGGTTTGAAAGCTTGCTCCCTCCCTTTTTATCATGCTAAACCGTGGTTGCTAACAACATTCTATTCTGGGTGGGAATTAGGTTTGGCATAATTAAGAATGGAGACGGAGGCGTGTGAAAGAGGCTCTACCATAGGACTTATATGATTTTATTCTTTTAATCTGTTTTATTTTTAAGCATTTATTAACTGCCTACTATGTACTCAGCACTGTGCTATGTGTGAAAAATATACCAGAACAAGGGTCAGCCAATTTTCTTCTGTAAAGAGACAGATGGTACATAGCTTAGATTTGTGGTCCATAAAGTCTCTTGTAGCTACTCACTCTGCTCTCAGACAATACATGAAACACTTAAGACTCTGCCATAAACAATACATAAATGAATGAGTATGGGTATATTCTGATGAACTTTTATTTACAAAAACATGCGGTGAGCTGGATTTGGTCTGCGTGCCACAGCTTGCCAGCACCTGTACTAAAATATCCCCTGAAAATAGAGAAGTCTGTTTTGTTCGTTGCTGTGTTACCAGTGCCTAGAGTAGTACCTGGCATGGGATTGGTGACCAATAGATATTTGTTGAATGAATGAACTTATAAATGAATGAATAACTCAGACTCCTTGTCTCATCTCTCTATACTTAAAGAAAGTACAAAGGACTGTGGGAGGTGAAAGGTGCTTTCCTGGAAGAAAGAGTATGGAGAATCATGGAATCAGGTGGTATTTGACCTGGACCCTGAATAATAGGGAAGTGTATGTCACTAGTGGAGGTAGGAGAAGCACACTGCAGGTAGGAGGAATGTACAAACAGGATAAGAAGCCGGACACTTGTGGGAAATAATGAGGAGATCAGATGTTCTACAACAGGAGTTTCCTGACTTGCTTGATCTTCAGAATCACCTGTTACTGAAAATAGGTTCCCAGAACCCTCCCCTGGAGATTCTGATTTTGTAAGGTAGGGTTGGCCAATAATAATTTAGAAAATAAATATTTGAAAAGGCCTATGGCTTTGGAAAGATATACTGGAACCGTTTCTAATGGGAAATGAAGTTCTCACTTTTCTTAGAAAAAGGACTAGTATCAAGTAGTAATCGCAGGACCTGTAATTACCCTGTTCCTTCCGTGCCATAAATGGAAGAGAGCTCTGATGGAAGTCTACCCTGTTTAGCTGTCTGCCTTCATACGTCCCCTGTTGATGTTGTAGGAATACTCCAGCCTTTGTGATGGAACAGCATGTAATTCAGTGAGTAAGTTGTAGTCATATAAATTATAATAAAAATATGAAATTGGTAGCTACTAGATTTGTTGCTTTTGAATCTCTGGGTTGGCAAACCTCTAAGATGGCAAATAGATTTAAATGGCATGAGAGAAAATTTGCATTATCTTGCTGTGCCTCCAATTCAGAGTGTAGTTTAATGCCCAGATTTGTTTGTAGACGAAGACCACTGGATGGACTATATAGTTTAAGCCTCTTTTTTAATGATGGGGGGGAAATCTGAAGCCTCAAAGGTGGGCACGGACTTGCTCAAGTTCTGTCATCAAATTATTGGCAGAACCAGGAGTATAATACAAACGCTAAGTTACTAAATTTAGTTTTCATGGTGCCATGCCACATATATCAATAAAGTTCTTAATTTATATATTCTCTCTCCCCTTTAAATCTCATAGCTTTTTGCTTATATACCTCTTCTATGCTGCTTATCATAAAGTTATACCTTAATGTCTTATCCTGAACCACTAACCCACTGCTATCCCAAATAAAGGCTGAGCTCTGTTTCCCTGGAGAGCTTCACATATTTTCTGGCACTTAGCATGTGTTCAGCAAATAATTGTAGACTTGAAATATCTTAGCATCTTTTCTTTTCTCATGTGTTTTGACTCAAGTTCCTTCGCAGTTACATTGTCAGAAAAGTCAAGCTCTTCCAGAATTGCTGAACTACAAAGATAATTTCTCTTAAGCTTCCTTGAAAAAAAAAGTTGAATTCCCTATTATGGCTGAGACCTTTCTTAACAGCTCTTCTGATAGTTAAATGTCAGTTGCTTCAAAAAGAAATGTCATTAAATTATCGGGGAAATAAATTACCTATTTATTTGGGCTGAAATATTTTAATTGACCACCTAAAGATGATAGCAAAAGGCTGAGAAATTTCCTTGCTTGCACATTTCTCTCAATTGCCAGGACGTTTTTGTTTATATCTCTTAGGAGATTTCATTTTTATTCCTCCTGCATTATGATTATATATGTGGCTTTGTCTCTCCCAGTGGACGATCCGTTCTTTGAAGTCAAAGTATTTAAAAAAATTAATCTCTACATCCCACAAAACCTAGCTCTGTAGGAGCTAAATACTAAATATGATTTGCTTTAAAAAAAATGATTAGAAAAAGGTCAGTGTTACCTTGATTTCACTCTTTATTTTGCAGCCCTCAAGTCAACAACCATTTTGCTGAACATCCAACTTTGTGCCTTTCCTTGAGCTTAACATTGGCAGCAGGCATGGATTGGGGCATAAAAAAAGTAAATAAAACATAGTTATGGTGACATAACCCATAAGTATAATGTGATATGGAAATCTGAGATAGGTACAAATAACCTGGAGGCAGGTTAATTCTGACAAGGTGAGTCCAGAGAGACTTCCGCATAGTGTTAATATTTGAGATGAGTTTTACTGGGTCCTGGTCTTCTATTTCATTTATTGGTTTTGATTTTTCTCAACACAACACACACAGACACAAAGATACACATGCAAAAACACAAAGTGATTTTTTTTTTCTTTTTATAATCTCTTTGACTATAGACCTAAGAGAACTACCTTTATGTAAGATAAAAGAAAAACAGGAGCAGGTTTTATTGTGTGATTTGAAAGTTTCTCAAAGTCTGAAAATATTTGGGATGGATGATGTTAGTAGCATTATGAACCAAAGTACGTTGACCAGAGAAAGACATATAGTATTCTAAATTAATGATGTTCTTTCCCAAGGATTTTCTCATTTACCTATTATTCTGCTCAATAGTTTAATTACACTAAATATTCTCGCTGGTGCAGGTAGCATAGTATGGTGGAGGAATTTCCAACTTTGAAGTCAGATAGTTCTGTTTCTGTACCTAACTTTTCATTTATTGTATGTGTGACTGAAGGCTTATCCTCTTTAGGGTTGTCTCCTCATTCCTGAATTTTTTTTTTTTTCTTTTTTTTGAGATGGAATCTCACTGTGCCACCTAGGCTGGAGTGCAGTGGCATGACCTTGGCTCACTGCACCCTGTGCCTCCCAAGTTCAAGCAATTCTCCTGCCTCAGCCTCCTGAGTAGCTGGGATTATAGGTGTGCACCACCACGCCCAGCTAATTTTTTTTTTGTATTTTTAGTAGAGATGGGGTTTTACCACATTGGTCAGGCTGGTCTCGAACTCGTGACCTCAAATGATCCCCCCTGCCCTGGCCTCCTAAAGTCCTGGGATTACAGGCATGAGTCACCGCGTCCAGCCTGCAAATTGTGATCATGGAAAGTACCTCACAGAACTGTGGGATGAATGGAGCTAATGTCTGCAAAGCTCCTATTTCAGTATCCAGGATATGGTAGGCATTTGCCTCGAGAGTCAGGTACATTATCTTGAAACACGAAGCCTTTTGTCTCGCTTAACCTCTTCCCACTTTAGAGTCCTGGGTGCAGGAAATATTTTGTTTTCCTCTTTATTGTAAGGAAAGTAACAGTGCTGGTGTGCTGATGAAATGCCGTGGTCTGGACGTGTGTTTTGGGGAGAGAGGCAGTGTGTGGTGGGGGAGTGGGAGGTGCTCAAGATCGCATCCTCTCTGAAAGGGGTGGCAGCCGCTTGGCGCTAGCTAATTATTGCCACGTGGAGATGCATCGTTGCCAGGTTTTTATGTAAACTCTGGTTCTTAAAATGTTGGCAGCTCATTCAAGTATTTTTAAAGCACTATGAGAGATACTTCCTCATGGAAGAAGAAAAATGCAACTTGTGATCTTACTCAGTAGCGTCAACTTTGCCTCAAAACAACAACAAAGCACATTGTAAGTCCACACTGCACATGGCAAACAGAACCTGTCTAAGGACCAGATTTGGCCTGCAGCCCTCAGTTTGCATCTTCTGTGCATATTTTTAACTGGTAACGATAACAGTAAATGATGGAAAACACTGAGTCCTTTCCATGTGCTAGAAACCTTGCTATACTTTGCATATAACATTCAATTCTTACAATAACCCAAAGAGGTGTCTATTACTATTATTATCCCATTTTACAGACATGGGCATTGAGGCTCGGAGAAATGAAATATCTTTCCTGTGGTCACACAGATGGGATGTGACAGGTAGGTTTCAAACCAAAGCCTGTCCTCCTTTAAAATCATACATAGCAGTGGATCTCAGTCCTGGTGGTATATTAGAATGATTGGAGTACCCTTAAAAACACCGTTGTCCAAGCCCACCTCCAGCTTATTAAATCAGAATATCTGGGGGGTGGGCCCTCAGTCATGACTGTTTTTTTGAAAGCCTCAAATCAATGATTAGAACTAGCGGTAAGATAACATGTGTGTCCACGTCCAGCACTACCTATCTCCTGTACTCTATTTTAGTTTATTTTTGAGCATTTATTACTCTCTGAAAATTAGATGCCCTGTTTATGAATTTTCTACTTTTACCACACTGGGATGTCAGCTCCATGACCACCGGGATTTAGTCTTTTCAAGTTATTTCTTATATCACCCCCTTCTAGGTCAGTGCCTGGCACATAATAAATGCTCAGTAAGTATTTACTTGAATGGAGATGATTGGTTCTTCATCACAGGGAGATCACAGTCTAGTGAGGGAGACAGATGATACCTTTAGTCTTATGAGATAAGCTCTTAACTGGGATGTTCAATATGACTTTATCAACACATGGAATATTGCTGATTATCTCTTAAACATTGTTGGGATAAATTGTTTCTACATGTATTGAATGGACTGTGGGGCATTTTTGGTCACCTGTAGTACTACAGTGGATTCATTCTGTGCTCTAGGATGTGTGTGTGTGTGTGTGTGTGTGTGTGTGTGTGTGTGTGTGTGTGTGTGTATGTGTAGTTTGGGGAACAGGTAACACACTTGTATTACCTCTGTTTGAACAAAATTTTTTAGTGACAGAGCTAGGGAGTACAAGTAGGGCTTTCTAAGTTTTGTTGCTTCGATATCAGCGCCTTTCAGAATTTAGGACCGATGGTAGAGGTTTTCCCAGTCTGCAGGGAATTCAGATATTCTCTTCTTTTTCTAGGAAAGCCAAATTGTTGGTCCCTCTGCTCCCAACATTTACAAAAGTAGTTTCTCAGCTTCATTTATCCAGGATTCTTATGATGTGTTAATGGATAATGTTCATATCACAGCACACGAAGGGCTGTGATATGCCCATATCACAGGGAAGACAGGCTGTGGTGAAGTGGAATAAATGAAAAACTGTTTATAACTCTGCTTCTTAAGCAAGTAAATGGGGATTTGAGTGACAATATCATAGGGATAACCTTGAAAGAGTGCTAGTTTTTAAACAAAAATGATTTTGAACTTTAGGATTTAAACAATTGATAATAAATTGCTTGTGACACATCTGAAAATTCTTGGACCCTAGTGATAGTGAAAATATTTAACAACTGATATGACCTGGGCACTGACAGTCGAAACCAACTCCAGTGTAAACAGTGCTGCCATCAAGTATGCGCTGGTTGTCAGCCTTGCTGGTGGAGTCACAGTGTCACGATGAAGCAACCAAGAGCCAGTGGTGTACAAAGTACTGAGGGAAACAGACAAATAAAATCCAGAGTGCTCCCCTTAGGCACAGTAGAGTAGATAGAGCCCTTGTCCCAGAATGATAAAACTTAGATCAAGGACTTGATCTTCCCACTTATTGCTGGAGGCTTCAAGGCAAATCATTTGTCCTTTGTAAGCCTGAGTTGTCTCCTCCTCCTCCTCTCTCCTCCTCCCTCCTCCTTCTTCCTTTTTATTTTAATTTTTGAGATGGAGTCTCGCTCTGTTGCCCAGGCTGGAGTACAGTGGCACGATGGCATGATCCCTGCTCCTGCATCCTCTGCCTCCCAGGTTCAAGTGATTCTCCTGCCTCAGCTTCCCCAGTAGCTGGGATTACAGGCACGTGTGACCACACCAGGCTAATTTTTGTATTTTTAGTAGAGATGGGGTTTCACCATGTTGGTCAGGCTGGTCTCAAACTCCTGACCTCAGGTGATTCACCCACCTTGCCCTCCCAAAGTGCTGGAATTATAGGCATGAGCCACTGTGCCCAGGCAGAGCCTGCGTTTCCTCTAATATACAGTGGGGGAGAGTTTTTTTGTTTTTTTTTTTTTTTTTTTTTTTTTTGAGAGGGAGTCTCACTCTGTCACCAGGCTGGACTGCAGTGGTCTGATCTTGGCTCACTGCAACCTCCGCTTCCCGGGTTCAAGTGATTGGAGGAGAGTAATTTTTGCGTCACCTACTTTGCAGGCTCCGTAGATGGATTGAGCACACATGAAGAACTTCCAAGAAGAAGCACTAGAGCCAAGGTTAAAGATGATGGCTACAGCATGATGACAGGGATTGTTCTTCTCTTGTTGTGGACTCATTGATGATCCCTGATTTCTCTGTTTAAACGTTGCCAGAAACGAAGGTTGAGAGGTCATTAGGGGAAAGGGGAGGTAAGCAGAGGCAGGACTTGGCTTTCTTCTATGCTTCTCCAGAATCGTTGTGTCCTGTGGCATCCACAGACAAAAACTGAGCAATCTCCTTCATGGTGGAAACTGTATAATTCAATAAAACAGGTTAAATACCCTTATGCCTATATAATATTCATGAAAAGTATCATAAATGAGGTGGCTTGGTTATTTTGAAAATGGGCTGATTTTGACAAAGGGGAAAAATCGGGATTTATTTACTGTAAATTGAAAGTAAGAAACAACAAAGTTGAATATTAGAAGAACCTGGCTATCGCAAAAACCACATACTTTCACATCAGTAAAACATGGAGTTCTGATATGAGTGAAATGCGAAACTCCTTGTAGACCACAGAGAGTAAAAAGGAGTACTTTTGTTTCATTATTAATACCATTGTCCTTATTTCTTTAAATGAGAATTGATAATAACCATAACAGAATCTTTCACACAGGCCAAAAACAGAAAGATAAATTAAACAAAACAAACACCTAAAACCTCACCACCACCACCACTATGACTGCCAACAGAAGCCAGTGCTGTGAGGATGTATCACCTTTTACATCACTTAAGTCATTGTGTTCTAGAGAAAGGGGTTCCATATTTGTTTCTATCAGGATAGAGTGAGTTTTCATTAAAGTTTTCTTTCTTTCTTTTTTGTTTTTTTTCTTCTTCTAGAAGACTGATGAAGTTGGCCTTTGGGTATATTACAAGAAACATACCTTTGTCTTCTAATGTCTGCAGTGATACGAGGCAGTTGACTGTGTATCCTGTGGTGATCCATGTTCACAAGGAGGCACAAGCCAAAGATGCCTGACTGATGAGTGAACCATAGGTGCCTGGGCGTGAGAAGGCAGCAAAACAAGGCGAACTTAAAAAGAGCTAGCCAGTGGAGTTGAGGGAGAGATGGTCATTCTTTGCCGACACATGAAATAATTGTGGTGAAGAGTCTATGAAAAGGGGGTCAATAGATCTGAGTTTTCATCACTTTGGCCACACCTAATTATAGATGACCTCTACTGTGAAATGTGGGAATTGAAATGGATTTTTTTAAAATGCATTGTCTGGACTGGTATTTAGAATTTGAGTTTCTTTATTCAGGTCTTGCTCCTTGGGCAGTTAGGGTGTCATGGCAATAGGAAGGGAAGCTGAGGCCAGAGTGGTAGGGGTAGATGTTGGGTGGCGTGTGTGTGGTCGAACAGAATATTATTCTTATTGCTATTACCATTGTTTAAAATAGTTTCTATAGTAAAGAGAGCCAACGTTGACTGAATATATATTCCTTGCCAGAACACGGGCTAAATGCTTTATTGTAACTTATGTAATTTTCACAGAAACCTGTTGAAGTGTAAGTTTTAGCTTTCTGTTTCACAGCTATGGAAACTGAGGTGCTGAAACAATAAAGAACTTCCAAAAAGTCAAAGATATTAAGCAGCGGTATTAGTCTTCAGATCCTGATATCTTTCTCATGCTTATTCTGACATGCCGTATTAAGTTGCAGAATTGGGGCTAGGTGCAGTGGCCACAGTTGTTTTTTTTTCTAATTATTTTTTATGCTTGCTCTCTCTCTCTCTCTCTCTCTCTCTGCGTGTGTGTGTGTGTGTGTGTGTGTGTGTGTGTGTGTGTGTGTATCTTTTGTCAAATTCCAGCACTTTGGGAGGCTGGGGTGGAAGGATCTCTTGATGTTGGGAGTTTGAGATCTGCCTGGGCAACATAGTGAGACCCTATTTCTACAAAAAATGAAAGGAAACAATTAGCTGGTCATGATGTTGTGCACCTGTTGTCCTAGCTACTCAGGAGTCTGAGGCAGGAACATTGCTTCAGAGTTCAAGGCTGCAGTGAGCTATGATTGTGCCACTATACTCCAGCTTGGTTAATGGAGCGAAACCCTATCTCTAAACATAAAATAAAATAAAATAAAATAAAATAAAATAAGATAGATAAGCTTACTGAGTTGAACACTGCAGGCTATCTGTCTGGTTTCCCTGCCCTGAATTCATTGTTCTCTTCAATGTGCTATTGTCCAATATATTTTTTAAATTAAGTTCTGGGGTACATGTGCAGAATGTGCAGTTTTGTTACGTAGGTATACACGTGCCTTGGTGGTTTGCTGCGTCCATCCCCCCCGTCATCTATATGAGATATTTCTCCTAATGTTATCCCCTCCTCAATCCCCCTACCCCCCTGCTATTTCTCCCCTAGTCCCCCAGAGTCTTGCTCTGTTGCCTAGGCTTGAGTGCAGTGGCACAATCTTGGCACACTGCAACCTTTGCCTCCCGAGTGCAAGCTATTCTCCCGCCTCAGCCTCCTGAGTAGCTGGGATTACAGGTGCCTGCTGCCACGCCTAGCTAATTTTTGTATTTTTAGTAGAGAAGGGGTTTCACTATGATGTCCAGGATGGTCTCAAACTCCTGACCTCAGATGATTCTCCCACCTCTGCCTCCCAAAGTTCTGGGATTATAGGCATGAGCCACCATGCCTGACCTGTCCAACATTTCTTTAAAGAAACTAAAAATTAATTTGAATAAGTAACACAAAAATATAATTCAGACTACATTACAATATTCAAAGTATGCAATGACAGCTATGTCTTTATCTTATCTCTCTACTTCTCCTGCCCAGAGACAAGTATCAGTTCTTTATGTATCTTTTTAGAAATAAACTGGGTATAAATAAGTATGTATATACACACACACAGAAACACACACACACATATGTATTTATATTCCAGTGTATAGAAATACATTTATATACATGACATTTATATACACACTTGCATTTCTGTTATCAGCGACTCTGAACACCATTTGAAATGGGCCATACTCATTTGGAATTCCTTTTTCTGAACTGACCTTCACTTCCTTTATTGGATTCTTGAATTTTATCTTACTGATTTATTACAGTTGAGAAAATTAACCTTTAGTCTGTGATAGGAATTGTAATGCTTTACCATTTTGCATTTCTTTTTTAACTTGTAGATTAAAATAAAAAGTTTCATATAGTTAATCCTTTTCTGATTTAATGTTTCTTTGGTTTTGTGTGACACTTAGAAATGCCTTCTCCACTTCGTGATATTTAAAAAGAAATTTATAATTTTTCTTCTAGTTATTTCATCTGCTCCCTCTCTCCAAATCTTGGAACCATGGAAATTTTATTTCTGTAATAAAATGTGAGGTGGGGATTTATTTTGATATTTTTCCGGCTCTGCATTTCTAAACACTATTTATTGAGGAGTTCATCTCTTTCACACTGATTTGAAAAGCCACCTTTATTGTATATTAAATTTCTTAATACTTAAATATTTAATACTTAAGAATTTGTATCTATTTTTGGACTTTTTTTTTTTATTCATCTGTCACTTCATGTGTCATTATGCTTTCAATTATTGTAGCTTTAGAATATGTTTTATTATCTGATAGGTATACGCCACTCTCATTAATTTCTGTTTTTCAGAAAATTTTTGGCTCTTAATACTTGTTTATTTTTCATTAAACTTTAGAATGAACTTGTCTAGTTCTAAAAATCATGTTCTGGCTGGGTGGCTCATGCCTGTAATCCCAGCACTTTGGGTTGCTGAGGTGGGCAGATCACTTGAGGTCAGGAGTTTGAGACCAGCCCAGCCAACATGGTGAAACTCCATATCTACTAAAAATATAAAAGTTAGCTGGATGTGGTGGCAGGCACCTGCAGTCCCAGCTACTCAGGAGGCTGAGGCAGGAGAATTGCTTGAACTTGGGAGGTGGAGGTTGCAGTGAGCTAAGATCGTGCCACCACACTCCAACCTGGACAACAGAGCAAGACTTTGTCTCAAAAAAGAAAGAAAAAAAAGAAAAAAGAAAAAAGAACAAAGCAAGTTCTGTTGATATTTTTATCGGGTTTGCTATGTTTATTCATTAGCATTACATTCTATTCATTGTGAAGGCAGTTGATTCTTTTTCTTGGAATACTAATGCCTTTCCATTTATTGAAACCTTCTTTGATGTTCCTGGGAGTACTGAGATTTTTCTTAATGTAGACGATGCATGTTTCTAATAAGCTTATTTTTCTAGATATTTTCTGCTTGTTCTAGTTAATGTAATTATTTTTATTCTATTTGAGTGTATGTGCATGTGTATTTGGGGTCTTGAGTTCAGTGCACTGATTTTCTACTCAGCCACTTTACTGAATTTTCTCTTTATTTGAATAGTTTTAGATAATTTTTTTGAGTTTCTAGTTAAGCAAGCATATCATCTGCCAATAAATATAATTTATCTTTATTTCCAATTTTTACAACACTTAGAGCTTTCTTCTAATTGTACTGTTTGATGCCTCCAGAATAGTAAATATTAAATAACAGTGTTTGAGTGAATGTCCTTTTTTTGTTCCTGAGTTTAATGGGAATGCTTATAATATTCCCCTGTTACTGTTGATGTTGCCTTTGATTTGAGAAATATATTGTGTTGAAGAGTGTCCACACTTATTTTGAGAGTGTTTTTGTTATTGTTGCTGTTTTGAGACTGTTTGTTAAATGGTTACCTTACTTTTTTTTAAAGAAACTATGAAAGTAATCATATATTCTACAAAAATCTTATATTTTTCTCTTTTGTCCTGTAAATTTGCTGTAATATATGAATAAAATCTTTGAATATGAAATCCTGTTAATATTCTTGCTAAAATAATTATGAACTTGGTCACTGTTTCTCCGTTATATATTTTTAGTGTTGCTAGATTCTAGAGATTGTTAATGTATTAATGATCTGTATTTCAATTTTCATAAGTGAGATTATTTGAAAATTCTGTGTGTGTGTGTGTGTGTGTGTGTGTGTGTGTGTGTGCTGTATGTATGTATTGCCATTGTCAGGTTTTCTATCAATGCTATGGGTAAGTCATTATAAATAAATAAGGAAGCTTTTCTTTTTTTCTTTATTATGAAATAGTTTGATAACATTTACATGGGTTATTCCTTGAAACTGTGATAGAATTCCCTTGTGAAAGTACCTTTACTTGTTGCCTTTTCTGGAATGATGGAGGTGTTTGCTCTTTAAAAATTCTTACATTTCTTCTATAGTAATTGGACTAACTAGCTTTTATATCTATTTGGTGATTACCTTTGTTAAATTATAGTTTTTTAGGGAAGTCACCTATTTCAAATTCATTTGCATGGTGTTAAATAATTTCTCATTATTATTTTCATTTCCTCTGTATTTATGGTTATATTTCACATTATTATTTAAAGTTTTATGGATTTCTGCTACATTTAGCCATCTTTCTGGCTAGTTTATGAGAGTTTAATTTATTATTTATTAAAAAGATAGCTTCTGTATTTATGTATTGGCTTTACCATTTTGTAATTCTTTGTTTTCTCTTTAAAATCTTCAATAATACCTTCTGCTTCTTCTAGGTTTATTTTGTTGTTTTCTCATTGTTTGAACTTGACTTTTAATTCCCACATTTTAATTCCCTTTTTATTGATATGTATTAGATGTCAATTTTCCTCTAAGAAATGCTTATTTATATGCCTTCAGTTTTGTTAAATAGTGTTTCTAATCTTATTTTTTAGTTATTTGACTACGTACAGGTTCTTAAAATGCCAGACCCATTAGAATATAAGCCTTTTAGGGACAGGAACCTTGCCCGTTTATTCATTTTGCATCTACCATAGTGCCTGTCACACATTTCTTAAGCACCTGCAAATGTGCTTAAGAAATACTTTTATATGAATAAATAAATCTCCAGGGAATTATTATGGAATTTGTGGCTGGTTCATTCCTGTCACTCTAGTTCATCTCTGCCTCATTTGGATATTCTCTCTAGGTATCTACTAATGTGTAGGAATAAGAACGTATTAGACATGCTTCAAATTACTTTTTTAGGGCATGATATTAATAGATTTATTTTAAAAGTCTACATAGTTTTTCTCAAATCAAGTATACCTGGGTAAAAGTGTCTTTCTAAAGATTAGCCCAGCTGGGTGCGGTGGCTCATGCCTGTAGTCCCAGAACTTTGGGAGGCCGAGGTGGGCTGATCACCTGAGGTCAGGAGTTTAAGACCAGCCTGGCCAACATGGTGAAACCCTGTCTGTACTAAAAAATACAAAAAATATTAGCCAGACACAGTGACAGGTGCCTGTAATCCAAGCTACTTGGGAGGCTGAGACGGGAGAATCACTTGAACCCAGAAGGTGAAGGTTGCAGGGTGCCGGGATTGCGCCATTGCGCTCCAGCCTGGGTGACAAGAGTGAAACTCCGTCTCAAAAAAAACAAAACAAAACAAAACAACAATAAGATTAGTCTAAGCTATTACTAGCTACTCAGGTGGTTGAGGCAGGAGGATCACTTAGCCTAGAAGTTCAAGGTTACAGTGAGCTGTGATCATGCCTCTTCACTCCAGCCTGGGTAACTGGCCAAGACTCTTACCAAAAAAAAAGGAAAAAGAATAAGATTAGCTCAAGAAAAAATGCAGTTGAGTAGAATTAGAATGCTAGAACTGTTGCAATAGCAGAGATCACATGATGCCCATAATGTTTATGTCCTTGGACACTTTAGGCTAAATTTTGCACAGAAACCCAAGTGTAGTACGGAAATGATAATGGTGAACCTGATGTAGTGCAAGGAAAGGTACAGAGCTGGGGGAAGCCCAAACCCCTACTGTTGGCCACATTTTCTTCTGACCTCTTCCTATGTCTCATTTAAAAACCAGTAGCTTTAGTTCAAAAACTCAATTTTCTGATGAGAATGAAAACAAAAATGCAAAGAAGGCAAATGATTCATTCAAAGTTGCTGAGTGAATTAGAACGATCATGTGGGACAAACACTCCGCCTTTCTGTCTCTGAAGCCAGTGGTATTTCCAGGTTCCCAGGGAGCCTCCTGTCCCTTGCTCCACTGTGCATTTTTAGATGGACCTGATATCTGGTTACCTCCCTTGGCAGGCCCAACAATCCTTGCTAAGGCGCAGACTGTGTGTTTGCTGATCCCTGAGGGGAAAGCTGTGATTCAGGCTCTGAAGTCTAAGAATTACAGACTTAGTTTCTTGTCTCCTGATGAAACTGCTAATCTGGGTGCCAATGGTGTTTCTGCTACACGGACACCTGCCCACACAGCATGATTAGAAATTATAATGATGGCGACGATGAGTCTTCCAGGACACCCACGTTCTTTGCAAGATATTTCTGCTAATCGTTTCTACCAGAATCAGTTAGAGAACTTTTTTTTACTTTAAAATAAAGTTTTTTTTTTTCTCCCTAAGTCAACCATAAATGCCAGTGTAATTCAGGTGTAGATGAAAGGTTTGTTCTTTCTATGACCGGTGTGTTATTATTCATGCAGGGGGATGCTAGAACCTTGGACACATGGTGTAATGAATGGAAACCACATTGGGCCAGGTAGAAGATGTGGATTCAGGCTTGAGCAGTGCCAAAAATGTCCGATATGGCCTTGTTAAAGGTGACTTCCCATCTCTGTGACTTTGTGTCCCCTTCTGTTACATGGGCATTCAATTCTTTTATACCTAATTGATTAGGGCCCTGGTAATCAAATGAGGCACTAAATAAGAAAATGTTTTCTTAACTGCATTGTGAAGTAAGATGATTCGTATTGAAGTCACTTTTCCATTATTGCTGTCTTAGTCTGCTAAAGTTATATTTAGTATAGTGCAACTAAGCAGGGTTGTGAGAGCTGGGAAGGTAGACTGTTGTAGTAATCCAATATTGGGCAGGGTCAGGGTAGATAGAGGACCAAAATAATGCCTGAAATGGTATATTAAACACGCTGTACCTTGAACTGCTGTCTTGAATTGGGGGAGAAAAAAAATGACGCTCCGGGGGCATGGTGCACAGGGAGGAAAGAGAGAATCTCAGGAACTGAAAGTCTCAATGGAGAAGTAAGAGGTGGGAGAAGAATAGGAGGCTAGAGTGGGGGACATGTGGTAGTGGAGTACTGATACGGAGACAAGAGAAGAAAGTAGAAAAATGCCAGCACTGTCTTTGGACCCTGTGTATCTGGAGTGTAGGAGGACAGGCAGACACAAATAGCGAGGCTGTAGAGAAACAGCATTCTCATGGAAGAACCTTCTCCACAAAAAGCCTCCAAATGTCCTCCAGGGAGGGTAGAAGCTGGTTTTAAAGCTCCTTAGGTCAGGAAGATCCTTCTCTTACTTTTCTTTGCATCTGGCAATTTAGCATAGTACTTTGCTCATAGCACTTAAAAAATTATTTTGGGCCTTGGTTTTTAATTTTAGGCCCTGGTAATACCTGAAAAAAATGTTTAGGAGGGATTCTAATAAGAAAGAGCTAACTTGGGCAATTCCATTTCTTTTTTCAATTCACTGTTTCCTCATCTGAAAAGTGTTGGGCTCCATGACGTGGTTTCTACGACACTCAGTACCTTTGTTGAAAAGAAAACATTTTTTCTAAAACTAGAATTTCCAAAAAAAAAAAAAAAAAACACCAAAAAAACCAAAAATACAAAATTCAGTGAATATGTGGGTATTTTTGTGATAGTGATGAGGGTTTTAGAATCCAGTAGAATGTTTTCTAAAGCCCTTTTTACTTAGTAGAGGACTTGAGTTTGTAAACTCGGTTCACGTAATTTTAGCTTGCCTGTCTTCCTTCCTTCCATCTATCTACCCACCTACTTACATTCGTACCTAATTATATATGGAGAAGATGGTGGAATTTAATTTTTATTATTCTTTTGACTTTGGTTGGTTTGGTGAATCAAGTAAACTGTGGGGGAAAAACGCTAACTTTTGAGGGAAAACATTTTAAAAAATTGTGACTCTTTGAAAAGGATTTTTCTCAGGTTAGGTTATATAGTTTCACAGACACTTGAGATAAGGGTTAGAAAGTTGAGATGTGGGGTCGGGCGCGGTGGCTCACACCTGTAATCCCAGCACTTTGGGAGGCCGAGGCGGGCGGATCACGAGGTCAAGAGATCGAGACCATCCTGGTCAACATGGTGAAACCCCGTCTCTACTAAAAATACAAAAAACTTAGCTGGGCGCGGTGGTGCGTGCCTGTAGTCCCAGCTACTCAGGAGGCTGAGACAGGAGAATTGCTTGAACCCGGGCGGCGGAGGTTGCAGTGAGCCGAGGTCACGCCACTGCACTCCAGCCTGGCACCTGGTGACGGAGTGAGACTCTGTCTCAAAAAAAAAAAAAAAAAAAAAAAAAGTTGAGATGCGGAATCTCCACAAACCCCTGTGAATGTGTTGGCTAAGCATATTTTCTTCTCAGGAACACAGATGGGGACAGACTTTCTTTCAGTAAAACAGGGCCAGTATAGCCTTTGAAACCTCCGATGGTGGTTTGGGAAGAGGATTCTCTATATAATGCCTGTACAAATTATAAAATGAAATTTTTCAACAATTAGCAAAAATGTGTATTTTTCAATTATCAGTTCCTTATTTGTTACGGTTGGTCTTTCTCATCCTATACATTCATTCATTTTATTTATGAACTTTAAAAATACTTGTTTAATTCACCTTTCGTGCTCCCATTGAGCCTTTTAACTAATCAAATGCATTAGAATGTGATTAGTTTATTGTAACAGTAAGACCCAAGACAACACTTTATTTAATATCTTGTATTGTAGTTCATCGTTGTCAGCTCTTTCCCTGATGGAGTTTTGATTTAGCTGGAGGCAGTTTAAGGGTGTTCATCCCCCAATACCGTGTTTAAGCTTGTTCATCCCCCAATACTGTGTTTAAGCGTGTTCATCCCCCAATACTGCTGGCAACAGTATTGGGGGATGAACACGCTTAGCTAGACCAACAGTATTGCGGGATGAACACGCTTAAACTGCTTCCAGCTAAATCAAAACTCCATCAGGAACAAAGAGTTCCTGTGTATCCTTCAGTCAGCTTTCTCTGATATTAACATCTTATATAACCAAAGTGCATTTAAGCAAAGAAATTATCATTGATGTAACATGATCAATGAAATGATAGTATCTTTTATTGGCGGTTTTCCAGTTTTTCCACTAATGCCTTTTGTTTTTTCCTGGATCTAGTTTAGGATACTGCTGTGCATTTAGTCATCTCGTCTTCTCTGTCTCCTGACTGTGGCTATTTCTCAGCCTGTCCCTGTTTTTAAAACTTTGACACTTTTTTCGTGTAATGGTCAGGTATTTTGTAGAATGAATGTCTCACAATTTGAGCCTGACTGATCCTTTCATGATTAGACTGGGGTTTTAGGTTTCTGGGAAGACCACCACAGAGGTGAAGTATGCTTCTCATTGCTTCATATCACAGAGTACATGATGTTAATGTGAATTATTATAGGTGATGTTAACTGTGATGGTGGCCACTTTGCTTTATTTTATGTTTTAATAGAAGACCAGTTGTCTGGGACTGTAAACACTCCAATGCCTTTTAAATTAATGGTAATAATTATTTACTGGTCTTCAAACTATTAACTTCATGATAATGAAAGCCAAAACTCTCAAATCGCATGGATCTCAACGTTCAATTAGAAAATTTAGGGCTGGGCACGGTGGCTCACGCCTGTAATCCTAGCACTTTTAAAGGCCAAGATGGGCAGATTGCCTAAGCTCAGGAGTTCAAGACCAGCTTGGGCAACATGGTGAAAACCTGTCTCTACTAAAATACACACACACACACACACACACACACACACACACACACACACACACACACAAAATCAGCTGGGTGTGGTGGGTGCCTGTAATCCCAGCTGCACGGGAGGCTGAGGCATGAGAATTGCTGACCCAGGAGGCAGAGTTGCAATGAGCCGAGGCCATGCCATTGCACTCCAGTCTGGGCAACAAAGTGAAACTCTCTATGCAGCCATACAAAGTGATGAGTTTGTGTCCTTTGTAGAGACATGGATGAATCTAGAAACCATCATTATCAGCAAACCCACACAAGAACAGAAAACCAAAGACTGCATGTTCTCACTCATAGGCGGGTGATGAACAATGAGAACACTTGGGCATGGGGAAGGGAACAACATTCACTGGCTAGGTGGTAGGGAGTGGAGAGGAGGGGGAGGGGAGGGACAGCGGGAGAAATGCCTGATGTAGGTGACTGGGGGCGGGGTGGGGGAGTGGATGGAGACAGCAAACCACCATGGCATGTATGTATCTATGCAACAATCCTGCAGGATGTGCACATGTACCCCAGAGCCCAGAGTACAAAAAAAAAAAAAAGAAAAAAAAAAAAAAGAAAGAAAGAAAGAAAAAAGGAAAAGAAAAGAAAAGAAAATTCAGTTAGGACCTGAAGAGCATGTTGGGATTTGCTAGAGCCTATCCTTCGGTCTCAGCTCTGGAACCCCTTCAGTGGTAAGCTCAGCCACAGTGCTGCTTTTGTGTATGCTTATCCAGTAAACAACACAGGGATTGGGGCCTGCTTCAGAAACCACATCTCCAATAGACATGAAAACACTCGGGAAAGCAGGAAGGAGAAAGAAATGGAACTCACCCATCCTTCCAACAAATCCTTCCCCTTGCAAGTATGGCTTAGTGGATGTCAGCCATTCACTGTTCAGGACGGGGAAAATGATGGAGAAAGAATTCACTTTCATTTGACAGGGACATGGGGTTTTCCTTATCTGTGGACCAAGAGTAGAAGTTATGGAGAGGAAAAGGGCTTTTCATCTCTTTCTTTCAGTAGCTTCATGGATTGATACATTGTACTCAAATGTTTACCTTCTCTGTGCTCTTCTCAGAGGGCGCACAGAGGATTGGGAAGAGGAAGTATTAGTGACTAGACCTAGAAAAAAAAGCTTGTTTCAAGCCACAAAATGTTTGAGAGTAGACAAGTCCCGTGTGTGATGATGTCAGTAGAAAAGGTATCCCAATGGCTAGTGCGATTAATCTGTCATATTTTTGGTAGTAATCTTTGGTCCTTTTTGATTTTCCTCATCCTTACATATAAGATGGAGCCATTTCCCCCTCTGACGTTTGCCATCACAGTGTCCTGCAATCTCTTGGTCTTGAGATATAAGGTTGAGAGAAGCTCTTTGCAGTATTGGGAGAGCTGGGTCTGCCAGTGGGAGTACTGTATCTCAATCAATATGATAGAACTTGGCTCTTTGTCTCCAGTAGATGTTTTTCTCTGTTCTCATACCAGGAGTTGAAGGTTGAGGAGAGGTCGGACATGTGCTGTGCAATATGGCAGCCGCTAACCACATGTGGCCATTCAGCACTTGAAATGTGGCTAGCGCCGCATGTTGAAAAAATAATATTTTGGAGACATTTGTAAATAATTTTTACAACGACCCTTTTCAAATGTGGCTACAAGAAAATTTCAAATGGTGTATGTGGCTCCTGTGATAATTCTGTTGGATAGTGCTGGCTTAGAGCCGGGGGAAGAGCATGGAGCAGAGTCAATTGACCTTGTGTTCTCCCCTGAGTTCTAATAATATTGGTATTAAAAGGAGAAGCTTCAACAGCCATAATTTTCATTTTAAAAAGTCTAATTCAGAAGAATTGGCTCATTTAATATTATTGCTTGGACTGGAGAAGACTCTGACATTTGGTATTTTCATAATTGAGAACATAACTTGCTGACTTAAAAAAAAATCACAACATTTTGTCCTTGGCCTTAGGTACTAGCCTTTGAGCTCTCTGAAAATAGGGATTGGGTCTTTTTCTACCATCCTTTTCCCCCCAAAACCACACACTAAAACATAGAAGATGGTTAACTGGCATTTGTTGAAAACCAAAATAACTTTAAATAGAGAAAAATTTGTGACGCTACCTTGTATTTATGGTTGGAAGAGTGAAATACCTTTATAAGGCATCCTGTTTTCTTAAGATAGCCGGCAAAAAAGAAGAACATTGATCCAAGTATTTATTTACTTATTGATTTAATTGCAATTCTCATCAGGTATCCCTGTCAGCTCAGCTTATGATAAGGAATCTTTTCAAAATGCTTAACCTCACCACTCTCTAGGTAAAGGGAGACAGAAAAGGATGCTGCTTACATATACAGATCCCCACCTTTTGGTCAGATATTGTGTGTAAGGGCCTAAGGACTGAATAATTCTTATTTTTCCTATGGCTTGATCCTCTCCAACATTTGTCTACTCTATGGAGGATGTGAGGATAATAATGAAAAGGCAAGTTTAAGCTTGGACTATATATACTTTTCACTGGGTGATTTTATTTTACTATGCTTCATTGTGAACCAGAGCCTCTGTGAACACATGACTAACAGGGCCTCAGGCTTCCATTATGTCCCTTCCCCATGTTTGTCCTTCTTCACTGCATGCCCTGGTGTTGGGTGAGGGAGCAGGCTTTATGTGATGTCATTTTCTCAGAGCCCTGAGCTAGGAAATTCAAGAGTCTCCAAGATTCCTGGGTAGGCATGGAGGAGACACTGACTGATTCCTCAGGAACATGTTTGCTTGGTCAGAGGCAACCCTTATAGAATCTATGAGAGCTTAGTTGTTCACTCTTCCTAGAAAAGACCTCTTTAAAGAGGACTTTTGGTTACATACAGCTTGATTTTTAAGTGTTGATTCTCTTGTAGAAGATAATGAAAAGTTGTGGGTGCCCTTGGAAGTATGCCGGACAGCTGTAGTGATGGGAGAAGTATTGGCCTTGGAGTCAGACCTGTGTTTACTTCCTGGCTCTGCTATTTTCTAGTTGTCTAACTCTATGCAAGTAACTTATCATCTCTGAGGATTAATTTCTTCATCTGTTCAACACAGACAATATCTGCTTCACAGAGTTGTGATATGTTAATGTATGTGGGATACGTATCTCAGGAGCCAATACTTAGTCTTTGTAAACAGTAAATGAATTGGTTTTCTCAAGTATGTCTTACAGTTTTGCTGTTGATGGACCAATAGTCATCTTCCCTTTTCACTTTAGTGGTGGGGGAAAGGGCATTAGAGTGATTGTGTGGTAAAATCCACTCTAATTCTAGCTATGAGAAAGAGGCGTGAAAATGTGGTAAGCAATTGCTTCTAAAAAGCTCGGACTAAAAGCACTTGATGGATTGGTGCTGGCTTCCCGGTAGACTCATCCCTGTACTGCCCGCACAGCACAATTAATCGTTATTACTAGAAAAGAACAAATAAAGAAAGAGAGAGAGCAGGCATAAAAACATCCTTTCATCTTTCTGAAGACAATGCCCTTTGCCAAATTGGCGGAGACCATACCTGTGAATCATCTGGGAAAGCACAGTGTGGGTAACTAGAAGGAAGATCTTGTGGCTCATTTCTTACCCACTTCCTGGGCTGGGGAAATATCTAAGCTAACCTTTCTTACTTGTCAATATCTACTACCGTTCACCATGCATCTTCACAGATGAGGGCCTCTTTGCAATGAAAACTTTGCAAAGCAATAGCAGAATGAAGTCAAGAGGGAACAGAGGGCCATGGAAAAGCACTAGAGTTTGAATTTGGAGACTGAGCATGAGAACAGTGAATGACCCATGAAACATTCAAGTTGCATTCTTCTTGTGTGGAAATGAAATAAGTCATGGTTCTTCTATGCATGGGGCACGAGACCTTGGGTACTTATTGCTATGTTGCTAGAGTCTATGGATCAAGATTTACAAGTTGTGGTCTTGAAGTTTAGTCAGATTTAAAAGGAACTCTGACGTTGAGGATGAATGCCCCAAGTGAGCATCTTATTCTCCTATGGATTCAGCTTGTTAGGCAGAATGGAAGTAGAGGTCATACATTTTAGGGTTTTTTCTAAGATTGAATCCAGCTGAAACAGGAATGATTCTAGGTGAGCTATATAATAACTGTGAGCATCAGTTTGTCATTTTCTTACATACGAATAGAGTTACTGTCAGATTTGAAGATAGTACATGTTACAATGTGGTTGACACAGAATAAACTCTCAATAAATGATTGGCATTGTTGTTGTTTTTATTATCTATACAATAATTTACCTAGCCTTATTTTACAGGAATAGGTCATGGAAACATAAATGTTCGTTGGAAAACTGATTCACACTAGATAGATAGAAACTGTGTATTTCTGTCAATCAAATGAGCGATGTCATTTGAGAAAGCTTAGAGGCAATTCCACCATCTTTTTTTTTATTTCCACTGATGGATTATTTGCCCTCTAGTCTTGGGCAGTTTCTTTTTTGCCACATCTCTTGAATGTTTCTTCTTTTCTATATTCCACCTATTATTATCATAAGCCAATCTTTCATACCTCCTGCTCCACTGTTGTTGCTGTCTCCTGGCTCTTCTAGTCTTTGTTCTCAAAGTATCATTCACAGAACAGTGGCATCACCTGAAATGTGTCATCTCAAGATCTACCAAGGCCTTCTGAAGCACGAGGCACGTTCACTCCTGTGTTGTAGGACCTCTCTATAACTCATTTAACTCTCTTGCTCAGAGTACATGCTTGGCCAATGTCTGTTTGTTCTGCCTCCAGAATATTTCTTGACTCTGATTGCCATCATTACTTATTTTGGGTCTACCTAAATTCAAATTACCATCCATTGCCTTGACTATGGCAATAGTCCCTGAAATTGTCTTCTACTTTTATGGTTTCCCCTTGTGGCCTTTCTCTACATCATCTGGAGAGATCTTCTAAAATTGTTGGTTAGATCATATGACACCCCTCCCCTTAAACCATACAGTGGCTTTTGTGGTACCTGCAGAAGGTTCCTGACTTATGATGGTTTGGCTTACAATTTGTCCACTTTATATTGAGTTTATCTGGATGTAACCAACACCATAGAAATCAAGGAGCATCTGTAGAGTTGTTTGAAACACCCTTTCATGGACTGCAAAGCCCTGTGAGATGGCTCTCTGTTCTCTCCTTTCTTCATACCACTCATCACTTTACGCAGTAATCCGTAGACATACTAACCTTCCTTTAGCCCTGTGTATAAGACAAGCTTTTCCCCCACTTGATCTTTCTCTGATTCTGGGCAAAACTGGCTTGGGAGCATTAGCTCAAATGTTATCTCCTTACCTAGGTCTTCCCTAGCCTTTAGCTAAAGTAGCACACATCCCCCACTCCCCATCATTTTTCTCTCACTATCTTGCTTTATAATCTATATAGCATGTATCGTTCTCCAAAAGCACGATTAGCATGCTTTTGTTTTCTTTATGTACATTGTAAACTGTTTTGTGAGAAATAGTAATAATAATGGTAAAGATTTGGTGAGTGCTTGCTGTATGGTAGGCACTGTGTATAGTAAATTAAGTAATTTAGTAGATCATTTTATTGGGATTATTTCATTCTTTATTTAACTGATTATATATTTATACTTTTGTCTTCCTCTTGTTTTAAAGTATCAGCTTCTTGAGAGCAGGGTCCATGTTTGTTGCATCTGTATCTCCACCTATAGAATATTCTCTGGCATAGGATTTTCCCCCCAGGAAGTGTTTGTTTGGGAAATTCATGGATCTCAGAAGATTGTATCATCTGGGAATAGATCTACATGAAAAGAAAAAACAAAGAGTCTCTTTCTTTCTTTTTCCCAGATATATCTAGGGAGAAAATACCCTTGACTTTTTCTTATCTTTAATCTGAGAAGGAAGCAGGTGTTGGAATCTGATTTAGGTTTGGCTCTGGAGGCTCTGTGTATAGACATAGATCTTGGGATTCATCTGACCATTTGGGGAGAGAGGTTCTTGAGGGGCGCCTTGATGATAACGAGTCGATCTAAAGCCTTAACTTTGGCATTTAATGTGGTTGGAAATACCAGGTCTTCCGACTTTTACGTTCTTTGTGCGCACGCTGGTGATGTGCGTATGTGAACCTTTTATTATTATGGACTCAGCCAGCAGTAACCATGGTGAGTAGACCTATCACACAGCATTTTTCTGAGTCAGTTTAAAATGCTGACAATTAAATATACCGTACTCTTTTAAGCAATCCATCAGTCTCTCTTGTTGTCATGGTGACCGGAGTATATTTAGAAATGTGACAAGTACACTGAGTTCAATTGCACTTTTGCCAAAACATAGTTTTGCAGCTAAAATTGAATTTCCTGATTGAAGATCCAAGTGCTGTTAAGGGGGCATGATCGGTTCTATACGTTATTCTGGAAGTATAACTTACATTATTCTGTTAAATCCATAGTTACCAGTCTTATCAGCGTAGTCAGGTACTGACAGTTAAAGTGGTTGTACTTGAAGTTGATGGAATAAAGTGAAATAAAGGTGACATGATGCTTTTCCTATTGAAAGTGAAATTGGGCCTCACTAATATAATTAGTTTAATGATTAATTTCTTTATATATTTATAAAGATGTAGGTTTGTACATGTCTGTTCTTCAGAATTATATTTCTAATTTAAAAAGAAGCTATAGTGGAGATCCTCCCCCTCTTTCCTGTTTGTATTCTATTCTTAGTATTATGAGGGCATCCTCTTTTCTTTGGGTCTGACCTTGGTTTGATAAGCATTCTTCTTTTCCTCAATCTCAACTCTTGTGGATTCTAGAATGAGGAGACACAATGAACATGACTTTTTGCCCAAACAAAGGAAAAATGAAACTCTTCTCTTTAATTAAGAACTTAGATTAAATTCTTATTTTCTTGTCATCCTCTGTTTTGTCAACACAGTGCTGAGAATGATGTTGGGTATCAACTCATTTGACCACATAAACTTTAGGAATTTATGTAGTGGCTGTGTCATGATTACAATGCTGATTTCATTCCTGGCCAAAGACTGATTCTTCTGCTCTTGAGGTGAGAATCCTGTACTCCTGGGTACTTTCACTTCTCTATTTTTATCTCACTGAATGAGTCTGCAACTGGGATAGATTACGAGCCCCTAATAACATAGGGTTAGACTATCATTATCTCTTTCATGAACATTGCCAACAGTCTTTTTTGGTAAGAGACATCTTAGTTATAATACCAGTTTGTAAGATTTATGGAGCGTCACTATATGGTGGGCACTGTGTATAGTATGCTCCTTAATGGATCGTTATATTGAATCTACACAGTAATCTTATGAAATAATTCCCATTGTATTCTTATTTTACGTTAAAGAAATGGGTTTGGAAAGCTACTGTATTTTGAGGAAGAGTATAACTTGAGTAGCAGGGGGAGTCTGAATTCTGATTCAGGTGCCCTAGTAACCAGTGCCTGTCCCATGGAAGGCACACAGTGAATCTTTTTTTTTTTTTTTTACCAACCAATTGCCTCTTGTATGGAGATGTTATACAGATGTTTCCGTGTTTTCAGAGGCTCATGGAAGTCGCAGTTATATAAAGATAAACAGGTAGCAGCATCTGAGAGTAGAGGTGATCTACTCTTTATCTTTCCTAATGGTTTAGAACCAAAGATTAGTGCTAGGCAGGGAGGGATCATAAGTCCTATCTAGTTCAGTGGTTTCACCCCTGAACTCCTTTACGCGCTTAAAAATGAGTTTTTATTTGTCTGCATTATGTATAATGATATTTACCATATTCAAGAAAGTGAGAAATGAAACTAGAATTTTAATGAAAATATTTGTAGAAAAATCAATATATTTGTGAAAAAATAGTGAGAAAAGTGATAGCTGGATTCTGCGTTCAATTTGTTGTGAAATATTGTTTTGATTGATGTTTATGAAGAAAATCCAGCCTCTCACAGCTATAATTGAAAAAGAAAGGATAAAAAGTAAGTAATTATGGATTTTCTTCTTTGATACTGTACCAAACTTGACGGTTTTGACGTTACCAAAAATTAATAGTTTCTTATAGGTTACTTTCAATGTGGAATCTGACATTATATTAGTGAACTTTTTATATTATTAAAATTCATTGGTTGAATTTCCACTTTGATTGAGTCTCCTATGATTTTGTAAAATTATGCATTGGTCATTTAGAAAGTATGGATTCACTGAATTATTCAGTTCTTGCAAACACTGATACATTTTATTGTATAATATGACAAGTCAGCTTCATTAATATCACTGCTCATTTCATCAAAAAATATTTGAAATATTAGAAAGATGTTAAGTGCACAGAACTAGATGAAAGGTTTTCAAAATTTTGATTTTTACTTGAAAACATGAATTTTATTATTGGCTGCAAATACCATTAGTTGTTTTCCTTGAAACGATAAGCTCTCTTGCTTTATTTTTGAGAAAATGTCTGGCAAAACCCACATTTAAAGAAACATAGTCTGTCAGTCATTGTTTCAAATACAAATGATGTTCTGGCTGGGCGCGGTGGCTCACGCTTGTAATCCCAGCACTTTGGGAGGCTGAAGTGAACATATCATGAGGTCAGGAGTTCGAGAACAGTCTGGCCAACATAGTGAAACCGTCTCTACTAAAGACACAAAAAATTAGCCAGACGTGGTGGCAGGCACCTGGAATCCCAGCTACTCAGGATGCTGAGGCAGGAGAATTGCTTGAACCCAGGAGAAGGAGGTTGCAGTGAGCTGAGATCACACTGTTGCACTGCAACCTAGGTGACAATGTGAGACTCTGTCTTAAAAAAGTTCCATGAAAAAAGTGGTTAGTTAGCAGCTTTCAACTTAAACAGTGACACAGAGTGCATTTCTTAGAGATAATCATCCTAGGTTGGTCTTCAGCAGGTGTTTCATGGGTACTTCCCAGAGGTCACAGAGAACGTAGAAAAGATGTGTTCTCAAGAATATTAAAAATATGTCTACATTTTGATTATGCTAATATTTTATGTGATGTAGTTTCTTTAGTAAAATCTAGACTGTACTCCAGGACTGAGATTTAATAAAATTGATAATTTTCAATGCATTAAAGAGAGTCTTATGTGAAACTGCCTCATTGTCCCACTTATGTTTGTGTCTTGTGGTGAAACCACTGCCTTGATTCACCTTAAGACTCCAACAGTTTTTTTACCCACTATTATTTTTGTACCATTAGTGTAAATTTAAATGTGGTGAAAATGGCTTATTTATTTATTTTCATTATACTGTACATTCTGGGATACATGTGCAGAATGCGTGGGTTTGTTACATAGGTATACATATGCCATGGTCATTTGCTGCACCCATCAACCCACCATCTACATTAGGTATTTCTCCTAATTCCATCCCTCCCCTAGTTCCTAACCCCTCAACAGGCCCCAGTATGTGATGTTCCCCCACCGTGCCCATATGTTCTCATTGTACAACTCCTACTTATAAGTGAGAACATGAGGTGTTTGGTGTTCTGTTCCTGTGTTAGTTTGCTGAGAATGATGGTTTCCAGCTTCATCCATGTCTCTGCAAAGAACATTAATTCATTCTTTCTTATGGCTGCACAGTATTTATTCCAAGGTGTATATGTGCCACATTTTCTTTATCCAGTCTAAAACTGATGGACATTTGGGTTGGTCCAAAGTCTTTGTTATTGTGAATAGTGCTGCAGTAAACATACACGTGCGTGTGTCTTTATAGTAGAATTATTTATAATCCTTTGGATATATACCCAGTAATGGGATTGCTGGGTCAAATGGTATTTCTGGTTCTAGATCCTTGAGGAATTGCCACACTGTCTTCCACAATGGTTGAACTAATTTATATTCCCACCAACAGTGTAAAAGTATTCCTATTTCTCCACATTCTTTATAGCATCTGTTGTTTCCTGACTTTTTAATGATTGCCATTCCAACTTGTGTGAGATGCTGTCTCATTGTGATTTTGATTTGCATTTTTCTAATGACCAGTGATGATGAGCTTTTTTCCATATGTTTGATGGCCGCATAAATGCCTTCTTTTGAGAAGTGTCTGTTCATGTCCCTCACCCACTTTAATATAGGTTTTTTTCTTGTAAATTTGCTTAAGTTCCTTGTAGATTCTGAATAGATTGCAAAAATTTTCTTTCGTTCTGTAGGTTGCCTGTTCACTCTGATGATAGTTTCTTTTGCTATGCAGAAACTATTTAGTTTAATCAGATCCCACTTGTCAATTTTGGCTTTTGTTGCCATTGCTTTTCGTATTTTGGTCATGAAGTCTTTGCCCATGCTTGTGTCCTGAATGGTATTTGCCTAGGTTTTCTTCTAGGGTTTTTATGGTTTTAGGTCTTATGTTTAAGTCTTTAATTCATCTTGAGTTAATTTTTGTGTAAGGTATAAGGAAGGGTCCAGTTTCAGTTTTCTGCATATGGCTAGCCAGTTTTACCAATACCATTTATTAAATAGGGGAATTATTTCACCATTGCTTGTTTTTTTTCAGGTTTGTCAAAGATAAGATGGTTGTAGATGTGTGGCGTTACTTTTGAGGCCTCTGTTTTGTTCCATTGGTCTATATATCTGTTTTGGTACCAGTACCATGCTGTTTTTGTTACTGTAGACTTGTAGTATACTTTGAAGTCATGTAGTGTTATGCCTTTAGCTTTGTTCTTCATGCTTAAGATTGTCTTGGCTATACAGGCTCTTTTTTGGTTCCATATGAAATGTAAAGTAGTTTTCTTAATTCTGTGAAGAAAGTCAATGGTAGCTTGATGGGAATAGCATTGAATCTATAAATTACTTTGGACAGTACGGCCATTTTCATGTTATTGATACTTTCCATCCATGAGCATGAACTGTTTTTCCATTTGTGTCCTCTCTTATTTCCTTGAGCAGTGGTTTGTAGTTCTTCTCGAAGAGGTCATTCATATTCCTTGTAAGTTGTATTCCTGGTATTTTATTCTCATTGTAGCAGTTGCAAATGGGAGTTCATTAATGGTTTTGCTCTCCATTAGTCTATAATTGGTGTATAGGAATGCTTGTGATTTTTGCACATTGGTTTAGTTTCTTGAGAAGTTGCTGAAGTTGCTTATCAGCTTAAGGATTTTTTGGGTTGAGACAATATAGTTTTCTAAATATACAAACATGTCATCTGCAGAGATAATTTGACTTCCTTTCTTCCTATTTGAATCCCCTTTATTTCTTTCTCTTGCCTGATTGCCCTGGCCAGAACTTCCAATACTGTGTTGAATAGGAGTGGTGGGAGAGGCTATCCTTGTCTGATGCTGGCTTTCAAAGAGAATGCTTCCAGCTTTTTCCCATTCAGTATGATATTGGCTGTGGGTTTGTCATAAATAGCTCTTATTATTTTGAGATACGTTCCATCAATACCTAATTTATTTAGTGTTTTTGGCCTGGAGGGTGTTGAATTTTATCAAAGGCCTTCTCTGCATCTACTGAGATAATCATTTGGTTTTTGTCATTGGTTCTGTTTATGTGATGGATTACATTTATTGATTGTGTATGTTGGACCAGCCTTACATCTCAGGGATGAAGCCAACTTGATAGTGGTAGATAAGCTTTTGGATGTGCTGCTGGATTTGGTTTGCCAGTATTTTCTTAAGGATTTTCACATTGATGTTCATCAGGGATATTGGCCTGAAATTTTTGTTGTTGTTACTGTGTCTCTCCCAGGTTTTGGTATCAGGATGATGCTGGCCTCATAAAATGAGTTTGGGTGGAGTCCCTCTTTTGTATTGTTTGGAATAGTTTCGGAAGGAATGCTACCAGCTCCTCTTTGTACCTCTGGTAGAATTCAGCTGTGAATCAGTCTGGTCCTGGGCTTTTTTTTTTGTTGGTAGGCTATTACTGCTTTAATTTCAGAACTTACTATTGGTCTATTCAAGGATTCTACTTCTTCCTGATTTAGTCTTGGGAGGGTGTATGTGTACAGGAATTTATCCATTTCTTCTAAATTTTCTATTTTATTAGCATAGAGGTGTTTATAGTATTCTCTGATGGTAGTTTGTATTTCTGTGGGATCAATGGTGATCTCCCCTTTATCATGTTTTATTGTGTCTATTTGATTCTTTTCTCTTTTCTTTCTTTATTAGTCTGGCTAGTGGTCTATTTTGTTAACCTTTTCAAAAAACCAGCTTCTAGATTCATTGATTTTTTTTGAAGGGTTTTTTGTGTCTCTCTCTCCTTCGATTCTGCTCTGATCTTATTTATTTCTTGCCTTTTGCTAGCTTTTGAATTTGTTTGCTCTTGCTTCTCTAGTTCTTTTAATTGTGATGTTAGGGTGTTGATTTTAGATCTTTTCTGCTTTCTCCTGTGAGCATTTAGTGCTATAAATTTCCATCTAAAACTGCTTTAGCTATGTTTCAGGGATTCTGGTATGTTTTGTGTTTGTTTTCATTGATTTCAAAGAACTTATTTATTTCTGCCTTAATTTAATTATTTACCCAGTAGTCATTCAGGAGCAGGTTGTTCAGTTTCCATGTAGTTGTATAGTTTTGAATTCTAATTTGATTGCACTGTGGTCTCAGAGACTGTTTGTTATGAGTTCCATTTTTTTGTATTTGCTGAGGAGTGTTTTACTTCCAATTATGTGGTCAGTTTTAGAATAAGTGCTATATGGGGTTGAGAAGAATGTATATTCTGTTGATTTGGGGTGATGAGTTCTGTAGGTGTCTGTTAGGTATGCTTGGTCCAGCGCTGAGTTCAACTCTTGAGTATCCTTGTTAATTTTCTGCCTTGTTGATCTTTCTAATATTGACAGTGGGGTGTTAAAGTCTCCCACTATTATTGTGTGGGAGTCTAAGTCTCTTTGTAGGTTTCTAAGAACTTGCTTTATGAATCTGGGTGCTCCTGTATTGGGTACATGTGTATTTAAGATAGTTATCTCTTCTTGTTGCATTGATCCATTTACGATTATGTAATGCCTTTGTCTTTTTTGACATTTGTTGGTTTAAAGTCTGTTTTATCAGAGTCTAGGATTGCAACCTTTGCTTTTTTTTTTTTTGCTTTCCATTTGCTTGGTAAATCTTCCTATTTTGAGCCTATGTGTGTCTTTGCGTGTGAGATGGGTCTCCTGAATGCAGCACACCAATGGGTCTTGACTCTTTATCCAATTTGCCAGTCTGTGTCTTCCAACTGGGACATGTAGCCCATTTACATTTAAAGTTAATATTGTTATGTGTGAATTTGATCCTGTGGTTATGATGCTATAAGGTTAATTTGCCCTTTACTTGATGCAGTTTCTTTATAGTGTCAATGGTCTTTACATTTTGGTTTGGAAAATGGCTTAGTTTGATTATGAAAATTGTTTTGAACTTGTGGATTCTTGGAAAGGTCTAAGGGACTCCTACACATGTGTTAATCACACATTAACAACCACTGGTTGAGTCCAGTCCCATCAGATTACAGGAGAGGACAGTGGTGGTGGAAAGATGTGCCTAAGATGGCCGCACAAGTTAGTGGCAGAGCTGAGACAAGAACCTAGTTGTTATTTAATTCTTTTTTTTCTCTTTTTTTGATTTCCTGCTCCAGTTTCAGGAATTTCAAGGTAACTCAAGGAATTTCAAACTTCTTTGCCAAAGATGGTGTTGACAAATTTATATAGTTCATATATCTTTTATCTGAAATGCTTGGGATCAAAAGTGTTTTAGATACCAGATTTTTCCTGATTTTCAAACATTTTCACTAACCTTACTGGTTAACATCCCTAATCAGAAAATGCAAAACACAGAATGGTCCACTGAGCTTTCAGTGTCCTGTCTATGCTTAAAAACTTTTGGATTTAGAAGCATTTTGAATTTCAGATTTTTGGGTTAGGGATGTAAAACCTGTATAATTGTTGAACTTTTTGGGAATAATTCCATTTAAAAAAAATTAACGTTTGGAATATTTTCCTACTCTTTACTCACTGCTACGATCTCTCTGCTTTTCAACAGTAACCACTCCTGCCTCTTTAAACAGAACATGTCTTGTATTTGCCAACACACAGGGGAAGGGAAGTTAAAGGAGCAGTTGACTGTTCATTTTCTGAATATGATAGAAATCCAGCATTGTGGGGAAGAAAGAATCAGTGAGTTTGAGTTGAAGGACCCATGCCATTCTTTACCTAAATTAAACTAGTTAAAAGTCACAGGAAAGAAAATTGTACAAGCAGTTGTCATCCTTTATATCACTATAACTTATCTTACGGGAGAAACTGTACCTTCTGCACTCCAATTATTCTCTGTTAAAGCTCTCCCTTTCCATCCTTCTCTTTCCTCCTCCCTGTCTCCTTCCCTTTCCTACAGGAAAAAGATTGCTCAATAAAACTTGCTCTCAATTTTGCTTTTGGTTATGTTGATATTTTATGTGATTTGCTTCGTCACTAAACAGTAGTCTGTGAGACTGTATTGAAGAATGCTGAAAAAGTCTATAGAAGTGGACTTAGATATTACATGTTATTTTTAATATCTCTCATGTTATAGAGTAGCTTTTTGGGAAGCTGAAGTTTACAGGCAATGCTGTGTGTGAACATATATGAGTAAATCTGATAAACTGTGGAAGGAGGCTTGCAAACTGTCAAATGTAGTGTTCTTTCATTTTGAAATGGATTGGATGTTCTTTTGCAAGAGATCTCATGTTCCCTACTTCTCATCCATTGTTCAGTTGCCTTCCCCCACCTATGAGCTTTTTGAGTCAAACTTTATTAACTTTTTTCCTGATTTTTCTTTCATGTCTTTCTTTCCTACCCCAAAGTATAATTAGACCTCAGGTTGTCCTTGTGAATGAGCTCAATCCTAGGCCTGGCCGGGCATTGTGCCTCATGCTTATAATCCCAGCAACATGGTAAAACCCTGTCTCTGGAAAAAATACAAAAATTAGCTGGACATGGTGGCCCACACCTATAGTCCCAGCTACTCAGGAGGGTGAGGTGGGAAGATTGCTTGAGCCTGAGAGGCAGAGGTTGCAGTGAGCCATGATCGTGCTATTGCATTACAGCGTGGGTGACAGAGCGAGATCCTGTCTCTAAATAAATAAATTAATTAAAATAAAAAGAATCCTAGGCCTTGGTGGCTTACTTTTTTTTCCTCCCACAAAACTGATGTGTTTTGCTCTTACTTTTACTGGAAGACCATTTAGTCTTCCTATTCTTTCTTCCTTAGACTTCTATCTGTGGTTTTTTCTAGCCACTTATATTAGGCTCATAAATTGCCTAGTGGTGGCTGATTGACCTCTTCGAAATGTCTGTTTTCTGTCTCCTTGTCTCAGCTTCTTGAGACAGTTATCTCATGCTTGGTGTATTGTAGGAGCCCCATGGATGTGTTGAATAGATTTCGCTCAGCAGTCCCTTCTTTAGAGAGCATTCTTTACATTTTTACCTATGTATATACCACTGTTGGGCTGCTAAATCTCCAAAACTCAGAATTGCAATGTCCATCTTTTAATGCAGACTTCCTGCCACCACCAGGACGTCACAGGTCTTCTCTGACAGATGGCTGTGTAGCCTCTACTTGAACACTTGCAACTCTTTGTGAGGCAATTTGTTCTGCTGGATAGCTTCATGTTTAATGTTCTTCCTTGTATTACACTAAAATTGGACTGCCCATTATTTTAACCCCTATATTTCCAGCATTACATAATTTGAAAAAGTATAATATTGCTTGCACATGACATGTCCCCAGACACTTAAAGATAAGCTTTAATTCCTCCATCTGCCTCCTCTCCTCATTCATACCTTCTCTTGCTACCTATATCCCATAGAAGGCTTTGGATGCTCATCTTCTTGATGCTTTCCCCATTCCTACAGCACTTTCTAGATTTTGGTCCTGACATCCAATTCTAAGGGACTCCCTCAAGGCCCCATTTTTTTCTCTGATGGTACTTGGAGCGATATAAATAAACTATATGTATGTGGGTCTAAAAGCTGAGATATGAATTTGAGTGCTTATTAGATGTGTGAACTTGATTAGGTTACTTAATCTTTCTAAGTCTTGGTTTCCTAAGATGCAAAATTAATATAATACTAAATTCCAAGAATATTTTTAAAGATTAAAGATATAAAATGCTAGCTTAGTTACTGAAACATATTACTTTTAGCTTGATCAATTATTTTGTCTTTTATCTGTGCAACAATTCCTTCTTTTTTACACACATGCACTTGGTTTTAAAAATCATTTCAAGAATTCTTCCCTCCTTCTTTCCTTCTGTCTTTCCCCTCCCTCTTGAAATTTTATCATGTATATACTCTTATAAAAATTACCCTCACGTTTAGTTTTATTTCCTTTTGAAATTTCATATCTAGAATTTCACATGATTTTCTTGACAAATATGTTTTCTTCTACGTGAATTTTCTCAGCTGCTGCCTACAGTTCTACTCATGTGTTCAGCCTCTTAATCTTCCTGTGAAAAACATGTCTTCATCCTGCCAACAGGATAATGATGACTGGCTTATTGCATGTCACTTAACTCCTCACTAAATGCTTCACTTAATCACTCAATAACTTCAAAATCATTTAGTTGTGCGATACATTTTAAAAAATTAAATGTTCAGTTAATTTCAATTTCTCAAACACTAATCCCATCTTATATGACATGCATTGAACTAGGTGTGTGTTGTAATAGTTGGATAGAACATTTTGTTCATTTGCTCATTGATTCATTCATTGAATGTTCTTTTGAGTATATGCTAAAGACTAGATGCTAGATAGACTTGGGGTTAGGATTCAAGAAGCTGTGTTAGATGAAGGGCCTCTATTCAAGATGCGTGATCAACTAAAAATGATAAAACAATATGGTAATTTTAATGATCCAAATATAAAACTAGGCATTATGGTAGTTTTAAGAAAGGCTGCTTCATCAAACCTTTTTTGCATCAAGAAGCTTCTTATCAGGGAGACACTAAATGTTGAGTAGGGCCTCAGACTCTACTAGAAAGGTAGGACCTGTATTAGCGCTTAGTTATGTGTGGTTATGAAGCCATCTTGTGAGAATCGACCTCTAGGTTCCATGTGTTATCTTTGGTTCCCCACCCTTCACCCCCACCGTCCCACCCCAGTTGCATGCGTGCCATATTTTCCTTCTTCTTTTCAATTTGCAAGCTTCAGAATCAGCAGAATAACATAAAGATAGGTGTGGTGACGTTATAGGCTCACTCTTGGGATGTAATGATTACATTAACTTTTCTGTATTTCCAAGTAAGAATAACAATGTAAGTACATAAAAATAATCTCATGATAGTGGAACATATTGCAAAGTATTTCTCTATCCATCATTTTCTTTACTTCTTGTAGAAAAGCTTAGTGCTTGTGGGTTTCCTTAAATGAGGGTTTTAAGCACTGTGTCGGATCTGATAGTTACCAGCACAGCAATTGGCATTTGAGTAATTATATTTGGAGAATTTGGAAAGTTTTTTCTCTGTTGCAAAGTGATCATACTGTGTTGTCTGATTTTATTTATGTCACAAGACCACGTCTGCCTATAACTACATGTCCAGGAAAGAGTTCCTTTACTACTCTGTACCTTAGTTTTGTCACTTGTCAAATGAGAATATAGCTATTATTACTAATAACAGTATCAATTTTGCCTCACTGAGTTGCAGTGAAAAATAAAATTATCTGTGTGAAAGCACAATATATACAGATGGTAACAATTAAACATATTAAACAAAGCTTTTGAGTGACCAGATTGTCAGCTACTTCTGTTAAAGTGAGTTCTGGTTAGTTAGTTCTTACCTATTTCCCCAAACTTTCTGAGATAGCTTCATGTTTTTTTTCCTCTTTACCCCAAAGTGCCTGCTTGCAAGCACTATATGCTCAATGAGCACTTGTTGATTAAATTTTTAAAAAGTACTTACCTCTTTTTGCTTTTATTATTATTTTTAATTAACACATAATTGTACATATTTACGGGGTACAGAGTGATATGTTGATACATGTTATAGTGTGTAATGATCAAATGAAGGTAATTAGCATGTTCATTGCTTCAAATATTTATTATTTCTTTTTTTTAAATTTATTTAATTTACTTTAGGTGCATACTATATCTGGCATTTCTCCCCATGTTATCCCTCCCCCACCTTCTCCTCCCTCCCCCACCCACCATTGTCTCTCCCCTACTCCCCCCCCAACTGTCCCTGTGTGTGATGCTCCTCTCCTGAGTCCACGTGTTCTCATTGTTCAACACCCACCTATGAGTGAGAACATACGGTGCTTGGCTTTCTGTTCTTGGGTCAGTTTGCTGAGAATGATGGTTTCCAGATTCATCCAAGTCCCTACAAAGGACGGGAATTCATCATTTTTTATGGTTGTGTAGTATTCCATGGTGTATATGTACCACATTTTCTTTGTCCAGTCTATCACTGATGGGCATTTGGGTTGGTTCCAGGTCTTTGCTATTGTACACAGGGCTGCAATGTGTTGAGAACATTCTAAATCCACTCTTCTAGCTACTTGAAAATATATAATAAAGCATTGGTAATTATAGTCATTCTATAGTGCTGTAGAATACTAGAACTGACTCCTCCTTTGTACTTTTGTATCCACTAACCGACCTTTGGCTCTCCTCCCCCTCCTGCTACTTTTCTCCACTTCTGGTGATCACTATTTTACTCTGTATGTGATCAGTTTTGCTTTAGCTTCCAAATATGAGAAAGGTCATATGATACATAACTTCCTGTTCCTGGCTTATTTCACTTAACATAATGTCCTCCAAGCTTATTCGTGTTACTGTGAATGACAAGATTTCATTATTTTTTCATGGCTGAATAGTATTACATTGTAAATATTTACCATATTTTCTTTACCTATTTATCTGTTGGTTTTTTATCTTGGCTGATTCTTTATCTTGGCTGTTGTAGATAGTGCTGCAATAAACATGGGAATGCAGCTATCTTTTTGAAAAATTGATTTTTTTTTTGATATATGCCCAGTCGTAGGATGCTGGATCGTATGATATTTCTGATTTTAATGTTTTGAGGAACCTCTATACTATTTATATAATGCTATACCAACTTATTTTCCCACAAACAGTGTATAAGTTCCCCTTTCTTTGCATCTTTGTCAGTGTTTTTAATTTTTTTTCCTGTCTATGATAATAGCTATTCTTACTTGGGTTACATGATATCTCATGGTGGCTCCATGTCCTGTATATGGATATCCAGTTGTCCCAACACCACTTATTAAAAAGATTGTTCTTGGTACTTTTGTTAAAAATGAGTTGACTGTAAATATGCAGATTTTTTTTGGGTTCTCTATTCTGTTCCATTGGTGTATGTGCCTGTTCAAGAACTATCTTGAATAAAAGCGGTAAAAGTGAGCCTCTTTGTCTTGTTCCAGAGCTTAGAAACATTTCAGTTTTATCCTTTCAGTATGTTGAATGTAAATTGTGTATTATGTTGAGGTATGTTTCTTTTATACTTGACTTGAGGTATTTTATCATGAAGGAATGTTGAACTTTATGAAATGCTTCTTCTGCATCTAATGAGATGATCATAGTTTTTGTACTTTGTTTTGTTGAGGTAATGTATCATGTTTATTGATTTGCCTCTGTTAAACTATCCTTGTATCTCTAGGATAAATCCCACTTGATCATAGTAAATGCTCCTTTAAGTGTTTTATGGATTCAGTTTGCCAGTATTTTGTTGAGGATTTTTGCATCTATGTTCATCAGAGATGTTGACCTGTAATTTTCTTTCTACCTGTTTGTCCTTGTCTGGTTCTGGTATCAGGGTAAGAATTCATTCATGAAATTTTTTATCTTTGAGATAATAGATTTTTATTATGTCTATCTTTGTTGAAGATAGAAATAATAATTTGATAATTTGTATTTCTATCTGTTGATTTCTTTCTTCATGTTGTGAATTATTTTCCTGATTTAGTGAAATTATCTCTCTATACTTTCTTGTATCTCATTGTGTTTCCTTAAGATCATTATTTTGAATTCCCTTTCCTGACATTTTATTGATTTCTTTTTTACTGGAGTCTGATACTAGATAGCTACGTTCCTTTGGTGGCATCATATTTTATTGCTTTTTCATGTTTCTTGTGTCCGTGAGTTGATGTCTGTGCATCCAGTGGAATAATTACCTCTTCTATGCAAACTTTCTAGGGCAGTTTTCATAAAAAAAGGCTTTCACTTGCAGTTAGGGTTAGTGTTACAGTTGAAAGGGGTGTGATGACTTTGTTTCTGAATAGATGCAGTGGTATGGTCTCCATGGAGCTTCTAAAGCTATGTTCAATGTCCGCAGTAACTGTGGGCACCTCAGTATCTTAAGCTGTAGAAATTTGTGGCAGTGCTGGTGGTGGCATAGGTTGTTAATGTCCTCAGTGTCAAGGGCTTTTGCATCCTCCTATTATTATTTTTTTCATAATGGGGAGACTTAGGCAAGGGGATTGTTCTTTGTGTCAGATATGACATTATCTACAAGCAAGTACAGTGTTGTTCAGTTCTAGGTGCAGGTGACCACAGTCTTATGCCCAGGGTCTTCCAACCTATTGTGACACTTGGGTCTTAGGCTACAGATTCACTCTCTGTGCTAGGGTTGACTGTAGGCTTCCCACAGAGCCAGGATTTGTGATTCTGAGGCACTACTCTACAAGCTCAGTCCCAGCTCTGAGTGGCTTAACTTCAGGAAAGAAGGAGTGCAGGGAAGTTTGGACCCAGATAGCAGGTATGCCCCTGATTGGCAACATGAGCCAATAGGACTCAGTGGCAATTTGGATCCCAGGGGATGAGGCACCATGTAGTAGTGATTCTTGACCCTTAAATATTGGGCCTCGAGCAGTGTCTTAGACTCTGAAAGACCACATGCAGCAGCAGTACCCCAGCATGGCAAAGCACAGCTGTTACTTGTGTCTTGAGTGGGGGGCAGGACACAGCACAGTGATGGCTGTACTCCACAGGGAGAGGGGTATCTTAGCAGCTCTGACTCTAAGCAGGTGGGCCAGCTCCAGGGAAACAGCATATTAGAGTTGTTTGCCCTGTAGGGTAGAGTGTCTCAGATCAGCCGAGCCACTGCTCTGTTTTCCTAGGATGTGGGTTATCACATCAGCTCAGCCTTGGGATGTACAGCTGCTCAGTTGAGCGATGGCACCAATTCACCAGGGGGCAATGTGCCACTTCAGTTCAGGCCTGGGGGACATGACTTTCTAGGCAGCTCAGCTACCATTTCCCTGAGATGAAGGGTGCTATTTTGGTTAAGTAATGGGGTGCATGACTGCTCTGAGTGGCCAATGTACTGCTTTCCCAGGAGGCAGGGTGCTGCTTCAGCACCAGCCTGAAAGGGAGGGAGAAAGGTAGATGAGCTGACTCTACCTTCACATGGCCCCATGGGGGAAGAGGAACAGTTGTTGGCAGCTCGGCTTGGTGATGCTGGGCCACTGGGTATGGGTGGTTCAATGGTGGCTTAACCTCAGTGATGAAGGGGTATCATAGCTACGCACTCCCAGAGCAAGACCCACGGCAGCCAGAGTTCCAATTTCAGGATGGCATAGTGCAGTAGCTGCAGAGGCCACAGAGGGCAGGGCACATTGTTTGTTCTTTTCTTAAGGGAGCACGACTATGTGGACTTCAGCCAGGCCCCTCAGCTGGGACTTAGCTTCTATAAGGACTACACGAGACCCCATGGGTGAGGTCTGTAGCTGTTCAAGGTGTTGATGGGGCTTGCTGGGATCCTCTTGCTTACCTTCCTACCCTAGAGAGAAGTTCCTCCCCTGTTCCCAGCTGATCCCAGTTGCGTGATGGGTGGTGAAGACCAGGTGTTTTGTTTCTGTTCTCTATGTGGTCATTCCAAGTTTCTTGCTATCCAGGGTTTCTGCAACTCCTCTGATGCAGTCTGGTACTCTGCCTCAGTTACTATTTTTTCTTCTTTTGTTTTTAATGTTTTTGTTTTTTTCTATATAGCGATAGGGTTTCCCTATGTTGCCCAGGCTGTTCTTGAGCTCCAGAGCTCAAATGATCCACCCACCTTGGCCTCTCAGAGTGCTGGGATTGCAGGCATGAGCCATTGCACCTAGCTCAGTTATTTTTGTTAAAGTGTAGTTGTTAATTGTTGTTGTGGCTGTCTTCGTGAAGGGGGCGAGAGCTAGGGTCTTCTGGTTGGCCTGCTGCTGATGTCACTCTTAAAGTACTTATCTTTAGAAGTCCAGTGCTAGAGATTTGTAAGGTACTTACATTTCTGCTTAGAATTCCTAAAGTCTCTCATTTTATTTCTAGATTATAAATTCCATTGATAGAGCCCTTATAAATATAACATTAAGAAGTTGAGCATTACCTTTAGGCCAAAGCAATTTACTTTTAAAAAATCTGATTAATTTCAACAGAATCAACTAGATGTCAGAAGATTTCAGTGCTGCTGATAGATGCTGACAGGTAAGGAAATTAAAATCAGAGAGGGAAGCAATTAAATCCTGGCAAACATTACTTTAATGAGACAACCAAATCATAAGCTATGGAGTATCTTGTATTCTTGATAAGTATCTTAGGGTGGCAGGTGAGAGTGCACTTAAAATTGTATGTGGTATTTGATGAGGGAATGGAGTACAGTCCATATTTGTCATCTAATTCCTTTGGCCTGATCTAAAATTTCAGTCACTTCTGGGGACAGACTTCCATGTTTAAAACATTGTTTTATGTTAACAAACGTTAGTATAAATAATCCTCTTACTACTACCTCTGTTGCCACATGAAACTTATAAAAATGACCAGATAATTCTCGGCCTTTTCACAGTGGTTTGGGATAACCGTAGTCAAGACCTGTGAAAAGAGAAACACAAAAATGTGTATTTTATGCAACTTCGAATCAAAAGATTTGGTAATTACAGCACTAAAACTAGAGTCCAGTTCCTCAGTGCACATTTCACTGTTTTCTTCAATGTGATGCTCCCTATCAGAATGAATATATGGGGCAAGAGGACTAAAGAGGTGCCAGTTTATTGACCTAGTGGGAGTTTCTGTAAGATACTGTCGTATTGCTTATTTGTGCTATTGCACTTACAAAATATTACTTTGAGTTAGCTTTATACTTGTTTAATACCACTTGCAATTTTTATTCATCATATTAAGATAATCATCTTGGGGATGCCTACTTTTTGTTGTGGGATGTGGTGGTAAATTCAAAGAATGCCAGGGTTTGTGAAACACCTCTAGCAACTGATCTCTGCACTTTTCATTTCCCCTGTTCTTCCATTTTCTTCTGCTTTTTCCTTGCTCCCTGTCATTTTTCTTGCTTCTCTCTCTTCTTTATTATGTTACCTTCGTTTATTCCATCCTGTTTTCCTATAGTTCCTTCTGAAATATTGCTTCTGAGGGTGAGCATATTTTTGAGGAGAGAGGATGAATGGTTTGACAAATGATGCAGGCATGTCATCAGCAGTTAGTTGTAAAATACACCAAGAGGTGGCCAAGGATAACTGACTTCATTACCAAAAGGCTAGAATGGGATTTTTCAGTTGTCCCAGATGTCTGTATGAAATTATGGAAAACTCCATTGCATTATGAAATACTCAGGAGCTACTGAGGACACATGCCATTCAATCCATGTGAAGAGGGCTGGTGAACTTCTTAGCTAGAAAGGCTTCAGCTTTCCTTTTGCTTAAAATGAGACTTACTGGTGAAGGATTTGTAGTAGTCTCCTCTCATGCTGCTATAAAGAACTGCCTGAGACCACATAATTTATAAAGAAAGAGGTTTAATTGAATCACAGTTCCACATTGCTGCGGAGGCCCCAGGAGACTTATAATCATGGCAAAAGGCAAAGGAGAAGCAAGCACCTTCTTCACAGAGTGGCAGGACAGAGTGAGTGCCAGCAGGGGAAATACCAGACACTTATAAAACCATCAGATCTCGTGAGACTCACTCACTAACATGAGAACAGCACGGGAGAAACTCCCCCCCATGATCGGATTACTTCCCTCTGGTATCGCCCTTGACTCATGGGGGTTATAGTGATTACAATTCAAGATGAGATTTTTGCTGGGGGACACAGCCAAACTGTAACAGACTCGTCCCAAAAACTCACTGGTACAGACTTGCTAGTATGGCTGTGCTTCAACACTTTGCCCAGGGATGTTGCATCTTGAAACTTTCCTGGTGAGATCTGAGAAAGTGTTCATGGTAACACTGCATTGAACACTCCTTTTGCCCTAGCTTAGTAATGTGTCACCTTCTGGTTAGACCACAGATGTGAAGTCTACTCTTTCTCCTTTCACTTGTTAGTAAAGCAGAATTTAGAACTAAGTGTGCTTTAGTGCTTTGACAATCGAATTTTCTGTGTTGTGCACTCAGTTTCCCTTTCCTGAGGTTATTTAGTGATCCTCTTCAAACAGCACACTCCCATTTGGGAGGCTACCTCATGCAGTAGAAGCGTGCTTACTGATTTTGGTATCAAGATACAGTGTTACATTTTTATCTGCTTCATGTTAACCATGTGAATGTTGAAGTTTGGTTCCTGTGTTTGTGAAATTTGGGTAATAAGATCTCATTGGAGTTATGAAGGGAATGGTTTGAGACATAATGGTCATGTGATTTTTCAAACTATGAAAGCATGATGTTAAAAGATGATTAATGTTTTCATTTGGTGGCAGATGGCAAGTTTCTTGCAGGGCATCTGATCAACCATACTTTTTTTTTTTTTTTAAACCTTTATTTTAAGTTCAGGGGTACAGTTGCAGGATCCATGTTCTTTTCTTAACCTGATTTGAACCCTTTATGAAAATAGGACATTTTATCAAAACTTCCTATAAGTCTTATATTTCTCAATAAATCTATTCCTTCTACTAAAACAAATTTGCTTTGTTTTTGGAGTCTGGTTGGAAACTCCAACTCTCTGAACCTCAGGCATGATTATAGGTACAAAGTTGAAAATGATGTGTGATTCATCAGCAGGTCTTTCAATGAAAGCAGTATCTGTTTTGCTTTTTAGGGGTCAAGGGAACATTTGATTTTAAAATCTTGATCCCTTTTCTTTTGAGATAAAGGTTTTTTGGGCTGTCTCTTGTTAGGTGGGGTCATACGAGAGTGGCATAGATAAATACTGTGGTGTTTTAAAATTAGGAAACATAAGTCAAATATATTCCAGCCAGAGATATTCTCTTGCCTCACGTGCTTATAATGTTATATTTTGATCATATAAATATGGATTTATGGGAAGAAATGTTATCACTGTTATCTATAACCATATATATGGAATAATGGAAGGAAATCTTATTTAAAAAGTTTAGCTAAGGGCAGCTTTGGCTATGGAGTATATATCATAATCTTCATTTACATATAAAGAAATTGACTCTCATGGAGTTTAACTTGCCTAAGGCCATTGGTAGAAGGAAATCTGACTGGTTTTAAATGCTGTGTTCTTTTCCCATTTCCTCATTTCAATCAAATAGCTGGTTTTACTTTATTTCTTCTCTCCACCAAGACTTGTGAATTAAGACAATGAGTTATTGTTTATCCTCGTCTTTTCCCAGCTCAATAACCTAGGAAAAACTGAAGTAGAAAGGAAGGATTACTGGACCAGCAGGCAGAGCCTTTGGCTCCAAGTTCATGCCCTGCCAGATACTAAACTGTATAGTCTTGGGCAAATTACTTACCTTTTCTGAACTTCAGTTTCTACATCTGTAGATGTGGACAATAATATTCATTTTATATGGTATTTCTGAAGTTAATCATGAGGATGGTGTTAGCTCCTTTCTCATCCTTTCTGTCCCTCTTTGAGCTTCTGTTCCTTCACCTATGAAGTGAATAGAATCATCCCTTGCTGCTTCTTCACTGGGTTCCTTTGGGGTGAAATGAATGTGAAAATGTTTTGTAAAACAAGAAAACACTATGTAGATATAAGAGGTTATGACTATTAATGAATAAAGATAGGCTTATTGTCTGGAAGTAATTTTCACTTATTTCATTTGCAGATACTAGCGTTGCAGTTGGCTGAACCTTGTGTCCACTGTGCTTTCCAGGAGCCAGCTATCTGAGGTAAGAGAGGAGCAGTGTCTTCATGTTTATGAAACGCTAATAGGCATCTGAGCTGGTAATGCTGATTTTACTTCCAATAGAAGAAATGCAAAAAGGTACTTTATGAGGAACAGAACTGAAAAATGGCCAAGACAGTGAGCTGAACACTCTTTACATTTTTGTCTTTTTGATTTAATTTTTCCCTTTTAATTTATAGCCCTTAAGGTTTAATACCAAAACCCAAAATCTGGGCCACACGGAATATTCAGATTTAATGTGTGTTTGAAGTGTCCATAAAATGCAATAGAGTAGAATGTTCTTACCCATTATTTTATTGTATCCTCAACTAGTATGTGGCAGGAGTGCTCTTTTCCTGGTTTCCTAGCCCTTGATTGAGTGCGTTTTTCACTATACTATGCTGCCAGTGTTACCTGGCTCTGAAGGGGCCAAGTATTTCTAGTTGGGCCAGTCACTGTCTCTTAGTCACTGCCAAACAAAATCATCTCAAAAAGATAGACTCCAAGGCCGCAACAAAAAATCCTAAGAACACAGAAAGTTTAGTTAGTCTTTTGAAACCCTGGATCCATTGTACCTGAATGCCACTTTACTGGGGGGACCAGTGGGAAGGGCATCAGTCTTTGGTAGAAGACTACATTCGTCTTGAGTTTGCCATGAAAATGGAGGCCAATGAAAAAAACAATTTTTAAAGGAACCATCATAGTTGTAAAATTTGCCAGATACAGTTTTTCTCCTGTAGTTAACCTGCTGTTATCTGTACCTCCTAACGAGCTCTACTGTGTTTTATGTAATGTTTCAGAAGTCAGCCAAAAAGAGGTGAAGTAGTCAATATATAGAATAGTAACTCTGTAGAAGATTTAACATCATTATTTAAAGTACTATACACATGTTTTCTGCTGAATATTTTGTTAATTCCTTTGGCATATTATATCCATGATCTTGAACTGCAGCCATGACTTTAGTCACACAGACTTTTGAGAAAAATAAAGTTGGTTGGTATTGCCCTGTATTTGTAGGACTTAGAAAATTTAGAATTGAGAGGAAATTAAGGTGTTAGGTTTACATGATTTTTGAAGCTAATATCATATATATAAAATAAGAACACATGTGCAAACAAGGTAGGCTATGTATGGAATATGAAATTTCTGTAATTAAGTCAGACATAGCAGCCACTTAAGTTATTTAGATTTTCTTCTCATTCTTACAAAAAAGAGAACATTGTTTTTATTTTTTTAATTAATTAATTAATTAATTATTTTTTTCAGGTGGAGTATAAGCTAGTTTACTCAGCAAGTTTTCTTTTCATTTCTTTTTAATGTATTAATTTTTAATTTTACTCTAAGTTCTGTGATACATGTGCAGAATGTGCAGGTTTGTTACATAGGTGTACGTGGGCCTTGGTGGTTTGCTGCACCCATCAACCCATCATGTAGGTTTTAAGCCCTGCATGCATTGGGTATTTGTCCTAACACTCTTCCTCCCCTTGTCCCCAATTCCCTGACCAGCCCCTATGTGTGATGTTCCCCTCTCTGTGTTAATGTGTTCTCATTGTTCAACTCCCACTTATGAGTGAGAGTTGTTTGGAAGCCATCATTCTCAGCAAACTAACACAGGAACAGAGAACATTGTTTTTAAAATACGTAATAGCAAAAAATGTAAGAATGGCTCTTGTCCATCTTTTATTTCTTTTCTAGTCCACAAAATAACCCTGTAAAAATTTCTTTCTAATGTTTTATTTTTATGGATAAATATATCAGGAAAGAATGTAATGTAGATACCTACTATCATAGTTTTTGACGGCTCTGTGAGTGAGAGATCTAACTTGTTCATTTAGAAACTGCACTTATCACACTAACCTTCCCTCTGATGCTAATTGTTAAATATTAATCGAATAAGCTTTGAAAAGTAGTTAACGCTGTCCCCACTGAAACCCATCTTGAAACTATAAAGAGGAGTTTTAAGCAAGCCCTGAAAGGTTAAAAAAAAAAAAAAAGATTACTCTCAAGAAAGATGAATTTTCTTTTTTTTCTCTTTTTCTTATATTTCAGAGGTGGGGGTGGTGGAGAGGGAATGATAGAAACCTCTAAAGTAACCTTTGGGAGGTGGAGAAATAACTATTCTGAGGGCATGCTGTAGAAATTTAAAATAATCTTGTGGCAATAGTTGGTATCAGTGGCAGTAATGAAGAAAGAATAACAGTTTCAATAAATAATTAGACTTGACAGTAAATGTGTCAACAGGTGCCCACTTAATGAGTGTAATCATTGTTTTTCTCTGCTCTCAACGTTGATCCACTGACTGCGGTGTGTTCTCTGTCCCATTTCCAAACCAAATCTATTTAAAGCTGCACTCCATGGAATCTGAAACAGTATACCCGGTTTACTATTTAGAGCTGATACCTAATGTTCTTTAATAGGCAAAATCTGTACTTGAAGGAGAACAGGCTTCTGGCCTCTTGTAGACGGTTGATTATTCCTGTTTTCCACAGGGTGATTCATTAGCAAGGATGAATAATGCCCAATTAAATCTCATGGGCTTGTCTATATTGCCAGAGTACATTGTTTATTATAATTTGATGGAAACAGTCCTAGTCTGCCTTAAATAAAATTAATCAGTTACTGTTTTTTGAAGTGGAGGTAGAGGCAGTAGTTATAAGTGAAATTATTTCTGTAGTAACCTGGATAAAATCACATTGTTTTTGGGAGCGAAGCAATATGTTGTATGTTATGTGCACCAGAAGCCCTGAGGATCCTATTCTAATACCAGCTGCAATGTCAACTGGCTGTGTCACCTGGGCAAGTCACCTTTCCTCTATGAGGTCCATTTCAGCATCTAACGACAAAGTTGCACCAGTTGATTACGGCATTACTTCTGGTTAAATGTTCTCTTATATATGGTTTTACTATCTAGCCAGTTCCTTTTCTCTCCTGGTACCATGTTTCCAAAATCACAGGACAGTCCTGTGACTCTACTACACAGCCAGTGTGGGAAAATAGTTATTCTTCTGCTTAGCTTTTGCTTCTTTTACATACCAGAGCTACAGTTAATGACTTGCATTATGTATACTGTAAGAATGGGCATTTATACACTGGTAGTCCCTTACGCCAGCAACTTGCAGTTCCTCGTTAGGGAAGAAAAGCCATCTTTCCCCCCAAGTTCCTTTACTCTGTGACATTGTTGCCTGATCTGGGTCTTATTAGAGTATCTGGTAAACATCCCCCTATTGAGACTGTTAGGAGGAGGTGGATGCTTCTTTCATTATTTGATTTTTCCAGAGCAAATCATTGGATTTGTAAAGGGGAGACCAGAATGTCAAAGCCAGAGGGGACTTTATGATGTAATCTAACCAAATTCTTTCGTTTCAGAGATGGAAATTCTGGTGACTGGGAGGGAATCTGATTTGTCCAAAATGTTGTTGACTGATCTTGGACTAGAATTCTTCTGACTCCCTAGTTGTATCTTTCTTTAAGTAGAGAAATCTTCTATAAACTGTCCTTTCTCTTCCAGAGTTTTTAAAAGGCCATTATCTTCTAGGGAAAACCAATTTCATTTTTAGCATAGGGATGTGAGATGTCCTTAAAACTTAGATGGACTCCAGGTATCTTTATTAATTTCATGAAGATGTGGCACAGAGGGTTTTGGCTAGCTTCTGCTCTCCATGTTTATTAAAAGACTGTGGGTTCCCTTGCAGTTCTTCCTGTAAGAGCTTATTGACGCTGACATCATCACTCTCCTCCAACCGCCTCCTGCCCTTTTCTGAACCAATGAATTTTAGGAATCTGAGAGTGAGCTCCTAGCTGGCTGTTTACTGCACATTAAAAAAGAGAAGACAGATGAGGGATTTAATAAGCAAGAGGGCAGAAGAATCACAGCCAACACAATGAAGTCTAGTTCAAGGCCTGCAGTTCCCAGTTGCTGCGCTATACAGCATTAATAGCAGCGTCTCTCATTCTTTCAGACCCTTCTCTCTTATTTCAGGCCATTCTGCCTTATTCTTGTGAGAGTGGGCTGGGACTGGGAAAACAGCTAGTATAATCATTGCCAAAATGAAACTCATATGTACACGGGGACTTCCAGGTCTGGAGAAGTGTAAAGTAATTGTTATCCATCTGATACAAGATTACTTAGAGACCATTGGACCTAAGCACTTACCTTGATCCTCATAGTACAGAGGTCCAAAGAGTAGAAATCAGTTTGCTGAGTCTGAGGTTGGAATCCTGACTCTAATTAATTTGCTATGAGCTTAGTTAATTCCTTTTTTCTGAGCCGCACTTTCTCCATCTGTGAGATGGGAGGAGGAGGATGGCATAGATGATGTCACATGAACTACAACTCTGATTTTCATGAGTTTCAGATTTGCCTAAGGATCCACAGGGAATTTGCAGCCAATCCAGGTCTTGAATTCAGTGCCCGTTTTTCTGATTTGAGATGGTCATCATTATAAGTTCTACTACTCATACTTTTAAACAGTACGTTTGCAGCTTTCAGCCTTGTTTTATTAAATTTACTTTTTCTTTTTTATTGGACATCCCTTTCTGTCCAGGGACCTACCTAAAGTAGTAGTTCTTTATTTTTGAGACTGAGTCTTGCTCTGTCACCCAGTCTGGAGTGCAGTGGCGCAATCTCGGTTCACTGCAGCCTGTGCCTCCCGAGTTCAAGCAATTCTCCTGTCTCAGCCTCCCAAGTAGCTGGGACTACAAGTGTACAACACCATGCCTGGCTAGTTGTTGCATTTTTTTTTTTTTTTTTTAGTAGAGACGGGTTTTCAACAAATTATTCAGGCTGGTCTTGAACTCCTGACCTTAGGAGTCCACCTGCCTTGGCCTCCCAGAGTGCTGGGATTACAGGTGTGAGCCATCATGCCTGGCCGAAAGTAGTAGTTCTTAGTGTATGTGTGTGTATATTTGTGTGCGCATGTGCATACACATGAGCCTGTGTTTGGGGCAGACGTGAGGATTATGGAATTTACAGAAACTCAGATGAATTTTTGAAATAGTTGGAAAATGCGGAACTTCAGAAAATGGTATCGACAAGTTTAGGAGGTTTGTAGATGCTCTGAAGGCCATCCATGAGTTAAGCAAAAGTTTTTTTTCTATGTGGGAAGTATGAGATGACATTTGAGTGACATACATTTCCTTTTGCTGTTGGATTTTCCCCATAGATCCCCTTTTGTTGTATTTTCAGTGCTAGGCTCATTTTGTAGCATGACTCTTGGCGTGTATGTGTCTCAAACTATTAAGTAATATTTTAATATTGAAACTTAGTCTACTTCATTCATTCATTCATTCATGCACTCAAATGCAGTTTTAATCCAGAATATGCTAAATGCTAGACATCTCAATACATTATTGTATATAATCATATGAAATAGAAAGTTGTTTTTCCCATTTGTATGTGCTCAGAGAGTTTGAATAATTTTGCCCAAAGTTTTACAGATAATAAATACAAAGTCTTGATTTAAATCCATATTTACTCCAAAATATGTGAATGCCTCCAGAGATAACATTGAAAACAAATAGGAGCAATGATACAAGTTCATAAATCATGGAAATTTCTGGTAGAAAATGGTAGATGGGCCCTAGAGGAATACAGAGAATGTGTACTCTGGGAGTTCAGGGAGGGACAAGATCACACATTATGAATCACTTTATATAATAATCCGTTAACTACATGTTTTTCTGACTCCTTAAGGTAGAATTAAAAAATGTTAGACAATCATATGAAACACATTGTACATATCTCAGTGTTTTTCTTGTTCTTCAAACTTCTGTCAGGTTAGTGCTCTCAATATCTTTATTTGGCAAGTGAGATTAGGAGACAAAGAGTAGTTAGGGTCATAGTGCCCTGATCGTACTGAGTTTTCAACTGCGTTGGAATTCCAGTGCTTTGGGGCATCTGTTTTGTTTTTTTCCTCCCCTGTTATATTCAGCATGAGACTTTTAACAGAGATAACTTCTGACCATGCACAGATCAGCACAAATGCAGATGTGAGCAGCTAGAATTTGGATCCTGCCAAGCTGTAATGACTGCCACATGTGTGAAGCTAAAACTTAGTGCTTGATGACCCACTGTGAGTGTGTGGGGGCCAGAAGAGTGAAAGCCAGGGTCAGAGATGGAAGAGGCCTCGGAGTTTGTCAGCGGCAATACCTTCACCTTGCAGATGCAGAAATTGGGTGTCTAGAAGGCGCAAGACTTACTAAAATTTACGCAACAGGTTCATTGCTCCCTGAGAACTATGGCAAAACAAGAACTAGGCTTTCTACCAGCAATCTACAGTAGATCTACTTGTATTTTCCACCTTTCCTTTGGCATTTACACATACTAATAGTCTTGACAGGTAGATAAACCTGTATTTGAAGGTCTGCATGATTAGTTGTGTGGCCTTGGATAAGGTACATGATTTACTTGGGTCTCTCAGGTTTATTATCTAAAAATAGAAACCATACCATTTTTATTTCTTTTTTTTGACTTGGAATCTCACTCTTGTTGCCCAGGCTGGAGTGCAATGGCATGACCTTAGTTCACTGCAATCTCTGCCTCCCGGATTCAGGTGATTCTCCTGCTTCAGCTTCTGTAGTATTTGGGAATACAGGCGCCTGACACCACACCTGGCTAATTTTTTTTTTTTTTTGTGTGTGTGTGTGTGTGTAGTTTTAGTAGAAAGGAGGTTTACCATGTTGGCGAGGCTGGTCTCGAACTCCTGACCTTAGGTGATCCACCTGCCTCGGCCTCCTGAAGTGCTGGTATTACAGGTGTGAGCCACTGTGCCTGGCCGAAACCATACCCTTTTAACAGGAATATTGTGAGGGTAAATGAAATACCAGTGTACTGTTCAATATACACAAATATTATCTCTCATCTGATTAATAATCCTTATCACAGCCCAATGAGACAGGCACAAATGTTCTGCTTTTAAAGATTCTATTTCCTAACTTCATCTTGACACTTGTAGGGCCCTTGCTTCTCAAAGTTTGGTCTGAGGACCAGAAGCAACAGCATTACGTGGGAGCTTGTTAGAAATGCAAATCTCGGATCATACTGTAGACCTGAATCAGAGTCTCTATTTTAACAAGGTCCCCAGGTAGTTCATGTGCTCATTAGTGTTTGAGAAACATTCATTTAGGCCCTTGACCTATTTCAATGCTATTGCCATGGCATGCTGACAATGACTGGCACGCTGCCAACATTCTTGGGGCATGCTGTACTATGCCTTGAGATAGTGGGGGCCAGCTGGGGGAGGATCTCGTGAAGTCAGTCCCTGGGAATAATGGAAGACTGGATTGAAGGAAATCAGCAATCTTTATCTTTTTAACACCCTTCATTTCCTCAGAAGTACTATTCAGAAGGGGTCAAACTGGGATTGGATTCTAAGTCTTTCTGATCCAGAGTCCATGTTCTTTTCATTAAACCATGATGTCTCAGTCAAGAGGAATGCCGGGCTGTGGGTGATAACTCTTCATTCCCTGTAGTGCTTTGTGAATATTTCCACACTGGCTGCTTTACTCTATTACTCAATTCCTAGAGGGGAAGAATTTTTTTTTTTTTTTTTTTTTTTTTTTAATTTTAAAAGCCTGAGTTGAAAGCCAGGATCCTGCAGCTTAATCAGTTATTTTTGTTTTTTAATGAGGGTGACTATTGTGAAATAAGTAATTATTAATTACTCAAAACTAATGAAATATTTTGATTTCCTTGCTAAAAAAGCATCTGGACACTAAAAGAAAGCATATGGGTGCTTTTCGGGAAGCATATTGGTGAATGGACAAATTACAGTGGTGCCAATATGCCTTTGCTGTCTGGCTGGGGCCATCACGATGTGTGCTGGCATCTGAGTCCTTGTGTGTTTAAAGGGATTTTTAAAAATTCCCATTTGATATGTGCCTTGGGTTGCCTCTGGAGTTACATAGTGCTGTCTCATCAGTCTTTCTGCCATGCTTTCACTCAGACATTACTGGTTCTCTGGCTCTTTCTTTCCAGATGCCTCTTATCCTCTGGAGTAGATTGAATGGGCCTGCCCCACTGATGGCAGGCATTGAGACTCTGTCTATACAACCTTTTACCACAGTGGTAAAAGCAGTAGCCTGAAAGGCGGCAGAACTGAGACCTGTTTGCTCCATCAGGGACTGTGTGTGAGGCCCTTGGCCAGCTGTTGAATCGCCGCACTGCAAATTTCTTACTTGTAAAATTGGAATGATAATACTAGTGCTCCTAAGCTCACAAGCATGGCTGTTCATTCAATTTGCAATCCATGCCCTTTGCTCTTCCTCTTCTTTTCTTTATGCCTCTTCTCCTGTACATTCAGCTTGTCTAGTAAAAAGCTTGATGGATTTGGAGGTGGCTGAAACTATTTTGCCTGCTCTGGGGACTGCACACTTCTAGGCTTGTCAGAGGTAACAGGGCATGTTTTAGAAGATTCTTGACTGAATGTCCATGAACTGTGGCTCTCAGACCAACGTGGCTAGAAATCATTTACTCAACACCTACAAGGAAGGTAGCTTGCTAAGAAATTGAAGGAGGGAGCTGGCAGGACTGTGGAGGTGAGTTTCATTCAGGGCCAATCAAGACTTGGTATGATGTGTAAGCTCAGTAATTATACTTTGAAAGAGACAGAATTTGGAAAACTGTCCCTCCTCTCCCCTCCCCTCCCCTCCCCTTCTTTTTTTGACAGAGTTTTGCTCTTGTTGCCCAGGCTGCAGTGCAATGGAGCCATCTCGCTCACTGCAACTTCTGCCTCCTGGGTTCAAGCAATTCTGCCTCTCAGCCTCCCAAGAAGCTGAGATTGCAGGCATGCGCCACCACATCCAGCTAATTTTGTATTTTTAGTAGAGACAGGGTTTCACTATGTTGGTCAGACTGGTCTCGAACTCCTGACCTCAGGTGATCCGCCGGCCTCGGCCTCCCAAAGTGCTGGGATTACAGGCATGAGCCACTGCACCTAGCCAGAAAACTCTTTCTTATTGGTGGTTTCTTATAGAACCAGGGACAAAAATTGGCTTTGAAAGACTATTAATTACACTGTGATAAGATAGTATAAGAATTTGAAGATTTAGTCTCTGGCAGGCAAAAACCAGCTTGCAGCAGGACTCAGAAGCAGGTAAGTATCAGGCATGTCTGAAGAACTGGGCATCAATCACAGACACGTGTAGTTGAGAGAAATCACTTCCTTTTGGTGAATCTTAGACTTTATCTGCAAAATGTGAGCTTTGAACATGATAGTTCACAGGAAGCCTCAAGAACTCCAGCTGAAACTCTCCAAAGTCTCTTATTTCACAGCCAGTTTATCCACTTAGCAAAACCGTGAACAGCAGCCGTGGAGCAGGGCCTGGGACCCAGTGTCCTGTCCTTATTGTATATTCTTCTGACTACCCATAGAGCAAGCATTATGATGAAGATAGGTGGTGTGGACATTATTATTCTAGTCTTTAGTGTATGAAACACAGGACGTTAAAGTAATCTAAGACATAAAACAAATAAGAGATTTAACTATCCTGGATACTGATCACCGTTCTGCCACAGAAGGCCAGCTCTTATAAAATGTGCCCCCCCACCATTTTGTCTGTGTGGGCTTTGCTTTTCTGTGTGAGGAACCAGCACGTGTCTCTTCTCCCACACCAGTCTTCCCTGACCGCTCCTTGGCTCTGGAATTCAGTCTTAGCAATGGACTTTGTTTTATAATTAAACTTCCTTTTGTATTGTCATCTTTTCATGTGTCTACCCCATCTCATCCCTCATACATATTACAAGAGCTTTTAATTTAAGGACTACTTTCTGCTTCTCTGAGTTCCCTGTAGCTCCTGGTACAGAGCCCTAGACGTAGTGCTCTGTAGAGAAGCACATGACTATTTTCTCCGACAGTTTTTTCTCTGCTTATTGCTTGTTTCTGAGATAGATATGAGACATATAGGCTTAAAAAATTTCCAAACTGGAAAGGAAGTTAAAAGCTATCTAGTCCAGCTGCCCCACCTCAGGGAATAAATGACTTACTTAAATATACCTGCATAGTTACTGGCAGGTCTGCAAATCGCGCCCACATCTCACCAAGCATTAGAGAGATGGTTGACACCTTAGTCTCTTCTTAGGACTCAGCAGGCTTTGTCTGGAGTCCTTCTTTCTATGAAGACCGCTAAGAATAAATGTGATACAGGTGCTGCTGCTGCTGTATTAAACAGATGGAAAGAAGTAGATATTCATTGCAAGTTTGTTATGTGACAGGCCTTGTGACAGGTGTTTTCACATAGTTTAGCTTGGTCAGCATCAAAAGCTAGAATTCCCATTCTTCTGTGAGGGAGTCAGATTGTTTCTAAACAGGACATTTAGCAGAAGCCCTTTCCTGTAAGCTCTGAAAGGCACTCTGTAGTGAATAGATGCTTTCCTCCTAGAACATGGGTGTAGGGCTCTGCAGAGTACCATGGATGACTCTTCTAAGGGATATGGATTGTAGAGACTGTGAAAATACACAGAAGCTGTGATCAGAATTGGCGTTGGGGGATCTGTGGTCACCTGAGTGTAACAGAAGACTGAGTCTTTCCACTTTCCTTTCCACACATACATCTGAGTCCTTGGAGAGTTGCAACTTGGGTGCCTCATTCTTGAGAGTCTGTAGCATTGGCTTTTACTTGCACTTATTACATATTACTCCTGCCTCTTCCCTGGCTAGTCTTGACTTCAATGCGTATTATTTTCTCCTCCGTCGTCATTTTTCTCTGTTACTTTTGCTACTCCCCCTGCCTCCTCCTCCTGAATTAACCTTGGGTGGCCTCAGGTCTTGAGGCTCGGTGATGGCAGAGTCTTCTGTAGCGGACTGTGAAAATTCTGGCAGGGAAGACCATACACAAATCTGTTAAATACACAGTAAAAATAGCTTATGATCTATGGGACTCGGTATTAAGCAAGATGATATTAACGAGGTTTGAGTGCTGTTCTGAAATGTGGCAGCTGCACACGCATATTGGCTGCTTCTCCTCCCCACCTTTGGCAGCTTGTGAGCGGTGCTGCCATGACACTCCCCTGGACTCTGTTTAGATCAGCTATTTTCTGAAGGAGTCACTGACCTTCCCCGCAATAGAAACTGTTGATGTGGTCACGTCAGTACCTCTTTGGGAGCTGTGTGACTGGTGAGCCCCCAGTTGCCACTTGGAAATTGTTGGAAATTATATATGCCGCACAGACATTGGATGTTCAGTAGCAAGAAGGGCTTGCAAATATCCCATACTCTTATTTGATGTGTGAGGAGAGTGAGGTGCATTGTGCGGAGATGACTTGCTTAAGGCCACGGAGTGCATAGAGAGAAGGCTAGGGTAGGAGCTCAGGTCTTGTTTCCCTGCTTTGTGATGTTCCGGCTGTGCAGCGCTGAGCCCTGCCTGAGTGCCCTCTTCAGCCCTGAAAGCTGCGGAGGGATGGGCTGAGACTGCCGTGTCTAGGAGTGGGCAGAGAAGGTGAAGAAATAGAGACTATCTCAGTGCAGAGGCAGGCGTGGGAAAGCGAGGGCGAGTAAGATGTCCAGAGTAAATGGCCAAGGTGCCACTCAGCAATGTCCATCCACTGAAACTTTTCTAGGGGAGAACTTTTCTATCAGATTCCACAGATAGGTTCCTTGAGAAGTGAGTGCTTAAAGGTACTCGGGAAAAAAAAATAATGTCATGTTCTTTATTGCTCTGAACCCTTTTCTGACCTCATGTAAGACCTCACCTAAAACTTCCACAAGAGTGATTTATTGTCAGTACTAGGCTTTTTTTTTTTTTTTTGAGTACTTTATAACATCAAGTATTTTTCCAATAGTTTATATGTGAAATGTGGTCTCCACCACAAGATTACAGGGTCTTTGGGAGCAGAAATTGTGACTTAAATAGGCCTTCCTCCCTTCTACTTTATATTCTTGCCCTACCTTTTAATCAGGCACCTGGCAAAGATCTACACACAGGATGAGCATCAGTAACTTTTTGTTGAGTTGAACTTAGTTGGATTCAAATGACCTCTAAAAAATGTTTATTAATTGCTGGTGAAAATTGGCAATTAATGATTTTGTGGAACAATGTTCTCATCAAATTAGATTCTGTTAAGAATTCTTATGTGTGATTATTTTTCATAAACCCAATACACTATCTACTATTATCCTCATTTTACAATGAAGAAATAAAAGTCAAGTGACTGCTCAAATTTACCTGTGGGAGCAAGTGATGGGAGTTTTGATTTGCATTTAGAGCTTCTGTTTCCAAATACTGTAATGTTACTTTTAATTTCCCCTACTACATACCGAAGAGGTCTTATTTCATAGACAGTGGTTCAGCCTTTCCTGAGAAGTCCTCAGTCCTTTTATGTTGTAATCTACCTCCTAAAGAGTTTGGGTAAAGAATTACGGGGTCTCAGGTTTAAATGGTGGTATACTTTGGTCAACACTTTAGCTTTTTTATTTTCAGCCTAAAGGAAAATACTGCATTTCTGCCTTCTTTAATTTCCTTAATTTGAGATAAGCCTTGAACTAGTTTGTAAGACTCCTTTAACGTTTAACACAGTTAGGTACATATATAATGTAAAGAAAAAGGCACTCTGCCCTAAATGAATTGACTAATTTAGCTAAGAACAAAACTAGACTGTGTTTTTTTTTTCTTTATGGTTTCTAAAGAAGGATGCAGAAATTTTTGAGTGCTATATCTAAAACCTAGATTTTGTTTGATACTGATGTTCTGTAGGTTTTTCTCTATATTTGCCATATTCATTAGCTGATATCATACTTTCCTAACTTTTACAGGATTTAGATGAGTTTTGTTGATAACATTCTGCATTCTTTCTGAACAAAAAAACAACACAAATGTCGAGTAGTCTTCTTTTTTTTTAGAATATATTTATTCTCAGGAAGAACACCATTGCTTGATTTAAATTTTAGATGGAGACAAAGCTGATCCGTAGTGAATGTAACATCTTGTTAAATGTAGGTTTCATGTTTCTTTCTTGTACCTTCCCAGGCTTTTAAGGAAGAGGGTAAGTTGAATAATAATGGCATAATGTCCAGAGAGAAAGTTGAATACGTAAGAGAAAGATACATATCGGCCTATATCTTTACTTTGTGTGTGTGTGTGTGTCTGTGTGTGTTGGTTTTATGGTTTTAAAAATAAAGTTTTCTATATTTTCGAAGTATATAATAATTTTGGAATTACCAAAGAAAAGTTGATATTGACACTTGGTCTTTTAGTGGGGGAGAAATGGATATTTTATCTTTCCTTTTATAGTTTCAGGTAAAGTGAAACTTTAGAAAATTATATTATTTGAAGTTAGATGGAAACCAAGCACTATCTTTATAATTTCCTTCAGAAGAAAGTTTGTCTTAAGAATGTGAACAGTCTTGTAAACTTTCTAAATTTCTTTAGCCCCATTGATACCCATATTTTGCTTAATTTAATTGAATCAATTTACGGTGAACAATGTCCCTGGGAACATTAATCAATGAACACACACACACACACACACACACACACACACACACACACACACAAACAGAAAGAAAAAAGGAAATAAGAGCATCACTTTGTACCTTCCTCGATTCAAACCTGTCTGCTTTGCTTTAGAATTTTGGATATGTGTGTCTGTTTCTTCCAGTAGATTGGGAGCACCCTGAAGACAGAAGAGATGTTTTATGTATGTTTGTCTTAATGATTTTGTGAACTCAGGTGTAGTAAGGTAAAATGACCTGGTAAAATCACTTGCCACGAGTTTTCAGAATCTCTTTAGAAGTCATTCCATTACTCTTGAAATCCCTCTGCTTTATAGACTCTGAGAAATGAGGAAAGTCCATCTGCCTACTTGTCATAGAAATGGGTACTTTAAGAGTGAAATAGCCTGTTTACATACTGGCTCAAACTGTCAATGTAGGAAAAGGTTTCATATATTATAAAATGTTACAAGAGCTAGAAAAAATATACACAAGTAATATATAGAGTACATATATATGTACATATATATGATCTGTTCCTTGTCACAATATTTAACCCAAAGTGCTATTTACAGTAATGAATCAAAATGTCAGTCTTAAAAATATGAAGTGTCAAAGTGTTCCCACGTTGTAGAAAAGTTTGATGTGACAGTTTGTTAATCATATGACTATTCTATCAATGTGTCTCACAATGTCTTTTGCTCAACACGCTCTCGTAGGCTCCTCACACTTTTTTCGTGAATTCCTAGCTTAAGTTACTAACCCAAGGAGCACATTTGAGTTACGTGTCTCCCACACCTCACACAAAGGCTGCTATGTTTTACTGTACTTAAAACTGAATGGATTTCACATTATTTTAGAGTGGTTTGATTTTGTGCCTGCCACATTTATGGATAGTAGCTAAAAATTTTTCTGTACTGTAATTTTGCTGTTTTCATTGCAGAATCATCAAATGAAACTTTAACTTACAGTATGGACTTTTTTTGTTTCTCTAAGCTGGGTTTCCCAAAATATTAGATGTCCTCATTTGCTAGTGTCCATTCATTGAACTTGGACACATTTTTGAATTTTTCTCGGCACACTGATTATCCCAACTTCGTTTTCCTTCTAAAAGGGCAGAGTCTTAGAACATAAATACTATATGTTTGGAAAAAGGCAGCATGGTTTCTTTCAGGAGGACTTTTGGCCATGCCACTCCCTAGTTTGTGGATCACACTTAATCTCTGTGCCTCAGTGTCTTCTGAAGAATTTTTAAGGGTGAAATTAGATCAGTGAATTTTTAAACTTATGCTCTAAGAAGCTCAAGGGTTCTGGGTAGAAATGAAGCTCTAATGAGGGAGTGTGGGGTAGGCAGTGAGGACTCTGGGCCCTTCAAATCAAGCAGCTCTGCTATTGGTTTGTTAAAATTTAGAATTTTAGAAACTGTTTCACTTAAGTAAAGGTTCTCCTGGTTAACCTGCCTACCTGTTGGTATCGCTGTCTCAGGTGATCTAGAGTCAGTGGCTTCTTTCCCACAAGCATTCAGTGGGCGACTGTGGCAATAGAGCTTGGCTAACCTGGCCACTATGGACATTCTTTTGGTGGAAAAGAATTCTCCATACTTCAGTTTGAGATAAGATCTATTAAATGAGACCTTGTTTTTTTCTGATCTTAATCTTTGCATCATTTTAGTTCTAATAAACTTACTTCCCAACTTACCAGATTTTCAGGTTGACAAATACCATTATTTAGAGTGAATACAGACAAAGGAAAGTCTAAAAGTTTTGGCTGGAATTTCAACTGCTTCTCTTCAAGGGTATAAATTTGACTTCTTAAGGCCAAAGAGTTTCAACCACTCTGGGGAGGAGGGTGGATGCCCACAACTTGAAACTTTTTATTTTATTGCTTTCTGTCCTCAAGTCTCTCCCCTGTTCTCCATACACATGCAACCACCACCACCACCATGATTCTCTTTGCATGGCATAGCTTTATGTATCTCTCCAGACATGGTGGAGCAGAAAAATAAAAAGTTGTGAGTTACAAACCAAGGTAGAGACTGTAGGAAGGACAAAAATGATTAAGGGGCATAAGTGAGTGACTAACAAAAATCCTTTATGTATGAACAAAGAAAAAAATCAAATTGAAGAAAGTATTTTTGTGGATAGAAAACCTCTCCAAAGACTGGAAAGAAGGTGAATGGCTATTTCGCTAGATGCTGAAACATCATTGCCAAAGTTCCTCAGGAATCAAACTATAGGATTAGATCAAACTCTTTTAATAGCTGAAATCCGGAAGGGAGAGAGTGGTTAAGTCTATAGTTTTATGAGTGATGCTGAAGTCTTTCTCACAATAAAATGCTCCTCTAGTAACGAATCTCTTAAAGACTATGTGAGCCCAGAAACGGCAGTTGCCTGCCAAGTCAGGAATATTCTTTTTTTTTAAGTCACATGTCAGCCACTGGGGGGGAGGCACCTGGGTTTAGGCTGGGGTTTGGGGAGGGGTCATCCAAAATCCATGTACAAGATATTTATACAAAACTCCGGAGTGATTCCTTGTTTGTTCTCTGAAGAAATTGGTGAGATGAGGCAAGCATTCTAAACAAATGTTGAGCTCTAAAAATACAGTTGTAAATAAAACAGAAAGCATTCTGAGTGTAGTTCTGGCCAAAATAGAATAGTATAATAAATCATTTGGCTGGAGGGTATGACATGAGAATAAACACACACACACACACACACACACACACACACACACACACACACACACAAACATGTTTGCTATCTTTTCTGTTTATTTAACTTTTGCATCAACCCCCTTCTGCCTCCTTCTTCTCCTTGCTAGAGTGTGGAAGGATCTTGAATTCAGGGCCTTATCTGTCTTGTTTTCCGGTTGCCTGGAGTCACACCTGGCTTATTTATGAGCTCAATAAATATTATGAGTGGATGAGCAATTTTGAAGGATAACATATTGAAGGAAAGAAATGACATAAATCTGAAAAATTCTGACATGGCCGCTTCTAGATTCTCTGGGACTTCTATGAAATGCCTATTGATTTAGGTAGCATTCTGACATTACTTCACTCATTCCTTTCAACCAGCCTCTGAGGCAGGTACTGTTATCATCACCATTTCACAGATGAAAAATTGTGAACCAGAGATGTTACGTAATTTGCCCAAGGTTACATCATAATAATATAATAGCTAAAGACAGGATTCGAACTCAGGTAGCCTGGCTCCAGCAGCTTCTCTCTTAACTACAAAGCTACACTGTCTCCACACAGTGATTATAATTATAACTGCCTGTTCTACTTTCCTATATGTTGTGAAGCAGAGTTTAGGTATAAAAGTATTAGAGAAGGGATATACCAACTAGTGAAGGCAAGACAACACACAGACAACTGTAAATTCAAGTAGAAAGTAGAAACCTGCAGAGAAATTTTGAAAAGAAAAAAAGAACCATCTTTTTTTCACCCAGGTGAAGGGCAGGGGTCAAAGAAGGCTTTATGGGGGGGAGTGACTTAGGTGGCCTTGAATGAGTAGAATTATAGTAAAGGGAGATGCTTTCCAAGTAAACAGAATAAACAATGGAAGAGGTGCCAATCTAATGCTGTTGAGTTTAGCAGATTCTTTCCAAAATAGCGTGCACTGAGAAGTGGCAAGTAGAGTGGGCTTGTGGTGGAAGGAGGGGAATCCCTGGGAAGGGATCTGAGTGGGAAGATCAAAACGTCACAAAAGCATCTATTCACAGTCTCTCTAGAGGTCAACCTTGGGCAAAACCCTGCCTTACTTTTATCCTGCTTTAACCTAGTGTGTTTTGCTGCATTGTCCACAAAGACTAGTCCAAGGACGTACCACTCCAGAAAGAGTGGCCACACAAGTCTGGACAGTGCCATCCTCTGGTGCTCTCTCAGGTGCTGACAACATACATTAAAATGCCCAGTCTTTGAGGAAGGCCTGTGGGACAGCAATCTTCTTGCTTTCTTTGACCGTAGACCTGGTTTGCTGTTTCACTATGAGCAACCACTGTTAACATCCCTTAGAAGACACAGTTCAGAAGACCTCTTCTAGCCAACCAGCTGGACTAATTTGTGTAAAATTTCCAACAAGTTGTGCTTCTGCTAAACACAGGTCAGCTCAGAGGAAAACTTGGTCCATTGTAAGGATGGCCAACAGTCCCCTTCTGAAAGAAGTTAGAGCACATTTGCCTGTAGAAATGGTTATGTGTCAGCTAGAAAGCAAGCTGCATCCGAGGTAACAAGCTTGAGGAGCAGCAGTCCCTCTGACGAAGTAAAAGTGAGAAGCAGGAAGTGAAGGAGTCTCAGCTCTTGAAATAGAATGTGGCTACTGGTGAGAGTTGCCAGCCACAAGAACTCTAGCTGGCTGCCCTGAGAACATATTAGGAGAAAACATGGTTAAAGTCAGCAGCTGACCTAGCTGCAGAGATGGCTCAGTATCTTTTTTATTCTTTCACCCTGCATTGACCTGAAAAGGAAAGAGAGGCAGTAAGTGTGAAGAGTGTCTATTCCATGCTGGGCAGGTCGTTAGAATTTTCATGTCACTGTTTACAGTAGCAAAGACTTGGAACCAACCCAAATGCCTGTCGATGCTAGACAGGACAGGGAAAATGTGGCACATATATACCATGGAATACTGTGCAGCCATCAAAAATGATGATGTCCTTTGTAGGGACATGGATGAACCTGGAAACCATCATTCTCAGCAAACTGACACAAGAACAGAAAATCAGACACCGCACATTCTCACTCATAGGCAGGTGTTGAACAATGAGAACACATGGACACAGGGAGGGGAGCATCACACACTGGGGTCTGTGGGGGAGGTAATAGGGGAGGGACAGTGGGGGATGGGGAGTTGGGGAGGGATAACAAGGGAAGAAATGCCAGATATAGGTGATGGAACGAAGGCAGCAAACCACACTGCCATGTGTGTACCTATGCAACAGTCTTACACGTTCTTCACATGTACCCCAAAACCTAAAATGCAAATAAAAAATAAGAATTTTTAATGTCAAATTCCCTTAGTTAATCCCTTCAACTACCCAAGGGAGTCGGGATTATTCATCTCTTCATCTATACATGAGGACAGTGAATCCAGAGTGCCTTGCTGGTACTGAATAGATCACGTTGTTTTACAACTTGAGTTTTTCCCTTGTTCCTCTCCCTATTTGACTGTCTGCTGAACTCATCTGTCTCCAGGCTGTAAATGAAGTTCTCCTCTGAAGAGCCTCTGAGCCCCCTGTAACTCTCATCTCAAATTGCCTGAGGATACTCTTGTTCTTTAGGTTGATAGGTATTTTTCCCCTTAAGACCTAGAACTTGATCTGGGTTACTCTAGAGTCCACTTGCTTATGTTGCACTGTTCTGCCCATGTTCCAGCCATCTCCACCATAACATAAGACTTTATGACAGCTTTTTAGACCCAGTCCCTCACAAGATCTCTTTTTCAACCCATTATTCTAGACCTTCTTTGCTTAACATATTTTGAGTTTTCTGGATTCTAGGCTTCCTTATTTTTGGTGTCACTTTTCCCCTCCTCCTGGTACATGTCTGTTACCTTCTTGCTATTTGCCCAGGTCCTGCCTTAACTTTGAAGGAACACTTTTTAAACCGTGCATCTTAATTAGGAATCCCACCCTTGGAAGTTATGGTTTAGTAAGCCTGACAGAGCGTGGGAGAATTTGTGTTACAATCCCAGATGATGCTGAAAATGTCATTCTGTGGGCTTATGTTTATTATTCTTTAAAGCATAGTTCAAGACCTCTGTTTTCCAGGATATTTAACTGGCTATCTTAGTCCAAAGTCTTTCCTTTCTTCATTGCCTCCTCTCTCTCCTCTCCTTCTTTACTTCTTCCCTTCCTTCCTTCTTTCTCCCACCCACCTCTCTATTTCTTCTCATGAAATCCATATGATGCCCTGTCTGAATTATATAACTTTTTTTTCTTTTTGTGGAGATGGGATCTTGCTATGTTGCCCAGGCTGATCTTGAACTGCAGGGCCCAAGTGATCCTCCCACTGAAGCCTTCCGAAGTGCTGGGATTATAGGCATGAGCCACCATACCGGCCTGAATTAGACAGCTTTTTATTTATGTGGGTCTTAGAGTCTCCATTATCTACTTATTATGCCTGGTAAACACTTTTATTAGATAAGGGAGACAGCTTTGCATAAATGAACAAAAAGCTAGATGAAAAACCTCGAATCCTGAATCACATCTTGCCATTACCTCTTACTAGCTGCGAGTTCCTGGACAAATCGCATCTTATGGACTTCAGTTTCCTTGTCTCTAAAATGATTATTCCATTTCCTTGTACTGCAGAAGCTCATGAAAAAGATCAAATGAGACAGCAGGTATATAAAGTGCTATGCAAATACAGTGGTACTACTAGTAAATTATTGTTGATGTTTTCTTTGTTTCTGTTCAGTTGACTCATTTGCTTTATCATTAAAGATGAGGCATGAAAGAAATGCTGTTTGTTTTTAATGAAATATGGAAGGGTGGGTGGAGCTGATGGGATATGGGGATTTTAGGAAAGCTCTTACAGGTTTCTGGAAATGATTTTCATACCAATAGTTGTGTGCTAGGTTGAAGAATAATGTTATATTTATACTATAATTTTCTTCAGATAAACTGTGATAAAGATTTTGAATATTACTTTCATATTCTGAACTTCTCATGTGCATTTGAAAGAGCCATGAAATAGTAGTAGTAGTGGTTGCCATTTATAGGGGGCATAGGGTGTTATTATGGTTAAATTTATAAATCTTTAAAATTATGTTTTTTTTTAAATCACAAAAATAACTAAAAAGGGTACATTCTCTAGGTTTCCTTCCTTCCTTCCTTCCTTCCTTCTTTCCTTCCTTCCTTCCTTCCTCTTTCTCTCCTCTTCTCTCCTCTCCTCTCCTCTCTCCCCTCCCCTCCCCTCTCCTCCCTCTCTCCTCCCCTCTCCTCTCCCCCTCTCTCCTCCCCTAGCCTCTCCCCTCCCCTCCCTTCTTCTCTCTTTTCTTTTTTTTTTTTTTTTGACAGAGTCTCACTCTGTTGCCCAGGCTAGAGTGCAGTGCCACAATCTCAGCTCACTACAACCTCCACCTCCTGGGTCCAATCGATTTTCCTGCCTCAGCCTTCCGAGTAGCTGGGATTACAGGCGCCCACCACCACACCAGGCTAATTTTTGTATTTTCAGTAGAGACAGTGTTTCACCATGTTGGCCAGGCTGGTCTCAAACTCCTGACCTCAAGTGATCTGTCCACCTTGGCCTCTCAAAGTGTTGGGATTACAGGCCTGAGACACTGTGCCTGGCCCCTCTAGATATTCTTAAGAAAACATGTCTATTCCTCAAGTGCTTACTCTGCAAATCTTAGGTCTGCTACCTAAGAATAAAAATATGTCTTAAAGTATTTCCTTTCCTCCCAGAGTTCACTATTCTATAGGGGACATAAACACATAAATGACTAGCTCTGGTACCAGCAAGATGTACAGTGTGACAAAGGAGAGGCACAGATAGCAGGCTGTGGGAACCCGAAGGAGGAGGGTTTCTGTGGGCATGAGTATGAAGGAGGGGCTTCCTGAAGGAGGCGGTATTTGAACATTCCTTTTGAAGACTAAAAGGATGTCTGCAAATGAAATTTAGGGTAGAAACATGCCAGATAAAGGGACAGTGTGTTAAACATGCTAGGCATTTCTTAAAGTATTTATAGCTGAGGTTATGGGAAAAGAGATCGGTAGAAATATGAGAATATCTCCTTTGAAGATTCTATGCTGATACCCTGATCCATCTGACTATGCTTATTTTACTACCTTTTGTGCACTTATCTTTTTCTTTATTGGATATCCTTTTTGTCACTTTCCTTCTGGAATTTTCTTTCCTGGCCATTAGCCTCTCCCTCCTGCACCATTGCCCCACTCTCACTGCCGTGCTCCTTTGGACTTCCTGTTTCTCTTGTTCCTAATACTTTTACATCGCCCTCCATCCTTTACTCCTTAGCTTTCATTTTTATTTGCAGCATTAAAGATACCCTCTTTTTATTTCCCTGTATTGATTAGATTGACGTGTTTACAATATGAACACACCGGTTTTCTCTTCTTCAGGCTCTGAATCATCAAGTCCGCAATGCCATGTCTGGTCAGCACCTCTAGGTGTGTAGTGCCTGTTGTGGCTGAGAAGACATAAGGGCACAGTGGAAGAAAAGAAGTTGTTAAAATCTGTTGGACTATCAGCTGCTGGGGTTTGTCTAAGGATGCAGTGGAAACCACGTTCTGTGGCTAGCATGTCAGAAGCTTTTGATATTCAGAGCCTTACATTTTGATACTTTAAAATAATGTAATGTAAGTTCACATCAGCTAGATCCAGACAATTTCACCATCCACTACATTATTAATTCCAGATGGGAAAATTCATGAGGGCTCAAATTTTGTTTGAGGCCCAACTGTTTTTTAAATTATTATTACAATGATTATTTATTATTATTTTTTTCAACTGATGGGAAGGGAAGTTTAACAGCTGTGTGATTAGCAGGGCATGAAATTAAAAATGTTGTGCACAGAATCAAGTGGTTGTTTACTACAGAATTCCTCATCTGAGAATTAAGTGCCATTAAGACTGGCCACAAGATGATATCTTCACCATTCAAGTTTGATTTTCACACCTGGTTTTTTTTTGCTAAAAGGTCTTTAACCTTTTCTGGAAGGAAAATGCACGTGGATTCATCATGAAGGTAGCACCAGCATTTCTAATGCTAGTAGTCAAGATAAAAATCACACTTCTGTCTCTCACAAAAAAACAAAACAAAACAAAACAAAACAAAACAGTACAACTAGAGGTTCAGCCTCACTGCTGTCAGCAAAGAGTAAGTTCCAATTTGAGGAAGTCAGTTAAATTAGAAAAGGCTGCAGCTGGGTTAGTAGCTTCAGTCTTTCTCTCTACAACTTTAGGAGTTTCATATTTCCATAAAGGCAGCTCAGATCCCTAGAGCATGAGTGTACCCTTACATTTTCCTAGGTGTATGGGCCGTTGACATCTTTGGTTTCTTTGCAAATGCCCTACTTCGGCTGAGCTCTAGAAAGTACTGTGCCCTTGTTCCTTTGGGCAGGAGGTTGGTAGTCCTCTGCAGAAGTGTGGTCAAGCACGTTAGCTGGACTGTCTTGGTTGAGGTTGGAAAGCAATGCCATTTGCTTAGGCAAGTTACATGGACTCTCTGCAGTTCATTGCATCATTATCCTCTTACCTAATGAAGGTAACCACAGCGCCTACCTCAAGGATGACTTTGGGGATTAAGAGTTATTACCAAAAAATGTTTAAGACCCTGCCTGACTCATCGTTTATGCTCAGTTAATGTTAGCTATCTCCATTTTTTTCAGGCAATATATTATATTGTGTTCGTAGGTCTTTGTTTCATGTCTGACACAGACTTGCTTAACTTCTGTCCTGGGATCTTTTATCTATCCCTGTCTTATTGTCTTTAATAGCGTCTTTCTTGTATGATACTTGTTTATATATTTGCCTTAATTCATTTTTGTAGGCAAATTTTATCTTCATATTTGTTCAATTAAACCAGATACAGCCTCTACACTTTGGGAGAATGGGGCTGGTAACAATTAATACAGAAAACTTTTGTTGGAGATAGACATGCAAAAACACTCAGAGGTAGAGTTGAGGAATTTGTAGTCATTAGAGGAGAGAGACGTTAGCTTTAGCTGGGATTGAAGTTAAGTAGAGAGAAAACAAAGACTTTCTGGAGGAGGAGGGATTTGATCTGGAACCTGCATGCTCGTTAGAATTTGGATTTGATCTGATGGAAAAGGGGGAAACACTTTCTCCCAGGCTGAGTGGAATATTGGGGCTGCACATTTCATTTTATTTTTCAGGTTTGATCCCTGTCATCCTCTGGCCACCATTCAGATCATTTGGAGGCCTGTTACTGTAGGTGGGACCCAAGTTCCAGCCCCAGCAGATAAGTGAGTGAGTCTCTGTGTCTTGTACATAGAGGAATCATAGAGTTCTCTTTAGCGCACTAACCACAGGGCTAAGAAAGGGCTACTGAGTCTTCCTGATTTATTTATTTTTTTCCCTCTCTCTCAGATGAATTTTAAGGGCAATAGAAGTGCTTTGGCTTTTTTTTTTTTTTTTTTTTTTTGAGGCAGAGTCTTGCTCTGTCGCCAGGCTGGAGCGCAGTGGTGCTATCCTGGCTCACTGCAATCTCTGCCTCCCTGGTTCAAGCAGTTCTCCTGCCTCAGCCTCCTGAGTAGCTGGGATTACAGATGTGTGCCACCACACCCAGCCACTTTTTGTATTTTTAGTAGAGATGGGGTTTCACCATGCTGGCAGGATGGTCTCGATCTCCTGATCTTGTGATTCGCCAGCCTTGGCCTCCCAAAGTGCTGGGATTACAGGCGTGCTATGCCTGACCTGGCTTTTTTTTTTTTTTTTGTGGTGATCTCTAAATCTCACTTTTCTCTCTTTATCTCTTCCTTTTCCTAGAAGCTAATATTAAAACCACTCTTGTCCTCTGCCATTAAAAATAAATCTGGGTAGGTTTCAGCAAGAGAATATTTCCTGGAATGCATTATATTCTGGGCAATAGAGCTGTATGTTTAAAGACTTTTCCTGTAGAAGGTCATTATGACAAGAGAGGATACCACCATCCTCTCTTGTTAACCCTGAGGTGTGTGGTGAATGCGTTTCCACACTGCGTCTGTCCTGCCTCTGCTCTCTGCTATGTCAAGCTGATTTTAAGTTTATTGTCACTTTTAGCAAGTGACTTGATGAGGCACCATAATGTCCCTGTTGCTGTCTAAGCATTACATGTCATGATTGTAGAGTCACGAGACTGGAGTTTTAGCCTAGACCTTAGAACACGTACCTGCCATAGGTAGAGTTATTTGAGCAGCAGTCTTTTTGAGACTGGAATTCAGGCACAGGGAACACTGGCTCCTAATTTGCTGCCATTGCTGAAAACATCTTGGTAATGTCCTTCCTTCCTTCCTTCCTCCCTCCCTCCCTCCCTCCCTCCCTTCCTTCCCTTTCTTCTCTGTTGAATGTTATTGTTAATTCTGTTTTTATTAAAAAATCTGTTTCCCGATTTATCAAGATATAATTGACAAACAAAAGTTATATATTGTTAATGTATACAGCATATTTTGATGTACATTATATTATGAAATAATTACCATAATCAAGCTAATTAACATAAGCATCACCTCACATAGTTACCTTTCTGTGCATGTGGTGAGAACGTTACAGATTTGCTCTATTAGCAAATTTCAAGTAGACAATACAGTATTAACTGTAGCTACCACACTGTATATTAAACCTCCAGAATCATTCATTTTGTATCACTGAATCTTCATATCCTTTGACCAAGAACCAAGATCTCCTCATTCCTCTGGTCCTGGTAACCATCATTCTACTCTGCTTCCATGTGTTTGACTTTTTCAGATCACACATCTCAGGAGGTCACACAGTATATTCTGTGTCTGGCTTATTTCCTTTAGCAAAATTTCCTCCAGATTCATCCATCTTCTCATCAATGACAGGATTTCCTTTTTTGTTAAGGCTGAATAATGTTCCACATGGTTATACACTACATTTTCTTTATTTATTCACTCTTCAACTGATGGACATTTAGGTCAATTCCATGTCTTGGGTATTGTGAATAATGCAGCAGTGAACATGGGAGCGCAGGTGTCTCTTTGAGACGCTGATTTTGCTTTAGGGAGGAGTCTGGTGCTGGGCTCCACAGTGAAGGGCACTCTCTTTCTCTCACCTGGAGGTTATCTCAGTGGTGTGCAGGGCATTGCACAGGTCATGTTAAACTGTCCTTCCTGCCTTCCTCAATGCATCATTTCTAGTTCTGTGCCCCACCCAGGTGTTGCACTCCCTCACCTGAATTCCTTAATGTATGTGAAGGTATTTTGATGTGGGGCTAGTTGTTTAGATGTTTCTGAGACGGAATGAGTGCTGGAAACTCCTATTTTGTCATTTGCTAGTGTAACTCCACTTTGGAATTGTCTTCAGAGATAATGAGCCACTGCCCAAACCACAGAATCACGAGATGTGAAAGCGTGGCGTATGTTTACCTCCCATGTGTGTGAGAAAGCTGAGACAAATACTGACCTGTGCTGCAGAGTCTTTCAGTTACACGGGACAGCATCAGTTCCCATTCCCTTGTTAGTGCCATGCCTGATGTCTTCTCATTGTTTTGCTGCATTATAGAAAATTGATTCTTAGTTGAGCCTATGAATAGTTAGGGGAAAAAAAAAAGAAATAGAGGAGAGAAACAGGCCCTTATCGTGGCCTGTTATCACAGGGTACGTTTGTAGCAGAGGGAGAACCCAGTCCTTATGGAGTGGGGGCTTCTTCTACGTTCCAAGAAAATCTCAAGAAGTAGAAATCACTTTGACTGTCAAAGATTTTAGTTGGCTTTTGTCACATCTATTATCAAATACATCTCATATAGATGAAAATAGAGTTAAACATGCTAGTTAATAGATACATCTGGTATAGGTAAAAATAGAGTTTAGTGTGCTAGTTAATATATAAATAGGGTGTCAATAAAAATAGAGTTAAATGTACAAGTTCCAATTGGATTGTAGAACTGAACGTTAGGAATAAGTATGCTGTCAAGTCTAAAGGTATGTCCTTGTTGTAGTCAGTTGTCATATTCATGGCAGCCTTTCCTAAAATGTGCTCCATGAAATACTAGGTTCATAAATGGCCAAATCACTCTGGGACTCTTGCTATTATCTCTACCCCTTGTGGAGCTTCTCCATGCATTCTCAACATGTTTAACTCTGAGAAGTCCAACAGGCAAAAGCAAACAAGCACAACGTTCTTTTCTGTTACGTTAAATTCAGGTTTTGTTCGATTTATTTTATAATGGAACCATTTTGTGGATGATTTCCCAGACTTGTGTTCAGGGGAACATTCTTTGGATAGATTGAGTTTATTGTTAAAATTCTTAAGGTTCACATCTGTCATCTTGTAATAATCTTCTGTGAAATATAAAGTCATTTGGGCTAAACTGTAGACCTCCATCTGCCCTCCCTTCTCCACAGGAGAAATTACAGGTTTATTTAAGGATCAAACAGTTTTGAAATGAAATGTTGTTAGGAGGGGGAAATAAAAACCTTTCAGAGCCTAATGATTGCAGAAAGAAGACAGTGTTATACCAGCCAAACCAATTTTGTGAATTAGTGCTTTAACTCAGAGAGTTGTTCCTGAAAATAGCTTGTTTTTAAGCAAAACTTGTTTGGCTTCTGGTGGTACACTTTTTCACCATCAAAGGCACAAATATGGGTGATTTTAAACTATGACATACTTTTTACATTCAAAACCAGGGCTTGTGGAAGAAACAACACTCTTTTTTAACTTTTCAGAAACAGTTGGCTTGACTATCATAGCTTTTTCCCCCCCCCCTCCTTCTTTAGGATATTCGCTTTTCATTAAGCTGGAAGGGTCCTTAGAGATCTTGTCCAAGCCTGCCTTTGACAGATGAGAAAATAGAGGGCAAGAAGGCTTTAGTAATCTTTCCAAATCTTTTTATTAGTTACTGACAAAATCAGAACTAAAGTCCATGTCTCTTACTTACCTGTCAGTTACCTGCTCAATGCCTCTTTTATTTGTACACTCTGTTAAAAAGAAAGGGATTGATTGTTTCTTTTGGTTATAACTCTTATACTACAAACACACACACGCACACAAACAGAGAAGAGAGAGAGAGAGAGAGACAGAGAGAGAACATGGATGAGAGCCATGATTAGGGACCCTTTTATGCTCAAGGTGAGAAGACCCTCTATAGGACCTTGAATGCCTTCTTTTCTAAAGAACTTCACCTACCTCAGGTCTGTTCTTTTATACTATTCACTCTGAAAACTGGTTTGCCTTAAAGGAAGAGGTGTGTGTGAAAGAGAGGGTTATGTACCACATTTTATTTCTCTGTCTTATTTCAGGCAGACAGATTCACTACATCAAGATGGTGTTTACAGTTATCACCATGAGACGAACTAGCTCATCTCCAAGTACTTGAGGGGTGTTGCCTAGTTATAAATCATCATGTGATTCTTTATCCTCCCACCCCATTGACAGCTTCTTTCTTCTTTCTCCATTGCCCATGTCTAAACCTGGGGGGACTATCTCACTCCATAGACAGAAAAGGAAGGTCAGATTCAAGGCAGATCTTTCTTCTGCTAGTTTTAACCTAGTGCTAGCAACAAAAGACAGTTCTCATGCCTCTGAGTTTCTTGCTTTAGGTAGAAGAATTTGATAGGTTAGGGATCATAGGAAAGATTTGTTTCTTAAATTCTCCATTAAGAAGATGCTATCTGTGGATAGCATCATGTGGAAGGGAAGTACATTAAGCTTAGTAATGGAAGATGTGGGTTCTAAGCCGCACCTCTTTGCCGACTAGTAGTGAGATTCTGGGGAAATTAAACAAACGTTTGGAACCACCTGTGGCCCAGTGTTTTCATTTGCGCTTCAGGAGTCGTGATTCTTATCTTGTCAACCTCCTGGGGTTGTTGTGAGGATTAAATGGGGTAATAGATACGAAAAGGCTTTATAAACTACAAAGCACTTCATACATATATGTAAGGTGTTATTATTATAAGTAGTAATAGCAAATGCACACTGCTGCTTTTAAGCCAGGTACCGTTTTGAGCACCTTACATCTATAAGCTCACTTAATTCTGACAGCAACTCTGGTGTGTTGATGATGACCAGTGCTGGGCACTGTGAATCAGCAGGCCTGGCAGCTCACCTTGATTAGCTGGCAATTTACTCTGTGTTCTTGGACATGTCCTTTCCCTTCCCTAGGCCTAAATTTCACTCTTTGTAGAATAATCACTTAGACTCAGGTTGGATAGAAGGGTGTTCTGTCATCTGTGATTCTGCCAGGCAGTCATTGGCCCCAGAGGCCGAGTCACTGATTATTAATCAGAGCCCACATTTAACTGAGCACAATCATTATTTTCATTCTATTGCTAAGGACACGCACAACTACAGAGAGCTCGTGTCAGTTCCCGAAGGCTGCATAGCCTGCAGGTGGTGGGGCTGGAGTTCACACCTTGCTCTTGTGCCCTGGAATGATGGCAGTGAGACAGATGTGGGTAACTCTGTAGCGACTCCAGGTGTGTTACGTCGTCAGCATCCTCATCGAATCAACATCATGATCATCACTGAGCTCTTTAGGTTTTTGGTTGTTGTTATCATTTAACTCCACAATTAGATTTCCAGCATCTTGATTATAGCTTTTCTGTACTGCAATGTGTATTGCCAGGGTTTTGTGCAAGATATGATGCAGGCTCGTGTCTCACAGTATATGCAATTTGTTTTCTGTCCATCCTATAGATCCTTTGAGGTTCTCAAGGAAGCCTGGGTTGGCATCTGCCAAACCGTGTTTGGCAGAGTTTTTTTTTTCATGTTGCCCCACGTAGGGCTGGGAAAGCCATTTGAGAAGGTCACTGTGGTGTGAATCTGGACAGGTCTTTCTACAGGGGAAACCCGTTTCAACTTGTGGCCCTTTTGTTTTCTACATGGCAGATGGACCCTGATTTTTCTCATGCCTGCATAACTCTACCGGTGTTTCTTGGCTGTTTCAGCTTTGTTTTGATTTGCCATTGTTTTATTTTATTTTTCTGAAGACTTGCTTTTCTTGGGCTCTGCTTATATACAATACAAAATTTGTAGACCATTCGCATATGGGAAAGAGTCATACCCATTGAAATTGGAAGAAAATTAACTCTTGGAACCCAAAGAGACTGACATAAATCTTATACCACAAACATCTTCAATTTCTGACTTTGCCTTCCTCCTCTGTGTGGTGCTGTTCCAAGATCTCTTATTGGGACCAGGTTTCTTGGAGGGTTACTGGTAACTATTAACCCACTCAATGTACTTATTTTACCATTAACCTATTATGAATAGCCTGTCCAATCCCCCATTAAATGACCCACTATGGGGGTCATTAATTCATTCATTTATATAAGAATTGTCTACATTAATTTGTATATGAATTATTAGATGTTAACTACACTGAACCAGACAAAATAAGGGATACTAAAATGAATTAGACACAGTTCTTGCTTTCAAAAACTGAATACTCTGAAGAGGGGGAGATATGTTAATTTAATCAAGTAATCTTTGATGCCCACCATGACGAGGTATCAGGCAAGTTATTGGAACTGTGGGCACCTGGCAGGAACAAGCCTTTTCATCACAGGGTTTCTGGTCTAGGGAAGAAAAACATCACATTAATACTTTTTATAAATAATTATGTAATTATAGTTGTGATAAGTGCCGCAGGGGAAAGGCTGAGTGTTGTGGGAATATATATTTGAGACGTATCACTCTGTCACCCAGGCTGGATTGCAGTGGCATGATCTCAGCTCACCACAACCTCTGCTTCCTGGGTTCAAGCGATTCTCCTGCCTTAGCCTCCGGAGTAGCTGGGATTACAGGCATGCACCATGACACCTGGCTAATTCTTTTTGTATTTTTTGTAGAGTTGGGGTTTTGCCATGTTGGCCAGGCTGGTTTCTAACTCCTGACCTCAAGTGGTTTGCCCACCTTGGCCTCCCAAAGTGCTGGGATTACAGGTGTGAGCTACCATACCTGGCCAGTTGTGGGAATGTTACACAGGGTTATACTCTGGCCTATTTAGTGTGGAGAGGGTATGTTTCCCCAAGGATGTGGGGTTAGCCTGTTGATGATAGGCATGGGAGAGTGGGCTTTGAAAGAGGTACCTCTCATATAAGGTAGTAAGTCTTCTGTGCCCAACCCAAGTGTTGTAGAAGTTGAAAGGGGGAAAAAACTTTTTTTAAAAATATATTTTATTGCATTTTATGTTTTGGGGTACATGTGAAGAACATGCAAGATTGTTGCATAGGTACACACATGGCAGTGTGGTTTGCTGCCTTCCTCCCCATCACCTGTATCTGGCATTTCTCCCCATGTTATCCCTCCCCAACTCCCCACCCCTTGCTGTCCCTCCCTAGTTCCCCCCCACAAAAAAAACTTTTTAAAAATTGGCTTGACAGCAAAACTCCTCTCAGTGTCTTCTTTTTTGTCCCCCCTCTACAAATGGTAAGTTTTAGTAGTATCACGACCCTTTTTAGTAATGACAAATTACTATTAGAAAACTTTATGTTTTTCCTTACTACCTAGATTTGTTAAAATAATTCACTATATTTCATATGTACACAAAGGATCCTTGAATCCAATTAGTAAGAAAAAACACTTCATGTCACTGTTAAATAATATGAAAATAAACAACTGGTTAAAAAAAAAATCCCAAATACAAAGCCTTGAGCTTCCTGCTGGAATCCGGGAGTGTTTTGTAAGAAATGTTTTCAGAACTATCATTTTCATTCCACGTGTATTTATTTGTTTATTGAGTCCTTCCATGTGTTAATTACTTTATTGGACTGTTGGAGGTGAGAAGGGGAAGGGTGTAGGCAGGGCCACTGCTTACAGCCGCTCAAGTTGAGCATTGCTTGAGGGCAGGAGGGCAAGAGGGGCTGAAATCTTGCCCTCCCCCACTCGCCAGGTCAAGATGAGGTTCATTTTTTTTCCTCCTAATTTGTTCAAAAGAAACTAATGATTAGCAGAGATCTTGGTATGGAAACACAAGACACAAGTTGAGTTTTGTTTGAAAGCACTCATAGTTTGGTTGGTGAGGCAGACACAGGACTAACCAAAATTAATTAGATTGCCAGCCACAATGAAATAAGTTCATCAGAGATGCAAATGACATTCTGAGGGGACTTGTTTGAAATCCTTTAACTCTGATAGGATGGGGATAATAAATTCGTATGACATTCAAAGAGACTAGTTGGATGGACAAGTTTTCTTCCTTAATAATTATCTTTATTAAAATATAATTTAATTAGCTAAAGAGTAGAATTTAGTAGTTTTTAGTATATTCATAGAGTTGCATGACCATCACCAAAGTCAATTTAAGAATATGTCCATCACCTGAAACAAAAACAAAAACAGAAAACAAACAAAAAAACATAGAGGTCACTTCTTGTTTGTACCAAACCTCTCGCATCCAGTACTAAGCAACCACGAATTACTTTATAATCTGTGAAGTTGCGCATTTTGGACATTTTATATAAATGGAATCATGCAATATGTGTTTTTATGTGACTTTGTTTCGTTCAGTTAGCATAATGTGTTCAAGATTCATCTGTGTTGCAGCATGATAGCAGGCTTCTGATTGGAGGAGGACAGAAGCAAGTTCAGCCCAAAATGATGCATTAGGGAGAGCTAAGAGATTAACCTTTGTAGAAAACTATGGTTCTATGTTGGAATGGTTGAAAGTAGACTATTAGGTCTGCCAAGTAGGGCCTATGGGGAATGTTACAGGAATTGAAGTTAGAAATATAACTTTGGAGCAGATCACGGAGTTTGCGAATGCTTGGACTTTTTCTGGGATGCAGATATTTTTGATAGGGGAGTGATATGACATGATGGGCGTATTTTTCTTCCCTATAATGAGAAAAATTGTTGAAGCTGTAAGTTCACCTCGGTTGGTAGTGAAGAACCAGGTGTGAAATCATGAACACCTGACTCCCACTTAGTTTTCCGTCCTATTCCACTGCTTCTTACTTTTTATGTTTGTTAGCTGGAGCAAGTAGAAAAAGCACAGATGATTTGCTTTCTGTTATAATTATTTTTTAAACTACTAGAGGCATGGTGGAAAATTAAACTTGATAGATTATAGTTATAAATGTTGTTCTTTGGGCACTTGGCATGAGGCAGCATTTTCGTGGCAAAGCCTACTATGTATATTTTTATCACATTATGAGAAAGCAGGCCCTATTCTGGGCCACTTGTTTGCTTCTGCAGGACTCTGACCTGTCATTTTAGACACTGAGTCTGTCCTCGTTTTGGTTTCCTTTGGACTCATGGCCTTGAGTGCATCCTTTATGTTTACTTGACAGATTCCTGCCAATCAAATGGAAGACAAAGGTATCCCATGGGTAGATGGCCTGCGTTTGCATCTCTTGTAGCCAAGGGAAATCCTCATTGCTTATTTCTGAGCTACTCATGTCGCAGGCTTTTGCAAGAGGAAGGATTTTAGAGATTACGTGCTTCAAAAGTTATTAAATTAAGGCTTAGTGGTCCATGAACCTCCTGAAATTGTTTGCAAAATTATCTTCATTTGTGTGGAGGTATATTTTTCTCACCATAAAATTCTCAGATGGATTGCATCCTGTAAGGGTGACAAATCATTTATCTACCAACAATATTGAAGTTTTATTGAGTATTTACACTATGTCATGTACAATACTTGTGTTATCTCATTGCGTCTTTACAGCTCATTTTCATGGATTAGGAAACTGAATCATATAGCAGTTAAGTTGACTTGCCCAAGGTCACAGACCTAGTAGGTGACAGAACATAGATTCAGATGCTGCACTCTGACCCCAGAGCCTATGGTCTTCATTATTCTGCATTTCCAACCTCCATGCTCACTTTGCACTACTGTAGTCTACCTTTTATAGACTCTGGAGTGGATTGATTCTCCTTTAATAAATGGGTAGTAGAGGCCCAGAAAGAAATGAAACGTGTCTAAGATGGTCCTCTGATTAAAGACATGTAGCTGTTAACATGTGACACTAAGCAAACAGGCCCACAGTCAGATTATAAGGCTTTAACACATAATTTCTAAATTTAATTAGAAATGCTCCTTTTGACCTTCGCTTCTGCCATTGATTTTCATCTTTCCTCTTTTCTCCTTCTTATCCCCTTCTCTCCTTTCCTCTTCTGCTCTCCTTTCTTACTCTTTTTCCTTTCTTTTTCGGCAAGCATTACTGAGCATTTACCTCATTGGAATGATTGGATTAGGTTGAATTATTGGTAACTGCATGATTTCATGTTACTAAAATGGACTGTCCAGCTCCTCTGTGGCCAACATCTCTGTACCCTAGAAGGTTCTCAATGGAAATGCCACACATGAAACAAGGTTGGGGGAAGCAAATTACCTGAAACCAGTGCTTTATGCTGGCACAAAGGAGTAGGCACCCACTTTCACATGTGGGGGCCTGGATTGTGTCATTCATTGAAATATGAAATACTGAAGGAAGCTTCACTTTTATATCGGTAGGGATTAGGATGAGAGTTGTTTGAGGTTTTCACTTTGGAGAGCTTTGCAAACGAATTGCCTTATAGTTAAAGCTGGAGTTTAGAAGGAAGATCAAGACTAAGGAACTGTCTCTCTCTCTCTATGTGTGTGTGTGTGTGTGTGTGTGTGTGTGTGTGTATGTGTGTGTGTATGTATTTGAAACAGAGTCTTGCTCTTTCTCTCTCTCTCTCCTATATATATATGTATATATATATATATATATACGTATATATATATATGAAACAGAGTCTTGCTCTATTGCCCAGGTTCTGCACTTAAGCCGTCCTGTCACCTCCGCCTCCAGAGTAGCTGGGACTGTAGGTGTGACCCAACACATCCAGCTATTTTTTAAAATTTTTTTTTGTAGAGACAGGGGTCTTGCTATGCTGCTCAGGCTGGTCTCCAATTCCTGAGCTCAAGTGATCCTCCTGCCTCAACCTCCCCAGATGGTGGGATTACAGGCATAAGCCACCATGCTCAGCCAACATTTGAAGATAGAGAAAAAAAGCCCTGCTTTCTCCATTCCTTCTACAGTTTGGCACCCAGTTCATATCCCATTTGCCCAGATACTCCCTTTTAATCATTCTTAATATAGGCCATACACATTGGTCTCTGAACTCCTGTAAGTCTACTTTTGTCACTTAATTGTGTGTTTGCCCAGGTCTCCTGCATTTACTAAAGCTGGAAGGAAAAGGACATAATACAGTGGAAATCATATTGGTCTAGAGATCAGTAGACCTGTGCATTGAATCTAGGCTTTGTTATTTGCTCTTTGTGTGATTCATTGATTGATTTTTTTTTTCAGCATCAAATTCGAAGTTGATAAAATGAGGTTAATAATAATGTCTGCCCTATCTCACAGAATTGGTGTTCACTTTTTATATGAATAATGGACGTGAAAGCTCTTTAAAGAGTCTTCTAAAACAAAACAAACACTTTTTTCTACATTTACATGTAGTAATTATGATATTGTTTGTTTTTTCCTACTCTCTGGGTCAGCTGTAAACTCCTTTGGATTTTAAGCTCCTTTGGACACTTTTCTTTTTAACCTTCCTCCGTACCTAAAACAGTGCTATGTGTATTGACATATAAATGTACAGGCTAATTATGGTTTCATTTCTTCACCTTTTTCTTGTTGTTTTCGTTTTGTTACAGAATTTTTTTTTAAAAAAATTTGGTTTTCCTAGAAATTAGTGGGATGTTAATGTCTCCTTAAAGAGCTCATTCTTTGACTCTCCTGGTTCCCTCTCTTCTGTCTTATCCTCTGTAACCTGTGACCTCCTTCCACCATCTAAGGTGGATGTCTCCTGATGTTTTACTCTGTCCCAGCAATGCTAACCTTAGTGTGTTTGTAGACTCTTAAAGCCCCGTAGGGACATAGGATCCAACTGCCTCACAGAAAATTAAGGCTAAGAGAGGGTTACTCTTACATTTGGTTCAAGTCAACCTGTGTGCTGGTTTATGAACAATGCCTATTCAGTGCTTTGCACTAAGGCATACTGGTGTTTAGCCTCAACTTTTTGCCTTTATTATTTTTTTAAGATTTTAGGATGGAATTACTAACATTGGTTACATATTAAAAATTTATGAGGATTCTATTTTTGGGCCCCATTCCATTTCATTCTAGCTTAAATTGGCTTCTCTTTTTTATCCTATTGTGGTACATTTGTTCCTAGACATAATCAGGAATGACACCAGGCATAGACTCTTTTGCTGTGTATTATTGGAAAATGTAGTATGTTTCTTTCATCGTGCTGAATGTAGACACTATGGACATGTATAATTAATTTTAATTGATTTTTGCTGTTGTTCTTATCGTTCTCAATTTTCTCTGCTTTCTTCTTTCTTGCTCTGCATGGTATGCCACAGATAGGAACACATTTCATCTAAAAGATGTATACTATATATGGATGTATTTACAGTTTCTTCAATACTTTCAATTACATAAAAATCTTAATATTAAAATGACAATTATGTAAATTTTCAAAAGAATTTCAAAAAGAGTGAATAAGAACACTGTTCAGATTCTCAGTTTCTGGACCTCTCCTCACTTTTCCTTCTTCCTTTCAGTCAGTCCTTGCTCAACTATGAATATATTTTGACAGTGTTTCAATTTAATATTTACAGAATAATTTACTTGTTTCACTTAACATTATTTTTAAATTTCGATGTTGCTACATATTCCAGTTTACTTTAGAATTCATTGTATATTATTATTCTTTTATTTTCACTAGATTTATACTTAAGACAGAATCTCAAGAGTGGGATGTTTGCGTCAAATAGTTTACATTTTGGCTCTTGAAATAATTACCAGCATGTCATTTCCAAAGAGAGTTAATCATTTACACCACCAGCAGCAAATGTTCTCATTTATCAGACCACGTTTGTTTTACACGTTTCTCTCCTTGGAAAGAGATAACTGTGGTCTATTTTATGTTTAGTTCTTGCTAATAGAATAGCCAACATGTTCAAAATGGTACTCCATTGTTTTAATTCTCATAATCTCTGACCATTAGAAATGTTTTGTTCCATGTGCCTTTGACTAAGTTTATGTGTTGTTTTATGAACTGTAGTTTGTGCCCTTGCCCATTTGATTTGTTGAATTTATGCCTTCTCTCTTTATTTGGGATCTAAAATATTTATTAACTCTCTGCCTGACCTATGTGTTCCAAACATTTTTTTTTCAAGTCTGTTTGCCTTTTCAGTTATGGTAGTATATGTATGTGTGTGTGTGTGTGTGTATATCTCCATACATATGTACACACCACACATATATATATATATATATGTGGCATATAGACATATACTTGTACATATATATAGTATATATATACACATATACATATATGCATATGTGTACTTATATATATATGGCTTATAATGGGGACAGTATCACTTGGCAGAACCCTGATGATCTGGGTATTTACTAAGGGACTCAAACCATCTTCAGTTGTCTAGGTATTTAAAAGAAAATAATTCAGAAGTCCCAGGGTCCTTTCTATGATGCATTTGAAGGGCCAGAGAGATGGAGGCATGCCCTACATCATATATCTTGCTGCTCTCCTCTGCCATGTTTACCCTGTGGGTCAAATGAGATGGCGTTGGAGTAATCAAAGGATACAGACCAGTACCCAGCCTTTCTTGCCAAGACTTTGCCTCTCCCTGGGATGTCCACACACACCTACCCCTGCTTTCTTTAGGGGGTCTAGTTGCTTACTTATTTTATCCAGTACATCCTTTATGGCCTCGCTGAAATGTAACTCCCTGATTTCTTTCCATCTGTCCATCTCAGGTGAGAACTGATTTCTTTCCCATGAACTCCTCACCTTCCCATGGTGCATTAGCTGTAGTTTCTTTATTTAACATTTCACTTTTTACCTTGGACCAGAGATACTTATAACCTTTCCAAAATCTCTTTTAAGGCAGATATTTCAGTTCTGTTTGTATTTACACAGGACTTGTTGGATGATTGAGGAAGCATACAGGGGTGGAGGGGAAGAGAGGTTCAATGTTCCTTCCTCATGACAGAGTTGAGAGGGGGAAGGGCCCTTGCTGGTGGTGGATGGAGCCTGAGGGTTTACTGGGCTGTGTGTGGCCACAAAGTGGAAAGACTTGCTGTGCTTTCTGAACGTACATAAGGTACAGACACTATTAAAATGTCACAGATAAATAAATAAAGAGAATGAGGACTGTACTTAGGTTTCCATACTTGTGTATGGAAAGCCATCTAAAATAAAATAAAATTAGCTGCATATCTTTGCAGACTTCACTGTTTCGCTCTACAAAGAAGCAAGTGTTTAACTCTTTACCAGGCGTTGAAGATGATTTATAACTGGAAAAGATGATAAAGGTGTAGTTTCTGTCCTAAGGAGCTGTTTGTGCATCTGGTGGAAGATATAAATGTTTTAACAGGAAGATTCTAACGTTAGCTAGGCTGGGAGCTTTCCAATAAAGTATGCATTAGGAATATGTGAGAAGAAAAGGTTAACCTGAGTGGGGGCTGTCATGAAGTTGCTAATATACTCTTCTTTCTTTATGCATTTAACCCCAAAATTATCTCTACTGAGATAATTCTTTTGTATTTCAAATTGTACCTGGCTTCTGCCTCACTCCGACGCCTAATCCCACCATTTTAATTTTATCATGATTTGAATAATATCACAAGGGAATGAAGGATTTATTCTTTTTTTCAATAGGTGAACCAAAAAAGGTATGAGAAATGATTGATGTGTATTTCAACATTGAGAAAACGCAAGGAATTAGGAAGAAAGTTCTGCAGCATATCAGGAAATAGAAAATGATCTCACCAATTGCTGGAAGTGGTTGCTCAGTCTCTTGGAAAGTGTACCTTCAATAGACAGCACTTAAATCGTAGCTTACACATGCACACACACACACACACACACACACACACACACACACGTGCACACACACGCATAATCTCTCTGCCTTATTAGCCATATATTCTTGACTTTCTTTTATTAGATGATTTCTTTTACCTTGTTCCTTTCTAAATATTACCTCCACTGGGACCTAATTACAACCCCTCAAAATTCACATTACATTGAAATAGATGTGAGCTCCCAATATTATCTTTAGGCATTACAGAATATTAGAAACTAATTGTGGTTATCCATTGTGTATGCAGGTATATAAACCTCTTTTGCCCAAATCGGTTGTCAGACTGTAGTGAGAAAAGTCAAGGAAATACTTCTTACTAGCTTCCGAATGTTGTATGAATTTTTCCCCCAAGAGTGATAATAATGCAAGTTGAGACTTTTTAGGTTCTAAAGTAAACAGCCAAAGCCAGTTTTACCTTTATATTAAATGAATGTTTAACTCAGCGTTTGATTGTGAGGAAGGCCATACTTTGATGCCCTCTACTCTGTTGAATAGCCATATTCAGAAGAGAAGTTTAATTCAAACTGCAGCACATCAAAGCATTTTGTAGGATTTTCAAAGCAATTGTTGTCTTAGAGAGTAATTGAATATTACTATTTTCAACTGCTTATTTATAACATACAGAGACATTATAGTGACCCCAGAGTTGGTTTGCCTTTACAAAAATAAGGATACAAAATGCTATGTATAAAAGAATGTTCATTGCAGCACAGTTTACAATAGCAAAGACCTGGAACCAACCCAAATGCACATCGATGATAGACTGGACAGGGAAAATGTGGCACATATACACCATGGAATATTATGCAGCCATCAAAAATGATGAGTTCGTGTCCTTTGTAGGAACATGGATGAACCTGGAAAACATCATTCTCAGCAAACTGACACAAGAACAGAAAATCAAACACCGCATATTCTCACTTATAGGCAGGTGTTGAACAATGAGAACACATGGACACAGGGAGGGGAGCATCACACACTGGGGTCTATGGGGGGAAAAAGGGGGAGGGACAGCAGGGGGTGGGGAGTTGGGGAGAGAGAGCATGGGGAGAAATGCCGGATATAGGTGATGGGGAGGAAGGCAGCAAATCACACTGCCATGTGTGTACCTATGCAACAATCTTGCATGTTCTTCACATGTACCCCAAAACCTAAAATGCAATAAAAATATATATATATAAAATTTAAAAATAAACTTAAAATAATACAAATAAGAACAAGTTTAGCAAAAAAAAATAATAATAATAAAAAAAAAATAAAAGAATACGCTATCTTAAGTCTAGAGACCTGGGTTCTAATCCCAGTTCTGCCTGCGACTTGCTCTGTGGGCCTTCAGAAATGTCTTTTTTTATCGTTGAGTCTCATTTTCCTGCCTTTAATAACAAAGAAATTACAAACCTTACGTCTGGAAGGCACTTAAGAATTTATCCCCTCTTCTTAAACTTGTACAAGTAAAGTTGCAACATTATATCAAGTTCAGAACATGTAGACTGTGAAATTGTCACCCATAAATATACTACCCAGATACAAGTACAATCTGTCATGATCATGTTTGTGTATTCCTTTCTACTCTTTAGCTATTAGCATAAATTACCCATCATGCTGTGTATCTCTTGACATCATACGTTAAGCATTTTCCATATCACTGCATATTCTTGAATGATTATAATTTTAATAACTTTAATATTTCATTGATTATGCCACATCTTGTTTCATTATTTTAAAATTTTGCTGTGATTAACATTTATGCATAAATATAGCTTAGTTCTTCAATAATCTTATACATGATGTCTGTACCCAGATCAGAGGTTAATATTTTTATGGTTATTCACATCTATTGATGACTTGTTTTGTGAAAAGGATTTTTTTTTTTTTAGCTTTAGTAGGAATGTGTGAGTGAGTCAGTATCTCCCCTGTCATGCTAGCATTAAATATGTTTTTCTTCATATTACCATATCTCTCGTTATTTATAAAGTGAGGTATGTTTCCACATGCCTCATTTCCAGTTTTTTTTTTTATTGCATTTGAAATGAGTACTTTCCAATCTTTAGGATCCAATTCACAGCAAATCAAAGAGGAAACATTTTAGTGAGAATTGTACATGTCTTGTAAAAGGTTCTAGAACATTTTTGAGTCACATGAAGGACTATTTGAATAAACGGAGACATACCTTATTCCTAAATGGAAACATAAACGTTGTTAAGTAGTTGTTTTCCCCTACATTTCATGCAATCACAGTTAGTACAACTCGCACGTCAATAATTCTTGAATTTTAACCAAAAAATTCTAAATTGTCTTGATAATAAACGGGCAAAATAGGTAAAAGAAATTTGCAAAACAAGCGTCATGAGCAACAGGGACCATCCTGGCCAGATGCTGAGGTGCATTTATGAGGCAACCCTGATTGAAGGAGGAGGTGGTGCTGGACTAGATGGGAGGCCACAGCAGTAACAGAACCCACCCAGACACAAGGCAACTGCACATGGAATTAATAGGCAATAAAAGAACCACCTTGAAACATTCCCAAAAGGAAGAATTATTCTCATGGCACTGGGATAATTGGTCAGAGTTAATGAAAATCTTACATCATGCATACGTAACACAGTAAACCCTGATATAAATTAATGGTCATGTCAAAAAAATAAAACTAGCAAAAGGCTTCAGACGAAAAAGAAATTTGTTACATCTGTACTAACTGAAAGCAGTATCTTCTTAAGTTTACACCTGAGGTCTTCAAACTTTTTCTGTAAAGGGCCAAATAGTAAATATTTTGGGCTTTGTGGGCCAGATGGTCTGTGTCACAGGTCCTCAACTCTTTGTAGTGCAAAAGCATCAATAGACAAGTTATAATATGTCTCATAAATAAATAGAGAATATGTCTGTTTATAAGAAGAATCATAATATTGTGTGGGTTGTCTTCCTGAGACACCCTGTCCCATGGGGAATTTTATGAATCTCTCAATTTTTTTTTGTCAAACTGTGTGAAAAACTGTTTCATGGCTTTTTTTTTTTTTTTTTGAGGCAAGAGTCTCACTCTGTCATCCAGGCTGGAGTGCAGTGGCACGATCTCAGCTCACTACAACCTCTGCCTCCTGGGTTCAAGTGATTCTCCTGCCTCAGCCTCCTGAGTAGCTGGGATTACAGGTGTGCGCCACCATGCCCGACTATGTTTTCTGTGTTTTTAGTAGAGACGACGTTTCACCTTGTTGGCCAGGCTGGTCTCAAATGTCTGACCTCATGATCCACCTGCCTCGGCCTCCCAAAGTGCTGAGATTACAGGTGTGAGCCACCGTACCCAGCCTTCATGTCTATTTTAATTTATATTTCCCTGTTGTTGAAGGGGTGTGTGTGTGTGTTTGGTATGTTTGTGTGCCACTGAGGTCTCTTTTTATGTGAATTACAGGTAGGGTTAATTTATCTCACTTATTTCATCTCTCTGTCACTTGTCCCAATGCCCTGAAGAGTTTTGTGATAGCTCCAGCCCAGTAGAGACTAATAGGTCACCGTTTTGCTTTAGAACTAGAACCCCTCCTGTGCCTTCGTGCTTGCGGGCCTGGGGCTTGACTTTTGCTTCATCCCTTGCTTGTCTGCTAACCTGACCGCTTGCTGGTAGATTGAGGATGGAGGGCACTTTGCCTCGCTGAGTTCTGAGCAGTTCTGGCTGTGCTTGACCTACTGCTTAGTCTCCCTTCATGGTCTCTAGAAATCTGAGTCTGGGCATGGTGGCTCATGCCTGTAATCCCAGCAATTTTGGAGGCCGAGGCAGGTGGATCACCTGAGGTCACATGGTGAAACCCCATCTCTACTAAAAATACAAAAATTAACCAGGCGTGGTGGCAGTCACCTATAATCCTGACTACTCAGGAGGCTGAGGCAGGAGAATTGCTTGAACCCAGGAGAAGGAGGTTGCAATGAGCCAAGATTGTGCCACTACATTCTAGTCTGGGCAACAGAATGGGTTTCCGTCTTGAAAAATAAATAAATAAAAAGAAACAAAAAAGACATCTGAGTGAGTTGTTGTCTGAATCTTGTCTGAACCTGCCTATGCGCTTTGGGTCCTGAAATCCAGCTGTGGGTCAGACCTGCCTTTGCATTTTTGTTCATCCAGCTGAACACACCTGGAGTTGGGCCTCACTCTGTCCAGTTGTGTTCCTTTCAGGAGACAAAACTGAGAAACTGGTGAAGTCACTCGCAGAAGCCTCTTTCAGATCCTTAGAGGACCCACAGTATGAGATTCTTATGGTCACTGTCAGGGAGGTGGGAGCATCCTTTTCTTGGAGCTGCATGTCCATGTCCTTGGTGTACCACAGTCACAGGCCTGCTCCTGCCCCTCCCTGCAATGTTTCCATTGTTGAGTGTGGTACAGGAACTGAGACAATTATGACAGAGCCGAGCTGGTTTCTCTTCTCTTTTGGACACCATTGTTTGTGACAATTCTGCTCACCATTTCTTCCCCTAGACCATAAAATTGTAAAATCACTGCTATATTTACTTTTTCTTTCGCTGCCTGGGCTTAAAAGTACCATTTATAGCTTTCCTTTGAAATTCCTTTATTAATCATCTTCCTTCATATGCATATCATTCTGCTGTTTACAAAATGCTCTTACATTTAGTATTTCACTTGATCAGCATAAACACCCATGGGGTAAGCCAGGCAGGATTGTTGTCTCCATTTTACAGGTGAGGAAATTAAGGCTCAGTGGGGCCTGGAAGCCTGGCCTGCAGCCACTGCTAGAGCAGATGCCAGAACTGGGTTTAGGCATTTTACTAGGTCTTGCTGTTTTTCTTTCTGTCTACAAAACGTCCTTCTCGTTTATGAGTTTCAAAGATTTTCTTGTCTGAGACATAAGGAAATTAGTGGCTTTTCTTGAGAGATCTAAGCATTACTGCATTTGCCTAATATTATTTTACTATACGTATTGGTCTGAATACCTTAAGAGAAGCCAGTATGTGTAAATACTCTTCCTTCTTGTCAGACATGGAGGCAGAAATTTTCCAAGAAGAGAGAGACCCTGAAGACGTTGTTTGTTGTCTGCTGTTCTTAACAAGCATGGCAACCACGATTTTGGATTTTTCTCCTCGAGGCTTTCTAGTTCTGGGCTGCCACAGAATATTTAGGGGTCATGGATTCCTGTTCCCTTTTAAACTATATCAGGCATGTGTGTTATGTGACCTTTGTGTTCTGACCTTCAGATTTAGGGAACTGAAAATTTAGGAAATCTTGTTAGGACTTAAATCCAAGTAAATTCCCTCATGAGTACACAGACTCATCTGTGGAGGTGTGGAATGTTGGAGAGAAAGGGACTTTCATTTATGTAGCCCTCTCGGTTAGAAAACATGGCTGGTTAGTGACAGAGCTGAGGCTAGCACGCTGAGATTAGACCAGATTCATCTTTCTGCTGGCTTCCTCCCTATCACTCAGTACTTCTGGAGTTGTAGCAGGCTTCTTCTCCCTGGACTGGGGGCTCCGAGAGGGGTGGCGCTGGGCGTGCTCTGTGCACGGCTCTTCTAGAGGTGATCCAAGTGCTTTGCATAGATACTTGGAATTTTGCACAATGAATTTGAACCTGTCTCTTGTTGATAAAATGTCATTATTGTCCATCAGCAACTAAATTGTAAGGATCTTGAGGGAGTTTCAGTCAGGGTTCACTAGAAGAAACAAACCACTTTAGATATATTTTTAAAATTTATTTATTTAACTTTAGGTGCATACTACATCTGGCATTTCTCCTCATGTTATCCCTCCCCACCCTTCCCTCCCCTCCCCCACCCTCCCCTCCCTCCCCACCTCCAGCTGTCTCTCCGCTACCCCCCAACAGTCCCCAGTGTGTGATGCTCCTTTCCCTGAGTCCACGTGTTCTCATTGTTCAACACCCACCTATGAGTGAGAACATACAGTCTTTGGCTTTCTGTTCTTGTGTCAGTTTGCTGAGAATGATGGTTTCCAGATTCATCCAAGTCCCTACAAAGGACACGAACTCATCATTTTTTATGGCTGCATAGTATTCCATGGTGTATATGTGCAACATTTTCTTTGTCCAGTCTATCATTGATGGACATTTGGGTTGGTTCCAGGTCTTTGCTATTGTACACAGGGCTGCAATAAGTGGAAGGTACTTAATGCAGAGTGTTGCAGAGAAGTAATTAGAAGGACCACATGGAGCTGGATCGAGGCTGTCTCCAGAAATGAATCACAAAACTACACAAAATCACTCCACTTTCTACAATGGAGAAAGAGGAAAATAGTGACACCACCATGGAACTAACTTCTGAGTTCAATAATACATCACTGAACTTGTGAAACAGAGATCAAAAACCATAGAATGGTGGTAGGTGGACTCTGAGACATGGAGTCCAGCTACTTACTCTTTTTGTCACAGCTGCCTTTTGACAGCCACCGAGCTGAAGACTCAACATGAAAATGTGGATGCTGAAAAATCCCATGTCTGCGTGACCATTCTTCTAACAGAAAACAGGGCAAACAGCAGAAACATGTCTTCCATCTTACTTCTGCCTTTGAAATATCAAGCCAATTACATATATTTTGGCAGAATTTCTTTTGCTATCAAATCTTACCTGCAAGACTGCCTTTGCAATACGGGAAGTTTGAGTGTCCACCATATCCACCACAGTAAGGGTTATGGTTTTCACATTTCAGGCATGTTTTCCATAAGGCTTTGTGTGTAGCAGATATTAAGTTGAAGCCAGAGTTACAATTACATTCTATTACATCTCTACTTGTCAGTGTAGTTAATTATATAACTGAATGGAATGCAGCCGTTTTACTTTAGGGAATCCCTAAGGGGGAATTCCTGTTTAGCAGAAAAATGCCATAAGGAGGGAAGACCCTGAGCTGGGAGAGTATTCTAAACTGTTTCGGTTTCAAACATCTTGGAAAGTACTACAGGGAGACATGCAATATTATAACATAATAGTGCCTACCATGACTGGGACGGGTTCTGTCTTTAAAAAGTTTGCTAACCTTCAATCCTGTTGCTCTCTTGCGGCATGATTTTGACCCCACTTTCCGCCTCACCAGCCAAATACAAATTTTGCAATGGGAATTGGTGCAAAATGGTTTATGTGTGATAAAGTAAATAGACTTATTCCTAAATGGAAACAGAGGTTGTTAAGTAGTTGTATTCCCCTACATTTCTTGCAATCCGTTATTACAACTTGCAGGTCAATTATTCTTGAATTTTAACCAAAAAATTCTAAATTGTCTTGACAATAAACAGGCAAAATAGGTAAAAGAAATTTGCAAAACAAGCATCACGAGCAACAGGGACCATCCTGGCCAGATGCTGAGGTGCATTTATGAGGCAACCCTGATTGAAGGAGAAGGTGGTGCTGGACTAGATGGGAGGCCACAGCAGTAACAGAACCCACCCAGACACAAGGCAACTGCACATGGAATTAATAGGCAATAACAGAACCACCTTGAAACATTCCAAAATGTTGGTCCTGTACTGAATTCTTCTGATTTTTCCCTCAACTCTTGTGTAACCCCTTTGGAAATGTGAAATAATTGTTAATAATCGCTTCCACCTTTAAATTGTACTCTAGTGAATACATTTGGATATATTTTAGAGACTTTTTTCCTCCTCCAAATTTAAGAATCAGGCAACATATTGTTCTTCTAATACTTATAACTAAGTAGATATTATAAAATCACTGATAATCTTGTTGGGAGTGGGGTCAGTTGGTAAAGAAATAATTGAAGTAAATACTCTGCCTTTTCTTGTGTGTGACATTTTTTTGCTTCAGGAGAAAGAGGCTGAGTGAATAGGTTAATTAATAATAGTTTCTTCTAGATTTCTGCTGTAACTTGCTTTTCTCTTGCAAATTCATTTTAGTACATTCTTTTCTTCTTAGGATCACATGCTCCTAAAGCAGGGAAGCCCCCAAAGCCTCCTCTATTTCCCTTTGCTAATTGCTGTGCCCTCTCATCAACTGCAGTAATAAACTCAAAAATATGGGAGGGCTTTAGTCATATGGAACTTCTGGGAGAGGACTTGACTGTATTTGGGATTCACTTGGACTAAATGACCCAAACCTCATTATCACAGTGTTTTAAGTAGGTGACTATACGAGTTATCATCAAAACTGGGACACTTTGGCAAAGGAGCACTGTTAATAATTACATCAAAATGGCAGGTATAAATTGGAGATGTATGGTCATCCTAATTATAAAGGGCCTTCAAAAACAGTGTTTGAAATGTGAATTAAAAGATGATTCAAAACCAGAGCTAAAGTCTTCGTATTTTCATGTGTTTCAGTTCTCTTTCTCTTTTGTGTAATAATCATTTGCTGAGCTCTGATGATGGGATAGATTCTGTTTTAAGCACTAGGAAAATATAGATAAAGAAGATGCCAGTTTTGTTTTTCTTCACTCACAGTATTGTAATATTTTAGAGCAGTGGGTTTCCAGTCTGGCTCATAGCATACTGGGGATCCGAGGGCAAAAATGCATTTTATGCTTCCCCCAAATTAAAGCGTGTTCTGCCTAAGTATGACAATTTAAATGCCCCTGTAATGGTTTTATTAATCTTTGTCTATTTGTACTTGGAATTTTGTTTATGATTTGGCATGAAGAAACCATTTATTTTGCTAAGGAAAAGTTTGAAAGCTACTGGTTTGGGACTTAACAATTTATATTTAATATGTTGTTATAAAGTTGTTTGGCTACATTTTAAAAAAGGGAAGAGCTGAACTGATTAAAGTTGAAACACATAAAGATGTAAACTGGGTAGGAAACAAGCAAATTACCTGAAATATATAAAGGGCTGCTATGTATTAAAGGTTTTGTGATGCCAGAGGTCACAGGTAGGACCAATAAGCGGTGCTTATTGGAATACAGGATTCAGCTGCAGAAAACTTTTCAGCAGTCATAACTTTTCTGTCACGGAAGGGGCTGTCTTATAATGAGTTGCTTGTCATTGGACATGTGCAAGTGAACTCACAGATGGCGGTTAAGCTTCATCTTGAGCGCCACATTAGATGAAATGTCTTCAATAACAATGTCACACTTCAAGGATGTTAAACTTTTGTATTGGTGAATGTTGGATCCTTTGCTACTTTCTTAAAAATGTCTAAAGAGTATGTGTGTGTGTATGTGCGTGTGTGTGTGTGTGTGTGTGTGTGTGTATTTCCCCAGAATATTAGCCAATTTTTCATGCATTTTATGTTTTTACACAGTGATCAATAATTGATAAAAATACAGAAGCTACTTACAACAGTTCTCTCATCAAGAGAAACTTAAAGGGAAAATGTCCACTGATGTGATTCTGAAACTAATTTGAAACAGCCTGGTTCATTTTTACTCTGCTGCTATTGGTTAATGCTTAACCAGATTTTGTCTATGTTTCAAAATCTTGAAATAAAAGTGGAACAACATCCAAAATGACTTAAGAAAAAGGTCCCTAGTTGAAAATGGTTCCAATTGTTTTGCTATTAAATGTGAAATTGCAAAACTAGCCTCTCTTACATAATTTGAATTTATAACACATTCTAGTGAGAAACTTGCCTATTTTTCATACCATTTCAAATACTGAGAAATAATTTCTCTAGGCTCTTGGAATCGGTGTTAAATAAAAATTATAGTTCGGAGTACATAATACATGAAGTTGGCTTTCTTTGTTTTCTAAAACTGTATCTCATGGTCCTTGAAGGTTGATAATTTATATCCCTGCTACCACTTTATTTTTCTATTATTTATGCTTTTAAAAATTTTAATTCAGCAATATCCTTATATTTTGCTTTAAAGTTGATCTTTATAAACTTATTTAGAGACAGAGTCTCATTCTGTTGCCCAAGTTGAAGTGCAGTGGCATGATCGTGGCTCACTGTAACCTTGAACTCCTGGTCTCAAGTGATCCTTCCACTTCAGCCTCCCGAATAGCTGGGATTAGAGGGATGAGCCACCATGCCCAGCTATTTTTTTTTTTTTAATTAAAAAAAAAATTCCAGAGACACAGCTTGTTATATTGCCCAGGCTGATCTCGAACTCTAGGCCTCAAGTGATCCAGGTCTCCCAAAGTGCTTGGATCATATGTGTGAGCCACTGCTCCCAGCTGAGCTTTTTCTTAACAGATATTTAAGATGATATATAATTAGAGAATCAGCAATTAAACTGGAAACTTTAATTTACAATAACAATACAATACAAATTCAGTGGTATTAATTTAAATTATAGGCCAGGTGTGGTTACTCATGCCTATAGTCTCAGCACTTCGGGAGGCCAAGGTGAGAGGACCGCTTGAGCTCAGGAGTTCGAGACTAGCCTGGGCAACATAGTGAGACCCTGTCTTTACAAAAAAAATTTAAAAAATAGCAGATGTGGTGGCACACCTGTAGTCCTGGCTACTTTGGAGAGGCTGAGGTGGGAGAATTACTTTAGTCCAGGAGTTGCAGGCTACAGTGAGTCATGATGGTATCACTGCACTACAGCTCCGGCCACAGAGTGAGACCCTGTCTCAAAAATAGCAATAATGATAATAATAAAAGCAAATAAATACATTATAATGTCCAAACCCAATTCCAAAGCTCTAAGCTAATTTGCAGTAGTTCTGATATAGGATACAAGCAGCACAGTTGACAATTTTGTGAACAATATGATGTTCAGAAGGCTAATGTATTGTATAATCGGTGATTCTCCGTCTTGTTGCTGTGATTACTCTTAGCAGATTATGTGGTCTGAATAAATATTACTCTTAGCAGATTATGTGGTCTGAAAAATAAATAAAAAAATTAAGAATTTTTACTTTTTCAAGTTATAACTAAAATTGCATTTAAAATCTTACTGAGGTATCAAAATGAATTTTCAATAATGGAAAAATACAAACAAAATCATTTAAAAATTAAAGTAATTAGAATATCCTCAAGTGGTAGCAAAATTTCATAGCCTGACTAATGGGCATGACAGACTTGAAAGTGGATAACTAAAATAATGTGTTTACGTGTTTTAATACAAGTCTGAACAAGCTGTCAGGGAAACACAGCTAAGTGAGCAGCAATTAACTTGCAGACTTACCCAGTTATTGGTAGGTTTAGAAATAGAAGATGCTAGATAACCATTAAGGATATTGCTAGGTCTCATTAGAGATCATACTGGTGATTTTTCCTATTGTCACTCTTTCCTCCTGGGTGAGGGGCAGAATCTTTATGAATTAGGTATTTAGCATGCCACCTTTGCAAATCCAGATTTTCACTTCTAGAAGTAGATTTACTGAACTCAAAGAGGTGCAGGCTATTGTTGCCTGTTTTCTCCTGTTTTCTCTTGGCCTTGTACAGAAAAGCAGTCTGTTAGAATAAACGACTTAGAAGAAACCTGCTAAACAGCCCATTTTTGCAAGCACGGCACACTCCACAGACTAGCCATAATGTTATACAACATAAAATGTTGTGGGAAGAGATTGTGAAGATCATCATCAGTTGCTTATTATTTTAGATCCGCAGAAACTGAGGTCCAGAGAGAATTCACATTTTCTTGGTGACTTTGCTGCATGGAATAATTGCTATCAAATGTGATCTGGAATGCAGGGTTGGGGCCATGTATCTTCTGTGCTAATTTTCAGTGTCGTGGTTGCGAACTTTCTTGGCGGAGAAATTTTGACTCCTATGCCCAATTCCATTGCCTTTTACCTACCCCATCTAGTTACTATCTAGCAATGAATAGAGTTATAAGCTTGTTTAATGAAACTTTCCCACTGCAGATGCTCTTGGGAGGCAGAACATTTGGGTTTAAACGCAGCCTCTGATATGTTCTAGCTGATCTATTACATTGGATAAGTCTCTCCAGCTTCTCTAAATCTCGGTTTTTGAATACTCAAATTAGAAAAGTAAGTTAGTTCCTAAGATTTCTCCAGCTGGGGCTCTCCATGACCTTCTGGCTCTTAAGTAGTCAATCCTGACTGTTGTCAACTGTATGTGTTATTTTCCTTGACTGATAGAAACTGTGGCAAACAAAAGGCCAGTTACTCCGTGTTTGTTCCATTCTCTCCTTAACCTTCTCTCCTGAGAGTCCTGATCTTTCAGTGCTGTTGTTTCCCCGTCAGGGTTGATTGTTTCCTTTTCGAGTGCCATTCTGAATCTGAAGTGAAAGTGTAGTGTGTGGAGGCATGTCACTGTTCTGTTCTGTCTCACTTCTTTTTTTTTGAGACGGAGTCTCACCCTGTAGCCCAGGCTGGAGTGCAGTGGCATGATCTCGCCTCACTGCAACCTCTGCCTCCGGGTTTAAGCAATTCTCCTGCCTCAGCCTCCCGAGTAGCTGGGACTATAAGTGCACGCCACTGTGCCCTGCACATTTTTGTATTTTTAGTTGAGACGGGGTTTCACTATATTGGCCAAGCTGGTCTTGAACTCCTGACCTTGATCCGCCTGCCTCGGCCTCCCAAAGTGCTGGGATCATAGGTGCGAGCCACTGTGCCTGGCCCTGTATCACTTCTTTGTCTGAGACAATGTTTACTTGTCTAGACCTGACGCTGCTCTCCCTTGCTGCTTTGTCGTTCGTTTGGATCCTGAAATGCAGCTGAGTTGTTACCTGCAGCATTGCCAAGAACAAGGAGTGCACCATTAGTGTTAATTTATTTTTTCTGGTGCTCCGTGCAAGGCAGATGGGCATTTAATGTGTTCATTCCAACCCTATCTTCCCTCACTCTATACTCCCTTGTCTCACAGGAGTTAAAACATAGTTTCATAAGAAACCTCAGCTCCTTGAACTTGTGGGAGAATCATGGAAACACGAGAGTTAGAGGGAATGGCAGTGGATATCTAATCTTTAGTGTACAGATAGGAAAGGTCCCTGAGGTCCAAAGAGGTTAGAAACTAAAGTCATAAACCCAAGTAGTGACTGAGCTACATAGAAACTACACCCAAGTCCTCTGCATCTAAGTCTAGTGCCTTTTCCAGTTTTTCCAAATGTCTCTCAGATAGCCTATATAAAGGTTTGGCATTTCTGTAGCGTTGTTCTCTCGTTACCTCTTCTGAGCAATGCCAGCTGTCCATGCAGAGAGTGGGGCACTTAGCCAGTGCTGGGCCAAAGCTGTCTGTAAGAAGAATTTGAGTGAATACATTGACATTTTCAGCCCATGGTAGATCCTGCTTTGCCCTTCCGGCTCTATCTGACCTGATAATTCAGAGGAAGAGTAAATACATTTGCTGTTCAACTAACAATTGTGTGTAATTTTCAGCCTGCCTTATTCCTCAGCGCTGTCTTCCCACGCTTCCACCACATGCCACAGCATATCTGCTTCGCAATTACACTGGTAGGGACTTACACCGTTTGGAAAAGGTTTGCCTAAATACTTATTTACTTTTGCATCATACATCTTGATTGATACCTTGTTGATGTCTGAGATCAACCCAATAATCTCTCCTTCAATGGGGAGGATAGAGAGTCAGGGAAACGGGTGACAGAAAAAGAGAAAAAGGACTGCTTCCTCACTGATGAGCAAAGAGGAGAATTACGGATGATATCGAATCTCTCTGCTTTACTTGGCATTGGCTAGTTGTACAGTCAAGATTTTTCACAGACTCACAAGAGTTTGTGAGCAGAGTTGTCATTTGTACCATCTAATTCCATCACCACATTTTTCAAGAAGGACACAAGATTTCAGAGATAGCAGAAGTTACACAATAGGCTCATGGCAGAGCTAAGACTGAAAGCTGGGTCTGAGTTGTGAAGATCAGGCATCCTCCCACTAAATACTGAGGTATGGGCAATAATGGAGATGGTATAACCCAGAGGGGGAACCACATTGCACCAATTTAATGGATGATTAGGAAAGCAGTTTTGAGATTCCAGGAGGGTACTGACTTTTGTATAAAGAGAACGTTTAAAAAAAAAACCTTCGAAGTTATAGGAGAGTGTTATTTAAATTGTAACTGCTTGTTTAAATGAAGAAAATGTTGCTAAGGGACATGAATGCTAAACGTTAGTCTGCCATCAGCTACTTCTGATATTTACGTCAAATGGTGTCTCAGTTCTGTGGTGTTAATGTATGTCCCTTTCCTGATATCATTCATTTCTTCAGTGCACACTGACCAAGAGCTGGGCCTTGAGTTAGTTGCCACGAAGATGTAGGGACTAATACAACGTCATTTCAAGATTAATAGAAATGCTCTAAGTCAGTTATTCTCGGCTCTTGAATCAGTCTATGTACATACAGATCCCAATATGAGGTTAGTGTGCAGACTGTTTTGATAAACACTACTCTAAGCTTATTGCATTGGTTGCTAGATTATATGATGTAACGGTTCTTTGTTTTTCACTTTTGGTGATCTATATAAATCTTTTTTAGAAGAGTAGAATATTGACTTGGGGAAAAACAAGAAAAAAGGAAAATATGACCAAACACTACTTAGTTCTGTTTTTGTGGATGACAGTGACTTCGCATTCACATGGTATCCCGAGAGACGCTTAGTAGCACAGTGACTTCGCATTCACATGGTATCCTGAGAGAGGCTTAGTAGCTTTGTTGGTATTCATTGTCAGTTTATCAATGGCCCTAAGTTTTCCCACCTATAAGGGCAGGGTCCTGGTCATCATATAGACTTTTGTAGTTATTTGTGTTCTGTTGTGCCTTGATTTGTTTTTTTTTTTTTTTTGGTCTGTTGACTATTTTCTTCATCACTGTGTGGTCCTGTGGCTTATTATGATTAGGTTTGAGGGTCCAGAATAGGGAAGACATTATGACAAGTAGAATTCAAGAGCTGGAATGGAAATAAGAGCAAAAAATACTGTTAAGTGCGGATTTCCTTTGGATTATGGTGTTTTCCTTTCTTCTCCTAATAGGGAGGTAGTACAGCAGTGAAGACCAGAGATTTGGAGTTAAAGATCTGTGTCCAGCCTTCAGCTTTGCTATTCATTAGCTGTATATCCTTGAGCAAGTTATTCAACCACTTGCAGTCTTACTTTCTTGATTGGCTAGATGTGGGTAATGATAATGCTTTCTCATATGGTAGTCAGGATGACTGTGTGGACATTGAAAACTGTTTGACATATAATAACCTGGAAACCATCATTCTTAGCAAACTGAACCAAGAACAGAAAATCAAACACCGCATATTCTCACTCATAGGCGGGTGTTGAACAATGAGAACACATGGACACAGGGAGGGGGAGCATCACACATTGGGGTATGTTGGGGGGGGAAAAAGGGGAGGGAGAGCAGGGGGTGGGGAGTTGGGGAGAGATAGCATGGGGAGAAATGCCAGATATAGGTGATGGGGGAGGAAGGCAGCAAATCGCACTGCCATGTGTGTACCTATGCAACAGTCTTGCATGTTCTTCACATGTACCCCAAAACCTAAAATGCAATAAAAAAAAATATATATATATATAATAAACCTTCAATAAACACTTGTTATTTATTGTCAGTCTCTCTTCTTCTTAGGATGGCTGGGGGCAAAGACAGAAGCGGAGCAGACGAGTTGATAAGGGAAACTCTTAGGTTCTTCTTATGCTTTGCATTGGATGGTTTCTGAAAGAGCGACACTGAGGAAGCAGCTCCCTTCAGGAGTCGGCATCTTGCTTAGAGGAGGGCCATTGTTTTTGCTTTCCTGTCTGCTGATGGTGTTTGTGTATTTTCAGAGCCTCTCTGGAAATCTTCCCTTTCACTTCTTGCTTTCATGATGATTGTGAGCTTAGGGTGAAACCTATCTAGAACCAGAGGAAGTAAGAGCAGGGTAAATCTCGGTCCAGCATCCCCAGTTCTCACCACTGCTTATCTTTGTGTTGACATGGGTCTCTCTGAGATGCTGGGAAACCCCAATGATATGTGCTAGTTCATCCGTTCATTAAACTTGTGAAGTTTCATCAAACCCATTTATCAAAATGAAGGGCTGTACGTAAGATTTTAGGGCTCTATGTAAGATTTAGGGAAAGAAAGATTTTAAAAAAAGAAAGATTTTCTGATGCTCTTTGTCTATCAACTCCTCTGCTCCTCTTACATACAATCTTACATACAGCCTCTAGAATATTAGAGCTGACTGGGACTTTACAGGTATTCATTTCGCAAATGAGTATCATCTATTGCTAAAGGTCACAGTGCTATAGCTGAGACTAGAACTGGGGCCACAGGGAATCTATGTCTATACTATTGGATGTATCATTTTCCTTGGATCCATCCTATATGATTTAACTTTTAGTACCTGGAGTTTTCACTCTTGTTATCTTCCTGTTCAGGGATAAAAGCTCTAGCTTCTTATCTTTATATAAGACATTTAAAAGGCAGGACTCATGTTATGTTTTAAAACTTTCCCCTAACTATTCTCCCTTAGTCCCTCATTTTGGTACCACTGGTCTGATCCCTGTCTTACAGAAATGTCTTGCTTCATAGCTGAGCTCACATTATTATTTCTAATCTTTGCCCTTGTTACTCCAGTTTGCTTTTATTCACTCAGCTTTCAAAGTCCTGTGGTTAAAGGCTACCTCTGCCAAGCTTATGCTAGCTTTTCTGACATCCCCCAACATTTTTCATGTGCTTTCTGTGTTGCTCTCTTTCTCTTTTCACATTTATAAATATTTCTTCCTCAAATAGGCTTTGAGCTCTTTGAGTAAAGAATAAGAATCTGATTCATCTATAGCTCCAGTGCCAGGCAAATAAATTCATTCATTAATTAAATTAACAGACACTTTTACTGAGTACCTACCATGTGTAGGCCCTGGGATTATAAATGATAAGTATTTCTACTCTTAAGGATTTGAGAGTTTAGTTTGGGATACAGGCAAGGAGACAGGGAGAGTACCATGTGATGAATATATGACAGCGGTATGTACATGCTGTGGAATGGTATTATAAGGATATATAGCTTGAACTGTAGGATATAGTGCAAGATTTGCCTTTAAGGACTAATGGAAAGTAATGCTTATGATCTAAATTGATGCACAGAAAGTTGGAAGTCATTTTTAGACAAGTAGTAGCTTGGTTAAGAGGGAGCAGATATAAAACCTAGGGAAAAAAATGGTGAATTTCTAGCAGAAAAGTAATGCAAAATAACCTCAGAATAATAGAAAACTGGTACTACTATCATAGACATGACTGGAAATCTGATTAATGTCTGTAAATGAAGATATATTTAGATGACTGTATGCTGAGTTTTTATAAATCTTTAAAAATCAGATAATTCCAGTGTAGTTATTAAATAACCTAGACAGTAGAGGAGTTGGAGAAAACCCTCCTATCAAAACCTAATTATGATAAGTAAAACAAGCAGAGAAAATACAATAAAATGGTCTTTCTTATGATTATATGTACACAAATTATAAATAAAATAGCATAGTTTATTTGTTAATATATCAAAACACAACTGTAACAAAGAATTTATTCTAGGAATGCAAAGATGGTTCAATATCTGGAACTTTATCAACATATTTTATTACATTATCAAATTAAGGGAGGGAAAAGAGATGATTGTTTGAGTGGTTGCTAAAGAGGGCACTGCAGCTGTGACTAGATAGGATTTATTCCACAAATGCAAAGGTGGTTCAGTATCTGGAAATCTATCAGCATGCTCTGTTACATCACCAAATTAAGGGAAGAAAAAAGAGACGATTGTATTAGTGAATGCTTTAGTAATTCTAGAAAGATACGAGTAACTAAGAAAGAGTAATATTTATTCATTCACCCTTTGTGTAAGGGCTACTTGCCTAGGGATCATGCCAGTATAGTGAGACTACTTGGAGTTTCCAACTTGTTGAGACATGTAGGCAGGTGAATTAAATGACTTCCTTGTGGACTGTAATAAGTATGCAGAAAGTACTAAAGAGCCCAGAAAAAGGAATTAAGCTACTCTTCTTTGGAAGAGTTAGAGAAATGTTCACAGAGTTAAAAGACATTTGAGCTGGGACAATATAAAAATGTAGGGCTTGGTAGAAAGTGAAGAGAGGGAAATGGCATTGTTGATAGTGAACACAGCATGAGCAAGGGTTCAGAATCATGGAAGTTTATTATAAATCCTGGGAATGCTGTCACTGGGTCACTGCTGACATGTAGAAGAATGGCAAGAGAAGATGCTGAAAAGGTCATCTGCAAACAAATGATCAGTCAGAACATGGGCCCCTCAGGAGGAGCAGCAGGAGGTGTTTCTTCATGGAGGGAAGTGCCTGGGTAATTTATGATGCTGGGCATAACTGAAATGACTGTGGAACCAATGATTTGCATATGATGCTTAAATTTTATTTATACTCTCCCAGAAATTGCCTATTTCTTTATGCTGTATCTGAAAAGCCAAGATGATAGTCAGTGACTTGAGCTTGCTGCGAAAATGTTAATCTTTGCTTAAGAAACTATTGCATCCTATATTAACCTGTCATTATAAAATAACCTTAGACTTATAGAGATCTTCCAAGGACAGTATTAAGCCATTTAAAAAATTATAATTAAAACTTGTACTGCAAATGTGCACAGTGCATTAAAAGTTTCAAACCTTTACCTGATCCCTTTTATTTCACGCTTATGTTCACTTTAGTCATACTGAAAGCAAACCAGTCACTTTTCTCACTTTTATCCCAATTTACTAGAAGACCAAACCTCAATTAAAAGCAAAAGCAAAACCAAAATTGGCATCTCTCAACCCTGTGAGATGGGTTTGGTTTTGGTATTTAGAAAAAAAATCGTCTCAAGTTATTCCAAATGTGCAGCTAAATTTAAGAACCATGAGTAAAACACACATTCATTGGTTGTTTTTCTATATTGGTTTTGTGCTTGTCCTTAATGGTAGTTTATAAATGTGTAAAATATGGTACTTGCCCTTTTAAGGAACTCACAGTTTAGCAAGCATATGTGTGTCTTTGTGTGTGTGTGTGTGTGTGTGTGTGTGTGTGTTATACATGTATGTATTTGTGTATACATATGAATATGTAAAAGGTACTGATGAAGGAAAAGAAAAGAAAGATCCTATAACCAGAGTGAAGAGCCAATACCATCCCTGGCTTCAATAGCATGTGTCCTGATTCCCAGTTTAGAGTCTTTGTCATTGATTCATGTTATCCTCTTCTTTTAAGAAAACTGCACATCAAGCTGTTCTTCCAAGCAAGATGGTCACAAAATTGCCATTGACTTTCTATAAGAATAGAGGCATCCTTTTTTCTCACTTTGCATAGCACTTTGTACTATACAAAGTACTTTAATATCATCTCATTGGTTGCCATAAAAATTCTGAGAGCTAAGGAAGGCAGAGGTTTGTTTGTTTTTTGAGACAAGGTCTCCCTCTGTCACCCAGGCTGGAGTGCAGTGGTACAATCACAGCTTGCTTCAGCCTCTGTCTCCCAGACTCAAGTGATCCTCCAACCTCAGCCTTCTGAGTAGCTGGAACAATAGGCATGCACCACCACATCAAGCTAATTTTTTGTAGAGACAGAGTCTCAATCTGTTGCCTAAGCAGGTCTTGAACTCCTGGCCTCAAGTGATCCTTCAGCCTTGGTGTCCAATGTGCTGGGATTAGAAGTGTGAGCCACTATGTTTGGCTGAGTTCTCTGAGAGGGTGAAATGATCTGAGGCTCTAGAGGAGATGCTCTTCAAAGTCATGCCACTTGTCGGTGGTGTAGACTGATGTTAATATCCAGGCAACACATTTCCCAGCTCTCCCCTCCAGCCTGTCTCTCTGTTACTATGCCATGTACTGAGGCCTTTGATTTTTTTGTGTTCTGATACTCTTTGTCTTTACAGACATCTGGAGGTAATCATGTAGCCCTCTTAATTAATTCAGTTCAATTAGTAAATTAGTAGGTGGCTTTGGGGCTGGGGGCGGGTGCAGGGTGCCTTCCGGGTGTCCCTGTGCTGGAGAGCTCTTGCAATCAGGCTTGGAGAGCCCTCCTCAGCAGCAGCCTGCGAGGCTCATCCCCAGCAGGCAGGCTGACTGGAGAGGTGATTGGCTTATACTGACAGAGGAGACATTTCCTTTCTTCAAATAGTATATGCAGTCTGATCAGAGCAGCATCTGGGCTGGGCTGGGCTGATCTGATTGTTCCTCTCCTACTTTAACTGAGCTCTTCATGAAGATCCAATATGGTATCAGCTCAGCATAGATGTTCATGGGCATTTCATTGTCGTTCAGGGCTGACCTTTGCATTACATGTGTTGAATATTCTATCCTCTGGCCCTAAATTCTCATAACTGTTCCAGACATTGTGGCAACCTGTGTGCCCCTCCTCCCCTTTTCTACATGCCCCTTGGTGGAGACCAGAGCTGCTCCTGTGGATGGGTCATTTAAAAGTGTCCTGCTAGGTATCTGTTAAGCCCCTGTTTCCAAAATAAACTTTCAGTGGTACCTTAATCCCTGAAGAATAAGTTTAAACTCAAGTGTGGCTGCTAAGCTGTCTGTGCTTTGGTTTCAACGCAACTTTTAGTTCTTTTGCTTGATGCTTTATGTTATTCCACCTCCAAGAACACTAAACCTAAGTGCTGTGTACTTTTCTGCCTATATAATTTTGCTAACGTTTTTCAGGTTCAAACCCTACTCAGCACTCAAACCCAGTCTGTATATCACCTCATCAGTAAAATCTTGTTAATTCTGCCCCCACCAAGAAGTGAGCCTATGTTTTTCTGCATCTCTGCCACACTTGTTTTTAACCTCACTTAGGTAACTTAGCACTTTATTTAGGTATAACCATTTAATTGGTGAGATAATTACTTTAATAGATTATTAATAAAATTGAAGTTCTTTTCCATCCTTCTACTACAGAACCTCCTTCATGTTAGGAAGATTTTCTTATTCATATCTGTTTCCCAAGAGTACTAGGTACTAAAATAGGTCATTATTGGAAGGGAGATATTCAAGTTTGGGGGAGTGTTCTCCTCCTCCTCCTCCTCCTCCCCCCCCCCACTTCCTCCTTCTCTTTCTCTTTCTCCTTTTCCTCCCCCTTCCTCCTCTTCCTCCTCCTCTTCCTGCTGGCAATTCCTCTGCTTCTTCATTTTTCCTTCTTCCATTTTCTTTCATCCTTCTTTCCAGAGAGCTTTATCAAGATTCGTTTAGTATGGATTAAGATAAAATGGCAATGAAGTGAGGTGTATTTTCTTCATTTTCATGCTTCTATACAAACAATGTTTGTTTCTTTTTAATCGCAGATTCCAACCATGTCTCACCCATCTTGGCTGCCACCCCAAAAGCACTGGTGAGCCCCTCGGCCATGTGCCTGCACGGATGGAGACCACCCATTCCTTTGGGAACCCCAGCATTTCAGTATCTACACAACAGCCACCCAAAAAGTTTGCACCAGTAGTTGCCCCAAAACCTAAGTACAACCCATACAAGCAACCTGGAAGTGAGGGTAAGTGCTGGGATTTCAGAGGTGGGTACTTGGAGTAGGAAAGTTCAATGTTATGTAGGTGATTTATAGTACAATATTGTGTCAAAAAAAGGTAGTTTGTGAATTCACAGTGTGGTTATCATAGTTTATAGGCTACTAAAAGTAAAGGAGCCTCCGGAAATTGTCTAGACCAGCCCCTTCTTTTAGGAAAAAGACTTTTTTGTTACTATATGGCTATGGTTACATAGTGAAATAGGGTTAGAGCCCAAACTAGAAATCTGGCCTCTTCAGTCACAGCTCAATGCCTTTCTACTGCATTATCTTTCTCTTGTAGGGTTGTACCTACCAGACAATGGTCCCTCCCTCCTTCCCTTAGACAAATGTCTGCAAATGCTGCCAAGCAGTAGTCCAATCAGAAACTTACACAAAGTAAACCTAATGAAATACATGGAATTATTTTACCTCCTCTGGCTGGTTTTCTTCCCTTAGGCTGCTGAAGGATAAAGTTGTCTAGAGAGTTCTGTGAGATCTGCATTTGTTGAAGCTCACAGACAAATTTGAGTAAAGCCTAGTTTTAGGGGTTTTAATAACAGTGCATTCTGTTTACATGAAGTAGCGTTTGAAGGTCTATGTGAGCTCCAGCTCTCGTGTGTATTTGTGTGTATACACTCACACATGAAGCCTCAGGGTCAGTGTAAATGGTGCCATGCTGTTTGGTTGAAAAGGTTACCTATTTATACCAATAAATGTTAGCAGCTCATTCAAATTCAAGAAACAACTTAAAATCAGAAAGCTGAAGAATATTAGACTTCTAGGAGCTGATAGAGAAGAGGCAGTGAAAGGAGGCTCCTCTTCTTTGTTTTCTGTCCCTGTCCCACCATTTAAAAAATTATTAATATCTTACCCTCTCCATGATGTTTCCAGTTGCTTCTTGGATGATATGAATGTTTATTTTATCAATATTGCATGCGAGTGTTTCACACTCTGTGTTACAGTCCAGTCCTCCACTTTTCTTCCCAGTCCTCTCCTACTCCCAGTAAACACTATTAGTATTTTGGGTCTGATGCCAGAAGCCTAGTTCAGATGATTAGCTTGTGTAACGTGACTGGACACCTAGGCTGGGTGGTAGGACGCATCAGGCTTCCGCATGCATGGCTAAGCTGCAGCTGTGGATCTTCGGGTATCCTTTTCCTCAGAAAGTGCAACAATGAGAACCTCAGAAAGCTGCTCTGGAAAAACAATAAATGAAGCCTTTGGTGCTGTACTTATCTCTATAGGACATCATGATGTTTTATTGCTCTTGAAGGAGACTGGGTCTTTGCAATTAATCAAGCACTTAGTGGAACTGGTTTTCTTTGACTCATCCTTCTTTAGTGATTGCAGGGCTTGGGAATGGGATCTGGAAGAGAATCGCTCCTCATAGGAACAGGAGGAGCCATATGTTGGTTTCCTTATTTATGTTTTCAGTGTTTCCCTTTGTCAGCTTACGAGGGGCATTGTTATTTTGTCTCCTAACTTTTGGGGAAAGCTTCGGTGGACCTCCCTTTAATAGGAACAGAAGAGAGACATGGCCAGTTATAGAACAGAAGGCAAAGGTATGAGGGAGTCTTTGTAGGTCTGAGAGTTCTTTTATGCCTGAGCATTATGGCGAGGGCAGGTCTTATATTAAGTGGGCTGAGAAATGGCATATGTGATATAGGGAGCAAAGAACCATGTAATGGCCTCCCTTTAGACTCCTTTATTCTGAATTTGCCATGCCCTGCCTGTACTATGTGTGGTGCACCCACTATCTTACTCTCTAGAACACTGAAGTGATTTGTTTGCATGCTCTGCAGTGCACAGTCCTCGGCCTCACTTTCAACATGCCACTGCATACGCTTTTGTTACCTGGCAAAATGCTATTTGTATCACTTTCTCCAAAAGTCTAGGCGTGGCCTAGATCAGAAGTAATCACTTCCTTCCCCGAGTTTCCACATCTTATTCTATGACTACCAAATTTCTGCTTGGTATTCTATGACCACCAAATTTGTTATTGCTCCTGCTTGCATTCTGTCCCATATTGAACACGTAGTGTATGCCATGCTCTATGCTTTCTCATTATTATTTTATTGCCTGCTTATGTAACCTTACAAAATGTTTTTTTTATTTTCTTATAAAGAAATGGAATCTTAAAAGAGGTGACATTCTCTGTGATTTGTTTGGAGTATGTTTCTGAACTGAGGCTGCTGTCCATATCCAGCATGCGATACTGCCTGTCCTTCTATTCACAGCACGTGTGGCACCAAGCCCCATATTACAGTGATATGTCCCTGCTTCCATTATAAGAATATATGTAAGCTTTGCTTCCCCATTGAAGCAACAAGACATGGTTTCTCACTCGTCCTTCTGTTCCTCATAGCTCATATTATGCTACTGTGTTTTTAGTAGGAATGGTTGCATATGGTCAAATGTATGTCTGTGTGTTCTTATGTATGCATATATATTTGGCTGGCTGGCGGATGGCTGGCTGGGTGAGTGCACTGCTCAGTAATGCTTCTCCAAAGCAGTTTGGAATATGGTATAACTCAGTCTTTTGTTTTCTGAAATTTTGGTTCTTTCTTGCATTTCTGCCAATTCTCACTCTTTTCCTCTCTCCCCCTCTCTCTAAATATAATAACCTTTACCTTTTCTGAATATGCAAGAGAAGAAATTTTCCTTTAATATGTAAGTTAAAGACAAATCTTGGGAACAGTTTATGGACATTCAGACTTTTTAAAATAGAAGCTACATTTTTGCATCTGCTGTGTGACACAAGATGTATCCACGTATTTGTTGGAAGAATAAGATTTGCTTTTCTTTATATTTAATTTAAATGTTATCAGTACATTCTTTTTACTCTGAACATTTTTGTAACTTCTGTCCATTGTGTTTAAATGTTTACACATTTAAAAAATTTATAACAATCCTTTTTCTTTTACTTTTTTTTTCTTTTCATTTAGAATGTTCTATATTCTTAGTGAAATTCCCCAGATAGTAGGTAGCACAGGTTTTATTTCCAGGATGCATTGTTGATACCAGCTTATGCTCCATATTGCCTCAGCTCATGCTGTTTTTTGCTTTTAGCAGGTACTTGTCCCCAAGTTTCCTGCTTCTACAGTCTCAATTCATTGCTTAAAAGTTGACCTCCAAGGCCGGGCCTAGTGGCTCATGCCTGTAATCCCAACACTATAGGAGGCCAAGGCAGGTGGATCACCTGAGGTCAGGAGTTCGAGACCAGCCTGGCTAACATGGTGAAACTCCATCTCTACTAAAAAACATAAAAATCAGCTGAGCACGGTGGCAGGTGGCTGTAATCCTAGCTACTTGGGAGGCTGAGGCAGGAGAACTGCTTGAACCCAGGAGGCAGAGGTTGCAGTGAGCTGAGATTGAGTCATTGCACTCCAGCCAGGGAGACAGAGTGAGACTCTGTCTCAAAAATAAAATAAAATAAAATAAAATAAAATAAATAAAATAAAATAAAATAAGTTGACCTCCAAGAAGCTCAACCACAAATTCAGAAAGTTAGAACTAAAAGAAATCACACAGTTCATCTTGTTCCGGTATCAATGGGAAAACTGCAGTCTAGAGAGTGTAAGTTATTTGTTCAGAGAAGCACAACCTGCTCAAACAGAGTTGGCACTCAAGTCTTTTCTGTCCAACTCTAGAGTTAACCCAAACCTTGTACTATATTCTAATGGCAAACCGTTCTTTACTACCTCATACGTTCATGCATTGCATACAATTCTTATGACAATGTGTTTTTTAATAGATTTGCTTGTGTATGCACCTGTGTGCTGTAGTGTACTCTGTAGTACTCTGAACTGTAAAGAGTCAGGGGCTGCCTGACTCATGCCTTTTCCGTCAGCAGCACCTAGCACGATACATGACACATACTAGGAACTCAATCGTGTTTGCAGAATGGAATTAATTGATCAAGCACAATAGTATAAACCTGCTCTTCAGACACATGTTCTCCGTTCTCAGCTGCTTATATTAGACACTATGGTTCTGCAGCTTCAACCTATGTCTTTGAATTACCTTTCCTTTCTGTGCCCATTCTTTGAGGGTTTTAGTTCAGGAGTTATCTAACCATTGCCACACTGATGTTGCCAGTTACATGTCTCACCTTGGTGTTAAGTCTGTAATCTCTGGAGTTTGCTTCCTCATGTTTTTATTCTGACTGTGAAAGTAGAAAACTACCGACATGTTTTCCACATCAACTTATCTTTTGGGGATACCCATATTTATAATTTTCTTTTATGAGATATTCTGCTAATAACCATTTCCTAAAGGGCTTTGGCACACTGAAATGTGGGGCATGCTTTTTTCCCAGTTAGTAGCTCTTTGGATCTCAGGGTCCTTTTATTTTCCTTTCATTGTTCTGGTTCTTTTCACTGATTTTGTAACAACTTGTGTTTTCATAGCTAACTTAGAATACCCCTACGTTTCCAGATACTTTCTCTGTGTTCAATACTTTGTGGTTATGAACTCATATATATTTTTAAATTAAATTTTGTCTTATTAGAGTTTCTTTTTTTTTTGTTCAGTAGCTTTTGGGGAACAGGTGGTTTTTGCTTACATGGAGAAGTTCTGTAGCGGTGATTTCTGAGATTTCAGTGTGCCTATCACCCGAGCAGTGTACACTGTAGTCTTTTATCCCTCACGTCCTTCCCACCCTTCTTCACCCTGAGTCTCCAAAGTCCATTATATCATTCTTATGCCTTTGAATCCTCATAGCTTAGCTCCCACTTAAATGTGAGAACATACGATATTTAGTTTTCCATTCCTGAGTTACTTTTAGAATAATGGTCTCCAATTCTATCCAAGTTGCCGCAGATGCCATTATTTCATTCCGTTTTATGGCTGAGTAGTATCCCATGGTGTATGTATACCACATTTTCTTTATCCATTTGTTGGCTGACTTGTATTTAGAAGATTACAGCCAACAATCATGAAAAATGCTCAACTCACTATCTAGGAAATGCAAATTAAAAGCCACAATGAGATACCACTGTATTCCTGCAAGAATGGCCATAATTAAAAAACAATAAATGTTGTCATGGATGTGGTGAAAAGGGGGAGCACTGTTGATATTTTAAGCTGTTGGTTGGAGTGTATTTTACGCTGTTGGTGGGAGTGTAAACTAGTATAACCGCTATGAAAAACAATATGGAGATCCCTTAAAGAACTAGAGTAGAAATGCCATTCAATCCAGCAATCCCACTACTGGGTATCTGCCCAAAGGAAAAGAAGTCATTACATGAAAAATATACCTGCACACATGTTTATAGCAGCACAATCCTTAAAGATTTTATACTGTTAACTGTCTATTTAAATTTTTGTGAAATTATTTTGGTATGTGTTTATGATGTTGTCCTATCACTTTCTATTCAGTTTAACTGATGACAAGATAAGATAATGCAATTTTTCTTCTGGTCTTTAAAATACTAGCCTTTAGTGTTGTTTGTCCTGTAATCTGGGTTTTCAGTCTGCTCCAAATAAAAAAATAAAAAACAAAAAACAACAACCACTCCATTCCAAAAAACTAAAACAACAACAAAAATTAAACTCAGTCTTAGAGTTTGATGGCAGAAAAGTATAGGTCTTTATAGCAAAGCAAATGAACTTTCCTACTTTACTAATGTACTTTTTTTTGAGATGGTTTTTGAAATTATCTTACTATTACACTCTGGGGATTAGCATTAGGTTGGTACAAAAATAGTAGTGGTTTTTGCCATTGCCTTTAAGAGCAAAAACCGTGATTACTTTTGAACCAAGTTAATAGCACTCTCTCTCTCTCTCTGTGTCTCTCTTATTTGGATGAATGAAATTTGATAATATATTTTTTCTATCATTAAAATGGGTAATCATTTGGAATGATTTATAAAGTTTGCAAGTTTGCTAAGCTGGAGTTATCTTGTGGGCCAGAATTCAATTTCTGAAATTCTTTTTTAAAAACATTTTTATGTTAGATTTTTGAAAAAGCAAATTGGCATTACATGCCAGTTCTCACTCTTTTTCTCTCTCCATCTTTCTCTCTAAATACAATAATCTTTACCTTTTCTGAATATACAAGAGAAGAAATTTTCCTTTAATATATAAGTCAAAGACAAATCTTGGGTACTGTGGACATTCAGACTTTGGGTCTGCATTAGGTACCGATTCAGTGTGATCCTTTTGGTGGGATCTTTTTATGTTGGTATACTCTTATATAGTTTAGTTAATACTTACATGTTCATTGTCTTTTCATTTCAGTAGAAAATTCTTACTGTAGCTCTCTGAGGTGGGTAGAACAGATATTAATGCCATTTTGATGATTTGTAAGTAATAGAAGTGGAAGAGCTTATTAAAGAATCATGTAGCTATTAAGATAGTAGAGGAAGACCCTCATACTTCGGGCTCCTACTAATTTTAAATGCTTCTATTTAAATAGCTAGACATTCTGATGTCTCCTTTAGCTTCATTAGTTTATTATTTCATGATTCTTCTTTGAAATTAATTTCAGTACCCCAGAACTTATAATAAGTAAATTAAAAAAAAAAAAACGCTTTGAAGGTTAATTAGGACAGGGACCAGGGCACCCATTAGCAAAATAGATGAAGCTCTTCAGGTGAGAGTTGATTAGGGTCAACACGAAATTTTTAAGAGTTGGGGTATAATTTATATTCAGCAAAATTCATGGAAAATGTATATAGGAAGAGTTTTGATAAATTTATATACCTATGTGTATATATTTACCACCATAACAAAAAAAAAGAAATTAATTTCAAAATGGTGACCTTTTTCACAAACCAGCTTTGTGTATATTGGTTCACATAGATGTGTCAAGATAGATCAAGATAGGTGAGGTGAATTGTATTAAATGGGGGTCCTAAGCCTGGATTATTTTTTACATCTTTCTGTACTTTCTGCTACCCTGATGTTATTAATGTATTGTTCTATGGAGGGGAAATAGTTATAGATGATTGGTAATATACCCAAGAGTTTGGCGCTGAACAGGTTTCCTAAATGCACTCATTCAGCTGCACCAGCATGGTTTATGGGAACCAGGCAAGTTTGGAGCTTGGTTCCTAGGAATTGATGAGTCCTGGATTACTGATGGTTGGTGGAGAATTACCCATTAGTGATGTGAAGCGACGTATCCTGGTTAGGCAGGACACATTTGTTTTCTTAGCAGATAACTAACATGTGAGGGATATGGATGTCCACTTATGGCATTATATTTAAAGGAATAATTTAGACTGGTTCTTCCCCCAGTATTTTTGCTGTGAAGGTATGGTCCTCACAGTGTGCTTTTCTGTCTCCGGAGTCCTATCATCCTTTTCCCTATGCAAAGAGAATCTTGCTGTAACTCTGGAGAGACAAAGGGGAAACATCCTTTTGGAGGTTACAAATGGGAATGTATTTTATGGTTTAAAAACATTTTTACATTTATCATCATATTTGGCTTTCAAAACAATCTTGTGAGATAGTATTACCAGATAATATTTTATCAATTAAAGAGGCTATAGAATACAAAAGCATCATGGCCAAGGCCAAGTGGTGAAACTGAGGCTTGAATGTAACTGCACTGACCATCAGTTTCGTCATCCTGACAGTCCTGTTAATTGCAATTAGAAATTGTAACATCTTGGACATTTGTTTTAAGTATGTGTGGTATGCCATGAAGATGGCCACAGATTCATGGAAACATCAAGAACTGTAATGAAGCTCAGGTTTGCCTGGCATGCCCCCTTTTTTGGATGGGCCTAAGTATTTTGAGCCTCATCCATCACTGCACAGTGCAGTGCATGAGTTTGAATTTTCAGGTCCTCAGGGGGACAAAGGAACAAGCTGTTTATTCGTTAAAGGATCAAATATTAATTGTATTAATTTGATCTTTACACTGCATCTTTCAGCAGAGGAAATAACTTGTAATTCTTAGAGTGACATCAGATCTTACCAAATATTCATCAGCCTTGTCAAGACGCAGCCCTGACTTGATGGTCAGTGCAGTTACATTCAAGCCTCAGTTTCACCACTTGGCCTTGGCCGTGATGCTTTTGTATTCTATAGCCTTTTTAATTGATAAAATATTATCTGGTAATACTATCTCACAAGATTGTTTTGAAAGCCAAATATGATGATAAACGTAAAAATGTTTTTAAACCATAAAATATATTATAACCCTAAGGAGTTACTATTATGTATTTATTCAGCAGTCATTTACTTAAAATAGATTTTGTGCCAGATACTCTTCTAGGGGCTAAAGTAATGGCAGTGAGCAAAACAGACTAGTCCCTGCCCTCTTGGGACGTATTTTCTTGCTATAATAAAAATAACATTATTAATAATAATCAATACTGATACAATGGTGAAATAAAATTTATTTAATAAATGCATTTTATATCCTTATATGTAATTACCAATAATTATTCAAAATTATAAAAAATACTTCAATATAGGTTAAGTAACCCTAATCCAAAAATCTGAAATCTTAAATGTGAAAAAATCTGAAACTTTCTGAGTACCAATATGATGCTCAAAGGAAATGCTCACGGGAACATTTTGGATTTCAGAATTATGGTTTAGGGTTGCTCAGCTGGTATGCGTAAATATTCCAAAAATCCAAAAAATCTGAAATTTGAAACATTTCAATGTCTCAAGTGTTTTGGATGTGGGATGCCCAGTCTATACTAATGAATATGTGCTAATATAAATGTAATAGTAATTTAACATGTTGTCCATAAGTACTGATGAATATCATTAGCTTCTAATAACAGTGATAGGAATCACAATGCTTCAACACTATATAAACTGTAAAATTCTAGAACCAGGTTGAATCTTAAAAGTTATCTAATACAATGCCTTTCCTTCCTAGATGACAATAGTTGAGAATGTATTTACTAATACGTTTCAGGGACATACAGGTTCTTTGCCCAGGAGTGCTGTGAATAACCAATGAAAATTCTTGAATGCGGGCAACATGTTTATCTTCATTTCAGAGACTCAGAGAGGCAGGTGGCTTGTTCAGTATTGCAGATTAGTAAATGGGGAAGCCAAGCCATGATCCTAAGGATTCCTTCCCTGGTTGCCATAGACGCATTCTGGGGACTTGTTTAGAAGTTACAGTGATAGAACTAATATACCTGAACAAAGTGGATTAGATGTTTTAGAACAAGGAGAAGTCTGTGTATTGTTGACAGAAATCTCCTTTATTTTGTAACTTGTCAGCTTAATTACTGAAATGAGTTACTTAATAAGGTGATGGGTTCCTCCTAATTTTTGTATGATTCAAAAACAAGAATTAATGCTGATTTGTGTGGGGGGAGATACACGTTTATTTTTAAATTATACAAATGTACAAAACTATTGTCAGTCCATATTTTACATCTGAAGAGAATTTACTTGCTTTTTTGAGAATAAAAATATGTAGAGAGCCACAAAGAGATATCACCACACATGTATTAGAAAAGTTAACATAAAAATTTGTACCATATGCTACTGAGGATGTGGAGAAATGATCTCTCACAATGCTGGCAGGAATGTGCACAGTGTTGTAGCCACTGTGGAAAAGCCTTTGGTGGTATTTTACAAAAGTAAACTCGTACTAACCATATGACTCAGCAAATACACCCTTTGGCATTTAATCCAGAGAATCAAAATGTTACATTCACAAAGAAGTCTGTACATGGATGTTGATAGCAACATTTTTTTTTTATCATAATGACAAAACACTGGAAACAACCCAAATATCCTTTGATGGGCAAATGTTTCAGTGAAGTCTGGTACAGCCATACAATGGAATAATACCATTCGGCAGTAAAAAAGAATGAATTATTATTGATATATGCAATAACCTGGACATGCTTAATGAAAAAACTGTCTCAAGAGGTTACATATATTAGAAGATTTTGTTTTAAGACAAAGCTCTAGAGATAAAGGACATATTTGTGATTGCTAGGACACAGAGATGGCGGGTCAGGTGGGGCAAGTACCGGTGACTCATACTAAGAGGAAGCAGCAAGAGTCTTTGTGGTGGAGGAAAAATTCTGTACCTCAGTTGGAGTGATGGTTATGTGAATCTATACGTGTGATAAAATTACACAGAACTGTATGCACATGCAAATCAATGCAGGCTATAAAATGGTAAACACTGAGTAAGGTCTAGTTAACAGTAATGTAACAATGTCAGTTTGCTGGTTTTGTAATATATTATAGCTTTATGAGAGTTACCATTAGGAGAACCTGGGTAGTGTACATGGGACTCTGTACTATATTTGCAACTTTCTGTGATTCTGTATTTCAAAAAAGGTTTAATAATGATAAAATAAAGAAATACACATAGATTTCTTAATGTATTCTTAAGAAATACATTAAAGTGTATTTCTTTACATGCCATCTGAATTGCCTGCATGGTACTTTGAAAGATCACTGCTATATGTGTCACTGCTGTAATGTATGGTTTAAACCAGTGGTTTTCAAACCTGGCCCCAGTCATCAGAAATACTTGGAGAATATTTTTCAAAAGAAAAAAAAAATTAAAGCAGTTCCTAGGTCCCTTCACAATTCTACAGAGTCAAAATCTCTGGGTATGGGGCCCAGGAATCTGCATTAAAACAAAAAATAAAACAGAACTCCCCAGGGAATTGCGATCGATGCTCAACCAAAGTTTGAGAACCACCCATTTATTTTATTAATTCAGGAACCAGGGCCTTAATGTCCTTTGAACCTCCTCCGGGTCCTGAGAGTGTACTCTTCTCCCTTAGTTAACGAGGGTAGCTTTTGAAGTCTTAAACAACTTTATCATGTGAACATTGTACAGATTCGGAGACTTAGAGCATCCTTCCTGCTGCTATTCCTTTCCCTCAGCGTTTTAATCATAGACACCCATCTTTTGCATATGTTGTCCCAGGTCATTTCATTTGGGATTCAAAACCAGAAGATTTCAAACAACAAAATGGATTCTTCTAGAATGCCGTAGCCATGGCCAAACTTCTGCATTACAGAGTTGTTGCTATTGTGTTGCTTCAGGTAGCAATGCCTGAAATCTCAGCCAGTTTTGGGTCACAGTGGGCCTACATAAATTATCTAAAAATGGATTCATTACGGACATTATAAAAATAAATCTGACACCTGAGCCTTTGGGCAAATATACGATATAAAGAAATCATACCCTAGAATAATGATTGACCTAAAGAACTTAAAAAAAAAAAAGTGAGTATGGTATTTTTATCATCCTTTCTTAAAGTTACTGCATTCAGAGAGACCTGATGGCTCAGGACAGCACGTGGGACAGAGGAGTACAGATCACTGGGATGTGGCACCCTGAGACTTCTAGCACTTTGCCCTTCCAGCACTCTCCCTTATTATATGTTCTTTACATTGTTCTGTATGTTGCTGTCTTCAAACAGCATAGGTAAGTCCGCTAGTCAAGGTAGACATGTAATAGACACCACATGCCCGACAAGGTTGCACTATGTAAATTTAGTGCCATCATATAATGTGAAGGTTGTCCTCTAGGAGGAACTGGGGAAAGCATCACGGAGGAGGAGACATCTGATCTGAGTGTTGGAGAATGAGTTAGTTGTTTACCAAGCAGAAAAGGGCGGTGGACAGCATGGCACGCCAGGTAAAGGGAACAGCATGTGCAAAAGCAGAGAATGGTGCCTATCGTGACCCTTGTAATTTTGGCAGCTCTGTGCTGATGTCCTCAGGCAGTGCATCTGGACTCCTGGGAATAGCTTTGCAATGTGAACATAGTGACTTCACTATGGGTAGACCCAAATGTTCTAGCACGCTCTGAAACTTACCTCTAGGGAAATAGCTCCAGGAAATTAGATAGCTACAGAGAAGAAGGATCAAGAAATATGAACATGATGATCTTATACCACAGGCAAGATGTACTTTCCTGGAGGTACTGGCCAGAAGTACTATTGCTGTCTCTGTGTCCTTGCCTCTTGTACTTTAGAATAAAATGTGCCTGTGCATATAGATACTAAGGCAAGAAAGACAAAGCAGAAGTCAATTTTCTTTAAATCTCCTGAAACAATTTCAACGCAGCTTTTTTTTTTTTAAATTACCTAATCAAACACACACCCTTAACAGTGGAGGTGTAAGCTAACTTAATCATTTTTTGTTCTGTTTTGCTTTGTTACTTATTCACACATTGGGGTAATCTTGAGAAAACAGGGAGCAATGAAAGAAGGATTTTTACTGTGAAATGTTCATTACAACTTGCATTTTTAAATATGTGTTTGTATGACTGTGCATGAATGTGAATAGATTTTAGAGCACTTTCTCACATAATATCTAGTTTAATCACCACAATATCCTGTAATGTTATTATAATTCCTACATTATTACGGTTCTAAAGACAAATGAAAAATCTGTGATTCAGAGAGCCATGGTTAGGCTAATAAATGTAGATATCACATTTGACCAAATTTTAGTATCTTCCCTTAAGTGTTGGTAATGTACAATAAATACTATTTGGTAATAATCTATTATTACAATTACTAAGACAATGTATCTGGTAGAATGGTATCTTAATGATGTGAAAAATATTGTAGTGGATTTATTAGCCTCGATTGCATCTGAAATTTACTTTGCTTTGCTGCTTACCTAATCTTTCTAGCTACTCTGTAAAAAACAGTTATCATCACCCCCAATCTGCAGAGAGTATAATACATGCAAAATGAAATAGCTAGCATATTGCAAAGCTGGGAATTGAACCCTTGTCGCCTAAATCCAAGTCTGTAGCTGTTCCTCAGCAGTATACTGTATCTCATGTTAATGCTGTTATTATTTTTATTAAATGAAAGAATTTTTTATCATCAATTTTCCAAATTATACTATTCAGAGTGATTTGAAGATTTAGATCATTCAAATAATGTGTGAAAATTGCTTCGAATCAATCACCTATGCATGGATGTCTATGATGTATAAAAATGTAAAACAGCCAAAGTAGTCTCAAGAAGTTATTACCAAGTTTCTTAATAATGTCTCTTTGAGACATTATTTGACAAGACCTTTGGAATAACCATTTGGAATTTTACTTAATTCAGTTGAATTATGTCATCTCGCTTAAACTTTTTAGATATCACTGGTAGTTTTATTGACATTACAATGGAATTAAATGACATTTTATTTTAGTTTTAACCGTTCTGTAATAATGACATTTAAATGTGTCATTATTTTTGTTATTGATCTATTCATGTGTGTTATAATGACTTGGGTTTTATTAAGTGCGTCCTCTGTAAAAATTACCTCCTAGGAAAGAAATCTCCAAGTTGTATGAGGTATACCCAGAAATATCACCACTTGAGGCAACAGTAAAGTGTCATGCATGCCCACCCAATGTGATCCCTGGTAGACAGATTTCACCGTATTATATCTTGGCTTCTGCATTTAATTCAGTTCTTTTATTGGGGTCTATTCAGTTCCATCTTATGCCATTGTGATTTAACAGAGCTCTGCAGGGGATAGGAAAAAGTAAAAACATATCTTTGCCCTTAAACAGTCTATATTTTCATTAGAAACTCGACATATGAAAATGATCAGTTAACTAATGATATGAAGCTTTATTGTAAAGTTTCTGTTTGTGAAGTGACTCTATGGCTAACTCTATCAAAAGAAAGAGTTTGCTTGGAGCAAAAGTAGTCTAGAAAGGCTACAGAGAAGAAAGACTCAGGGAGGCAGTGATTAAGCACGTAGACTCTGGCGTCAGATAGATCTGGGTTCAAGTTTTGATTTAACTCTTAATTATCTGGGAACTTGGATTCACTAGCATAAGTAGCAACCTAAGCTCTTTCAATTTTAAATAAAGATATTTACGGAGTAGGCCCAGTGGCTCATGCCTGTAATCCCAGTACTTTGGAAGGCCAAGGTGGGCGGATCACCTGAGTCAGGAGTTCAAGACGAGCCTGGCCAATATTATGTAGCCCTGACTCCCTGTGTCTACTAAAAATACAAAAATTAGCTGGGTGCGGTGGCACGCACCTGTAATCCCAGCTACTTGGAAGGCTGAGGCAGGAGAATCACTTGAACACAGGAGGTGGAGGTTGCAGTGAGCCACTGCATTCCAGCCTGGATGACGAAGTAAGATTCCATCTCAAATAAATAAATAAAATAGAGATATTTGTTTCTTTAAGAGTTGTTTTCAAAGTTAAATGAAATCATGAATTGGTGTAACATTTGGTACAAAATAACGACAAAATCAGTGGAAGCTGCAGTCATTGTTTCTATTACTATTATTGAAATAAAAATATGAACATTAGCTCTGAGGGTCATATCCATAGTTTTTTTTTTATTCCAATTTTTAATCATAAAATCTCATATAGCTCATACTGACCATTTAAAAAATAATCTTAGAAGCTTAGTTGTATTTTTGTGTGTGTGTTTGCTGATTGAGATTTTAGAATTGGCTTGGCTTATGTTTGTCCCTGGTAGAATTATGATTCCTTTTTTGAATTTTCATCCCACCTTTGTTAGAAGTAGAATTACTTGAACTTTTTCAATGTGTCAAAAAAAAAGATTCATATTTATATTATCTCTTTGAGAAGTAATGTTTTTACTATTGAACTATAAATGCAGTTAAAATGTAGGTGAACATTTCAGAAAGAAAGTAGTGATTTTTTGTTAATTAAAGAAATTAATTTTCCAAAATATCAGTTGCTACAGAGAGATTTTAGAGATTATTAACTACATAATCTCAGGAAAAAATAATTTAATTAGGGATTTTATCTTGGATTCCATTCATCTTTGAGATTCATATTTGGGATTAAGCCAGTCTCCTGAATTGTATTTAAACTTAGTCTATGTATATGTCTTTTTCAGGAAGAGGTTCATAACATCATCAGACCCTCAAAGAGATTGTAAACTTACACGTTATGGAAGGTAACATCTCTGTCTAGGGGTCACCAGTCTCTCAAACCAGTTATATTGTTGCTACTTAAATAAACAAAACAGCTTTTAATTTCTGCTCTTATGAAATTTACTAGGTTGTGTTTGAAGTGAAAACTGAGTATGTGATGGTGGTGGGTTGTAATAACTACAGTAGAAAGTGTAAGGTGTACACAATTTCATCATGATATATGGTTTCTAAACACATTTATATATTTATGTATGTATATATTTAATTTATTCACACAACAAATATTTGCACATCTTGCCTGAGCCATGCATTTGTAAGGCAGGACATAGAGATGAATAGGGCATGGGTTCTTTCTGGTGAATAGGATGATACCCCCTCACCCCCTTTTTACTGTTGAAGAGAAGGAAGCTGGGTGATGAGGTAGCTTGGCCCAGACCATACCGGTATAAAGTAGTCCACAGTAGATTCAGGCATAACTCTTTTGAACCAAATTGTGTTCTTTAAACTGCAACATGCTTTCTGTTGCTTAGCACACAATTATTACCCATACATTTTTATTTATTTTTCTTTTATGTGAATTTAAAATGTCATATTTGTTCTGCTTCCATTATTGCAGCTTTGAATGATGATTCATCAGTGCTGTGGCTTATTTTAGTGAACCACAATAGCTTGGGTAGAAAGGAAAAAGATCCAACATACTCAGGAATGGAAAGCAGCCATCTTTTTATAGCTAAAATTGCAAACATCTGGCAATTACTCTATCCTACCTCCCTTCAAAAAGGAAGAATCATCCCTTCAACTGGAGCCTGCCACTGTGTTTAATCAAGGCAGAATGCAAGGCTTAAGGAGCAACAGGTTTTGGTTCAAGGAGGCCATTGCCTAACCCAGTTGGCCAGAGTCTTTTCAGAAAGTATACCATTTAGGGTTCTGCATATGCTACTGGGTTATATAATGAATATAACGGTAATATAGCGATTAGTAACTGCAGAAATCTCCTTTTATTTTTCTGCTGTTTCATTTGTGGTGGCTCTTATCACAGCTTTTATATTTTGGAAGTTAATTATTTGGGTCAAGTTTGCCTCTCTCCCTCCTCTTAAGCTTCTTGTATTCCTTAACAAAAGATTCAACCACATCGATGTAACCAATAATTGCCAACTTGATTTTATTATAAACATATCCAGTAAAATGTTGAAGGAACAAATAAATTTCTTTTTAAAGCCTAGCAGTGACCTTATAGTCAAAAAGCGGTCCACCAAAGTTACGGCTTTTAACTACCCCACCCTTATTTCTTATTGTGATAATTGTTTGTGAAACTAGTTCTTCCCCTCACTGGCCAAAGTCAACACTGTTGGCAGGGGAAGTGAGAATGGCTGGTGGTTCACAATAAATGCTGAGAGTCAGAACTTCTGCATTTTTCTCATGGGGCTAGTACCAGCTTTTGCTCTGGCCTTGACCAATGCATGTACCTTTCTCTTCCCCATTTACCTTTCTCTTCCTCTGGGTCTCTGAAGAGTAGAGGTGGACCTTTCCCTTCCCAGGTTGTGCCAACATTATTACCACTGGTCCTTTTGTTGTAGAATATCTTGGTCAGTAATCATCAGTAATTGCTAAGTAACAGAAAATCAAGGTTCAATAGCACGGTTTTCAAAAACAACCTCAAATACTATAAATAGTCTGTTTTCTAATGTTAGCTCTATATGGTACTTGGAAATCATCAGCATTCAGTGGGGGGCCTTTGAGCTTATTTTAAACGACTGCTTTTGTTTTTATGTCTTTGCTAGAACTGCATTCAATACCCAAAGACACAGCTTTTTCTTTGATATAGTAATTTTTCTAGGCTGTCTCTCCTGCCAGTCTTCCCAAAATCCCAGTGAATTTTGCAAACATCTCATTAAACTAAATGCAGTTACGGGAGAGATGAGATTGTAACTCGGAAGTTTTCTGGTTTTTACAATAAGAATAAGAAAAAAGAAAAGAACAGGAACTCCTAACGACTTAAAATGCATACCTTGTGCAATATAGCTATTCCATGCAAAGCTACATAGTGTAACGATCTCTGGAATCTCAAATGAGTGTGCTCCCTTTTCTCTGTTTTTATCCAGTTAGATAGTTCTGGTCTTTCTCCCCTCATGTGCCCATCTTTGAATTGAACTACTATAGTATAGCCAGTGTTCTAACCTATATGCTTTTCTCTTTGGTGGCCCTGCTAATATAGAAAAGGTTATGCTAATGTTCTTTATCATATTTTTCTTTCTTTTCTTTTCTTTTTTTTTGGTGTTTTCTTGTATAATTTTTTTAAAAATTATAAGTCTGGGATACATGTGCAGAACGTGCAGGTTTGTTACATAGGTATACACGTGCCATGGTGGTTTGCTGCACCCATCAACCCGTCACCTACATTAGGTATTTCTCCTAATGCTATCCCCTCCTCCAGTCTCCCACCTTCCAACAGGCCCAGTGTGTGATGTTCCCCCTCTCTGTGTCCATGTATTCTCATTGTTCAACTCCTACATATGAGCGAGAACATGTGGTGTTTGGTTTTCTGTTCCTGCATTAGTTTGCTGAGAATGATGGTTTCAGCTTCATCCATGTCCCTGCAAAGGACATGAACTCATCCATTTTTATGGCTGCATATTATTCCATGGTGTATATGTGTCACATTTTCTTTATCCAGCCTAAAATTGATGGGCATTTGGGTTGGTTCCAAGACTTTGCTGTTGTGAATGGTGCTGTGAAAAACATACATGTGCATGTGTCTTTATAGTAGAATGATTTATAATCCTTTGGGTATATACCCAGTAATAGGATTGCTGGGTCAAATGGTATTTCTATTTCTAGATCCTTGAGGAATCACCACCTTGTCTCCCTCAATGGTTGAACTAATTTACACTCCCACCAACAGTATAAAAGCATTCCTGTTTCCCCACATCCTCTCCAGCATCTGTTGTTTCCTGATTTTTTAATGATCACAATTCTAACTGGCATGAGATGGTATCTCAATGTGGTTTTGATTTGCATTTCTCTAATGATCAGTGATGATGAGCTTTTTTTCATATGTTTGTTGGCTGCATAAATGTCTCCTTTGAGAAGTATCTGTTCATATCCTTCACCCACTTTTTGATGGGGTTGTTTGTCTTTTCTTCTTGTAAATTTCTTTATGTTCCTTATGGATTCTGGATATTAGCCCTTTGTCAGATGGATAGATTGCAAAAATTTTCTCTCGTTCTGTAGGTTGTCTGTCAACTCCGATGATAGTTTCTTTTGCTGTGAGGTTCTTTAGTTGAATTAGATCCCATTTGCCAATTTTGGCTTTTATTGCCATTGCTTTTGGTGTTTTAGTCATGAAATCTTTGCCCATGCCTATGTCCTGAATGGTATTGCCTAAGTTTTCTTCCAGGGTTTTTATGGTTTTAGGTTTTACATTTAAGTCTTTAATTCATCTTTAGTTAATTTTTGTATAAAGTGTAAGGAGCGGTCCAGTTTCAGTTTTCTGCATATGGCTAGTCAGTTTTCCCAACACTATTTATTGAACAGGGGAATCTTTTCCCCATTGCTTGTTTTTGTCAGGTTTGTCAAACGTCAGATGGTTGTAGGTGTGTGTTGTTATTTATGAGGCCTCTGTTCTGTTCCCTTGGTGTATGTATCTGTTTTGGTACCAGTACCATGGTGTTTTGGTTACTGAAGCCTTGTAGTATAGTTTGAAGTCTGGTAACATAATGCCTCCAGCTTTGTTCTTCTTGCTTAGGATTGTCTTGGCTATATGGGCTCTTTTTTGGTTCTATATAAAATTTAAAGTAGTTTTTTTCTAATTCTGTGAAGAAAGTAAATGTCAATGGTAGCTTAATGGAGATAGCACTGAATCTATACATTACTTTGGGCAGTGTGGCCGTTTTCACAATATGGATTCTTCCTATCCATCAGCATGGAATGTTTTTCCATTTGTTTGTGTCCTCTCTTATTTCTTTGAGCAGTGGTTTGTAGTTTTCCTTGAAGAGGTTCTTCACATCTCTTGTAAATTGTATTCCTAGGCATTTTGTTCTCTTTTTAGCAATTGTGAATGGAGGTCACTCATGATTTGGCTCTCCATTTGTCTATTACTGATGTATAAGAATGCTTGTGATTTTTGCACATTGATTTTGATTCCTGAGACTTTGTTGAAGTTTCTTATCAGGAGATTTTGGGCTGAGATGATGGGGTTTTCTAAATATACCATCATGTCATCTGCAGAGATAATTTGACTTCCTCTCTTCCTATTTGAATCCCCTTTATTTCTTTCTCTTGCCTGATTGCGCGGGCCATAACTTCCAATACTATGTTGAATACGAGTGGTGAGGGAGGACATCCCTGTCTTGTTCTAGTTTTCCAAGGGAATGCTTCTAGCTTGTGCCCGTTCAGTGTGATATTGGCTATTGGTTTGTCATAAATAGCTCTTATTATTTTGAAATACATTACATCAATACCTAGTTTATTGAGAGTTTTTAGCATGACGTGGTGTTGAATTTTATTGAAGACTCTTTCTGCATCTATTGAGATAATCTAGTGGTTTTTGTCATTGGTTTTGTTTATGTGATGGATTATGTTTATTGATTTGCATATGTTGAACCAGCTTTGCATCCCAGGGATGAAGCTAAGTTGATCATGGTGAATAAGCTTTTTGATGTGCTGCTGGATTCAGTTTGCCAGTATTTTATTGAGAATTTTTGCATGGGTGTTCATCAGGGATATTGGCCTGAAATTTTCTTTTTTTGCATCTCTGCCAGGTTTTGGTATCAGGATGATGCTGGCCTCATAAAATGAGTTAGGGAGGAGTCTTTCTTTTTCTGTTGTTTGGAATCGTTTCAGAAGGAATGGTACCAGCTCCTCTTTGTGCCTCTGGTAGAATTCGGCTGTGAATTCGTTTGGTCCTGGGCTTTCTTTGGTTGGTAGGCTATTAATTACTACCTCAATTTCAGAACTTATTATTGGTCTATTCAGGGATTGGACTTCTTCCTGGTTTAGTCTTGGGAAGTGTATGTGTCCAGGAATTTATCCATTTCTTCTAGATTTTCTAGTTTATTTGTGTAGATGTGTTCATAGTATTCTCTGATGGTAGTTTGTATTTCTGTGAGATCAGTGGTGATATCCCCTTTATCCTGAGTTCATGTCCTGACTTCATCACTTGAAGGCCCTGTGGCATGGGAGAGATATTTTATCCTGAATATCCTTGTTAATTTTCTCTCTTACTGATGTTTCTAATATTGACAGTGGGGTGTTAAAATCTCCTACTATTATTGTGTGGGAGTCTAAGTCTCTTCGTAGGTCTCTAAGAATGTGCTTTAAGAATCTGGGGGCTCCTGTATTGGGTGCATATATATTTAAGATAGTTAACTCTTCTTGTTGCATGGATCGATTCCTTTTATGCTTATAATGCCCTTTGTCTTTTTTGATCTTTGTTGGTTTAAAGTCTGTTTTATCAGAGACTAGGATTGCAACCCCTGCTTTTTTTTCTTTTGCTTTCCATTTGCTTGATAAATATTCCTCCATCCCTTGATTTTGAGCCTATATGTGTTTTGCACATGAGATGGGTCTCCTGAATACAGAACACTGATGGGTCTTGACTCTTTATCCAATTTGCCAGTCTGTGTCTTTTAATTTCGGCATTTAGCCTGTTTATATTTAAGGTTAATATTGTTTTGTGTCAATTTGATCCTGTCCTTATGATGCTAGCTGGTTATTTTGCCCATTACTTGATGCAGTTTCTTCATAGTGTTGATGGTCTTTACAATTTGTTATTTTTTTGCAGTGACTGGTACCGGTTTGGTTTTTCCCTTTCATGTTTAGTACTTCCTTCAGGAGCTCTTGTAAGGCAGGCCTGGTGGTGACAGACATCTCTCAGCATTTGCTTGTCTGTAAAGAATTTTATTTCTTCTTTGCTTATGAAGCTTAGTTTGGCTGGATATGAAATTCTGGGTTGAAAATTCTTTATTTTAAGAATGTTGAATATTAGTCCTCATTCTCTTCTGGCATGTAGGGTTTCTGCAGACAGCTCCACTATTAGTCTGATGGGCTTCCCTTTGTGGGTAACACGACCTTTTCATCTGGCTGCCCTTAACATTTTTTCCTTCATTTCAACTTTGTTGAATCTGACGATTATGTGTCTTGGGGTTGCTCTTCTCGAGGAATACCTTAGTGGTGTTCTCTGTATTTCCTGTATTTGAATGTTGGCCTGTCTTGCTAGGTTAGGGTAAGTTCTCTTGGATAATATCCTGAATAGTGTTTTCCTACTTGGTTCCATTCGCCTTGTCACTTTCAGGTACATCAATCACATGTAGGTTTGGTCTTTTCACATAGTCTTGTATTTCCTGGAGGCTTTATTCATTCCTTTTCATTCTTTTTTTCTCTAATCTTGACCTCAGGCTTTATTTCATTACGTTGATCTTCAGTCACTGATATCCTTTCTTCTGCTTGATCGATTCAGCTATTGATACTTGTGTATGCTTCACGAAGTTCTCGTGCTGTGTTTTTCAGCTCCATCAGGTCATTAATGTTCTTCTCTAAACTGCTTATTCTTGTTAGCAATTCTTCTAACCTTTTTTCAAGGTTCTTAGCTTCCTTGCTTTGGGTTGGCACGTGATCCTTTAGCTCAGAGGAGTTTGTTATTATCCACCTTCTGAAGACTACTTCTGTTAATTCTTCAAACTCATTATTTGTCCAGTTTTGTTCCCTTGCTGGCAAGGAGTTGTGATACTTTGGAAGAGAAGAGATGTTCTGGTTTCTGGAATTTTCAGACTTTTTGGACTGTTTTTTCCTCATCTTCATGGATTTATCTTCCTTTGGTCTTTGATGTTGGTGACCTTTCAATAGGGTTTCTGTGTGGATGTCCTTTTGTTGATGTTGATGCTATTCCTTTCCGTTTGTTAGTTTTCCTTCTAAGAGTCAGGCCCCTCTGTTGCAGGTCTGCTGGAGTTTGCTGGAGGTCCACTCCAGACCCTGTTTGCCTGGGTATCACAAGTGGAGGCTGCAGAACAGCAAAGATTGCTGCTTGTTCCTTCCTCTGGAAGCTTTGTCCCAGAGGAGCACCCACCAGATGCCAGCCAGAGCTCTTCTGTATGAGATGTCTATTGACCCCTGCTGGGAGGTGTATCCCAGTCAGGAGGCACAGGGATCAGGGACCCACTTGAGGAGGCAGTCTGTTTGTTAGCAGAGCTAGAGCACTGTGCTGGCAGATCTGCTGCTCTCTTCAGACCTGGCATGTAGGAACACTTAAGTCTGCTGAAGCTGCATGCCCAGCCACCACTTCCCCTAGGTGTTCTATCTCAGAGAGATGGGAGTTTTATCTTTTAGCCTCTTACTGGGGCTCCTGCCTTTCTTTTATAGATGCCCTGCCCTAAGAGGAGGAATCTAGAGAGGCAGTCTCACTACAGTGGCTTTGCAGAGCTGCGGTGGGCTCTGCCCAGCTCAAACTTCCCAGTGGCTTTGTTTACACTGTGAGGGGAAAACCACCTACTCAAGCCTTGGTAATGGTGATGCCCCTTCACCCACCAAGCTCAAGTGTTTCAAGTTGACTTCAGACTGCTCTGCTGACAGCGAGAATTTCAAGCCAATGGATCTTAGCTTGCTGGGCTCTGTGGGGGGTGAGATTTGCCGAGCCAGACTACTTGGCTCCCTGGCTTCAGTCCCCTTTCCAGGGGGAGTGAATGGTTCTGTCTCACTGGCATTTCAGGTGCCACTGGGATACAAAGAAAAACCTCCTGCAGCTAGCTCAGTGTCTGTCCAAAGGCTGCCCAGTATTGTGCTTGAAACCCAGAGCCCTGGTGGCATAGGCACTGGTGGGAATCTCCTGGTCTATGGGTTGTGAAGAACATGGGAAATGCATAGTATTTAGACTGGAGTGCACTGTTTCTCACGGCACTGTTCCCTTATGACTTCCCTTGGCTAGGGGAGGGAGTTCCCTGACCCCTTGCGCTTCCCGGCTAAGGCAGCACCCTACCCTGCTTCAGCTCTCCCTCCCTGGGCTGCACCCACTGTCTAGCCAGTCCCAATGAGATGAGCTAGGTAGCTCAGTTGGAAATGCAGAAATCACCCACCTTCTGCATTGATCCCACTGGGAGCTGCAGACTGGAGCTGTTCTTATTCGGCCATCTTCACCCTGAGTTCAATGTTTTTCATTTACTTTGGGACTTGCAATCTACAAATGTTCAAGAATACAGACAGGGTCGTATTGCAGGGGGCTTTAAATTTCGATGGTGGTTCTCTATCCTCTTAACACTAGAAATAATCACCTGCAGAACTTTAAAAAGTATCCATACTTGGCTCTTACTTTCAGATATTGTAATTTAATTGCTCTGGGATGGGCACTATCTTTTTTTTTTTTTTTCCTAAACACTCTCCATTTTTAAAACTACTCAGGTAGGCCAATCTTTCATTGATGCTTGAGTTCATATAATCACTGTTAAGGTGTTTTTCAGGCTTGTCTTGAATATTTCTAGTGCAGGAAAGTGGAACAACTCTTTCCGTCTTAAGACAGTTCTGATTTTTTTAGACATTAGATTTATTTAAATTCTGCCTTCATAATTATCTCTTAGTCTTATAAATTTGCAATTTCTAGCCATGGAGTTTTGTTAGTAATTAAAATTTTAACTACCTGCCCTTCAAAAAAACAAAAACAACCTGATTATGTCTTCGTAATTGTGACTCAATCCTCATCAGATAGGACCTTTCTCTTCTTCACTTTTGAGTTATAAATCTCAGTGAAAGAAACAACTAAGAACAAACAAAAAACACATAAAATACGTACTTTCATTAGTGAGGCAACACTAGAGTCACCTTGCTAACTAGACTGAGAGCTGGAACTCTATGCTTTTCATTACTATATTGACAATGTGTACCATACGGTTAAGTCACAAAAGAAACATTCAATTATTGTTATTAAATAAATAATAATTATGAGGTTTATTAAGAGAGCTCAGTTAAATTTATATGTGCAAAACCAACACCCTTAACTTTAACAATGCTTTAGAAATGATGGTGGAAATAAGTTCCTTTTGCAGAGAGAATATACCTTAAAATGCCTAGGCACAAATTTAATGAGAAATAGCTTGTTCTATATCCCAATAAAAACAATGACAAAGCCAAAGTAATGACTCTCAAATTCTCTAGAAGGACATGAGGCTTGATAGTAACAGTCTCTGGTGCAGGTGGGTCCTTTTAGGCAACCTTAAGTTTGACTTGACCTTACTATGTGGTGGAAGTGAGCTTATATTTTGTTCATAGCATCTTCCATGTTACTTTAGATTGAAAGTATTTCCTCATGTTTACATAAAACCTGTTGCTCCTGAAACCTACCTTTGTTCCTAGTTCTGCCCTTACAAATTGCAAAGAAGAAGACCAATTCGTCTTGCTTATATGAGCCCTTCTACCCTTTCATAATAGAAATACGTCCTTCACTCTGACTCGTCTTCTTTCCTTTAAGCCGAATAGTTCCACTGCAGAGTCACTTAATTATTTAATCAAGTCTCATTTGTAAGTAACAAGAACTGAACATAATGCTATTGAATGCAGAAAGGGAATGGCAAGATTCTGTCAGAGAATTCCTTTTCCTAAACCAAGGTGCAGTTGCCAGGAAGCATATTCACATTTTTCTACAGCATGTCAGGCTTCCTTATAGGACTGTTATATGTGGCAATATTATGGTTGATTTTTAAAAGAGTGTGTATTTTTGAAAGCACTATTTCCTTTATTATAATAGAAAAGAATACAGCAACTCTGACAGTAGGAAGATCAAAAATGAATTAAAAATCTTCTTGGTGGTTAGATTAACCAGATTGATTGGGATAAATAGGGTTTATCTATAGCTTAATAAATAATTATTTCCTCAAAATTTAGACTTACTAAACCTAAAGGAGCATAGAGTTCTTTAGACTTAGTAAGTTTAACTTTTGAGAGAATAAATTGGAAAAGCTAGCTTTCAGAATGAGTAATAGTAAAGACAGCATTAAGATTATTAAGAAAATTATCAGAATCACCTATGTGATTTTTTTTTAAACAGCTTTCTATGACTTATATCATATATAGGTTTAAGTTATCTTATAGCTCTTTAATTTTTTTTTTAAGTAGAATAATATGTTATCCTCCTTCTCTCTGTCTATATCAAGGGTTTGTTATTTGAGCATTATAGTTACACACCACCACTATCTGGTTATACCGTGACTGGAGTATCAGTTAATTGGAAAAGTGAACGAAACTCTTTAAACTCAACCTATACAATTAAAGTGATGAAGTGGCAGCAATGATCGCACTATTTTACTTACCTGTGTGATTTGTTATACTGTGTATTTGTTTAGAATGTAAATAGTGTGCAGTTAGAGTAATAGATGCAGATGACTGAACATCCGTAGACATCTGGAGAAGCAGCACTGGCAAGATTCTCTCTTAGAATTTCTGAAAATCTTTTTGTTGCAACCTGAGAAGGCATAGACATAACTGAAAGCCCAATGGTAAGGCCAAGTTCAGTAAAGTTGAAAACGCTTTACACCGTCACTGATGATGTTAAGTCTCCCCCACCCAGCTTGACATTGAGATTTTTTTTTTTATATAGTATTTATTTGTTCCAGAATTTTTCTTTCCATTAATTGAATCATTATACATAATTAACTTTTTTTTTCCCCTTTTGGATTTCTTGGTTGTCAAATAATTTTACTCTTTTTAGAGAGCTACAGCTACAGTTTTCTTAAATATAGGGATTTTTGAGGTATCATATTTTGCTAATGGTAAGTTTATAGTATTCCTAAGCAGCTTATCTCATGCAGTTTTGTCTATATGGTTCAGATAAAAATTAACCTGTGTGAAAGTGTTGTCACCTGGAGTTACTGCCTGTTACCCTAGAAAACAGTCAGCCCAAGGTTGAGAACACATCTGAGAAACTGTGCCTATTTTGAGAACTACGAAGAATTTTTTATTCTCTGAAACAGGTGCCAGGAAACTTGTTGGTCATAGACCAGTGCCTTAGTTGGGCATTTTTTTCAGAAGTGGAGAAAGGCAAAGCTAGAGTCAGAGAGGGAATGGAAGGATGAAAGATGTAGTTAAAAGCTGGGCACCATGGAAGAGTGAAACACTCTTCGAACATGCTGCTTTCAAGAATAAACCCAACCCTAGGAGCACCAGACAGAGTATAAAGAGCCATGATTTTTAGCTAAGACCTAGCATTTATCTTAAAGTTTGATTTTGTTGTGACTATAATCTCAGAGTTATGCAGGGATGGTCAAATGAAAGGGGACACCAAAAAGTCCTGTCAGAGTCAAGCTGATTTTACCTTAGCCACACTGAAAAGTAGGTGGCAGTCAATCAAAATGGCAATCGCTGAACAAGACAAGAGTTCACTGGAGAGAAGAGGGAATGGAAAGGACACTCCCTGCATACTTGAGGCCTATGTAAATCAACAAACAACCCTGGGTTAGTTTCCACAATTGTAAAACAATGTAATTGAACAATATTGTTTCTTCACTTCCTTCCTGCTCTAAGGTTGTACGAAAGTATGATTCAACTACAGATATTGCATAAAATTGGTTACTCCTGAAGTGCGTGGGGTAAAATTGTTCCCATGGAATATAGTGAATTTAGTTAAGTTGCGACATGGGCCATAGACTCCCCAGTCTGTACACCCTCAGTATATTCCTCTCACAACCCTGTGTTCTTTCATTCTAAGCTAATACCCTCACACATCTTTTTCTCTACACCTGAGCAAAATATACATTTGTGTTTTTAAGTGTGTGCAGTTCATGAGGAAGCTAACATTTAATTTGTTTCTACTATATGCCAGGTATCTGGCATATCATCTTTATAATATTATTTGAAGTTTGATACTAATGTTTCCATTTTTCAAGTGATGAAATTAAGGCTCAGAGAGATAATAAGTTGGCCAAGGTCTCCTGACTTATAAATAATGAACCTTTGATTTGAATGCAAATACCTCTAAATCCAAACATCATGATCTTTCTACTGTATTTCATTTGCTCACTTCCAAAGTCTATATAAAATGTTTGCTAAATTCTGTATGTACTGAGATATAGATATCTAATATATCTATATATACAGAGATAGCTATCAAAAGGAGAGAGGTCATCTGAATCTTTGATAAAAGTATGTCAAAATGGAACCTTGCCAGAAGGACTTCATTTTTAATAGAAATCATAGCATTAAGCTGAAGGCACAAGGTTCTAATGATAAAAATGTAGCCATGAATCGGGAGGATTCCGAGAGGTCTTTGTGTATATGCTATAGGTGATCATGTGTGGATTTGGCCTAGGGCAAGAAGAATGTTTCAAAAAATAGCTCTTCCAGATTATCCTTGTGGTGGGAAGGAGGATGGAATAAGGAAATGAATGTCTTGCTGGTTCTTCCAAGATGCATGAGGATAATATCACTCAGGGATGATATGTTGAATAAAGATCCAGGATCTTTATTACTTTTTTACATTTAGTTTTGTTGTTGTTGCTTAAATTCCTAGTCTGTTTTGAGGGCATTAGAACCTTTAACAGGAATTTGTAACCTTTTCTTTTTCCTTTTCCAGAAATGTGTGGATGAGAAGGTTGGATAAGAGCCCCAAGGGATGGGAAGAAGAGCTCAGTGTGAACACAAACTCATTTATTCATTTAGCAAACATCCATTGAGTGCCTAGGTCCTTGAAGGTATTCTGCCCAGAGCTGTGCAGGATAGAAGTGAACAAGGGGTGACCTTTGCTTTGGCTGTGCACACCAGAAAAAGGAGCAGGGCTGGAGGACTCTTGCTAAGAAGACATTTAGTGGTTCCCTTAGAGCCCTATCCCTACCTAGGCTGGACTCAGAACATTTTCTAGTCTGTTTATTTACCTCTAAAATTAAAAGAAATATATATTAAGAACAAGGAAATGGTGTGGAGCTTTTACTGAAACGCATTTCAGTTTGACTACTGGCCGTTATACTGATGGATACAGTTGATCCATCACAACCACCATTTCGAAGGAAGGTGGGGAAATCCTTCGGCCCTGTGTGAAAAGTAACTTAGGAAATTTTGGTCTGACAGTTGTGAGAGGGTTAAGAAAGTCGGTCATTTTGTAACCAGGCACAGCGATCTTGTATGAACCATGTCAGGATGTTGTCTGCACGCCGTCTTTGCTGATCACAGTAATCGGGTCATAAGAGAAAGGGAAGTAATAGAGTGTCTCTTAGCAACCAACCCCAGGAAAAAGAAAATTACTCAAACCCAGCCATCTAGCCAGAGAAGTAGAAAGAAAAAATATTCTGAAAGTCTGCTGAAAGAGCTCAGGGACATGAGAGAAAGAGAGAGAGAGAGAGAGAATAAAGGAGAGAGAGAGAGGAGAGAGAGAGGAGAAAGAGGAGAAAAGAGAGAGAAGAGAGAAGGAGGGAAAAAAAGGAGGGGGGGGGGGGGGAGAAAAGAAGAGGGGAGGAGAGAATAAGAAGGAGAGAGAGAGAGACAAAGAAAAGAAGGAAGGAAAAAGGCAGAAAGAAGTAAACAAAAACTGAAACGTTTTATTTCTTTGCCTTCCTTTCTCTTGGTGTTTTCTTTTTAAAAAAAGTTTTATTTCAGAAAGAGAAAGAGGCAAAGAGTGGGTGAGGAGAAAAGAAACCCTGTCTCCTAAAACAGGAACTTGATGGTCCACATCCATGTCATGAGAGAAAGCAGGGAGGGCGGAGGGAAGTCTGACTTCCTAAGGTCCTGTGTCTCTTACCGTTTCCAGCTGCGACCTGGATCTCTTCAGAAGTCATAGCTGCTGTGATTAGTGTTCTAAGACCTGTTTTTGAATTCCCTGCTTTTTAATTGTCTAGCAGTCAGTTCTACAGCTCACCAAAGACTTTAATGACTTTCAAACTTTGTTTTTTTCTGACGTAAATAGCAGTAAGAAATACATATTACATTGACAAGAGCATATATATGTACATGCCAATGTAATATTTATTGTTCATGTAATATGTTAAGTGAAATTTTCATATATAGGTTCTTTATGCAATGCACACTGATGTTTTCTTTTTGATTTCATTACAAAAATTCCTTTGGAGCCCCACTGAGTTGATCTTATGACCCTAATGAGTTACTTTCTTCCATTTGAAAACACCAGTCTAGGATCAGCACTTGCCTTACATTTTAATTTTACTACAGTGGTGCCAAGCAGGAAGTTCCGTCTTGGTGAAGGGTCTTTGGCCAGCACCGTGATGTTCAGAGTGATGGCTATTTAAGCTAAATATTTTCTCATCATCTGTCAAGTAGACCTATCCTAAGAGTCGTCATCTGTCAAGAAGATGTAGCCTAAGAGTCTGTCCTGGCTTAGAATTTAAGGGAATAAACCTCTGGCAATTCTCCTTGGATTATCAGCAGTTTAGAAAAGTGCCACCTTGTGTTCAAGAAGCGCTGGACTGGACTCGGGAGACTTGGTTGCGCTTGATTGCATCCGTTTCTCACTCTGAGCCTAGGGTCAATGATGGATTGAATTAGATAACGTCACAAATTCCTTCTGGCTGTAACATCTTGGAATTTATGGCTGGATGGGTCTCCAGAAACCATCTTGTCTAACCTCTTTGTTTCCAAGATTCAGTTATATAAAAGGCATATGATAGACTTCCTACTTTCTTTAAGGATCTTTGCTAGGAACAGATATGCCTGGAAGATGGAAGCTTAGTTCATAACTTGGAATATTGCATGTTGGTATAGGAGTATATGATGTGCATATATAAACACAATTCCAAGAAAAGACATAATTTGTTAAACACTACAGGTAGGGTAGCAGTTAAATATAAAAACTCAGAAAAATAATACTTACTGGGAAGATAATGGCTGAAGGCTACACTAATATGTAAGTAGGACGGCTTTGCTATGGACTTGGAGGGAAGGAATAGGTTGATGATAATAGTATGTTCCAGGTAGATTAAATGTTGTAGGTAATGAAAGAATGGATTCTTAATTACCTCCTTTTAGTTCTGTTTTTTGAACTTATTGAACTCACAAGGGTCGACTTTTTATCCCTAAATATTCCTATTATTTTATATCTGTTTTTTTCTTTCAATCTAACGTGACTTTTTAATAATGCTCCATTGCCCACATTTAGTGATAAGGTGAGGTTTGATTAAATGATATTTGTATAGTACTACCTCCTACTTGGAGACATGTGTTTATGTAAACACAAGGAGTTATGTAATTTTTTTTTTCTCTCTGTTGGGGGGAGGGAGAAAGTAAGTAAGGAAATACCTGTTAATACCTGTTGTCTTTTCAGGATAAATAAAGCCTGAACGTGTTTCTTTTTCTTTCTTTTTTCTTAATACAGGGCTTTATTTAATTTGATTTTACCTTTAGAAGTTTATAAACCATGGAAATACCCCTTGTTTGGTGGGTATTGGAAATAATCTCTGTGACATCACTTTCTGAATCAGATTAAGGTTTGTTTATGACATCAGTTAAGGGAAATAAGTGCATAAACCAGAATTAATCTGAGGATGTTGTGTGTGCAACGTTGCTTCCATGTTGTGCCTTTCCTTGAAGCTTCAGGCACTTGTGCATCTCACTCAACCTTCCAGTTCTCTAAAGCTTTCCTGCTGTCCTAAAGAGATGGAATCGCATCTGGCTTTCTCCATTTGCATTTCCCAGCCTGTTTCCTTGCCATAGATTGCTTCTAAAACAACATTCTCCTCATCTGAACTCCCATTCTTCATCTGTCCCAAACCTAATATTAACAATAACAGGAGCCAATCTGCCGGGTGCGGTGTCTCATGCCTATAATCTCAGCACTTTGGGAGGCCAAGGCGGATGGATCACCTGAGGTAGGGAGTTTGAGACCAGCCCATTTCTACTAAAAATACAAGATTAGCCAGGTGTGGTGGTGCATGCCTGCAATCCCAGCTACTTAGGAGGCTGAGGCAGGAGAATTGCTTGAACCAGGGAGGTGGAGGTTGTGGTGAGCCAAGATTGTGCCATTGCACTCTAGCCTGGGCAACAAGAGCGAAACTCCATCTCAGAAAAAAAAATTAATATGGTGTTTTACATTCATAGTACACACAGTCTACTTTATTTGATCCTCAGAAGTCTTGGATATGTAAATGGCAAGAATTACTCTTTCCATTTTATAGATTACTAAAATGAAGTACCTAGAGGTAATATCACCTAGTACTATGGATTATAATGTTGTGGTATCGTACCAGAATAACAAGCCTCCTGACTTCTGGTCCAAGGGAGATAAGGTAGATCATTTTAAGTTCATGGCTGATATACAATTGACATTATCAGTTTTAGTACATTTTATTTTGCATGAAGAAACTGAGGCTAAAAGAAATAGAGCTACTCTTAGTGCTTAGGAGTTCAACACCAGAACCAGATCTTTGATTCCCAGATTTTACATTTCCTAGGTTCTGTGTCTAATCATCTCGATAGACTGCACAGATATTACTCGAGAAACATGTTTGTATTTCACAAACAACTCCTGTTTATTTTTAATATTTTCTATGAATAAATAATGTTTGTGTAAGCATATGTTTACTTAGGACCAAATATTTGTTCGTACTGTTAATCACCTTGGGGGAAAAGGAAAGCAAAAATGTAAGGCCTGGCATTTCTATGCAAAAGGCTAAAAGTGCTTTAGGTGAGATTTTCAAAATAGAAAACCAATTAGAAAATAATTAAGTGCATAACACTAAGCCCAGACTTTAACTGCAGTGGGAATTTTGGAAAAGAATGTATATTTTAAGGCCTACATGGGCAAAAGTAGATTTTATCTTATTTATTTTATTTTTTGAGACAGAATCTTGCTCTGTCACCTAGGCTGGAGTGCAGTGTTGCGATCTCAGCTCACTGTAACCTCTGCCTCCTGGGTTCAAGCAATTCTTCTGCCTCAGCCTCCCGAGTAGCTGGGACTACAGGGACGTACCACCACGCCCAACTAATTATTGTGTTTTTAGTAGAGATGGGGTTTTACCACATTGGCCAGGCTGGTCTTAAACTCCTGACCTCATGATCCACCCACTTCAACCTCCCAATGTGCTGGGATTATGGGCATGAGCCATTGTGCCTGGCCTGATTTTATTTTATTTTATTTTATTTTATTTTATTTATTTTTAAGATGGAGTCTTGCTGTTGCCCAGCCTGGAGTGCAGTGGTGCAATCTTGGCTCCTGCAACCTCTGCCCGCCCGGTTCAAGCAATTCTCCTGCCTCAGCCTCCTGAGTAGCTAGGACTATTGCCACCTGCCACCACGCCCAGCTAATTTTTGTATTTTTAGTAGAGGTGGGGTTTCACCATATTGGCCAGGCTGGTCTTGAACTCCTCACCTTGTGATCCACCCACCTTGGCCTCCCAAAATGCTAGGATTATAGGCACGAGCCACTGTACTCGACCAAGTAGATGGGTTTTGAAATTTGTGTAGGCATAGATTGGTTGGGGGTGGAGGTTGGCTAGTGGGATGGTGAGCAGGCAAAATCGGGTTGGGGCGTAGGGTGACATGGCCAGCTTGAATGGAGACATGTGACTTCAATGGGGGGTAGGACATGAGGTGCCTAGAGCAACGGGTTTCACAGGTGGAGTAGGGATGATCCAGGGGATCAGAGGGGAAAAGAGTAAAGATTCTGCCAACTTTTCAGCCTGGAGCCTAGAGCCACAGTGTGAGTTAAAGATGTAAATTCCTTGGAATTAAGAACCATACCTTATTTAGCCATTTATACAGCTGCTTACCATAGTAATCATTAGAAATTAAGATGATGATCTTTGATGTGAGCAACTTTTCTAAATAACACTTGATGCTGCTGATAAATGAGACTTAGGTAGGGTGCTTTTTCTGTAGGATTCAGGCCTCAATGGATCTAGGAGGATACTAGAGCTTCCGTTCCAAAGTACGTGCATTTGAATGATATGCTAAGTAATGCCTTGTGTATCCTTCAAGAGGAAAAGTTCCTGCTATTAGGATAATTTGATATGCACTTGATGTTTTCTAATATGTTTCAATCAAATAAATCCTTCTTGGAGTTTTTTGTTCTTTGTGGACTTTAGATAAATTTAAAGGTATTCCATACATTTAAATATGTATATAAATGACTCTGTAAGAACTAGAAAACAGATTTGTTTAAAAAATAAGCCTATGATTCGGTCTCTCTAACACATCAACTCTATTTTCTCTATACTCTTAGTCTTTGCCAATATATGTCTATAGTTTTCACAGTATGTAACTAAAGATAGACATAATTTTGCATTTTTTTCACTTAATCCTACAGATTAAGAATTCCCTGCCATCATATTTAGCAATGGAATTATGTTTCTTGAAGTAGGCATCCCATAATTTATTGAACTATTGCCATATTACTGGTCATTTGTGTTGCTTTTAGTGTTTTTATGTTAGAGAACATAATGAAAGTTTTCACGGGTATAGCTTTTTGAGAAGGTAGACGTGTTGAAGAAATTGAGAGCATATTATTACTAGCTTCTATGAATTGGTACTTACCATGACATCACTTTAATTAAATTCCATTCTGCGGTAAGTGTGATAGCTATGCCCAAGTACTTAGGGACCAAAAGGACTTTTGTAACCAGTTAAGTTGGAAGATATTTATTTGTATGAGGTGGGTAGGGATAGGATGGACAGGCTATTTTTCTTAGCCACACTCACTGAATTTAAATAGGCAATGGAGATAAATCCACTTTGGCCCAGTATCCTTTTGGGCTGGGTCATGCCACTTCATTGTGGTTAGGATGGCTAAGCATGGTGACAGATCATAACTGAGCACAGACAGAGGTCAGTTAGAATGCATGACCAGTCATAGCTGTGTAACTGGGGAACTGATTATATTCCTGTGACTAACAAAAAAACCCAATCTTAGAGTAACTGCGGTAATTATAATGAGAATAATAGGAAAACAGTTTAAAGTGTTAACTGTGTTCCAGACATTAAGCATACGTACACACGTGTTTGTGTGTGCACACACGCACGTACACACACACACACTCATACTCATTTAATCCTAATAATATTATGAGGTTAGTAATGTCCGTTTTCTGGATGAGGAAACTGAGGCCCCAACCAGTGAAATAACTTGCTCTGAGTCACATATTAAATAGTTAGTAGGTAACCTGCCCCAGAGCTTACTTGCACATGTAGTGACTACACTGTTCTTCCTGTTTATGAGGTGATTAAACTATGGAGCCAGACCTGGCATACCTGCAGAATAGGACTAAAATCTCATAGGTTTTTGGACTTATTAGACAGACTTAAGGTTTTTTACACTTCTTTAGGCTATAGAACATAACTAATCTTTTAACCTTAATGTCACTATAACCTAAAAAAACAAGAAGAGAATTACAATGGTGAACAAAGGTTAGGACACTTATTATAGTTGTTACCTCATTTATTTAGTTCTTTGTTTCTAAGAGAATAAGAATCTGGCACATAGCAGGTTCCCATTAAATACCTATTAATTTAAAGTTTAAAACAAGGAATGAATGGATAAATGAATCATTAAATGCATATGTCTATTTCTTGAAGGTCTAATCATGTCTTCAAAACTTTGGCTCAACTGTAGTTAGCATAGAGTATATATGGTCATTCTGCTAGAGCAAAATCTTAGTGTAGGATTGAAGAACTCTGCAGACTGAAAATACGCTGGTATATTAGTTTCAAAATGTATTAGTTTGATTTATTATTGTCACTTTCTGATAAAGAAGGGAGTAGTCTCCCTAAAGTTTGGTGATTAAGTCACCGGCCACCTTTTCTATTTTGGTTGTTGTGGTAATTGATGTTTCCTGGAAATTTTCCCCCTGTTCTATTAATAATGTCAAAGGGGGTTACAGCCATGACTCACTCCAGGAAGTCAACCATCATTCGCTTCCTCAATCTCACCAAACAGTCCCATGTACAAAATCTACGACTTCTGCAAATGAGTTACTTTACAGCTCTCAAAAAAGTTCTAGAAAACACAGCTTTTGTGTTTCATTCTGTGCTTCCTGCCATGGCAGGGAGTAAAACAAATGTTCATGTTTTGCTTCTTGTCACAAGATAATTGACCAGTTATGTACCTAGTGTACTCTCAGTCAAGAGAAATCCCACTTGCTAACAAAAGTCCTTCGGCACTCAGATTTGCAAAGTTAAACTTGGGGACAGTTCATGAACTTCAGTGGAGTCTATACATCTTAAATGGTGTATACCTGGCTTTGTGTTTCTATATTCATTATTTTGCTCACTGTTTAATTAAGTAATGAATACTTTAACTTGTTCAACATGTAACTCCCTATGTCTTAGTACTGCTGTGTAGTACACGCCATCATAGGCACTGAGGATGTAGTACAGATACAGTAGCTGCCCTTTGGAACCTTCCCATCCTCATTATTGTCCACTGTATTACCAAGTTAACCACAGGGAAAACAAGTTCAGAGAACGCATAGGCTGTGGGCTTGTCCTAAAGGAATCAATCGATAACTGACATGTCTGAAATTGTGCAGGATAAGATTATTCCACTTAATTCTGTAATTTATTTTGTCTGGAATTCATCTCATCTGTGCCCCACCCTCACAACTACTCATAAACACAGAGATGGAACTTAACTGTGCATTTCTTGTGGTGCTTAAAATTTTGTACCTTGGATTATCAAAATTTTTGTTCATGTACTATCTCCTCTGCAAGTTCTTTGGTTAGAACCAATGTGTGATACATCTCTGGATTATCCAGAGATGTCTTCCTTTCTACCTTTTCCCTTCCCCAGCCTTCCTAGTCTCCTAAGACAGTGCCACATAAATGACAGCTGTTTAATATGTTTGGTAAGTGCTGTTTATGATCTTAGAAATGTTAGTGAACTTCGCTGAGTTTCAGTGTGCTCTGTTGTAAAAAAGAGAATAACAGTTTCTACTTCCTAGGTTGCTGTCAAGGTTAAGTATTTAAAGTTTTTTTTTTTTTTTTTTAGTATATAAAAAAATGTTTAATAAACGATCTTACTGCTACTTATAAAAAAAACAGCATTTCTTTCTAGGATTTTCTTGTAGTCTTCCATGATTGATAGAGAAGAGACATGCAGTCTAGGATTTCACATCAACTTTTTAAATATAGGAAAGCAGATGTAAATATGCTGCTTCAGTTATTAACATCTCACAATCTTGTATGATTGCTGACAAAACACTAAGTAAAAATTATGCTACTATTTCCCTTGGAGGTCAATGCATGGTCACATTAAAGTCACAGGATTTTTCCTGATACTTACTGCTGGTACCAATTTTACCACAGGTTTTGTTAATCAGTATCAACACATAGCGGTGCAGCTTGACCTTTGGGGTTTGATTCCAGTCCTTTGTTTATTCTGAGTGTGAATAGAGGAGTCAGGCAGAATGACCTTTACATATCTTTACCACCTTCTCCCATCTTCTGCTGGCATAGGAAACTTTGCATAAAGAAGGGTAACAGAGTGACTGCAAAATTGCTGTGATTAAAAAGAAAATCGTAATATAATGAGAAATCCAGTGTACTCTGTCTCTCTCTCCCTTAATATGTGTGTGTATATGTTTGTGTGTGTATGCCTATGTACATCAGATATTTGGATTGATTTCTTTTTGTGTACAAAAGATATTCACTTTTCAAAATGTGTTTATACTATGCTGTCATTGAATTCTTACATATCAACCCTTTGTGGTTGACACTGTGGGGATGATGAACTCCATTTTATACAGATGGGGAAGTTTTGTCTCAACAACTAGTGTGCTGTAGATCAAGGACTGATTTCAGATTTTCAGTCTTACAGCAGTAATCTTTCACCATGCTGTGTGTGTATGCGTACATATATGTTTATCAGAATATATTAGAAGATAATTTGCAAGCAGGGATTGGTTAAAGTTGAATGTTTACATATTCTTTTGTAGTGTTCCTTAAGTTTTAAATACAAATAAAACTGCAGTGGATGTACAGTGGTCATCATTTAGAGGCCTTCGGATTCCTCTTCTTCTTTATTTCACAGTTCCCTCTGTTTTCTAATTACTAGTCCCTGGAATGTACAGTGTCAGAGTTGAAAGGATATTCTCAGATCCCCAGAAAGTTTTTCCATTGCAATACTCATTACAGTTTCTAATTGCATATGTGTGTAATAAGAACACATAACTTCCTCCCAGACTCAGCTGCATACTCTACAGGGGCAACACTGTATCTTAGGGGTCTAACCTAATGCCTGGCAGGCAATAGGTGCTTAGCAATAACTATTGAATGAATGAACGAAAAAATGAGTAAGTGAGTTTAACACAACTTTGAAAATCCAGAATGTCAGTACTAAAAGGAGCCTTTTAAGTAGTATTAGAATTCAACTTAATGAAGTGTTGCTGCATACTTCCTCTTTTGTCGTCACTGATACCTGATATTTAGATAGTGGATGGCTTGTTGCAAACACTGACGTTGTTCACATAGTAACGTGACAGATTGGTGGCCTGGGCAGCAACATAATTTCTATAATCTGTAGCATGAAGTCAAGTGAGGAGTGAGGGTGGTATCTCCTGAAGTAGCTTTCTTTTGCTTCTCTGTTTAGATTACGGTGTGGCCATGGGTTTAGTTCATACCATCACTGTAAAGAATTTTCGAAACTTAAGAATCAAGCTCTGTTTACGTTTTTAATATAAGCCCTTAATTACAGTCACTTCTTGGGCCTAATGTTTTTGCAGTTACATGTCAGATTGAGGTGTTTCATCCTGAGAATGTCAGCTGGCTCTATGAAGAAGCGGAGCAGATGTCTGCACAACCCAGAGGAGTGCTGATTGAGTCCAGGAGTCTTTTTGTTTAAGAATACATTGAAAGGGTTTGTGTGTCTATTTGTAAAACCACTGGGACATGATAAAAAGCACTCTAAGACGTAAAAATTGTTCTTCTGTTTTGAAAGGCAGGATAGAGGCATATGGACAAGTTGATGAAGGCGTATTTGTGATCTTTTCTCTTGCAACTTGATTTTCATTACTTGAACTTTGTCTTCTATGCTTTTATTACCAACACTTATACGCAAAGGTACACATAATACTTGCAAAAAGGAGAAGAAACTGTTTTCAGACTGGGGTCTGTTAAGTGTTTATTTACCACAATCTACAATGACAAAAATGACAATTCCTGCTTGCCATTGAAAATAATGTGAGTGAAATGAAAGGGCGGAAGCAAGTTCTTGCCTGCGTAGCTGAAGTTTGATGTCAGATTATAGAGTGAAAATGTATTGGCTTGGTTTTGAGGCCTGACTTCATCACTTGAAGGCCCTGTGGCATGGGAGAGATATTTTATCCTGTTGGACCTCCGTTTCTCCATTTATGAAATAGAGGTGGAAAGTATTGGCCTGCACGTATTTCTCCTTCAAATGACATACTGTGTAGATAGAGTGTATTGTAAGTTGTATGTGCTTAACAAACATGAAGGGCTGTTATGATCTCACTTTCTGGCTTAGGAGAAAATGGTGGGATGAGTTTTGTGTCCCTTTCTTTGTGGTTGTGACTCCAGCAGCTTCTGAATTTCTTTTGCTGACGTTCCTAATTAGCAATGCTGAATCTCACGTTGTATCAGTCCTCCCCAGTCCTTAAGATGGAAACAAGTATTCCAGTTATAGTTATACCATGTGCCGGGCAGGAAAGAATTGTGCTGCCATCAGAATCTTAATTTATCAATCTCCGTGACTTAAAATTTTGAATTTGCAAGCTTAATATTATTCATTAACAAAGTATTTGTCATGTCATAGCTTTCCTCCAGGGAACAAAAGGAAATGGCACACACTAGCTCTTCTAACAAGCTCTCATTCAGCAAAGGATAGTGTGCCCTTAATTTTGTCAGCATGTGTATAAAGAATGTACTTTTAATGGAGATGCTTCACTTTGCAAATATAGTGCCTAATTTTCAAGTACGTCTTTGAATCTGCCTCAAACCTGCTTAGAAGCTGTGTTTTCCCTCTCTTCATTAAATTGTTCCAACCTGGAAATTTTCTCTTTAGAATTCAGATATTTTTCACTTCTTGGGAAAAGAATAAGTAATTTCAATACTTTAAACTACAAGGATGATGTATTTTTGTTCTGCACAGCATTGATATGGTTGAGCTGTATTCTTTTTCTAATAATATAAATAATATAGGTCTGTAAGCGTTTGTATCATTGCATGTATATGTTAAGAGAATAAGAGGTATAAAAGTAAATTTTGAGAAATTATAAGTATGAACCAGAAAGTCTTTTACCTTTAGCTGTGCCTTTAAATCTTGAACTTGAAAGCAAAAAGTTATGCCCGTCTCTTTGATTGCATATTAAATAGGAAAATAAAACTAGATTGTTCTCAGAATCTTGTGAAAGAAAAGATATAAGCATGGACTTATTATAGAAAGTAAAAAAAGACCCTAGAAGAAAACCTAGGCAATACCATTTGGGACATAGGCATGGGCAATGATTTCATGATTAAACACCAAAGCAATGGGAACAAAAGCCAAAATTGGCAAATGGAATCTAATTAAACTAAAGAGCTTCTGCACAGCAAAAGAAACTATCATCAGAGTGAACGGGCAACCTACAGAATGGGAAAAATTTTTGCAATCTATTCATCTGACAAAGGGCTACTATGCAAAATCTATAAGGAACTTAAGTAAATTTACAAAAAACAAACAAACAAAAAACAAACCCATCAAAAAGTGGGTGAAGTATATGAACAGACACTGCTCAAAAGAAGACATTTATGTGGCCAACAAACATTTGATAAAAAACTCATCATCACTGGTCATTAGAGAAATTCAAATCAAAATCACAATGAGATACCATCTCATGCCAGTTAGAATTGTGATCATTAAAAAATCAGGAAACAATAGATGCTGGAGAGGATGTGGAGGAATATGAACACTTTTACACTGTTGGTGGGAGTATAAATTAGTTCAACCATTGCAGAAGACAGTGTGGCGATTCCTCAAGGATATACAACCAGAAATACCATTTGACCCAACAGTCCCATTGCTGGGAATATACTCAAAAGATTATAAATCATTCTACTATAAAGACACATGCACATGTATGTTTATTGCAGCACTGTTCACAGTAGCAAAGACTTGAAACTAACCCAAATGCCCATCAATGATAGACTGGATAAAGAAAATGTGGCACATATATACCATGGAATAATATGCAGCCATAAAAAAAACAGATGAGTTCATGTTCTTTGCAGGTACATGGGTGAAGCTGGAAACCATCATTCTCAGCAAACTAACACAGGAACAGTAAACCAAACACTGCATGTTCTTACTCATAAGTAGGAATTGAACAATGATAACACACAGACACAGGAAGGGGAACACACACAGCAGGGCCTGTCAAGGTGTAGGAGGCTAGGGGAGGGATAGAATTAGGAGAAATACCTAATGTAGATGAGGGATTGATGGGTGCAGCAAACCACCATAGCACATGTATACCTATGTAACAACCCTACACGTTCTGCACATGTATCCCCGAACTTAAAGTACAATAAAAAAAGTAAAGAATAATAAAAAAATTTGGAAAGACATTGATTCATTCATTTGTTCATTCATTTATTTAAGCAATGTTTGAGAACCCATCATGTGCCAGGTGTTGTTTTAGGATCAGGAATGAGCAATAATCAAAGTATTTGCTCTCCTGATAGATTATAAACAAAAATATGTATAATAGTTCAAGTTATGAAAATCATAAGCACACAGAGACACATCCCCAACATACGCAGCAGGATAAGAAGATAAAGAATTCCTGGTCATTTTTTGTAATATAGAACAGGTGTAATGATTTCCTATCAGTTTCATTATTTTAAAGGTCTTTCTTCTTAGCATAAATTATCTTATTTGCTTCTTCCATATTCCATTTAACAGGGAGGGGAAGTTTTCTGCCACTTTTGCACCTACTGTTTTTCTCTTTCAGTAAGAGCTTTCTCATAGTCTGCTTGAAGGCAGCGGTCTTGCCACATGTGTTTTATGCATAATAATTTCAGGAGAGTCTTGTCCACAATGCTTGGTTGATTACGGCGTGTGGGACACCACTTAAATGACCAGAAACAGCTCTTTTTAGTGAACACACTGGTGTTGTCCATCATTTTTAGTAAGCGTGTGAGCCCAGCTTCATTTTGCCACTCCAGTCTCACACGCCTGTAAGAATGAGTGAAAGTAACAGGTGGTGTTTGACTTTCAGTTTTTCTGAAATGTGTCTCTTTCTGCCGCTTTCCAGACTCTGTGCCAGTCAGGCTGCCAGGGTCAAAACATCATGAAATTGACCGTAGAATATATCAGCCTTTTCTTTGAAAAGGGGCATTGTAATATGTTGGTTACTGATGACATTTGACTTCTCTGTCTTTAGTTTCTGAAGCGACTGGTTTTACAATGCCGTCAAAAAGCTTCTGTGGGTTTTTAGTTTTCTTTGTTTTTGTTTATTTGTATACAATCTACCTTTCTAAACTCATTTCTCCAAGTTACCTTAATTTTTCATGGACTGATTAAAATGGTTTGCTCATTCCAAAGCTTGTCTGCTTCTCTTTGTGGCATTGCCCTCTTTGCTGTTCTGCAAGTTCCCCCTCAGCTCCTGCCTTCTTCAAAAACCCTTTTGGTTTCTATCATCTATGTTTTCAACACGGCAATGGAGTGAATTGTGCAGGGAATAATTGGAAGTGGTTGTTTTCATGGCTTTCTTTTGCCCTTTCTCCATGTCCTTTTTAGCTCTAAGTCTCATTTCTAAGCTTTCTAGAAATGTGGATTCTATTATAGAACTTCTGTTTTTCTCATTTTTGTAGTTGCTTTCTCAAGAGCAGGTGCTGGTGACCACAGGACAAGTGAGAGAGGAGATGTTGTCTCTCCTTTAGCTGTTGGCTTAATTAAGGAGGTTTTTGATGCGTATGGGCTTCAAAAAGTCTGACATGTGAGTTTGGCCTGCGTGGTCTAACTCTTTTGATTCCTTTGGATAGAGAACCTTAGAAAGCCTTGAGAAAAACCTCAGAGATCATCTATTATGCAATCAATGTTGGCTTTGCCTGGAGGAAACTTTTATAAAATACAAATGCCAGGGCTTCAGCATCCAGAGACTCTGATTTCATTGTTTTGCAGTGGGTCTGCACATCAGTGGTTTATAGAAGTTTCCCATATGATTTTGTGAAACCAGGGTTGAGAATCACTAGATTTTACAGGGAGTATATAAGGTCCGAAGCAAAAGTGACTATCAGCAGGGCACAGTGGCTCACGTCTGTAATCTCAGCACTATGGGAGGCCAAAGTGGGTGGATCACCTGAGGTCAGGAGTTCAAGACCAGCCTGGCCAACATGGTGAAACCCTTTCTGTACTAAAAAATACAAAAATCAGCTGGACATGGAGGCGTGCACCTGTAATCCCAACCACTCTGGAGGCTGAGACAGGAGAATCACTTAAAATCCAAGAGGCAGAGGGTGCAGTGAGCCAAGATCATGCCACTCCACTCCAGCCTGGGCGACAGAGCAAGACTCCGTGTTGGAAGCATAAAAAAAAAAAAAAAAAAAGTGACTCTCCAGGCTTCCATAGCAGTATGGCCATAGAGTAGGGACATGAACATATGTTTTCTCGTTTACAGTCAGTGCTATTTCTATTTCATTTACTATCGTTTACTCTCATTTGATTGTGTCAAATTCTCTACTGTGGTACTGGAGAGCAGAGTATTTCTGAGCCTGAACCACACAGGAGAGCAGATGGGAGACTATTCATTTTCAAACTATTCAACATTATTAATGGGTTGAATTTGTAAGCTGTCACCTCAAAATATAAAGAGAATTTTTATAACGGGGTCTATATTGAATTCTAAAAAGACGGTCATAGATTTGGGTCTTTAGGTCCCTGTAATTCAAAATATGGGATGTTTATTAGGACTATTTTGTTATGTCTTAAAACAATTGTACTTGTTGGCATATGTCTTGGGTTCAAGTTATGATTTTTGTATTTATGAGGTTTGGGAACGTGGATAAACTCCCTTTTAAGTTTTCCTTCACCCTGTCTTTATAATGGAGATAATATTCTCATTTCCTTAAGTTGTTAGGAAGGTTACCTCAGATGAATCGTGGGAAAGCTAACACATGATAGCTACTCAGTAAATGTTAATTGATTTTGAAGTATGGTAGGTTTATCTAACATTTACTATAGTAACCAAGGTGGAGCTAAATATGGAGACCAATCGGAAAGATGATCTTTGTCAGTTTTGCCTGGGACATTTAGTCAGACTTGAGTAGGAGGCTGTGGACACCTCTCTTCTACTGAAATTTGTGTAGCATGTGCTATAAATGAGAGGAACCACTTGAGCCTGTATATGCTGCAAATGCTGGTACTCTCCCAACCAACATTTGTAAAGAAAATGCATTTTGCGCTATTTCTTAGTGTATCTGAGGCTTTTTATGTTCACAGAAATCGTGGTGAGTTCTTGAAACATGCTTTTCTGAAAAACTTTGGAATTTACCTGGTTTAGAATTAGAAACGTGTTTTTGAACTGTATTCTACCTTCTTAAGTCTTTTGCCTTCTGTGGCAACACAGAGCAACTCTGATCCTTTTTTTCCACTTGAGGGCCTTTCTTAGTCAAATATTATACTAGGATAGCAAAAAATAGAAAGTAACACACTAGTCAAGGTTGGTTTATTGTGTGTTAGGAAATTCAGAAGTCACTGGAAGCAGCCACAATAGCTCTGAAGTCCTTGGAACCAGGTGTTTTGAAGCTTTTACTTTATTGCCCATCTAGTCACATGATTCCATGAATATTGCTGCTCATTCTCCTTTATGTATACCAGATCCACTAGGCTGAGTTAAATATAAGACCCCAAACATGGTCAGTTCTTGTTAATAGTCCTTGAAGAGGCTCTCTCTTGTTTTTGATTGACTTTCTATTTTTTTTTTTTTTGCCTCATCCTTTCTCCTTATTCCACTTTCCCTTCCACATCATAGAATCTTAATGGGCTCGGAAGAGCCCTTATAAATGCATGAATTTTTAGAAATATATACTTTTATTTTAATTTCCACAATAATCATGCTTGACATTTACCAGCCACATCACATACGTTAGGTTCTCTTTCAAGTTCTTTAAGGTATAATAACTATAATAATCCTCACAACAAACTACATGAGACAGGGACTGTTACCTAGTGTGATTTATAGATTAGAAAACTGAGACATAAAGAAAGTAACTTTTCTAAGGTCACATAGCTGGTGCGTCAGTAGCTGAGCCAAGATTTAAAATCAGGCAATCTGACTGTACATCTCACTCTTGGCTCCTTTGTCCTTGTGCCTTTAGATCATGGTATGACTGTGGTCATAGAGAGGCATACTGGCTATTCAGCAGGGTTTGTGTGTGGGGCAAAAAATCTCTTGAAAATATGGTGTTTCTGAGGAAGGCCATTTTACTGATATTACTTAAAGATCTTTCTTTCATTCCTTCATGTTTTTCGATATTTATTGTGTGGCAACCGCATTGTAGAAACTTTTGTAGGTACTTGGGGAACAAAATTGTGAATGAAGTAAGACGTGGCCTTTGGTCTCTTTGGAACCTTTAGTCTGGGGGATGGGCATTAATCAAAATACTCAAGCAAACATTTAATTATAAACCGTCATGAGTGCTACGAAGGGAAAGGAGAGGAACTCTGGTATATAATAGGGGTAGAGGATCTGTTTATGCTTATTTGATACAAGTGTCTTTTGGGGATGCTATAAGACAGAAAATTTAGAGAATAAGGTAAAGTGGTCAGAGGAATATTCAGACAGAGAGAATAATGTGTACAGGGATACAGAAGCAAGAGGGAATGTGACATCTTCAAGGGATAGTGAAACCAGAGTTGTTTTGAGGACTTTTATTCATTTATTCAACATATTTTTTATTGAGTGCTTACTATGGTCTAGGATATGTCAGTGAACAAGACAGAACACTAGATGTATAAGATGCTGCTGAAAAAAATAGGTAAGGGGCTCGCTCTAATTGTGCACTCATCTCCCTTGGTTTGTTTTTTTCAACGAGAAACAGCCATACTTACAATCTGGTTTCAGATTCTTTTAACCTTCTGTTTGCCTTTCTCTGAAGGTGGTACAGTTTGTCTGACATCCTCTTCCAGAGGGGCTAGTAGAACTAAGTAAAACATTTTTTAGACTTCCCATCAAGAAGAAATGTATTGTTAAAAAAAAAAAAAAAGAAAAGAAATGTATTGTTAACATTGATTGGTTTTCCTTACTGTTATCATCGAATATCCCTCCATATCCTTCTCTTTCACTAGCTAAGCGTTATATTATGTGTTGTTCAAGGGCAGATAGTCTGTGAAGAATTACTTTAAAAACTGATAGCATGTGGGCTCCGAGAATGTCCTCTTGTTTCTTTTTTCCCGAGAAATGCCTCACTTGCTACATGACAAATCAGGCTATTGTTTACTCATTCAATATTGTCAACTAAGATGCTTAACAGTGCCTTAAGAATTTTTTATTGTTACTGTTGCTGTTGAGGGATGATAGAGTCTTCTTCTCATTTAAGTGACATGTATTGAAAAGGAAAAATGACAAATAGAAAGGTCCTAGGACAATTTCCTCTACTCCTGGCTTCCAGACCTTAGAGCTCAATGCTTTCCATTCAGGACTTCTGCCCCCTAACCTTAAAGTCTTGAGAGAAGAATGACTGGTGTGGAGGGGATACTTGTTTACCGGCTTCTGCTTAATTTTTGAGGAATGAAGTGGCCATATCTTATAGAGCAAATAGTTCACATCATGGGACTGAGAGTACAGCGTGGTTTCTTCCTGTCTTGTTTCGATGGAGTTATTCTGTATCCCGTGAAGAACCTCTGTTTTGTCATATTGTATTCCCTCTTTAAATCTTTTATATTTCTTTTTAATACTTGTTTAGCCCTGATGCTGTTTCTTTATTCTGAGTTCCAGATCCACCTCTTAAGTTGTCAGCCCACATAGTTATACATGAGCATGGTTCTTACCGGCGTGAAATAGCCTGCAGACCGTAGATTGTAGCTGTTTGAGATTCCTTCTTAGGTGGACCAACCTCTCCTGGGTTCTTTGGCTTTATCTCTTGCTCTTTCTCCTGCATGTTTATGATACTTCCTGCCCATGTCGTTTCTCTTTGACTCTTTCTTTCTTCCTTCCTTAGGTTTCGGGATTCGTACTCATTCTACTCCCTCATCTTTGCCAACCATGGCATCATGCCCCCTTGATTCCGTGTCTTCAGGTTAGATGCTTAATGGACTCTGGAATCCTTAGCTCTAGGATTGGGGCTTTTTTGTTTGTTTGAGATAGGTTCTCACTCTGATCACCCAGGCTGGAGTGTAGACCTGGGGTTTCTAAATACTCTTCACCTTGTGCTCAGCTCTTTATGTGATACCGACCTGATCCTATCCATGGACAATAACAATCTTGTGATCACAATGCCGGTGGGAATAAGTCTCAATCCAGCCAGGAAACTTGATCCCTTGCTGACGGGGATCTGCTTGTCTCACTTCAGCAGCAGTTGCTTCCCTTTACAAACTCTTTGCTGGCCAGATTAGACCATGTGCTAATTCTCTGAAGACACACCATGCTTTCCTTCCTCTGTGTCTTTGCTTGAATGGTTCTCTCAGTCTAGAATACACTTTAAATATTTCTACTTCCACAAATCTATTCTATAGTATTTATCAAAATAGTACCTTCCCTATTAAGCCTCCCCTGAATCTTTAGCTGAAAGTTATTTTGATTTCCTCTGAGTTTCTGTTACATTTTGTGGGTACTTCTGTTACGCTTCTTCGCATTCTACAGATAAGGAGATGGGACTTTGTTTAAACAACTCTGGGCCACAAATATAACATGTAGAACTGTGAAGATTCTAACTCACATTTTAACCTAAAATGCCATACTTTTTATCATATTATATTCTTCTCATTCCATATATCTCTATCATATGTAGTATGATTGAAGGCAGGGTGCCTGAATAATGTGTAATGCTTTTGTTTCTTTAGCATATTCTAAGCACTGTGTTACATATTTTGCATTTATTTAATTTGACTGCCATAAAATTTCTCTAAGGCAGGTATAGTTACTATTCCCACTTCAGATATGAGGAAGCGAGGCATGGAAAGATTATGTAACTTGTCCAAGGTTATGCGGCTGGCAGGTGACAGCCAGGACACCAGCTTAGGCAGTGTGGCATCACAGCCTATGCTTGTACCTGCTATGCAATGCTGTAGGTGAGCAGGAGCTAACAACATAAGCCCGAAGCTACAGGCTTTCTCAGTTGATGGCATTTGAGAAGTGTGGTCTATGATATTTCTCAGTAACTTTCATCCATGGAAAACCAACATATCTCATTTCTATAGGTTTTAGAATTTGGATATTTTAAAGGATTTTTCTGTTGCAGACTTTAAATTTACTATTTGAGATAAACTGAATGCTAAATCTTTCCTGCTTGGGGAGAATTCAGATATAAAATTATAATTTGAGGTATCGGAAAACAACTCCAGTTTTATGCATTATTTGCAAGGATGAGCTATGTATTAGCCCATTTTCATGCTGCTGATAAAGACATAACCGAGACTGGGAAAAAAAGAGATTTAATTGGACTTACAGTTCCACATGGCTGGGGAGGCCTCAGAATCATGGCGGGAGGTGAAAGACACTTCTTACATGGTGGCAGCAAGAAAAAATGAGAAAGAAGCAAAAGCAGAAACTCCTTGTAAACCCATCAGGTCTCATGAAACGTATTCACTACCGTGAGAACAGTATGGGGAAACTGCCCCCATGATTCAAATTATCTCCCACGGGGTCCCTCCCACAACACATGGAAATTATGGGAGTGCAATTCAAGATGAGATTTGGGTAGGGACATGGATCCATGACTAGAATAAACCATATCAAGCTACCTGCTTATCTAAAGTTCTAGAAGGTGTTCACAATGTTATTGGAAAACCAATTTAGCTTAGTGAGCATTTGGAGAAGTATCCTTTATACCAGTAAGACAACAAACATTGTTAATATGTGCTTTTATGTTTGTCTTTGCAAGATCTGAGTTAGAAGAGAAGCATTGTTCTAGGGCCAATTAGAGTGGGAGATAGTTTAACAAAATGTAGGTATATACACCATGGAATATTATGCAGCCATCAAAAAACGATGAGTTCGTGTCCTTTGTAGGAAAATGGATGAGCCTGGAAACCATCATTCTCAGCAAACTGACACAAGAACAGAAAATCAAACACCGCATGTTCTCACTCATAGGCGGGTGTTGAACAATGAGAACACATGGACACAGGGAGGGGAGCATCACACGCTGGGGTCTGTCGGGGGAAATAGGGGAGGGAGAGCAGGGGGTGGGGAGTTGGGGGAGAGATAGCATGGGGAGAAATGCCAGATATAGGTGATGGGGAAGGAGGCAGCAAATCACACTGCCATGTGTGTACCTATGCAACAATCTTGCATGTTCTTTGCATGTACCCCAAAACCTAAAATGCAATAAAAATATGTATATATATATATATATATATATATATGGAAAAAAAAAAAGAAAATGTAGGTACTGTTTTGTCAAGTTGCATGGTTCCTGGACAGTGGACAGGCCAAATTTTCAGTTGAGAGGCTGATGAAATCTCAAGACTATTATTAATAGTAACATTTGGGGACTAGCGAAGTGCTAACCTGAAACGCACCAACAAGGATAAAAAAAAGAAGATACTGACCAGATTTACTGCCTTCTATTCCCGGAAAAGATTACTTAAAGGTTCATGTAAAATAGAATCTGCACACACCCCGGAGAATGATTTTTTTTAAGCTGAAGTCTAGGTTTTACACATCCCTGATAATAGGGTTTAATTAATGTTTGGAATGAATAAAGAACACTCAGAAGAAGTGTAGTCATATCCTTAATTTCCTTGATTGGCAAAGTAATTGATATCATGTGTGACATTTGAGTCAGTGCTATTTTATCAATCACTAGCTCTCTGCGAAACATAGACTGTGATTGAAAACAGTAGGTATGGGTACTTGATTTTTAAATGAACTCTTTATCATAATATACTGATTGAAGAATAAGAAGGGCAATTTTGGTGAATATTTTTGGGCAAAAAATGAATGTGACCTATTCTAGGTATGGTAAAACCAGCTCTCAGTACTTACTGTGTAAAGAGAGTATTATGCAGAGGGGTTTTTTTTTTTTTTTTTTCTTAGAGAACAAAGAGAACTGTAATTGTCAAATGTGGTTGTAAACAGGTAAATCTATTTTTGTTCATGGCTCATTCATTCACTTGACATTTAAAAAGTATTTTATTTATTTTGTTTATTTTAGTTTTTAGAGACAGGATCTTGCTGTCACTCAGGCAGGAGTGCAGTGGTACAATCATAGCTCACTGCAGCCTCAAACTCCTGGCTTTAAACAGTCCTCTTGCCTCAGCTTCTTGAGTAGCTGGGACTATAGGTGTGCCCACCACCCCTGCCTAATTGTTTTTATTTTTTTGTAGAGATGGGGTCTTGCTATATTGCTTATGTTGGCACTGGGCTCAAATGTTTCTTTACCTTCGCCTCCCCAAGCACTAGGATTATAGGTGTGAGCCAATGGGGCTGGCCTCATTTGGCGTTTATTGACACTATGTTAGAAACCCTGTTCTATGTGTAAGTATTATTGGGGGAAACTTCTCAGCTGTGCATGTGTGTACATGCATATGTGCTTGTTAGATCTCGGTCTAAGTACAGTTTTTATTCTAGTCATGGTTTAAAATGTCTGAAAAGGTGCCATGGGAACACAGCAGTTTATACCAACAGGGACCTTACAGTTAAGTAGATGTGATTGTAAGATAGAAAGTGATAATGCTATGAAAGAGACACAGGTATGTTACTGTAAGAATGTGATGAACAAATCGTTTGATAAAGAAATCAGCAGAGGCTTAGTGGAGGAGATGCCTTTTGGCTGGACTTGAGCAGTTAGTTAATTCTGAATGGGGCTTGGGGTAGGGGAGTCAAGTGAGGATTGGTAAGTGTAGGTATGCCTTAAAGTATGAAAATACTTCCAAGAAGAATTGCATTTCTTTTTGCCACTGATGGCAGAGTCAACCTAGGCTTCTGAGTTTAAGAAGAGTGTGAGCACCTTGAGCAAATAAGTCAGCTAAAACAAATGGAGCTGAGGCATTAGGAAATGCCTGTCGATTTATAAGAAAAGGAGCTCAACTCTAAGAGTGCAAGGAAGAAAAATGCGTGGAGTGACAGGATAATAGTCTATAATTACTTTTAAGTTTGCTATATTGAGGCTGTGGCAGTCACTTAGTTCCTGAGTCTTTTGAGGAAAGGGTAGGAGGTAACTAGCCAGAGCTGGAGACACTCCTTGTAGAAGTTAGGCAGCTTTAATAGTGACATGAACTCTTCAGAAACTCCATGACTATCATTTGGTATCCAAAGCAGAAATTTCTGAAAGAGCACAGAATTTTATATCTGGAAGATAATCCTTTGAAAATAATTAGAAAGAATTTAGTTTAAGAATGCCCATGGGTGATAGACAAAGTAGTGAAAACATCCCCAGAATTTGTTCCTGCTAAAAAATGGAGCAGAGTTTCTTAGAATGCATTGAAGTCTTCACATTGACCCTGGACAGTGCCATCCCGGGGAGATCTGGCAAAGGAGGCATTTCAGAAATGTGTGAGTTAGGTGTTATGACGTTAAGATTTTTCCTACTGTATAACTTCCCCTTTGTAAACTTACCATCTTGATGTACACTTAAATAATGTAATTTTCCAGAATTTCCTAGAGAAGGGAAAAAAAAACCTTATTGAGATACTGGGACATCTGGGTTCCAATCTAATTCCAGTTACATCTTGCTTTTGAAAGAAAGGAAAATCCATTAAAATTAGAATTTGTCTGGAAAGCATCTCCTTCCCAGGAGTGGAGTACTAGCTCTTCACTCTCATTGATCTAAGGCCATGAAGTGCTCCCGCGTTTGGAATCCCGTTGTTTAAGCATCAGTTCTCCCAACACTTCCACTCCTTAGGGGTATGATTTAAGAGTTAAAATCTGGGTAATGTTCTCCTTATCCTTTGAGGTCATGGGGTTGATGCTATACAAATAGCAATGGTATTATTAATGATAGTAATGTGCAACATATTGGTACTAAACTATGAGCTGCTATATGGAGCAGCAGATATTGTATTTTTAGTTCTTTTCCTTAGGCACATTCAAATATTGTACTTGCATAGTTACCTCAGGCATTCACAAGTTAGATTTCCAGTGCCAACAGTTTGCAGCAAATATGAACCACAGTGGTACTATTCGTTTTGCATCCACTAGGCACATTTTTCAGCTTCTCAGGAGATAATTGAAGGAGAACTTGGATATGGGCTAAATTGTGTATATGCATAAAAGATTCAGCAGGGATTTAAGGCAATTTCGACCCACATGAAACATTAAATATTAGTGGAGACTCACTTGAAGATGGACTTCTTCTTCATTTTGAAGAGTTGTCTACATTTTTATAAAACTAGATGAGCATAGTGTATTTTAACCAATAAAGGAAGTGAACATGATTGAAATGCATTGTATTTCTTAGCCGTAGGGTAGTGGAGGTTACTACTGTAATTTTAAAAAATGTATGCTTTTTAATTTTTAAACAGTTTATTATGGAAATTTCTAATCATACACAAAGGGATGAGATTACTATAATGTACCCCCAGGAATATATGATCCAGCTTCAGCAATAATTGACTGATGGCCAGTCTTGTTTCACCTATACACCTATTCCTTTCCCTTACCCTGGATTATTTTGAAGATAATCTCAGATATTATGTCAATTAGTCACTTCTGTAAATTTTAGTCTTTAGTAGGTATGTCTAAAACATCTCTCAATCATAAATAACATGTTAGGAGAGCTCTTTTGCAAGATATTTATTGATCCTGCGGCCTTTGCATGAGTATAGGAATGGGTACTATTTTGTGGAAAAGGAGATTAAAGAATGCAGTGTGGGTTTGTGTGTGTGTGTGTGTGACCAATTTCTTTTCTTTTCTTTTTTTTTTGTCTGGAAGTAGGATTGGTTTGGGGCATGATGTGGGAATGTTATTGGGTTAGGGTTTAAACTCTAGGTGGCTTCCATGGTTTGGAGAGACCCCAGGTCGATCTGATCTACTATAGTTAACAAGTCAGATAAACTAGATTACATTTGTAATTTTTTTGTACTGAAGCCCAAATAACTGGCATTCTTAAATTAGCTAGAATATCACTTACTATTCTATCTATAGAAGAGTTGTGGTTTTAATTTAAAAAATACTGTAAGTGGAGTTACTGAAATAAGCCCAAGTTTATTACAGCTAATACTTCATTACAGAGATTTCTGCCATTCCCCAAATTTAAGGAGGGGGCTCTTTGTATACCAAGCATAGTAGATGTTTGTGTTTGACTAGATTGCGGAGCCTGGGATAAGAACTTATGTGCTTAATTTGAATGAACACACCCAGCAAAACAGGAGAGAGGAAAAGAAAAGTCCAGCACTTTGGGAGGCCGAGGCAGGTGGATCACGAGGTCAAGAGATCGAGACCATCCTGGACAACATGGTGAAACCCCGTCTCTACTAAAAAATACAGAAAACAGCCGGGCATGGTGGCATGTGCCTGTGGTCCCAGCTACTCGGGAGGCTGAGGCGGAAGAATCGCTTGAACCCAGGAGGTGGAGGTTGCAGTGAGCCGAGATTGAGCCACTACACTCCAGCCTGGCGACAGAGCAAGACTCCGTCTCAAAAAAAAAAAAAAAAAGAAAAGAAAAGAAAAGTAAGACATAAGAGGAAGGAGAGCACATAGAGAGAGATACATTACCAAGCTGTTCACAGCTTCCTGACAAGAGCAGCTGAGTTCTTGGTATCACAGCACATCTTCACAAATGCCTCATAAACCAGCATGTCTCACAATAGTTCGTTAATAGGGGAAGCAAGAAGAATTTACGTAGCAGTTTCTGATTACCATCGTTCAAAGTACCTATTTCCTTTTTAGTATTGACTTTTCCAGGAATCTTGTTTTATTAGTACTCCTACTTTCCAAAGTAATTATCTACATATTGTTTTACTTTTTAAAATGAAAACTATAAAAAGGAAAATTCTTCTAATTCATTGTCATGGGGACTTACACTCAAAGAGTTGAGAATGACAAAACTCAACACCAAACCTACTTCTGAACCCCAATATCTGATTATTATCAATAGAATTAGATTAAGGGACTACTTATTTTCTTCTTAGCAATATATGTTGGTTATTCATGTTGGGTTTTTTGTTCTTGAGATCAGGAGAATGCTGTGGTTATATGTTCATGTGACATCTTAGTCAATTTCTCATGTTTCTTATGTTCATTTATCTTTTGCTTAAAACTAGAAATGTCTGCCTTCGAGGAAATACTGTTGAAAACATGGTTGACAATTTTGTAGCAGCAGTTTGATGAAATCATTTCTTGCACACTGTGTAAATTAGTCAATTACGTTAAAATTTTATCTGTAGTTTTGTTCACCTTATGATAAAAATTTTTGGAAAAATCGATAGCCTTATTGATTGACAGACATCTTTCCATTCATCAGTACTAACATCAGCTTTCTTGGACATGTCAGCTTCCCCTGTGTTTGAGTCTGAATTGATCCATAAACATAAACTTTCTGCAATTGGAGTGCAGATATCAAGACTGTTGCAGAGGTCTTCTCACAAATTATCTGTGCGCCCTTGAGAATGGAACCTCTACTTTCGATTCTATTTCATCCCAGCCTATTCAAAGAGATTGAACAAGATAAGTATTCTCTCTGCTGTGGCCTTTTAAGACTTTAAATGACTTACCTTGGTATTAAATATTTAATCCTGGAGAGGTTGGGACTTGAAAATCAGGCTTTGTCCCTTGCAGAAAACTTGACTGGTTCCAGGGCCAGTTACTGTTTGAACAAAATTCTTTTTAATCTTTTGTGGCTGTTATTGATTTTATTCCTTGTGCAGGGCAGTAGAGCTCCAGCTTCTGCTTTATTACTTTTTAAACACGGGATAATTTCAGGAAACCATGTTCTTAGTTTCTGAAGGTATATGTATAGGCTACGTTCTTCACATTAGATTTTTATTTTGAAATAGCATGGTAAAGTGTGGAAAACTAGGAACATTAACATGATCAGGATATGTGAAATTGCATAATTAGTGGTAGCTTTCTTGGATAAACTTGATATGAATTAGTAATATAGAGCAGGGTGTGTCTATTAATGGAGTGGAGTTAGCCTCATGTCTCAAGTTTACTGTCTCCAGCCAGACCTCAACTCATAGACTTAGCATTCAATTCGGTTACTCTACTGTGAAAGAGATACTGTCATCTGGAGAAGACAGCTAGACAGAGAGAGTCCTGGACTATGTCCTAGGAGGAACTATTGAAAGAGATTGGAAGGTGACTTTAAGAAGATGATCATCAGGGATCCCAGAGTAAGACTTAGAGGACTCCAGAGGATAAAAATAAACCAGAACACAGAACTTACACAGAGGCAGATTTTCATTCAGTATAGAAAAAGAGTTTCTGACAAAGTGATCTGAAGGTAGAATGGGCTATAGTAGGAAAGAGTGAGCTCCTTCCTGCTGGAGGATTTTCGAGCCTTAGCCTAGTGACTCTTAAGGATATCAAGATGTGCAAGAGTCAGTTTGTGTTTTAACTGGGTGACCTTCCCCTCTAACCCAAAGACTTGTTTGTTGTCTGGCTAGACATCTTACTTCCCATAGTCTTTTGAAAAATAAAATTGCAAAGGTAATGTAGAACTTTTGATCAAAGAAAATATAAGCCATATCCTCATCACTCAGTAATGAATATATTGATATGGTTCTTTCAAGTAACTTTTAACATCTTATAAAATATAATATATGCATAAAATGCACATATCATAAGTGATATGCTCAATAATTTTTCCAAATTGTGCATTTTTGTGTAAAAAACACCCAGATCGAGAAGTAGAACCTCACTAGTCACCCAGATTACCTTATCTCCCCCAAGAAAACGAACGTTATGATTTCTCACAGCACAGATGAGTTTTGCTTCTTTTTGTATCATATGTAAAAGGAGCCATACAGTATTTATCAAGTATTTTTGATTGTGGTTTTCATTTTTTGACTCAGGCTTAAATAGATCTCTTTTATTGCCCACAGATTTTTAGATATGCCTAGTCTTACAATTTATTATAGGCAGCATCTAAATGTGGTTTTAAGGAAATTTTGATATTTTAACATTGGAAAATTTAGGCTGTTTTCAGTTTTTCTCTGTTAAAATCTTTGGGCTTGTAGGTTTCCTCATTCCCTCCACACCCATTTCTTCACTCTTATTTCTCACAGTATTTCAGATTGATTTCCATATGTGGAATTATTAGATGAAATGGTACAATGAAGTTTTAAAATTTTATATTTACCAAATTTTAATCCAAAATTTACCAAATTATACTTGCATTAGTAATAGATAATAATGCCTGTCTGGCCATATGCTTGTGATTTTTTAAAAATGTGCTAATTTTATGAGAATGACTTTTCTTGAATTATTAATGGGGCATCACTTTCTTCACATATTTGCAAACTAGTTATACATTTGGTACATAAAGTCAGTCACTGTGCTGAATTCTCCTTAAGAATCACCTCTCTCTTTTTTTAAAACTAACTTTTAAAATAGGTGTTATTATTATTATTTCTCATTTTTAACATGGAGAAACTGAGAAACAGATACAAAGTAATATGCCCATGGAAATGAAGCTAATTAGTATCACATTTGGAGTTTACTCAAAATATGATACTCTTCAGCCTGATACTCTACTGCCTCTCACATTACCCTTTTAAAAAAGCATGTTAAATCAATTGTATATTATTGCATTAGCATATTTTGTCAATTTATATGAGCTTTATATACACACATACGTGTGTGTTACCTTCCTCATAACACACCAAATAGCTCGTGTAAATTTAGCCAATTTATATGAGCTTCGTGTGTGTGTGTGTGTGTGTGTGTGTGTGTGTGTGTGTGGTTACTTTTTTGGGTGTTTATTTTTAATTTCATTCCAATTTAGAAGCATATATAAGTTAGCTTCAATTTGTTTTTTAAATTATTCAAGTTTTAATCAAACTGGAACTAATTTTGGTCAAAGGTGTGGATCTGTATTGATTTTTAAATTATTTACCTGTTTTTCCAATTCCATTTAATAAATAATCTTTCCTAGCTGAGCATGGTGGCTCCCCACCTGTAATACCAGCACGTTGGGAGGCCGAGGCGGGCAGATCACCTGAGGTCAGGAGTTTATGACCAGCCTGGCCAACATAGGGAAACCCTGTCTTTATTAAAAATACAAAATCAGCCAGGGGTGGTGGCAAGTGCCTATAATTCCAGTTACTTGAAAGGCTGAGGCAGGAGAATTGCTTGAGATGGAGGCGGAAGCTGCAGTGAGCTGAGATTACGCCATTGCACTCCAGTCTGGGCGACAGAGCGAGATTCCGTCTCCAAAAACAACAACAACAAAAACAAATAATCTTTCCTTTCCTCATTAATTTGCGGCATCTCTTTTACTGTTTGTGTATGAGTTTGTGTATGTGTGTGTGTGTGTGTGTGTGTTTTAGACATAAGATCTCACTCTGTTGCCCATCTAGGAGTGAGTGGCACAATCATAGCTCACTCTAACCTTGAACTCTTGACCTCAAGTGATCCTCCTGTCTCAGCCTCCAGAGTAACTAGGACTACGGGTGTGTGTCATTATGCCTGACTAATTAAAAAAAAAAAGTTCAGAGATGGGGTCTTGCTATGTTGCCCAGGCATGTCTTCAACTCCTGGCCTCGGGCTGATCCTCAAGTGATTAACCTAGGCATCCCATAGTGCTACAATTTGGCAATTACATATGCATGCAGGTTTTCTTCATTAATGTCATCTCAATCCTGTGCAATAACTTCCACTCCAATTTTCATTTAGATTTTCATAGCCATCTTTGCAATATCTTCAAAAAGAAAGAGGACTTGCAAGAGTCCAATGCTGCACAGCATCAATAAACTTAATTTTCTTAGATTTTTTCCTCTGTGACAGAGACCATGAGCAGTGTGATAGCTAGTCATGCTAGGATAAGACCTGAATAGAAATTATACTAGCTATCCAGCTCTTTTGTTAATTTACTTTTGTTGAGACAGAGAACAGTCATTTAACCAGCTTTTGTTCGTTGTCTGTTCTGTACTAGGATCTCCTGAGAAACCCTTGCAACGTTTATGTAGTTGGTCCTCATAACATTCATACGAGGCATTCATGGCAGAGCCAGCACTGGCACCTGGGGTTTCTGTGTTGCTTTTTACTTTACATTATGCCAGTTCATACTAAAAAAAACTGAAGTGTGCCCTAATTACAGTTCTTCGTTTGTAAGTGGACTCATGACAGTATTGGATTTGGAGTTTTGAAAGAAAATAAAACATAATTTCCTTCCCCAAAGCTATTATAATTTTACTTAGATAAATGAAAAAGCAGGTATGTGTTGATGTTTCTTTTAGTCTACAGTGCTTAATAGGTTTTAAGTTATTTGTTATTGAAATCTTGAAGAAAACACATAAGTTAGATTTCTTGCTTTTATGGCAAAAATTTTTTTGGAGGGGTTAGGGAGTGAAGTGAACTATTCAAGACAGTATGACTAAATCTGCAAGGCATCATATGGTAGCTGCTAGCCCCATGTGACCATTTGAAGTTGAGTTTAAATCTACATTAATTAAAATTAAATAATTTTAGATAATCATTGGCTACAAGGATGGATCAATACTTATTCAACCTGTTTCATAACTGAGAGGATTATAAGGCACTCTATAACACAACACCTTAAATATCAGGGAAATAAAGGCTGCAGATATTTGAATGAATTGTTAGAAGTTATGTTTTTATAAACATGTGGTTTTCTCGTATTTATACCCCTGTTGGTTTGGGATGAACCTCTATTCTGAGTCCCTTAAATGTTAGGGAACCTTAAGATGAGACTCTGAATTCCATACACTGATCTAATTTCGGACCCAACTTGAAGCTGAAAAAGCCTTGCTATGGGGAGGGGGGGAAAAAGGCCCAAACCCAAAAGTATACACACACAAAACAAACTAGAACGAATAGTGTACCATGATCTTTTTATCAAATTAGAATAATAGGATGACGTGAAATTCAGAGGACATGGTGTGATATACTCTGGGAATTTATTATTTTATGAATGTCCCTGACAGAAATTTAAATAAAAATAAAATCAGGAGTTTACTTCCCCCTTTAGCAACAGATATAAATGAAACCTTGTTGAATTCCATTTCTGGAGTACTCTCTTTTATTTTCATCTATTGGCACCCAGGATCTGGTGTCTGGTTTGTAACTATGATGAGTGGGTGAGGGTTAATATGAGAAATTCTGCAGTGAGTAAGTTGGAACTATCTGGTGTTATGTCCAAGAAAGCTCACGTCCTAGTTAAGGCTGTGTGAAGTGAATTGGACCCTCCTGATGTGGTGGCCCCAAACACTGGGCTTAATCCTCTGGTGTGACTGCTTTCACAAGTCTTTTCAGGAGCTTAAGTACCATAAAATATTCTCACAAAAGCCTTCATTCCAAAGAATGTGTGTGTCGGCTCATGTCAAGAGCTCTTAGTGTAGAACAATGTTTCTAAAGCCACAATCTAATAAACAAACAGATAATATAGTTCAGTTTTGTCTCAGTAATAGGATGTCTTTATCAAACTATTTCCTGCACCTTTAGCTCTATTCAGAAGGAAAAAAGTTCTGCGTGGGAATGTGTGTATATTTACTCTTAATAGGAGGCCGTGTAGCTCCTGTGACTGGATGTCTTGTTTTTCTCTTCTAGGTAGCTCTTGTTTTTCATGGTGGGAATTTTCCGTCTTGGTAATTTGGTATTTTACTTGGTTTTCATTGTAAAGTGTGGAAATGTGTACACTTTAATTTAAGAAATGTTGTTTTATCACCTGCATCTCAGTTATGAAGGGCCAAGTCAGAAAGTTCTCCCATGTTCTCAAGCCTTTCTGCCAGACCTTGAACTAGCCATTAAGTCAAAGAGAGTAGGCTGTTTCCATGAAGGTATAGGAATTCCTGGCAGGGCAGAAGGAGAGGACAAGATTTGCAAGGATCAAAATCCTAGGTACCCCCATTTAGACTGCTTGGTGACTACTCATTTGTTGTATGGAAAATCGTGGCTCAATAGTTCAGTAGAATATAACTTTATGGGAATTTCTGAATGTTAAAAGCTTCATTTTCAACCTGGCAGTGAGATATCAGAGTCAGGGTTATTCATTGGTACTGTCCACGTTGACATTTGCCTTTTGTCTGATCTTGCCTAGAGAATTATTTTTAAGTAGTATGCATGGTAAGTGCCTACTTACAGTTAGGCTAACTACCATCTTATGGCATCAGGAGTAGTTTCTGGCTATACCCATTAAAGGAAGCCTTAGTCTCTAGTTGCCATTAGTTGGCCTTTGCACTTTGAGTTATCGAGTCATAAACCATCAGTGTCGAAAGGGCTATTAAGCAGGTTCCTTGGATTAATGAAACTCGTGTCTTCTTTATAATATTCATGTCAAGTGGTCTTCTTGCCTCTGCTTGAATACTTCCAGTTATCTGGCACTCTTACATCCTCAAACCAGGTAATTTCTGTTTAATTTTAACTCTTAAGCCTCAGGGCTTATAAATACCTATTGATAATACCTTTGTTAACATAGTGCTTTGAAACTCGTCATTTTTTTCCCTAAATAAACTTGTAATTTTTCTTTCTATATCATAATGACAGTAGAGGCTCATATTTTTATGTCTTTTAGTCTCAGTTGTATTTTTGTCTGAAGAGCTAAATATACTTGAAAAAATGGTTTCTATCATGTCAGAATATATATATGCTGTGTAAAGTTCCACCTGTTTGCTAATTGTAGCATTCCTTTTTCTCAATGTGATGGATTTTATCACCCTCTCCCGGTTTTATGGCATTGCTATGTAGATCATTGCAAAAACTGCAGTAACATTTTTCATTCTGTTGATAAGGTTCAAATAGGTAAGACAGTTTTCTCTAGGCTTTAGCTCTGGTGTGTGTGATTCTGGGCAGACTCCTAATCGTTTTGAGGGATAGTTTTCTTATCCATAAAATGGCTCTAAGGAAAGCAATCCTATGAGGTCAATACAAAACTAGTTTAGCTGTAATCCTAAAATTGTCAAGATTGAGATTTCCTGAAATTCCTCAACCTAATATTGAATAGGGTTTTTTTTTTTTAATGTGGTAGCAAGATTATAGTTACAAAAAGAATAGAACAAGACATAAAAAATAGAAATATCTTGAATAATATGTTTAAATTTTTTAAAGTATGCTAAAATACAAAGAAAATCTTAGAAAATCATGTGGAACTCTGGAAAATAGGCACCATGAATACGAGAATTTTTGCTCTTGTCTTTACTTGTCCTTGCACTGGTGTTCCTCCTCTGAGCCTAGCACTATGTGCAGACTTCCCTTCTTATGGCACTTTGTGGTGGGCACCACAACAACACTCGAAGTCATCCATGTCCTAATTTCTGGAACATGCAAATATGTTAGGGCACATGCCACAGGGAAATTAATGATGCAGATGGAACTAAGGTTGTTAAGCACTAACCCAAGATGATGAGATTATCCTGGAATATAAGAATGCGTCCAAGGCTAACACAAGCGTGATTAGGAGTGGAAGAAGAGGACAGAGGAGGTCTTTGGAATGATGTGATATGAGAAAAATTTAACCTGTCTTAACTGGTTTTGAAGATGGAGGAAGGGGCCACAAGCCAAAGAATGAGGAGCAGCTTTGAGAAGCTGGAAAAGACAAGGATTCTCTGTAGAGACTCCAGAAAGGAATGCAGCCCTGCCCTCGCCTTGATTCTAGTTCACTGATACGCATGACTGACTTCTGATTTGTAGAACTGGAAGATAAATACATTTCTGTTCGTCTAAACAATCAAGCTCATGGTACTTTGTTGCAGTAACAGCAGAAAATAAATACACACAATATCATGTTAAAATGTTCTGTTTATATGCTTGTTATCCTTTTTTAGGCAATGAACTCCTCAAGGGTAACAATGTTATCTTTAAAAAATCATTTTAGTCCATTTCCATATTAAAAGAATATGAAATGTCCTGTCAAACACTAGAGCTGGCATTTACTCAGTATGTATGCACCATATGCCTGGCACTGCCCTGGGTATTTTGCTTTGACAATTTTATTTCCTTCCTGTTTAACCCTCCTAAATCTTAATTTTCTTATCTGTAATGTGAGTCCATGGACTAGATCAGGTTTGGCAAAATTTTCTGTAAATCTGGTAACTAAATATTTTAGTCTCTGGCGGCCATATGGTATTTGTCACAACGACTCATTTCTGCCACTGGAATGCAAGAACAGCCACAGACAATAAACACATGAATGACCTTGGCTGTGTTCCAAAAAAAGTTTACTTACAAAAACAGAAGGTGGTCTGGATTTGGCTATTTGGCTGTTGCTTGCGGACCTATAGACTAGCGGACCTCTTTATTCTGTTCTAATTCCTGTCTTATATGATTATTCTGTGAGTTTATAAAATTGTTCCATTGGTGTCAGTTAAGCCAAGGAAGTGCCACTAATACTTGAAGAAGGAACTCAAGTGATTGGACGGGTCTGTTTATAAGAAGCATAATATTGCAGACTCAAGTGCTAGGAGGGGGCCTGCCACCATGTCCTTGGCAAATGGACCTGGGACAAATGCTCTTTAGGATAAAACATAAGGAGATCCTTGAATGCCAAGACTGAGCTCACTGAACTTGAAACTCAGCAAACTGGAAATACTGCTGGAGGAATAAAAGGGAGCAATAAATCCTTTACACTCCAGAATGAAAGACCTTCTGAGGCAGCTGGCCAAATGAAGTGGGTGGAGGGAGCGAGTTCCTCACTCAGCTAAATTATGTCTTTGGGCCGGCCGACCTGGTCTGCTACAATAACAAGGTGCCTGAACTTCTGCCCAGAACACGTCACCAAATTTTGCAATTTGGGACTGTCTTCTATCACATGACCTACTGATCTGAGGAAGTGAAGAAAGCAGAGTGAACGAAATACAAGGATTGACTTTTTTATGGAGTCCTTCCTTAGAGACAAAAGTTGGTTTTTCAAGAGAACCCTTTATATTTTGAACTCTGTATTCTAATTCAAAAAGCATTAAGTTCTTGGATGAAGAGCATCCAATAGATTTTGAAGGTCTTTTAAACTTTGCTGTTGATCTGGGACTTAACCATTGCAGATGTGGGACTGTGTGTTTATACATCAAAGCGGGTAAGGAAGAGCCCCTCCAGAACTAGGCAGAAGGAATTGGGATATGTTTGTTTGATTGCCTGGCTGTGGTGGTGGTGGTTGTTTTGAATTGGTTATATCAACAGATTTTGAGGACAAAACTACCCTCTTTGATTGGTATGTTACAATAGCTTGTTTATGTCTTGCAAATTGTTCGAGAACAGTTTGTCCATTAAAGAAAAAAAATGACCTAGTAGTACTCCCCTACCCAGGGAAACGTCGGGTTAATCAGTTGCACAAGGGCTTGATGTGCCAAGTCAGTACTGCCTCAAGGCTCCTTATGCAGTTCCTTTCCAAGATTGTTAAACATTCCAGGGAGAACACAAAATTTGTTTATTTGGCTGTTAGGACTTTGTTTTGCTCTTGTTTTAGTTATGGTCTTACGCTTTCCTCTCACTCCCTCTCTTTCTTTTACCCCTAACTCTTTAGAACCCTGGTGTGCTAAGAGCCATGTTAACAGTAAAGCATCTATTCAATAAATACTTAAGTGTATTTTATATTTGAGCTTCTAAATGCTTGCGAAGAATGTATTTCTGGGTAAGTAACATAAAGAATAATTTATATTTTTTAGGTCATTATCATCTTAATGATATTTTTAAATTTAGTAAAAGGCAAAAGATTTATACAATCTGAAGAAAAACCAGGGTGTTATATTTTTAAATTTAAATACCTTGGTTTACATAACCCTGGGCAATATAAAAGGTAAGTGCTGTTGCTCTCATTTTACAAACAAAAATATCGAGACTCAAAGTCTCTTGACTTCCCTAAGTTTACATACATCTAGTGAATGGTTCCAAGTAGACAAAAACTTACACATTTTAATGTCATAGGGCTATTTATTTTATATATATGTACATTACCTAACTGCAGCACTGATTGAGATAAGGGTATTCCTTTTGTAGAGATCATCCCCATGGTGATGTTCAGTTAAGTCTCTCTTTCAATCTTTCAATCTCTCTTTTCTACTCTCTCTCTCTCTCACACATACACACATGTATACACACATAAACCACATACACACACATTTTGAAACTGGTAGCCACTCAGTTTCTCAATCTTCCTTTAAAGACTAATTTATTGTGCTAGGATTTATGGGTGTAGTTGTCAAAAATTCCTGCGTATACCCACTCGGGAAATATTTTCCCAGATCTTTTCCATCTCAACTCTGTGAGGCATTGGAAGAGGTGCTTTTGGGATAGAAGGATAACTCATACATGATGTCTGCCCTCAAGGAGCACACAGTTTAGTGAGGTAAATGTCTCATGAATTTTCCATAAGCTCTACCTTGATAAGTGCTCTAAAGTTACTATAGAGGGCTGAAGGTGGGAAGATGCTTTTGTCTGGTGGCAAAGGATAGCAGTGCAGGGTGACCTGGGCAGGTGACATGGGCCTCCAAGAATAGCTTGGGTTCAGATATGAAGAAATGGTGGGGAGGAGAGTCTTAATGGAGGCAGAGGTGTGAGCAAAGTCTTGGTGTCCAGGAAGCCAGAGGAAGCATTCTGGCAGATTACTGGATATGTGGCTTAGCAAAAGTCAGCATTCTGAAATATAAAATGTTCAGTGCTGCTGTTTGGGGTAGTAATCTCAAAGGATACATACTCACCAGTACATTCCAGAATTTGTTGATGAACTTTGACAGCAAAGCTTGTCAAGTTTCTCTCTATTGCCTCATAAGAGGCCCATCCAGTTAGATGATTCCTCCTTCTGAGAATGAGGTCTTGTCAAATGGGAGGCCCAGAACAGACGTTTTTACCAAGCTTGCAATACTCTCAAACCACAATTCTCTAAAACTTCAGCACAATTGCCATAAAATCAATTGGCCATATATTAGAGAGTTTACTTCTGGGCTGTGTATTCTATTCCATTTGTCTCCATGTCTGTCTTTACGCCAGGACCACACTGTTTTGATTACTGCAGCTTTGTGATAAGCTGTGAAATCAGGAAGTTAGTGTCCTCCAGCTTGGTCCTTTTTCCAAGATTGCTTTGGCTATTCAAAGAGAGCCATGATATTTTAAACCTGGCAACAGTTGTATCAAATACATTGGAAAAACCTAGCTTAGGAAGAAGGTTGATTATTTAGGCTATTTCTTTAGTCTAGATATGAGGTAACTATGCATTAGTTATTTTGGTGGTAATGGAGATGCAGAACAGTAAATGAATTAGAAAATTTTGGTGTAGTTTAATATAGCTTGTTTGTATTCAGAGTGGGTGGTTAAGACAAAAAGGAAAAGTGTTTGCAGCGTTTGTGATTGGGAGAATTGTGATGAAGTAAATAGAAAAACAGAGCACACAAGAGGAGGTTAGCAGGTCTGTGGATTATCCTATCTAAATTCAGATTTGAGCACTGAGCTGTAGGTTCATTTGATGATGCTCATTCAGCAATCAGAAATTCAGAGGTGAAATCGATGAGCACCATAATTATTTTGGGTCTTATGCTACTTACAAATGGTGTGTTCAGTTAGAATTGCTTTTTTAATGTAATGTATTTATGGTTATCATGGTGGCAAGAGCCAGATACAGGGAAGTGGTTGGGGACAGCAGCAAAAAATCAAGATCTGGATAAAAGCAGTTCCGTGAGGCTTCTGTGCCTTGCCTCAGCTAAGAGTAAACAGAGTGCTAGGTGGCTGTTGACATGTGTTTTATTTTGAAGTGACTGTTATTACTAGGGTCTCAAATCCTTAGCCTTGATCTCGTGGAGCCTAATGTTCCTGTTCTCCAGCTGAGAGAGACTAATTCACCATCTTGTGTTGTAAACACTCGCTCATTTTAACTGATTACACCTCCAATGATTCTCAAATCACTAAAATTACTAATTGCTATTCCTTACACATCAAAGAGTGAATCCTGAATAATTAACCCCAAATAAAATTAGATGAATTGGCCCTTTTAATTAGAGTCCCTGCTGCTGTTTGTTCTGAGCTTCCTTTTCTTACTGTTAAGAGACTTTTAGAATGATTAAAACTGTTTAAGACTTAAACAGCCAGTGACCTTTTAATACAATATAAATCCATGAAAGCAATATTTCAGCTAGCAGGTGGTGAAGTAAATTTTTAGAGCAAGTACCTGTCAGCTCCGGTATTCCTTTGGAGAAAAAAATACATGCCAAAAAACAACCACCTTGAAATGAAATAAGTGTCTCTATTTGATTATTTTTAAAGCATTTATGCATTTGCTAAGCTTCAGACTTGATGAAATAAATGTCAGGGTTGAAGGAGAGTGAGTAATGGTTGGCATCATTTTATATAAATAGTAACAAGAATTTCTCAGTGAGAAGAATTTGAAGTCATTTGTGCATAAAAGATGAATACTGGAGAAATCACAGAAGGCCCCTGGCGTCATGTAGCCATCCTTGTCTTTGGGGATTCTCTTGAAGCAAGAGAATGGGCCTCAACATTGGGGAAAAGGAAGTTTGATGGGGTTTCATTACTGCTGATCATCGAGGTAGGATTACCAGCCTAGCCATGCTGCATTCAGCCTGGATTTTGTTGGAGATATTTTACATGTGCCTGCTCATCTATTCCAAGTCTCCTACATAGTAAGAACCTATTCTCTTTTCATAGTCTGTTGAATTTGTAGGGGTACAGTGGGTTTTTTCATCATTCCCAAGAAGTCTCAGTTTCTCACGTTAACTCTGCCATGTGCTATTGTAAATGTGTGCTTAGCTAGAAGTTAGGCTATTTGGGGTCACAGTGGGTTGCTTGATGTGGTTCTACACTCTTTGACTGTTTCTCTATATCACACTGGTGGAAAATTTATCCATCTATGAAAAAAGTTATTGGACTAGTTCAATGACTTACTTTTTCCTTAAAATAGGAGAAATACATTTTGACTTTTCATTCTGAAATAATGTGAGACCCCTGCAAAAAGATTGAAGATAGTATGAAGGATACTCATTTAGTGATCATCCAGTTTCCCCAAGTATTGACATCCTACACAACCACGGTATAGTTACCAAAACGAGGTTAACGCTGACATAGTACTCCCTGTAAATACATAAACTTTGTTTAGATTTCATTGATTGTCCTAGTGATGTCTCTTTTCTAGTCTAGAATTCTATCCAGAATCACATCTTGCATTTTATTGTTTTGTCACCTTACACATCTTTAATTTCAGAGGATTGTTCAGTCTTTGTTTTCCCAGCAGGTCAGTGATTCTTAACCAGCGCTATATACCAGAATCATTGAAGAAGCTTTGCAAGGTTCTTGTTTGGGTCCAAGCCCCAAAGATTATGAATTAAGAATTCTAGAGTGAAGTCTGGGTGTATGTGGTGGAAGAAAGTGCCCCAGGAGATTCCAGTACACGCCCCTGGTTAAAAGTCAGATGTGTTTTAACACCTCAAGCATAAGCATTTTGAAATTCTGTCTATGACATGTATTTTTCCTGTTCCCTCATTTCTCTGCTCTTTCTTTATCCCCTTCTCTCTTTTATTGAATTAGCAAGAAGATTTAAAAGTCTCTATATACTATATGGGATACATATATACTGTTAAGACTTATCAACAGATCTTTCATTGCAGAAGATCAATACAGTACAGATGGTTGCAACATTTCTGGAGGCTAGGGTGCCCTCATAACCAGGTGGTGACTTAAGGATGGGGACTCAGTTCCTGTACTTTGAAGACATACCCTCAGTAAGATAATGTGGAAACAAACAAATAACCTAACTAGATGGCTACCTTAAGACAGGTTATTAACTGTCTAGCTATTGGTATCATAGAGGACATATGACCTACCGGTATAGTAGTACAGTATTGACCTTATGTCAATATTTGAAAAGTGGCAGAGTGGACCATGGGAAAAGTTCATGTGTTCATTCTATCAGAGTTCTATTCAGTTTAATATATGTAGTTTTGTACCACTAATAATTTATAGCGATAATATTACTATTTACTGAGTATGTCATATGTGTTTTATATGCTTTATGTAGAGGCTTGTAAAACAGAAAGTCTGCCCTCAAGGAGCTGTTAGTCTGGTAGGGGAAGCCAATAGCTATTTAATTAAGCTAAGAAAGAGCAGAATATTGGTTGTAATAGAGCTGCTGCAGGGAGGAACAATGTGTTGTCATTGAAGATGAGGATGGTTCCTTCTATAGCCAAAGACAGCAGTGGCGAAATAAGTGAAATGACCTATTTAAAGTGTTTTTATTGTGAAACGAGGCTTCCTCAGGCACCATGGCTGCCTTTGGAGGGGCGGTAAGCTTCTGGCCTCAATGGTCACCACAGGGTAATGTCCCAACCCTAAGGGAAAGGGATATTTTTGGAATATTCTGTCAGCACACTGATATTTGTTTGCCCGCTTCTTTGTTTTTAGTGGTAAATTGAGACATTTTGTTGTTGTTTTTCTGGGATGTTGCCTCATTTTCTGTCCATCACATGAATTTTTAGATGTTTATTTCATTTTTAAACTGAGGTGATTTTGCATTTTCTCATTGGAGCTAAAGATATCTCAGTAGCTGATAGCAGATTGATGCATTAAGTTCAGCTCATTGCCCTATTTATTTTGAATGCTCATCTTTGAAAGTCAAAAATATATAGTGTGGTTTGTTGTTTGGGTAGCAATTACTATGTTTTTGTAACAAATGACACTTGGTAGATTCAAAAGTGCTAGTCGGTTCTAGACAATTTGCAGAACTAGACTGTCGTCCTGATTTCATAGTATTTGAAATCCATTTAATATTTTCTACTGATAAATTGAATTTGTTTTCTAACAAATGGAAACCATTGCATGATAGAGAATTACAGAACGCTTGTATCTCATGTAATACACTGAGGTGTCTCACGTTTGTACAGGGCACTTATTTGTGACTGTAAAAGAGGACTCGAAGTCTCAGATATATTCTGTATTAGCTAAATATGGAGCCAAACTGTCCAATTTAAAATCAGGGAGACGTCATCTACTTTAAAGATAATTCTTCTTGCTTTTAATTTGAGAATCTCAAAGAGCATTTCAAGCTAAGTTATTTAGAAAGATGACAGGGACATTAAATTTTGGCTTGAGTACATATAATGATGCATTAAAATTAAACTCTGCGTTTGAGTAGATTCTGCGATTCATTTTAAAGGATCTTATTTTTGGTTTTTAAAAAAATGTGTGCCTATAATTCACTTATTGTATAATAATTAAGCCAAAAGGAGAAAAAATTAAAAACAGTGCTTGTCATCTGTTGAGCTATAGACAACCTCTGTTAACATACAGGCCTATATAATATTGGGACCATATTATAAGCACTATTCAGTAGCCTCCTTTGTTTCTTACATGATAAAATATGAGAAGCAATTTTTTCATGTTCTTTTCCCAGATATGCCAATACTTACCCCCTTACTAAATGTGAATCTTTGCCCAAGTGTCACCGTGGTGAGGCCATTTTCAATTATTTTTTTCTTTAAAATTGCAACACCCACTACCACCCTAGCAGTCCCAACCCTCTTCCTTGCCCTACATTTCTTTATACTCCTTCTCACCATTTGCTATTCAGTATGTTTTATTTACTTTTTAAGCATTCTTGTCCTGTTAGAGTATAAGTTCTATGCGGGTGGGTAGAGGAGACACTTTGTTTGTTCTATTTGTTTGTTCTATTTTGTCTAGGGTCTAGAATAATGTATGATATACAGATGGCACTCGATGAATAAATAGATGTTAGATGTAGATCAGTGTCATCATTTTGGTGACCACAGAGTTTCCCATTGTATGATTGAAATTTATTTTTCAACCAGTTCTATGTTAATGAACATTCTGAGTTTTTGCATTAAATTGCTTCGTGATGAAGATTTCTTAACATGCTTCCCTGCACGTTAAGTTACTTCTTTGGTAGGATAATTTATTAAAAGTGATATTGCTGAATTAAAGTTTATAAGTATCTTGAAGGCTTTTGATTCCTCTTGCCAAATTTTCTTGAGAAAAGTTTCGTAGCAGCAGCATATGAGAATGCTGGTTTCCCTATACCATCATCAATTCTGTGTTTCATCAATATTTTTAATCCTAGTCCTTCCTTTAAAATCAATTTGTTAGAAAATTTTCCTTTAAAATCAATTTGTTAGAAAATTAAGTATTAACAGAATTAATCATTTGTTTTCTAGTTAAATAGCAGAAAATAAAAATGGAAGAAAAATAGAAAAGTTAATTTTTCTAATGTATAATAAGAACCTGAAGTTGAAGGATATGTAGCATGACAACTAAAAATATTAAAGTTATCCTGAAGTTGAAGGATATCTAGCATAATAACTAGATAAAATTAAAGTTAAAGTCAAAGTCACATATCTGCTTATTTACAGAGGAAGATATATCATTGAAAGGAAATATATTGTGCTATTTTGATACCAATGAGGACAGAGAACATGGAATGGCCAAACCTTGCCCTGATAATTATCACTTCTCCCGGAGAGTTCTCAAAGCAGTTTCACACTGCAGAAACGGGAGCAAAATGAGAATCCACGTGCTGCTTTATTAATAGCTCCATAAGTGCTTGCTCTCCCTCTGAGACAGAGGTCTGTGATCCCACTGAGATGTACAGAGGCTTTGGCTCTAGGAATTAGTAGGATTTTTATCCCATGTCTTCCTCACACCACTGTGTCTTGGAAGTCAACATACCCAATTAGCTATAGCTCCTGAAGACCTGGCTTGACATTCTGATCCTTTGCTTCAGAGTCAAGAAGAATGCTCCAGACAACATTCCAGGTGGTCTGTCCTGGGGAGCCAGACTGTCAGAGGACTGAAGCAGGAAGTTTAAGAAGGAGACTTCCTGGGTATTGCTTTCTAAAACTGAGACTTTTACAGAAGTAGCTGCATCAGTCAAATTAATAACCCTTCCTTATCAGAGAGAAGAACAGAGTGGGACAGGAAAAGAGCTTGAAAGGTTTCATCTCTAATAGAAATAGCATGTTGAGCAAATCAGTGCAATTGCTTTCATATTGTTAGTTCCAGCCAGTGCACTGTAAATAGGTGGAGAAGGCTGAGAAGTGTTGCACTGAATGGGATGTATCCTCAGTTTTTCTCTTGGCCTTTGCCATAATGCATTTCCTGTTGGTTTTTAAAACATTACTCAACTGAACATTTGGAGATGACGCATTTTCAGGAACTGAAAATTTCTGTTTGTGTATATGTGTTATTTTAAAGTTATAAATGGGTAAAATAATGACAGGTTAAGAATTTGTATAATGGAGAGTATTTCCCTTCCACTTTCATTCCTCACTTAGAAAATTCAGCTTCATAGAGGCAACTTGCCATTCTCAATATTTTGGGACTCCACTTAAAAGGTAATCTATGATAATACATATGTATATGTTTATATATTAGTAAACGAATGATAACATCATATATGCTGTCCTAAGCCTTGAACGCTTCATTTAAAAATATTTCACTCAAGGCGTTTTCTGCTGCAATTTTTTTGGTAGCACACATATTTTGATGCAAATTGAACATGGAGTTGAAGTTGAAATTAAAAGTGAAGTCTTCAGTTATTTAGTTTCATAATAAATGGCCTGTAGTCTGTGAGGTGTACGTTATAGCTGTGGGATAATTCCATTGCCTTGTGGAGATCGTCACTGATGCTACATTTGTTTTACTCTCTCATTTTACTCTTTAAGGAAACTTGTTCAGGGAGCTTGGTCTCCTCCTCTGAGTGACGAAGTTTAGATTGAGTTGCCCTCTTGTGCATAAGGGAAAAGAAATAATTGTCATGTATAATGTAGACATTGTACAAGTCACTTGCATATAATTTAGCTCAGTGATGTTGAAAATGTAAATGGAGACCTATTTCTGGGTCACTGTCAATTTACTGGGTCACAACCAATATATTTTTTTTAATAAATAGAACATTTCAATGTGTGTGTTATATATATATATATATATATATATATATATATATATGAGATATGGTTCCATGAAACCCTTTTATTCTAGTATACATGTGCATATACATATCTAGATAGCAGTATTACCTCATTATATAAAATATATTTTTTACTCTAGGTTGTGGTCAAAAAAGTTTCAGAGTTACTGTTTTAGCTGCTTTGATCCACAGCTTGAAGTAGCCATGGTTATCTCATTTCATAGGTGAGGAAAACTGAGTCTGTGATTATAGAATTGCCTTGCCTGAAGTAAAGGGTAGAGCTGAGGTTTGTTTTTTAAGTTTTTGGGCTTAAGATTTTGTACAATTTTCCCTTCAAACTTTTTTTTTTTTTTTTGAGATACCCAGGCTGGAATGCAGTGGCTCGATCTCTGCTCACTGCAACCTCTGCCTCCCGGTTCAAGCAATTCTTCTGCCTTAGCCTCCTGAGTAGCTGGGATTACAGGCAAGCACCAACACGCCCAGCTAATTTTTGTGTTTTTATTAGAGACGGGGTTTCACCCTGTTGGCCAGGCTGGTCTTAAACTCCTGACCTCATGATCTGCCCACCTTGGGCTCCCAAAGTACTGGGGTTACAGGCATGAGCCACATGCCCAGCCAGCAGTTACTATTAGTGGAAATGAATAACTGTATTTACTTGAGACTTATACTTTGCTCACCATGATTAAAAATTGTTCACCTTGTGTGTGTGTGTATGTGTGTATTCCAACCCAACTCTTTTGATTTCATAATTTAAAACGTGATTAATTTGAGGAGTATCTACATGGTTTTAAAATTACCTTAATATTAAGATTTTCTGCCAACAACCAAAAATTCTCCCCTCAGCAAAGTGGGAGAAGCAATAACTGCCAGCTAGAGGAAGCTAGAGCCGTGTCACTGCCGGTGCAGCCCCTGAGTCTATGTCAGCAGCACCTGAGAGCATGTTGGAAATGCAGAATCTCAGGCCCCAGTGTGGGCCTGAATCAGAGTTTGCATTTTATCTAGATTCCCTGATGATTGGAACATTGACATTTGAGAAGTTCTGGTCAAAGACACCAGGTTTTTTTTTTTTGGTTTTTTTTTTGAGACAGTTTTGCTCTGTTGCCCAGGTTGGAGTTCAGTGGTGCAATCTCATCTCACTGCAACCTCCACCACCTGGGTTCAAGAGATTCTCCTGCCTCAGCCTCCTCAGTAGCTAGGATTACAGGCGTGCTGCACCACACCTGACTAATTTTTGTGTTTTTCATAGACACAGGGTTTCATCATATTGGCCAGGCTGGTCTCGAACTTCTGACCTTGTGATTTGCTCTCTTGGACTCCCACAGTGCTGGGATTACAGGCGTGAGCCATAGCACCTGGCTGACACCAGATCATTTTTTAAAACATCAATTTAGGAGTTGAATGGCTTTTTATTTTTCAGTCATTCAACCTACAGTTACTGAAGATGTTCTGGCCCAAACCTGTGACTAGGCATGGGTATATAAAGAGAAATCATGAGTGGACTCTACTTGTAAGAAGCTTCAGTTCTAACCAGGAGGGAGTGATCATAACACACAAATACAATCAAGTATTACGGATGCTGTGATAGAACTGTATATGAGGTGCAAAAAGGGCTGCTATCTAAATCTCTGGATGTGTGTGTGGGTTTTATATGGGTATTTAGATGAAGAAGAGAGTGATGCTTTCTTTGTTTTCTTTTTCTACAACAGTAAATGAATCCAAACTTTGTTGATGGTCAGAATTGAATTGTTCCCATGTGTTTTTCTACCCACAACTAGTAATTTACTTACTTTGCAGGTAAATTCTTGCTGTCTTCACCCTCTGATGGGGGCCTTTGTTTCAAGAAGGGATAGGCAAACTTGGCGTTAGGTGGATGCCTTTCCTATCTGACTGCCTCAAGTGCTGGGGTCACCACAGTGGGGGGTGGCTCAGCTGGTTCCAGCTAACCGTTCCTGCTTCTCAGTGCCGCAGACTAAAAGGGAGAGCTTGAGAAAATATGCATAGCTGGGTCCTCTGGAGTTTTCCTCACTCCCCTTGCGAGTTAACGATATGCCTAACAGGCTGTTTGCTGAAGTAAATTGGCAGAGAGTAGTGTTTGGGAATCAGAGATGGAATACTTGATTTGTCCGACTCCTTGTTTAACTGCTTCTTGGTGCTACCTCTGGCACACAGCAAAACCCTTCTGAATATTAGCTGAATGATTTGGTTTCATATAGAGCAAATCAAGCAAGATAACTTCTCAGCATCTCTCCAAGTGAGTGAGAATCCATTTCCTGCTCTATATTTCACCAGCTACGTAACTTTGAATAAACGGTTTTATATGAAAATTGAGGCATAAATATATTTTGTATGTAGGTAGGATTCGGATGATGAGTGGAGGAGTACGGAGGGACCAGGTCTGCAAGCACGTGTCTATAACCACTCTACCATTTCTAAACTGAATGTTTCCATTTTAGATTTGATATATTACGGCCAATTGCCGGATGGCTTTTTTTTTTTTTTCCCTAAAGCTTGCCTATATGTCTCAGAGTCTGGGAGGTGAGTTGCAGTTTCCCTGTAGGTAACAGAATCTGGGAGGCAAGGCAAAGAGGACAGGGCATGCACTAATATGAAGGTCTACAGCTTAGCTCTGCTGGCTGGAAGGTATTGCAGCTCATTTGATCCAGGGGCTTTTCTGCAGAAGGGTCACCACCTAGGAATCAAAGCCCCATGCTCTTTCATTGTTTCATTGTTTTCAGAAATCTGTTAGAACAGAAAAGATCTCCTTCCCCCTTCTTCCACTCATATAAATATAGTTCTTTTCGTTTTCCCATTTTTCTTAAACATGAGAATTCTGCCTTCTCTCTAAAGCGGAACTTATTTTCACAACAACTTAGAGGCATTTTCCCTTGTTTAATTGTCTACTAAAACGATGAGCTCTAAGTCAGAATTCTCTTAAACGTTTAGTCTGATTTAGGATAGTTATTAGGAGTTTTTCACTGAAACTATATCGGTTAGTTTATGCCTCTCTCCAAAGGACCCATTTCTTCTCCTTTTATCATATTTGTATCTGTTTTCGAGACATTTGCCCATTTCTCTACATCTTCTGAAAACGTGAGCTCCTCTCTAAGGAGTGCAGTAAGGACCCTTTGATGGTTGAGCTTAAAGAACTGAAAACTTTGGTCTGACTTAATAATTGATCTAAATAAAGCAGATAATCATGCGCTTACCACGAGGGCTTTTACTCATCTACCTTTTCATGCTTCCAATATAGAGTCCATCTTTTCAAGTTGTTTCTTAAAAAACAAAAAATTTTACTTTTCTTTTTTGTTCCTTTTGACCCTCCTAGGATACCCGTCAGCCTGTGCCCCACTATGTCTAAGTTCTATTAGAGAAACAGAGTAAAGAAGGATGTATTCACAAGGGACAGACAGTTGTACTTTTTAAGACTAATTTGTTGGGACATTTTGGACTGTTCATGTAGCTTCTTTATGACACAGTTTATTCAACCTTTCTAATCTTGTGGGTCCAAAGCGGGAGCAACACATCATGGTTCTCAAAGTGTGGTCTCAGACCCAGTCACATCAATCACCCAGGGCCTCTGTTTGATAATATGATCTCCAAGATTTTGTTCAGTTCTGATACTCTCTGATGCTCTGAAATTTTCCCATGATGTAACCGAATCTGATGAAGTATAAAAGGGGGCCGGGGAATCCTTTCATAACATGAGTATGAAGAAGACAAGGTGATTTGGTTTAGCTCTGTGTCCCCACCCAACTTCATCTCAAATTGCAATCCCCACATGTCAAGGGAGTGATTTGGTGGGAAGTGATTGGATCACAGGGGAGGTTCCCCCATGCTGTTCTTGTGATAGTGGGTTCTCACAAGATCTGGTGGTTTAAAAGCGTATGGCAGTTCCCTCCTTATGCTCTCTCTCTCCTGCTGCTATGTGAGAAGTGCTTGCTTCCCTTTCACCTTCCACCATGATTGTAAGTTTCCTGAGGCCCTCCAGCTATGCTTCCTGTCAAGGTGGCAGAACCGTGAGTCAATTAAACCTCCTTTCTTTATAAATTACCCATAATCAGGCAGTTCTTTGTAGCAGTGAGAGAATGGACTCATACAGCCATACAGTATAGGTTTAGATAGAACATTTGGACCTGGAAATTAGGCTGTGAATTTGAGTTGGTAATCAGCAGCCTAAACCTTTTTTGTGTCATCATCTAAGATCTCATTGTGAGCATTCTTTCATACTTTATGACTTTTAAAGGCAGTAAAGAATTCTTGACAGTTATTTTTAATTAACAGGCATTAAATATTTTTTCATTCAGTCTGTGGCCAAATGAAAGTTTCTTAATCCTGGCTGCACATTAGAATCACCTAGGTTTTATAGGTGTACTGGTGCCGGACCCCCTACTCCCTGTTTCCTATCCCCACGATTCTGATTGAATTTCTGTGAGTTGGAATTTGGACATCGGCATTTTGAAATGTGTTTCCTTGGTGATCTGATATTTAACCAATGTTTAATACTACTGAATGGAATGAATACAGGTTTATGAGATTTATAATCCTCAAAGATATGGACAAATTACTTCCCCAGATTTGTACACCCAGAGAAAAGGAAACATAGAAAATTCTTTATGATGTAAGTTATTGAACCTCTAATAACATGCAGTGGTTATTAAAGTGCGCTCTCAGCCCCAAAGGCATCAATCATCCAGGATCTTACTAGAAATGCAAATTATTGGACTTCTCCCCAGACGTACTGAATTAGAATCTCTGGATCCGGGACCTGGAAATCTGTATTTTAATAAGACGTTCCAGAGATATTGATGAACTCAATAAAGTTTGACAACCATCAGCCTTGAGGATTGTTATATGATTCGGTGGCAGTGTATGAAAATCTTAGCATACTGCCTGGCATAGAGAGAGTCTGGTAAGCAGAGGAGATAGTGCGTTTGATTGCTTAGTAGTCTAAATTTGGCTTAGGGCTAGACCTGACAGTTCTTGGCTTAGCTACACTTTCAATTCTAAGACTGTTATTTATAAGGCAAATAGAGGCCAACTGAACCATTTTAAGGTGTATCAGAACAATGAAACCTACTCACAATCATTCTGTGCACCCCCTTCTACTCTCAGACTTCTATTTCTGAAGGCCTAAACTGTGATGTTTTGATAATATCCAAAAGCAAGTCATTTAATGATGGAGACTGCTGCCTACCCCACTAAGTGTTGAGCATCTGAAACGCAAGGAAAAGCTACTCATCCGTAAATAGAAAAGATCGCTTCTCCAACACATCAAAAACATTATTTTTAATAGGAAAAGAACAAATAGAGAATAGGTTAAAAGGTAGAAGTTTGTTTCCCCAATACAATTTTTTGCAGACTATTTAAAAAGGTTTCATACCAGGAACCATAAGCTCTTGGATATATGTGTGTAACTTAGATCACAGAGATTAGATTCACTCCCTCAACAACTCTAACAGCAGTGTGCTACTCTTGTTTTTTCTCAGGGTTTTTCTCAGTATCCCAAAGTCTCATTACTTCTTGCCTGGATTATGTATAGATGTCTGAATTGGATGTTTCTTATTCATTTCTCCTAATCTGTCCTGCAAAGACTTTTAAATTAGTCTTTGGTAAATCATATTGTAACCAAGTGTTCCTTTCTCAGAAATCCTTGGTGGATCCCTGTTGCATGCATGATAAAATTCAAACCCTTTTTCAGATGGGCAACACAAGTAAAAAGCTTAATTTTATCACATATCTAATTTTTATAATCCACTGGCATTATTTTACATTCCTGGGTCCCATGTTTTTGCTATGTCATGACTTGCTTTTTATTACCTATGCCTGGAATTCTCTGATCTCCATGCCTGTATTCTCCTGTCTTTCTGCCATGGATGGATGTGGTCTCTACATCATGTTTCAGGAAAATTATATAATCCCCTGAGACTTCCATGCCCTTCTACTTTATCTTACTTTCCAGAGATTACTCATGCATCTTCATAAATTACATCTTGTATTATCTTTAGTTGTGTATATTGTTTTCCTCCTCTATTTTATTGAAAATGTATTGAGGGCAAGCATCAAAGTGTATACAATTTAGTAACCTATTCCCTACCCAAGCTCATTCTTTGCTTTGCTTAATATGTTGACTCCTCTAGACTAGCTTTTATACCATTTTTAAATATCAAATGTGGTCCTCTTTGTTCTGAAAGTTAAGACTACTAATTAAGACTACTAATTAAACTAAAATGGGGAATAATTGCTGTACAACACACAAAAAATTATGTGTCAAAGCCAATTATAAAGAAGCAAAATGCCAGCAAATATATCTTAAGAGTACTATAACATTGCATCCTTATTAACTTCCCGTGTGTACTTCTTTTTTGTAGGTGATTTTCTTCCACCCCCACCTCCACCTCTAGATGATTCCAGTGCCCTTCCATCTATCTCTGGAAACTTTCCTCCTCCACCACCTCTTGATGAAGAGGCTTTCAAAGTACAGGTAAGAGCTGCAGTTACAGTCATGCTTATAAGCCATCCTAGGAAGCTCATTAATTTCATGATTGTTTCTGTGCTGGATAAACATTTATCCAGAGCTTGAGAGCTTTACAACTTCCGAAGATCTAAGGTACTTTAATGCAACATGCCCGACTCAAGCTTCCCAGAGTTCTGCTGGCTTATCCTCCGAAGCCCTCAAAATCCGTTTACCTACTAATTTCGTTTCAAATCTCAAAGCCATTTTTTCAGGAATACTATCTGAGAAGTCTACATTTATGAGTTATTTGGAGGACATACGGACATGTCTTTTATTGGCATTTTCTCCATCTACAAACACTGCATTCAAATGAGTACGGCTGACATTTTAAGGCTGTACTTGCTTAATGCGGATCCTATTGGTCAGCAATATTTTTCTAGCAAAAGCAACATCAAATATCCTTAGGATTTTCTCTTCTGGGTAAATCGAAGGGCACACAGTATACGTATCAATTATATAGAACTGTTGGGTCCAGAGAGTGGCAATTGCAAATAACTCAGGGCTGGAATCAGATGTGACATTACAAGTGGTTCTTAGACTGTGATCATAGGTAACTGTGGAAAACTGCCACCTTTTAAGCTGAAGAAGTCCTTCATGTCAAGAAGAAAAGCTAATAAAGTAATATAATTATTGTTACATTTTTAGGTGGTGACTGTATTAGTATAGATATATTGAAGAAAAAAATGAACCTTCTTTGTCTTTTAGAGAAACATTGGAAATATTTGTAGATAAAATGGAATTGTGTCTGGTAACTTTTTTCAAAATAGTAACAGTCGGAAACTACTGAGTAAGAACATGGGTGAAATAAGGTTGGTTATGATTTGATAACCGTTGGGTGCATGGAGGTTTATTCTGTTATTCAGTCTACGTTTTAAAAATATCTAATATTATCATTTGTGGAACATACAATATACTGAATTATTACTCATGAATTTTATCATTTGTTTTACAGTATTAGTTTTTCTTTTTAATTTTTGTAGGTACAAGTAGGTATATGGTGTTTATGGCATACATGAGATATTTTGATATGGGCATACAGTCTTTTAAACATATACCTTTGTATAAGTTTATAATATCCTATAGTAAAAAGTATAAAAGAGAAAAAGTCTTGGGGAAAAACTGCTTAAATGGTTTGTTCTATTATCTGCCTTTCTTTCTCCTAAATTTGAGGTTAAGGAAGATAAACAAAGAAATGATTCATTCACCCAACAAATATTCTGTGTTCCTATGTGGGCATTATTCAAGCACTAGGAATGTTAATAGCAAAAAAGACAGACACCACTCTGTCCTCAGGGAACGTAAAAGTTAATGGAACTAGTGGAAATAAACATGATATATACATTACAAAGTACATTAGAGTGGGTAAGTGGGGAATCAGGGAAGGTGTCTTGCTTACCTAGGGTGGGCATCATCATTACGACCGCACTGAGAAGGTGGCACACAAACAAGGACTTGAAGAAGGAAAGGAGGGAATGAGCTATAGAGATTTCTTGGGGACTATATTTTCATATAGAGTAGTTGTTAAGAAATAGAAAGCACTTTTGATATTATCTGTCACTTGAAATTTGTAAGTTGCAGTTGTAACTAGTAATTTCCAATTCAATTTAGAGTCTAGATCTTTTAAGGCTATTAAAAAATGTGTGTATCGCAAATACATGCCATGAATTTCTTGCATTTTATTTTGGTGTACACTAGTAAAATCAACCATCAGATGCCAGTAATAAATGAGAGTCCTATAAAGTTTGTATTTATTTTATGCAACAGATAGAACCTTTGTCAAATAAAAACAATATAATTGATTTTTCTTACTTTTAGGCATTTTTTAATAAAATAAAGAAATCCTTAGAGTTGCCTTTATTATACTTTTGCTCTTATTTTGTTGAGGTTGGTTTTTTGCATATTGTTTAATATGCACAATTCTTAAAGTCACTGTGGTTCCTCTCTGAGATTGTCGTAGAAACTATTTTGTTGCATTTTAAATCTTTAGTTTGAAAATGTTGTTTGAAGTAGTGACGGCAGACTTGTGATTGAAAACTAGTTGCACAGCTTATTCTGGCTGTATAATCTTGAGCAGGGCATGCTGAATCCCAGTTTCCTCTTAATGAAAAACAAAGCAAATATATATATATATACATACATACAACCCCCTTACAATTAAATGAAATACAGACGGATTTGAAGATGTTAAACCGAAAGGGCTATACAAATATTTTGATGTTATATTAGAAGAACTATTAATACGTAAGAAAAATAATAAGGATTTTCCAGTGGGTTCCATTAAAAAATTCAAACACGGGGCTTTCAATAAATTATGAAGAATTTTTTTTCGTGTGGACCTTGTTCTGTTAGATGTACTCAAGCCATGGCTTTGTTTTTGAAGAGGAAGGAAATAAACAAAACGCCTGTTGCCATGTTGGCTTATGTTCTCTGTAAAACAGAAGGGAGAAGGATGAAAAATAAAATACAGTTTACCAAATGGAAAAGGACAAATCTGGTAGGGAGAGGCCTGTTATTTTTGAGACGCTTCATGTGGAAGATTGTTGATAAGTTCAAAAGAAAATGGACATGCTCTCCCCTTGTGTAGTAGTGACAGATGTGATAGCGGCTTGGCCCTGCTCTGGTCTTGTGTGTACCACCAAGAGATATGAGCCATGATAGAGCCTAAAGTGGTATGATCACTGGAGAAAATTTTGCACGTTTTCCTCTTAGCTATGGTAAAACCTCATATTGCCAAGTCCAAATTATAGCTGGTAAATGTGTGTTTTTATGTAGAAGACTGTTTATGTTTCCAGCCAGATTTTCAGGTCAGAGCCAAAAGAATGTCTACTAAGAGTGATTATAAGATTTGTAAGATTTTCAGAGCAGAAAGGGACCTTAGCGATCATTTAGTCTAACTCTGGTGCCACGTATCTAGTTGCAGTCCTTTCAAGAGCTTGCTAAATTATTTCCTTTTTTTTTTTTTTTTTGGAAATAGGGAACTGAGACCCAAGAAGTTTTGAATCTTGGATCCTCTGGTTTCTCACAGAGCTTACTGAATTTGAAAAGTCTTGATTCCTGGCCTTGACTTTCTTCCTGCTGTCCCAGATGGCCCATGAACTTGGCTTTGCTTTACTTCTCTCTCAGACGGCAAGCCTCTGAGATTCGGTGCAGAGGGTTACGTGTTTTTATTTGGAAGGACCAGGTGATGCTTGAGTTTTCCTTGGCTGTCTGAGTGTTTGATGTATGCTATAAGCCTTTATTTCTTCAAAAAAAGGCAAATATTTGCCTTAAGGATTCTGGTTTAACAATTCTCATTTTCATGTGGAAAGATGAATCTTGGAAAACAGGTGAGAGATTTGGTTTGCATCTCTGTCAGAATTAAGGTGAACTCCATGCCTGTGATGTTTGTGGTGACACTTTAGCAGTCACTTTATTAATTCATTTGTTCTTCATTCATTCAGTGTAAATTGAATACTTCTTATAAATAGACATATATGGTAATGATTATAGCCTTAGAACTTGGCATCATAGTTTAATACTCTGAGTCTCAATCTTGGGACAGTCAGTTAGTTTTATTCTCATGTGACACCCTATTTGGTAATTTCTTCCTCTTTCAGCCAGCCCATAGGCAGGTATTATATAACATTGCTTAGTATAGTTACAAGGAAGTATAGTTACAATGTCTCAGAATTTCAGGCTTTCAAGGAAATTAGAGTTGATACATGCAAGTCCCTTTCTGTTGTCTGAATGTTGTAGTTTTTTCGGACATGACAAAATGTTTATGGGTAACTGTGATAGGTGAGGCAGTGCTGCAGGATAAGGAGATGGATCGGATGCAGTACTCAGAATCACGTTCGGCAGATGCATATACACAGTCATTTAAGTCGTTTTATGGTAAATTATGCTTTAGTCATCATACTTTGATCAGAAGCACAATCTGAGTCCTAAGTTAGTGATGGAGAATGAGGGAAGTAAATTAACTGTGATTGGAGCAAGAAGGCTTCATAGAAACAACTTAAATGGAACTGAACTTTGATGGTTGAGTGAGACCTTAATTTTCAGATAGGGGAGTGGATTTCTCAGCAATAAAGTAAAAGAATTAAAACACAGAGGGAGGAAAGCTCAAAGTAAGTGTGATAGGCCTTGCGTTTCCAGCTGTGGAACTTTCTCTTTGTTCTGAAACCATTGACAATTTATTGGAGGGGTTTGTTATTATTTTAAATATAAGGATGATATCCCCAGGTCTGTCGTTGGATGCCAATTAGTGCTGTTAACATAAATTAAGGCAAAACATATTGCACTTGCAGGAAACCCCATGCAAACAATCTGTGTTGTCTGGTAGACTTCCTTCAGATCCTTGGGCACTTACTTGTTGGTGGCTGATGGCTCTGAGTTCAGGGGCTCAATATTTAACGTCCTCTTTTTATGATATCTTTGCTTGTCTTTTCTTGATGACTTCCAGTTGACAGCTTCTAATTCTGCTTCTGTGTTTGTTTCCTAGTCCTGTGGCTTGCTTTTATTTGCCTACTATCCAGTATTTGCATAACTCTGGTCTTCCTCTCTCCTTTGCTGTTCCGTCCTGCAAAATGGTCCTGCTTGCTAGTGTAACTGCAGTCCCTCTGTGTTAGAAAACAGAGGGGTTTTGTCCATTGGCAATTACTTCAAATGTTAAATATTTCTCTTCGTTTATTGAAAAGGAATTTGTCACTTTATGATTTCTTCACATTGATTTTCTTTATCCCCTTTTAAAACATGATGCAAAGTCAATGGTCAGGCCAGGAGAGATAGGTGCTGTGTGTCTCAAGGAGTTGAGTAAAGCTACTGAAAAATGTTACTTTTCTAAGGAGTGAGTAAGCACAGAGTAACATGAGCTATGCCCAGAATTAGTGGAAAAGAACAGAAATCTCTGAAATTGTTTATTTTAAAGTCAGCCTCCAAAGGCTCTTAAGCAAATAGTCCTATTCTTGTGAAAGCAATTCAAAGCTCATATATGTGTATGATGAATAGTGGCTTAGAATCACTTTTCTGTTTTTGTTTTTGTTTTTTGAGATAGAGTCTTGCTCTGTCACCCAGCCTCCACCTCCTGGGTTCAAGCAATTCTCCTGCCTCAGCCTCCCTGTCTCAGCCTCCCGAGTAGCTGGGACTAACAAGTGTGCCCTACCATGCCCGGCTAATTTTTGTATTTTTAGTAGAGATGGGATTTCACCACATAGGCCAGTCTGGTCTTGAACTCCTGACCTCAGGTGATTCACCTGCCTCGGCCTCCCAAAGTGCTGGGATTACAGGCATGAGCCACCGCGCCCGGCCTCATGTTTCTTCTTACTCGTTTTACATGTTTAATTTAACAATGATAATTTGAAAGTCAATTCACGTTTTAGCAAAACTGGCACTGGAATTTTTGTCTTGTGATTCCATCTAGGACTATCATGGTCTCAGGTATAGAACAACAGGATTTACTTCTAGACATAAAGAACTCAAACCACAGTATGGCCATGTTCACTCATGAACTCACAGAAATGGGCACCTGGACTGGCTTTACATGGGTAGGACAACCTTATCATAAAAGCCTGTCTTTCTGCTACCGGTTAGTGTGATGAGGGAGGAGGAGGCTGGGTACCAAAGAGATCCAGGCTATGGAGGTTAAGAGTAGAGGTAGTCACAGTGTTGCCAGGGCAAAAACAAAATGGTCAGCTAAAGCTTTAATGTATTCAAAAATGCTTGTTTTCTGTAGGGTGAGAATACAAGGATATCTTGATCCATGAAAACATACCAATTTGGTGATTGAGATGCTGATTTCTTCTTGGCCCTTTGCCTAGTTCCTTTTGGGTCAGCAAGCCCCAGTTGATCTGAAGCTTGTTTGTGATCCTGACAGCAGCTGGAGCAGCAGGAGCAGCAGGAGCAGCTTGCTTTGAGATTATCTCCTATGTTTATGGTCCCCATATGTAGGTCATTGTGTGTTTATTAAGGTTGCGTAGGCTCTTAGGCAAGTCACTCCCTCTGGTCAATGTGACTTTCTAGGAGAGAATGTCACAGTTTTCCTGGTTGGTTTTTGCTCTGAATCATCCTCTGATTGGTTATTCGGATAAGAAAAGGGAAATTTTTTTGCTGTCTGGACTTGTATAAACTTCTTTGACAGTAGCTAACTTAGAGTCCAGGGGAGTATTCCAGTATTTCGTTTAGCATTTGGAAACTTTTCATGGAATATCATGGTTTCTCTTCTTTATTTTCTAAGAACTTATTTAAAGAGGTAAACCTTTCCCCTGGGATTGATAACGGAGTATATGTACATATACATAAACACGCATACTCACCTATATCAGAGATACCTGATTACCACTGCCACTACAGCTTGAAATAATTTATGTCACATTTATATTCTCTGCAGTGAAAGATTGGTTAACTGCTGGACAAAAAAAATATATATGTGTTATGGGAAAATTGATGGTGGTTGGTTCTGTTGAAGGTAGGAAAAACCAATGAGATTAGCTTTGCCTTAGCGCCTGAGTTTCTGTAGGGAGTAATTTACGATGCTTGCATATTACAGAAAATTTCCTTTGCTCAAAGTTCAGTGAAACTGCAGTTGGTTCTTTTTGAGTCAGTGAAAGTTTTTATCCCATTTTGTCTCTCCCATCAAGAGTCTTGGTGGTTTCTTCAAAGGTAAAATGTACTTAATTGCTTTTTTAACTTACAAAAAAGTAGTGTATCTTTTTCTACTTATAAAAAAGTAATGTGAGCCGGGTGTGGTGGCTCATGCCTGTAATCCCAACAGTTTGGGAGGCTGAGGCAGGCAGATTACCTGAGGTTAGGAGTTCAAGACCAGCCTGGTCAACATGATGAAACCCTGTTGTTACTAAAAATGCAAAAATTTGCTTCATGTGGTTGTGTCTGCCTGTAATCCCAGCTACTCGGGAGACTGAGGCAGGAGAATAGCTTAAATCCAGGAGGCAGAGGCTGCAGTGAGCTGAGATTGTGCCATTGCATTCCGGCCTAGCTGACGAGTGAAATTCCATCTCAAAAAAAGTAATGTAAACAAATCAAATGATGTAGACTAGGTATTTTCAAATTTATTTCTCTATGAGGAAAAAATTGTGTTCTTCATATACATCCTGCTCCCAATAAATATGCCAAATGAAGCTAGAACATTCTTCTCCTCCCTACGCCATTCCAAGTTTTATTAAAATAATTTGGAAAATATGTTGTAACATTTTTAACTTTATAGCAAATCTCTCTTGAGAATTGTTTCTTGCATTAAATTTTATAACCACATTAGTAATAAACTATAACTTTTACCTGTTTGCTGTACTGTTTTCTATTTACTATTTTTTTTTTCTTGTATTCATCATCTTCATTCTTTTCTTTTTGTTCTTTTTTCTGCCATAGTACTTAATCAAGTAATTTTATGGGAAGACTTACATGCATGATATATTTCCTGAGTCTTTGTATATCTGAAAATGCATTATTATTACCTTCATATTTGAGTAAAAGTTTGGCTGTAAGTAGAATTCTCAGGTCAATTTGCTTTACTTCAGTATTGTACCAAGATTTCCACACTATCATTTGGTAATCAGTGCTGCAGATGAGAAATCTGATGCCAGTCTGATTCTTTTTCCAGTTTAGTAAATTTTTCTTGTTTGGTCAATAGGCTTTATTTGTAGGATTCAGCAATATTACTGAACTGTGTCTAGACACAGCTCACTTTTTACCTGCCCTGCTATTTCTACTTGAGTAAAATTTTCTTTAACTGAATGGAATTTTCTTCTTTCTTTTTTTTTTTCCTTTCTGCAGCCTTGAACTCCTGAGCTCAGGTGATTCTCCTGCCTCAACTTCCTAAGTAGCTGGGACTAAAGGTGTTCCAGCTAATTTTTAAATGTTTTTGTAGAGACAAGGTCTTGCTGTTTTGCACAGGCTGGTCTTGAACTCCTGGTTTCAAGCAATTTTCCTGCCTTGATGCCTCCCAAAGTGTTGGGATTACAGGTGCGAGCCACAGCTCCCAGCCAAGATTTTCTTATAATATTTTGAAAAGATATTTTACTTTTCATTTACCTTTTTCTTCTTTATGAACTCCTACTCTATGGAATTGGATTTCTTCTCTATTCTTCATATTAGTTTTCTCTTTCCAATAGTTCCACTACATGGAGGGATTTCTGTTGCTTACTTCCCTTTTTTATTTTTAATATTTTTGGTGATAGTCTGCTTTTGACTTATAAATGCTCTATTAAACTGAATTTGGGGAGACTATTTGGTAGGAGTGGCTCTCGATATCTGTTGTTCAGGGTAAATAGCTTGCATTTAAAACTTTATCTTTTATCTAAATCAGGAATATATAGTTCTTTAAATGCAGGGTGGCCATAGGGTGTATACATCCAGTTCTTACCCACGTGTGTAATTAAAGGATGCAGGACAGCAAAAGAATTGCTCTTAGATGCACAGTTCAAGAATAGACCAGCAAGATTTATCTGGGTCCTCAACGCTAATGTTTTGGGGATCCATAGGCAGGTAGCAAAGACCCTACTTTACATGCCATACAAGTATGCCAAGAGTGGCTGCAGGAGCTGTGGCCAGCCCTATGTGTATTGGTCTCTGGTTGAGTTCTCCAGCCCTTTTGATTTCCTCCCCTCATTGCATTTTCATTGGCGACTTCGCTTCTCAATGACAAACTGTCACCAGCAGTGTTGGGAGTTATGGCAGGGTCCTTTTTGTTTGAAAGCTTAAACGCTTTAAATGATTTTGCTGCTCTTTTGACTGACTTTCACTACATCCATTACTGACTTTCTAACATCCATTCTAAGAACCTTGCCCCATCCCCTCATCCTTTTTTTGTGGCAGCTTATCTTTTCCTATGTATCTCAAGCTCACTTTGCTGCCTGTGAGGAGTTCATCACAGAAAAGTGCTCCCTGATAGCAAGTACAAGCCAAAGAAAGCTTCAGCAACAGCATAATGCGATGCTTCTCAATGCAAGTCCTATTCCAAGATTCCTGGGTTCACATCTGGCTTGCTGCTCACTAGCTGCATCACTGTGGTATGCTGCTTAACCTTTCTGTGGCCCACTTAAATCCTCTGCAAAATGGGTGATTGTTGTGAGGTTTCAAAGACATAATGCCCATAAAGAATATTTTATGTAATTGACATGTCCTAAGACTTAGTAAATATTTTTACTGTTGTGATATTTTGGGCTAGGAGATCTCTGTGATGGGTTTTGCCACAGTTGTCATTGATATGTGATTTGTACCATACCTCCTTAGAGTTCACCAGTGATCCCATCCCTTGCTATTATAAGCTTCAGGATTTCATATAAATATACATATATTGCAAAGAAATACTCCCACAAACTTCCTCTGTAAAATGAATGATTGAATTAAATAATCATGTAGGTCTCTTACAGCTCTAAAATTCAATGCCTTGGTAATAAAATGTCACTTCTTTGTAATTTCATGGTGATTTATAATTTACAAAATACATTATAACAGCACAAGTATAATTTAACTAATGAAATAAAAATAGGGTTCCAAGAGTTGAAGGAACTTTGTTTAGATCTCACAAGTGTCATGGAAGCAGTGACTTATTTTTAAATAGACAATAACAAAATGCATTTCAGGGACTTTTTACAAATGAGAGAATGTCGGGATCCTCTTAAAACCTCAGAAAGCAGCCAGTGTTATCAATAATATATGTTGATGTTTAGTAGCTAGGAACCACCGATATTGTTTACTTTGTAATTTTTTAGTGGAAGATGAGCACAGCTTCCATCCTGGCCTCTGGGGTATTCTCTGACAAACCCCTCATAGATTGTATCATATACCTCTTTTCCCTGGATTTGGTAAGGAAGCCTTATTGGGCCCACAGATCCTTTAGTTCTTTTGTAATTTACATAATCCAGTCAACAGGGGCACAAAAACACCTTGTTCTAAAAGAAGGAGTACAAGGGAGTAGAGGATGCCGGCACCAAAAACCTAGGGCACTAACTCATATTTTATTTCTAAATATAGTACTTTGAAACTCTAATATTTGAGAAACGTTTTCTGTGCATAGCTGATTTTGCTGGATCCATTCAAAAGTCAAGCATTTTTGTACTCTTACTAGATAAAATGGATTACAACATGGGGTGTATATACCAGTCCTTGAGGGGTTAAGCTATCATTATCATTATTTTATCATTAGCTTTTGTGAATTTGACTTGTCCAGGGCCTCCTTTCCTGTAAATTCCAAAACGCATGTTCTGATAGGGTCTTGCTCTGTCACCCAGGCTGGAGTGCATGGTGTCATCTCCACTCACTACAACCTCCATCCACCTCCAGGGTTCAAGGGATTCTCCTACCCCAGCCTCCCAGAGTAGCTGTGATTACAGGCACATGCCACCACGCCCAGCTAATTTTTGTATTTTTTTAGTAGAGACGGGGTTTCACCATGTTGGCCAGGCAGGTCTCGAACTCCTAACCTCAAGTGATCTGCCTGCTTTGGCTTCCCAAAGTGCTGAGATTACAGGCGAGCCACTGGGCCCAGAAGACTTTGCTTTTTTAAATAAAAGGCTTTCATATACTTTATCTTAAATCTTTAGACAACTTTTGCAAAGGGTAGGGTAGGGAGGATTCAGCATCTTGTGAAGGTGCTGAGGCTTTGAGGTTATGTGGCATTTCAGGTTTCCATGGGCTTAACTGGTCCAGGCAGGGATCAAGCTCTCTGTCTTTTTGAGACATGCCAGTCCATTTCTCTCTCCATTGCCATCTCTGCTGTATTGTTATTCTCCCTTTATATTCATTTTTAGTGAAGGAAACAAAACACCAGTTGTCACTTTCCTTTCCAAGTATTTTCATTATTTGCTGGCATGAGTTCTGTTGTAGAGTCCTCTATTGTAATATTGTCTTCAGATTTAAAAAAATGTGTATATATTAGAAGAAAACACTATGGTGTAAAATACAGGAAACTACGTACAGATCTGTAAAATGAAATTGTTTTCACATTTTTAAAGTTCGTCTTATATGCATTTTGTCAATAAAATGTAAAGATATCAAAGTCAATCTTTCTTACTCTAAAAAATAAGTAAAATTTCTCCAACTAGTGGGAAAAAATGTTTTTATGAATATAGGATTGATATAAGAACAAGAGCATTCGTATTATAAGAAATATGTTTTCTGTTATTTTTTGAAATAAAGAATTTGGTTTATGAGAGGCTTAAACAATGAATAAATTCCCTTCTTTCCTGATTGTTTCTGTCATTCCCTTTGGGATTAAAGGAGTGTGAATCTATCCTACAGCCACTTCCTCTCTGAACTGTAGATGACACATCAAGATGTGATTTGGGGCAGATCAAGCCTTAGAGCTGAATCTCAAGTTTCTTTAGCTGTAGAAGTAGTATGATAGTATGATAATTCTATACGTCCTATCTTCTGGGCTTTTTGACATTCATAGCATTTCTAAACAAGTAAAAGATTTATCTTAAAAAATAAAATTTTAACAATTTTTTCATTCTTCTTGAGCTTTAATTCTTTCCATTAGAAATTATATCATCCCTGTATTTAGAGCAATGAATAATCGCATAACTTTTAAATTGTGTATTTGATGGTATTGTGTAAATTGAAAAGAGAATGAGAAACTGTCCCTAACAGAGATTTACTGATTCAAGGTTCAGTGTCAGAACTTCATAGAGTATCTGGTCACCTAGAGTTAGGTATTTCATGAAGAGATGATCAAACACTTGAACAGAAGATACAGCAACCAGGAAGTGTATTTCACTGTGTACATTCAGAAGCCTTCATCATTTTTTTCATTTTATATCAAGCCATTTTATAAGTAGATGTGTGCCTAGAGGATTGTTTTTATTTCCTTTTAACTCACTGAAAGTCACACAGCATCACTTTAGTAATTCTCTTCTTGCCCAGTGGGGGATAGAAACCAGTTTTGGGCCACGGCACTATATAGAAGTATTTTCATAGAGTTACAGATTCATTAAATGAGACCCTCTCTCCTTCTCTTCCCACCCACTGTGTTTCTGTCTATGATGGGGATTTAAGTAACAGACTCAACATGAACTAACTCATTTCAGTACTAGGGAAATGGCTCTCGTATGCTTTACCACCTCCTCTGGTTCTGCAACAACTATTCTTTTTCTGACAGCTTCTTCTACCTCTTCCAGGCAGGCACAACTCTTGATGACTTGGACATCCTATGTTCTTTTTTTTCCCCAGCTTGTAAAATTGTGGTAAAATATGCATAATATAAAATTTACTATCTTCACCATGTAATGTGCTGTTTAGTAGCAATGTGATGAAGTACATTCATATCGTTTTGTAACTATCATCAGTAACCATCTTCAGAACTCATTTAATCTTGCAAAACTGTATCTCTATACAGCTTCACCAATAACTCCCCATTCCACGCTCAGGCAGCTCCTGGAAACCACCATTCTACTCTCCGTCTTTACGATTTTAACTTCACAAGTACACAGTATAATTGTAATCATATAGTACTTGTCCTTTTGCAATGGCTTGTATTACTAGCATGATGTCCTCAAAGTTTATCCATGTTATAGCATATGCATGCTATATATATATGCCATGTTTTGCTTATCCATTCATGTTAATAGACACTTGGGTTCCTTTCCCCAGTTTACCTACTATGGGAATAATGCTGCTATGAGTTTGAATGTACAAATAACTCTTTCAGACTCTGCTTTCAGTGATTTTGAGTATATAACCCAAAGCGAATTGCTAGATAACAAGGTAATTCTATTTTTACTATTTTGAGGAACATTCATACCATTTTCCACAGCAAGTGTACTGTTTACATTTCTCACAACAGCACACAAGCTCCAGGTTCTCCACATTTCTGCCGAAACTTTTTGTTCTTGGTAATAGCCATCCTAATGGGTGCAGAGTAATATTTCATTGTAGTTTTGATTTGCATTTATCTAATGATTAGTGATTGTGAACATCTATTCATGCATGTATTAGCCATTTGTATATATATCTTCTTTGGAGAAATGTCTATTCAAGTTCTTTATTCATTTTTGAATTGGGTATTTTTTTTCTTTTTGAGTTTTACAAGTTCTCTATATATTCTGAATATTAATCCCTTATCAGATATGATTTGATAATACTTTCTACCATTCTGAAGATTGCCTTTTTACTCTGTTGATACTGATTTTAAATTTTTATGAAATTTCAATTTGTCTCTTGTGTTATCTGTGCCTTTTGTGTCAAATTAAGACATTTGTTGCCAAATTCAATATCATGATGCTTCTGCATAAGTTGTATTCTAATCTACAATTGTAGGTGTTACCTTTAGGTCATGCATCCATTTCGAGTTAACTTTTATAATTATATTAGGAAAGAGTCCAACAGTATTCTTTTGTATGTGGATATTAAATTTTTCTGGTACCGTTTGTTGAAAAGACTGTCCTTTCCCCGTTAAATGATCTTGGCACCCTCATAGACAGTTATTTGAACATATATGTGAGGGTTTATTTCTGGACTCTCTCTTATGTGTCACTATGCCAATACCTCACTGTTTTGTTTACTTTAGATTTGTATTAATTTTTGAAATCAGAAAGTGTCGGTTCTCCACTTTTGTACCTATTTATTCAGAATTGTTCTGCCTATTTTAGGTCGTTTGATATTCCATATGAATTTTAGGGTGGGTTTTTTCTATTTCTTTAAAAAATATCACTGGGATTGTGATCAGAACTGCATTAAGTCTGGATATCACATTGGTTAATGTTGAAATCTTAGTTATATTAAGTCTTGTATTCTGTGAACATGAGATGCTCTACCATTTATTTATGTCTTCTTTAATTTCTTCCCAAAATGTATTTAAGTCTTCATTGTTCAAGGCTTTTAACTCTTTGGTCACGTTAATTTCCAAGTATTTTGTCTTTTAATTTTTGATGCTATTGTATATGGAATGATTTTCTTAATTTCTTTTTTGAATTGCTTATTGTTGATACAAATGTAAGTGATTTTTGTGTAATGACTTTGTATGCTCTACTTGGCTAAATTCACTAATTAGTTCTAACAGTTTTTGTGTCCAGTTTTAGGGTTTCTACATGTAAGATTATGTCATCTACAAAAAGAGATGATTTAATTCTTTCTTTTCAATTTTGACACCTTTTATTTGTTTTCTTGCCTGATTACTCTGGTTAGGACTTCAAGTATTACACTAAATTAATATGGCAAAGCTGGTATTCCTAATCTTAGAGGAAAAGCTTTAAGTCTTTTATCATTGAGTGTGATTTTTCTGTGGGTTTCCATATATGGCTTTTGCTATATTGAGGTAGTTTCCTTCTATTCCCAGTTTGTTGATTTATTTTATGAAAGGATATTGAATTTTGTCAAATGCTTTTCTGTGTCAATTGAGAAGATCACATATATTTTCTTTATTCTGTTAATGTAATATATAACCTTGAATTAAGTTTATTTGTTGATTATCCATTCATTATAATAATAATGGCCAGCCTTGGCAGCTCACACCTGTAATCCTAGCACTTTGGGAGGCCGAGGTGGGCAGATCACAAGGTCAAGAGATCAAGACCATCCTGGCCAACATAGTGAAACCCCATCTCTACTAAAATAAAAAATTAGCTGGGCATGGTGGCGTGCACCTATAGTCCCAGCTACTCGGGAGGCTGAAGCAGGAGAATTGTTTGAACCCGGGAGGTGGAGGTTGCAGTGAGCTGAGATTGCACCACTGCACTCCAGCCTGGTACCTGGTGACAGAGAAACTCCGTCTCAAAAAAAAAACAGTAATAATAAATCTCACTTGCCCATGGTATATAAACCTTTTAATATGCTATTAAATTTCATTTGTGATATTTGATGAGGACATTTGCATCAATATTTATTAGGGATATTGTTCTATAGTTTTCATGTAGTATGTTTGACTTTGTTGTCATAGAATGAGTTGGGAGTGTTTCCTTTTTTAAAATTTTTTGGAAAGATTTGAGGATAATTGTTAGTTCATCTATAAATGTTTTATAGAATTTATTAGTGATGCCATTGGTTCCAGATTTTTTTTCTTAGGAGATTTTGGATACTGATTCAATCTTCTTAGTATTTATAGCATATTCAGATTTTTTATTGGTGGTTTAGTCTTGCTGCATTTTGTGTTTCTTAGAAAATTTCCATGTCATCTGGGTTATCCACTTTGTTGCTCCCACAGTTGCTCATAGGACTCTCTTAAACTCTTTTTATTTCTCTAGATGTTAGTAATGTCCCAACTTTTATTTCTGTCTTTTGTAGTTTTGAGTCTCTCTCTCTCTGTTTTTCTTCACCTAGCTAAAGGTTTGTCAGTTTTGTTGATCTTTTTGAAGTTTTTGTCAGTATTTCTCCATTATTTTTCTAATTCCCATTCTACTTATTTCTACTCTTACCATTTTTTGTTTGTTTGTTTTGACACAGTTTTGCTCTATTGCCTAGGCTGGAGTGCAATGGCATAACCTTGGCTCAGTGCAACCTCCACCTCCCCAGGTTCAAGCTATTCTCCTGCTGCAGCCTCCTAAGTAGCTGGGGATTACAGGTGTCTGCCAACACATCTGGCTATTTTTTTGTATTATTAGTAGAGACGGGGTTTCACCATGTTGGTGAGGCTGGTGACCTTTGCTTCCCAAGGTGCTGGGATTACAGGCCCCTGAGCTACCATGCCCATCCTCTGCTCTTACCTTTATTATTTCTTTCCTTCTTATAGATTTTGGTGTAGTTTTTTTTTTTTTTTCTTTTTAAGTTTCACAATTTGTAGATTTAGGTTGTTGGTCTGACGTATTTCTTATCTTTAAATTTAATGGTATATAGCTATAAATTGCCTTATTGGCACTGTTTTCACTGTTTCCTATACATTTGGTATGTTTTCTTTCATGTTCATTCATTTTTAGGTCCTTTTCCATTTCCCTTGTGATTTCTTCTTGGATCCATTGTTTAAGATTATATTTTCTAATTACTGCAAATTTGTGAATTTTGTAGTTTTACTTACGTCTATTGATTTCTAACTTTATCCTATTGTACTAGAGAGATGATATCTTCTTTTGACATCTACTTTTTCAAATCTATTGACACTTAGTTTATGGGCTTATTCATGTTCTATCCTGGAACATGTCCCATGTGCACATGAGAAGAAAGCGTATTCTATTGTTGTTAGGTAGATTGTTCTGTATATTTCTCTTATATATATGGCTGTATATGTATATGTCTAAGAGACATATAAAGAATAATCTACCTAACAACAAATTACAGATCTAATTAGTTTTATTTGTTGTTCAAGTCTTCTTTTTCTCCTGACTTATCCACTGTCTGCTTGTCTATTCATTGCTGAAAACTGGACATTGAAATATCTATTATTATGTAACTCTTTCTTTAATTCTGCTAATTTTTGATTTATATATTTTGATGACCTTTTATTAGATGTATATATATTTACAATGGTTATATTGAGCCTTTTATTAGTATAATGTTCTGCATCTCTTTTTTTATCTTTTAGCCTTTTTTGACTTAAACTCTATTTTATGTGATATTTTGCTACTCTGCTTTTTGTGGGTTACTGTTTGTATGAAATAATGTTTTCTGTCCTTTCACTTTTAAACTACATGTGTCTTTGGATATAAAATGAGTCTCTTGTAGGCAACATTATGTGTTTTAATTTATTCTGCCAATCTGTCTTTGGACCAGATAATTTAATCCATTTACATTTAAAGTAATTATTGATAAGCAGAGAATTACTTCTTATTTTTCTATAGATGCTCCTTAACTTGTGATGGGGTTATGTCCCAATAAACATATGTTAAGCTGAAATTATTGTAAATGTAAAGGCATTTAATATACCTAACATACCAAACATCATGGTTTAGCCTAACCTACTTTATTATTTTATTTTGCCCTTTCAACAGTTTAAAGTGTACATGTCAGTGCATTAAGTACATTCCAATTCTTGTGCCTACTAGCCTCAACGTTTTCATAATCCCATACTGAAACAGTATAGTCGTTAAACAATAACTCCCTGTTTCTACCTCTACCAAGCCCCAGTAAATCCTGTTCTCCTGTCCCTGTGAATCTGACTGTACTATTCCACATAAGTGGAATCACACCATATTTGCTGTTTTGTGTCTGGCTTACTTCACTTAGCTAGCATAGGGTATTTAAGGTTTATCCATGTTGTAGCATGTGTCAGGACTTCATTCCTTTTTAAGGCTGAATAATAGCCCATCATGTGTATATAGTACATTTTCTTTATGCACTCAATTATTCCATGGACATTTTTGTTGTTTTTACCTTTTGGCTGTTATGGATGAAGAAAATGTGGCACATATACACCATGGAATACTCTGCAGCCATAAAAAAAGATGATTTCATGTCCTTTGCAGGGACATGGATGAAGTTGGAAACTATCATTCTCAGCAAGCTGACACAAGCACAGGAAACCAAACACCACACGTTCTCACTCATAAGTGGGTGTTGAATAATGAGAACACATGGACAGAGGAGGGGGAACATCACACACTGGGGCCTGTTGGAGAGTGTGGGGGGAGCTAGGGGAGGGACAGCAGGGGTGGAGGGATTGGGGGAGGGAGTAACATTAGGAGAAATACCTAATGTAGGTGATGGCGGGGGATGGAGGCAGCAAACCACCATGGCATGTGTATGCCTATGTAACAATCCTGCATGAGCTGCACATGTACCCTAGAACTTAAAGTATAATTTAAAAAAAAAAGAAAAAAAGTAATCAAAACTCAGCATTGAGAAAAAAATCCTACATATTAAAAGAATAAAAGAAGGAAATGACACTATCAATGCAATTGATGCAGAAAAATTATCGGACAAAATTCATCACCTTCTCATGACTAAAACACTGACCAGGCCATGTGCGGTAGCTCACTCCTGTAGTTCCAGCACTTTGGGAGGCCTAGGTGAGCAGATCACTATGACATTTCATCTCAAAAAACACCAAAAAGGGGAAAAAAAAACATTCAACTAACTGGTATATCAAAGGACACCATCAGTGGAGTAAAAAGGCAGCCCATATAATGGGAGAAACTGTTAGCAAATTACGTGACTGATAACAGATTAGTATCTAGAATAATTGAAAAGCTCCTACAGTTCAACAACAAAAAATAAACAACCCAATTAAAATAAAGGGCAAAGGCTGAGTGCATGGTGGCTCATGCCTGTAATCCCAGCACTTTGGGAGACTGAAGTGGTTGGATCACTTGAGGCCAGGAGTTCAAGACCAGCGTGGCCAACATGGTGCAACCCTGTCCCTACTAAAAATACAAAAATTAGCCGGGCGTGGTGGTGGGCACCTGTAGTCCCAGCTACTCAGGAGACTGAGGCAGGAGAATGGCTTGAACCCAGGAGGCAGAGGTTGCAATGAGTGGAGATTGCACCATTGCACTCCAGTCTGGGCAGCAGTGGGAGACTCCATCTCAAAACAAACACAAACAAACAAACACACAGTAAAGAACAAAGGGCTTGAATAGACAGTTCTTCAAAGAAGATACAGAAATGGGGGATAAGCACATGAAAAGATGCTCAACACTGCTAATCATCAGGGAAATGCAAATCAAAACCACAAGAAGACACCACCTCACAGTCATTAACATGGCCATTTTCAGGAAAACAGAAAACAACCAAACGTTAGTGAGAATGTGGACAAATTGGAACCCTTTTGAGGTGCTGATAGAAATGTAAAATGATACAGCCACTGTGGAAAATAGTTTTGCGGACCCTCAAAACATTAAACAGAATTATCATATGATCCAGAAATTCTACTTCTGGATACAAACACAAAATAATTCAGAGCAGGGAGTGGAACAGATATTTGTACAACAGTGTTCATAGAAGCATTAGTCATAATACCCTAACCTGCTTTAAACATACTCAGAACACTTGCAGTAGCAGACAGTGGGCAAAATCATCTAACACAAAGCTTATTTTATAATATTCTGTAGCTATTTTCTTTGTGGTTACAATGGGGTTACATTTAATGTCTTAAAGTTATAACACTAACTTGAAGTCATACCAGCTTGACACAGATCACATACAGAATTCTGTTGCTTTTTCAGTTGTTGATGTAACAAAATTATTTCTTTATGCATTGTATATGCAACAATATAAGCTAATAATTTAATGCACTCATTTCTTAAATTATGTAGAAAGCCAAAGGGAGTCAGTAATCAAATTATCAAATAATATGAAATTTTAAACTTGTAATTTAAAAAATTATTAGTTTCTTAAATCATGTGGAAAATCAAAAGCAAAGTTACACATCATGATTGCAATGAGGTTAGCTTTTGTAAGTGTTTACCTACTTGTCTTTACTGAGAGCTGTATTTCTTGGTTTGGTTTTGAGTTACTTTGTAGTATCATATCAATTCAACCTGCAGGTCTCCTGTTAGCATTTCTTGCAGGACAGGTCTAATGGTAATAAAGAACTTTCTCACCCTTTTTTTTAACCCCTGGCAAAGTTTTGTTTTTCTTTCTCACTTTTAAAAGAAATTTTTGCCAGATATAGGATTCTTATTTGATTTTTTTTTTTCTTTAGCACTTTCAATATATCGGCCCACTGTTTTCTGGCATCTAAAGCTGCTGAGAAAAAAACTGGATAATTTTATTGAAGATCCCTTGTATATGATGAGTTACCTTTCTTGCAACTTTCAAAATTCTCTCATTGTCTTTGTCTTTTGACAGTTTAATTATAAGGTGCCTCAGTGTTTGTCTCTTCGAGTTCACCTTACTTATACTTTATTGAGCTTTTTGGATGTTTATACTCTTGTCTTTGATCAAATTTGGGGACTTTTGGCCATTATTTCTTCAAGTGTTGTCCCTGTCTTTTATCTCCGTCTCATCCTTCTCGAATCCCATGAGGCATACTTTGGTATACTTGACTGTGTCCCACAGGTCTCTTAGGCTCAGTTCACCTGTCTTCAGTCTTTATTCTTTCTGATTCTTAGACTTATTAATTTACTTTGACCTCTTTTCAAGTTTTCTGATTCTTTCTTTTGCCTTCTCAATCTGCCTTTTCGTTCCTCTAATGAATTTTTTTGTTTTAGTTATTGTAGTTTTCATTTCCACAATTTGCTTTTTTTTTTTTATTTTACTGTATTGGTATTCCCATTTTATTCATGCATTGTTTTCTTAACTTTCTCCTTGCTTCCTTCAGTTCTTTGAGCACTTTTAAGACAGTAGTTTTAAAGTCTTTGTCAGGTAGATCCACCATCGGGTCTTTTTCAGAGACAGTTTCTGTTGGTTTATATTTTTGTTTTGAACAGACCAGGCTGTCTTGTTTCCTTGTATGTCTTTTGATTTTTTTGTTGTTGTTGAAAAGTGCACATTTGAATCTAATAATACAGTAACTCTGGAAATCAGACTCTTTATCTTCCCCAAGACTTACTGTTGTTTTTGTTTTGTGGGGTTATTGTTGCCCGTCTCTGTGCTAAATATTAGCCTTTTTGTAAACTTATGATGTTAAGTATTTTCTGAGCCTGCATCTTTCTCTGGTTATGTGCAATGACTTTCTAATTTCCTCTATTGTTTTCAAATGCCCTGGTCATCAGTGTCTGTCTCCCAAAATGAGAAAAAGTAAAAAAATAAATAAAAATAAAGGAAAAAAAAAGTACTGGCCTTTTGAGTCCCACGTAAGACACTTCAGCTGGAATAGGAGGGCAACACTAATGATAGTTGCCCCTTTTTCTTTATGTGTGTGATTAGAAGCAGCAATTAATACACAGATCCTTTATATATGGAAGACAGGTCCTTTTTTGCCCAGCTTGGATCAGATAAGCTATATGCACGCTGCTTCAAGAACATATGCACAGATGCCTGCCAAGAATCTAAGAAGTGGGGTATAGGTAGCTGCTATTGTGCTAAGATACAAAATTTACCTAAATTACCCACAACTTACCATCTAAGGCTTTCCTCCAGAAATTAGATGCCTTTAATAAGACTCGACTTCCAAAACAACTTCCTGGGTGGTGCCAGTGCAATGGGTGTTGAGGTGGAAAGTCAGATTTCTGGTGCTGCCTGCTTTGCCATATTCTCAGAATCCCTTTCACTTCCTTTTGATTTTTACTGAACAGAATTTCCTTGATTCCTCTGTGTGCCTGCAACTATTCCTTTTCTCCCTTCTTTACCAGCTCCTCCTCCTTTCTTCCTGTCTCTAAATTTACACGCCCACTCAGAGTTCTCCATTTGACCTTCTGTTTTCTTTCAGCAGATGTCACAATTCTAATAGGATCAACTTTGGTTTTTCTTTATCTAATTACTTGAACTGCTTATGCCTTGCTACTGTGTTTTCCGTTGACAAGTTTTGTTTCATTTATCCATGAGATTTTTTTGTAGATAACACCTGCCTTTTCACTTTCGATGTGTCCCTAAGTCTACTCATCATCTTGGTCAAAGACTTACATTCTGTTAGAGATGCCATTATATTTTCTATTCTTGCCAGCTAAACTGTGTTCATTGATGATACATCTTGCTTTCTTTGTATATCTATCACCAAGGTCTACAGGATTATTTCAATCTCTTTGTTTTCTTGTCCATTGTCCTAGTTCATATCTTCTGGGTTACAACCTACTCATTGCCTTCATTCTATCTTTTTCACATTCCAACTGCATATCTATAACCAATTAGTGGTTAAAAATATTATATGCTTCCTCTGGCTTTTTATTGCATGCCACATTTAATTTCTCATCTTGGTTTATTTTTCAGAGAACTCTATGCCTTACCTCATCTTATATAGCACACCTTATTTCCCACTGTGTTTTTGTACAGTCCTTGCTCTTTGGAAGCTTGTGTCCTCATTGTCAGCTTCATATGCCAAGCTAATTTTTCTTGTGTCTTTCTTGATACCTGACACATCCTCATATCCCTCATTTTTAAGAGCCTAACTTTACTATTTACTTGTATGTGTCTGACAACTGGATCATCTTAATCTCTCTCTTTCTGCATCCTGAGTCTTTTGATTGAGTCATATGATATGGTGACATGAGCCCAGGATTCAGGGCTAAGAAGCCCTGCTAGGTTGCTTACCACTGCATTTCCCATCTTTACTTGCCAAATGAGGATATTAATAACAGTTTCTTAGAAGGTTATTTTGGGGATTAATTGAAATAATGAATGTAGAGTATCCAACAATTTCTGGTTCAGAGTAAAGGCTACTATGAGTCAGTTAATAAATAAATTTATTAATGCTGTTTGATTTTTCTGCCACTTAATGTATGCCCTTTTGTGGAGTAATGTAATCATTGCCTGTACAATAATCTTGCCACTAAACTTTATTTTATAAAGTCAGAATTATAAAATAATGTGGGAGAACTTTAGAAATTACATAAAATCACAAATCATAGAGCACCAGCTTTGACATGGTCCTAACCCACCTGCTCTTTCCTGTGATGAGGAAACTGGAGCCTAAATTTCTTAAGCGAAGTGTTCAAGGTGACCCAGTTAGTAGGAGAGCTGGCCCTAACCACTATTAGAGGTTTCTGGACTCCCAGGCCTCTGGTCTTTCCATTACCTTCTTGTTCATTTCTTTTAGCAACTGCCTGAAGGCAGGATCACAACTCATATTTCTGTATCACCCATAACCTTTATTTTATTGCAACAAGATAAAATAGCTACTTCGTTGATATTTGTGGCTTGATTGATTCATTCTTTCTTTGAATGGGCAATAGGAATTCTCTGGGAAAAGTCTTATGAAGTCTGTGCTATACTTATCAAAAGCACCCTTTTGGTGCTGTTGTAAGCATGCAAAGGGTTCAACATGCACTGCTTCTGTGTACTGACTCAGGGTGGTGGGGGAAAGGAAATGGGAGAGGAAGTTATATACATCTTGAGCAAATCAAGCTTTTCTATTTTTAGTCCTTGCTACTGTTTGGAAAGTACAGCCTCTGTTCATGGCAGTCTGGCATGTGTTTCCTTAGTGCCATTTCAAAAGGGGGGAAAAAATAAATATGGGAATTTTTTTTTTTGTAGTGAAAATAGTTACTCAGTGAAATCATGTAAGTTTCCCGTTTTTCTCTTGATGAAACCTCAAACCCACTAGGCACAGATCCCCTCAACCTCAACTATGCATGTCAAAGGCTCATGCAGAACAGGAGACCCAAATCAGCACAACCTTGTATAGCAAGGTATGCTCTTATGCCACAGAGAAACGTGGGGTGGGTGGGGGGATGGGGAAGGCAGGGAAGGGAATGTTGCTGTTCTTTCACATTCGGTGGGAAATCTGGCCAACTACCAGGTCCTTGCCCCCTGGAAAGGGCTGAGACCTAAACTAGGCAGATAAAGAGACACATAGCATTGCAGCTTTTTGCTTAAGCTTTTCCTTTTGCTTTAGTTTCTCTCCTTGGTAAAAGTTTCCCCAGTATTTTAATAGCTACTTCCTCAATTCAAGTAAATAATTTCTCTTTAGTAGTTACGATGGCATTTGGGGGATTTTTCCAATCTAAGGCAATATCATTAGGGGACAGTAAAGAACCTTCTGCTAGTAAATAAGATGATTTGATCTGTATTTACATGGATTGGTATAATATAGTGGTACTCAAATGATCAGAAATGGCAATGATAGAATGTCTTGGTGTCAAGTTCAAGGGTCTGAACTCGGGGCCGATGAGGGCCTTAGCCAAGGTGGTGTCCATGACCATGGAGAAGGGGAATAAGAATCAAAAGCAATTTGGAAAGAGGCGGCTTATGGGAAAGAGAAGAGTCCAGGATGCTTTGCAGGTGTCTTCTGACTTTCTTCAAGGGAAGTACCTGTCCTTCCTGTCCTAGTATGTGCTAAGTAGAAATATTCTTTGAAAAAAATCAGGTCTCCGAGGCAAGTGTGATGTGAATGTTACTAGAGGAAATGTTGATACTAATGAGCAAATATTGCCCTTTGTTAATGAGAGGGACTACACAGTCTCCAGACATAAACAGCTCTGCCTAGATAAAATTGTAGCAGTAGGGTGAGAATAATGCATTGCTATAATTAATGCTAATTTGTGGATATTGCTGTATTGTTGTCATTGTTTTTTAATTGAATATGTATTAAGCTCCAATAGGGTGCTATGAATAATGCCAACTTATAGTTGATTTATCAGAACACTCAGAAGACTTTATAAACAACAATAAATGGAAACTCACAGCACTCCTTCGAGGTGGTAATTGTCTTTGCCATTTCTGCAGATGAGGAGAAGTGAAGTAGATTGTGTTTGCTCTGTTGGCACTGTGGGTGAGAACATAGAAACTGTCGAATGAGAGAAAAATATTTTCCTTGTCCCCTGGAATTGGCTTAGAATACATTAGTAAAGAATTCTCCTTAAATGTTTTCAGAGTTGTGGGATTTTAATTAAATTGTTCCAGTTATTGTTAGCACTTGGATTAGCGACAGGCAACCAAATTCTAGGCCAGTGGTTTTCAAATTTAGCATGGACAAGAATTTGGGTTAGGCTGATGGGTTTGTAAAATGCAGATTACTGGGCCCTGCATTCACGGGTTTAGATTTGGTAAATCTAGGAGTGGGTGTAAGAAAATCTTAACGTTCATTGATATCTAGGGTGCTTCTGTCCTCAAACGTTGCTAGCTTCCTTTCAAAACTCCAGTATTTTCTTGTTTTAGGATGTGTCTTTGGCCACTAAAATCTAGCTTTATCTGAGACCAAGACTTTTTATTTAATAGATGCAAAGTCTTCTGTAACACACCAAGTATGATCTTATAATCCCCTTTTTTTATAGAACATACCACTAGCAAACATGTGCAGAAGACTTACCGTACGCTTAGCATTCTAATGGACACATGATTTCTACTACCTTAATTTCACCTGGTATCCAAAATGTCCTTGCCGGGTTGGCGATATTACTTCCCTATTTAATAAGACAACACTGGAACTAAGAGTGTGTGACTTGGTCAGACATCACATCCAGTTTAATCCTTTCTATCTTAACCTGGTTAGGCGCATATTTTACTTTAAGTTTGAACAACAGGTGGGATTCTTTTTGGCACTGAGAGAGTTTGCAGCTGACAATAGAGCCTGTACACCTGGCTTAAGTGGACCTATCCCATAAAGAAGAACATTCACATTGGAACAAGGGAGAGGTGGAAAGGAAAGTTGGGAGTGACTAATTCAACTTTTCATTATTTTTTTTGTCTCATTTCTTTAATATGAGGGACTGAACTGTCACTGAGTAAACAGTAGACATTTGATTATCTCTTGACTCTGAATATTCTTTGAAAAAAGGAACATTTCAGTCGGGCATGGTGGCTCACACCTGTAATCTCAGCATTTTGAGAGGCCAAGGTGGGCGAATCACAAGGTCAGGAGATGGAGATCATCCTGTCTAACATGGTGAAACCCCGTCTCGACTAAAAATATAAAAAATTAGTGGAGTGTGATGGCATGCACCTGTAGTCCCAGCTACTCTGGAGGCTGAGGCAGGAGAATCACTTGAACCCAGGAGGCGGAGGTTGCAGTGAGCTGAGATTGAGCCACTACACTCTAGCCTGGGTGACAGAGGGAGACTCTGCCTCCAAAAAAAAAAAAAAAAAAAAAGAAAGAAAGAAAAAGAAAAAAGGAACTTTTCATAAGAAAGCTTGAAATGAGACATGAGCAGAATTCTGGGGTAGAAAAAGGATTTTTAAGTTGAGACAAGAATAGCGAAGCTTGAGACGACATAACTCCTTGCCTCCTTTAGACTTTCTTCAGCCTCCACCTAGCAAAGTAACAGCCTTGTCTTAGCAGTCTGTTGTATCGTATTCCCTGGGTGTAAGGCAGAAATGCATATGTGCTCCAATCACCCATGTTTGTTGTGCTGTGGATTCACATTCATTTCTGATTAAGATGAAATCAGTAGCTTTCTGATACGGTCTCTCACTCACTTTTTATCAATGGCAACCTTTTTCATAAAAATAGGAATTTCTGCTGGGAGTGTTTTAATATAAATTGTCTGTGCACAGCCTGAAATATGTGTGATTCATACCATGTGTTTGTTCCCACATCAACACTAAGTCCCAAGATACAATTACCCCTGCCCACTCTCTCCTTCGTCATGGGGAATGTGTTTATCCTTTAGATATCAGCGCCTTGGGTAAGCGCCAAGCTCCTTATATGCCTAGGTTTGCACACCTGCATTATCTGACCACAGCTGACCCTTTGAGTCTGCTCTGACTCTATTTTTACCTTAAAGAACACTTGTGTTTGCCAAGTACACTTGCACATTGCAGTGTTCCTTCTATATCTTTATGCTCATGTTGTAAATATGTTAAATACTTTCTCTCCATTTAAGGTCTTCTCAATTCTGTGACCATATAGCAATCTCTGATTTCTCTATTTGGCTTTCTCTCTTTCCTCTCTCTTATTTTGCTTTTTTCTCTAATATCTGTGTGTCTTACCTACATGTATTCTGCCTTCTAATATGGATATTTGTAAATAAACTAGCTTCTTCAAGGCAGCTGTAAGCTCTTGATAGAGAACCAGTGATCCATTCTCCTCCCCTCCCTCCTTTTTCTTCCCATTCCTTCTTTCGTTCCTCCCTCCCTCCTTTTTCCCCCTCCCTCCTTTTTCCCTCCCTTCTTTCCCTTCCTTCCTTTCACTTCTCCTCCCCCTTCCTCCCTCCCTCCTTCTCCCCCTCCCTCCCTCCTTCTCCCCTCCCTCCCTCCTTCTCCCCTCCCTCCCTCCTTCCCTCCGTCCCCTCCCCCCCTCCCCTCCCTCCTTCCCTCCCTCCTTCCCTCCTTCCTTCCTTCCCTCCCTACTTCCTTCTCCTCCTTCTCCCCCTCCCCTCTCTCCATCCTTCTTCTTGCCTGACCTTCTTGTCAGTATATCTTGCATACTTTACAAATATTTATGGAAAAGTGAATGAAACCTTTCCTAAATGGAGAAGTAAATGGCCAAAAAGAGCTTGACTTTTTAATTGTAGTTGTAGCCATGACCTCATTTTTAGTAATCTCATAGGCCCACATAATCTCTGCTTGGTGCTAGAAGACATTTCCCCTTTTGTATTTTCTACCTGATGTTATGCAAAGTGCAAGAGCTTTGGAGCAAAATGTTGATATTCAAATTCCAGTTCTTCCATTTACTACCCTAATAACCCTAGAAAGTTCTCTTTTTCTCTCTGATTCTTGGGCTATCCTCTTTTGTAAAACAGGAATAATAACATCTACTAATTTCTAGGATTGCTGGAATAGCTTGATGAGATTTTATATATGAAAGCACTTTCCTAAACCTGAGCACTTCCATGTGATAATGACAATGCAGAGGGAGCTATGATTTTTTTCCCTGCTTTTCCAGCCGTGACTATGCTCAGGCTGTGTGCAGTAGACTGGGTAGCTGCCTAGTAATATCGCGGGCTCATAGGATATTTCCTATTTTTGTGCTCTTAAGAAGATCAGTTGAAATGTACGAGATGTAGTTTTGGAAAAGATGTTTCACAGTGGGAGGTGTTAAGGTTTTAGTCCTATTTCAGCCCCTTCACTAGACAAACTACCTTACCCTTTTTGGGGGAATTGTATTATCTTTAAATAAAAATGTTGGACTAGCAATGTAAATTCCTCCTTCTGGTTCCAATATTTCATGAGCCTTAGTTCCATTTTCTATGCTTATCAACTATAATCGATTCTCTTGCAGTTTCTCAAACATCCTTCATCTGCACATCCTCATCAATAGTATTTAACGTATAGAATCAGAACCACAAATGTTTAAAGGCATTTCTCAGCCGGGCACAGTGGTTCATGCCTGCAATCCCAGCAGCACTTTGGGAGGCCGAGGCAGGTGGATCACCTGAGGTCAGGAGTTTGAGACCAGCCTAGCCAACATGGTGAAACCCCATCTCTACTAAAAATGCAAAATTAGCCAAGCATGTTGGCATGCTCCTGTAATCCCAGCTATTCAGAAGGCTTAGGCAGTAGAATCCCTTGAACCTGGGTGGCAGAAGTTGCAATGAGCTGAGGTTGCATTGAGCGCCATTGCACTCTAGCCAGGGCAACAAGAGTGAAAGCCCGGAAAGAAAGAAGAGAGAGAGAGAGAGAGGGAGGGAGGGAGGGCGGGAGGGAGGGAGAGAGAGAAAGAGAGAGAGAGAGGAGGAGGGAGGGAGGGAGGGAGACAGAGAGGGAGGGAGGGAGAGAGAGAGAGGAGGAGGGAGGGAGGGAGAGAGAGAGAAAGGAGGAGGGAGGGAGGGAGACAGAGAGAGAGGGAGGGAAGGAGAGAGAGAGGAGACGGAGGGAGGGAGGGAGACAGAGAGGAAGGGAGGGAGAGAGAGGAGGGAGGAAGGGAGGGAGGGAGGGAGACAGAGAGAGGAAGGGAGGGAGGGAGGGAGACAGAAGGAGGGAGGGAGAGAGAGAGAGAGGAGGGAGGGAGGGAAGGGGGGGGGGAGGGGAGGGAGGGAGGGAAGGAGACAGAGAGAGAGAGAGAGAAAGGAGGAGGGAGGGAGGGAGGAAGGGAGGAAGGGAGGGAAGGAATTTCTCTCTCTCTGTACATTTCCATGGCATGGTTCTTATACCTCTGACTACATGATATGGAATATGGGACATGGGAATTGAATACTTTTTTGTGGTTTCTCATTCTGGCAACATATTAAGGGGTCAAAAAAGAGTTCAAGAAAAAAAAGGCTTGAGAATGACGAGCCAATGTATAAAGTTAACATCACATTTCTAAGTATTTGAATTTTGGGGAAAGTGAGAAAGTAGCTTTTGAAATTTAGGATGCCTGAGCTTATTAAACCTGTGTTATCAAAATGAAAAATAAGAAAAATGCCTTCCATGAGGTTTTAAACAACAAAATCAATAGTAAAATTACCCGACATGTTCTATTGATTCATAAATCCACACAATTATTGTGCATCTCCTCCGGCCCCCTCCCCCACATATGATAGTTTTAATATAAGAGTAAACCTTTTTTCCCCTACTACTTGTCTACAAATTTTATTATTTCATGTTATTTTGTTATGCAAAGGATTCCTGGATGGTCCTATGGATATCTTTATAGGTATTTCAATATAGAAATTTCAAACAGATATATTTCTTTTGTATGCACAAACACAGAGTTCAGAAAAGACAGCTTCATTTAGCATTTGCTAAACTGGGTGTGTGGACTAACTGGTAAGCTGACTTTCTAGGATGGCACAGCTTGCCTAGATAATCTGTAGCAATGGTTTTTAAACTATTAATATCTTAGAATTGCTTCAGGCAATATTACTAGAGGAGATGGGGAATGAAGCAGCTCTGTATATGTTTCATAGAATGGGGTTCTATGTCTGATTTCGTTTTTACCTGGGACTCTGCTGCTTAAAAAGGCGGTGCCAAATATCTATTTTACTGTCAAATAATTCAACTTATTGTGGTTATTCTTATAGTCTTGTTTTATTGGTGAATAGATAATATAATATATGCATTGTTCCATATTATTATCTATGCAAATTGACCTTTAATTGTAGGAGATTACTTTAAAATATATTATTTATATTATCTTTATAAGGGCCGGAATTCAGTGGAAATCATTCAAAGAGTAGGTAAATATTGTGAAAAGTGAAGGGTTTTTGTTGCATATTTAGTTTTGCTTTCTTATTTGAATAGAGCAGTCAACAATGAGGCTACTTGTGTGTACTCAAGTTCAGACCACTTTAACCATGACCCTGCTCTTACTAGTGAAGAGTTGGCTTAAACTCAGGGTTGGCCTAACTCTTATGGATTTAGTCTGATTGCTTTTGGACAGCAAACATAGCAACAGACAAGTTGTGAAATGTCATGATAAATCTATTCAGTATTAGAGGTTAAAAATACTCCATATCCTCATTTTTATAGAAGTGAAAGTTGAGTTCCAGAAAGTCAAAGAGACTGCTTAATGGAATCAGCTGGACTTGGCCTGTGTAGGCTGCTGAAGTAGGGCTGATTGTGTGAAACAGAGGCCCCTTGGAGTACTGCTGAATAATGACGTTTATCTTAAGGATTGATCTCAATGAGATCAGATACTAGAAAGCTCAGGGTCAGGGCAGATCTGTGGTTAAACTCTTGCATCTTTCTTTTCTTCTTATTTTTTTGTCTCTTCCTTCCTCTTTTCCTCTCTTCACTCCCCCGTTCCTCAGCTTCTCCAGTGTTTCTATGCTCATGGTTTTTCTCCTGTTGTATGTTTGGATTATTAATAATTAACCATGTACATCATCATCCTTTTGGTTGATCATGGCCATAGCTCATCCCTGTGTTGGTTTTTTATTTTTACTTTTTTTGAAAGGAAGTTTCACTCTTGTTGCCCAGGCTCAAGTGCAGTGGTGCAATCTTGGCTCACTGCAACCTCTGCCTCCTGGGTTCAAGCGATTCTCCTGCCTCAGCCTCCCAAGTAGCTGGGATTACAGGAGACCAACCACCACTACTCGGCAAATTTTTGTATTTTTAGTAGAGATGGGGTTTCACCATGTTGGCCAGGCTGTTCTCACTGACCACAGGTGATCCACCTGCCTCAGCCTCCCACAGTGCTGGGATTATAGGTGTGAGACACCATGGCTGGCGGCAGTTTTGTTATATGTTTTTTAGTCCAAACTCATAAGAGAAGGAGACTTATTTGCCTATCTAATCTCCTTGTCTCTGTCCAAACGTTAGGTTCACCAGCCTAGTGATGGACCCTTGGTTCTGTGGGCCTCAGAGTTCTGATATGGAGTCACACGTTTCGAAACGTGGCTCTTTTGGCACCAAAGGACAGGGGCAGGACCATTTCCTTTAAAGGAGATTTGGGTTGATCAAACACTGCTAATGCTGCGTGACTGTGTTAAATAATACTAATTAAATAATACGAATTGTGAGAAAAAAAATTCTAGCATTTATCAAGCCTAGCATTTATGTTCTATCTATCTTGACGTTTTGATATGGTTTGGATGTTTTTTTTTTTTCCCCTCCAAATCGTGTCAAAATGCGATCTCCAGTGTTGAAAGTGGGGCCTAATGGGAGATATTCGATCATAAAGATGGATTTCTTATGATGGGTTAGTGCCATCCCCTGGGTGATGAGTGAGTTCTTCCTCTGGGTTCACGCGAGATCTGGTTGTTTAGAGAATTTGGTACCTCTCCCCAGGCCTTGTTCCTCCTCTTACCATATGACATGGTAGCTGCCTGTCACCTTCCATCATGATTACGAGCTTCCTAGGGCACTCATCAGAAACTAACCACATATTGACACTATGCTTCTCATACAGCCTGCATAATCCTGGGCCAATTATCCTCTTTTCTTTATAAATTACCCAGCCTCAGGTATTGTTTTATAGTGATGCAAAAATGGCCTAATATAACGTTTTTGTGCTTCAAGTGTACTACTATCATGAAAAACTCTTGTCTTCTGTTGTATACCTTATTTCTTGTTTTTTCGGTGCTGTGTTCTCAGTTGTCAAGCCAGTATTCCACTTCAGATTATGAAAATGTACTTCCTGTTATGAATCCTCTAGAGTTTGCTCCCAAGACAGCTTTTGAGACAACTTTTCCCACTGCCCTTAACATGTGGACAAGATGTCCTTTTCAGATATTAATAAGACTTGAGTTTAGGCCTAGTTTTGTACATTAGAAAAGTTGAGTTGTATTTCTGTTAACAATTAGATAAGAAGCTTTTTAGAGAAGAGGATTGTTTTTGTTTTTAAATTTCTGTCTCTTCCACATAGTTTTACAAAGAGTATCAAAGAACATAGCGTATTTGATATCTCTAGGCAAAGGTAGAAGTGATATTTTTCAGTGGAATATGTATAATCTCCTCAAGGTTGAGTATCATGGCTTTTTTATACTGCATAGTACTTAGCATAAACTATTTTCTAGAGCAGCATGGAGAAAAGCCATCCATGCAAATCCATCATGAGTGTTATCGTATGAACATTGTTATTATGGAAAATTAGACAAAGAGGAAAATTAGGCTAATTATCAAATTAGTGGGTTATTTGTAAGTCCTCCTCCCCTGGAGAGGGTACATTTGGGGAGATAGATAAGAAGGGTTTTGGAGAAGGTAAATACTTCAACTGAATGAGTGAGAAAGAGGATATACATCCCAATAGGAACAAATTCATTTCTTCCCTAACTTAAAACAGTTTGTATCTCATTCCATAAAATGACATTTCTGTTAGATAAAATAGATCATATTTGCTGCATTTCTCACTACTGAATACTGCCTGTCTCCACTAAACATTATCGGGATCAGTTTGGTGAGGCTGCTCATACTGTTATATAGCATGGGAGATTATATTAAGTAGAAATGTCACTGTCTTCATTTTTATTTTAATCCCAATACCTCTTAGCCATTATTTGAATTGTGTATTGGTATTTTCATGTTATCATTAACCATATGACATAATATAGGTTGTTTTTAAGGGAAAAAATATAAATTCACTCTGTACCCACCCCTGCTTCCCCTGCCCCACACACTTAAGTGTTCATTGTGTTAGAAATCCACTTAGAAAAGTTGTTCTCAAAGTGGGAACTCCTCACTTTGAGAATGACTCAGACCACCACTGTCACTGAGGACGCTGAGAACATCCTCAGACCTGCGCCATCACTATCACCTATGAACTTACTAGAAAGGTAGGTTCTTGGGCCTCAACCAAGATATACAGAATAAGAAACTGTGGCAGGTGCACCCCTGGAAATCTAAGGTTTAATAATAAGTCCTGCAGGTGGCTCCATATAGTCTAATGTTTGAAAAACACTGATCTAGGATTGTGTTCTGTATAGTTAATTCCTGGCACCATTACACATGTCCAGATGCATAGAAGCCCTATCTACTGAAGCCTCTTAGTAACTTATTTTTACTTTTGATCAAAATACTTTTAAAAGTCACATACTCAATTGACTATTAACAGAAGCATTTATTTTGAGACTGTGGTCAAGTTAACACATAACTAGCATTTATTGAATACTTATTATGTGAATATCACTTGACATGTATGAACCCATTTAATTTGTACAACTGCATGAGGAACCCAGAGAGCTCAGGTGAATTGTTGAAGGTCACAAAGCCAGCAAGTGGGAGATCCAGCAATTACAGCCTGACTCCAAAGGCTTCACCAGTATTCTTCTGTATTAGGGATGCTTTGAGGAAATAACTTAATTACAGTGATTACAAATAAATATTGATTGTGTTTCCAGTTTCATCAAAGACAGATGATAGATAAACAAAACAGTTACACTTTCAAGAGAAACTAGATGGAAACAGTTTGGATATTTCTCCCCTCCAGATCTCATGTTGAAATTTAATCCCCAGTTTTGGACGTGTGGCCTAGTGGGAGGTGTTTAGGTCCCTCATGAATGGCTTGGTGCCTGTATGAGTCTGTTTTCACACTACTGATAAAGACATATCTGACACTGGAAAGAAAAGAGGTTTAATTGGACTTACAGTTCCACATTCCTGGGGAGTCCTCAGAATCATGGTGGGAGGCAAAAGGCACTTCTAACATAGTAGCAGCAAGAGAAAATGAGGACAATGTAAAAGCAGAATCCTCTGATAAAATAATCAGATCTTGTGAAACTTATTCACTATCAGAAGAACAGTATGGGGGAAACTTCCCCATGATTCAAATTATCTCCCATTGGGTCTCTCCCACAATACGGGGAATTATGGAAGTACATTTCAAGATGAGACTTGGGTAGGGACATAGAGCCAAACCGTATCAGTGCCCTCTCCATGGTACTGATCATACAGAGTGAGTTCTCTGTTAGTTCACAGGAGAGCTGATTGTTTAAAAGAGCATGGCGCCCCTCCTCACTCTCTTTTCCACCCTCCCTTACTTTATGACATGCTGCCATCCATTACCTTCCTCCATGAGTAAATGCTTCCTGAGGTCTTCACCAGAAGCAAATCCTAGCTCCATGCTTCATGTACAGCCTGCGAAACCATGAGCCAAATAAACCTCTTTTCTTTACAAATTCCCCAGCTTCAGGTTTTGCATTATAGCAATGCAAAACAGACTAACAAAGATAGTGTGTTTTGTTATTTAAAAAGAAAACACTTTCAAAATTCCTTTAGTTATCACCATCTTTTTTCCGACTGATATTAGACTTAAGAGCGTAATAAACTTTACTAACCATAATAGAAAAAAGTGGAGTGAAATTCTTGTTGCATTATTAAACTTATATGAAACTACCATTGAAAAGAAAATAAAAGTATGTAAACACAATGTAATGTTTTGTGTTATTAGCCTCTTAGGTTTTACTAAGTTAAGGTAGTTTTATATTCCCAAGTTATTAGGGAAAGCTTTTCTTTTTCTAATTAATCACAAAAGGAAGCTCAAGCTTGCGTGGGTCTGGGAACCCCTTCTTTTTCCACATGGGATCAGTGGTAAGACATTCCTTTAGCTCTGTGAAGCACAATTGAAAACACATTGATTTAGTACATTTAAGATAGATTTCTCTAAGGATTATTTGGTTACTTTCTTAGGTCTGTCATCAGTCAGTCACATACATATTCTGGCTTTTCAGATTCACATTCTGTGGTGTATTAGTATGGTTGTTTGTCTGTTTCAGAATCTCAAAGATTCTGAAGGTTGTTGAAGATTAGTTCAGGGTCATGTATGTTTTGAGTGTGACGCTGGGCATTGGATCTAAATCCAGTATATAAACATCCTAGGGTGGAGACTGGTTCTTAATTAAATAGACCATTCCCCTTGGTCTTTTGTTTCCTTTAACAGCCTGGATAAGATTTTCCTATGTAACAGTTTTTATCTGATCATTAAGCTCCTTAATTTTTTTTTTTTTCCTAGCACAAGACTTTTCCGTTAGTGCTGCTTTCCTACCTTGAAATTGAAATGAATACTGAACAAATAAATTGTTAATATATTAGGCAAGATCTGTTTATTTTCATTCATTAATAATGAATGGTCTCACCATTTCACAATCGTTAAGGCCATAATTAGTTCAGGCAGAGATCATCTGTGGATGCTAAAACCACTGGGTGGGTGAAAGGTTTTTGAGGAGTAGAATACTCAGTGCACTGAAGTATCACCTCACAGATTGTTTTTAAATTTAAAAATGATCCAGGTATGCTTACAATGGTGAAATCTGGTAGACACTACGTTAATCGAGTCATCAAACTCAGCATCACCCAAATATGGGCCAAACTGACACCTTGAGCTTCCTGATGGGATGTAGTGGGAAGGACGTGGCCTCATGAATGTGATATTCCTGCCACACTTGTTTAATCTGAACCAAATCATCAAGAAAAATCAGATTGGTGGACATTTTATAAGACACTTGGCCAGAATTATTTTAAAAGTTAGCTTTATAAAAATCAACAATGAGCTGGGAGCTTGTTCTAAATTAAAAGAGAATAAAAAGACATATCAGTTTATTATGTGATCTTTGGATTTGGGATAGAAATTTACAGTAGATAAAAGGACACTGCTGGAACCACTGGTGAAATGTGAGTATGGTGATATTAGATAATACTGTTTCTATGTTAAAGTTCTCCAGTGCGATAGTGGCTTTGAAAAAATTAGAAATGCTTAGGAATTTCTTAGGGAATTTCTTAGGAATTCTTAGGAATCACTTCTCTGTGAGTTTAAATGTCTTTGGATATAAAGAATGAAAAAGTAAATAAATAAAAATCAATGCTTTTTCATAACTGCTGGTACTCCTCATCTATCATCTGTGGTTAGTGGGTTAGTGATAGTTGGGCTAAAATATGACCCATTTAAAGTCAGACTCTTGATAATGGACTAAGTTTATTTCATTCACATGCTATACGTTTTGGTTCTGGCTCTTGTTTTTTGGACTGTCTTTATGTACTTAACAGTGAGGCTGTCATTGTCCTGTAATTCTGCTGTTGGGACTTACTATGATTTTTCAAGTCATAATAAGTCCCAACTGTAGTTTGGTGAGTTTTTACTACATATGTATTTAGAGAATGGATAAAAATAAATATAAGAAATAACATGTTCAAATGGTTTATTCACGGGAGTTTTGTGGTCCTTGGTAAAGGGACACTGTCACTACACACCTTTGGTGCCCCACCTCGCTTCTTTCCCTCCCATCTGCATGTACCAGCTGCTGCTACAGCGATCAGCTCTGCACAGGTGTGACCTGGTAGCCCTTGGCCTCAACTGCAGCACCTTTCACTCACTTTCTGTGCTGGGCCTTCTCTGCATCCATTTAACTTCTTGGGACAAATATGAGGGAGTTTAACATCTAGTAGGCAATCCTAAACCAATGGAGAAATGGAGGCTGAGGATAAATGTCCACTCTCCAACCCCTCAGATAGAACAACTTGAGGCACATTTTACAGGATTCCTCAGCATGCTCCAGGAGGACGGAGCCCTAATTGCCCATGTTGCTGGCCAGCTCAATATAATGTGTTTGAATTGGCTTTCCTTCAGCATTAGTCTATTCTCATTGGGCTCATAAAGACATACTCTAGACTGGGTAATTTATAAAGAAGAAAAGATTTAATGGAGTCACACTTCCATGTTGCTGGGGAGGCCTCAGAATCATGGCAGAAGGCAAAAGGCACATCTTACATGATGGCAGGCAAGAGAGAGTGAGAATCAAGCGAAAGGGGTTTCCCTTTATAAAACCATCTGATCTCATGAGGCTCATTCAGTGCCATGAGAACAGTATGGGGGAAACTGCCCCATGATTCAATTATCTCCCACACGGTCCCGCCCACAACACATGGGGATTATGGGAGCTACAATTCAAGATGAAATCTGGGTGGAGACACAGTCAAACCATATTTCCTTTCTTCTCTGCTTAACTCTTTCTAATCCCTCAGTACTGTTTCTCGGAATTGATTCCCAAAATAAATGGCCTACATACAAGCTTTTGTCACAGGCATTGTTTTTCTTGGCAGAATACAGACTAAGACGATGTAATCTTTGAAATCTCTCTAGTTATGGTTGGAGAGTGTGGGGGATTGTTATAATTACAGTAACTACTTTATAAAAGTTTGTGGTGGTAACTAGAAAAAGCATTCATCAGGAGAATCTTCCTTGTTGCTGGCACTGGGAAGGTCATTTATCAATCAGGTAACTAGCACAGCTACTGGGATAGGGAATTAGGAAGAAGACATGTTGGTGAGTCTATAGGATTCTATAGGACTTTGGGTTATAGGACTTTTGGTCCTGGTGTCTGGTATAAGGGGTTGGGGGTAGCAAGAGCCCCTAAATCTAAAGATAAATGAGTATCTAGAGATTCATGGCGGGACTTGGGCAGGACGTCAGTTATTTGAAGTGGGATATAAAATGGAGACTTGAGAGTCTCTATTCTGATTCATAATGGGATTGAAATGTAGGAGTAAAGCTACTATAATATTTGCACAGTCTTCCCCTGCCATGCTGCCCTGTTATCCAGTTTTCATGCAAAATCACACAGTGTTAGGCTGGAAATTATAATAAATTACATCAACCTAATATGAGAAACTGAAAATAGGGAGCAGTCTGAACTTAGAGGGTAGGAAAAATAAGGACCCTGGAAACTATCTGATGTCTTACAGGCACAAACTAGTTGCATATCATAAATACTTGTTTCATTGTATAGTTCAGGGTAATTCTGTGACTTGTTGAGTCTCAGTGGTTAGATATTGCAGTGACTTCAGACACAGGCAGTTGATGTACTTTCTGATTCAGTAAAGTACAGATGTTGAAGACCTGATTAAATCCTGTCTCTGCTAATACCCCGAGGGAACACTTAATGAATGATGCTTCCCTCAAGAAGAAGAATAATTAACAATAGCTATATTATTCATATTAATTTATAGTTACTGGTTGCTATAATTAATGCTATTTAGGAAAATCATCATAATTATAGCACTTTACAACTTACAGAGTATTTTCTCATCCATTTTCTTATCTGAATCTTGTAACATCACCCTGGCTTAGGTAGAACATGTGATATTCTCTTCATTTTATGGATGAGAAAATTATGGCGCAGGGAAAGACTTAAGCAGACACCAATCTACCACCCTTCCAATATATTGGACTGCCTATGAGGATGTGGAAATACACTTACCAAATTACTGTCTACCATAATATTTTATATCTGCACACAAGAGAAGCAACTTTACTCAGTTTTTAGTTGCCTTCCATAACAACAATGTCCTGCTTTTCCTTATACCAGGAGCCATTACCCAGAATGTTCACATGAAGTTTAAATATTAAATGGAGTTTTTCTTAATTATACCACAATGTTTCATAGTTATTACTGCCCTTTGAGATAAACATGAGATATCCTCTGATAGAGGGATTAGCACCTTGAAAACATCTGTTTCCAGTGTACAGACCAGCTGGCATTTAACAGTTTAATCACACTAGAAATTCAGAATCAGAAAAGTCTGAATTTTAACCAATCTGTCATTTCACTCGTTTTCGATTTTTGGTTGTGACAAGAGAGTGGAAGAAAATCTCTCAGTTTCACAAGGCCAGACTTCAAATCTGGGCCATCCAGCTTGATGATATATGCATACTTACCAGTGTGAGCATGTGAGCATGTATACACCCATGTATACTTGTATACTTACCAGTGTGAGCATGCATACACCCAGGTGTGTGTGCACACACAGATGCACACTGAACCTCTTTGGTTCCCTTTTTATATTAAATCCTAGAGTATCTACTGCCTACTGTTGTACCTCTAACTGTGTGTACCCAAAATATATTGATATGAGGAAGGTTACTGGCTGAACCTGTGGTACAGTCTGTCATTATTCATTGGTTTATTTATTCAAAAATACTTACTGAACACTTATATGGACTAGGCCTTGAACAAGATTCTGAGGAAATAGGAACAAAACAGACAAAGCTTCTCACAAAGCTTTTATGTTCTATGGGAGAGACTGAAAATAAACAGAAAAGTACACAAGGTGGTAGATATTACAAAAAACAGATTTAAAAGGGTAAGGGGATAAGATGACGTGATGTAGAGGGGTCATAATAATACATTTAGAAGGAAAAAATTGTAAGGTGGCTGCTTTAGACAATGTGATAATGTGAAATATATATATATTTTATTATTATTATTATTTTTGAGACAAAGTCTCACTCTGTTGTGTAGGCTGGAGTGCCTGATGAAGTTTTAAGAGCTTACTCTGTACACTTACATGATCATTATTAAATTGTCACTTGAAAAGATTATTTTTTACTTCACCCTGCCTCCAAATACTAGAGTATCATCTTACTTTATACGTCCTTGCTTTTAACTCTAGACAGATGCTTTGCTTGTTTTTCCCAAACCTGGTCATAATTCCTGAAAACACCCTGTGGCGATGTTACTGTCCTCTACTCTCCTCTTACTGATTCTCACTGCAGGTAATACGGGGCTCTGACATATGAAGTCCAGAGATCCTGACTTCATCGTCTGTGCTCACTGCCACATGCTTCCTCTGCCCCTCAGCAGAACCCTAAGAGATCTCTTTCCAGTTCACGTTTTACATGCATCACTTGGGTCTTGCCATCCTTGCACATATGCGTACCTAATACCCCCTGGACCTCAGACTTCTAAGCACTTCCATGCTCCAATGTCTTCACGTGCTAATTTCTCTTTCTGGAATGTCAGTCTCCTTTCCCTGCTCCTTGCTGCTCCAATAAATGTTATTATTCTAGGCAGTGGTTTCTAAGCAGCAAGAGCTTGTGAGCTCTCTTAAGCTGGTTCTGCTCTTTAAGTGCAGGAATGGAGACATTTATTTTTCTTTACTCGTATACTTAAAAAAAAATCTTCTAAATATGCAGTCTGAGAAAAATCATCTTTTATTTTTCTGTTTCCATATCTGTCATAGTGATAATTCTATCTCAGCCAACCTCACGGTGATTTTATGAAAGCTTAATTAAAAAAAAAAGAGGTACAGGAAAACTTGGACAAAGCTGCACTGTAACTTGAGACATTCAAACTTACAATGATATCAGTGGAAATTTCATTTATTAACATGTATGTGTTGCTTTCAGCAGGGAAATCCCGGAGGCAAGACACTTGAGGAGAGGCGCTCCAGCCTGGATGCTGAGATTGACTCCTTGACCAGCATCTTGGCTGACCTTGAGTGCAGCTCGCCCTACAAGCCTCGGCCTCCACAGGTTAGTGCTGCCCACAACCGTCTCCACACAGCCAGTCCCAGATATTCTCCTCTTATCAGAAAGAACGTGCTACATCTGAGAGCTCTTTTATTTTTTTGTTCTTTATTCTTTTTTTGAAACAGAGTCTTGCTCTGTTGCCTAGTCTGGAGTGCGGTGGTGCAATCTCAGCTCATTGCAACCTGTACCTGCTGGGTTCAAGAGATTCTCCTGCCTCAGCCTCCTGAGTAGCCGGGACTATAGGCACACACCACCACCACCGGATTATTATTTTATTTTTAGTAGAGACGGGATTTCACCATGTTGGCCAGGCTGGTCTTGAACTCCTGACCTCATGATCTGCCTGCCTGGGCTTCCCAAAGTGCTGGGATTATAGGGGTGAGCCACTGTGCCCAGCCCTTCTATTCTTTCTTGATCTTCTTAGAGTCAATGGCTTAAGCATTCTTTTTATTTAATGTCAATGTGTGTTAGTCAACTGGCAGATAGTTCTTAATTTGACTCTTTGAATATTTTCTTTAAAAATAACACAACATTACACAAAAATATTATATAAAAAGTCAATCTCTTCTTCCATTGCATTGATCTTTTTACAGCTTTGTCTATAGGGGTATTTTGTTACATGTTGTTATAGTTTTCACAAATGTGACTCAGTTTGGCTAGAAAAGGTTAAGGTGAAGGGCTATGTCTTTTGCAAAGAAATTACTTTTGTTGAACATTAAGGTGGTTTTCATTATTTTTGTCGTTGTTATAAATAATGTTGCAAGGGACATATTTGTGTATGTTTTCTTTGGAGCTGTTTCCTGGCATCACATTTCTAGGAGTGGGGTTGCTACACTGATGGGCGTGACCACTTTATTTACTTTTCTTTCCAAAGGTTGTGAATAGTTTATACTGGTACCACCAGTCAGTTTGAATATATCGGTTTCTCCTGAAATTCACCAAAATTTGATGGTAGCTATTAATCTATGTTTTATAAGTGCAAATGGTGCCTTGCTAATTTTTTTCTTTTCTTTTCTTTGGCCTATTTTGGAACTTGGCTATTTTTCTGCATCTTCACTTAACATCTGCATTCCAGAAGCTGATCTTCCACTGCTAGTGATCATTCCCTGCCTCTTGAAAGTCTTGAAAGGGTTGTGGCAAATCTGTTTCAGGGCTTCCAAGTCCTCAGAAGGCAGCCATCAGAACTGTAGTTGCACATGTTGGACAAGCACTATTGTCACTGTTTGTGTGACATTTGCTTGACTAAGTGAGAGTGCATACAGCCTCTAAGCCTCACTCCAATTTTTGAATGGCAGATTCTGTATTTACAATGGTTCTTTTCTTGAATTAAAAACCAGTCCTGTTTCTTTGTAAACTCCTCATAAGGTGGCAGCTCTTTCTTCTTCTTCCTTTTTTTTTTTAAATATATATTTATTGCGTTTTAGGTTTTAGGGTACATGTGAAGAACATGCAAGATTGTTGCATAGGTACCACATGGCATTGTGGTTTGCTGCCTTCCTCCCCCATCACCTATATCTGGCATTTCTCCCCATGTTATCCCTCCCCAATTGCCCACCCCCCGCTGTTCCTCCCCTATTTCCCCTGCCAACAGATCCCGGTGTGTGATGCTCCCCTCCATCTGTCCATGTGTTCTCATTGTTCAACACCCGCCTATGAGTGAGAACATGTGGTGGTTGATTTTCTGTTCTTGTGTCAGTTTGCTGAGAATGATGGTTTCCAGGTTCATCCATGTCCCTACAAAGGACAAGAACTCATCGTTTTTATGGCTGCATAGTATTCCATGGTGTATATGTGCCATATTTTCCCTGTCCTGTCTATCATCGTTGGGCATTTGGGTTGGTTGCAGGTCTTTGCTATTGTAAACAGTGCTGCAATGAACATTCGTGTGCATGTGCCCTTATAGTAGAACGATTTATAATCCTTTGGATATACCCAGTAATGGGATTGCTAGGTTCTTCCTCTTTTTTATTTAATGAGATGGAGTCTCACTCTGTTGCTCAGGCTGGAGTACAGTGGCGTAATGTTGGCTCACTGCAACCTCCGCCTCCCAGGTTCAAGCGATTCTCCTGCCTCAGCCTCCTGAGTAGCTGGATGACAGGGGCCCGCCACCACACACAGCTAATTTTTGTATTTTAGTAGAGATGGGGTTTCACCATGTTGGTCAGGCTTGTCTCGAACTCCTGACGTCAAGCCATCCACCCGCCTTGGCCTCCCAACATCTGGGATTACAGGCATGAGCCACCACGCCCAGCTGCTTTCTTCTTTAGATACATTGCCTTTATCTTTTCTAAACATGTAATGGAATTGTCAGCAATGTGGGGATTCAAGGCAAAATATACTGCCACTTAGCTCTTCTTTCGCTGTCCCTGCTCTTGGCTCTATCTGTACTGCGAGTAGTGAAAATGTACTTTGTCCCTGTAAATGTGTCCTGAGCTCCTAGTCTAGAGGAGTCACTGTGGTCTTTTGGGGGAACTGATGAGGCAGAAAAGTGGATAGTTGAAAGAAAGAGAAGTAGGACTCTGTTGTCATCTTCTAATAGCCTGTAATGTTATATGTGAGGCTATGGCCTATACTTCAGGAGCACAAAGAAGATAGTGATATATTCTTTTGAAGGTGTCAGAATCTGATAATTTGTATCAAAAGACTTGCATTTTCATCTGGAGGGGTGAGTGGAATTGTATTGTTGGAGACAGCGGGGGAGAATAGCCTGAGCCACAGGGCTGGAGGCTCCAAGGCTGCATTTAAAGATCTGTAAGCAACCAGATGGCTGCAGATGAAGCCTTCGAAGGCTTGTAGTAGAATATAGGTCTGGGAGGTTTCCTACAGACAGCATGTAGACACATTTAAATGCCAGATTATGATTTTAGTATGTCTTTTGTAGATAATAGGGTTATTTGAAGGTTCTCAATCAGGGGAAATCTAAAATTCATTCTGCAAAAGGAAGATAGGAAATAAGACCAACTGTGGAAAGATCAAGGAGAGTAAGCCCAGGTCAGAAAAACGTTCTCCAGCAAGCCACATTTCATACCTTCTGACCGCTGTTTGATGTTCAGCAGTTGTTTGATTCCAGCCAAGCAAATGCCCCAAATCTCATATCTGAAGGCAGAAAGGACACTGACTTTGCCACTGGACTCAGTGGCGTTATGCCCAAATGCTTCTCTCTATGTTGCCCAGGCTGGAGTGCAGTGGTGCGATCTCGACTCACTGCAACCTCCGCCTCCCAAGTGCAAGTGATTCTCCTGCCTCAGCCTCCTGAGTAGCTGGGACTACAGGTACAGGTCACCACACCGAGCTAATTTTTTCGTACTTTTAGTAGAGACGGGATTTCACCGTGTTAGTTGGATGGTCTTCATCTCCTGACCTCTTGATCTATCCGTCTCAGCCTCCCTAAGTGCTGGGATTACAGGAGTGAGCTGCCATGCCTGCCCCTCCCCTTTAAAAACAAAAACAAAAACAAAATCAAGAAAACCTAGAGTTTTCATTTAAATTTTTTTTTCTCCCCTAAATTCTTATAACCTGATAGATTCTGAGAAAATCATGCTTTGAGGTTTTTTGTTTAATATAACCTTCATTCTTTAGGGCTGTGTCTACACATGCCTCTCAAAAACCATTGCATTTTAATAGGTTTATTCAGCAGCTACATTTTGTTTGAGCAATCTTTCTGAGCACACAAATTCATCATCACTGGTATTTGGACAGCACTGATTTTGAAGCACTTTCACATATATTCTCACTTGAGTGAGATATACATATCTCAATTCTGAGATGTACATGATGTGCTGACTTCAGGGATGAGGAAACTAAGACTCACCAAGAAGATTAATGATTTCTCCTTGACCATATGCTTGAGCACTGCTGAGGACAACTGGACTTTGAATTTTGGCCTGTGCTTGATTTTAAGTTCTAAACACTAGATTGAGGGTGTTGGGTTTTGTTTTAATTTTTGTAGTATTTTTACCATCGATGAAAACTGGCATCAGTCATCTGAGTGACACTGTCCCTTGAGTGTGGCTTTCCCATAAAAAGAAAAACATTCAGAAGGTTACAAAATTTAATTGTAATAGCCATTAAGTAGAACAAGTTCAAAATTATGGTAAAATATGCTTTCCATGTGCCTGTTTCATTCAGAAATTAAAGGATGATCCATTCTAATTTTTTTCTATTACTGTGATTTAAGAAAGCAAGAGTTAATTGGGAGATACATCTCATCCTTTTGAATTATCTTCCCTCTGGTGGAACTGAATTAGATGTGTTAATATTTATTGGTTAACGTAATTATAGGCTGTGAGAACAATAATCACACACTTAAAATATTAAAAATATGTGCCAAGAGAAGTTGATGTCTGTAGTAGACTGTGTTGTGTTATAATTAAAAGGTACTTGGAAAGTCCTGGAAATGTAGACTGTTAATGCCGTTTGATGTTTCTATTTTTTGTTCAAAGCAAATTTCAAAACCTATAGAATTACCTGACTACTTAAAGTAGGCTAGTAGGTCTGTGATTTCTCATTAGTCAAGCATGTGTTGTATGCTGTTTTTTGAATCCGTGTCTCTATCACTTTTGCAAGGCTGCTTTGCCTCATGTTCTAGGGGAAAACGATATAGATGTGGAATGTTTATATAGTGAGAGGTTCCAGGGAGCTCCATTTTCATAACAAGCCTGAAAAATGTCTGAGCTCTTGAAAATAGGTTTTTTAAGTGAATTGTTATTTATTTATGTTTTTTATTGTACTTTAAGTTCTGTGGTACATATACAGAGCATGCAGGTTTTTACATAGGTATATATGTGCCATGGTGGTTGGCTGCATCCATCATCCCATCATCTACATTAGGTATTTCTCCTAATACTATCCCTCCCCTAGACCCCCACCCCCTGACAATCCCTGGTGTGTGATGTTCCCCTCCCTGTGTCCACATGTTCTCATTGTTCAACTCCCACTTATGAGTGAGAACATGCAGTCTTTGATTTTCTGTTACTGTGTCAGTTTGCTGAGAATGGTGGTTTCCAGCTTTATCCATGTCCCTACAAAGGACATGAACTCATCCTTTTTTATGGCTACATGGTATTCTATGGTGTATATGTGTCACATTTTCTTTATCAGGTGTATCATTGATGGGCATTTGGGTTGGTTCCAAGTCTTTGCTATTGTCAACAGTGCTGCAGTAAACATATATGTGCATGTGTCTTTATACTAGAACCAATTATAATTCTTTGGGTATATACCCAGTAATAGGATTGCTGGGTCAAATGATATTTCTAGTTCTAGATCCTTGAGGAATCACCACACTGTCTTCTGCAATGATTGAACTAATTTACACTCCCACCAACAGTGTAAAAGCGTTCCTATTCCTCCACATCCTCTCCAGCATCTGTTATTTCCTGACTTTTTAATGATTACCATTCCAATTGGCATAAGATGGTATCTCAATATGGTTTTAATTTGCAATTCTCTAATGACCAATGAGGATGAGCTTTTTTCATATGTTTGTTGGCTGCATAAATGTCTTTTTTTGAGAAGTGTCTGTTCATATCCTTTGTACACTTTCTGACGGGTTTTTTTTTTTTCTGTAAATTTGTTTACGTTCTTTGTAGATTCTAGATATTAGCCCTTTGTGAGATGCGTAGACTTCAAAAATTTTCTCACATTTTGTAGGTTGCCTGTTCACTCTGATGATAGTTTCTTTTGCTGTGCAGAAGCTCTTTAGTTTAATTAGATCTAATTTGTCTATTTTGGCTTTTGTTGTCATTGCTTTTGGTGTTTTAGTCATGAAGTCTTTGCCCATGTTTATGTCCTGAATGGTGTTGCCTAGTTTTTCTTCTAGGGTTTTTATGGTTTCAGGTCTTACATTTAAATCTTTAATCCATCTTGAGTTAATTTTTATATAAGGTATAAGGAAGTGATCCAGCTTCAGCTTTCTGGATGTGGCTAGACAGTTTCCCAACACCATTTATTAAATAGAGAATCCTTTCCCCATTGCTGGTTTTTGTCAGGTTTGTCAAAGATCAGATGGTTGTAGATGTGTGGTGTTATTTCTGAGGCCTCTGTTCTGTTGCATTGGTCTATATATCTGTTTTGATACCAGTACCATGGTGTCTTGGTTTCTGTAGCCTTATAGTATAGTTTGAAGTCGAGAATTAAATGCCTAGGAATACAACTTACAAGGGATGTGAAGGACCTCTTCAAGGACAAATACAAACCACTGCTCAAGGAAATAAGAGAGGACCCAAATGGAAAAACATTCATGCTCATGGTTAGGAAGAATCAACATCGTGAAAATGGCCATACTGCCCAAAGTAATCTATAGATTCAATGCTATCCCAATCAAGCTACCATTGACTTTCTTTACAGCATTGGAAAAAACCACCTTAAATTTCATATGGAACCAAAAAAGAGCCTGCATAGCTAAGATAATTCTAAGCAAAACAAACAAACAAACAAAAAAACAAAGCTGGAGGCATCACAGTACCTGACTTCAAATTATACGAAAATAGTTTTACTAAAGCATTTTCCTTCTTTTATTCAAGGGAATATTTTCCACTCCCAGATTTTCTGACTTTAGTTCTGTTCACTTATTAATCCCTATGTAGATTTCAGAAATATGGCTTAATTCCACATATCCATTGATTCATTGATTCACTGACCTAACATTTGACAAAATCCTCCTCTGGAGCACTCATTGGAGATTTAAAGGTTAGTATTGACAGGTCTTTCCTTTAGAGTCATTTTTAATCTTACAGAAGAGATAAGCCCATAAGTAACCCAAAGGGACACAAAAGAAGGGCTTCAATGTGCTACTTAAATTATCAAGTAAATCACCCTGTGTCAAAAAGAGGTAAAATACAGGAATTCTGACATTGTACCTTATACCTTTCAGTGTCATGGAGGACTGCATAGAGCAGGCAGTATTTGAGTTCACTTGGTTTAAAGTGTTAGGGGAAGGGCATGGGATTCGAGGTACAACAATAACAACAATAAGTCTCTATCGAAAATCCCTAAAGTATAGAAATGTTTCAGGTTGGTAAGCAAACCTTTATGCCAGGAGGGTGGCATGCCCCAACTCTACGGTGACAGAAGCTTCTGTACCCAGGACCCTTTTGGATCTAGCCCTGTGTACTTCATCACCTGCCTGTCCATCTGTATCCTTTATCATATCCTCTATAATAAACTAGTAAATGTAAGTAAGCATTTCCCTGAGTTTCATGAGCAAGTCTAGCATATTATCAAACCTGGGAAGGGCATAAGGGCAAACCCCAATTTGTAGTCAAATCAGACAGAAGTCTGGATAACCGGTGACCACCCCCAGCCCGCCCTGCCACTGCAGCTCGTGATTGACATATGAAGTGGAAACAGTCTTGTGGGACTGAACCCTTAACCTGTGAGATCTGCAGTAACTTCAGGTAGATCATGTCAGAACCAAACTGAGTAATAAGCCACCTATCTGATATCAGAGAATTGGTTGATGTCTGGAAAGAAAACCACACATTTGGTGTCAGAAGTGAAGTATTCTGGCTGGACGTGATGGCTCATGCCTGTAATCCCAGCACTTTGGGAGGCCAAGGCAGGCAGAGTGCTTGAGGTCAGGAGTTCGAGACCAGCCTGGCCAACATAACAAAACCCCAGCTCTACTTAAAAACAACAACAACAACAACTATATATATGTATATATATACATATATAAATAAATAAAACTTAGCCAGGCATTGTGGTATGGTATAATCCTAGCTACTCCTGAGGCTGAGGCAGGAGAATTGCTTGAACCTGGGAAACGGAGGTTGCAGTGAGCCAAGAGTTGTGCCACTGCACTCTGGCCTTGGCAACAGAACAAGACTCCTTCTCAAAAAATAATAATAATAAAATAAAAAGAAGTGAAGTGTTCTGTGAGTAGCATACAGAAAACAAGTGAGGTTTTCCTCTTCAACTAGTATAAAAAAATTTGGAGAGATTTTGAAAATAAGAATAGGCTTGGGCATAATTTGATAGCGTCGTGTCCAAGTTTGCCAACACGAGGAACATTGACTTCTTGATTCCACGAGGTTCCCTCTCTGAAAGGAGCTCCCTTTGTGTGAACCTGTCCACATTACCCGTTAGTGCTTCCTTTTTGTTATTTCAGAAATGGGCAGGCTGGGCGCCATGGCTCATGCCTGTAATCCCAGCACTTTGGAAGGCCAAGGTAGGTGGGTCACATGAGATCGGGAGTTTGAGACCAGCCTGGCCAACATGATAAAACACCGTCTCTACTAAAAATACAAACATTAGCTAGGCATGGTGGCAGGTGCCTGTAATCCCAGCTACTTGGAACCTTGAGGCAGAGAATTGCTTGAACAGGAGGCGGAGGTTGCGGTGAGCTAAGATCGTGCCACTGTACTCCAGCCCGCGCAACAGAGCAAGACTCCGTTGCAAAAAAAAAAAAAGAAAGAAAAAAACCAGAAAAACAGGACAGGGTAACTACACTCCATTCCCACTTTTCAGAAGACAGAATATTATTCTAAAGCTACAAGAAATAAGATGGCTCAAAGCAACAGCTCACACAATCATTCCCATTTCATTTCATTTTGGGATTGTTTGCTTGTGCCTAGAGTTTGGTTTAAAGCTTCAGGACTTTGAAGGTTGAAGACTGATCCTCTCTGAATGATGTTCATCCTAAAAACGACATATTTAATTCCTCACTTTGAAAATTATTCTAACTTCTTAGTCTATTTGGAAACTGAGTAGTGAAATGCTGTGTGGTCATATGGACATGTCTTTAACTGCAATCTAAGCACTCCCACACTGGGTTCCTTTCATAGAGCAATAATGTATGAGGCAACCTGAGAAATTATTTCAGGTATGTGTGTGTTGTACTTAGAGCTTTTTATAAGAATTCATGTGGTCTGAGGGCTTCGGTGCAGTGTAATCAGGATGGGTCTTGTGGTGCCCTGGATCTTCCCTTCTCTGTACTCTGTGTTCTAGCTTGCAAATGCCATGAGGAGCTGCAGGGGAGATTAATTAGTAATTAAAATGTTTAATATTTCATGTTATTCCATGCAACTCAAACATGTAGGCTACTGGGAGATGTAAGCTACAACTTGCTGATACTGTTTGATGAGACACAGACTGTCCCGGTAGACTAGAGACTTTTCTGTTCCTGTCAAGGCTGCTTGGGACTTGAGATAGGAACTGGGTAATATTCTGTTGAAAAAGAAAATAGGTGTGGATAGTGGCATCTTCCTCCTCCCATATTCTCTTGGGAAAAATGTAGGAGCTTTTCATGATTTGCTGAGAAATGGATTTGTCCATATATTGGCATTGTCTGCTTAATAATAGCTTTCTTTGAGAGCTATGGTTAAAGTTGAAACCTTGTAGAAACCTCTTGTATAAGATGTTAAGTGGAACACAGTAAAATAAAACGTCCAAAACACCATTTTAAAAGAGAAAGGGATCTTATTCTTCACAATGCCCATGCTTTGTTTAGAGGATCTGGGTTGTTTTGAATTAGTCTGTACCCGCCAGAAAACTTCAACAGTTAAATAACAATGAGGTGGGGTGGAGGAGTGGTTAGCTGACTCAGAGTTGCATGGCATGGCTTTTATGACAGGCAATTAATTTTTAGATGATATATAATTGCATTTCAATAACATTTATACCTCATCATTTTTTTAGATGATGTGTTTGTGTCATATGTAATGAGCATAATCAACATTAGCTTTAAATACATTTTGTTTTGTGTGCCATCAAAATGTAACGTTTTCAGAGTAGAAACTTAGCCTAAAATTCTACCTTGCATTGCACCTCAACAAAGCTTTTGCACAAAAATATTCATTTCACTGGTCCCAGTGTAAGAGTTGGCTCTGAATGTATCTTAGCTCCTAGCAGGGATGAAGAGGACAGCTGAGCAGATAGCTGCTGAGTGTCACGGAGTGTTCATTCAGCTAAAGCCTGAGTGGGAGGGGGTTGCCTTCTGCGGTCTGTAGCTATACAGTCCTTGTGATAGCCTTTAACTGTGATTCGTTTGTTTGACCTTGATGAGTCCTTGGCTCCAAGATGAAGTGTTACATTACACTGAATCACTCAATCCAGCATTGGTTTAAAAAGAAACAAACAAAGCGGCCTGTTGAGTTTCTCTCTTTTACAACAGTATCTTAGTGGAAATAATTAGCCCTATGTCTATGCAGAAGCACACATCACATTTGCAAAATTAAAGAGTGTTCTTGTTAGGACTGGTTTTCTATGTCTTTCTTCCTCTCCCACTCTTTAAATATCTATTTTGGTGGTAGTGTTAGTATGAAACCCCATAGTTGTTCTCTTTTCTTTTTTGATTTAAAAAGCAAATAAACAAGAAAACACAAGTCTAGCTATTTTTTTTAAAACTCAAGATGACTAGATATAACCACGGTAAATATGTAGGATTGTTGTGTTTTAAGAGAAAAGCCGTATCTCAGATAATCTACAGTCATTGTTTTGTCCATTTTGACATCTACTTCTTTATATACTTTATAGCCAAACTAGAGCAGTGATAATAAAGATGATCTGTAGACAGAAGATTGGAGGTGGTTAATAACCCATCCTACATATCACAATTTTTCATGGTGAGTAACTGGTCTGCCCTCCAAGCAAAATATCATATTGTAATGTAACCGCTAAGGTTCTTTTCACACTGTGGAAAAATTGCCAGTAAAGTTATACACTGCCTTTTGGTGGATATATTAATTATAAAGACAAAACTTTAGTTTATGTTGTATAATTTGAACATACATATTTCCCTATAAGTCTGTAAGGTGGAACTATTGAAATAAAATATACAAATTGAGCACATTTTGCTGTTGAGCCAGCAGTTATAGTTTTCATTTACCAATGCTGACAGAACCATTTATGTATTTTGGTCTCCCTGCTTTGGATAGTGTGCTCACACCCAAATACGCACCTAAGTTATGTGGTCATGTTGAAGTTCCAGACTACAGGAGGGGGATCGAATTATGTTTCATTGTATTGAGTCACAAATTATTTCAATATAAAGTAAAAATTTTGGAAGTTTTACCTCACAGAGTATACCATATACGAACAGTAGAAAAGTATAAAATGTCTTCAGTTTGAATAACAAAGAAATAATTGTGATAAGTACCAGACTGTGATGTCCCTGAGAGAAGGTTATCATTTGTTTTCTGGCATGTGAGAGGCATACAAATTTATTTTTGCTGAATAAATAAATATTATCACCAAATATTTACATCTCCATTCTAGAAATATGCTAGAAAATCCAATCTCTAATAGATATAGAGTTAGTCCATGACAAAGTTATAGCTGCTTTCTGATTCTTTAGGTAAGGGACATGTATTTGCATTAAGAAAAATAAATATGGCTGAAGTGAATGATTATTTTTATCAGAGCAACCTAATGGTGACCTAATGGTAACTGATTCATCTAAAATTTTCAGCTTTACTCCTGCATTGCCTTATGCCACTTGATGACAATGTACTTCGTTAAGAAGATTATGTTATCTTGGGATATAATTCAATATTATATCCATTCTCTTACTATTGAGAAAACATAAAGAAATATGAAGTCCTTTTCTGTATTCTCTGCAGAACTGAAGAAACAGAGGACTATTATGTTACTATTTCCTAAATAAAAACCAATAGTATACATTCCTTGTATTCAGTGACAGGAAAGCAGTTACCAACTAATATATGGATATATGTTTTCCTCTTTCAGAAAACAACATCAACGAAAAACACCTGTGTAATTATTATGTTTTTTTTTTTTTTTGCTTTTACTGCCAGGTAGCTCTGGTTCATTAAAGGAAGCCTCTAAGATTCACCTCCTCCTTCCTTTACCAATTTATTTCTGATAACTCTTGACCCAGTGTTTGAAATATGATAAACATATGTCAACTGTTAAGCACTTCAAAACTAATTAATTGTCTAAATCTAAGTCATGATTTTAAATGGAAATAAACTTTGTGTCCATACACATATATTTGCCTGTAAACATCTTAAAAATATATATAAACTTCAGACAATTTTAAAAAGAGAGTATTGAATTTTAAATGGATTCTTTGCTTATATTGATGGTAAATAAAAGGTCCATTAAAGTAGCGTATTCTGCTGGTTTAAATAAAATATAAGATTTAAAATGGGTTAAAAAGATAGAATATTTTCTTGTTCATTTTAAGAAACAAGTTGAAGAAATAAAGCTCGAAGCATATATAGTCAGATATATGATCCCATAAAGTAAATCATTTGTGAATTGTCTTGAACTCTTTCTAATTTCATCTTGATGTTGTACTGCGTATATGAAAATGCTGGAAAATGTTACTTCTTAGATACTGCTAGAGGTGCTAAGCTTCTCAGCATTAAGGAATCTTCTTGGCTCTCTCCACCACCCAGCCAACACAGAGTTATGTTTTATTTCCCAAATGGCCAGCTTATGTTAACTTGATGCTTACCAAGGCAGTCAAAGCCAGGAAACAATTTTTATAAACAGCATCCTGAATGACTTAATATTCTATTTAATACCAATTTTACAGTTTTTTCTCCCATTATCTAGTCTAGCATACCAAAAATTATGATGTTTAACTTTGTTTGATCCACAGTCACTTGTGGATCAGATCTCCCAACCAGGAAGGGAAGATAGGAAAATCAGGGTGGTCCGTTTGCAGCTGTGCTAGCACACGTTTCCTTGAGTGCCTTCTGAAGGAAGAGTGGATAGAAATGTATCTTTCAGGGCCATTGCCTTTCTAGCACTATTGATCATATCACGTGGACAAAAGATAAAGAAACTATAGAATTTCAAAGTTATGTGAAAAAGAGCTGAAATGTATCTTGAAAACTGACTAGTTAATAATGGCTTGTTGAGAAGTGAGATGGGATTCAAGAAGCTGGCCATTGTGTATATATTTCCAAGAGCCGTGTAGATGCTCCCTTTTATTTATTTTTTGACTTATTCACTCATGTATTCCTTTATTCATGGATTCGTAATTGAATACAAGTCTCTGTTGATTTGTTCAAAGATACTAAAGAAGACCTAAATCCATGGAAAGACATCTTCTTTTGATTAACTGAAAGATGTAATATTGTTAAGCGACATACTCCTCAATTTGATCGATAGATTCAAAGCAATCCCTATCAGAACCTAAGCTGACTTAAGAATCGACAAACATCTTTAAAATTCATATGGATGTTCAAGAGACCCAGAAATGCCAAAATCATCTTGACAGAGTTTTAAAACTTACTCTCAAATGACAGAAATCAAGCAGTGTGATATTGGCCTAAGATATATGTAAAGATCAATGGAATAGAACTGAGAGTCCAGAAATAAACCATTATGTTTAGGACAAATGATTTTCAACAGGGTGTGAGACACTCAAACAGGGAACAAATAGTTTCCTCAACAAAATGATGCTGGAACAACCAGATATCTACAAAGAATAAAGTTTGACTCCCTACCTCATATCATAATACACAAATGTAAAGGATAAAACTTGCAGAAGAAAAACATAGGTGAGTTGAACTTCATGAAAGTTCAACACTTTGTGCTTCAAATGACACCATCAAGAAAGTGAACAGACAATCCATGAAATTTGCAAATCATGTATCTGTTAAAGGGCTCATATCTGGGGTATATTAAGATCTTACAATGCAATAAGAAAAAGACGACCCAATTAAGTAAGAAACAAAGGATATGAATAGGCATTTTCCCAAGGATATACAATAGAATAATATGCCTAGGAAACGATGCTGGATGTATTTAGTGATCAAGGACATGCAAGTCAAAACCACAATGAGATACCACTTCACGCTCACTAAGGTGGCTAAAATAAAAAGAGACAACATGTGTTGGCAATGTGGTAGAGAAATTGGAAACATCCTACATTGCTGGTGGATTGTAAAATGTCATAGCCCTTTTGGAAGCAATCTGTCAGTTCTTAAAATTGGTCATAGTTACCACATGACCAAGCAATTATATTCCTTTTTAAAGTATCCAAGGGAATTAAAACATATGACCACACAAAGACCAGCATAGAAATGTTCATAGCAACATTATTCATGACAGCCAAAAAGTGAGAACAACCTAAATATCTATCAGTTGGTGAATGGATAAGCAAAATGTGCTATATCCATATAATTGAATATTACTCAGCCATAAAAATCAATGAAGCTCTGAGACATGCTACAATATGGACGAACCTGGGAAACATTATGCTGTATATGTAAAAGAAGTCAGACACAAGAGAGTACAGTTTACGATTCCATTTATATGAATGGGCAAATCCATACACCCAGAAAGCTTAGTGGTTGCCAGTGTCCAGGGGGGAGGAAACAATAAGGAGTGACTACTAATGGGTACAGGATTTCTTAAGTATTCTGGTATTTGTTGCACAATTTTTGAATATACTAAGAATCGCTAAATTGTGCATTTTTAAAGGGCGTATTTTATGGTATGTGAATCACGTCTTAACTAAAAAATTTATTTTGAAAGGCTCTTTATTGAATAATTTGCCTAGAATACACAGATGGCATTGGGAGTGGCCTCCACCCTGAATATGCTTACAGTCTATTGGAGAAAAATGCAAACTAATGTAGTACTTAAGTATACATGTAAGAAAGAAGCACATACAGGATCCTGATTGAACAGGAAAAAGGAAGAAATCTACCTGGATGATCTTAGAAGCTGTCTGGTGGATAGGGAGTATTTGCAGGAAGAATCAGACTCCTGTGTAGCTTGAGAAAGCAGATTGAAGACCCGTATCTAGGAACTGAGGGAGGCAGTCAGCAACCTAAGGTCAATATTTTTCTAAAAGTAATGGCAGCTGAAGTTCAATGTAGGCTGCCTGAGAAGAGGGCAAGTTTTCCTTCATTGGAGGCATTTGAAATGACACTGTGGTATTGATGAGGTAAATTATTCACAGTCTTTAAATCTCAGTGTTCTGGGTTGATAACACATCTCAGAGTTGACATGAGGACCACATGGAATAATAAGTGTGTGTTTAATGTGAAAATATAATATCTTATACATAATAAACAGTTATTACTGTTGATCTCACCACCAACATAATTATCAAATGAATTTTGGCAGTAATGCCGGGAAAGAAATTCAGGCAACAGATGGGAACTGATTTGAATGATGTTAGGATTTCATGGTACTCCCATTGTTGGTTACAGAACTCCAAGAACTTTCATTCTTGGATTCTTCTGTTTCCTCATATAAAACTTGGAAGGAAGAACAGAAGACCTTCATCCTGTTCCAGGCCCCTAAATTGACTGTTTCTGTTCATAAAGCAAACTGCTCAGCCTCAATCATGACATTGCACAATTTGCTCTGATACCTGGTGTAGATGTTTCATTTGTTAGAGTTGTTACTGACAAGAACCTCCGATGACCTTGGAACATGGCCCAGCCTCTATGGGTATCAGTAGAATTTTGGTGAGCACTGAGAAGTCTCTGGGTCTCTTTCAATCTGGGCTTGTTTCAGTTGGTTTGTAAATTGAGCTTGTGGAATTAGATGATCCCTCATGCCCCTTCTAGCTTTGAGTTGATATTACTTTTGCCCCGTATTAAATAAAAACTGTATGGATATTTGATTCTGTGCCTTTGTTATTTCACTATAGATTTTGTTTTAAAATTCAGTTGGAGCTGATTGTAGGCAACCCAATTATATGGATTTATTATATGCAACCATAGGGAAGTATTCACACATTTAAAGACCAAGTTCATGTTGTTCAAGGTAATTTGAACCCACATTCATTGTGCTCAGGATAATTTGGAACTAATCTTACAGAGTTTAAGATTATTCAAGAGGCAGTATACTACGGTAATTAAAATCTTGGATTTTGGGACCACACTCCCTTGACTCTAAATGTATGGCCTGGGATGTCACTTAAATTTTTTGTGCCTCAGTTCTTTTATCTCTGTAATGAAGATAATTATAGTATCTATCTTCCAGGATTGTAATGAGGACTAAATGAGTTTCCATGTATAAAGCACTCGAAACAGTGTTTGACATATTTAGCACCATATGCATTAGAAGATCTTATTGTTAGCTGCGTGCTTATTCTTAAACTGTCTGAGTTACTGCTTTTATATAAGAAGATTGATTTATAAATTTGGCCCATGATGTCCCCATCCAACTCTCTGAAACAGATTATCTACCTCTTTTCAGCTGAGCATCATTCTCATGATATGTGAGGACATCTCTCTGTTCTTGTGATTTGCCCAGCCCCTTTGGTTTCTAATGCTTAGAGCCAAAAGCCAGAGCTAGAGCCATAACGGTCTTGTCCTGCCATCTGAGAGACATGTCAATTGTTAGAATGTTTCTGTGGTTAACAAGGTAATCCCTCTGATAAGTGAACAAGCTTCAGTGAAATACAAAAATCATGACTCATAGATTTTGAATTTGTCATAATTTACTAAATCTATCATTGGCCTATTGACGTAAATTACTTTTGTCATGATTCACCTACCCAGACATGAAAGCTTGTAAAGCAATGGTTAAGTTCATTGTTCATCAGATTGCCTTGGAGGGTTTGTTAAATGCCATCGCTGGGCTCACCCCATGTTTCTGATTCAGTAGGGCTGGAGTGAGGAACAATGATTTGTATTTCTAAGAAGTTCTCAAAGGTTGCTCTGGTGTGGACCATACTTTTTAAAGCTTCTTGTCAGATACAGGTCTGTAAGCAGCACTGTCTTCCTCAGTTCTCTAATTTCTATAGCTGCATACCCTTAAGGCTTGCTCTAGTGTCAAAAGTGGATGTTAGTTTTATGTCTTTTTCCTACGGGAGGAAAAACCATAACCTAGAGAAGTATCTTTCCCTGCATACATAGTTTATTGACAGAATCTGGAGGATGTTCTTTAGAAAAAAGAGTAAAGATTTATACCTGCTATTCTTTTTTAAAAAATTTAAGATATATTTTTATTATTATTAAATATGCCTGTAAGCCTAGCACTTTGGAGGCTGAGGTGGGCAGTTCACCTGAGGTCAGGAGTTCAAGACCAGCCTGACCAATGTGGTGAAACCCCATCTCTACTAAAAATACAAAAATTAGCCATGTGTACTGGCAGGCATCTGTAATCCCAGCTACTTGGGAGGCTGAGGCAGAAGAATCGCTTGAACCTAGGAGGCGAAGGTTGCAGTGAGCTGAGATTGTGCCGTTGCACTCCAGCGAAACTCCATCATAAAAAAAAAAAAACAAAAAGAAAACAAACAAAAATTGTATAGATTCTTCGTGTAGAACATGATGTTTGATATATGTATACATTGTGAAATTGCTAAATCAAACTAATTAAAATATGCATTACTTCACATACTTTTTTTTGTGGTGAGAAAACTTAAAATCTCTCAAATTTATCGTATACTTGTATCTGCAGTTCTTGAAAGAACAATTAGATTTGGAAACCTAGAATTCCGAATTCAGTTCTTCCATGCCTAGAAACATAAATGTCAACTGTTTTATCTCTCTGAACCTCATTTTCTTTGCTTGTGATATTAATACCTCCTCTGCTTGTCATAAATGATTTTGTGAGAAGTAAATGACACATTGTACATTAAAGTGCTTTGTTAACTATAAAGTGCTATACAAAGATTATTTTTCATTCTCATCCCAGTTATCACATGCAGTATCTTGTTGTACATCATGTATTTTATGATAGGCACGTCCTTTTCTCGCTCAGCTAGGGTAAATATTGACTTTTTAAACCTGTTTTCAGGAAGGAAATAGTACATTATAAACTACTTGCCTTGTGCACAGAAACCTTTTATTTCCCGCCTATAGTTTTTTTCTTTCCTAGTCTCTTGCTTTTTAAAGCAAACAATTAAGAAACTTGACATTTAGCCAATTATGCATCTAAACACTTTTATATATGTGAGATGTGGTCACAAACATAAATATATTTTATGAATTTTTCTCATAACATCCTTTTATGCAAGACACCCTACACATCACATGTATTAAGAATGAAGTGAGTTGCTATTTTGCCTGAAATGCATGCTTTTTTGTTTTTGCTTTTGACAGTTGACAGGAAAAGGGAATTGAGTTGAGCCAAGAGCAATGGATTCTCTTTCCAGTTGTGTAACCAGCAGGTTGTGATAGATAAGTCAGTTCTCTGTGAAAGCCTCAGGTACATTTGTACATAGACCTAGATCTCGTCCTTTCTCCTCCTTCCACTCTCAATGTCTGTGATCTTAGGGTTATAAGGAAGTTTCAGATGATGACCTTCACCTTGTTAAAGAAGTCTAAACAAAGTGTCCCCATTTATTTGGCTCTATTCTGGTAAGATATGTTCCTTTTCATGCCTCAGGTCTGACTGCTGTTTGCAATTCAGCCTGATGCAGTGAAGCTCTGGCATGCCTTTCCTTCAGGATGTGACTGGTCTTCACTGGGACTCTTAGTTTCTTATGGCATGTGTTTCTGTTAGTATGACTGGAAATAGAAGAGGCCATGTCCAGCCTTTAATCCCCTGGGATAGATATGTTGGCTGCTTGGGAGATTTGAGGGGTAGAGAGGCTTTTAAACTTTTAGTGAGTTTCCCCTTTAGTGATTTTCAGAGGATCTCACTATTAATGCATAGTAAGAAGTATTTGTTCTTTTTGCCATGCACCAAATTGCTTAAAAACCAAGCAGCTGAAAACATGTATTTTCCCTTTGTTCTTGGTGAGACAGGAATCTGTGTATGGCTTAGCTGGACCGTCAAGTTCTTGGTCTCTCACAAGGCTACAATAAAGGATTTGACTCACAGACTGCACTTGTATCTAAATGTTCAATGGGAGAAGGATTAGCTTCCATGCTTAGGTGGTTTTTAATTTTTTTATGATTCAGTTGCATGAAGTGCTTTAGTTTCTATATGGTTATTGGCTAGAGACTATTCTCAGTTATTTGTCATGGATGCCTCTCCATGTGGCATCTCACTATATCAAGTCATGGAAGCTGAACAAGCAATAGGTAGAATTTGATTACAAGATGGAAGTCATAATCATTTGAAACCTAATTGTGCAGGTGACATCCCATCACACTTACCATAGTCTGTTTGTTCGAAGTAAGTGACTAGGATTAGCCCACACTAAGAAAGAGGATATTGTACAAGGATGTGAAGCCCAGGAGGTAAGAATGTTGGGGGCAATCTTAGAAACCTGCCTACCACAAAAGAGAGTGTGGTTAGACTTACTATCTACAGGGATTTATTTGTAGAATTTGTCAAGTCAGGAAGCAGAGGAGGCATGTGGGGTATCATGAGAAGAATAGAATCTGGAAGGAGCAGGAGGTAATGAAAGGTGCTAACAGATGTAGGAAGAACTCAAGATTTTGAGAAGGTTATATCTGAATGTGTCTTTAAAGGTTTTTTGATCTAACCACCTCAATTTCTCAAGGAGTCCAAGGCTTATAGAGTTCCTTACTCAGGCCAGAAGTTGTGGCTGACCCATGAGTTGGAACAAAGTCCACAAACTCCTGACCTCTTACAGATTTTCAGCTTGTTATAATGACCATAGCTCTGGATTTGGAGTGAAAAGATAGACATGAGTGGTTGTGTGACTCTGAGCAACTGAGAAGTACAGGAAGCTTGATATATGGTTACCTAGTTTATAACATGAAGCTGTCATTATCATGTATATTTATGTGTCTGATGAACACATTAGTTTTTCTTTATGAAAGTTCTTTGTAAACTATAAAAGCTTTAGAAATAAAGTTTGCTTGTATTAAATTATTAATGTATAGGTTGAGGCAAAACTAGCACCCCCTTTTGACCTCAGGGATAAGTACTAGTTCACGTAAATACAATTTTTTCTCCATCTACGTCTGTATCAGCCATTTATTTCTGCTTGATAAACCATCTAAAAGCTTAGTAATATCTACTTTACTCACGTATCTGCAATTTTGGTAGTATTCCATGAAAATAGCTCATCTCTGCTCTGTGAAATGAGCCCCCGTGGCTTGATTTGGTTGCAGAGGATTCACTTTCGAGATGTCTTACTCATGGCTGGCACGTGGGTGTTAGAAGTACAGCTAGAGTCCTGCATCAGGACCTTGGTTTCTCTTAATGTGAGTTTCTCTACAGGGTAGTAGGGCTTTCTTACAGCATAGTGGATGAGTTCCAAGACCAAGTGTCACAAAAGAGAAAGGTAGAAATGCCTGCATTGTTGTGATTTAGTTTTAGAAGATGTCACACATGGTGTCCTTTCCACTGTATGCTGTTGATTGAGGTCCGCATGGGCTGAAGGACAGGAGATTAGACTTCACCTTTTGTTTGGGTTGTAGTAAGGCTCCAGACAAGTCTGTGGGCAAGAGACACTGTTGTGGCCATTGATGGACAGTACAGCCTGCCATTATATTTTATTGCATTATATTACATTTTACTACCTCATATTTTAATGGTTTATGTTGTATTTGTTTCTACTTGCTGAGGACTTATATCTGTCAGACATGTATATTCTGTATTAAAGTTGACTGAATTCTCACAACAACCCTGTGATGACGTGGTCCTTCTCGTTTTCACAAACAAGAAAAACCAAGGCACAAAGACAGTAAGTAACTTGTGTAAGGTCAAAGTAAAGAGTCGAGACTCAGCTCATAAGTAGCAGAGTTCAGATTCAAAACCAGGCAATCTAGTTCTGGATCCCATACTTTTTACCCCTCTGCCAGATTGTTTCTATGTTTTTATCTATTTCTATATCTCAAATAATACTTACACCATTCTGTTACTAATCACCATTTCTATCCCCATCTCTGTATCTCAGTTAGAGAAAGTGGGTAGATAAGGACTGGATAGGAGACTGGATAGGGAAGAAACACATGCAGGAGTATTATTACCTTTGAAAGAGATGGGTCTGAGCTTGTCCCTAAGTGCTCCTGGGCCAGTTCTAGGAGATCTCAACAAAAGAAGCAACTTAACATTTCACTGGTTCCATACAGAGTTTATATTGGCCTTAATGGTTTTGCCTTTAATTTAATAAGACGTATGTGAGTCTGGGGAATCTAGGGAAGGCATCTGAGTAAGTAACGATATTTTTTTTTAAAAATTGGAAATAGGGGCCAATATTTGAAGACTAATGAAATTCAGGGGCATCTTTTCTTGTTCCACAAAAGTTTAGCTATCTGGTATTCCATCTGGTGATCTATTCAATCAATTAACTCTTTCATATTGGGATATTTGTCAGCATCCAGCTTACAAATTGTAATCCACAGTCACTTTTGTGCTAGTTTGTTTAAGTTATTAAAATTTATTTATTCATTTATTTATAAACTTCATTAAACCAACAATTGTTAAGCCCCTACTGAATGCAGGGCACTGCAGATTACAATCAAGGGGAACACAGTTCTTACCCTTTCTTACAGCACAAGGGACCTCTACTGTAGGAAAAAGATGTCTAAACCCTTAACGACAGGGATATATGGTAAATATGATAATGAATGTATGAACAAGGTTGTATGGGTGCCTAGTGGAAGGTGCTCCAATATTTTCCCGGAGAGGCCAGAGGAAGCTTTTCAGAGATAGCATTTAAGCATATATATTACAGGAACTGGAAATGTTCAGCCCAGTTGGAGCTTAGAAAATGTAGGGCAAGTGATAAGCCTGGAAAGGAAGGCACGTAGATATGTTTCTGCAAATGCATTCCCTCCTTCTGTCTTCCTGTCTGCCTTATATACACAGTGATGACTCAGTACCAGCAATCTCAGGAAACAAACAACACACGTACACAATATAAATTCGTCTATAATGCCTCTATCTATTTATCCTCAGTGCAAAACCTCAATTAACTAGTACCTCATCTGAAAACTGTCAGGGCTAGAAAGTCCCATAACCCCTCAGGATAAAATCACGCCACCTGTAAGTTGCTTAGGCTCTCCAAGGTCAGCCTTCTTTCTTTTATCTAGCATCCCTCGTTTTATAAAGCTACTGAGCCTGTCTTTAACAGGATCACATGGTAACATTCATGATTTGCAAGTGCTTTACTGCGACAAAGCACATTTGCCATACACTGTCTCTTTTATTACTTGGCATTTGTCAATTAAATGTTAATCCATCTGATATGTAGTGAAATTGTGGCCCAGAAATGTGAAATGACCACTCTTAATTTTTACAAAAATAAGGCAAAATAATCTTGTCCTTAAATTCTTGTCTTCTTTTGCAAAATCCCAGTACATTTTTAGTACATCAGTTGTATCTCATAGGTGGGAACTGTGTTCAAATGAACTTTACTAGGAAGTGTGATGTATAAAATGGCTAAGTTTAAGTGGTTCTGGCTGAAGTAAGGAGTCGGGGACTCTGGAGCATGGCTGAGCATCTTCTTGCTCATTCCAGGAGCAGCGCTGAGGCTTCCTCATGTCTGGTGTAGTGAAAAACCACTCAGTTGGAGTGTGCTTATTACCTATGTCTAACTTTAGAGCACTCAGAGAAGTCCTAATGCTTATTTTACTGTCTGAAGTGGGAAGAGAGCCATTGTTCATGTGGGATCTACTCTAGCATTCTCCTTCTCATCCTAGCATAAATTCTTGTGGATCAAAGCCCAGCCCATGAGAAAGTAAAACAAAGAATAAAAGACCAAGAAGATGATAAAGGCAATATGGTGTGGTAGACAGAACATGTGAATGCTTATCCTAGTTCTGCTTCTAACTCACTTTTTGATTTTTAGCAGGCAAACGACTTCACTTCTCTTGTGCCACGATTTCCATTCATAAACTGGGGAAGTGGACTCCTTGTCCCCTCAAGGTCTGATTAAAAACATTCCATGGTGATTCCTTTTCTGGAAGAATACACATAGCTTAGTCCACCTCAGGTCCTAAAAGGAGGATCAGCTTTAGTGTTTCCACTCTCTAATATGACCTCTTGTGGTAGACGTTTTAAAGGTACCTATCATATTGTGTGGATTGAGGGAGTTTGACCTGTTGAGCTGGGCGAGTTATCACCATGCAGCAATTCAAGTGCTTACTCTCTTTTTATCCATGCATTGGTTCATTGAATTCAAACATTTCATTAGACTTCCTGCCTTATTTTGGGGGATGTTTTGAATATGGAGATAATAAATTTAGAAATCCTTGGGATGAAGAAGAGGAAAGAGAAGGCAGAAAAGGAGTGCCATGAACATAAAAATTATCGGCCACTGTGTCTCTTCCAGAAGAATCAGGACGGACTGGATTTGAATATAAAAAGTAGGAAGACAGGCAAAGCAGAAACTGGGAGAGGCCACAGATGGTAGTGATAGCAGATCCTTTATAAAATGCTGCATGTTTCAACTTTCCTCTGTCTAACACTACAAAGTGAGAAGGATCCTTGGAGGTCTTTTGGGTCCAGTCCTCAAGGAAACAAAATTGCATCTAGGTAGTAGGAATAGGTTCTAGTGTTCTGTACCACTGTCAGATAACTATAGTTTGCAATAATATGTGATGTAATTTCAAATAACTAGAAGGCAGATACTGAATGTTTTCAACACAAAGAAATAAATGGTAAATGTTTGAGATGCTGAATATGCTAATTATCTTGATTTGATCAGTATACATTATATGTATGGAAACGTCACTGTGTACCACATGAATAGGTATAATTATTGTTTGTTAATTTAAAAAAAAGCAGTTTCTCATGTAAGCTGGATGTTGGTGGATAGTTTAACAGAAGTCTGTATTGCTTTGTTGTATTTTACTCATTTTTAATTATCTTTTATTTTGGCCTGGAAAATATTAAGTTAGGATTGCTGTGCTGGAATACATCATCTCCACCTGTATATTAAAGCTCAATGTTACTTAAAAATTAGTCTAAGAAACACATAAATTGATGGAGCCTCACTCTCACTGTAGAGATTCTACTTCTCTAATTGTTTTTGTTTTTGTTTTTTGGTTTGGTGCCATTGAGCCACTGTCTAAAGGAGTAAAAGGTTGTTAGCTTAACTGATAGTTCAGAGACCTGTAAATAGTGATTTTAAAGAATAATGTTATAGATCTTTGTTACTTCCGAATCTGACTACCTGTTAATTCTGCTTTGTAGTCATGCTCTGGCTTTACCATGAACCCTGTAGCATTGTGCTTTATCGCTGTCTCCAGATCACGAGATCTCAGTTAGAGAAAAGAGTGATTAAACCCAAAAACTACAAACTCAGTTTACCTGGGACTGAGTGGCGCAGAGGCCTCCGCTACCACTCATTTCCCTCTTCACATGGGAATGGAATTTTCATTAAAAGTAAATTTTATTTACTCATATATATTCTTATGCTAAACTGACACCCTTTTTCACAATGGTTAAAATAGCAATAAGTGTTTGCAGCTTAACACATCTATTCTCATACCCTGTTCTGCAATTTCTGTCAATAAAAGGCCTTGATTGGTGTGCATTAAAATTTTAGTACTAAAATCAATTTCTACTTTCATAGAAAGTAGAGTTTGTGACCTCTGTTACTGTATTTTCACCAGCAATTTGCACGCTAGTCATGAGGATTTCTCTTTGTATAGGTCTTAGATAATGCAGTATTTTGACATGGTGCTTTAACGGTGAGACAAAGAGGCTGCTGTTTTTGTGTTAATGTGACCAAGATACTTCAAAGCCAATCTTACAGAATTCCCCTCTTGGACATCCCCCCACAGTTCTTTAATTGAACAAAACCCCTCTGTTAGAAATAACAATTTGTATACGATTTCAAAGGCATAATTCAAACTATAGCAGAATAAGAAAAATAATGCAAGATCTAAGAAAGCAACACTTCATGAAAAATTGAACAAGTCTTTGGATATTAACCATAGTGATCATACCCTAAGTACACATTTATTTTAGGTAAATCTTAGTAAAGCAGGAATTAGCTGGTTAGCTGCACTTACTGGGTTAGGTTGCTGGTTAGTTGACTGGAAAGGCTGTTGGGCTACAGTGATAGGACACCCAGATTGTGGTATAAAAAGTTTGCAGCCCTTATTTCTAGAATGTATTCAATGATATCTTTGCTGCGTAATTCATAGGGTTACTTTTTAAATTAGATGATATAAATGTGTTATATTACATTTTTAAACATGAGTTTGTGTCAGTATATTTTTTGGCAAAGAGTCTCCTTATGAACTTCAGGGAGCTTGTATCTAGAGAAGGAGTTTGGCTCATGAGATATTTTCCATAAGAATTATATAAATTTCTATATTCAAAAGTAATGCCCAAACTATGAACTCATGGAGAGAGATCAAATGCTGGTCTTTTTAAAGTTAAGCTGTATTACTTCATTTTCACATAGCTGATAAAGACATACAGGAGACAGGGAAGAAAAGGGTACTTAATTGGACTTGGAGCTCCACATGGCTGGAGGGCCTCAGAATCAAGGCGGGAGGCGAAAGGCACTTCTTACATGGTTGGTAGTAAGAGAAAATGAGGACGACGCAAAAGCAGAAACCCCTGATCAAACCATCAGATCTCATGAGACTTATTCATTACCATGAGAACAGTATGGGGGGGACACTACCGCCCCCATGACTCAAATTATCTCCCGCTGGGTCCCTCCCTCAACATGTGGGAATTATGGCAGTACAATTCAAGATGAGATTTGGGTGGGGACAGAGCCAAAAAATATCGTAAGCTTCATGAGAAACCTAGTTGCTTTTACAGTATCTAATATTTTCCAATTCTTTTTAATATTTTGGATTCTTGTCCAACTAAGAGTTACATGGAACAAGTTCCATGTTAGTCACCTGTCTGTAAAATATGACCCTTCTCATAGGGAACTTACATTTTAGTAGGGAAAATAAAGCATATTTTCCCTAATAGATATTATAGAGTAGGAGGTTTGCTCCATAAAAAGACAATGGAGATGTACGGCTCGGTGTGTATTGTGGGTTGGGGAAGGTGATGGCAGCTGCTGAAGAATCACTTTCTGCCATAAAGATCAATTTTCCGTCGGTCAACTGCGGACATTCAGTAATGCAGGTTGGAGTGATGCTTCAGGAGCAGATATGGCTGGCATAAACCATTTCAGGAAACCATGAGCAGCTTAGCTTTGTTTTGAGAGTAGAGTATGAAAAGGAAGAAATGGTAAAAATCCAAGTTAGAATGATATGATACCATCTTGGAGGTTCTTGTAAGTTGAGCAGAGAATTTTGTGCAAAAAGTTTGAATATTAACAACAACAACAAACAAAAAATATTTCATTGTGTCTGTGGGACCTTCTCATCCTTGGGTTTTCATTTTCCCCTCTGTCAAATGAGAGATTTTAGTTGATAATCTCCAAAATTGTGACCAGCTCTAATGTTTTGTAATTCCCTGAATTATTATATCTTAACTTCTCCCTGAGAATTATTTACTAATCACATATTTATAGTAGACCCGAAGTGATTTCTACAGTAGATCTATAGCACCATATGCTAGGGGCTAGCAACCCAGTATTGAATAAATTCAAGGAGTGAAATGTCTATTGAGTCTTGGAACTGGGAAGGTAGTCATGTATTACTGATTTAACTATCATCTGGATGTAAGTAGATAATGCTATAAGGACCATTACCGGTCCTAAGATATCATGAGCAAAGACTGGAGAGTAGGAAAGGGCCTAGTCTACAGATTAGTTTTCTATTATTGCTGTAGCAAGATACCATGAACTTGGTGTCTTAAAACATCACAAGTATATTATCTTACCATGCTGTAGGTCAGAATTCTAGTCCAGGACTCACTGGGCTAAGATGAAGGTGTCAGCAGAGCTTCCTTCTTTTCTGGAGGCTCTAGGGATTAGTCATAGTTATTACCTTTCCCAGCTTCCCTAGAGGCAGCCCATATTTCTCGACTCTGGGACTCTGTCTTTCTAGTGACATTACATTTCTCTGACCACTCTTTCATAGTCGCGTCTCTCTGACCACAATTGGGAAGGATTCTTTGCTTTTAAGAACGTGTGTGATTAGATTAGGCTCACCTGGATAATTAGGCTAATCTCCCTATCTCAAAATCTTTAACCTTAATCACATCTGCAAAGTCTTTGTAATCAAGTAAAGTAACCTGTTCACAAGTTCTAGGAATTAGAGTGTGTACATTCTTTGGTGAGTGGGGACTGTTATTCCGCCTATCGTAGTCTGTTTTAGGAATGTAGATAATTTCACAATATTAATGCATGGAGGCTGAGATTGTAAGTGAGAAGAGATGAAGTAGCCAGTCATGAAGTGTATTCTGTGCTTATGTAAAGAGTTCTGAAGTTATTCTGATAGCCACAGAGAGCTATTCGGTTCTTCCTAGTACAGGAATATTTACTCTATAACAATGTCAAACTATTGAAGTCTTTAAGCTTCGTGAGTACCCAACTATCCTTCACATTTTAAACATGGGAACATGAAGACTGTTTTTTTGATTCAGTATACTTGGGACACATATTAGTGCCGTGTACATATTATTTTCTAATTTATTTTTATCATGTGCTTTTCTACCCTTTCCTCCTACTTGATTTTCCTGTTAGCCTGAGGGAATGTCATTCATGATTTATAACTTTTGGGGTAAAAAGTTCAGGTAGATCTACATTGAGCATAGGTACCTCAGATTTTGAAGTCTGTAACTTGGCAGCTGGGAGGGGGTTACTTAGGACAGAGAGATACCTTCTGTTCCTTGGAAGGGCCGCAGATCGAGCTCATGTATGTGTGTGTCGGAGCTGACATTACCCATGTGAGGAGGTGGATGACCTCTTTATATATTCAACTTAGGAGCAACACGAGGTTTTCTCTGAGATCCCTACAAAATAGCTCTAGGAAATCTAATAAAAGAATTCTCCCTGCTACACTGTGTTTTTAACTTAGAAATGGGCAGTTAACTTGTGTGTGTGTTCAAGAATGATTTGTAATGCAGAAGATAAACTGGTGAATAGAAGAAGCCTAGTAAATTGGAAGATTCTCCTGATGAAACAGGGAAATTGAGATTTATTATTCAGTCAGTTCCAATTACACAGTTGTGTTGCAGAGGAAAGCAGCTAAACAGGATGTTGGCTGGTAACACCAGCAAAGTGGAATCAACCTCAAAGGAGATGGTGTCAGAGTGGTGTTCAGTGCCTGAGCTTCTACCGAGTGAGTCACTTGTGTGAAAAATATCTTGACACAGATAGAATTGAGGTGCCCACATTATATCCTGATCACAGAAATGTTAATGCAATATAGCAAACTGGCTTTGATCTTCATGGGATTGCAGGCTGGGGGATAAAGGGGGTTGCATTTTTAAAGGTCATCTCTATTGCTTATGAGAAAACAGCGTATCACATCCCATGCATCTTGATACACAGTGAGACTGTGTACCAAGAATCAGAAATAAATACATTTGAAGGAAAACTACAAGTTGTTTTTCATGTGTGAATTTGATGCTTTTTTTTTTTTTAAATGTTTTTCTGGAAGAATTTAGCATCCTGAAAACGTGTTTCTTCTGTGTTGTAGTTGATAATATCTACCACCCACTATAGTGCATGGAGAGGAAAAACCTTATATCCCCTACTTTATGTGTTATTGATGTGACATAATTTTTCAGAAAAGCCACACAATTTTAAATGTGACTTCTAACTTGCAAATGGAGCTGACAACAGTGAAATACGTCCTGTAAACAAATCTAAAAACAATATTTTTGAACAAGTTGTAGTTCAATTTATACCAAATTATGGAACACTAGAGATTTACAGTGATATGTTGTTTTATTTAGATGGAGTAGGAGAACCCATAGAGTTGAAGCTGTTTGTCTGAAGGTCTGCCGCAGATCAGTGGCTCGATCAAGCCTGCAACTATCATCACCTGATTCCAAGTTACTCTCTTTCTAGTCCAGCACAGCTGCCTCCCAAGTTTAATAGTCTATGACTCACAATCCAAATCTATGGTGACATATAATATTTTACTTTGATTCCAAATCAACAAGCCACTTTTAGAAGTGCTTACACTGCTGCATTACTTTTTATACTATTGGATTCTTCAAGTTGAATCTTATTTCTAGAACTCCAATAAGAATAACCAGAGGAGTCATTTATTTTGATATTATGACATATTTATTCAACACTTATTGGGTGGCAAGCTGTCTTATAGGGGGTGAAAGTACAGCTATGAATAAAACAATGTGTATTTTCTCAAAGAGTTATATTACTCTGGGGAAGGCTTAATAAACATATTAGGTTCTGTAGAGAAAAATAAAGCAAGATAAAATTGAGAGTACTTTGGGTTAAATGGAATGATAGTTGCTAGTCTGCACAAAGTGGTTAAGAAAAGCCTTAAGAGGGACCAAACACGGTAGCTGACACCTGTAATCCAGCATTTTGGGAGGCCGAGGTGGGTGGATCACAAGGTCAGGAAATTGAGACCACCCTGACTAACACAGTGAAATCCCATCTCTACTAAAAATACAAAAAATCATCTGGGCATGGTGGTGCATGCCTGTAGTCCCAGCTACTGGAGAGGCTGAAGCAGGAGAATCACTTGAACCCAGGAGGTGGAGGTTGCAGTGAGCCGAGATGTCACTGCATCCCAGTCTGGGCAACAGAACAAGACTCCGTCTCAAAAAAAAAAAAAAAAAAAAAAAGCCTTAAGAGGAAGCAATAATTGAGGAGAGACCTCAAGGAGGTGAGGAAGTGAGCTCTGCAGATATTTTAGATAAGCATATTATAGACAGAGGCAAGCACAAGCGTGAAAACTCTGAGAAGATCATGGCTAACAACTGGCATTTTTAAGAAAGAATGAAGTAGCCAAGGGTGGCTGAAGCCAAGCAATCCCAATGGGAGTGAGGAAAATTAACGTTAAGGAGGTAACAGGGCACTCACGATCACATAGAACTTCATAGAAACTCTTACTCTTACTTTAAGTGACATGGAAGGCATTTCGAGTCACATAATCAGATTTATGTTGAGGATCACGCTGGCAGCTTTCTTTAGGCTATGGTGGTGATGCAAACCAGAAGTGATAATCCACCTAGAAATTATAATCAAACTCAAAATGATGGTTGGTTGGTCTTGGTAGGTATAGTTGGTGTTGGGGAAGGGGAGAAGAAGTAGTGAGATTCTGGATATATTTCAGTTGCAGCCTCAAAAACTTTTGTGAGCAGGTCAGATGTGGAACATAAGAGTGACAGAAGGGTCAAGAATGGCTTCTAGGTTTTTAGCCTGAGCAAGGAGAAGAGTGGGATTTCTGGAGACCAGAAGAGGAGTAGTTTTGCTTTTCTTTTTGTTGTTTAGAAGAGAAAGGAGAAAGGATGATCAGGAATTTGGTTTTGAATATGTTATATTTAAGCTATCTTTTAGAAGTTCAAGTATTGGTTAAGTAGACAGTTGTGTATTTGAGTGTGGGGTTCAAATCCTACATCTTGACTTGATATAGATGTAGGTGTCAGCAGTTATACATTTAAAGCTTTGAGCCTTGATTGTATCACCTAAGGTAATGGATTAAGCCATGAATATTTTGATGTCATGGAGAAAATAGAGGAACTATTGAAGAATGCCTGGAACAAAAAATATTGAGGTGGGAGGAGAAGCAAAGGGCAGTGATGACCAGAAATGAAGTGGAAAATGTGCTTCAAAAGTGAGTGTGTGATCAAGGTATCCACACCATTGGATCAGATGCCATGAGGATTAAAAATTGGACCACTGAATCTAGATCTTTGTTGGGGGTTGCCTTAATAAGAACAATGCTCATCACTCTTCTGAGCTGTTTGCTCACACTTGCTTACTTTTTGTCAAAGTAGAGGCCAAACTAAATAATGGTTAAATCCCAGGGCTCTGGAGTTGCACTGTCTGGGGTCAAACCCTAGTTTCCTATTTACTAGTTGTTTGAGCTTGGAAAGTTTAATTAACCCTTCTCTTCGCTTCAGTTTTTTTCTTTTGAAAGGAAAGAAATGATTTCTTTTGTCTCATAGGTTTATTGGGAAGATTGCAAGAATTAAACATATACTGTAGTATCTGTCACATAGTAAATGACCAATAATTGTTAGCTCCAGTGATTAAGAATAAAATGATCACAGCCGGGCACAGTGGCGCATGCTTGTAATCCCAGCACTTTGGGAGGCTGGTGCAGGTGGATAATGAGGTCAGAAGATCGAGACCATCCTGACTAACACAGTGAAACTCCATCTCTGCTAAAAATATAAAAACCAACTGGGCATGGTGACACACGCCTATAATCCCAGCTACTTGGGAGGCTGAGGCAGGGGGAATCCCTTGAACCTGGGAGGCAGAGATTGCAGTGAGCCAACATCATATCACTGCGCTCTAGTCTGGGCAACAGAGCAAGACTGTCAAAAATATATATATTATAATAATTAAATAAATAAAATGATCACTAACTTCTACAAAATTAAACCTGACTGATACTTTCTTCTTACCCTGAAAATTATACAAACTCTTTCTAGAGTTGTGCTTGTTGGCTGCAGTATTTTCTGCCTTTTTGTTTTTTGGTTTGATTTTTTTTTTCAATCTTTTTTTTATCATTACGTGAATTAACCTCATTGTGATCTAATTACTTCCACATAGTTCACTAGATTGTTAGCTCACCGGGAAACCGTAGCTTGTTCATATGTCAGAACCTTATGCAAGGTTTGGCATTTTGGCACTTCAGGCTTGAAATTAAAATGGTTTCTGAATGCCCTGGTGATTGATTGACATTTCACCTTCAAGGTCATTCCAGTACTCAATGTAAAAGTGATAGGATAAACTCTTAATTACTGGAATTTTCTATAAATGAATAAATGACTGAAATTTCCTAAAATAATGCTTAGTGTCTTATTAATCTATGTTCCCTTCCTCTGTTAATTATTTCAGAGGTATAACCCTCTGTAAATTTCTCACCTTTTAAAGTGATCTTGAGGTCTATCATGCAGGATGGTTGACCTTTGTGGTTGGTGTTCTTGCCTATGGTGTATACCTCTGTGAAGTCTGTCGTCCCTTTCTATTTCTGGGACCTAGAAACCTGAAATGGTCTCTTTTGCTGAATTCTTCTCATTCATATTTCTAGAAGCTCAAATAATGGTGCCTTTAACATCTTCAGACGTGCCTTCATGTACTGCAAAAAAAAAAAAAAAAAAAAAGATAGTTTGATATTTGTTTTCTTTATCTTCTTTGAAATGCATGAATAAAGGTAACTATTTACAAACCTGAAATAAAGCAAAACTGTGGTTATTAGATTCTTGAAAAGCAGTTTTGCAAATCTAAATCAAGCACTGGGCTAGGAGGACTACATTAAGCAACAACACCAGCAATGAGTGGTTAATTTTAGGAACTGTGTCCATGGACAGAATGAGATATCATGAGCAAATATCTGTTGCAATTCCTGTGCCAATTCATAAATGGCAACAGCTGATTCTTGCCTTGCTCACATAGTTGTAGTCTGGATGGTAAAAGTAATATTTTCAACTCCTTGGTTTACTTCGTCGGGAGTAATAAGTTTCTAATAAAGAAGCTCTATTTATCCTTCTCAGCTGGCCAGTCTCTCTCTGTGTGTAGTCCGTGCCACAACCACTGTACATTGGCTAACACATTTATCTGAGTAAGGGTGCAAGACAAGAAGAACATGAGGGAAACTAGAAGTTGTACAAGTAAATTCTATTGTTGGAAATGCCCTAATTTATTCAAGATATTATCTAGTCCTCAGAATATGCATCTGAATGATCTGGTGCTCTCTTTTCTGCACTTGTAATAAGCAAGACATCAGAGGAAATAAGAGATGAGAGGGCCCAGTTTCAGTACCTCATGTTATAAACCATTAAGGAGGTACAGAGAAGATCCCATGCAAAAGATAATGGATGTTATCAGTATTTTTGAGCAGAAAGATGCATATGTGTTTGTTAACCTTCTTCTTTACTCCACATAGGCACTCCGACAAAATACTATCTCCACCTCAACCAGTACGTTCTTTATCTGTCTCTGATTTCTTTTGTCCTTCTACAGAAACAGGAGCATTTCTCTTAAATGAGCTCCTTAATGTTGGGTAAACTGACATAACAAAAACACCAGCATGAAAACCCATGCCTTCGTACCATACATTCCCACCACACTGTGCTGTACTCTATTGAGCTCATATCCTCTCTTCTTTCACACCTCTTTAATGAGCTCTATAATTTTCCAGCTCTTGGTCTTTTCTCTGTTAGTATCATCTACCTGCAATGCCATTCATGACTGCCTGCCTGCCAGTCTCACCCTTCATTTTTCACTTGAGGAGCTGCCTCCCACCCCGTTTGAGTTGCTGCACACATTTCTTTTGACACTTACCACATTTATACCCTATGAACATGGCTATGGTCAGCTGTGTAGATTCAGCTTCATTGACTAGGCTGGAAGATTGTTAATTGTAGGACGTGTGTTTCTGTGTGCTTCCATTTCTAGGACTCCCACTGTATCTAACCTTGTGGTACTTGGCATGGGTTAGGCGCTTAACAGATGTTTGCTGAACAAATGAAAACAAATGGGTAAAAAAAAAATCAAACCTTTAATGTTCATTTTAAAAAAATTAGTAAATAGCATTACCAGGACTGACAGACCATAGTTAATTTGCCATTTCTACCTCCCCCTTGCTGTCCTCCATAAAAGCCGAATAAAACCACAGATTTGCCAATGGTCAGAAGATGAATCTAAAGGGCAATGATGTTACAACTGACTATTAACCCATTTCGTTTCTGCCTTCCAAGAAACGTGTATGACTCAGCTTTGTCCAAGCAGGAGTGCTTTTGTTCTATTTTGAATTCATGAGGGAAAGGCTGAGTTTTTGATAAACAATCTTGATGTCTTTTGTATCAAATGGAGGATAGGAAAGTCTTATAGAGATGAGGTAATGAAATACCTGGTTCTAATGCCTGCACTGCCTCTAGCCCTGTCTAGCTGTGTGACCTCGAACACTTGAACATGTCCTTGCTTCTCTCTAGGTCTTAGTCTCCCCAGATGTAACATGAAGGAGCTGATGTAGTTAATGGTCATTGGCTCGTCCAGCCAAGCACATTAGACTGAAATTCCAGGTGTAATTCCTTGTGATGACATAGGACTCAACCTTCAGCTCTTAACTGGCTCACCATCATGACAACAGGCACCAGATTATTCACACATTTTTGAATATATGAATTGCATAAAGCTGTTCAATGATGGTGAAAATTGGGTCCTAAATATTCAATCAGATATATATGTAATGTAACCTGTTCAGGATCTCATGTGAGTGTAAAATGATGTGTGAAATATGTACCAAGCAAGTAAGACTTTGAATATTATGATAAGGGAGTAATACAATTTGATTTTTATGAGTTAAAGATGATGGTACCATAAAACTCTAGTTATATGAAGCCTGGAACTACAGTATGTCTTTGTCCAGAAAGGAAAACAAGAATGTTGTTTCTCACTCTTGTATTACTGTGTTCATAGAGTCAATCATTTCACTCAAGGCAGAAAGACAAGGCCTGATATCAGCCCCTCTGTCCAAGTCCTTCAACACCTCACCCTCTCTGGTTATATTTATATTTATGCACATTTTATTATTCTTTTCCTATGCCAGTACCACAATGGGAAATATGTTTACTTTTAAAAAGGTACCCAGAATCCTCCAATTTCTCATCCGAGAATATAAAAACACTTACCTCACATAAACTCACTTAAGAAAATGTGAATGTAACACTGTTCCCCAAACCACTTTCTTCTTTGAATGCCAGCTTTTCACATAGCAGCTTTCCTGACCTCCTACTTCCAGGACCTCAGACCTCTCTGTCTGTGGGCTGGCACTTGGAATGTGGCCATTCACTTGGCAAAGTGGAAAGAGCTTCTGTTCTCACTGTGGCATCTGAGGCCTCAATCCTGGTTCCACCACTCAGCAGCTCTGTGACTGCTGGGAGGGTATTTCACTTCTCCAGATCCTAATCACTTCACTGGTGAGAGAGAGTAATTATATTTACTTTTTGACATGGCTGGAATAACTAGAGAATGCATAGAGAGCATCTAACACAGAGACTGACATGTAGTAGGGGGCAGGTTTACTTCCCCTCCTGTGGATGGTTCAGGGTCTCTGAAGCATCTCTGAGCTATGCTACCACCAAGGAGTCGTCTATGCACTGATAAGAGGGAAAAATGGTTTGCAGTCATCACTTGGGGATGCCATCCAATGCAGTGAGGTCTCAGATCACTACTCAGCAAGCATTCAGCAGCACTGCGATGTCAATGTCCTTGTCTGTTTCTCATGCTACTGTTGTTTCATATCTCCTGCATAATGAGTTTAGGAGAAAGTCATGAAGTGGGTTCCAGCAGTCCTGGCTTCCAGTCCTGACTCTCAGATAAATCTCCTCTTTGACCCATGCCAAGTCATGTCCTTCTACATATTTAAATGACAATCTTATACCTAAGGTCTCTCCAGAGATAAATAGATTGTTCAGGCCCATACACTTATGCTTTGATTCACTGGATAGTCAAGTATTGAAGCCCACATTTTTCTGTGTTTTTTTTGTTTTCCTGGAATTCAAAGTTTATATGTTCTTACCATTACCCGCTGAAATAGTAATCAGGTAACGTTTCTGAGCCTGACTGATCTAGAATCTCTTCAAAGGCTGTCCTTCCTTCTTGATAATGATGTCAGTGCATTTATTTAATATCTGAGAGTTTACAAGGTATCTTCATTTATTCATTAGTATTGAAGTCTCAGTAGTAACCCCTGAAGATGAGGATTCTCTATCCACATTTTAGAGATGAGGAAACAGGATGAGAGAGGAAAGGATGTTCTAAGGGGTCCCATAGTAGGTGTTACATAGCCTGGATTTCAAGCAGCATCCTTCTCCCATTCCTGGGTCTTGGCCTGAATGTAAATGTGATTTCCATTCCAAGTTAGAATGTCTGTGCACTCATTAGTCTCTAGGCAAATCTGTTTTTCTTGCCTGAGAAATTGAACTTTTAAACATTTTCTCAACCCTGTAGGATCTACATTCTCTTCATTTTCTAATATATTTGTAACTTTAAATTCCTTATTAAGCCCAAAGGACATTTCTTTTCATTGTGGAAATTCACCGTTGTCATTGGCTTCTGCAAAACGTGTCAGTGAACTTTTATAAAAAAACAAAAAACAAACTGTGGTCATTGAGAGTGGTCCACTTGATACTTGAATGTATGTTGTCTCAAGACATTGTCTCAATAGGTAGTTGCTATAGAAGAAAATGCCATAGTTTTAATGGCAACCTTGATTTTTCTCCTCTCTCCTTTAATGGAATTCCATTCCATACTTACTAATCCACCAAGCTTGTCGGTACACGTCCCTGTCATTTCTCAAAAATGTAAGGAAACAGCATGGTATAGGACAAGCACTGGTCTAAACGTCAGAGGAGCAGATTTCAGACCTCCTCTTCTGCCAATTATTTGGAATGTGGCAAGTCACTTCACTTCTTTGAACATCTAGTTCATGTTTTATAAAGCATTGAATTAGATCATTTGTAAGTTTGTTTTCAACCCTATTTGGTAAATTCTCCAGCATGTTCTACTTCCTACTTTATTAGATTAAATCACTCTGTTTCATTTTATTTTTAAATTTTGCAAGGAAATACTCACTATATGTAAGGATAGGAGACTTTACTTATTACACAGATATTTATTGAGCACTGACTATGTGAAACACAATTAAAGCGTAATGGGCATTTGGAGGAGGGAGGCATTCCAGAAGAGGAGACTGTTATGAGTAAAGATAAAGCAGTTTGAAAGTGCACTTTCTAATGAGAACCCAGGGATTCATGGAGAATCTTCAGTGCGTGGATGTGTGAGCAGTTAGCATTAAGGTTGAGAAGAGGGCAGGGTGGACTGAATTTGGAGGCCTCTATTTATAGTTAATCACACCACACACACACACACACACACACACACACACACACACACACACACACACACTCATCGTTTTTCAGGGTCTCCTGATGACCTATGCTGCCTGTTGCTCTTTTTTACCTCAGCCAGCAGAGATAAATTGCCAAGATTAAGTAGATCTGTACATTTGAGAAGGAACTCCATAAAAAGACGATGAAAATCAAGTCTACCAGCATCTTTGATTCTTATGAGGATCATTTTCAGTTCTAACAGTTTATCTCCGTTGTTGGCTGTGACTTCCTTGAGGACGCGACTTTTGATATTTTCATTCTTGAACTTCCAGCAACCACAGTTTCACCATAGTTGATGCTCAGTAATAGATCCTTGTTTGTTGGACTGAATTGATGCCTACTGAAGTCAGTCCTAGAAAGGAGAGAAGATCGTTTTTTGTTTTGTTTTGTTTTGACATAGAATAGGAGAGGTTTTTTTTTTTTTTTTTTTAATGAGCTACCAATAACAAAATAAAACTGCAATGAAAGAATTGACAGCCTGGATCTATAATCTGCCTGACCTGATAATTGTAAAAACTTATTACTGTGTCAGCCTGCCAGATGGATCTTCTCCTTGAAATGTAACGTGCAGCACTTCTGAATGTGATTCAAGTGCAGGCTTCCTTTTCTCTCCCCTTCATGTTTGTCGAGTTTGGGAAGAGAGCAGTTTTATTTGAACTAAACCCACTCATTTCAAGTGTGTTTAATGACAGCAGTATGTGACAGATAAAATAAAATCCTACAGCCTGATTTGATGTTTGTTTTAATTTCAGACCTTAGTGAAAGGAGATAGGATGAAACAGTGTTGTTCAAATGGAGAAGCTAAAAACACGTAACTCATTATTACAAACTTAGCCATATCTCTCCAGGGAAATTTGGGAAGTCAAATAATATAAACAGTAACAATAGTAGTACTTGAGATTTACGGAGAGCCTAGCAGTTTGCAGAGCGGCTTTATGTTCATTATCACATCAAGTCTAGAAGTTTGCCTGGCCAGAAACCATCATCCCAGTATTACACACACGGTTGAATGAGTTACGCCAAATCCTACTTCTCACCTGGTAGAACTGAGCCTCACTCTTGGTCCTGCTGATTTTGAATGGAATATTTCCTCTAAGTCTCTTGGCTGCCTCACCAGCCAAACATGTGTGCAGTACATTGGAGCGTACTGTAAGCGTCTTGTTCCTTAACTTTACTGAAGCATATATATGCCTGCAATATACAAATAAATTCTTATCACAATAGATTTCAGCAGTGAGAATTATATGGAGTGGAAGGTAAAAGCCCTCCCTCAGTACCCATTCTGTTTCTCCTGCCAACCCCACCTCTCTTTCCAAAGAGTAATCACCATTCTTTTTGTTGTGTATCTTTCCAAGCATGTATCAATACATTTGTGTGTACATTTACATATATGTATATATATAAATGTGGTATATTATCTTTTTTTTTTTCAGTTATTTTCTTCTGGATCTTTTCCTCTCAGTAAAAAGGATTTGCCATACTATTTTTAACTCTGTATCGTGCTCCCTAGTATAAGGGTTCATCACTTAACCTCTTTTACATTGGTGGGTTTCAGCTTTCTTTTTATTATAAACAATGTTAAGATGAGCTTCCTCGCTTATGTATCTTTGTGTACGCGTGAATCCAGAATTGGAATTCTTGTTTTTTTTTTTTTTTTTTTTTTTGAGATTTATCATAATTCAGTGTGGGCCACCATCTCAAATGTTAGAATCCTCCTATTAGCTCATGTTATTGACCTGGGTTTGCCCTTAGTTGCTTGGGGATGTGTTGTTCAGACCAACCCAGACACTTGTCTAAACAGACACTTGTGGCCAAGGGAGTAAATGTTGGGGAAGTTATTTTCCATGGCACTGTGGTCTGAATCCAGGCACTCACCATGGAAGAAGAGTAGGGTATTCTTGTAACAGTCTTGTTTACTTAAAACAGCCACGACTCTTTGCTGAGATAGAATAAGGTACTTAACGCAATAAAAATATCTACCATAATTTAAAAATGCAAATGTAGACATGCACTAAAAAATACCTTTCATTTTTTTTTTTGTTAAGAAACAAGTGTTTTGCATAATGAGGCTTTACAAAATATAATTGAATTCTCTATACTGATTCTATGATAGGAAGGTCCAGAGTCAGGTCCACCTTCCAGGCCACTGCTTCTTTCCACCATTCCCAGCTGGTCATACTGAGGGTAATCAGTAAGGGAAAAGAATCTGAAAATGTAGGTATGTAAGAGAATAGAGCTAATCTGCATAGTTTTTATGATGTTATAGATTGCAGAGAGCATCGTCACGGGTAATTCCTAAATCACAGATAATTTGTTGTTGTGCTTTACAAGCACAGAGGCACAAAATAAACTCTCTCCCCATCCTTCTATTTTATTTTATTTATTTATTTTCCTTCTGTTAATAGGCGTAGTCATTTTTTTAAAACCATAATACACCAGTATGAGCCAGAATTATGTGTGTCTAAGTTCTTTTAAAATAAAGAAATTGTTTCTTGGGTCTGTTTTAGTTAGGTCCTTTCAGGTTGCAGGAACTAAGATGTGCTTAAAGTTACCTCAGATGACTTTAGATGGTGAGAATTTATGGTAAGTATACAGGGAGAAGGAAGGAAGTCCAAAAACCCATGTCAGCAACTAGACAACCAAGCCTCATGGAGACTTGGAATGTCATTGAGGACGCAACAGCAGCTGATTTTGTCGTCCCTCAGAAACAAACATCCAGTGTTTCCTTGTCCAGTGGGTCTTCGTTGGACAAGGACTTAGCTTCTCCGTTTTCCTTCTGTTTTCTGTGGCAGCTCCTGTTAGTGATTCTGTTTAGTCTTCTAAACACTAGGATGTTCATTATATGAAGCCCTGCTGCCTCGTGGCCTCCTCATCCTACTCTGTGTTTCTCTGGCTTTTGCTCCATTCCATCTCTGCTCCCCAGCTTTTCTTCTCCGTATCCTTATACCGAAAAGCCTGAACCAACAGGACCATTATTTTAGCTGGTTCTTCTCCAGTACAAATCGAGAAGGAATTCCTCCTCCAGCACAGCTCCTGGGTATCTAGTCTGGTTTTGGTTCAATATGTGATCCAATTAGCTGTGGCCAGAGTGCAGAATTACCTGTTACAAAACTGTGGCAATGTAGTTATTAAAACAAACAACTTTTTGAGGCTTGTTGCTTAAACAGAGCTCTTGGTGTGGTAGGGACAACATTGTATGTACTCCTCTATCACAGTGAGAAACTTATAAAGTCAAGGCAAACCAAATATCTGAGACCGGGCCTTCACCTCAGATGTTTGCAGGTAAACAGGTCCTGGACCTAGAAATCCACTCCTCTCACTTTCTGACTGCCTCTTAAGTTGGTCTGTAGATCAGTGTTCCACTAGTATTTAGTTTTCATTCTGGTTTTAAAACTGTTTATATTAAAACCATAATATAAACTTCTGATAATCAAAACTAACACAGTCATGAGCCCATTGGAAAGCAGTTGTGAGATACTATTAGACTTTGATAACTATCAAGAAACTTTATTCTATTTTTGCCCATTCAAAGCTAACATTTTTTAGCAGTTTTAAAACTGAATGGGATTTTTGTTTTTTCATAAATATGTTTGTCTGATATACATTATATCTTATTATGGCAAAGGAACTTAAAATACCAAATAGAATAAAACCATATTTGACATTAAAGTAATGAAAAACATTCAACATTTGATAACTTCAGAGAGACTTTGACTAAGCGTCAAGGTTTTTATAAACATGTATGAACTACTGGAAAATATGTACAAGTTTCTTTGCTCACAGATTTTTACTCTGGTAGATGTGGACGAACGTATTTGCCAGAATGTCCAAGTCCTCTTTATTTACTGTAAAGGGAGGTGTGTGTAGGAGATTGCACAGTGTCATTTAGGGCCTAGAAGTAAAGGGATTTTGGAACAGCTTTTAGTTTAACCTGCATGTGAGAAAGGAAGGTTTCGTATTGTGGTTAATAGGAATATTCGTATGATAGGAAAATGGATGAACAAGATTTAACTTTATATTCTCAGTAACTTCCCAACTAACCAGAGTCTTTGATGAGGAAAAATTTGAAAATTATACAGTTGTGTTTATTTTCAATCTTCCTTGCAAAATTACAAGACAATGTAAAAGTGCTTACACTTTGATTGCTATTCCTAATAACCATGGTAGAATTTCACAGTTGATCTGGAATATCACATCTTGACTTTGACATGTGGGAGCAAGAGTCAACAAACAACCTTTCTGTGCTTAGAGGTGATTTTATACATAATATAATATTTTTTTGAAACTGAACATTGATAGGAATTATGTCATATTTTCTGTATTATATTTCATGTTAGCTTTATTAGCCCTAATTAGCTCACCAAATAACTCAGATTAAAAATATATATGTCTTAACTATAATCAGCCTAAGGACTCTATTCAGTGATCAAGTGTTAGTCAAATCACAGTCTTATCTCTGAATGTGTTGCTTTGATCCTCTTCCCATGTCTCCCTCCAGCATTCATACCAAATCCTTGGATGTTTCTGCTTAGTTCAAAAAGCCATGTTCTCTCACTATGTAAATTACACCAAGAATACCACTAATCATATTCAAGAAGCTAACAATCTATGCTTGAGTTGTGTCTTTGGAATATGATGCCAAATTGGATCTCCATTTTGCTTTTAATTAGTCAGCAACACTTGCTTAATGCCCACTAAGCTCAGAGCAAGGCTTAGAGGGTAGAGAACGGGAGAAGGGAGATCGAAAAACAAATATACTATCATTTTCAGAATAGCTTACAGTATCTTTATGCATACAGAAAACAGATAAATGAAAGGATTAAGAAAACTTAAAAGCAAAATCCAAATGAGTGCAAATTGATCAGATACAAACTGAGCTATATAAATGCAAAGAGGATGCAAATTATAAAAACTTGAAGTGTATAAAATTGCCATCTTTCTACTTTTATTTTCATAATACTTTGCCATGAGAATTCTTAGAGCTCAGAACACCATACCCTCCAGTGAGGAAAATTTATTGGTTCAACTGTATCCTTTAGAGAAGCAAACCTAATTCTTAATATTGTATGGGCTTCTCAGAGATGATGCTGTAAAGCTTTATGAGTCCCCATTAAACTTTTCTCATCATTAAAGCTTTTATGTAACCTTGAACAAGTTCCTTAACCTCTCTGGGCCTCAACTTCCACATCATGAAAATGGGGATGGTAATAAGACCTATCTCATAGGATTGTTAGGACCGTTAAATGTATTATGCTCTATTACTTGTATTCTATAAAGTGTCTTTCCCACACTTTAATTTCTTGAAGAATGACACACATCCTATGATTGATCTGGTAAGAAACCATTGTGGCACATGTTAAGTGACACCAGTTGGTTCTTTCTTACTAGAAGAAAAAGATGTAGTTTATAGTCAAAGGCGTGTGTAAAGTGTGCCTACAGTGCTTAAAACAAAGCCTGCCATACAATTGGTCTTATAGAATGATGCTGTTACCATCATTGCCTGAATACCATATTTGTGATATGTAAAACATCTGTCCCTAATTTCACTGGCTTCTGTACTGTGAAGAGTTCTACTTATGATTCCTGTTCTTTGAGTAAATAGAGCCTAGAAGACTTATCAGAGATTACATAACTGCCAAATCAAAGACCTAGGTCATGAACTAAGGTTTTATTTTTCTTCATTTTTGCACTCACTGAGTCCTACTGTATTGTATCAACTATGGGTACTAACCATGAAGAAATAACTCAGGGTGCTGAAGTTCTTTCTCTAAATGACCTTCATACGAGCAGGGGTTAATGAAATGTAAAGACCTCAGCAGTAATCCATCAAACAAGTTAATATAGTCAAATAGGACAAAAAGTGTGGATGAAAGTGTCTGGCATGGTGTCTCTTAGGAAGGTCATACAAGACTTCTGAGGGGTTGGCATCTGAAGTGATACAAGTTGACAACTTGTTCTTACAGAGCAGTGCATTTGCCCCGAAGCAGGAATGAGCTTGGGTCTTTTAAGGAACTGGAGTTGAGCAAGGATGAGCCAGAGGAATAGATAAATAGATATGATTTTAGGCTTCAGTTAGAAGATGCTGAGTTTTGTCTTGGGAGCAGAAGATTTTGGTATTCGGTTTTTTTTTCTCTTGAGAAGTCTCGCTCTTGTCATCCAGGCTGGACTGCAGTGGTGCAATCTTGGCTTACTGCAACCTCTGCCTTTCAGGTTCAAGTGATTCTCCTGCCTGAGCCTCCCAAGGAGCTGGGACTACAGGCACATGCCACCATGCCCAGCTAATTTTTTGTATTTTTGGTAGAGACAGTGTTTCACCGTATTAGCCAGGATGGTCTTGATCTCCTGATCTCATGATCCACCTGCCTCAGCCTCCCAAAGTGCTCCGATTACAGGTGTGAGCCACTGCGCCTGGCTTAGATTTTGGTATTCTTTACCACAACCTTTAAACTTGTATTTTTTAGGTGCTTTTGAGAAGCACCTGCGTTTTGGAGAGAAATGTGAACATGTGGATTGTTTTATCCTCTTTATTAGATGAATACAGTGAAGAACAAGGATATCAAATTATATCTCCCCCTAGTTAGTTTTCTAATGTCATATCCTGCCAGGAATATCTAGTTGAATCAGATACTCTCCCTAGGTGTCAGATTTGGAGAGTTCTATAAAGCCTAAAATCTCCCAAATGGAAATTTCCAATACTAGTAATCCTTAAGTAGTATCTCTTTATACTCTATGGAATTGTTCCATAAAAGCAATCATAGACCCTGCAAAGTAGTTCATGCCTTTAATCCTACCATTTTGAGAGACCAAGGTGAGAGGATTGCTTGAGGCCAGGAGTTTGAGACCACCCTGGGCAACATAGCCAGACTCCATCTCTACAAATAGTCAAGAACAATGTTGGGTGTGGTGGTACATATCTATAGTCCCAGCTACTTGAGAGGCTAGGGTGAGAGTTCAGGGCTACAGTGAGCTGTGGTCATACCACTACACTCCAGCCTGAATGACAGTGTGAGATTCCAGCTCAAAGAAACAAACAAAAAAGAAATCATTAGTGATTTTTTTTTCCACTTCTGTGGTTCTTTGGTATTGCCTCTCTTGACATCAGCTGTTTAGAAATATCAGTGCAGTCTTGAAATAGCTCATGAAAGAATGACTCATATCAAACCAAGAATTCATTTATTCCTCTTCTCATCCATATCAACACCTGTTTAATCTTATTGTGTTTTTAAAAACCCACTGGTGATCTATTTATTTCCAGCTATAGCTTTCATTACTTGTATTTGGTGGTTTGGTGCTGGTCACACTCATAACACTAAATCTGACTACCATGATCACAACAGTCTTTCTAAGTTAGATACCACTAATGACATTGACTAGGGAGAAGGCATTCTTTGTGATCCTATTTGGATGATCTTGGGTAATTCACTTACTGGACCCAATTTTTGATTTATGAAATGTGACTGTTGAAAGCAGTGAATTTTCTAGCTGCATGATTTGTGATATTGCTATCAATTTACCTCCTGAGGAGCTTCATATAAATTTGTCATTTGTAGAAAGTAATTCAGTGACCAACCCAAATGCCCATCAATGATAGACTGGATAAGAAAATATGGCACATATATACCGTGGAATACTATGCAGCCATAAAAAAAGGATGAGTTCATGTCATTTGCAGGGACATGTATGAAGCTGGAAACTGTTGTTCTCAGCAAACTAACATGAGAACAGAAAACCAAACACTACATGTTCTCAGTCATAAGTGGGAGTTGAACAATGAGAACACATGGACACAAGGAGGGGAACATCATATACCAGTGCCTGTTAGGGGGTGGGGGGTTAAGGGAGGGATAGCATTAGGAGAAATACCTAATGTAGATGACGGGGTGATGGATGCAGCCAATCACCATGGCACGTGTATACCTATGTAACAAACCTTCATGTCCTGCACCTATACCCCAGAACTTAAAGTATGATAATAAAAAGAAGTGCTTCAGTGGCTCAGAATCTGGCATAATACTTTATTTTTATAAAATTTCAGTAAACATTATTGAGCAACTTGTAGGTATCAGGCTCCATGATAGGGATGCAAGCATGTAAGACCTCTGTCCAGCAACTGAGAGGTAAAACTACAATGAGAAGATAGACTGGTAACTCAGATTTATTTTTAAATAATAGCTTTTTAAGATACAATTTACTTACCCTTTAATCCACTGACTCTGTTTTTAAAGGAGATAATTAATGCATTCACTCAGCAGGTATTGAGCATCTGACATGTGCCAGAGACTTTGTAGGTGCTCAGGTTATGGAGATTGACAATAGTTATACAACAACTATTTTGTGATAGGCTCAACTGTTGAGCCTATCACAAAATGTGTATCAACAGACAGTGTTCCATATGGTGCTATAGACCAGTATTCAGAGTCAGCAGAGGGTACTCTGGAAGCATGTTCAGGGACAAAGGAAAGCTCGTCCTGGAAGGTCTGAGAAGGTTTCCTATGATCATGTCTCTCTCCTGCCATAACACCCTGAAGGCATCCGATCTGCACTAAACAGAGGTCTGACAAAGCTGTAGGAGTTTGCTAGGTTAGTGGCTTGGGGAAAATAGAAAGGGAGAAGTTTTTCTGGAAGAGAAAGAAAATATGCTGAGGCTCAGAGGTAAATCACACATAATGCACACAGTAGTTCAGTATTGTGATAACATTTGGGACTGTGTGGGCAGACAGTTGCTGCAGGGCCTGAAGGGTGGAGAGGAGCAACTTATGCCTCAGTGGAGGTGTATATATCTTATTATGAGGTCACAATGAAGGTTGAGGTCAGCTACAGGATGTGACATTTGAGTTGGGTCACAAAGGATGTACAGGAGTTTTCAAGCCTGACCACAGTTAGTCTAGGCAGAAGCAATTGCAATTGTGAAAGGAAATTGCGTGAAAGAGTGGTGTTTTTTGGCTGAGTGAAGAATTTGAAGTATCTAGAAAATGGAGTAAGTGGCTCAGAGAAAGAAAACAGCCAAAAGAATACATTGGTGAGAGTTCAGAGGGCAGCTTTCAGTTGGATTCGGTGCAATGCAATTACTTTGTAATATTGTGTACCTTGTCCTTGTAGGCAGTTGAGGGCACTAGGGGCAGGCGTCTGGGGGAAGACAGGAGCATTGAAGTTTTTGAGGGAGAAATGAGAAGCATGCATTAGAAAGATAACTCTGAATAAACTTGAATTGGGGGGGGCCCTAGATTGTAAATGAAATCTTGAGGTATGTCATCTGTATTGTGTAGGATAGTGCTTGTCTACAAAACATTCTATATAGAATGCTCCCTGTCAAAGTAACCCTTTGCAGCAGTAGCCAATTATTTCTGATATTAAAAATTCTAATTAACTAAAAGATATGCATTGATAACTAAACATTTACTGAGAAGTTACTGTATCACTGCCACATGTCAATTCACTTGTTTTTCTTAGTAGGCCAGTGATGTAGCCTGTCATTTCTCCCATTTTTCAGCAGAGGAAATTGTGGCGCAGAATGGTATATGTAACTCATGGAGGTACCAAATGGCCGAGCTGATGTTTTAGCCACGGCTATCTGGCTCCAAAGCCTAAATGTATGAGTGGACCACTAAAGGCACAATTGAAAATACTAACAGTCACTGTGTTAGTGAAGAGGGATATTGAGCAAAAAGCTTTTATTTTGCTTTTTTACAATTCAGTGATTTGTAATTTATTTACAGAGTCATGTAATTATTACCTCAATTTAATTTTAGAACATTTAAATATTCCATGCTCATTTGCTTCTCATTCTCACCCCAACCCTAAATAACCTCACATCTACTTTAGTGGTAATCAGTTTGTAAATGAATGGTGACTTTAGTTTAATGACAGTTTTTTTTTTCCTTGAGTAGTGGCAATCTGACAGCCTTAATCACAAATTCAGGAGACTAACATTGTTTGGCCTTATGATTCCTAACTTCTGCAAGCTATTAGTGTACTCTATTCATAATTTGAGGCAGAGAAGGTTAAACATGACAGGCTTTGTGGCGGTCATTGGTCAGAGGCATCTGGGTAAGAGTGCCTGAGACCCTACCCCAGAGTTCTGTCTTGCAGATAAGGCCAGTGGACAAACTATTAAGCAACACTGGAGAAAGCAATTCTTGTAGAAATCCTGATGCTTTTGGTGAAGGGCTTATGTTAAATTTCTCTCTGCTGGAAACCATTGAATTGTTTTTAAAAATTTAGTATGTATGAAGCATTTGGAATGCTTGGCATTTTGAGAATAAAATCCACATCAATTTAAAATAAAATAAAACTCCCCATCCAGAATAGAGTAGTAATTGCAAGGCATAAAATAGCCCAGCTGTGGAGTGGCTTAAAGGACAATTGGTCTGAGGCAGAGATACCAGATAGGACATGGCCACGCAAATGACTGTAATGCCTGAATTAGTGTACCTATTGGGTAGCACATATATCTGAAATGGCTTAAAATAAAAATTGCAAATGCGCCGGATTTGATCAATCTTTGTATTTCTTTCTCTCATGCTCCCAGTCCTTATTTAAAAATAAAATTTGCCTGCCTCATTCTCCTGTGTGCTAGCTGGTAGGATTAACTGGAGTTCTCAACAGGAAAGCAATAGATCTAGTAGACGACATTGTATGGTGGGTGAAAGCCCGATGGAGATAATTATACAGTCACTCCCACTATATTACCCTTCAGAGAAACTGAGCCTAATATTCTCCTCCTAAGCAATTTAACCAACTTCTAAAAAAAAAGTCTAAGATATTATTTAGAAAATGAAATAGCTACTGTATATAATCAGGAGGGAGAATTATAGGAAATTATACTCATTTGATAAGTGTATAAAGAGCTATGCTCAAAGCTTTGTATTGTACCTCCTAAGTAATTGTTCAGTTGCGCTGACTGTCCTTAAAAAAGGAGCAGAGATAAAGAACTGCTAAAGAAAAATCAATCATTATACTTGTTCAGTCAGATGTTCCTTCTGGGCAAAGATTAAGTCTTATTTCATGCTCCGTAAGGATCAAGAACACCTTTAGCCCTCACGTGTGTAGTAGTGGTGATTTCTTTGCCTTTCTCATGTTCATGTTCATGTTCATGTTCATGTGTAGACATAGACACCAATATGAAACTAAATGCAATAAAAATGTGTTTTAAGATCTACCATGTGTACCTCCCAGTAGGTTCAGATGTTATATCTCTGTGTTCACTGCACTTACATCCCAGTATTTTCAGAAGATAGGACTGTATGCAAATATTTCCAATATCTCTTTCTAGGATCACCAAAAAAGAGCCCCTGAAGTCTACTTATTTCAAAAATGAGCTGGCAGTAACATCAGAGTCAATTTCCTTTTGGTTTACTTTAAACAAAATAAACAGCTCATTATGTGAACTGTTAAGACTTAAGTGTTTGAGCACTCTGCTTAGAGTTTGTAAGTATTGTGCTCCCACCATCAAAAAGTAAGCAAATAAATAATAAAAAGTGAATCTAATTGTTATTATGAGAAGTCATACAGCATATTTGCTGAGAGCAGCTCCTCTACAGATGTCAAGGTGCCAGAGATGGAACACTCCGTATCCTCCACTTGCCAGCTGGGTAACATTCAACAGGCAGCTTAATCTCCCCCATGCCTCAATTCCTGACTTCAAAATGATTGTGATAATACAGTGCCTACTTCATACGGTTGTGGAGACATCAGTTAAGCACTGTTCCTCTCACACATGCCATCGATTCTAAGACCCATTTACATGCTTAACATTTCTGACTAATTACTGTCATGTGGTAATCATGGCATGTTTGTCATTGTCTGCACATGTACATCAAAATCTGCTGTCTGTGGAGATCAGTGACTTGGAAGACAACCCTGGAGTCAACAGTGGACCCCCTTTTTTTTAAAATTAAGACTCTCGATGGCCCAGAGGTCAGCCTTATGAGGAAAAACATAGAACTTCAATGATTTTCACTTGAAAAGTAATTCAAAGGGCTGAAATTTAAATGTAAAGAAATTTTTGGAATGCCTTCACTTGTTGCACTTACATTTTTCTCTTTATATATTAGAGGGGTGGCATATGATACAAGCTATGGATAAATAATTTTAAGCCATTTATTTCAACAAATATGTAATAGATATTCTAACAACAAATCCCTATGTTATAATTTAAATGGCAGTAATCTTCGTTTCCAGTGTTGTAATACCTAATGGTGTATTTTATAATCAGTAGCATCTTTGATTTGATGGGGGGAGTGTAGTAAGAAGTCAGTAAATGTTAGAGTCCTCACTAAGATTTGGGTAGAGGCTAACGTTGGTAAATACATCATTAGAGTTAAGGATTTTAAGGATTTTTAAGGTGAGTAGAGCACAGTGAAATAATATTTTGGATTTACCAAAAGTCTGCAGAATTTGACCTGCAGCTCTAGCAGTATGAGTTGCTGATGTCCATTCAATAAATATTGCATTAACTTGGGCTGAAATTCATGTCTGCTAAATATGTATCCTCAGCCCTTTTCTCTTCATTATGAGGATTAATTCGAATCATGGAGGTGAAAGCGCTTTGTAAATCCAAGTAAGAATTATTAGTAAGGATAGTTCAGGCAATGCTGTAGTAACAAATACTCTGCAAATTGCAGTGCTGAAAACAAGGGTTTATTTCTCACTTATGCTACCTGTTCATCATAGGTCAGAAGGAGTTCTTTGCAAACTAGCGGTTGTCATCTCTAGCATTTCTGACCTCCATGCCAGAGTAAAAGAGCTCTGAGGGTCTCAAACTGGCAATTCCACACTCTGACCTGGGTGTAACACATATCACTTCTTACAGCTCCTTAGCCAAACTACTCACATGACTCTATCTAGCCATAGGGTTGCCACAGAGCAGAGGGCTGGAAATATGTGGAGAACAGTGCCAATAACTCTGTAATAGTAATAATGGTTAGCAATCATTGAGTGCTTCCTAGTACCAGGCACTGTCGTAAGTGCTTTATATGGGTAGAGTCCTTAGTCTTCATTCAGTGGGTATGATCACGATTCGCATTGTACAGATGAGAACCCAAGGTACACAAAGCTAGACCAACCTGCACAGAAGAGGCAGAGCAGGGATTTTGCTTGTACGACATTGATGTGTGTCTCAAACTATAGTGAATCGGAGTGAATTTTTTAAACTGTAAAAGGAAGATACAAATACAGTTGAGGATCTTCTGTTCTGAAAATAAGAGATGGGGTTAAGTGATTGATCCCTAAGCATCCCTAAAATTTCACCTGGATCAGCCTAAAATGACCTACACTTAACTGCTGTGTTCTTTTGCCGCCTCATCTTGAAACCAGGGGCCCTCTCCTGGCCACTCTCTTACGTGGTAGCTCAGCAGAGGGGCATTGTCCCAACATATCAGTAGATACTTCCTCCTTTAACTTATTTAACCTTTCTATTTTGGGAGTTTTCTAACATGTAAAAGAACAGCAGAGTGGCCACAGTCTACTCCATTATCAATGATCAATACACAATTATCAATACATTCTCAATCTTTCTTGCTTTCACTTTGCAAGTTAATCTGGCTGCTCGTCAAGCTAAGCTGTGAACACTAAGTGTGTTCCTTGGGGTTGCAGGGTATAAGGCTACTAAAACAGGAAGCCAGTGATCAGGGGAGGGCCAGAGAGGACATGTGGAGGACAGAACTGAAGAGCTTCAACTGGAAAAGAGGCCATCTCTAATCAATAGTTTAGACAAGTTTGCAAGTGGAAGATGAATGATATGACAATATTTAATCATTCATAGGACATTCTTGCAATGTAAGGGGGGAGAAGGAGAAATATGTTGTTAACAGTGTGCCAAAATCATTACCTTTCTTCCCACCTGCAGCTCCAATATTGCCTGCTATTGAGGTAGGTAATAAATGAAAGCCTGTGCACTCTGTTCAGTGGGACAGCAAACAGATAGGCTTCTTTCAGTCTGAGAAGCAGCTGAGCTGGATAGAAAGCGTGCCTTCAGCACCCTGGGCTTCCTCTCAGCGGCATCCAGAGGACCCTGGGTCAGTTAACCTCCCTGTCTCTTTTTGGAAAACGCATATAATAACCGTCTGGGTGACTCACACATCTATTATAGCATTTAATTAACAAATGTTCCTCAAGTGCTTTGAGCTCCCTGTTTGGATAGATGTGACTGAAATGTAAAATACCTTTCACTGCCTTATTTATTGCTCCAGCGAACACGCTATATGCTGGCACCATTTATCTTCATTTTAAATTTATCTCCCACAAATATAGGCATTAATTTAAATCACATACAGAACATAACAGTTTTTATAGAGGCAAACTTATTCCAGTGTGCTGCATTTTAATATCGCACTTTACCATCTTTTCTCACTTGATTCAAGAATAGTATCTCTTCCTGCCTCAGCATTTAATCTTAGGACAACAGAAACTTTTTTGTGTGTGCGTGTTCTTGCTCTCAAACTCTGTGTCTCACTGCTTTGCTGCTTGTTGCCTGAAAGTTGTTTTGTCATTGTGAGCACAGGGGTAAGTCGTTCCATTTCTCTTTTGCCAGCTTAATTTCCTGTGTGTGTGTGTGTGTGTGTGGGGTGGAGGGGGTTAAGACGGGATTGTAGCATGATGGGTTTTACAACTGAAGCTTATACTTATTCAACTGTAGATCCCATTTCTGATAGTAATAAAGGCAATAAAAGTGATGCCCCCCTCGTGAAATTTACTTATTAAAGACCCCCCTCAGACTGCTCACTTTTTTCTGTCTTTTTTTTCATTCGGAGGCAGAATTTCCCCTTTTTTCATCACTGTTACATTTGTGGTAGATGAGTCTTTTCCCTGAGGGGGAATCATGGTAAATGGGCATGCTGTATTTATGGCTATGAAACATTCCAGTTAGCTGTTACACCCTAAGCAGGGACGGTTTCCCCATCCTTAATTTGTGGCCTGAAAAGCTGTGGCTCTCCTCAATTAAGACTTTCCAAATTGCCTCTGACATGGCAGCATATTCCCAGAAGTCAGGTCCAGGGAGGCAGTAATAACATGAGCATCACTGTAGAACCATTTTGTGCTCTTTTCAGAAGCTTTTAGGCTGCTTTTCTCCAAAGCGGTGAATTAAAAAGAAAAAAAAAGAAGACTTATTTTAATGTTTTGTTTTTAGTTTTCCAGGTCCCTGAATGTCTAGGTTTGGGGACATCTGTCATAGTCTTATTTATTTATTTTACATTTAGTCTGGATTTAAAATGTACCAATTAATGTTTAAGTTCTCTGTTTTATTCTTGAAACAATCCTACAAGACGGGGGATCGTTATTATGTTCATCTTACAGATGAGGAAACAAGGCCTAGAGAAGTTAAATATTTTTTTCTAAAATGGTACAGCTAGTATGTGGCAGGGCTCAGATTTTGGATCCGGTCCACCTTAACTAAATATGCTTTTGATGTAGCTCTCTTCAGGCTGAGTTCTTGACCTCTCATTTGATGCCTACTCTTCCCAAACCCTTAGTCTTTGTGCTACTAGGTAGATTTTTATCTGTGGCAAGAACACGGTTACCCTGGAAACCCACTAGCTAGAATGGCAATCCAATTATAGCACCACCACTTTTTTTTAAAATTAAATTAGCGCTGCTGATGACGTGGACTTCTTGATTGAAGCATGCTGAGAAATGGGTTCTCACCACTTGTTCTTACCTCTTAGGATCATATGGGCTCATTCTCATCTATTCTATCAAGCCAAACAAAAAATGCCTCTATGTGATTGACCGGATTTGGGGAATAAAATGCGATGATCTTTTTGGACCCTGAGCTTTCAGTAGTGACTAGAGATGCATGCAAGTGTTTGGAAAGAGGCATTGTTGAAGAAGAAGCCTGTCATCTGAATACTTTCTACCCGCAAGCACACAAGGGTCTGCTGGTTTAGAGCCCTGCTCTAGCTACTGAGGCTAATGCTCTCTATTTTAGTGATTCTTATTTCATTTCAGGCCACTGGTTTAAATCCAGCCTTGTTTCAGGAAAGGTTATAGCCTTTTGATATTCTTTGGTCTTCACAGACTTCTAATAGGGCAGGAATTTGCTTTGGTTCAAACCAATTGGTGAATTTTCTTTAAGTACGCAGAATTTAAACAATTGAACTAATGTAGCCACTGTTGAGCCGAGTGGCACCAGGTTGTAGGAAAGGACATTCATTATATAAGCTAGTGGGTTGTGGGCTAACTCTCTGAGATGGTGAATGGTAGGCTGATAGAATGTTGAGTTATGTCCTTCTGCATAACACACATGGTGCCAGGCACGTGACCTCGTACCTTTATGACTTTCATCGACTTCATTTTCCATTTTGTAGAGTAGGTAAAGGTAAAGAGAAGGGCTTGCTCATTTTCAGGACTATTTTGTGTTGAGGAGTTTTGAGTACAGGATTCCTAACTTGCAGTCCAGTGCTCTTTGTTTTATACCACCAAGTCACCACAGAGTCTCAGGGCCTGTCTTCTGTATTGCAGAAAACAAACCAAGGATTAGCAACACTGAATCTTAATTCCTGAAGTTCTAATGTGAGAATTATTTTAGTCTTGCTACATGTCATAGGCATATTTTGTCCAGAATGATAGTAATCAGGGGAGGAGAAGAGGCTACATCTTACTATGTCCTTGTGGGTAACACTTCCATGACTGTCTCCATCACCAGTGAGCAGATTTCCAGAAACCATAGTTCAAAATGATGAAGAGAATTATACATTTTCAGAAAACATTGTACATTCTTTGTTAACTTTTCCACCTGTAAAATAATTTGTTTTCAGACATCTAAGTCCTGGCTCCATGATTTACTGGGTTGGTGACCTTAATCAGTGTGGTTATCTTGAAGCCTCATTTCCCCTTGGGTAAGATGGAAGTTTAACATTGGCAATAATACGGACTTGTGTAGAAATGAGTAAGAAGCATTTTGTAAATGGAAAAGTGGTAATAATCCCCTGTAAGGCAATAGTCGTTCTTACAATCACCGAGCTCTCTAACACTGGCTTTCTCTGCCCCATACTTTCTAGATTTGTAAGACTTAATCTGAAAATATATTTGATATTCCTTATGTATAGTTGTAGGGCCTTGGATTAAAAATCCTAATTCTGTTATTTCCCTGACAGGAACAAATTATTCTCATCTAAGTTTCTCTTATGTGAAATAAGAAATATACCCTAGTTACTTCCATGTCTAATCTAATTTATAAATCTGTATGTTATCTGAATTGCACATACATTTTCATACATGTATACAAGTACATGTGTGTATTTCTTTGAAATCTAAAGGGCAATATACACTAACCAGTTATTTCTGGGATTTGGGGAACAGGCTTCTTTCTATACTTCTCTACGTATCTTTAAATTTTCTCTAATGAGCCTACTTGGCTTTTGTTTTACATATATGTTGTAATTAATATAAATGTATTTATAAACATATATAATATAATATATATTTTAATTTATGTAAGTATATATGTGTATATATACATATGTATATAGTATGTTTTGCAAGTAAAAACTCTTTAGTAATAAATATCTACAAAGGCAAATTGACAACTGTTACTACATTTTTTTCCTTCCCTTCCTTTCTACTGTCTCCCTCCTCTCCTTTCTTTTCCTTCCTTCCTTCCTTCCTCCCTCCCTCCCTCCCTGCCTTCCTCCCTCCCTGCCTTCCTCCCTCCCTGCCTTCCTCCCTCCCCTCTCCTGCCGTCCCCCTCCCCTCCCTTCCCCTCCCCTCCCCTTCCCTTTCTTTTCCTTCCCTTCCCTTTCCTCTTTCTGGCCCTTTCTTTCTCTCTTTCTCTCTCCCCCTCTGTCTTCCTCTCCCCCACCTTCATCTCCCTCCCTCTCCACTCCCCCTCCTCCCTGCCTTCTTCCTTCTTTCTAGAAAGTCACTAACCAGACTCTTTCACAGAATAAACTGTGAAACCTAAATTTTAAATGTAGTATGGTAGAGAAGAGATGAGATTTTTGAAAGAAGACGGCTTGTCCTTGTATCCATATATCGTTGTCTCTGTACCTGAATCTATCTCAAAACAAAGATATAACCATGGTTTTTACTGTTAATTTCAATATAGAGTGACCCTCCTTCCCTACTAACCTGATGAGAGAACATTTGAATGTAAGACTGGTGGTTGCAATAAACTCCTTTCAAGTGGAGTGGCTACTATGGTCCTCCGTCTTCCCTTCCTTCCCTTCATTCCCTTCCCCTTCCCCCTTTCCTACTCTTCCTTTCCTTTTTTCCTTTAAGTTTCATAAAATCTTGATTGTCTTCCTTCCTAGCAGCCAGGAGTTTTGGTCCCTAATAAGTAAAGCTTATATACTTTATTTTCTCCATTCTCCAGATGGCTGTGGTTATAAATTTTACTCCTCACCCCAGGACCACTCCTGCTATACTTATACTAATTTTCTTTCTCTAATATTTTCCTCATCAGTCCATGTTATGCTACTAGTTTTAGTTATTATAATATTAATTTAGTCCACAATGAATTTGACAGGTTTTTCTTGTGTGTCTTTTAATTTTTAAAGGGGAAATATTACCTGTCACTTAAAGGAAACTCACTTTAGCAGCTCATTCCCTCACTTTTTTATTTCTTTGAACTTTATCTGTTCAACTAAAGAGACCACACTTAGTACTTGCTAGCTGAGACTTCTGTTCTACAATTCTGAGTTAGTTCCTCATCCATCTGACCCTCTCTCCCTGTGGTGCACTGAGTCACAATGAGATCACCAGCTGCATGTGCTGCTATTCACACAAAACATTGGCTAGCAGAGGAGCCAGGATTCAGCCTTGGAAGTATTTTCAGGCAAAGGTGAAGACCCTTTCCCCCACTCTAAGCATCTTTCAGTGGTTTAATGTAGCTGGTTTTAATGTTATAAATGGTCTTCCCTAATCCTGTCTCAGTTCCAGCCCAGATGGAGTTTTGATTTTAGAAAATCATTCAGTGAAATGTATTTCCTGTGCCTGGTAGTCATTGATCACTTACCAAAAAAAGGGGGTAGTGGGAGAGTAAAAATAAACTTGTGATAATTCACATACGCTTAACCTTTACTGACCAATACCAAAAAGGGAATGAAGCAGGCTCTGCTGACCAGCACTTGCAAATGGATTCCAGGAATGTGGCTAGAGTTGCCGAAATCATCTCTGAATCCTGCCAGAAGCATCCCATGGGATTTTATAAGGGTGGTGAAAGCAGGGAATATGGAGGCGTGTATTTGAATGTGTTTTAAAACTCTCTTACACAATAGTGAATAGTGGGAAGAACACTGGGAACAAGGTAGGAAAGTCGTTCTAGACCGGGTTCCACCCATCTCTGTGACACTGGAAAACTAATATGTCCTCTTTGGAACTTCAGGTATCCTGTGAAAAATAAGGGTGTCATATTAAGGTCTTAAAGTGTTTACATTCTGTAATTGCTGAAATTATTTCAAAACACAAGGATCATACATGTTCATCATGTTTCTGTGTTAACCAGACAAAACTACCCTAGAATTAAAAAGCAATAAATGCAATTGTGTTAAAATTTGATTTTTAAATACAGTGCTTCTAGTAACTGAATATCTAACTTTATTAACAATTCTAGGTCTTGTTATATTTTTTAAAACCCCAGTGAGGCTGAGCATGGTGGCTTACACCTGTAAGCCAAGCTTTTTGGGATGCTAATGTGATATGATCTCGTCAGCCCAGGAGTTTGAGACCAGACAAGGCAACATTGTGAGATTCTGTCGCTACAAAAAATTTTAAAAATAGCTAGGGTTAGCCAGGTGTGATGGCATTTGCTTGTTGTCTCAGCTGCTGGGGTGGAGTGGGGGGGTTGTTAGGGGGTGGGCTGAGGTAGGAGGATTCCTTGAGCCCAGGAGGTAGGAGGTCAAGCCTACAGTGAGCCACGATTATTCCACTGCGCTCCAGCCTGGGCGACAGAGGAAGATCCTGTTTCTAATTGAATAAATAAATACACATAACACACACATATAAAGTAAAATAAAAACCCCAATGTGTTAAGATCTCAGGTTTAAACCCTGGCCTATGCAAACCATAGCACTATCGTGCAATAACTGAATTAACAACGTACCAAGACCTATTTTAACCAAAAGATAACATAATTTTGTTATATTTTCCATGAGTGTAATGCTCTTGAAATTAAGTATTTTTCTCAATAGAATCGTTCTCAATTAAAAAAAAAACTTACTCAAAACATTTAGTATTTAATTACAATTATAGGCAGATAAAATTTATTTTTAAAAATCAGTAGGATCTAGAACCTCTGCCTCTTTAATCATATTCTTCTTTTGCTAGTCTCTTTCTGATTTTGATGACCTCATTATCTGTAAGAGCTTTTTTTTTTTTTGAGATGGAGTCTCTCTCTGTCACTCAGGCTGGAGTGCAGTGGTGCAATCACTGCAATCTTTGACAGCCAGGTTCAAGCAATTCTCCTGCCTCAGCCTCCCAAGTAGCTGGGATTACAGGCACGCACTACCACGCGCAGCTAATTTTTGTATTTTTAGTAGAGACAGGTTTTCACCATGTTGGCCAGGATGATCTCGATCTCCTTACCTTGTGATCCACCTGCCTTGGCCTCCCAAAGTGCTGGGATTACAGACATGTAGGGTAGCTTTGTATGTTATGTGCTTCTTTCCTTCTCCTTATGAGATGACTGGTGCCTTCTAAAGGATTCAGAAAGTTTCCATCGTAATGAAAGGCCCTTATGAAACTGAATTGGTAGTATTCTCAGCCTGTACTAGGAAGGCAGGTTTTTCAGAAGCAACAGTTGTTTTATTTAGGGTGCAAATCTTTCTGCGCCAAGAGTGGTCTACATATTTGTCTTGCAGCCGCAGCAGCAGGCTTTATCAATGTTTTATTTCCCACCAAAAGTCAAAGATTAGCCTGTGTGATGGATGATGCCTACGGAAAATAGTGCCAGAAAAACAGAATCAGTAGAAGATATGTATTAAGAGATTAATTGTGAAGGAGTAGTTTGCATGACTTTGGGGGCTGGCTAGGCAATCTAACATCTACAGATTAGGCAATTAGGAAGGGCCGGCTGTAACTCTGTGGCATGAGATGAAGCTGCTGCCCACAACCAGAATTCCTTCGTCTTTAAGGAATCCTCAGCTCTACTCCCAAGACCTTTCAACTGATTGAGTTTCAGGCCCAACCAGATTATCTAGCTTACTCTTCATTACTTAAAAATCAACTGATTAGAGGCTTTAATCACATATACAAAATACCTTCCCAGCCACATCTAGATTGGAGTTTGATTAAATAAAGGGAGAGTTTAGCCTGTAAAAATTAACACATAGCATGAACCATTACAGAAGGGTAGTCTTTTCTACAAAAGATAAATTTATGGTAGAGAAGCAATGGATACCTGAGGGCAAAAAAATTTAGGAAGAGCGAAAAGGTTCAACCGTGAGAGAGCCAGCATCATCATTGGAGATGGTGACTGGAAGTGATGATAGGCCCAGGGAACAGTAAAAGTGGACAAACTGGCATTTTACCCTGGGCACACTTGGATCTGTATGGGCTTACAGAACCACAGCGGGCCAAACTGTCTTTTGTATTAGTTTTAACTTGCAAGAGCAGAGTTGATTGTCTGTCTTGCATTCTTAGCTTGCAGTTTAGTACTGTGTTCATACTCTGCTTGAGGGTTAGAGACATGTGAATAACTACTCTTTTCTCCACGTTGCTACAGTTCATTAATGTCCTGGTCCTGGACTTGTTGACCACAGGACAAGTGACCTAACTCTCACCTGTCACTACCCAAGCTGTTAGTCCTGTTGGGAGGCTCAGGGCCCAACTCCCTCATTTCCTGTTACTCTCATGTCCATTCAGCTGCAGCCTCTACAGCCCCTAGTTACATCCTGGATCTTATCATTGGTTGGTTCTATTTTACTTCCTACATCCGTAAGAATAACAACTAAAACCAGCCTCTGAACACAACCCCCCATTCTTCCAGCACTCTCTCATTCCGGTAACTCCTGTTCTACTTTTTCTTCAGCACATTTACCTTCTATTACCTTTCTTTTTCCTCATCAGTCTCTTATATTTCCTTTATCATCCAACTTACAGTCTGTCGTTCAATGCTTCACCCCACTCTTCCGACACATAACCTTCTTTTGGTACGCTTTTATCAGAGTTTCCCTTTGTGTGCCTGCCCTTGTGTAAATCTGTGGTACAGTCAGGCCCTCTTGCCAACTTTTCAGAGTTACCGCACACCACACTCTTATTTTTTTCCTACCATTCTGTAAAATTTCACTTTAGGGGTCTCCTTAGGGGCTCTTTGTCTCCCCTCTCCTTGAATTTTGTTTTTCCTATTTCTTTTGCTTTTTGAGATGGAGTCTCATTCTGTCACCCAGGCTGGAGTGCAGTGGCGCAATCTCGGCTCACTGCAACCTCTGCCTCCAAGTTCAAGCAATTCTCTTGCTTCAGCCTCCTGAGTAGCTGGCTCTACAGGTGCACACCACCATGCCCAGCTAATTTTTCTTTTTCTTATTCCTTTTTGGTATTTTTAGTAGAAATGGGGTTTCACCATGTTGGCCACGCTGGTCTTGAACTCCTGACCTCAACTGATCCTCCCACCTCGGCCTTCCAAAGCGCTGGGATTACAGGCGAGAGCCACTGCGCCCAACCATGAATGTTGTTTTGTTCCATGGGGTTTGGGGAGGGGTGTCTTTCCTAAGGTCTGTTCTTGTTCTACTTCCCACATTTGGTTAAGAGAGCCTTTAACTACTGTAGCTACTCAACTGTCAGTTCCGCAATATGATATAAATTTGTTTCAGTAAACTTTCTTGCTCTTCAGATTCAAATGTTTCTAACTGCTTATGTTGCTCAGGTGCATTTGGATGTATCGCAGAAATCTCAGCCTCAGTGTTTTCAGAATAAACTCATCCACTTCTCCCAGGAATTTCTTCTACTCCTATGTTGTTTCAGTTGTGCTATCACCACCTAACCAGTTTCCTAAGCCAGAAGTTTAGGTATTACTTCTAAACTCTCTCTTTTCCCTTATTGTCAATTTTACCTCCTAAATATTTCACAAATCTTTCTGCTTCTCCACATTTCTGCTGCTGGCATGTGATTTTAGGTCAGCATCATCTTGCATGGACCATTGGTGATATCCTCCTAATGGGTTTCCTTGTATCCATTTCCCCACCACCACCCCAATCTAGCCACCAAGCCTTTCCTAAAATGCCAATCTGACTGTATTACTTTCCTGTCTAATATGTTATCTTCTTATGCCTGTAGTATAAGACAGTGATTAGGAAGACAGGCTCTGAAGTCAAATAGGAGTTTGAATCTCATTTACATAACAATATGATCTTGGACATATAACCTTTTTTGGTTCATTTTCCACACGTGAAATGGAAATAGTAATCAGACTTTTCTTTTAGATGTCATATACCTCTCTGATATACTTGAAAAATATGTGAAGTATCTCATTCCTGCCTCCCTTATGTACCATGCCACAGCCCACACACTGCCTTTTCTCTGATCCCCAGTGACATTGAGCCACCACTGGAGAGTCACATGGTATTGTTTTTACCCTGGAACATTGTTCACTCCCCCTAGTCCTTTATTGCCTTGTCTCAACATAGATGCCATTTCCCTTATGAAATTTTCAACACACTCCTGTGGTCTAATTTAGTTTAAATGCCGTTGCTGTATTCTCCTGTCTTTCTCCTTGAACTTCCTTCCTAATCCCTACACCTTCCCTCCTGCAAATGATCATTCACTCACTGCTTCTCCCAAATCATGACCTCTTTCCACCCATTTTAACTTCCACGAGGACAATGACCGCTGACTGGAACCATCTTGTTAAACTTCTAGTGTCAGATACCAAGAACTTAGCAGAGCGTCTAGCAAAGATCGGACACTCAGTTAATATTTGATGAATGTTTATAGTGTGACCGTCTCGCCAGTGCACATACAATAAAGTGATCCCATCTTTCCTTCTGTATCATAAAATAGAATTTCTTACCTCCGTAATTGCTCCCTAGGAAGCTGACTGCTTCTAGAGAGCGTCTTCACACAATCAAATCAATTTGGAGGGAAAGCCCCAGGACAAGTCCCTTCTCCTGACCACAAAGTTCTATGTTTCTCATCTTTCCTCTTGATTTCTTGGTTTCAGCAGAGCAACATTTCTATCCCTTCCCCCCCGCATGCCAGAATCCTACAAATATACTATTAGATATGTGTAAATCCCCAATCAAGTACAGTGTTTAGCCTTGGGTGGGAGTCAAACAGCAAGCCTATTTTTAGCATTACTTGGAAGAAAATTTCTAGGCATATAACTGACAAACATTCATGGAGAGCTGCTTCATTTTTCTGTCAAGCTTTTGGGGGATTTTTTTTTTTAATTGTTCTGCACTTTGAAAGAAAGTTCACAATTTTTAAAAGGAAATGTGGCCCTTTTCATTAGCTCCTTTTACCTCATGCTGAGTCATGGATGAGAGAGAATTTGTAGGCGGGTGAGCTGCAGGAAAAGTAATAGTCATTTACACTTGTAGGCTGTTATGCTTTCCAGAAAACTTTTTCCGTAGGTTGCGAAAGTGATTAATCTGCTGTTAAAACTGACAAAGAAGGTTCTCTGATAAGAGAAAGAATAAATGAGGAATTTTTCTTTAAAAGTGAGCACCTCTTCCCATTTTAGATTAGAAAAATAAGTCTAAATGTTTCTTTTAATTTTAGTCTTTGTGTGTTTGTGTGTGTTGTCTATGTGAATTTGGCCATGACTTAAAACAATCACAAGCCATTTTCTATTTAAATTATGGTTTTTTACTTACTGGCATGGCTTATTCCTCATGCTGTGTATCTAAATTATTCATTTCTACATCCTGTTCCCTTGCTTGTCTTTTTTTTCTTTCATTTTCTTTATTTGGGTCCTTTCAATACTTTCCACATCATCTTACTTCGGAGCCCCAGATCTCTTTTCTTTTGCCAGCCTTTTTTTAAAACAGTAAAACGGGTGAAGATGGCCTGAGTTCTCTCTGTGATATAAATTTCTCCCTCCCTGAAAAATTCCATTCACGTAACATTTTTATAACACTTTCAAAAACTTGGATAAAAGTTTTATAGTATAATTGAAATGAAACATCACTGCCTAAAGGGTTTAGATATGTTTTACTATTAGTTTTTCTTAAGCTACTACTCTAGGATTTCCACTGAGGACTGGCAAGTGTTAGTGAAGTTAGATCTTCTCTCAGGACTCATATTTCAGAAGGCAACTTAAAGGGACAAATAATCAATCACATGGCATAATCTAACTTTAATGTAATTCTGCAGAGAACCAGTGACTCATTTAGAGAATTCAGAGTCCTCAAAAAGGTGGAAAACATGTTAGAACTGATTAAGCTTTTTGACTTTAGCATGTCAATGCCTTGTTTTTATAACAAGACTCAGTGGGTTAAAATGCACTGTCTTAACCCTCTCCCCCTTTATATTTTTCTATTCTTAAGATGCATCATTTTATGTTGGGGTATATCAGTTTATTTTACTTTTTTCTTTTTTTCCTTTTTTCTCTCCTTATTTTGAAGGCTGACTTCTGAGCTTGAGCCATTTCCTTGGCAACTGAATGGATTCATGGGGGAGCAGAGTAGAAAAGATCTTCTCACAACTCTAGCAGCACTGCCCCCCTAGTAAAAAAGGGAAGAGACAAACAGAAATGGTCCTTTGGGTAATTGAAGGCACCAGCACAGGGGATTAGCATTCTTCTTTTAGTCCTAAGGCTTAGATATGCATACTGCTTTCACCCCCTGGGCTACAAATCCAGGTTTTCAAATTCGGAAGCTGGAAATGTCTAAACCATTTACAATGAAAAACTTGCTATTACTGTATATTTATACAAGTATTTCATAAGGGAAAAAATAGAAAACATGTAAATGTATTTATGTCTGAAGTTCCAAGATTATTTCTGTGTCTTTACTGAATGTGTTTGAAATATATGCAAACACATATGTAAACATATCTGTATATTTATGTACTATTATAAATCTACGTGGACACCAGCATTTTCAGATAACACTGTTTTTTACAGGCTCTGCATCCATCTTTAAGGTGCTATAGCATAGAGTCCGTGGCTGTATCTTGTAATAAAAGATGGCAGGTTTTTTGGAGAGGGTCTCTTTGGGGCAGGAAGAGGTGTGAAGATCTTTTGCATGCTACTTTTAAAGTAGAACAAGTCAAATTGCTACCTAATAAATTGGCTTTATGGAGGTTTGTTTCAGTTTTTATAGCAAAACTGAATAACTTAAATCAGAGGAAAAAACCTTTCGTTGTTTTATTTTTGTTGTTGAAATTGGCTGTCTTACGTTGAGTGCAGTGTTTTGAGTAGGAAACGTTATGATTTGACATTTTTAAGAGAAAAAGTTTCTATACATAATATGAAAGGGTCCTTTTCTTAACTAAATGCCAGCAACGAAATTTAAACCAAAAAAAGTAGTAATGAAACAATGGTAATGAGATATGATTATGGTTTAGTGAGAGAAAAAAGCCCTGGAGGGGAAGAGTATGAGCGCAGTAAATTATGAATTACTACTAAATAGGCCTCATTAGTCCACTGTGGACCATGTTTAATTGACATTAGAAAGGAATCTGGAAAACTTTTGAAAGTACATGTAAGGCAACTTGCTGTTAAACTAATAAAAGTCATTAGAGTGTCTGTTTCAAAAATTAGTAATTATTAATTGTGTGTGAGGGTCCTCAGGCAGCGCCCATTTTGCTAACACATGCTTAGAGAAAAGATATTTCTAAGAAAAAGAAACTGCAGAATGCTGAGTAGTGTAAAATGTGACAGTTACCTGGGAGTTTCTCCCCCTCCACATAGGTATTTTTAACAAAATAGTCCTTAAGCGTTGTTTTAAAGTTGACGCTCTACTGAAGACTAGAGCACAAGAGGACATTTACAGTGATTGTTTATTTTCGTGTTGTTATTACAACATTTAAATTTAATAATTTACCTCCATCGTCTGTAATACCAGAGTGCCAGATGTTAAATTCTATCAGCATAATGTATCTTTAATTAAATATTATGTATGCCATACAATTAATAATGTGGTCTGTTTCCATAACTTCATTAAGAAATTACCGTAATTTCGTATAATAGGCTAATAAAAAGGCAGTGTACTTTAAAACAGCTTTTCATAAAGTGGTTATATGATTTGTATCTGTTGAATTTGGAATTTAGATTAAGAGATTGTGGGTCAGAATTATCTGATGCAGTGCACTCAGGACTTAAATAAGTTGAGAATCTTGTAGGGTCTAGTATCATTTTGCTTCCTTTAAAATAAAATAGGTTTCTCATTTGTCGATGAGCTTACACTTTAAGAGGTTTAGGGAATAATTTACCTACTTCCTTTGTGTTCCCCCACCTCTACTTTTTAAAAACCTCAAACAATACAAAACATGGTAATTCCAGCTGTACAGTATATTGGGCTATGAGATTTCTTAATGAATAAAAGGTCATGCTTCTGGCTCTGTGGTCATCATTGACGTTTTAGTTTTCAGAATGTGTTAAACATGATGATTAAATTCCTGTAGTTGTCCTGTAAAGAATTTTAAATTCACACTTCACATATAGACAAACTTTTATATTTAAAAATGACAATATATTTTAAACTGAGATCCTATGTGGATATGGAATAGAGTATACAGCTCTGACAATAGGACTTCAGTAAAGTAACATTTTGCAAGCGGCCTTTTTCAAGACTGAAAATGTCACCCTCAGCTAAACAGAAGTAATTTACATCAGAGGTGTGTGTGTCCTCACTCTTAATGAGAAAAGAGTCCCCCTCTCTTCAGAAAGTAATTGCTGTCTCTACAATGTATTATTTTCATCACTGTGTCTCTTCCCTGCCCTTCTTATGCCCTAATATTTGTCCCTTAATTCGATTACATTAGTTGTCAACTAAAATTAAAGGTAGACATTACCCTTCACAATCTGTCCTGGTCTAATTTTGCAGTCTTGTTTCAGGTGCTTTCCTTTATGTAGTGTAGAGGTGGCTAACAAAACAACTTTGGAGCCACAACATGTAGATTCAGATACCAACATTAGCTTATGCTGAAACCTGGGCCAAGTTACTTAAACTCGCATACCTCAATTGCGTCATCTATAAAATGAGGATAATAATAGGCTTTTCTTCAGTTATATGGAAAGCCTTTAAATCAGGACTAGTACATCATATGTACTTAGCTGTTATTAAATTCTGCCACATTTGTTTGTTCTCCATACCCACCTCAGCCTTTTGTCTGTGTCTCTGTTCACATTATTTGGTGGAAACAGGATCCACCCTTCTCCTCCAAAGCCGATGCATGTGTCCCCCACAAGCACAGAGGCATCTATGTGTTCTGATTCTACCCACCTCAGAAGATACGGCTCAGAGAGCCACCCTCTGCTTGCCAGATTGGGCATAGCTCATCTGAAACTTTGATACAGTTCTCTGTGTTACTCAGCATGCACAACTATACTTTATAGGTATTTACAAGTTTATTTTGCCTCTTTGGCTGATGTGTGAACTTCTTGAGTCCCGGGACTTCTTGTGATAAATTTCTCCCCACTACAAAGAGCTCCGTGCCTTGTGATGAGCTGCTGTGCTTATTAATAGATAGGGGAGGGGGTGGTTTTTAATATATATATATATATATATATATATATATATATATATAATTTGATACACTTTTGAGTGTACATGATGTGGTTCCTTATTTTTGCATTAAGCCTATCACTTCTGGGTATTGGCAAAGATCTGAAAATTAAAAGGAACCAAAATAAGAAATACATTTAGTCCATTTAAGCAACACGTGAGTTCCTCTTATTGAGTTTCTTCCCTAATTTAGATCCCAAGTTTTGCAAAAGAATGACAAATTCCTTTATTTAAAGAAAAAATGAAAGCAGAACCGTTACTTTCTGTCATATGAATGCCAATTCTCTATCGTGGATAATTAGATAAATAAGATATTTATAAGCATATGGTTTATGCACACAGACATGAAGCTCTCAGTACCTGTGTGACTTTTTTTTCTGTCACACTCATATGGGTTAAAGCCCAGTAGTTATAGTCTGAAAAGTGGAATTTCAGCATGTCTTTAAAAAGATGGTATCCTAAAATGAAATTTTAACATCCTAACCAATGATAAAAGTTGTGTTGCATTTTTTTCTTTACCTGTGAGGCTCACAGTAGTTTAATTTTTATATATTGAAGCTACTAATTTGCCATATTTTAAAAACAAATCCTAAAACATGGTAATTTCACAAATTTTGTCAGGGAATATTTTATTACTAGACTTTTTTTAAAAAACTATAGATTTATTTAAAAAGCACATTTTGAACTAAAGTCATGAAATATATAGCTTGTGTAGCTCCTTCTGAAAAGATGAAGGTTTTGCTGTTGTTTCCAGTAGTCTTACCTGATTTTTGTTTTTGCTTTCACTCTGTTTCTGTAGTTCAGTTTGTTACAGCATTGTTGTCATGTCTAATTTTTGTTTACATTGCACTGCACAGCACTCTTTCATATACTTAAGTAACCTTTCTTGTTCGTCACTGCTGACTGACAGCTCATTTATTCTGGGGTGGTAATTGCAGTGTAGCAAACCCAGGTGAGCAATGCAAAAAGTTGAAGCAGATAAAATGTATGATTTCTTTTATAATTGTATTGTGTGCTGTGTTCTTTTATCGATGCTTTTTGTTTACATAGAAAATATCTAGGAATAATCTACATTTTCTTCAAAATCTCTTAAAACAAATACTCTTTAATTTTAAAAAAGACATAGTATTGGCCAGGTGCTGTGGCACATGCCTGTAATCCCAGCACTTTGGGAGGCTGAGTTGAGCGGATCACTTGAGGTCAGGAGTTCGAGACCAGCCTGGCCAACATGGTGAAACCCCGTCTTTACTAAAAATACAAAAATTAGCTGGGTATATTGGCACATGCTTTTAATCCCAGCTACTCAGGAGGCTAAGGCAGGAGAACCTCTTGAACCTGGGAGGTGGAGGTTGCAGTGAGCTGAGATTGTGCCACTGCACTCCAGACTGGGCGACAGAGCAAGACTCTAAAAAAAAGACAGAATTGCAAAAGAAGTATTTCACTTCACCCTTTATTACAGGACAGACCACAGTGCAAGCAAGAAGGTAAATGGTTAACTGACAACTGACCGCCGAGAATACTAGAGAGTGGTGAGGACTGTGGTAATCAAGAGGGCTCTTCAACCTCCCAGATTTAACCCAGGCTGCATGTAGGAATGCAGCCCCAGTGTTGCCAGTTCTCTGGAATTTTTATATTTAAATAGCCTGTGATCTCTAAGGCCTTCAATTTTGAGGTTCAGCACCACTGGAAAACTGAGTCAGTTTAGTGCCTTATTTAAGAAAGGCAAATGGATGGTCATTTGTGACCCTGAATCCCAGTTTTACTTTAACTATTTAGACAAATCTAAGAAGTTTGTGAAATGAATACGGTGGACCTTGAGGATTTTTGTTGTTATTTTGCTGTCCTTCGATATTTCCTCCTCCCCTTTGAGGGTTCACACAGGGAGTCTCCACAGCCAGATGATTACTTTCAGAATCAGAGGCAAGATTATTTCTTAGAATTTCTGTCTGAGAAAGAATTTAGGTCACTTGGACACCTATGTTGTCCTTTCCCACAACATTGTCTAGCACTTGCCTTAAGACGTATGCATGACCACCACCCAGATGAAATAAATCACCCTTTCTCGTAAAGCATCGAGACTATGAAATGTGAAGAATGTCAACCAGTTTTACTAGCAGAATGCAGGCCTTCGGCGCTAACGTAGCCTTTTTCCATTGTTGCATTTCTCTGCCTTTGCTCTGACACCCCAGTCTACCTTTCTTGATGCACATCTCTTGGAGTATATTTTCTTGTTTTCATTCATCAGCCAGTGGATCTCATTCGCTCTGTACATATTCACATTAGGAAATATTATTGTGCAAAGTGAAAGATGCTAGAAAAAGATATGCTGGGACAAAATTTCTGAAAGTATCCATTCTGTAGTTAATGCTCTAGGAGTCTTTTTCCTTCAAACTCTATTCCTTGTTAGGGCTCATCATTTCTTGCCTGTATTATTGCAGTAGCTTCCAGGCTGGCTTCCTTTATGCCCTTCATAAACGTATGGCTGCCAGGTTAATATTTTTTTTCAACACAGCCCTGATCCTGTCATTCCACAATTGATTTTCTCACAATCTACCTGATTCAGAGACAGAAAGAATGGGATAAAACAAATAGTAATGGTAATCACAACAACAATAAATGACTGCTGTTTGATATTTAGTCTTGATTATTAATTGTCTTGAGATAACAAGGCTTTTGGAATTCAATATCAGAGGGTCTAACTGTATTTGGCATGGGTCTGAATTGCATGTATATTATATGGCTGATTGAAAGAAGATTATCTGATACACATGAGAAGTGTGTAGGTGGGAGTTGACATTTTGTTAGAAGTGCATGCCTGGCATTTTGATTCACTATTGCACCTCCTCAAATCTTTTATATTAGAAACAAACTACTTTGTGATGATAGAATAGCATAATATAGTACAGCGAAAATGTCTTAGTGTTTTTTGTTCCGGTTTTGATTTTGCAACTAAATGTATGTGATAAATAGGAAATTATTGCACTGGAGCATATGTATCTGTTAAAGCAGATTGACTACTGGCTTACCACACTATAAACAACTCTTTTGAAGAATTTTAAAATTTATAATCTCTGATATAATGTTAAATGAAACAATAAGATATAAAACCACACATAAAGAGGGTTCACATTTAAGCATCATCACCTATACAAAACACATACATGCACACAGTCACACACACACATACACACAGATACATGTATACATAGAAATACAAACCGTGAAAATAAAGTTACCAAAATTTAACAGTTGTTATCACTAAAGTTGTGAATTACGAGTTTTTTATTTCTTTATCAACCTTGTGAATGCTTCTCATATTTTCTGCAATGAGTGTCATTGTTTTTGTTTTTGAGATGGAGGCTCACTCTGTCACCCAGGCTGGAGTGCAGAGGTGCCATCTCGGCTCACTGCAACCTCCACTCCCTAGGTTCAAGCGATTCTCCTGTTTTGGCCTCCCGAGTAGTTGCGATTACAGGCACACACCACCATACCCGGATAATTTTGGTGTTTTTAGTAGAGACGGGGTTTTGTGACGTTGGCCAGGCTGGTCTCTAACTCCTGACCTCAGGTGATCTGCCCGCCTTGGGCTCCCAAAGTACTGGGATTACAGGTGTGAGGCACCGTGCCTGGCTTATCATTGTTTTAATGAGTAAACTGTGTCTTACATGAGGACTTGCCTAGCTTTCTCAAAACTCTGTGACACATTGAATAATATTATTTTATTTAAATATTATTTAAAAACATGAAGAGACAGGAGTAAATACAAAATTGATAGTAAAATATTTTCTTGACTAATTCTGTATCCTGCCATTCCATGAATGGTATCTATGGAAAAGTGTATGTTTTTCTGATTTATTTATTTATTTATTTGCTTCTAGGTTATTGAATAAGGAAATCTAGGAATAGAATGAATAACTGTGTAGATTACAGCTCCAATGTCATAGATCCCATAGAGGTGCTAACTCTCACTCTTGTTCGCGCGCACACACACACACACACACACACACACTAGAGAAAATTAAGAAAATGGGTAATAGTTTCACACTTGAATATATTCATTCATTCATTGCTCTATGATTTTGTTTTCTTTTTTTAATTTTATTTTTCCATAAGTTATTGGAGTACAGGTGGTATTTGGTTACATGAGTAAATTCTTTAGTGGAGATTTGTGAGATCCTGATGCACCCATCACCCGAGCAGTATACACTGTACCATATCTGTTGTCTTTTATTCCTTGCTCCCCTCCCACTCTTGCCCACAAGTCCCCAAAGTCCATTGTATCATTCTTATGCCTTTGTGTCCTCATAGTTTAGCTCCCACATATCCGTGAGAACATAAGATGTTTGGTTTTCCATTCCTGAGTTACTTCACTTAGAATAATAGTCTCTAATCTCATCCAGGTCATTCCAAATGCTGTTAATTCATTCCTTTTTATGGCTGAGTAGTATTCCATCACATATATATATGCCACAGTTTCTTAATCCACTCATTGATGGATGGGTATTTGGGTTGGTTTCACGATCTTGCTATTGTGAATTGTGCTGCTGTAAACACACATGTGCAAGTATCTTTTTCGAATAATGATGAATAATGATTTCTTTTCTTCTGGGTAGTAGTGGGATAGCTGGATCAAATGGTAAGTAGAGCTCTATGATGTTTCAACACTCTACTATGGGATAGTCTTAGCTCTGCCATGTTCTAAGTGTTATGAAAGGCTGAAAATAGGAATATGAGACCATGACCCCCTTCCTGAGTTACATAGCTTAGAATACTCTTACTCAAACTTAAGAGTGTGTAAGAATTACCTAGGTCATAACACTTACACATGGAATATCAAGAGGGGAGAACAGACTAGAAGAAGTTTGAATTCAGCTGCCCGTGTAATGTATAAAGAATTATTTTTAGACAGTATCTTGAAGGGGAAGGAACTGAGTCACACAGACAAGAATGTGCCTAAAGCCATTCAGCAGTTCCGAGTAGAATGAGAAGAACCCTGGTTCCCTGGTTCCCCTGCTCTTAAGCCAGTGTTCTTTGGCTGGCTAGAACTCAGCTCTGTGTTTAAAAAATGAGTGGGTTGCAGTGGAGCACTGTGTTCCAAGTAGAGTTTGTAAGACTTCTGGAAATCTGAAAAAAATTCTACTGGTTTTCTGCCTGTTGCCCTGTCTACACTTGAATTCACTGAGGCCAAGAATGGTAACTTTTTACCCAGTAGCTGGCAAAATTCCTGGTAATTAGAAAGTGGTCAGTAGATGCTCAATGACTATACGAAAGGTTGCATTTTTCCTTTCTTTTTTCAAAAACTTTTTCTTTTTTCTTTTTTTTCTTATTGTATTTTAAGTTCTGGGATACATGTGCAGAATATGCATTTTTGTTACATAGGTATACACATTCCATGGTCGTTGGCTACATCCATCACCCCATCATGTACATTAGGTGTTTCTCCTAATGCTGCCTCTCCCTTAGCCGCCCACCCCCCAACAGTTCCCTGTGTGTGATGTTCCCCTCCCTGTGTCTATGTGTTTTCATTGTTCAACTCCCACTTATGAGTAAGAATGTCTGGTGCTTAATTTTCTGTTCTTGCATTAGTTTGCTGAGAATGATGGTTTCCAGCTTCATCCATGTTCCTGCAAAGGACATGAACTCATCTTTTTTATGGCTGCATAGTAGTCCATGCTGTATATGTGCCACATTTTCTTTATCCAATTTATCATTGATGGGTATTTGGGCTGGTTCCAAGTCTTTGCTGTTGTGAACAGTGCTGCATTAAACATGCATGTGCATGTGTCTTTATAATAGAATGATTTATAATTCTTTGAGTATGTATCCAGTATTGGGATTGCTGGGTCAGATGATATTTCTAGTTCTGGATCCTTGAGGAGTCTCCACACTGTCTTCCACAATGGTTAAACTAATTTACACTCCCACCAACAGTGTAAAAGCGTCCTGTTTCTCCACAGCCTCACCAGCATCTATTGTCTCCTGAATTTTTAATGATTGCCATTCTAACTGGCATAAGATAGTATCTCAGTGTGGTTTTTATTTGCATTTCTCTAAGGACCGGTGATGATGAGCTTTTTTTTATCAGTTTCTTGGCAGCATAAATGTCTCCTTTTGAGAAGTGTCTGTTCATAACCTTTGCCCATTTTTTGATGGGGTTGTTTTACTTTTTTCCTGTAAATCTGTTTAGGTTCTTTGTGGATTCTGGATATTAGCCCTCTGTCAGATGGGTAAACTACAAAAATTTTCTCCCATTCTGTAGGTTGCCTGTTCACTCTAATGATAATTTCTTTTGCTGTGTAGAAGCTCTTTAGTTTAATTAGATCTAATTTGTCTATTTTGGCTTTTGTTGCCATTGCTTTTGGTGTTTTAGTCATGAAGTCTTTGCCCATGCCTATGTCCTGAATGGTATTGCCTAGGTTTTCTTCTAGGGTTTTTATGGTTTTAGGTCTTACATTTAAGTCTTCTTTAAAAACAACAATAATGATGAAAAGAAGAATAGGCTTGGTTTCACAAATAATTATTTGCTATTTTGTCTATATTTCTAAAAGCTTTGCTGAAAGCACCTACTTGATTTTTTCAAAAAGAAAAATCTGAAGTCATAAATTTTGAGCCAACTAAACATCATATTTCTTTGTTTTTAGTGATTTTGGAAAAATGCAATGTGTTCTCTGAAAGGAAAACATATTTGGAGATACAATTATTTTTCTCTGTAAATAAAGTTACTTTTTTGTGAATGTAAGCATACATGCTCACTTTATAAGAGAAAGTGAAAGGAGAAAAAAGAGAAAAGTATCTGTATTGACACCAGTCATAATTACCACTCATAATGTTGTTTTTTTTCTTATTCATATATAGGATGTTAATCATGATGTATGTATGAATTTATAACCTGTTATTTTCCTGTAACATTATAGCACGAGGAGATTAAGCATCCCATTACATATACAGGTCATGAGATTTATAAAGATAAATTATGAAAATAATGTTCGAATGAGAAGGATTTTTCTGTTTATATGCTGTTCCAAAGAACCTTAGGTATCAGAATTTATCTGAGCCCAAAGGCATCCCTTAGGTACCTTAAGCTACCCAGATTCTTTGAATTCTTTCAATCAAATCCCCTAATTTTATAAAGAGGAAATTGAAACCCAAGAAACAACATAAGTGAATTTGTTTGAACCCAGGAATTTCAGTCCTTATTGTCCTCATTTAAAATTGTGTCCCAAAAAGTATTTGTCTTTGAATTTGTTGATTTTTGCTATTCTAAAAAGGAAAGAATAATAATAAACTGATTCCTATTTTTTTTAAAGGAAGTTCTACTGGAGAAATAAGCCCCAAATGATTGAACCCCCATCACTCATTTGTATCCCCCCAGTTGATGAGGATTTCAGCAGTTGTGCTCACACCTCGATCTTGGGCTAGCCACCATTCCCTTGCTTTGCCATAGAGCTTGGTCGCCTTGTACCATGGTCAAAATAATGGTGCTGTCTTTCAAAAGCCATCCTCAGGTTTCCAGCTAACAGTATATAGAAAAGAGAAAACAAATTTTTTAGTATCCCAAATTCTAGGATATGTGCTCACTGAATGATCTAAAATATCAAGTAGGCGCTTTCAGCAAAGCCTTTAGAAATATAAATAGACAACATAGCAAAGGATTATTTGTGGGACCATTCAAACTAAGACTGTTGTTGTTCTCATCATTATCATTGTTTCTAAAGGAGACTGTTCATATATTGCAAGACACGTTGCCAACTGTCCTTCACCTATGGAATTATATAAACACAATCCTATTTTTTTAAATAATTGCACAAAAAATCGAGAAGGGAACTACCTTGACTGTGCATTCAGTTCTTGAGTGACAAAGACAGGCGTGAGAGAGAGTCCCTTGCTTCCAAATCACCCCCTCCTTTGCCTCACCCTTTTCAGGACAAACCAACTACCAGAAACGAATCTACCCCATGTGGTCACTACAGGATTTATCTGGGCATTTGCTGAACCTGCTCGCAATTTATTTTTATTTCTTCCGATAGACGTGGATTTGGCACAGGAGAGTGAATTCTTTTTGAAACAGCAGATGTGCCTGGTACACCCATTTGCTGTAACCATTTGTGCTGTGGTTGAAAAAAATTTTTTAAGAGTGCAGAATTGTTGAAGGGGGGAGGGTTAAAAAACCAGAGCCATTTTAGTGATTATGCAAAGTTAGAATGTGAGTAATTTTGCTGCAGTTAGTCATTATGTGCTTTCATAGCTTGTTTTACAGGGATAAAGGGATGTGTACAGGTTTGGTGAATAGAGCTCTTATTTGTCCCTAATAGTCACTCTTTATGAAAACATTTTCTATCCTTCCTCCTACTCTGTGGCAAAAGTGTTCTCCCCTTAGAAATTATACCCTTTTGTGATCCATTTCTTTTATCCATCTACAAAAAGTGGACAGACAACTCCATTTTGGAGAACAAATATGTTAGAAGAGGAACTTTTTTATATCCTATACAATATATAATGTAACTGGTACACAGTCAAATCCTCATAATACAGTGATTATTATAAAATGAGGGTGTTTTCTGCAAAGAGAAAAAAAAAACGAGTAAACGTCTAGTGACTTTTGTTATGAGCTTAATATGTCTAAATATGATGTCCTTTAAATATTTTATTTGAAATATTTGATAGGTCTTAGCAAATTTTGTTCATGGAATTCTCTGAGAACTGTAATGCACCACCTATTCCTTTTTGGCTTTGCTTTCGGTCACCCAAATTTCCTTCAGAAATATGTGAACGAGGGTCTGTTTGTTTCCATTGAAGCAAATATAGCCACTTGCTCACACTGGTGGCTTCTCTTACTGAATTCCCCGAATATGTTAGAAACTCTTGTATGAAAATGCAGCAACCCAATTTGTTCCTATTGAGCCTAATTTGTGATTTCCATGCACTGCTGCCTGGTGTGTATACACTGAGATCCACTTTTGTTGAAGAACAAAACTGGGTTTGTTGCTTTTTTGTAGGCTTATTATTATGTCTGGTCATTCTGGTGTGATGGTAGGAACACTGGTTTTAGATTCTGGAAAACAGAGCTCTAATCCTGACTCTTTGAAGACCTTATCACTTTGGACAAATCTTTCCTGAGGTTTCCTTGGGGAAAATGTAGAAATATATGACCTTCACATTTCTTATACCCTACAATTATGTGAAGAATATTGTATGTTTTAATTATGCAAAAATAAATTAGTTATTTCTTCCCAAAAAATCCTTTGTTAAAAATTATTCCCCAGACAGCTCTTTGTAGACCCTTGTCTCAAGGTGGTCACATTTTAATTTCTACCACTGATGCACAAATTTCAGCAATAAGAAACCCCTGTAGGACTTGCGAGTTTCTGGAGAGATAGGATCCCACCCATTTTAATATCTTTTCTTTTTATGGCTTCTGAGTAGCAGTAATAGATAGGAATGGTTGGTTCTATTACAGTAGTTGATTATAACCAAAAGCTAGTGAACCACGCTCACCAAATGTCTTGCTACCTGCAGCTAAGAAACCCAAAGTGCATAAACTAACTCAGAACTTCTAAAATTAGACTGAATTACAGAACCCTCTGTCATACTTAAATCCTTCTTAGATGAATGGTTCACAAAAGTGATAGGGGTTGGGAAGTGTGGGCAATTGTGTTAGCCAGCTATTGCCATTATTGTTTTATCTGTTTAAACACTTCTTTCTTGTATGGAATTTGCCAATAATACATTATTGAAGAAACTAATTTATTCAATAAAAACCTATGGAAAATCTCTTTGCTAGACCTTAAGGTTAGAATGTTGAACTAGAAAGCCCAAGTTCTGACTCACATGGAGTTTGGAGAGGAAGTGAACACTAAATAGTAATTGCAAAACAATGCATAAGGGTTATCATAAGGATAATGCAATCTATTAAATAGGTGTTAATGGTGCAACTTGTCTAGTTTAGGAGGATCCGAGTTGGCTTCCTAAAGGAAGCATCGTTTCATTTGAAATCTGAAGGACGAATAGCCAGTTAGAAGGTGTGAGGTGGAAGCAGGTTGGAAAGTGTTCAAGTCAGGGCAACCACAGGATAGCTGCAGTGTTGACTGCTGTGTAGAGGAAAGTCAGAGAGGAGGCTAAGAAGATAAACAGTATTTCTATCAGGGAAGAATTTGGACTTGATGGTAAGAGCAATGAGAACTTCTGAGGATTTTAATACAGGAAGGCAATGATTATATTTCAGTTTTTTTGATTGTAGAACAGGGTACGTACTAGAGGACAATAAGCAGTCAGATTCTTTAAAAATGCACATATACCTGTGTGTGTATGTATTTGTTGCAGTAAATTTGGTCACTAATCATAGTGGACTGGAGTAGGTCACCAATAAGTTAATAGAAGGGGAAACATTGATGGTAACTGGTAGAGAGAATTAACAACCTTTACTCTATCAAGAGGAGAAAAACTACCATGATCACATTTACAACATAATCACATTGCTAAAACTTTATAATATCTACTAACCTTGAAACATACCTGATTTATATAGTTTTTGTCAATATACATATATACACTTATTTTACTTTTCTTTACAGACTGTTGTTTTGGGCCAGGTGCAGTGGCTCACACTTGTAATCCCAGCACTTTGGGAGGCCGAGGCAGGCAGATCATGAGGTCGGGAGATCCAGACCATCCTGACTAACATGGTGAAATCCCATCTATACTAAAAATACAATAAATTAGCTGGGTGTGGTGGCATATGCCTGTAGTCCCAGCTACTCAGGAGGCTGAGGCAGGAGAATGGCTTGAACCCAGGAGGCAGAGGTTGCAGTGAGCCGAGATCACACCATGGCACGCCAGCCTGAATGGCAGAGCGAGACTCCGTCTCAAAAATAAATAAATAAATAAATAAATAAATAAATAATAAAATAAATAAATTGTTGTTTTAAATTAATGTTTTCTGGCTTTCCAGCTGCATATCATTCCATTAGCTCACTGTTCCATGATTTTCTCAACCATCCTCTGATTTTTTCTTTAATATAAACAAGTAACATCAGTTATGAGCGTTTTTATAGCTCTTCATTACAAGTTTGTCCACCAAAAGAATTATTTCAGTTTTCAGGTGCTACCAGTCATATAAAAATGCACCAGTACTATTCTCACTGGCATTGAGTTTTATTATGTCTTGGCTAATTGGTTGAACTCTCAGTATTTTTCACTAAACCCCTGGCCTGATTGGAGAAAGTGTCTGTTCCCTTGAGGGGATGCTTCAGCAAATGAGGTCGCTTGTTATGGAAATAGGCTCTTCTCTCACTACCTTTCTAGATTATAGAACACACTCAGATTGAATTAACCTTCATCACAATGGCATTTGATCCAGTGCTGGGCATGTGCATGCTAGGAACTGAGTGTACTGTATGGGTATTTATGATATCCATTTATATTCTAGGAACTAATTATATATGGATGGGTGTTTACATAAACAAGAGCCTTGGAGACCTGTCAAGATCAAAACTGAAGGCATTCTATCTCATTTGAAAGTTATTAGGGATGGGAGAGGACACTCTTTTAAATACTGGCTTTCTTAGTTCTTTTTTCTTTTTCTTTTTTTTTTTTTTTTTTTGAGACAAATCCTTATTCTGTTGCCCAGGCTGGAGTACAGTGGTGTGATCTCGGCTCCCTGCAACCTCTGCCTCCTAGGTTCAAGCAATTCTCATGCGTCAGCCTCCCAAGTAGCTGGGATAACAGACGCACCACCCCCATGCCCAGCTAATTTTTGTATTTTTGTAGTAGAGTTGGGGTTTCACTATGCTGGCCAGGCTGGTCTCAACCTGCTGATCTCAGGTGATCCACCCACCTCAGCCTCCCAAAGTGCTGGGATTACAGTTGTGAGCCACCACGCCTGGCCCTTAGTTTTAATATGATGATATGCTAGCTTTGTGAAGATATGACTGCAGGCCTTCACCTGGATTGTTGCTTCTCTGTTTAATAGGAATTAGAAAATGAAGATTTCAAGGTAGCATCTGGGGTGCTCCTAATTGACTTGATTTTATGTTTGAGAAAACACTTTGGCATACTGACATTGGGGTCTCTCAAAGTCCAGGGAGATGTTTTTCTTCACAGTTTTTTAAATCATATACCCTATCATAAGTGGTTTTCTTATCATATACTCTATCATAAGTGTTGTCAGAATTACATGGAAAACCTTCTGGGACAGAAACTGCTCTCAAGTGCCACACGAGACTATACTGTTTTAACTATTTCTGCCTCTGAAGCTATTAAGAATAGCCCAGTAGCAGAGCACAGTGCTGTGAAATGAATAAGTGCTGACACATTCCAGAGAAGTAATTTATTTATGTGTGCATCTCTCTGACAAAAACTATGGGGACTTAATAGGTGTGTGTGGGCGGGTATGTACATGTGATATGTGCTTCACGTGTCCATTGAGGACTGAAAGTTAAAGTATAGTTAATACTTTATATTATATAATAATATAATGGTATATTGGAGCAATGTTTTGAACTTGGTGGCACCAATTAAAATTGTGTGATTTTTATTTCATGCATAGTATTTGAGATCATTTTAACTCATCACCAGGTTTTGGCTACCATTTATCTTCATTTATAAAGTTATTTTTTTTCTTTAATGTGGAAAATAAAGAAAAACTTAAACCAAGAATAAAATTTTCTCTTAACTGCATCATCTAGTGTAAAACTGTAAACTTTAAAAACACATTTAAACCATTTTTAATTTTATGTTATGCTCCTTCCTTTTTTATATGTACATACACATGGACATTGGAATACCACAATATTTTGGAGGATGTTTGCTTAGTTTTTAAAGTAATGCATATATTTCTGATATATATTATGTTAAAAATATATGTATTTTTATACATTTATATATGAGAAATGTATAACATATACTATGCCTATAAAATATGTATGTCTTCCTTTGAGTAAAAAAGTAATATGTGGTAGACACTTGGCCAAATAGGAAAAGTATATGGAATACCCAAAAATCACTCCCTTAAAATAACCAATGTTATCAGTTTGGGAATAAATTCTTCTAGCCATGTATGTATGTGTATGTACATATGAGATATAGATGCATTATTTTATCAACAGATACAAAACAATGTTTTCTAACTGATTTAAAATGTAGAAAATTTTTGACACATTTTATTATTATACAGTGGTAAAATATACGTAATATGAAATTTAAAATTCTAACCAATTTTAAGTGTATAGTTCACTGGCGTTAAGTACATATACATTGTTGTGCAGCCATCACCACCAGAAGTTTATCTACTCAAACTGAAATTACATACCCCTTAAACAATAACACTCTAGCTCTATTCTTCCTACTTCCATTCCATGGCAACCACCATGCTACTTTCTAGCTTTATAAATTTGGTGATTCTAGGTGCCTCTTCTAATTAGAACAATATGGTATTTTTTATTTGTAACTAGTTTCTTTCACTTTGCATAGGATCTTCAAGCTTCATCCATATTGTAGCATGTGTCAGAATTTCCTTTACACTCTGTGTATATATGTATGTATAGATAGATATAGATGGAGATATATAGATATAGATGTAGATATATATACACACACATATATATTATATATGTACATACACATATATATTATATAGATATACACACACATATATATTATATATGTATGTGTATATATCATATATCATATATCATATATATAATAATATATATTATATGTGTGTGTGTGTATATATATATACACACATACACACACACACACACACACACACACACACACATATATATATACATACCACATTTATTTATCCATTCATCCATCAGTGGACACTTGAATTGCTTCTTCCTTTGGCTATTGCGAATAATACTGCTATGAAGATATGACCATGATTGTACAATTAGCTGCATCCCTGCTTTTAGTTATTTTAGGTATATGCCCAGAAGTTGAAAAGTTGAATTGCTAGATTATTGATATATTTTATTTTATTTTTTTGGAGACAGACTCTTGCTCTGTTACCCAGGTTAGAATGCAGTGGTGCAATCTTGGTTCACTGCAACCTCTGCCTCCTGGCTTCAAGCGGTTCTCCTGCCTCAGCCTCCCGAGTAGCTGGGACTACAGGTGCATGCCACCACATCCGGCTAATTTTTTGTATTTTAGCAGAGACGGGGTTTCACTGTGTTGCCCAGGCTGGTCTCGAATTCCTGAGCCCAGTCAATCCACCCACCTCAACCTCCTTAAAGTGCTGGGATTACAGGCGTGAGCTACCGCGCCTGGCCTTAAAATATTTCTATGGCATTGTTTTAATATCTGTGTAGTAGTCCATTATATGAATATACCATAATATATATAAACAATCCCCATGCATTGATTATTTAAATTTTTCATAATCTTTTAGTTTCATGAAGTACATTATTAACACGGACTTTCTTGAAACTAAACATTTATGCTCTCTGGTCATTTCCATAGACTAAATTTCAAGAAATAAAACTATGGGTTTAAGAAGTATAAACTTAATTAAGGCTTTTGTTACATATTACCAAATTACATCACTGATTGTCCATAAAAATTTTATAGAAACAAACATTAAATTAGTTCGTAAATCTAAATTATATAATCACTTTTCCTTCTAAGGCAATTGGAGTCATTCCACTACGTCACTCATAGCCCCTAACTCCAAGTGGGATTTCCTGTTCAGTTTTGGAAACAGTATTCAAAAGTAGTTTTGAACTCTGGTTTTAACTGAGAAATCACCTGCCCCTACCCTTTTGAATTTCCATATTTCACTTTCTTGAGTGGGTTTGTCTGCCGTAACTTGTATTTAAAAAGCCCTAAATGATTCTGTTGTGCAGCCAGATTTAAGAAGCGCTTTACTAAACGTGTAGTGTTATGTTTGTCTATCGCACTCATGGCCAAGCATGGTGGCTCATGCCTGTAATCCCAGCATTTTGGGACACCGAGGCAGATGGATCAGGAGTGAGATCAGGAGTTTGAGACCAGCCTGGACAATACAGTGAAACCCCATCTCTATTAAAAATACAAAATTAGCTAGGCATGGTGGTGGGTGCCTATAATCCCAGCTACTTGGGAGGCTGAGACACAAGAATTGCTTGAACACGGGAGGCAGAGGGTGCAGTGGGATAGCGCCACTGCATTCCAGCCTAGACGACAGAGCAAGACTCTTGTCTCAAATATATACATATATGTATATATACGCAATACAATATATACATATATGTATGTATTTATTTATGTATGTATATTTACATATATGGATTAATATATACTAATATATAATACATATTATATATTTACATATACTAATTATATATGTATATATTTGAGATTAATATATTTTTATATGATATATATAAATATATATAAATAATATATGTATATATTTGAGACATATATATATATATGACATTCTTAATCTGTTAAGTTGTTTTCCAACTACTTATGAGGTCATCTATCAAGTGGATAGTGTAGGTGGCCTGGTTGAATGAGGTGTGGATATGTGGGTGCTTACCCTGATTTATGGAAGGTAATTAGTGAGATGACTCAAGAAAGCAAAATTTAGTTATTCCTCTAATCATGCTTAGGAGAAAATGATGACATCATTTTTGCATTAAGCCAAAAGAAGCAGCAAATTAGGCATTGCATCATAACTGAAATAGGTTAACTGTGTTTGCATTTTGCTCATTGTACAAACTCAGAAACCAATTCTATTTATTTATCCAGCTGTTATTTATTAAGTGCCTACCTGATAAGAACCCTTAATAATGAGCTTAAGCTCTCATTGGGCAATAAAACTCTGAATATTGCACATTTACTCTTTGGAATCACTGGATTTTTGAAAGTCAGAATATCTTCTTTATAGGTGCCTCAACCAGTGAATCTTTTTTTTTCTAAGTGATATACAAATATTTTTATTTGAAGAGAAAGACTGTTTGCTTTTAAAAATAAAAATAAAAAGGAAGGAGAAGAATAACTGAACATTTTCCCTCCTTTATTGTTCAGATGAGGAGTCAGTCTAGAGAAGTCACGTGACTTTTCCAATGTCACCAAACTCTAAGCAGTGGAAAAGCTGGCACTTTTTTTCTGGGTCTCCCAAGTTCCAGTGCATAGCTTTCAACTGCATGCTTGCTGGTGATATTTTCATTTGCCAGTATCCATAACTTAAACTGGGAATTGCAAAGTGCACCTCATGCACTACAGGTGGCCTGCAGAAATTATTTGTTTCACTTTTCTTCCTTCTGTTTGCCAAAAACAACAACAACAACAACAACAACAACAACAACAAACAGATGACCACAGCTTTAAAGTCAAAAGACAAATATTTGATTCATATTCCACATGTCAGCAGTGAGCTGGCATGGGACGGCACCTGCCTTTTGACAGAATAAATTCTTCAGTTTTACATAGCTCACATCACTTTGTTGCTTCTCAGATACTGGCATTGTTATTTTCTGTTCATTCTCCAATTTACTCGATTTTTCTTTTAGGAGAGAGAGAGATTTTCCTGTGTCTACATTTTGATCACTTATCTCTTAAAAATAGAAAAACTACAGATAGAATGAGAAGGTCTTGTGTGTGTGTGTGCATTTGTGTGTGTGTTTTAACATGTGAACTGTTATATTTTGCTCTTTCATTACTTGAGAGAGGTAGATGGTTTTTAAAACCCAAACTATGGAGCCAGACGACCCAGGTTTGCATCCTGGATCTGCCATCTGCTAGTGGTGTGTCCTGGGCAGTTACTTAACCTCTCTGTCAATATGCTGGAGAATAAGGATTAGTTTCTGTCTCAGGAGTAGTTGTGAGGATCATATATAAACTATATTCAACACAAATTTTTTGCACCAGGTAATGTCTATATAAATGTTTGCTATTATTACACATTTTTTGGGTTACCAATAGGGATTTTAGTTTGTGTTTACTGCCACAGGTTTATCTAGACAAACTACATAATTGAAAGTGAAAAGCAATTCAGGTATTCTTCAAGTAACTTCAAATAATTGTCATGAAAATATAATTGAAATGGAAATGTTAATCATCCTAATCTTCTAGCAAGTCAAACCTCCCCCTTTTGATGTTTTGCATATTCCTTGGCCGTATGAAAATTTTATTCTCTATGGCCTCAATTGTATTGTACAAATGTTTTCACATTGTGTGTTTTTCATTTACAATTTATATTTACATTTAAATCTTAAGCGGTTTCCCATGTCATGTAGCTAAATCAAAATGTAATACAAAGATTTTGAATTTTGTACTACTGTTTAAATGTTGACTTTAGCTTTTGACTACTTTCCCCTTCTGTTACATTAGAAAATTTTCTAAGTAGAAATCATGTTTACTCATCACACTAAATTTTGCCCCAAACATTTTATAACTAAGAACTTTCTGAAAGCAATGAGTGTGATTTTTTTTTTGTCTTATTGCGAATCTAGTGAGCAGCTCAATCCCTGTCACACAGTAGACTTAACAATAAATTTTTATTGAATAAATAATTTGGATTGAATTTCTGGGATTTGTGGTATTATGTTTACTTGGCAGTAAATTCAGAACGTACTTCGTTTTAGGACATGTTGTTAAATACTATTTTTAAATGCATTCGTCTCTTTCCTTTCTTAGTAAGTTTATTTAAAAATTGTCCTTTAACTATTTCCAGAGGGGATTTGAGTCAGCAGCATCAAGTAAAACTTGCATATACAACATGGCCATAAAAATGAAAATAAGCACCTCAAAGGCTTCTTGGAAAAATAATAATATCAGTACATTCCAAATTAAAATCATTAAACTATTTAGAGGTGGGGGGGGAACTAATGAGATTACTGTAATTAAGTATGAATTAAATTTTTACAGAATTTCTTCATCGTCAAGTCAATAAGAAATAAAATAGTTCATATTTTCCATGGTCAGTTATAATCTGACCAAAGAAATTCATTTTTCTTGGGACATTAACCTTCATTTATTCATCAAATATCTGTTAAATGCCAACTGTGTGCTATGATATGATAAAGCATACTGAGAACGCAGCAGCGAATAAAAAGGACAGTCTCTACCCATATGGAAGCAGACATATACACGTATGATACATACAGGAAGGGAGAAATAAAGAACACTCGCTGTGCTGGAGGATTCAGGCAAAGTTTAACGGAGGAATCTGACATTCAGCTTGAGATGTAAGCGATTCCTAGCAATCAACTAGATAATTCAAAGACAATGGGGAAGCGCATTGGTGTAGGTATCATCTCTGAGATGTGAGAGAGGTTGGCACAATGGACATTAGAGAAGGTCAGTGTATCTCAAAGAGAGGTGAAGAGGTGGATTGGAGTCCATCATTCCACTAACCTGTTGAAGATTTTTGAGCACAGAAGTAGTATGATTACATTTGCATTTGCATTAAATCACTCTGCCTACCAAATGAAGGGCTCCTTGAAGGAGAACAGTAGTAGACACGGGGAGACCAATTTGGATGTTTTTGGAGAATTCATAATGAAAAATGGTGATATCTCGGCATGGGATTATAGTAGTGGAAATGGTAAAATGTAGACATGTCTGTGAGTTATGGAATTTCCTGTTTAGAGAGTAGGATCAACAGGATTTAGTTCTTGAATGGGAAGTGAGGCAGAGTCTCAGAAGTGATTCCCAGTGTTCTCCTTTGAGCAACAACTGGGTGGATGAGAAAACCAAATGAAAAGCAGATCAGAGTAGATGATGAAATCTGTTTGAAATATATTGAGTCTGAAAAGCATATGAGACATTCAAGCAGACACATGAAATAGACGGTTGAGGATTTGGGCTTAGTATTCAGAATACAGATGAATTCCGGAGATAGAAATTCTAAAGTCTTCATAATATAGAAGGTATATCAAGTTGTGGGCATGATCCTGGAGACAGTGAATACAGAGATAAAAGCAGAGGTCTGGTGTCAAATAAAAAGGAATCATTATTCGATGGCTATTGGGCAATATGTTGGCTATTGTCATTATTAACAATTTCACAGAAATATTTAAGAAGCATTTTATTTGTCATAATATAAAATCCCATTTGATGCAGACAGATAGTTTTCTGGTGAGCTCAGTTGATCCAGAGATAAAGATTTAAAAATTCCCAGGGACATTTGGTTAACTTAATATTCACTTCCAAAGGTTCTCAACTAGAGAGGATACCACCTTCTGACAGGGGGAGTTTGGAAATGAATGGGCATATTTTTATAAACTGTCACAATGACTATCATTTAATGGGTAGGGTGCAAAACACATAACTGTCAAACTCAAGAAGACCATAGTACTATGTTGAGAGACCCTGATAAACTCTTGTGCCACATATATTTCTCTGACTTGCTGATTGTAAAGTTCCCAGCTGCCTGTAAGGAACAGCCACTGACCCTTTCTAGATTTTCATCTCTACAGCACTCTCTTTGTCCTGAGCCTAGAGGAGATGATGGCTCTGCCTCTGCTAGCCCCATGTTATTTCCCTGTCCTTCATGATTCCTCTGCAATTGCATGGGGCTATGTACATAGGACCTGTGTAAATCAGATCCTTGAGAAGACCTAGTTGGTGTGTGCTGTCATTTTTGCTGGAGTCCTGACTCTTATGGCTATCTTTTCCACATGTAATTTGTCTCAAATATAGTTTCCTAGGATCTTGTAATTCCAGATTTAGCTTCCTGTTAAGTTACAAGAAGCTCTTAAATAAAGTGGTATCTTTTTTTGTTTGTTTGTTTTGTTGTGTGTGTGTGGTTTATATATATATATATTAGTCTTTCAGAGGATAAACTTGTCATTTACTTTCGTAATTTAAGCAGACTGGATATTCTTATCTTGGTGATGGAGTGGCTTTTCCTTTCTGCTTGAAGGTGGTCCCAATAGTGCTAAATAGAAACATAGTTTCCTCATTAAGCAATTTGTTAAAATATGTATGTTCAAGACATTACTAAAAAATACTCAGTTAAGACTCTCAACGTTCTATTACAGATGACATGGAAAAGTCATTTTGAACCTAGAAAAAGTTTAAAGTCAGATTTTTCTGGTCAATCATGCCAACCATAAAAAGTCAGCGTACATGGGCATTGAATGAAAGACAGAATAAAGCCTTGCTTTTCTTTGATGACTCAAGATCAGCAGAAACCCAGAGTTCCTATTTTGAACACTTTACAAACCCAACTATAAATGGAGACAGTGACTGAGCAACTGGACTGATGACAGGCATGCTCTCTGCTGCAGCTGTAAAGTCTGCCCCAAGAAAACAGTTCAAAATTCACATATTTTGGAAATGAAAACCAATAACATTCATAAACGAAAAAGAATTAATATAGACCTGATTCTTTAGAAGTAACTTTTTTCATAAGTTTTTTTTTTTTTCTCTCTCTCTTCTTGGTGAAGACACACACACACACACACACACACACACACACACACACGCGCGCACAATTTAAGCATCTTAATGTCTTTGAATTAAACAATCAGGCCACAATTTCAGGAGCTATTGCTTTCTTCTAGGAAATATCTCACTACTAGAGTTCTCTTTGGAGATGAGATTTTTCTCAACTTTATTATGAAATCTGTTGTGTACATATGAGCACGTTTCTGAATATTTTACATATGATAACTTTACGTTTGAAAATAGCATATTTAGGTATATATAAATATATGTGTGTGTGTGTGTGTGTGTGTATATATATATATATATATATACATATTTTTTTTCTTTGCAATTTTACATGCCTTACATCATGGGAGGTGGAAGGGGTAAAGAACAGGAATTATTTTAAAGCATATTTATTTATGTTCTTCATGGTTAAAGAAAACTATGCCAACATTCTTCTGGCCCACATATTCAATTAAATACATAGTGAATCTTTTCTACTTACTGGATTATTTGGTGCTTCCAGGCATTTATTTTTGGCATTTCATTTCATTTTTGTTTTTGCAGGAATTTTTGAAGTTTTATTATGATTTAACATTTTTATTTTGAAAATCAGGCACATTTTAAAAATTACTCTGCTGCAGCTGTAGTCCACCCCCAAAAACAGATAGTTCAAAACTCACATATTTTGAAAATAAAAATGCAGGTATAGAAATTTACATATACAGATTACTTATGATTTTTATTTATATATAAATCTATACAGTCATCTATAAATACAAATATGCAAATATGTTATTTTTTTGAGAATTTAATCTCTGTAGCAATCATTTTTTATGTGGTATTTTTCCATTAGTCATTTTCTTTCTTTTTTTTTTAATTTGAAGAATATTTGCAAAGGATTTAGTCATTTTTCTAAGCATCTTCACATGAAGCTCTGTGAGATTAATGGGGGGGAGGGTGGTATCCTAGGATGAATAATGTGTCTCTTCCTGTCCCCCAATCTGGTAGAGAAGTTATGCATAATAGGTTAGACTGAATAGATTTCTACACTTTCAGTCAGAATTAGCTGTGGCCACGAGATAAGAACAGACAAGGTGCACCCTTGTGTGTCTGCCTTCTCCCTAAGAGGAGGCCCTCCACTTCCCTTTTGTTCAAGTTAAGATAACATGTTATATTGCTCTATCTCGCTATTCTTCATGACCAATGTCACAAAGCTTTTTCTCTATGTAAAGAAGTTGAAGTTTCAGGTCTTTCTCATCTTTAAGCCTTTAACCCATTTTTAGTTAATGATGTCAGATAAGGATCCAGTATCATTCTTTTGCATGTGTATTTCTAGTTTCCCTAACATCATTTATTGAATAAATTGTTCTTACCCATCATGCATTCTTTGCCCCCCTCATAAAAAAATCAATTGACTGTATATGCATGGATGTATTTCTGGGCTGTCTGTTCTGTTCTGTTGGGCTGTATATCTTGTTTTATGCCAGTATCACATTGTTCTGATAACTGTAGCTTTGTAATATATTTTGAAATCAGGGATTGTAATGCCTCTGGCTTTGTTCTTGGCTTCAAGATTAATGTGGCTTTTGTGGCCTTTTGTGGTTCCACGTGAATTTTAGAATTGTTTTTTCTATGTACGTAAAATGTCATTTTGGTATTTGGATAGGGATCTCATTGAATCTGTAGATAACTTTGGGTAGGATATACATTTTAACAATATCAAGTCTTTCAATCCATTAACACAGATGTTTTTCCATTTGTTTGTGTCTTGTCTAATTTCTTTCACCAGTGTTTAATAGTTTTCAGTGTATAATCTTTCTCCTCTTTAGATAATTTTTTCTAAGTTTTTTATGCTATTGTAAATGGATTTTGTTTCCTTTCCTTTTCTGTTGTTCATTGGCAATGCACAGATATATAACTGATTTTTAGGTTAGTCTGTGATCTCTGAAGGCAAGATCATGCCTTATTTGTATTCTACATAGTAATACATAAATAACAATTAGCAGTTATTAATTTTTTTATTTATATATTTTTATTGAGTTTCCTTGGCAGTAATTTTTGTTTTCTTTCTTCCTTTTGTTCCTGTTCTTCTTAGGGCTCCACTAGTTCTACAGCCTCTCCTCCAGTTTCGACCCCGGTCACAGGACATAAGAGAATGGTCATCCCGAACCAACCCCCTCTAACAGCAACCAAAAAGTCTACATTGAAACCACAGCCTGCACCCCCAGGCTGGACCCATCCCTGTGGCTCCAATCGGAACACTCAAACCCCAGCCTCAGCCAGTCCCAGCCTCCTATACCACGGCCTCCACTTCTTCAAGGCCTACCTTTAATGTGCAGGTGAAGTCAGCCCAGCCCAGCTCTCATTACATGGCTGCCCCTTCATCAGGACAGATGTATGGCTCAGGGCCCCAGGGCTATAACACTCAGCCAATTCCCGTCTCTGGGCAGTGTCCACCTCCTTCAACACGGGGAGGCATGGATTATGCCTACATTCCACCACCAGGACTTCAACCTGAGCCTGGGTATGGGTACACCCCCAACCAGGGACGCTATTATGAAGGCTACTATGCAGCAGGACCAGGCTATGGGGGCAGAAATGACTCTGATCCTGCCTATGGTCAACAAGGTCACCCAAATACTTGGAAACGGGAGCCAGGGTACACTCCTCCTGGACCAGGGAACCAGAACCCTGCTGGGATGTATCCAGCCAGTGGTCCCAAGAAGACCTATATCACAGATCCTGTTCAGCCCCCTGTGCACCACCATTGCAGCCAAAGGTAAGAAATTCATCAACATAATGAGGAGAATATGAGTGTGCCTCTCTTAGTCTGCCTTCCCCAGAAAGCAAACCCTAAGGCAAAGTGTATGTGTTACTTTTACTTCACTAACAAATACAATCCCAGTGAAGCGTGAGTGAAGCCAGAGAGGAGAGAGAGAACTATTTGCTATGTCACCAATATGGCCACTGTTTAGTATCAAATGGAATTACTTGCTCAATCTTGAAGAATCATCTTCCAAAAGGCCATAGAAACCATAGCATCTCAGGACAAAGTGTTCTGATGGAGAAAAAGAAAATAATTTATTTTTCACATCCTTCCCCATATTAATTCAGGCTTCCATCTATTATGCAGAAACTTCCTCTATGTCTTGCATTTGCTTGGACATTAAATAGGGATGTAGCATCTCAAGCCTCAACAAGGCTAGCAATCTATAGGTGAGACGTGTGGAGGGCAACACTGAGGTGATCTGTTGTCAGGCTGCGGCCCTCTGAAGGCAGCCATAACTCCCGCAATGTTGGTACCACAGTGGTTGCTGAGGCAGAACAGGCAGCCAAGGACCCAGGGGATGGGTGAGGTCAAGCAGGTCTAAGATAATGCAAACACCTTGGCTAGTTTCTCCTTTGAGAAGGGGCGGCAGTTTAATGTGGCTTGTTTGTGACCCCTTGTTTATTCATTTTACTGATCCTCCAGAAAGAATCTTATTCTTCAGCCTTTAGCACTATTAAGCAATGTTTAAAAACTCCTTATGAGTGACACTTATATCTTATTTGATGTAATTGTCCGTATGTGGATCTTTTAAGTTAACACTCTCTGTTACTCCATCTGAATAGGTAAGGTATAATACTGCATATGCCCAGTCACCACAACGTGGATTTTTCATTAGTACTGGAACCAACATGATGTTGATTCCTCCCATTATGACGAGAGGAACCAATGAGAATAACTTGGAACGGGTGAAAATAGAGGAACTGGGCCAGTTTCCAGCCATTTGGGTTGGAAGAGTGCCCTTCCTTCTTTTCAGTTAGAACTGTGAGAAATCAGAAATTCGAGAGCCCTCAATTAGCTAGAAGATGAATGGTAGTTTTGGGGAATGGATTGGGTAGAAGTTTGGACTGTATTTTTAAATTCTTTCCACATTTTTAACAAGATGGTCAATTTCAAGACAGATCTATTCACATATTCAACATTATATCAAAAATCTCCTTATAGTGTGTTTACTAAACTGTTTTTCTTATCTGAAAGTTTCTGCCGTATTAATGGTGTCCTATGTGAATTTCAGGTTCTATAGGGGAATAGAGCTCTTCCTGACAGTGGGGACTGTGAAGAGCTGGAGAAATCCAGCTCAAGAAACCCATTAGCTTTATGCGTGACCACTATGTGAAAGTGGCCAGCCATGATCCTTTTCCAATAGATAGATTCCAAGTTAGAATTTTAAGTGATTTTAAACATTACTCAGTTTCTGAAGTCTCTCTATGAAAAGAAATATTATTACAGCTTTTTATTTCTCTTTAAAATAAATTTGTCCAAAATAGCCAATCTGAACAGCCTTGCTCTTTGTTAATGTCTCAGTATGTTTGTATCACTTCCTCCTGACCCAGACAAGGGGAGTCTATTTTCAAAACAACCAGTTCAGAGAAACAGATTATACAACTTAGCCACACTTTCTGTTTTTAACAATTGCAACAGATTCACCTAGGGAAGATTACAGTAAAATAAAATTTTAGGTCAGAACAATTGCTGCCTGCGTTTAAGTTCAAATAGATAGGCAATTTTGCCCTGCCCAAAGCAGGGTGACTGAAAGCATGGCTGAGTGATGTTCCTGAAGGAATGAGATGGGGTCTGCGTTGCTTGAGGATTGGGTTATCCCATGTAGGAACCAGACATGAGAGAAAGCAAAACAATGTGTGCTGAAGAGACTCACCTGGTGAGGGGTACTGAGCTAGTCTTCAGGTGTTGTTTTCTCATTAAGTCACTGGGAACTCTGGCCAGCCCCCTCTTGAGCATTTGGAATCCATCCATTGGTGTAGGAGAAAGAATCAGCCCCCACTGCTAAAACGCTGAGTCCAGCCACATCATTAACATTTGGTCCATCCTCACCAACTGACCCAGGGAGATGGAATGAATTTTTATGAACCACTCATCCGAAAACATGGAACTTTATTTTGCTTCTTATTTGAGCAAGTTAGTTATTCAAGATGATCTATTAGATGATTACAGATTCTGGATATCAGATTTTATGTTATTTTTTAAATTTTTGATATATTTGTTTTTTAACAGTTTCATGTGTTTTCACATCATATTCGGTTGTGCATTTTTAAAATGAAAATCAAATCATGTACTTTCACTCTGATTATTAAGAGTGGTTAGAGGTTGATATTTAGCCATCTGTTTGTGCTTCGGGAAAGGAGAAAGAGGCTGATGAAGCTACGGATAAATTGTGTGTGTGTTGTGAGGGCATTGGCTGATGAAGGGGTGGGTTTCTTCACAGTTGGTCTTTGAGCAAAACACTACTGTATTCTACTGCACCTGTGCACAGAGGACCTTATTGTCCTTATATTGACTGTTTGGCTTAATTATGTGACTACGGGCATGAGAAATGAGCTCCTAATTCTTAACCCAGTTCTTTTGTTGACATTCCTCTTCCAATTTGAGGAAAACCTCTAGACCTCTTTATATCACGCTTCAAACCCTAGTAAAGTAGAACATCATCTGTACTAATTAATTAATGATTGCAAAAGGCTTGGAAATTTCCAAGGGCTGAATAATTGCCAAGTGAGGACTGTTCAGCTTTCCACTGGCTTTCATTTGTTTTTAATTTTTTTTTTAGTGACTGTTGGAAAACTTACCCTCATGTCTGAAAACAATTATACTTATTATATTGAGTAATTCTGGGGGAGTTTGGCATTTAACCCATTAAGGAAAAAGTTTAAAAGATGAAATAAATAAATCTCCCCAATATTTGAGATGAGCTGCTTTAGTTTTCCTATATCAAGATAGTATAAAAAGAGGAATATAGTGGAGTAAAAAGAGGTGAGACAGGATGAGGAAATGGAAGAAGGAAGGAAGGAAGGAAGGAAAGAGAAAGGGGAAGAAATGAATAGAGGAAAGAGACAGGATGAGAACCTGCAAGGCTTAGGCGATCATGATTATATTTATGTTCCCATAATATGCTGAGCAGTGAATTTGCATGCTACAGTAGGCCATACTGTGTTTCCTATACCATCTGAGCTGAGTTCCTTGCAAAATACTGTTATAAATAAGTCATTATAGGGCAGAAATGTTCTCTTCTCATGGAAATCCTCTTATAGATGCAGTAGAATCTCTTCTGTTTGCTGATTTATAAAAGCTAATGTTAGACACATCTTGCCATGTAGTGCACAGACCTCTAGTTCTGTGCATTAGTTTTATCCCTGTGAGTTGGGATGCATGTTTTCTCCAGTATTTAGATACGGTGGCTCAGCTTGAAAGTTCCAGAGCCAGGACCTGGAAGCTCGTCAGGACTCTCAGGTCTAAAGTGACCAGGCAACTTTAGCCTACACTTACCGTAAAAACTCATCTTTGTCAACCTCAGCTATTAAAGGGACAGGTATTTGCTACATAGTGTGTGAAAGCGCTGGGGCTGTGCCTCCCAGGAAAGTTAGAGAATCTTGTCCCCATGAGTGTAGAGGTTATGTTAAATTCTGAAACCACATAATTAAAATTTCCTTGGAAAATATTTCGGGAAAAGGAAACCTTATTCTTAAGCATTTCAAATTTTGGATGCTATTTTAAATGGTGTTTTAAAATTCGTTTACAATCATTTGTTATTAGCATATAGAAATAACAATAGATTTTTGTATACTGACTTTGTATCCTACAATTTGTTAAATGTAACAGTAGTACTAGCTTCTTTAATAAGACTTCTTAGGCAATTCTACCTGATCATTTTATCTGCAAATTGTTGGTGCAGTTGTTTATCTCCTTTATGGATAAGTCTATTCATCAACATTTTATGTTTGAAAGATTTGCTTGTTGATTGGAAAAGAAACAGTATCATACAACTTTGAAGGAAATAAGTTGGAAAAAATAAGAAACCTTTACTCTCCACTTCCATAGACTAGCCTACTTAAACCATCAGACATAGAAGCAATTTTCAAAGTGTAAAACACTCTCATATAAGGGATTATAGGTCTTAATCCCTTACATTTACAGATGAGAAAACTGAGGTCTGAAGAGTCACAATGACTTTCAGAGTTATGTAGTTAGTAAATGACCACATGTGAGTACAAAATGTAACTCTTCTTTCTATTCTATGATTCTTCTCTACACTGGTTAAGAATAGTTCAAGACAGGGGGAGGTCAGAAGTAAATGACCTTTAAAAGGTGTAATAATAACTGTTCTCAGAATTGTCTTATTTCCTATCTTTAGAACCCCATCGTCAGTTTTGTAAGGCAACTTAATAATAGAAAATGGCTCCTATTCTAGTGCTCTCCCTATTCTGTCTCACAGCTGCTCCCATGAAAACACTTGTTGTTCTGTAATTTTGACTCAGTCCATGATCTCTCTATACTGATTTTAAAAGTTATCATCAGAATGGATGTGCTAGTATAGTAAGAAATGTCTGTGAATGTTATTTATTTCTTTTACTTAGCTAATCATTTTCATAGATTCGGTTGTTTAAAAATAACCCAGGTCTTTTAGTCATGAAGTCCTTGCCTATGCCTATGTCATGAATGGTTTTGCCTATGTTTTCTTCTAGGGTTTTTATGATGTTAGGTCTTATGTTTAAGTCTTTAATCCATCTGGAGTTAATTTTTGTATAAGATGTAAGGAATAGGTCCAGTTTCAGCTTTCTGCACATGGTTAGCCAGTTTTCCCAACACAATTTATTAAACAGGGGAATCCTTTCCCCATTGCTTGTTTTTGTCAGATTTGTCAAAGATCAGATGGTTGTAGGTGTGTGGCATTACTTCTGAGACCTGTGTTCTGTTTCATTGGTCTATATCTCTGTTTTGGCACCAGTACCATGCTGTTTTGATTACTGCAGCCTTTTAATGTAGTTTGAAGTCAGGTAGCATGATGCCTCCAGCTTTGTTCTTTTTGCTTAGGATTGTATTGGCTATGTGGGCTCTATTTTAGTTCCATATGAAGTTTAAGATGGTTTTTTCCACACCAAAAGCAATGGCAACAAAAGCCAAAATAGACAAATTGGATCTAATTAAACTTAAGAGCTTCTGTGTAGCAAAAGAAACAATCATCAGAGTGAACTGGCAACCAACAGAATGAGGAAAAATTTTTGCAATCTATCCATCTCACAAAGGGCTAATATCCAGAATCTACAAAGAACTAAAACAAATTTACAATAAACAACCCCATTAAAAAGTGGGCAAAGGATATGAACAGGCACTTTTCAAAAGAAGACATTTATGTGGCCAACAAACATATGAAAAAATGCTCATCATCACTGGTCATTAGAGAAATGCAAATCAAAATCACATTGAGATACCATCTCACGCCAGTTAGAATGGTAATCATTAAAAAAATCTGGAGACAACAGATGCTGGAGAGGATGTGGAGAGATAGGAATGCTTTTACACTGTTGGTGGGAGTGTAAATTAGTGCAGCCATTGTGGAAGACAGTGTGGCGATTCCTCAAGGATCTAGAAATAGAAATACCATTTGACCCAGCAATCCCAATACTGGGTATATACCCAAGGAATTATAGTTCACTCTGTTATAAAGATACACACACACATATGCTCATTGCAGCACTGTTTACAACAGCAAAGACTTGGAACCAACCCAAATGCCCATCAAGGATAGACTGGATAAAACAAATGTGGCACATATACACCATGGGATACTATGCAGCCATAAAAAAGGATGAGTTTATATCCTTTGCAGGGACATGGATGAATCTGAAAACCATCATTCTCAGCAAACTGACAGAAGAACAGAAAACCAAACACCACATATTCTCACTCATAAGTGGGTGTTGAACAAAGAAAACACATGGACACAGGGGAGGGGGAACATCACACACTGGAGTTCATTGGGGGGTGCTAGGGGATCAATAGCAGGGGGGTGAAAAGGTTGGGGGAGGGATGACATTAGGATAAATACCTAATGTAGGTGATGGGAGATGGAGGCAGCAAACCACTATGGCATGTGTATACCTTTGTAACAATGCTGCAAGATCTGCACATGTACCCCAGAACTTAAAGTATAATGATAATCATAATAATAATAAAATACCCCAGGTCACTAATCCCTTTGGAAAGTTCAGCAGATCATTTTAACAGGTGATTCTGGCAATATGTAATTCTTCGTGTTTACAGAATGAGAGAACTTCTATTTATCAGTGTTTTTTCTTTGTTTTGTTTTAGTTCAGTTCTAAGCAAAGCAGTTATTTTGCTTATTAACATATTGATATATTCCACTGGGGATCTCATTTCTTTCTTGGCCAGCTACAAACACTCACACTGTCCGATTTCAAAAAAGAGACTACAGTTATTCTCTTCTTCACCAAAGAAATTTGAACCATTATTGATAAATAATTTTTGGTGAATATTAAGGCTTTGAAATGTTTTGCACAGAGTGATAGGAAGTGTCTTATACTGAAAGACACATTTTTACTGCTATAGTATCAAAAGTGCTGTTGTCCCACATACAAAGATTTGTTATTTTAGTTGTTTGATTTTCTGTAATACAGCAACCTCAACTTTTAGAAATACTCTTAACAAATAATATGGGGTTTGATCTGTTTCATCTTTGGTTGTCAGAGAATGATCTTCAGATAATACAGTTTGGTTTATTTAGGTTGCTTACCTAAAATAAAATTTTGAAAATATGAGATAATAACATTTAACATTTTTTTAATCCCTTATAAAATTTACTAAACACTCTCATATAAGGGAAACTCTCTAACACTTTCAGAGGCAACTTGTTTAATATCCTACCAACACTGAATGCCTAAGGGAGGGTGAGAACTGACGTCACCTCACTGCCAGCGCAGAGTTCTTTCCACTCTGTGAAACTTGCCCCATTTTGTAGCTTTCTGTGGTTGTAGATGCTAACTCCATTTTCTGTAGGGTTATCCAAACATAAAATATTCCTTGGGTGCAGCAGTTTAGGGACTAGAACTTCAGAGTAGAATTTCTGGTACATAACATATATTTAACATTATTTGAAACTCAAGAGTCAGTCAACATTGCTGTTAAGAGTTAAGGAGTTGAAACTATGTATACCCTAAATCTGAATTCAAGGTAAGAGGCCCCTTGTTATTCAGCCTTTGTAAGTGTTTGGTATATTTATGCCTCCTCAATATGACATCGTCTTTGTTTTTAATTCACATTTAGGGATCATTTAAAAAAAGAAGGATGAGGTGTAAGTGTGATTGTTGTTTTATTTATGGATTTATCAGTTTGATGTTATGCTTCATGGTTCATAATGTAATTTTAACATAAATCAGTAAATTTGCTATGGATGATATTGGTAGTTTTTGCTGGAGGAAACCATGCTTGCTTTTTTTTTTTCTTTTTGTTGTTGAGAGGGAGTTTCACTGTTGTCACCCGGGCTGGAGTGCCATGGTGTGATCTAGGCTCACTGCAATCTCTGCCTCTCGGGTTCAAGATAGTCTCCTGCCTCAGTCTCCCAAATAGCTGGGACTACAGGTGTTCACCACCATGCCCAACTAATTTTTGTATTTTTGATAGAGACAGGGTTTCACCATGTTGGCTGGGGTGTTCTCAAACTCCTGACCTCAGGTGATCCACCCGCCTTGACCTTCCAAAATTCTGGGATTACAGACGTGAGCCACTGTGCCTGGCGGGGAACCATGCTTTTAATCCTGTTACCCACCCCATCCAAAGCTCACAAAATATTAGTTAAGTAGGCCACTAGGATACAGCTGAGGCTGGTGGTCTCTGCAGGGGCAGAAAAATGGGAACTGGAGAGGAGTTCAGGAACACAGGCTGGAGAATATGAAACAGGACCCAGCACACAACAGCCCATGGGCCAAATGTCACTTGCCACCGGATTTTATAACTAATGTTTGCTTGAAGTACAGCCATACTTGCTTCATTTCCATATTATCAATGGCTGCTCTCATACTACAACAGTAGAGCTGAGAAGATGCAACAGAGACTGTATGGCCTGCAGAGATTAAAACATTTTCTGTATGTCTCTTTACAGAAAAAACATTGTCAACTGCTTGTCAAAAATATGGGAAGAACTTCACGAAATTTAGATTCTTATTAAAAGTTCTTGAACATCCCTGAACTATTTAATATTATTTCTTGTCCAGCAGATCCTGAATCTTAAATTACAAGTTGTTGTGACAGTATGTGGAAATCAGGGAAGGAAGAACAGAATATCAAAATCAAAAATTAACATGCTATATGCAGAATAGGTTCTATATCCCTCCTTTTGTTCCATCGTGGTATACTCCTAGTTAAACTTCAAGATTTATCTCTAATATTAACTTCTTGGAGAGGTTTGACCATTCTTCCAATTCCCACATATTGTTGGTTTTTCTTTCCTCTGAATTTTCTCATAGCATTTTTTCATTTATTTACTAGAATATGCACCTCATTCAGTATTTTTATATAATAACATTTTAAAGACAATTTGCATAGAATATAGTTTGCTCATTTAAATACACAATTATTTTTAGTAGAGTCACAGTATATTTTATTATATTCTTAAATATAGTATATGTGCAGTCATTATCACAGTCAATTTCTTTACACCAGAAAGAAACCCCATACCAATGAGCAGTGACTTTTCTTTTCCCCTAAACCCTCCAAGTCTACGTAACCACTAATTTAATATCTGTATCTATGGATTTAACAATTTTGGACATTTGAAATAATACAGTATATAGTCTTTTGTTATTGGATTCTTAGTATAACATATTCAAATTCCATTCATATTATAGCATATGTGAGTGCTGTATTCCTTTTTATTGCTGAACAATATTCCATTGTATGGATACATCACATTATATTTATATTTTCATCAATTGATGGACATTTTGGGTTTTTCTACCCTTTGGCTATTATAAATAATTCTCCTCTTAATATTTGAGTAGACATATGTTTTCAGTTTTGAGGGGTATACATTTAACAGTGGAATTGCTGAGTCACACGATAATTTAATGTTCAACATTTTGAGAAACTGCTGAAATGTTTTCCAGTGGGGCTACCCACTTTCCATTTCCACAGCAGTGTATGAAGATCTCATTTGCTCTGCAGCCTCCCACCCCATTTGATTTTAATCATATTATGTGTCTATCTCTCAAGTACAAATCCATGTTCTTCAAGAGTGGAAACTGTGTCTGCTTCAGTTTTGTTTCTCTATGTCTAACATAGTACATTGCATGTATCAGGCACTCATGAATAAATGAAGGAGTCAATCAACAAGTGAAATAACATTTACTGAATTGACATGGAACCACATAGAGTTCCTGTTATTGACAGTTGTTTATGTGGGCTTAAATAGCTGCACTTTTATAGATGTTCTTTTTTTAATTTTATTTTAGCTTTTATTTTAGATACAGGGGATACATGTATAGGATTGCTACATGGGTAATTGGACCCAGGTAGTGAGCATAGTATTCAACAGATAATTTTTCAGCTCATGCCCTCTCCCTTCCTCCCTGTTTGGTAGTCTGCAGTGTCTGTTATTCTCAAGTTTATGTCCATGTGTGCTCAGTATTTAGCTCCCACTTATAAGTGAGAACATGGGGTATTTGGCTTTCTGTTCCAGCATTAATTTGCTTAGGATTACGGCCTCTAGGTCCATCTATGTTGCTGCAAAGAACATGATTTCATTATTTTTTATGACTTCACAGTATTCCCTATTGTAGACATACCACATTTTAAAAATCTAGTCTACCATTTCCAGCTATGTTCTTCATATTTTCTACCATTCAGATCCTATTGTGTATAACCAATATATTAGTGCTCATTTAGATGCACTCCATTTTTTTTTTTTTTTTTTTTGAGATGGAGTCTTGTTCTTGATCCAGGCTGGAGTGCAGTGGTGTAGTCTTGGCTTACTGTGACCTCTGCCTCCTAGGTTCAAGCAATTTTCCTGCCTCAGCCTTCCAAGTAGCTTCGACTACAGGCATGTGCCACCATGCCCGGCTGATTTTTGTATTTTTAGTAGATACCGGGATTTTGCCATGTTGCCCAGGCTGGTCTTGAACTCCTGACCTCAAGTGGTCCACCTGCCTCAGCCTCCCAACGTGCTGGGATTACAGGCATGAGCCATTGCGCCTGGCTGGTGTACTCCAATTTAATCACTGAGGCTCATTTTCCATCCTACATCATTGTAGTTTTTGTCCCTTTTGCTGTGGTTGAGATGTTTTTTGTCTCTGTGCAGCACAGAGTGTTATGTAAAGCTTGTTTCATCATGGCGGGTCAGTGATGGAAACATTACCTCCTGACCTCACCCCCACCCAATCCTGCTCTTGCTGCACACACTAGATCTGAATGATAGAAAAGATGAAAAACATAGCTGGAAATGGTAGTCTTTCCAGTAATGGTGATTCTGCTCTCCTAGGAGCTCGGGCCAAAAACCTGAAATCATTGTTGACTTCTCTCTTTCTCTGTTATAGCAAATTCATTCATCTTTGCTTTTGAAGAATAATATCTGACTACCTCTCCCCATCTTCACCACCCATGCCCTGGCCCAGCCCTAACTCTCTGCCTCCTACTGCTTTGACGGTTGCTCTCTTGTCCTTCTCTAGCCTGTTCTCAGTACACAGTGATCCCATGCAAGTCATATTATTTCACTTTCCTGCTCAAAACCCCCAATTGGAGTTCCCCTCTTAGACTGAGAAAAACCTGGGACTGTGCTTACAAGGCCTGACTCAAACATGAGTCCCATGTTATAGTAAAGGAATGAAAAAATGCTGTGAGAAAACTCAGGAGGAAAGGCAAATAATAACCTGTCTACCCATGAACTCTCTGACTTCCTCTATCCCTTTCACCTTCATTCTCCTCCAGCTACACTGCATTCAAGCGTGCTCCTGTTTCAGGGCCTCTGCTTTGTTGTACTTCCTGCTTGGAATGGTTTTCCCCAGATATCCACATGGCTTGTTCTCTCACCTCTTATAGGACTTTGCTCAAATGTTGCTCAGTTGCAGGAGACCTTGCTGATCACCCAGTCTAAAATAGTTCCCTGCCCCAAAGTCTCTATCCACCTTCACTGCTGCATTTTCCCCTATAATATTTATCATCTTCTAAAATATCATATTGTTTTTTTTTGTTGTTGTTGTTTTTGAGACAGAGTTTTGCTCTTGTTGCTCAGGCTGGAGTGCAATGGTGCAATCATGGCTCAACGCAACCTTTGCCTCTCAGGTTCAAGCAGTTATCCTGCCTTAGCCTCCCAAGTAGCTGGGATTACAGGTATGGGCCACCACGCCTGGCTAATTTTTTATATTTTCAGTAGAGACGGTGTTTCACCATGTTGCTCAGGCTGGTCTTGAACTCCCAGCCCGCCTCGGCCTCCTTTAGGAGGGATTACAGGTGTGAGCCACCACACCCAGCCTAAAATATCATATTGTTTAATCTTTTGTTCTTTGTTCCTCTCCCCTAGAATTTCAGAACAGGAATTTCTGTCTACTTTGTTCACTGCAGTATAACAAACAATGTCTGGCAAGTAGGAAATCCTCAGTGAAGATGTATTTATAAATGAACGAGCACGTGTGGGTCATGGAATTGTCCTCTCCATAAACAGTTTATCCAGAAAGCTCTGCCGTGTTGAGGCAGTGGCTTTTACTATGTGGGAAATGTTCTCCCATAGAATTAACACACCTCATGTTTGATTTCCCCAAGCTTTGCATTCTCTGCCTTCTGTACCTCGCACCACCTGAGTTTCCCAGCCTTCCTTTCGCTCCATGTGTCATCTATTTTGATAAAGCCTGCATAATCGAAAGAGCCTGGTATATTTGTTTTGTTTGAAGATGGGGTTTTGCTCTGTATTCTAGGCTGGAGTGCTGTGGTATGATCATAGCTCACTGCAGTCTCTAACTCCTGATCTTAATTATCTTCCTACCTCAGCCTCCCCAGGAGCTAGCACTACAAGACCACACCACCACACCCACCTTTTTTTTTTTTGAGAGGGAGTCTCGCTCTGTTGCCAGGCTGGAGTATAGTGGCGCCATGTCCGTGCCTTGACCTCCCAAAGTGCTTGGATTACAGGCGTGAGCCACCATGCCTGGCCGATGCCACTTTTTAAATGGCATTTGAGAAGTTAAAAACTGAATGTGCTAAAGTCAAGGGTGGCATGGGCACAGGTGAAAGATGAAGGTTTTTTTCTATTTCTATTTCTGTGATGAAAATAATTGGGTTAACAAGAGCGTTCTTCTAAGCAGCTAGAGATTCTGCTGGTTGTACTGCCTTGATGGCAATATAACCAGTAAAAAGCAGATAATGGTATCTGCTTTGCAGACTCTATGTTCAAACCAGTGTCACTCACCTTATCCTGCTCTCTTCTCATCAGCTTGGTATTTCTTTAATTTCCTCTTTCTACCCTTTTCAAGTTTTCCCTCTGCCTTGAAACGACTTACCCAATACTTTGTATTCTGTTTGTGTTCATTAATAGACTTATTTTCCAGAACTAATATTAGGGCATCTCAAGGCATTTTACTTAGCATGTGAGCTGCTTACAACATAATTCTGTCTAGTAACACATGTCATTTAGCCACATGGTTTATGGCATTACCACAGCCAAGCATATATTAGTTTTATAGTAATTTCTAGGAAAAAAATGTTGAGGAAATGTTGTTTTTGTTATACTTGCCAATGTTACTGTATTACTGCATTTTTAAAGTTTTAATTTCAGTAGATACCTAACATGTATTTTCAGATGCCAAAGGATATACAATGATGAACAAAAACTTAGTTCATACTCAAAATCAGATATGTATTATTGGTGATGCTGGGCTTCACCCACTCATAGATTTTTAAAATTGTTTTGAAGTGTTTTTTTTTAAGAGACCTAATACCTCACTTTTTAAGGAAATAGACATTTCCTCATGGTTAGATATGTATGGATGACTAGATTATATAAAACAAATATTGCATAAGTGCTTAAAAAGTGGCTCTCAAGTATAAATGCTAGAAAGCACCCAATTTGTTATTATTTCCTCTGTGTGATGCCTTCATGTACATCAGTTCATATAGTCTCAAAAAGTCTATAAAGATACTGTTTTGGTTTTTTTTTTTTTTTTTTTTTTTTGAGTGAGAGAGAGTCTCACTCTGTCTCCCAGGCTGGAGTATAGTGGCACACCTCAGCTCACTGCAACCTCTGCCTCCCAGGTTCAAGGTTCAAGTGATTCTCCCACCTCAGCCTCCCGAGTAGCTGAGATTACAGGCATGCACCACCATACCCGGCTAATTTTTGTATTTTTCGTAGAGACAGGGTTTCACCATGTTGGATAGGCTGGTCTTGAACTCCTGACCTCAGGTGATCCACCCGCTTTGGCCTCCCAAAGTGCTGGGATTACAAGCGTAAGCCATTGCACCTGGCTGAAGATACTATTAACATCTTGATTTTTTATTGAGTGGGAAACTGAGAAAGGGAAAAAGTTAGTTGCCGAAGACTGCATGCCCCAAGTTTATACTGATTCTACTACACTGCCTCCTTGAAAAAGAATATTTAAAAAAATTCTCACTGCTGTGCAGCAGCTCAACTTTAAACCTTAAATCTAGTTCTCTTTATATCTTGAGCAGGTCCTATATGTTAAACTGCTGAGGGTGCTCTTTCACATGAGGCCATTGGGCAGTTGTCTGCCAGAAAATCCTCCTGGTTGTTTCTCTAATAGAGAGCTTTAGGTCATCTCTTCCTTTTTCATCTGATACCCTGCCCTGCCGAAGTACCTGTGAATCAACTGGCAGGGCAAGGGGTGTGATTGGAGTGGGCTATAGAGTAGAATTCAGCAGAATATTGAAAAGGAAATTTTAGCCAATGACATTGAACTTCAAAGAGGAAAGTACTGCTGAGTTCTGCTAGATGCAAGACAAGCTAAAGACCTCCTCAGCCCATTGTTCTGTATCAATACAATATGTCTAATGAGAAGGAAAGACAAAGTGAAACTACAAGTGACTTGTTTTTCAAAAGTGATGTCTTTTCACCCAAACTTGTGAACTTCTTGCCAAATTTCAGGAGTAACATTGTTTTGTACACTTGCATTAAATGAAATTATATCACCATTGAAGAGCTGATCAGGAAAAGGATGTAAGACAAAGGAAATGTTAAAATAACCTGTAAAATCCAGCCCATTTGTATCTGGAGTTTGGAGGCAGTCTAACAAAACGAATGTTCCATTTACTAATCACATTTGCCATTTATTCAAAACAAACATGGCTTGAGAGAGGATTAAATAAACATCCAAAAACTGTCATTCTTGAAACCTTTGGGTAGAACATTGAGTTGCATTCCTACAGGAGAAATGCCAAGTGAGTGAGCCTAGTCCAATTTCGTTTAGAAAGCCTTATTTGGGAGAACCATGGACGTGTGAACCTGATCATGTGAAAAGCCCAGGACTGTTCAGCCTTCTGTGGCAGTGCTATGAGTTCTAGTACCAGACTATTAATAGGGAATCAAGTAGAAATATCCTTCCTTTGAAGATATCTCCCCTCTCCCTCCCTTCATTCCTTTCTTTTCTCTCTTCTTTAGTGTTCTGAGAAGAATCTGCAGACAGTAACTCTACAGATGATAAGGTTTCAAATATCTTCCTCCATTTTTCCCTCCCTTCCTCCCTTCCTCCCTCCCTCCCTCCTTTCCTTCCTTCCTCCCTCCCACCCTTCCTCCCTCCCTCCCTCCATCCCTTCCTTTCTCCCTCCCTCCCTCCCTCCCTTCTTCCCTTCCTCCCTCCCTTCTTCCCTTCCTTTTTTCCTTCCTTTCTTCCCTCCCTCCATCCTCCTTTTTTTTTTAACCACATCATTTATATTTACAAAGGGTCCTTTCCTTTAACAAGATGTTATCATGTGAGGGAAGTCTTTGGTTTCCATATCCCTTTATTCTTAGTATTAGCATTTCCTATTAAAGACAGAAGTCTAGATTTCTATTTTAAGGGTTAACTAATTACAAAGTCATAAAAATGTCCTAGAAATTAAGACATAATTTTGTCAGTAATTTTCTAGAACATAATAACTACCACAAAATATTTGTTCAATGATGGGAAATTCATTAATATTTAGACCTTCAGAGATGAAATAAATATGTTGTCTCTGCTTTTCAAAGATACCATCTTCCCCATTCATAAGAAAACTGAGACCTAGAGAATGACAACCCAAGGCCTCACAGTATAATTAGGACTTTAAAAAATCCATAAAACCTCTGGTATTGGAATATTTAAGAGAATTTTATGTGTACATTGATAGGTACTTTATCACTGTCTTTCATAAAATAAACATTTTAATGGAACACATTTTCATAACCATTGTGAATTTGATCCTCAAAAAAGAACTCATTGAGATGATCAGAGAATGCACATTTATCGTCTTTTACAGATGACACAAGTGAGTTTTTCAATTTTTCATACTATATCGATCATTGAATCTTTGTTGCTTGTATACAAAATCAGCAATATGAAATATGTGGAACTTGAAATCACAGTTTCCAACTTTACTGCCTACAGAATGCTCCTTTCCAGTTGCTTAACATTTAGACTGATAAATACAAAATTCATTAAACAGGAAACTGAATAAAAGACCTGGGCTGATATTTAGGTATCATTTAGTATTCCATCCAAGAAGTGTCTACAGACAGTGACTCCATAGATGATAAGGTTGCACATATTTCAGAAGCCAAATAAATGTTGTGATTAAATGATTAAAGTCTGTTAACCATTTGGTAGTTATGGTGTAAATCGTTGTTAAATGGAAAGCATTTGTAAAAATGTATATTCCAAAAGTAAGGATTTCTGATAGAACATAATGGGCCTTCTGTAGTTAATACTCTCAATAATGAACAGTAAGATTAATCTATAAGTATGTATGTGTGTGTTAAGATATATTCACTTTTTATAGTCCTGAAGCTTTGAAGCTTATCAGTTTGGGAAGAATCCCTTTGTGCATATAATTATTATATTATTTTGGTAGGACTGCTATAAAAAAATACAATCAGCCCTTCATACTCAAGTATTCTGCATTCAGAATGGAAATGGAAAGTGTTTGTAAAAAATAACAAAAACAATACAATAATAGAAAATACTACAAATTTCAAAATATAGTATAACAACTATTTATATATATATATCATTTACATTGTATTAGGTATTATAACTAATCTAGAGATGACTTCAACTATATAGGAGGCTATGTGTAGGTTATATGCAAATAGCATACTATATATATAAGGGACTTGAGCATCCATAGATTTTGGCATCTGCATGGAGTCCTAGAACTGATCCCCTGTAGATATGAGGGGTGTACCATAAACTGAGTGACATAAACTATAGATTTTTTTTCCTCACAATTCCAGAGGCTAGAAGTCTGAGATCAAGTTACTGAGGTTGCTTTCCTCTAAGAGCTTTCTCCTTGGACAATAGATGGCCACCTTCTGTCTATGTCCTCATATGGTCTTTCCTCTGCTTATCTGCATCCTTGTCCCTCTTCTTATAAGGACAACTCCCAGTTGTATTGGATAAGGTCCACCATAGTGGAACTCATTTTAACTTCATGATCTCTTTAAATGCCCTTTCTCCAAATGTAGTCATATTCTGAGAGACTAGGGGTTAGAACTTCAACATATTAATTTGAAGGGAGACATGACTCAGCTCATAACAACTATGTAGGCAAATGAATCTTTATTTTAAATGACAGAAGCAAATGCAACACATTATAAATTAATAAAAGCAATGAAATACTTGAAAAATCACCAAAACTTGAAAAATAACATTCTTATGAATTAAATTCCTGATTACATTTTTTTTACATTTTCTAGCAGCATGTTCATTGATTATCTAACTGTACAACCTAATTTCATAATATTGTCTACAGAGAAAATACAAAGAAATTTCATGCTAAGAGAATTCATTACTTCTAGACCTGCCTTACAACAGGTCTTTAAGGGAATGATAGGCATGGAAATGAAAGACTGTTACCTACTGCCACAAGAACACACTTAAGTACAGAGCCCACTGACACTATAAAAAAACTACACCATCAAGTCTACATAAGAACCAGGTCACAACATGATGACAAGATCAAATGCTTATATATTGGTATTAATCTTGAATTTATATGGGCTAAAAACCTCACTTACAAGAAACAGAGTGGCAAATTGGATGAAAGAACAAGACCCAACTCTATGCTGTCTTCCAGAGTCCCATCTCACATGCAATGACACCCTTAGGCTCAAAGTAAAGAGATGGAGAAAGAGCTCTCAAGCAAATGGAAAACAAAATAAGAGCAGTGGTTGCTATTCTTATTTCAGACAAAACAGACTGTAAACCAACAATGATTAAAAAGGACAAAAAAGAGGCATCACATAATGATAAGGCGTTCAATTCAACAAGAAGACTTATCAGTTCTAAGTATGTATGCACCCAACAATCGAGCACCCAGATTATAAAACAAGTTATTAGAGAGCCATGGAGGGACTTAGATAATTACACAATAATGGTGGGAGACTTGAACACCCAACTGACATTACTAGACAGATCACTGAAGCAGAAAACCAACAACGATATTTGGGACGTAAACTTGACGCTTAAGCAAATGGACCTCTAAGACATGTACAGAATATTTCACCTAACAACAACAAAATAAACATTCTTCTCATCTGCACATGACACATACTGTAAGATTGACCACACACCCATTCATAAAGCAATTCTCAACAAATTCAAAATAACTGACATGATACTAGTCATCCTCTCAGACCATAATGCAATAAAAATAGAAATCAATACCAAGATCTCTCAGAATCATGTGTTTACATGGAAATTAAACAACTTGTTCCTGAATGACTTGAGTAAAGAATGAAATTAAGGCAGAAATACAAAAACATTCTTTGAAGCTAGTGAAAACAAAGATATAACTATTTGGAGAATGCAATATTAAGAAGAATGTTTGTATAGGCAAACACCTATATCTAGAAGTAGAAAAATCTCAACAACCTAACATCACACCTAGAAGAACTAGAAAAACAAGAACAAACCAATTCCAAAACTTACAGAAGAAAAGAAATAATCAGCATCAGAGCTGAACTGAATGAAATTCTGATGTGAAAACCATACAAAAGATCAATAAACCTGAAAGTCAGTTTTTTGAAAGGTTAAATAAGATTGGTAGATGAATAGCTAGATTAATAAAGAAAAAGAAAAGAACCAAATACAAACAGAAATGACAAAGGGGACATTACCACCAACCCCACAGAAACACAAAAAACCCTCAGTGACTATTATGAACGGCACTGCAGACAGACATTAGAAAACCTAGAAGAAATGAGTAAGTTCCTGGAAACATGAAACCTCACAAGATTGAAGCAGGAAGACATTAAAATCCTGAATACACCAATAATGAGTTCCAAAATTGAATCAGTTATAAAAAACCTTCTATCCAGTGAAAGCCCTGGATAGACCAGATGGATTCCCAGCTGAATTCTACCAGATGTATAAAGAATTGCTGGTACCAATCGTACTAAATTGTTCCCAAAAGTCGAGGAGGAGGGACTCCTCCCTCACTCTCTCTGTAAGGCCAGCATCGTTCTGATTCCAAACCCTGACAGAGATACAACAACCAAAAGTGAAAACTTCAGGCCAATATCCTTGATGAACACAGACACAAAAATCTTCAACAAAATACTAGCTAAATGAATCCAGCAACACATCAAAGAGCTAATTCACCTCTATCAAATAGGCTTTATCCCTGGGTTGCAAGGTTGGTTCACCATACAGAAATCAATAAATGTGATTCATCACATAAAAGAACTAAGAACAAAAACCACATGGTCATCTCAATAGATGAAGAAAAGGCTTTTGATAAAATTCAACATCCCTTCATGTTAAAAACCCTCGACAAACTTGAAATTGAAGGAACATACTTCAAATTAATAAGAACCATCTATGTCAAACCTTCAACCTACGTCATACTGAACAGGCAAAAGCTGGAAGCAGTCCCCTGGAGAACTGGAACAAGACAAGGGTGACCACTCCCACTACTTTTATTCAACATAGTACTGGATATTTTATCCGGAGTTCCAAATAGAAAGATAGAAAGTAAAAGTATTTCTGTTTGCAGATGATGTCATGGTATACCTAGAACACCCCATAGACTGCTTAAAACTCCTTGATCTAATAAACAACTGCAGCAAAGTTCTAGATAGAAAATCAGTGCACAAAAATCAGTAGCCTTTTTGTACACCAGTAATGTCCAAACTGAAACCCAAATCAGGAACACAATCCCATTCACAGTAGCCACAGAAAGAATAAAATACCTAGGAATATAGCTAACCAGGGAGGTGAAAGATCTCTATAATGAGAATTATAAAACACAGCTGAAAAAAATCAGAGATGAAACAAAGATATGGAAAACATTTCATGTTTATGGATAGGAAAAAAATCAATAGTGTTAAAATTTGGGGCAGTCATACTGGCCAAAGCAATTTATAGATTTGGTGGTTTTCCTATCAAACTAGTAATATTATCTTTAACAGAATTAGAAAAAAAACAAACTATTCTAAAATGTATATGGAACCAAACAGAGCCCAAATAGGCAAACCAATCCTAAGCAGAAAGAACAAAGCCAGAGTCATCACACTACCTGACTTAAAATTAACTGTAAGGCTGCAGTAACCAAAGCTTCATGGTACTGTTACAAAAACAGAGCATAAACCAATGAAAGAAGTTAGAGAATCTGGTAATCATGCTACACACCTGCAACCATTGATATTCAACATTTGTCAACTCAGGATGGATTAAACACTTAAATGTAAGACCTAAATCTATAAAAGCCCTAGAAGGAAACCTAGGAAATTCTATTCTAGAAATACTATTACAGGCCTTGGCAAAAATTTCATATGAAGTCTCCAAAAACAATTGAAACAAAAACAAAAATTGACAAGTGAGACCTAATTAAAGAGCTTCTGCACAGCAAAAGAAACCATCAACAGAGTAAACAGATAGCCTATAGAATGGGAGAAAATATTTGCAAACTATGCATCTGACAAAAGTATGACATTGAGAATCTATATGCAACTCAAATCAGCAAGCAAAAAACAACCCCATTTAAAAATGGGCAAAGGACATGAACAGACATTTCTCAAAAGATGTACAGTTAACCAACAAGCATATGAAAAAATGCTCATTATCACTAATCATTAGATAAATGCAAATCAAAAACACAATGAGATACCTTCTGACACCACTCAGAATTGCTATTATTAAAAAGTCAAAATTAACAGATGTTGGCAAAGTTGTGGTGAAAAGGGAATGCTTGTACACTGCTGTTGGGAATGTAAATTAGTTTAGTCACTGTGGAAAGCAGTTTAGAGATTTCTCAAAGAACATAAAATAGAACTACCATTTGACCTAGCAATCCCATTACTGGGTATATACCTAAAGGAATATAAATTGTTCTATTAGGTTGGTGCAAAAGTAATTGTGGTTTCTGCCATTACTTTTAACAGAAAGATAAATCCACTTGTATGTTTATTGCAGCACTATTCACAATAGCAAAGGCTTGGAATCAACCAAAATGCCCATCAATAATAGACTGGGTAAAGGAAGTGTGGTACCTATGTACCATGGAATACTATGCAGCCATAAAAAGGAACAAGATGGATGCAGGGACATAGATGGAGCTGGAGGCCATTATTCTTAGCAAACTAACACAAACAGAAAACCAAATAGCACATGTTCTCACTTATAAGTGGGAGCTAAACACTGAATACACATGGTCACAAAAAGGGGAACATTAGACACTAGGACCTACTTGGTGTGGAGGATAGGAGGATGATGAGAGTCAAAAAACTATCTATTGGGTACTGTGTTCACTACCTGGGCGATGAAATAGTTTGTACACCAAACCCCTGGGACACACAATTTACCCATGTAACAAACCTGCACATGTATCCCCTGAAACAAAAATGAAAGTTGATAAAGAAGGAAAAACAATGTTTATACTTAGAAAAAAAATTTCACCTTTCTTTTAGCCTGAGTGATAAAAATTTATTATTATTATAGTTTTTAAAAATTTGGAAACTTTTAAACTGCCTTTAATCTGCACAACTTTTATTGGTATTGTTGTTTGAAGTTTAGGATAATTGTCAAATTAGGGGACACTCCCGTTAAGTTTCTTTTATTTGTGAGCTATTACAACACCTTTACTCTTACTGCAGGTTCATAGCTGATGAGTTCTATTTTGTACAATTAGCATCAAAAAGAAAAATCAAGTCAGCAGTGCATTTACAATTGTTTTCAGTGCATTACTAAGCACATTCCTAAAGAGAAAGTATCTCCTTTTGCATCATTGAAAACCAAGTAGTCCCCCACATGCCTTTTACACATCTGAGTATTGGTTGAATTTTCAGCAGACTCAACTTCTGTCTCTATGCATTTCACTCCTGTTTCCCCTCCTCTACCAGTGTAATTTCCATTGTTGTAGGACACATTAATGTCACATGACTTCTGGCCCCAAAAATCTATGTCACAGACCTAGGACAGTAGTGGACCCAGGGAGATTGACGCATTCCAGGAACTCATTTATACACAATGATGGCAGGCAATGAGTTAAGCACACACCGTAATTACTGCAGACCATGTAAACATATCCCATGACACTCAGCTTAATGTCTCCCTGACTCAACCTATCTCAAAGGTCACATGACAATTCTAACATTTCCCTACATGAACATACACAGAGGACAGGCAGAGTAGAAGAACCATAGTGAACATACAACTTGGGTCCCTCCCAAGACCTTAGTAAGGACCAGTGTACAAGGGGGCGCCTGGAACTTCATTTCCTTCTTCATCAGTGCATATTTATTTAGAAATATTTATTTTACTCTGGGCACTTCTCAGAAATAGTTATTCCATTCCTTTTTTCCTCCCTTTCTCCTTACCTCTGTCTTTTCCTCAAACATTTATACTATATTGCAGACCCCGTTAAGGGATAAGATACATATGCTGATGTCTACAGCACTGGCTAGAAAGTAATGGGTAACCTAAGTAGTTACAAATAAAATCTACTGCTATCCTGGTGATTTAAGGGTGACCTTCAACTGAATGTTTAGGAAAACCTTTAAGGAAGTAGCATTTTATCTTGCTTATAGGACCATTAGGATAGGGCCTGGGAAAACGAGGAGATGGAAAGTCTTTCCAGTGGGCTGGTGCTGAACCTGGTGGCACTTCTACCACACGTATTCTCTATCTATAACAGTTACAATTTTTTTGGTTACTTGGCCTGGGTAATGGCAAAGCAAATGTGCTAAACAAAACCCTGGTTTTGTGGCTGCTCCACAAATAATTCTTGTTCTGAGTTTCAAACTTTATGAGCTCCATGTTTAAATTATATTATTAACATATGTATTTTGTGTTTGATATTAATCTCAGAGACATTTAGGAGAAAGACTATATATCTGATGTCTCTAGGCTTTCAGAAGTCTCTAAGTCACAGGCTTGGTTGTTTGGAAGGTTCTATTTTGTGGTAGTGCTTCTTGGGTGTCAGTGGGGACAGTTTAGAAAGCTTGTCGTTGCATCTAGATAAATGCTGAGAGTTTGGATATGTTTTTAAGTTCCTTTCATTTGAATTGTGGAGCATAAATCTCACTAGACAGCTTGTTCTCAAGAGGTTACCAGTACGTTGGTTCTAGTTTCTCCACAAATATTGTGAGAACAGGCTTTGTCAGATTATTTTGACATGCTCAGGCAAGGCGTTCTGAACCATGTGAGAACTGAACGTGTGTGTGCAAGGGAAATACGCGCAACGCTACTGAGCCTCTAAAAGGCTCCATTCCCTGGGTTGTGAGGAGTGGAAATTGCCTCAAAATGTCAGCATCTCAGATATCACTCCTAATGTACCAGAATCTAGAAGTTCTGATTTTTGGAATTTGATATAGTAAGAAATCCAAGGATTTCCTGGAGTATGGGAGAATGATGTGTTCTTTAGTTGAGTTTAAATAAAATGAGTTTATTCCTTAACTTAGCACTTCCCAAATGGCACGATAAGCACTCCGTAAATGTTTATTGATGTGAATTCTAATCTCTGATTTGAATTTAGTGTTGGAGAAATTCCAGTGACCAGGCTGATAAAAAGCGATGTCAGATTACAGGAAAAAGGACTATGTTTAGAAGCTGCTTGCAAGTAATAAGCTCTTTGTGTTAGAGTTACCTGTTTTACCCAGTGTCTAGCTTAGATCTTTGAAATGGAAGTTGAAGGATGGTATTCAGATTAAGAACTAGATCCCTAAAGATATCCCATAAAAGTCACCTTAATTTATGAAAATGCAACCTATGCAATATGGGTATCTCTTTTACAATAGAAGTGATTTATATGGGGTACTCTTCCCCAGCAAGAGACTCATTGCCTTACCGTATATCTCTTTTGGACAATTTTTTTTTTAACATTAATAGATTAGAATGACAGTAACTAGCAAAAAAGCTGGAGAAAAAGCTCTGACCTCAGGCCAAAGACCAGTCTGTCTACATGTCTATACCATGGCGGTGATTATTAACACAACTGATTATTGTAATCACAACTTCCCATACAGAAATTACTATTTTTATTATTCTCCAAAAAATAAGGTCAAATGCCATAATGTATTCTTTTAGGAACAGTAGAACACAGTGTTAAAATGATGTGAGTGCATACTCACCCTCATCCTAGTTTATTCTAAACGAGAATCTGAAATGAATATTCCAAATCTCACCAATCACAAGGGAAGAGGGTACATTTGCAGTGGATTTATCTCAGCAGGTTAAATCTAAAGAAGTAATTAAGACTCCACATTTCTGATTTGCAGGAAACAGTATTATGCATTTCCCTTGGATGAAAATAAGTAAAGAGGATAAAGGAAGACTCTCAAATTGCAGTCTGTGTGACCTGTTTTTGAATAAACATCATCATATTCCACAGTCAATTATCTCCAAAGTACAGTGTGTTCTCTAGCCAGAGAGCGAGAGTGAGAGGAAGAATGTCAGTTAGAAGTGGTTAGAGAAGAGGACACATGCATTGAAGTATATGTCGTTCTGTCGTCCTCTGAAAAATTTTATACGATTTGGGAGAGGGTAGTGGGGAGGATTATACAGTATTTTTATGTGATTTCATAAATATCGAATTGTAGTCATCAGTGAGAGAGACAAGCACAGCTAGGAAAACAAAATGAGGTGTGTTATGTGCGGCACGGTAATAAAGCCTCTAATACCAGAGGAAAAACAAGTCAGTAGTTACAACTATTGAATGGAAGTGGTCTAATCGGAGCAGCAGGGTGACTATCCCATTTTATTATGGCTTCATTATATATTTTGCAAGACTCTTTGGCTTGCCATTAAAATTTTTTTGTACAGCAGCACTGTGAGGAGGACTCAGAATCCAGGAGCATAACTATTATTTTCTTTTCTTTTTGAGGTAAAGTTGGCAGCAAAGGAAGGTTTCAGATGGACTAAGTACAGACACAACACTTCTGTTAATTCACATGGGACGAGGCAGCCTCCCACAATGTTTGTGACATTCAGCCTGTTCTGATAGAAACTCCCTTCTTTCTGTGTGGCCTGGGATTTGAATCTGGAGGTCTTTGATCCGCAGCCTCTCCCGTGGTTGGTTACTGGATGGAGTGGACCTGATCTTTCATTTTCCAAAGAAAGTCTATTACCATCAGAAGCAAACCGCATTCTTGCTTTTATAGCAGTTAGCTTGATAATTATTGGTGATACTGACATCTGCCCATGCTTACTTCATATTCATAAGCCTGAAGTGGTATTTAAAAAAGAGCAACAAAAAACTAGCCTGCCCACTTTTGGGGCAAGAGAGTATTTCCCCCGATGTTAAACCCTGAGGTTTATTTCAGAAAACCAATAGTCAAGAACCCTTCTTCTCATTGAGCCAAGAAATCCTCATAAATTATTTATTTCCCATTTTAGACGTTGGACAGTGACTCAGTGTGCCCTGGAAATATTATCACTGTATTAATTTTCTCATGTGGCTCAGCATAATGTTAGAGAAATGGGTAGTTACAGGTCCAGACACTATAAAGATGGAGCTAAATATTCTTCTAAAAATAGGATGTTTGGTTAACGTTTAGTAGTCAACAACTTTCCTGCAGCCACACACAGTGCCGGACTAAGAAATGGAATAAACGGCCTCACACAGTATTTGGTCAAGTCTCCCTTTAGGAGGTTAACCTTTTAATGTTAATGATTCAGAGTATTTTACCTTTATCTCTGAGACATATTATGTGATATGATGACATCTTTAACTCAAGAGGTCAACAGTTGGGACAAAATGCCATGCCATGCTTATGGGTGATGGATGCCACAAAACCTGAGAATTGAGTTTCAATTATAAAAGTGCCACATGCCAAAAGAACTTACAGTTTCTGACCACTGAAATATTTTGCGCTAGCCTGGGTGTAAGAAGAAGCAAGTTTGAGACTAGGAATGAATGAGAGGACACTTTGATTATTACTACATAGGCTCCTTTCAGAATTGTGAATGTTTAGAGCTAGAAGTTAAATGTTCATTATTCTAGCCCAGACATTTTACAGAGTAGAAAGTCAAAGTTTCAGAGATTGCAGTTGTACCCAGGGCCACACAGCTAGGTTGCAGCAAATATTAAGAGAACTTACTTAACTTAATTTGGTGCATTTTTATTCTTCTATTTATAGACGAGTAAAATGTGCTGAGACCAGTGCATTTTAAGCTCCAAGACTGTCCCTTCTTTGTTTTTTTAGGCTTTTAGATTCAATTAAATAAGTAATGTACCTAAAGATTCATCAGATGGGAATACTATCTCACCTCTGGATAACTTGAGAGATAATATTGCGCTGCTGAAGATATATTATAAAAGTCTGAGAATCAACATGTGTGAAGTTCTCTGATACTGTTACAAGAAATGAAATATAAGTAGTTGTGGATTCCTTCAAACAAAACAAAAGTTTTCTGAATGCATTTTTAAATAGAGTATAAGCAGCCTAGGAGTATAGATGTGACTCTGGCAGCTCATGGGACACCTCTGAGCTATCACTTTAAAATGCCCCATATTTACTTAGCTTCTGTGTGCTAGGATATCTGTTTGGGAATATAAAAAACAATCAGGTTGTTTTCCTGAGTAACCTGAAGTCTACTAGGAAGAACCCAGTGGTAACCCAAATAACTATGACACAATGTAGAAAATAGTACCAAGGTAGACAGAGATAAAATCTTTGATGCTTAAAGGAAGACAGAATTACTCCTGACTGGGAATTTTAGAGGAATTTTCATGAACAAAGATCAGTAACATCATCCAGTATCCACGAAATATTTAACAATAAGGCAGTTTTAGTACTGGGAAAGAAAAACTAGATCATACCTACCAGTAAGTATCTCATGGTTGTCATATTTTAATAAGAGATGAAGAGACAAGATCGCTTATTCTGTGTTCCAGAGAAATTCCTGGAGGAGAAGGGATCTGAGCTAGACTTTAATAAGTAGAGAGGATTCGGATAGAAGAACAATTTGGACCATTCCGGTCTGAAAGAACAAAAGGATCTAAGGCAGTAGCCCTGGGAATGTACTTCATAAGTTCAGGATCAATGAGTATCCAGTTTAGCTAAAGCAAAGGATTCTAGTGAAAGAAGTAAACAAATGTTTGGTAGGATGAAATGGTTCCATCTTATGGAGAAGCTTAGATATTGATCCAAGAATTTTGAACACCCTAGTGGACCTCAGGAGAACCTTGTGATTCTGAGCAAAGATAAAAATAATTTGATATGGGAAATGATGTTTCTTTCAGATTAGAGGAACCCCTGAATTAATCTCAAATTTGGAGGCTGCTTAGTATAACCAAAAAGTATTATTTTCAACATTGCAGATATGTAATCTAAGAATGGTTCTCTCTCTTCCTATCACTGAAATTCATCTATTATTTATTCCAAGCTTTAAAAAAAGTTCTAAAATAGAATTGTGCGATTGAGCATTGCAAAAGAGTGGGTTTTTATAATGTAGAAGCCAAAATTTTTTATCAGAAAAGAAAAGAGAAAGAAGAATCTATGCTGAGAGGAGATGGCCAACTACTACACAGATTTATTAACTCAACAAAAGGGTGACCAGTTCTTCCAAACCTGGTGTTTGTTGGAAGTATCTATTACAAGGTAGCTGTGACCTGGTGCGGATGCAGACAAGAGAGGGAACAGGAAGAAAGAAATTAGTATAAACTGTGAAATCAGGCAAAGCTGGACTCAAATTTTGTCTCTATTTTGTAGTACCTATGTGTGACCTGAAGTGAGTTATCGAAGCTCTCTAAACTTCCTCTTTCTTGTTTGCAAAATGGTACGATAGCATCTACATACAGAATTATACTAAAGAGTAAATGAGAAATAAATACTAAGCCACTTCTGGAAAATAGTATGTACTCAGTTACTAGTTATTTTTATTATTATTATAATTACTATTTCCAGTGATGTGACGCTTATTACCTTCTAAAGCAAGTCCTTTTATATTTGAAGAAGTGAAAGCTCTTTTCCATTGTTTCTAAACCCTTGTCCTACTTCTCAATTCTAGAACCTTTTTTTTCCTTAATGGAAGGAAAGAAATAAGGAAGGGTTGGAGGGAGAGAGGAAAAGTACCTTGGTTTATATGCTTTCTTTAGGTATGTTGAAGACGATACTCACAAATCTCTTTGATCTTCCCCTCCATTTGGATGCCCATCCTCAGGGCTTAAGCAATTTTCATAAATATGGTTTTCAGAACCATCTAAAGCATCTGTATTTGGGGTCCTGTCCTCATCTCTGTTAAGAAATGTAAGGCTCAAACTCAGATGTTGTTATTGAGGTGTGGTCCCATCCATGGAGTGCAAGGTCACTTTTCATTAGGGGACAGATCCCCAGTAATACCTACAGCATGGGAACTTGGATCCCTCCTCTTTAATATCAACTTTGCCAGTGCCGTCCTTTGTAATCCAGAGTAGTTTCAGATAAACCTACAGAGCCCTTATTTTCTTGATAACAGAAAAATATTTGTAAAGGGATAGTGCATTTATAAGAAAAATTTTGTATACTTCTTTTACCCTGAGAGGATTTTAAAGTTTGCCATGCCCTGATTAACAAATACCAGTTTTTGAAAAACAAAGACAGAAAATAAATTCCTAAAAGATTCCTTAAATAATTTATATCAGACAAATGAATGTGAATCTAAGCGCAAAATTTGCAGAAAAAAAATGTTTGTAATTATTAGGTAGAAGTAGAATTCTGAAATTATCTTTATATTTTAAAGCTTTGTCCACATATTCCAAGACTTGGCTCTCAGTTTTCCTAAATCGAAACAAAGAAATAAAATGAAATAATGTCCAAGATTTCTTCTGATTTTGACATTGTTATGTGTTCTTACCTGTAAAATGGAGAAAATATTTTTTCCTTATATCAAGGTTGTTGTCAGGAAGAAATGATATAGAAATGTATGGCAACATGCTAGGGACAGATACTTTCATAGTATCATTCATTCACCCTAGTGTCCAAGTAGCAATGTTTTCTTCTTTTCCTTCAGGATTTATCAAAGGGAATGACCAAGGATGGTCAGTCAAAACCTCTGTTGGTCATCTGGAGCAAAATATGATAATCAGAACCATACCCAAAGTTCTGTATACTGAGGTAGTCTTGGCTACCAGTAAATGATCAGGAACCCTCTAAGCTATCCCTTGGAAGAACAATAATGCTGATTTTATCTGTAAAATAGTTCTTTGCATACAAAGTGCTATAAACTTATTTGGTTTTCCCTGAAAATTTTTGAATGCATTTAGGCAGAGTTTTTGTTATTGATTTTACTAACGATGCAACTGAGGCCCATAGCAGTCAGCTTGCCCATAGAGGTAAGGACGTGCGTATAGGGTTACCCAAAGCAAACTGACATTTTGTGGGATACAACCTCAAAACCACTGATATCTTGCTACATTTAAGTACAAAAAGCACCTATATGCCACAGAATCGGAACATTACCAGATTCTAAACGTTCCTTAGAAATCACCTCCACTGATGCCCCCATTTGGCAGAAAGCCAAAAAGTGTCTCAGCTGGGAGCAAAACACAAGCTCCCTTTCTATCACATGGTGCTGAAGCTTAGATGCATAAACCGAACAAATCATCAGGAAGCTATAAAAGGAAAAAAGAAATACAGTCTCTGGAATCGTTGCAACCTCGATGCACATCTCATTGCCACTTCCTGGACATTCGTATCTAGCTAGGTTGCTTCCCCTGCCTGAGCCTTACTGTGAATATGTGCCGAGCAGAGAGCTGCTGTTTATTAAGCTAGGTAACATACCAGTGTCTGGCCTAATTCTTGGCCCATAATAGGTATTCAACTAATATTTACTTCTTTTCATCCACTCACCCTTCTTCTTAACAGTTGGGAACCCTGTTCTGAACTGTTCACTTCTACTCTGGATTTCCCTGTGTAAGCTCACTTGCAGAAGAGAGTGGAGGTGAGCACAATTACATTTCCCATCATCCAGCCCCGACCTGGGTCCACTCTGACCAGGACATTGCCAACTTTAGGATGTGGCAATCACACAGGGCTCAGTGTATCAGGGGACCTGGCTTGATCCTTGTAAAGAGCATCTGCTCGGGTACCTGATGGAAAGTGCCCGCTTACTCGGGAGATAGGGCTTCATGAATGGATCTTTCATTAGTTAAAAAAAATATTTGCCTGAAAGGACTGTAAACAGAAGACTTGATTCACTTGTTCCTTTTCTCTTGCCCTCCCCTCTCTTGGGTTTTGTTTGACTTAGCTTGTTTATACCTCAGGACACAGCTGGTACTAATGCCTTTCCAAGGTTAAGAAGCCCTTCTCTGCCATTCCCTATGGCCCCCGTTGCATACCTTCGACAGAAAATAAAGGAGGTGTGTATGTGAGATAGTGAGTGCATTCACATTAGTCCTGGTTATTATGCGGACATCAGAACAAGCATCACCTCCACCCTGTCTGCATGGGTTCAAGAGAGAGCATCTGAGCACCTGAGCTTACCTCAGAGACGTTCTTTCAAGAAAACAGTCACTGCCGGTCATTTCCCTGCTATATCACAGCTGTCCTGACCTGATCTTTCTCTGCTCTGTCTTGCCTACTGTAGCATATTTTCCTGAAAAAGTGTTCCACTTTCATAATTAAAGGTGATGGAACACTGGATGAAAAAAACTGTAGGATGTGGTCAGCACATAAGGACTGTGATCAAAGATAGGTCTGCAGTTAAATCATTGGGTCTTACTAAGCTTCAATGTTTTCATTTGTAAATCTGGAATAATCATTAGACCTTTTTCACTCCGCTTGTTGTGAGGTTCAAACATGAGACTCAGTGAAAAAGTGCTTTTCAGACAATACAGCACTATATAAATAGGAAAATTGTAATTGAACCTTCCTCATGTTCCAATAATAAGTTGGTGTTATGCATTATAGTAGCACTTTAGATGATTTGAGCACATGATGTAGTTGACTGTAGATTAAACTTTATCTAAGTATCACTTAGAAAAAGTGAGCCATCCTGTGATTCTACAGTCTTTACAGGCTACGCAAGGGATGGTGAGTTCTTTTCACCTCTAGCAAAGGCTCCCAAAGGATGGTGCCTCGTTGCCTTATTCCCACTCCATAGATGAAGACCTTAGGCCCCTGGGAATCCATTGAGCTCGCAGAGGTTTACATGATGCCAAATCAGGATGGGAAGTTACTTCCTGGTTAGTGCTCATAACTGGCTTATGAGTTTTCCTTTTCAGATAATAAATACTCATCAAGGAGGATTGACGGGGGAAGCATGAGCTGTTCATGTGTATGCCTGCACTCAGGTCCTGTCCAAACATCCAGACATCACCTTTGGCCCATTTCACTAAAATCTCTGCCTTTTGTCCTGTTGGGCTCTCCTTCATTCCTTCATTTGCTCTCCCTAGCCCTCATATTTCTTCAATCACTTTCAGTATGGTACCCTTATTTTAAATAAATAGTACCCTCATTTGGGTATTTGTTTCCAGTATTCCTGAGGCTAGGGAGTTTCTCCAGAGTTTAATGATGACTCTGGTGCTCAAGCACCAGAAAATTTCCACTTGAGATGGATCTGGCACTGGAGGTTTATTTTTTCCCCTTTCTATTTTATTGTTGGCCAGTTTGGGCCAGCATGTTGCTAGGTTGTATTGGTTTCTTAGCTCTTGTAACCAAGCTAAGATGCACATGTCAAAAAATATTTTTCCTCCTCTCTAAAAAGGTTTTTCCTCTTTTCTGTAATGCTTCAGAAAGGGAAAAGAGTGTTTGCTTGATTCTAATTCTGGCATATGAAGTGTTTGCTACAAAATGTTTTTATCACTGTGTTATCTTGTCAAAGTGCTGTCGTCATTGTCATTTTCGGTTTAATAGCAGGAATGTTCTATTTTCACAAAGGATATTCCATATTTTAAGTAAATTCAACAAAGGAAATTTCAAATGCAAAAAAAATTGATAGTGAGAAGCTAATTAGTTTTTTTTTTTTCTCAAAGCCCTACATTTAAAATAGCTTTAAGTTTCCAGTGTGTCAAGCTCTGACAGTAGCATTTACAGGTAAAGGATGATGCTTAACTAAGATTATTGTTACATTGTAAATACTCAAGCCAAAGAAAAAATATATCCTTGGACAAAGGGGAAAGGATGATTTGCGGTGATAGCTACATCACTGTGATTTAATGCACCTTTAGTTCCAGGAGTTGTAACCAGTCTAGTCCTCATCTCAGCCTCACCAAAGGAGACTGGATTTAACCCCAATAAAACTCAGAGATCCTGCAGTGAAAATCAGTCCCTTTCCCCTGTGGGAAGTGATAACTGCAGGTGAAATTTTGAGCTAGAGAAAGACCATCTTGGTAGTCCTGAAGTGATAGCAAAATACCAACATTCCTTTGCCAGACATCCAAAATCCTTTATTCTTCAAATAGCTGTGAAGGTTTTTTATATTATTATTATATAAAGCCTTGCAGTGAGTCATAGAAGAAATGCACTGGGGTCTGAGACAGAGAGAAAGAGATGAAACAACTATAATTCCTGAGTCAACTATGATTCCTGTCTTCTAGAGTCTCATGATTAAGAAATGGAGACAGATGTGGAAACTAATTCCAACTTCCTAAGCTAAATGTCATAATGAACAAGGTAGCAAGGAAGCACATAGAAGGCTTAGATAAATTCTTCCTGATGGTATTATTACCTCAGTTGTAGGTAATAATGATTCAGCTTCCACCTTGTCCTGTTTCTATGTCTCTATTATTGTTTAATATTCTATAGCTATCTATCCATCTGTCTGTCTAGAGTTCCTACATAATGGTGTGTTTCAGATTAGGATAGATTTCTCACTTGAAACACTGTCTGGTGCTTTGCATCCATCTGTCCATTCATTCTACAAACTGTTACACCTTCTATTTGACAAGCATTTTGCTATATCTTTACTATAGAATACAATTAGGCAGTAATATCTAAGTTAATTATGGAGACTAAAATAGCTGAGAAAATGTTATCACTCCATAGATTGGTTAAAGGAAAAAAAAAAGAAAGAATTTCTTGAAGCTGATGTCAATATTATCATAAAGTCAGGCAGTCCATGCTGAAAATGACTTTTTTTGTGAGCCCAGAATCCCCTGTACTCATCATTTATTCCATGATTTACTGTGCATTTGTTCTGTATTAAATGATGTGCTAGCATAAAGTGGGACATATTATCTTCTGATATCATGAGACATTGTTTCTAAACCTCTTCTCTTGGTGATTAGACCTATGCTTGTGTTCATCACAGTCAAGGGTTTCGGACACTTGCTTCGCTGCTTGTTTGTGTCTGCTATCTACTGTCCTTGCTGGTTGAATTCTAATGAACCTATACCAAGTGCTGTCAGAAGATGAGAGACTAAAAATCAGATTGCACAAGGATTTTCACAAATATGAAGCATTTCCTTGCAATTTAAAACTGGTTGGCAGAGCAATATGGTATTTGATTATTAGGATTTCACGTTATCGGAGTGACTTGGAAATAGGGAAAAAGGGACTTGTATTATATATCGAGAAAAAAGGCCAGCAAACTATAATCCACAGGGAAATCCACTTCACCACTGCGTTTGTAAATAAAGTTTTATTGGAATTCAGTCATGTCCATTTGCTTATGTGTTGTCTGTAGCTGATTTCTCTCTACATGGTAGTGTTGACTAGTTTTGAGAAGCCAAATGGCCCACGAACTTTGCAGTATTTACTGTCTCTTTATTGAAAAGGTTTGTCAGTGTATAAAAATGAATTAACCCTGAAGGAGAAGAAAAAAAAATTTCGTGTCCCTAATCATATTTTAAAATTTATACAACAAGCAGTTTTGAAACTCTCAGTCAATAATGTAGAACAATTAAAAGAATTTTTTTTTAATCCTGGGCTAGGATGATAGACAAATTTCCTTTCAAAGTCAACCAGTTTGTTCTGAGGATATTGTGTGATTCAGGAATTTCTGCCATATGTTGGGATATTCAGACATATATAACGCAGTCTGCCTTCCAGGAACCTTAAGTCTGTTAGTGGAGATGGGCATAGAAATCAGCAAATACTCCGTGTAACTCATGCTGTATATGAGATAAGATAATGGGGCAGAGAAGAGGTGGAGAGTAGAGATGGCCTGGATTTTTGGAATTTTGGGAAATGTACCATGAGAGGGTAGAAACTTAACCTGTGAAAGCATGAACTCATGATAGATGGGCAAGGGTAGGAACAAATATTTTATTTCTAGAAGCTTCAAGTCTAACTTGAAATAGTCTGGTGTGTGTATTCGTCCGTTTTCACGCTGCTGATAAAGACATACATGAGACTGGGCAATATGCAAAACAAAGAGGTTTAATGGACTCACAGCTCCACATGGCTGGGGAGGCCTCACAGTCATGGCAGAAGGTGAAAAGCATGTCTCACATGGCAGCAGGCAAGAGAAGAGAGCTTGTGCAGGAAATCTCCCATTTGCAAAACCATCGGATCTTATGAGACTTATTCATTATCACCAGAACAGCACGGGAAAGGCCTGCCTCCACAATTCAATTACCTCCCACCAAGTCCCTCCCACAACACGTGGAAATTCAAGATGAGATTTGGGTGGGGACACAGCCAAACCTTATTAGTGTGTTAATAATGACACCACATTTTCTAAAGTCTTATCCACTATCTTTTTGGTCTTTACAACAGAGATTGGTTGTAATCATTATCTCCATTTTATTATTTTTTCTTAAAAGCCTTCATCAAGACAGTTAAATGACTTGTTCAAGGTTTCACTGCTTATAAACAGTAAAACTTACCTGACCCTACTTCTGACACTAAAGCCACAGGACTGTTGCCTTAAATCAAATTTTCTGGCCAAAGTCTATAGATATTCCCCAGAATTTCTGATTGATCTGAAATACAAGAGAAAAGGGTCTTTGAATTTTCCTGCACTGGAGCCACCTGCCTTCTTCCAGACATTGCCAAGAAATGTTTTTTGCAACTGTCATTATTGCACATGCTGCCAGTGGAAGGAATAGTGATCTGGACTTCACATGCTTTCCCCTAACATACATATGGCTCTTCTTATTAGACTGTCACAGGTCTCCCTTACTTTCAACTTTCCTTGGAGGTTGCTCTATTTTATGTCCTCTTTTCCTTTCCTTGTTTCTGATACCAGCCTATAGAACCTCTGTCAACAGTTGTGTTTCTTAATCATATGGCTTTCTCCTTCTCAGGTGGAATTTTAGCCAGAGAGAGGAGAATCTGTTAAACAGATTCTGTAGAACAGATTCTGTAGAATGCAAAACAGAACAGATTCTGTAGCATGCAAAATACCATTTTCTCTTGCATTTCAGATCAATTAGAAATTCTGGGGAATATCTGTAGACTTAGACCAGGAAGTTTGATTTAAGGGGACAGTCCTGTGGTTTTAGAGTCAGAAGTAGGGTCAGGTAAGTTTTATTGTTTATAAGCAGCGAAACCTTATTTAACTGCCTTGATGAAATCTTTTAAGAAATAACAATTAAACATCCCCTTATATTTGAGAAAGAGGTATCCCAAGTCTCACCATTCACCAGGTTCTATTACTCACATTGTTGGTAACTATAGGTCTCCATCCCTTAGGCTCACTTCTCCTACCATGTACTATCTAGGTGCTACGGCTAAATTTTTTTTTTTTTTTTTACATTTTTTTTATTGCATTTCAGGTTTGGGGGTACATGTGAAGAACATGGAAGATTGTTGCATAAGTACACACATGGCAGTGTGATTTGCTGCCTTCCTCCCCCATCACCTATATCTGGCATTTCTCCCCCATGCTATCCCCTCCCCCACCTCCCCACCCCCCCACTGTCCCTCCCCTTTTTCCCCCCGACAGACCCCAGTGTGTGATACTCCCCCTCCCTGTGTCCATGTGTTCACATTGTTCAACACCCGCCTATGAGTGAGAACATGCGGTGTTTGATTTTCTGTTCTTGTGTCAGTTTGCTTACACGTTGAGTCTTCTTTCCTGGTCCCTACCACCAAATGTCTAAGCTCCTTACTCCTCAGCTCTCTGTCTTGGGCCATGGAACCTCTAACACTGGTTTTGGAAGTGTGTGTCTTTTTCCTCAGGCAGCTGGAGCAGAGACTGATTCCACTGCCAATTCTTGCCTCAACGAGAGTGGTCTTGAGACAGTAGGTTGAAGCTTTCACTGCATGTTCTTTTAGCAAAAAATAATAAAGCATAGAGGTTAAGGGACGGGCTCCGGAATCAGACTGTGACGATTCTGATCTTACTGCTTTAGTTACAAGCTCTGGATGTTGAGCACCTCTCCTAATTTCCCTGAGCATCATCTATGAAAGGGAACATCATAGGACTTCCCTCACTGAGCTGTTGTAAGGATTAAACAGGCATATGTAAAGCTCTTAGAAAAGTTTCTCGCTGTGTAAGTTTTTGGCTATTACTTTTCTTTGTACTTGAATTTGTCATACCATGTTTCTATTTTGGGTTCAGAAAATATGGTTAACATAATTATAGGTTTGATAGAAATTTTGGATTAGCCTGTGAACCTAACACACAAATTTAGCACCGTTTTTTTAATGAGACAATGAATTCCTGAGTTCTAAAGAGATGAGTTTATGAAGAAACTCTTGGACTGAAGTCATCCATATATAAGATAGATGGTCCAGTATGGAGTAGGAGACTGATGGTGAAAGATAATTGAAAGTCTGCAAAAATATTTTTACTGAATGCACTGTCTTTTTTAGTTTGCATTCATAGGCCTGCCTAACACATCTGCCCCAATGTAACCAATCATCATCATATACAGCCCTCAGTAACTAAGTTTACGAGGTAAATTTATTTTCCCTCTTGGTTTTTGTTTCTTTGTATTTTTTTTATTTCTTTGTTTAATAAATAAGAAATTAGAATCTCTGATTAGTAGATTGAATAGGATCTGCTTTGAGTCTTAGATGCAAAACCGACAAATCTTTAATTGGTTGTGTTATCATATCTGTCCTCAGGCTTGTTAGCTAAAGCTCAGTTAGTGATTTTCCACCAGTGCCATTGTTTGATGGTAGAATGGGGTAAAGAATTATCATGCTAGCATCCCTTGTCCCCCTTGAGCTCGTTCTCAATAAAGGGATTCTATTGTGTGCTTTATAAGATGCCCATGACCCTTACTTTATACTTAGGAAATAGAAGTCACAAAGATTTCCTGGGGGACTTCAACATTATGTGGAGCTAGGAAGAGTACTGTGGTTTATAGTACTGTGGTTTATACAAAGATAAATCCAATGGATTTGCACAAATACACAAAACAAAACATATTAAATGCCATCAAGAGAAACGATGTTCTTCAGGAATTAAGAGGAGGTTCAGAAGGAAAATGGTGCTGACTGGATCTTGTTAACTGTGCTTGGACAATCAATGACCTCAGGGAAAGGAGTGTTAGAAAAGGGGACATTCCTGATAGAGCAAATAGCATAAGAAGACAGAGAGGCAGAACATTCTGGAAATTGAATCTGTCTGTGTTAGAATGCCTTAAAAAACAGTGCATTATATGAATTGAGCCACATTTTACTTCAAGATTCTTATATACTTTAGAGTGAAAATCAACAAAGCCCTTAAAATGCAGTTGATTAACTCCTTCTCTCTGTGTTGCATGTGTGTGTGTGTGTGTGTGTGTGTGTGTGTACACACATATACTCCACATATCTCCACAAATCAATGACAATACCAAATGGAGCAATTTTCCACAATTTTCTCCAAGTAACTGCATGCTTAAGCATTGCACTCAGCAAAATGATGAAGTCCATCAATATTTCTCAATCCTGCTGAGTTTCTGTGTGGCCCCCAATAGCTTACCCAGTCTCTTCCTCTGTTAGTAAAGATTACAGATTCTGCATCTGCAAGCACAGGAATCCCTTCACAAATAAATTTCAGAGGACTCCAACCGCAGTGTTTTTAGTGAGCCGGATATTAGGAAGATAGCTTCAATGTGGTTATACCCTGCAGGAAGGAAATCATCCTAATCATATTAAGACCAATAGAATATTGTAGTCCAGGAGTTTGATGGAGTTCAACCAGTATCCTTTAGAATGGAAAATTACATAAATTAAATAATTTATATGGAACAAACATATATGTAATATGCATGTAAAATAAAATGGCACAAGCTATTAATCAGGTGAAGGCGTGTATATCATAGAGAAGTCAGCTATGAACAGAAGATGCAAAATGAACAGTTCTTAGGCTCATGTTTTGTTTTGCAATAGAGGGCACGATGCTCTCTCTCTTCTTTATCCTTAACTGGTCCATTTGTATGTTCTAGACACCTGAACATTGATGTGGGTCTAAAATAGGCCCCTGTTCTTCCACTAGAAAATAAGAAAGTACCGAAAAGAGAAAATTTCATTTCTCGCAGCACCTAGAAAAGTGCCCAGAGTTTGATCAGTAAGTGCTATCAGGGTCAAGATGAGAGAAAGGACGCCAGAAAAACAGTAGAATTATCTTGTTCACTTTAAGGAAGACACAAAGCATAAGGTGGGTTTTAGAGAAGGATTAAGATAAATTGGCAGACAATTAGGGAGATTGCTTAAACAATATCACAATATAATGATGTTGGGTAGAAGATGCATGGTAGAAGTGTGGATTATCTCAATGACTATTTTATTTTGAAAATAGTGTGATTATCACCTCTGGGGAGGATGGAACATTACAGTGGGGATTTAGTCATCAACTGAAGCAGATCCTTGGGTTCAATAGATCACCATAGAGGTTATTTCTGACCTTAAGTTTCTTAAATTTCAGAAGTTCAGTGATTTATTCTCAAGGATCGAGGAAGATATCTACTAGAAATCTACTAGCAAATAGAGAGAATTGGTCTATATGCAATTAAATAATCCTGATATTGTTTTGAACTTTTCAGTCATAACCTATCATATGCAGCTTTTACGAGTGACTTCAGTGCATCCTTATACAAAGAGCAAGCAGTGCAAATCTCACATTAAAAAACACTTTGGGCCCAGTGCGGTGGCTCACACCTGTAATCCCAGCATTTTGGGAAGCCAAGGCGGGTGGATCACCTAAGGTCAAGAGTTCAAGACAAGCCTGGCCAACATGATGAAACTCTGCCTCTACTAATAATACCCAAAAATTACAGACATGAAGCATGTCTGTAATCCCAGCTACTCAGGACGCTGAGGCAGGAGAATCTCTTGAACCCAGGAGGCGGAGTTTTCAATGAGCTGAGATCATGACATTGGACTAAAGCCTAGGCGACAAGAACAAAACTCTGTCTCCAAAAAAAAAAAAAAACACTGATTTTAGGAAGAAGGCCTGTGCCAGGCATTCCCATGCGCTGCCAGCCTCAAAGTAAGGGTCCTGAAGACAAACCCAAGTGCCTCCTTCCACGTGCTATGCCTGCAAATACTGGCTTCCTTAAAGCTCACAGCCTGTGACAGCAAGTTGGTTTCATTTCTCTAAGTTGATCTTCAAAGCCGGGAAGCAATCGCAAACTGTTTGAGATCCCAAATCAAAGAACAGATTGTGTAGACTCAAAAAAAGCAAACAAACAATTACATTTAAAAACAAAGTGTTGGAAAAAACCAGCAACAACCTTTTTGCTCACCTGCCAAGGCCTTGTGGCTAAGCTTCTGTTTTTGCCAAATTGTAGCAAATCACATCAGACAGTGTCCTTCTTGTACTGCTGACAGGTGACCCATTTCCTGGTGGTTGAATCTGGAGGGATTTGGGAGCTCTTGCTCTTAACATGACTTTCCCACTGACTGAGTATGTGATTGTAAGCAAATCACACTCATTTCTTCCATTTGAAATGCAGGTTCTATGAAGCCTCCTGGCTTGAGGAAATAATAGTGAATAATACCTAACATTGGCATTGTACAGCATGCCACTGGGGGCTGCACAATAGCCCTGTGGAATAGATGAGGAAACAGGATTAGAGAAGGGGCAAGCTCACGATCACATGACTAGTAAATTATGAAGTGAGAATTCAAGCTTTCGAATATCATTTGTTTTTCCTACTATATGATACCACTTCTGGCTAACCACTCATTCAATAGCTCTTGAAAAGGATATTCTATTACCTCCTTTGAAGATAATATTTGATCCCTACTTTCTCACAGGGATTTCTAAATAGAGTCCACATTGGCCCATTTCCATGGAACATTTTACTAGTCTTTAGGTATTTTATTAATTGCTGAATTGTTTCAGAGTTTTAAGTTGTCTAAGGAGACTACATCTGAATTCAATTATTTTTTTCCTCTTTTCCGTCCAGCGTGCACATTCTCTGTAATACTGTAGTGGTGTATAAGTTTTCAAAAACTGTCAAGGTAGGTAGGTAGGTAGGTAGGTAGATAGGTAGATAGATAGATATCCAAAAGTAGATGGTACAAGACGTTTACTATAGTTGTTTCACTTTGATATGGATAAAAAACAATATTAAAAAGGAAAAGAATTGTGTGGCTGTCATTATAACTTTTAACTTCAAAATTTTTGCCTTTATGTTATTTGCTATGCTTGGCTTTCCTCGACATTATAAATCATTGATCACAGGCTGGTATACATTTAGCCTTACCAGTAGAGTTTGCATATTTGATATGCTCTTTTTGTTTTGATTTTGTCAGTTTGCTACTCATGAGTTTATCTTTGAATAACTTGCCATCACTGTGGGGTTAGGTCTCTACTCCAGAACCTGGTATCTATGGGTCTTTTTTTTTCCTTAGGCTTTCTAGTATTTTTACCCAATATTTCTTCATGATATCCATAGCTTATCCAACCCAGACAAAGAGCTAGTCCCCAAGCACACTAACTTGTTACATTCATTCCTCTGTTTTTAATAAAATTGTTTCTCTGTAGAAAATGCCTTTAAAAAATATATAAGTTGGCTGCGCTCAAAAACGTCATTTCTATAATACCCTTACAGATCTTTCCATTGTAAATAATATATATTTTTTCTGTTGCATGCCCATAGTACTCTTATAGCATCAATCCTCTCTTACAGCATTATGAGAGCAGGTACTATAAACTGAAAAGTGGCACATAACAATACATAATGGCACAGCTCAGATATGTGCTGTCTTAATATTCTTATTAACCTTAGAACTTCATGACTGCTTGTGGTTACTTGACATGTTTGTTTATTGATCAACACAGTGTCAATGACGATGAATGAGTAACCAGTGTTCCTGTTACTGAAACATTTGAAGAAGTGTTCCATATTTCTGAAGCTATTTTTTAATTAAAATATATGCGACCGGCTTAACAAACTAGTAAGACTGATCAGCCTAAAACAAACATATCCTTTTCATGCTTCTCTTCTCTCCACTCTCCCAGTCCTACTTCGTGGAAGACACTCTTGGCTGCTTCTTCCTGGCATTTGCACAGCTTCATGTCTAAAAAAGAAATGCATTTCTATCTTTGGATGCATAAATCTTAGACATTATCTGTGGATTAATAACACAAAAGACATGGATATGCCATCCATATGAATGTTTGATATTTAGAGCTTCCTACTCTGGGGAGGATTCACCCGTCTCCCTCCAAAATTGTGAAATGGGGCTTTCACTGGACATTATCTTCAAGTCCTTGCAGTTTTCCAGAAGGTGTGGCAGTCTGGTCCTTTTGTTGGCTTCATTACTGACCTGTTGACCTGCTGTTTTAGGTTGATTATATTTGCCTTTGAGCCACAAGAATTACTTGATGATCCTCCAGAGCCCCATTTCCACACAACACTTAGGCTTAAAAGCTGCAAGAATGGATTTAATGAAATAATGATGGAGTGATTTGAAGATTTTTAATGTCTTTCAGGAAACACATGGTGCTGTTAGTGACCACAGAGCTGGCAGCATCCCCTGCATCTCAACTTTATGTTTCCAAATATAGTCTAGATGCTTAGTAAGTGTTAACAAATAATAGTGCATCTCGATGCATTCTTTTTGGTATAAAATAACCTGTTAGGTATCAGGGATAATTTTTCTTCAGCATTAGATGACTGTTTATGTATGATATCTTTCTCTGTGTCCTGGGACCTAATGATCATTGAATACAGGTGATTAGAATGTTATACAGTAGGCAGAACATGATTATCAAAGTCAGGAGACCTAGACTCAGTTGCTTTCTAGCAAGGTAATTGTTACATGTTACCTCCTTTTCAGAACCTCAGTTTTGGATCTGTAAATAGGATTGCTAATTTTAACCTTGGAATTGCTTTTATGAAACCATCAAGTAAGCGGGTAAACATAGTTATCTGTGTAGTTCACTAGCTGCTAACAAAGGAATCCAGGGTGGCCTTTACTATAAATTCAGAATATATTTATTCAACAAATGTTTCTTCAATTGTTTTCCAAGTTAGATATATAAAAAATGAGAGTCTGGCAGGCAAGCAGGCAAGTTGGTAGCTTGGGATGGAATCCACTACAGCACAGAAGTATAGCCAGAGTGTTGCTCCTAACTCCCCCACGGATTGCTACAAATCCTTGCTCCATCTCACAGCCTGGCAAGGGATCTTGCTATCAGCCTTCTCTCATGGAACCCATTGTACATATGAATATTTGACTAGTTTATTCCATTTTCATTTCATATTGTTGGTTCTCCTTGTGGGTTAGATCCTATGCACATGTGCGCACATACACACACACACACACACACACACACACCCATTGAAAAACAGGAAACAATTTTGCAATCTATATGGCCTCTGCCTTTAATTGTTATTGTTCCCAATCCATTTCTCCCTCATTCTTTGTCCCTTATCCAAATGGTTTTCACTTTACATGTAACAGGAGTGAGCTTATGCTGGACTACATGGGTTAGGTCTTTTAAAGCATAAGTATGAGAGAATAAAATGAGTGGAATGGCACAAAGCACAGCTCACATACTTGTTTTTTAGTTTTATATTATCATTTGCTTTTTAGTTTTCCACATATTTGTTACACATATTTCTCATAGATTTGCTTTTTAGTTTTACATTCTCTTCTTGCTTTTGCCTTGGTTCTTCTGATGTGTGAACATGTTCTTAAGGCCACCAGGGTTGAATTCCTTCCCCAATTTTGTTTACCTATAATGATTGCAACAGCATGCTATTTGTTCAGTGTTTGCATGTGCAAATAGGAAACCTAAGATTTGGGGAGTGAATTCTTTGCAGAAGGTGCTTCAACCTATATAAAAGCAGAAATGTTCAATAATGTGTACAAGCTTTAAAGTATGTGTAATATTTGTGTGTTCATTATGTTATTCTCATGATCACAAGACTCCTTTCAGGTAGATATTTGTTCCCATTTAATATATGTAGAAATTAATGTTTAGAGGGATTTTTAAACAGCTAGTTAAAATCAGAACCAAGAGTCAAATTCCTCATTTCTGTCTTAAACTTCTCTTTCAACTATTTTAGTTTCCAATAGTAAGCATCATAGGACTTCTTGTCATCTCTTAGTGTGAAATGGTTTTCCAAAGATCTGTGTGTGTGTGTGTGTGTGTGTGTGTGTGTGTGTGTGTGTGTGTTTTAAATAGACGTTTTACTTTTCGGAGCAGTTTTAAGTTCACAGTAAAACTCAGCAGAAAATACAAGAAAGTTCCCATGTACCCCCGTCTCCACAAATTCCACAAATACACATTCTTTCCCACTGTCAACATCTCCAACCAGAGTGGCACATTTGTTACAAATGATAAACCTACCTTGTCATGTCATTATTGCCCAAAGTCCATAGTTTACATTAGGATTCACTCTTGGTGTTGTAAATTCTATGGGCTTTGAGAATGTGTAACGTTTATTTCCCATTATAGAATCATAAAGAATACCTTTACTGCCCCCAAATTTTTTTTGCCCTGCCTATTCATTACTTTCTCTCTGTAACCCCTGGCAACCCCCAAAATGTTTACTGGCTTCATAGTTTCGCCTTATCAGAATGTCTTATAGTTGGAATCCTACATGTAGCTTTTCCATGTTGCCATTTTACTGAATAATATACATTTAAGGTTCATCATGTCTTTTCATGGCTTGATAGCTCATTTCTTTTCAGTGCTGGGTAATATCCTATTATATAGATGTCCACAGTTTATCCATTCACCTACTAAAGGACATCTTAGTTGCTTCCAAGTTTTGGCAATTATGCGTAAAGTTGCTGTAAACATCTATGTGCAGGTTTCTTTGTAGACATACATTTTCAACTCATTTGGGTAAATACCAAGGAATGTGATTGCCGGATCGTATGGTAAGAGTATGTTTAGTTTTGTAAAAAACTGCCAAACTGTCTCCCAAAGTAGCTGTACCATTTTGCAGTCCCACCTGCAGTGAGCGTGTGTTCCTGTTGCTGCAACATTGGGGCCAGAATTGTATTGCTAGTATCAGTGTTGTCAGTCTTTTGGATTTAGCGTATGCTAGTTGGCTTGTAGTGGTACACCATTGTTGTTTTAATTTTGAATTCCTTAGTGACGTGATGTTGAGCATTTTTTCATATGCTTGTTTACCATCTATATATCTTCTTTGGTGAGATGTCTGTTCAGGTCTTTTGCCCATTTTTAATGGATATTTTTCGTACTAAGTTTTGAGAGTTCTTTGAAGTTTTTGATAATAATAGTCCTTTCTCAAACGTGTTTTTTGCAAATACTTTCTCCTACTCTGTGGCTTGTCTTCTCATAAACTTTTGACAAAGATGCGTTTTGACATGCACCCTGCCTCCTCGATAGCATATCTTCAAATAGGTTTAAACGACTAACTTGAGGGAAACTGATTTATCTTGGAGAACTCGTAAGTCATTTTTCTTTCATTCATTTAATAGGCAGCAGACTTGGGGGCATAAAAACAATATTCTGATGTTTAGTTAGTGTTTAATTTTTTTGAACTCTTAGGTAAAGCTCTTGACTACTGTTGCAGTGTACTTGCACAAACATGTGAACATTTCCACATCTGTTGTTAGTGTGACCAGAAAGAGAAGAGAAAGGAAAAGAGGGAGAAATGTTGGTTCAAGTCTGTCCTTATGTGAAACAATAAGAATATTTTAATAATTTCTCTCAGCCAGGTACGGTGGCTCACGCCTGTATTCTCAGCACTTTGGGAGGCTGAGGCAGGCGGATCACAGGTCAAGAGATCTAGACCATACTGGCCAACATGGTGAAACCCTATCTCTACTAAAAATATAATAGCTGGGTATGATGGTGCATGCCTATAGTCCCAGCTACTCGGGAGGCTGAGGCAGGAGAATTGCATGAACCCAGGAGGTGGAGGTTGCAGTGAGCCAAGATCTCACCACTGCACTCCAGCCTGGCAACAGACCAAGACTCCGTCTCAAAAAAAAAAAAAAAAAAAAAAATTATCTCAGTTTTGCAGACATAGTGCTTTTTTATTTCTTCCTAAACTGTAAGCTCCCTAAGAGGAAGGAATGCATCTCATAGAATTGTGAAGTGCTCAGCAGGTAATATGCATTTGAGCAATGTTTCTTGAAACAAACTTTCTAGTCTTATTTATCCTGGAGTCACATAGCATCATTGGGCTGCTTGAAACTGTCTTTATCCGAATGGGCTCAACTGACACAAACAGTTATTAAGATTTGGGAGAGTCAGAGGGGCCATAGATACCATGGACTTTGCTGTATCTCAGTTCTTTCATTGTATGCATTTGGAAATCTTTCCTGCTCTTGAGGTTCTGTGGGTGACTGAGGCGTGATAGTACTTGTTTCGTTTCTGTTTGTTTTTATTCTTTAGGAAGGCAGAGTAGAAAAACCAGTTCAATGAGATAACAAATAGACGAAAATACTTTGGACTTTTATTTACTGTTTAAATTTAAAGGTTGACATTATGGTAGCTATTAATAGTCCCAACATCTTGTTAAATACCCAAAGCTTAACTACATGAGGAGTTTCTATTTCCTCTCTCCTGCCCCTTTTCTACTCCATCCCCTCACAAAGCAGGCACAAAAATTAAAGCTATTAAGAGATATATGAATCAGCATATTGCCTATACCGAATTTATCTTTGCGCAATGTACACATTCCTGAATTTCTCAAAAGCATGTGACTTTCCAGAAATCTTTAAATATGTAAATAATATTATAAAGCCCCCAGCGAATAGCAGATGGAATGCATTATTCTAGGTGTCTGAGTAATGCAAAGACAAGATCAAATTCCCTGTTGCACTACCTGTGGGACATGTTACAGTAATAAAAATCAGTCCGCTTGCAAGCATAGTATGTTATCTGAATTTAATGAACTTCTGAACTGAATGGAATGTATCTGATTGACAAACTGTCATCAAAGAGAACAGAAGACACTACAAAGTCCCAAGGGAAGGAAGAAACAGGGAGAAAAAAACCATGATAAACTGTGGGGGATGGGATTAAAATAATTGGAAGGCATCTCTGTGTGAATGTGAGCCTGTGTAATAACCTGCACATGTGTGGATGCCTTGTGGTCTTTCCATGTGAGACATCTTGGATCTGATTAAAGGGCCTTGTGGTGTCTGGCATTTAGGGCTTTGTATTTCCCTTAATTGCATATACAAACTCAAGAAAGGGAATGGGGGAGTGTCACATAAAAGATTAGCCACAGCAGAGATTTCAAGCTGTTAGGTAAATGAAATGTTTCCACAGGAGGGTTTATTTTTGCCTTCCAAATCTCCCAGTACCTGCTAAATTAAAGATAAAACTCTTTCAAACAAGTATTTGCTTTTCTCTTCTCCACCCCACCCCCCATTTTGTCCTATTGAGTGTCAAGTACATTGCTACTTAAAACTCCAACAGGTAGAGTGGCTATTAAATTCAGTAGGTATATACATGAAATGTATTATGCATATTTTCAGAATGCAATGTTTTCTGACCCAATGAGAAAACCTGTAGTAAGGACTTTTTCAGGACTGTAATTGGGCAAATGACCTTGTAAGACAGCGTTGCATTCTCCGACCTTTCAGGCACCAGTGACCACTTTTCGAGAAAACAGTTTTTCCATGAACCCCAGGGCTGGGGGTTGGGGATGGCTTCAGTGTGAAACTGTTCCACTTCAGATTATCAGGCATTAGATTCTCATAAGGAATGCACAACCTAGGTCCCTCACATGTGCAGTTCACAATAAGGTTTGCACCCCTATGAGAATTGAATGGGGTACAAACCATCATTGATCTTTGAACTTAGAGGTAGCCACTATATAGTTGCTATATAATAGTTTGTATTTTATATCTTTTATCACTGTTTTCTGCACAGAGAAAAACAGTGATAAAAGTTATCACTTTCTTAATATTTTGAGATTCATGTACTTTCTTATTTGTGAACAAAGAAACTTTGCTCTGATTACACAGGATTCATTTAAAATCCATGCAGTCTTTTGAAACTGAAGTTAGAGTTCATCAAGACATGTTCATTTTATCAACAAGTGAAATAGTCTCAGGCACAAGATGGAAGGATGTGAGCCCTGAAAGCTTTGGTGGGAGTTTTACATAGATTCCCTTTTGACACCTCCCCACCCCAGCAACTCCTTACTATAGTTATTGGTAAGCACATCTTACAGATGTGGAAACTGTGGCTTAGAAGTGCTATGGAGCCAGTTCGTAGAAGAGCTGAAATTAGAACTTAGGATTGTCAACCTCACCATCTAGTGTCGCTAATCTTTTTTGTTTTTGTTCTTTCCTCCTGGGACAGATATCATTTGTGACCTGTTGACTGAGACTAATCTAGTCCACTGTGTTAACCAGGAAAGTTTTTATAGTTTTTTTTTTTCTTCCCTATTGTTTTTAATGGCAATGTAAAACATGTGAATCTGAAAAGAGAGGTTCTGAGAAATTTCTGCAGCTCCTTTTTCAAAATAAAAGAGACTTCTCTTGATGAAGCCTTGATGGTTAGAAATTTAGATAAGAACTGAAAGCAAAACAGCCTACTCAAGGTTAGACAGTGACTCGAGTCATTCCATGCACTTAAACAATATTTAGGATGACCCTATGTAAACTCACATTATCACTTAAAAGCCAGTATAAAAATACTACCCATCTGCTGTGCTAGTCCTGCCGTTGCTTGCCACATTTCTCTGACAAGCTGTTACCTCAGTATATAGAGAGAGTATACATTTTGGAATCCGGAGTTTAAGTTTGAAAAAAAAAATGGTATCTGGTACATATGGACTAGATTCTGTTCTTCCAAATGTAGATTTGTAACCTCATTTATTCTTAAAGATGATGTGTTAAATTAGTTTTTTTTTTTTTGACTCTGAAGATTGAAGCTTTTATAATTTTATGCCCGGACATGAACAATGTACAATAGGAAATCATTTAGTTTACACTTCCCATATGATATGCAAAGTGGGTGTTGGGAGGTGTTTATATCAAACACCATAACTAAGTTCTAAACTGCTCTCTGGAAGCTGTGTAACTTTTCAGGTATTAAAGATTTGGAAGATTTCTAAGTGCAGTTTGTGTAATTGCTTCCATACAAGTAATTTTTTGGTGCCAAAAGACTAATTCCATAATTTCCAGCAGCACTGGAACAGCCAAAATGTAATCTTCCTTCTTAATAGGTATTTGAGCAGAAGAGGCAATGTTGGGAGTTAGATCCTCAGGCTTTTCTGATGCATGCATCTGCGGATGAAGCCCTTAGCTAGGAATTACGATCTGGCACAGAAGTGCAAGATCACTGAGTGATTTGCTCTTTTCCATGGGACAATTACTTATTCTTTTTCTGCAGATTTCCTAGGAAATACCCCAAAGTAAAAAATATCGGGAGCAGTAGTATGTGATTTTCCTTGCTATTTATTGTTCATACTGTCTCCAAGATTTTCCTGGAAATACTTTTTGGTGAATATAACCTTGTATAGTACTTGAAAATGGGCATTTTAATCATTCTTTTATTCTGCTAATATTTATTAAATGATCATTATTTGTAAGATCTTAGGAGACCTGTCAAAGATAAGCACAAGCTCATCAAAATCTTAAAGTTGTGTTAGACTAGCAAAGAAGGAGCACATGAACATATCATTTTAGGAAAATTGAGAAAGGAAGTGAGTGGGGAGCCTTTTGAGACTGGACAGACACAAAGGACCATGACACTGAAGAGGACATTCTTTAATTTCATTTTCACCCTGAGATTGGTAATCAAGAGTCTTATTTACTCAGAGCACGCCACATTTAAAATTACACTGTTAAAGTTAAAAGGCATGCCTTAAATCTCCCAGTTAAAATTCCTTGTTTACAGATGGGAAAAAGAGCGAGGAAGGGTTTTGCCAACGGTCACAAAGATGTCATATATTATTTACTGAGAAACATCAGTATGTGAACCCAGGTTTCTTTTTTATCACTGAAGCCAATAGTTTTTCCATCCTTTTAGTTTTATTTGTCTCCTCCCCTGTTACTCAAGGCTGTCTCAGGCCAGCAGCAGAGGTTGGAACCTCTTTTCAGATGAGAGCATTTTTGAGACCGGGACCTCATGTTGAACTAAACTCACCTCCACATTGGCACACACGTTACTTCCTTTTCCACTGTATAATTTTGCCGTTGGATTAAACTCATGTGGTTGGTGCTAAGGCTTTGACCACAAGCACATTTGAAGATTATACTTATTTTTGGATATAACCTCCTTTGCCTCCAAACTGAAAAGTTGGAAGGGTGAAGGGAACAAAATCAAGTCAAGGGATTCCAAATGGTCACATCTTATGACCACAGGCTTTAAATTTGAAGTACTACCATGATTAATGTGTCCTTGCTGCCATCCTAAGACTTCCATCATTTTCTTCCATTGTCTTTCTGGCTTTGGCTCCGTTGCTACTTCTTGGCAGTTACAGATTTCTAACCAATAGGGCAATTTCAGTTTCCCCCGCATTTTCCACAGAAGTTGTCCTTTCTCTACTTATCTGTTTATGCAATTTAACTTTTGCCGGATGGTTCTCTCTACCTCCTAAAATCTTTCCAAATTTGACCGTCTCAGATCAAGTACTATGCAGTTGAAAATGGCTCTGCCTCTTTTATGGCATTTATTAATATCTGCCCTGGACCCTAGATACTAAAAATGTGAAAAGAATAACAGTTTGAATTCCTATGTACTATCCCCATAGGACCTAGCCTTGCCTCTTTCAAATAATAAATATATAAGGAATAAATTATTTTGACATATTATCCTTTGTCTTTTAAAAGCTTCATAAGAATCCCTTTGCAATCAAGTTGAAGGCTATGAAAACTTCAGTTTATCAAATTTCAATATTTATTTAAATTGAAACCAATCAGCCGTTTTTTTCTGTGCAAATCACATATCCCATTTATTAATGCCTTCCCCCTCCCCCTTTCCCTCACTTCATCAGTAGGAAGATTACAGCTTGACCTGATAAAAGGAGACAAGGTTTTGTTAATGTTAAGAGTCTGCTCCGTGGCCCCCTTTGCCCAGAAAGTCATGAATTCTGATAATCAAGGGGTAGTTGCCTATGTTATTTTTTAAAGCTTCTACTTAATTCTCTGCTGTTGTTTATTTGCATTTTGAAATGTAACTGGGGTAGAGCAGTTTACCCATTCTCTCCTGAAGACACTGAGTCTGTTTCAGACAAATTACTGTAATAGGCCCCCACCCCTCAGTGGAGGCACAGGAGACTCTAGGCCCAGAATGGCTGTAATACCAGAAGTCCCATTTGAATGTAATATTGACTAATCATTTAGCCATAAATGAGAGCTTTAAACATGCTCTTTTTGCATCATTTACGGCATTCGCGGAACATCTAATTATAAAGAAAATAAGTATTCAGTGGTTGCTAGTAAAGCTGTCACAGAAGGACAGAAAGACATTTAGCAATCGTTGTTTAAATAGAAGTGCTTGAAAATCCTCCATTAATCTTCATTTTTGCATTTTAAAGGCTTTCTTGCTCACACTTGAGGTATCAAACTGAACAAGTCTGAACTGTGTAAGAATTTAAGCAAGAACTGGGAGGGGCAGAAATGAGGAAGCTATTTGCATTCCTGGAAGACAAAACTCGCGTTAATAATCTTTCCTGATACTAAGGCAGTTTGTTTCCCAAATGCTATTTATAGTGAGCTTTTTGTCTTTTAATGTTTGTTATAAAAGGTTTTTTTTTTGTTAATCACCCAGTGCAGATGTTCATGAAAGAAAGTGAAAGTGCACCCATACCCCCATTCATTTTCCAGAGCTAACCCTGTTTGCTACATTATCTTGTTTTATTTGGTTTTGTTTATGTAACTTTTTCTTATTAATTTGTTGTTGTTGGATGGAGAGATAGGAAGGGTTAAAGGACCTGAATAAAAATGCCATTTATCTTTACCCCTTCCTTGCTTTCAGTGTGTGTATGTAGATGGAGTGGGTGGTGGGGATAGAGGGTGATTTTACCTGAGCCATTTTGTCTCTATTTGCTGCTGCCAGCTTGCTTCCTAACCCTGGGCGTAGGCTGCCCTGCAGGCAGGAGCGGAATAAGCTGTCTGTGCCCTTCCTCTCCCTATGACTTTGAAGACTGGTGCCTTTCATTGCTCTGGAATCCCTTGTTCTGTCCATAAGCTTGTTCCCTTCTCTCCACTGCTTTGACAACACCTCTTAGAGTTGCTCCTGGAGCTGCTGCCAAGACAATAGCATGTTTTCTCTTTTAAAATTCTGGACCTGGAAACCATCATTCTCAGCAAACTGACACAAGAACAGAAAATCAAACACTGCATGTTCTCACTCATAGGCGAGTGTTGAACAGTGAGAACACATGGACACAGGGAGGGGAGCATCACACACTGGGATCTGTTGGGGGGGGAAATAGGGGAGGGACAGCGGTGGGTAGGGAGTTGGGGGAGAGATAGCATGGGGAAGAAGCCTGTTATAGGTGATGGGGAGGAAGGCAGCAAATCACACTGCCATGTGTGTACCTATGCAACAATCTTGAATGTTCTTCACATGCACCCCAAAACCTAAAATGCAATTTAAAAAAGAAAATAAAAATAAAGAAAAAAATAAATAAAAATAAATAAATAAAAATTAAAAAAAAAAAAAAGTCTGGACCCTGGGAGGAGAGGAACTGGAGGAGCTGAGTCAATATAATATATGAATCACTTTATATACTATCTAAAATTTAATTTTTGACTTCCATATCTAAGGAAAATTAAAAAAAAATTTTTTTTTCTGTTTTCATTCAGCATTCATTTATTGAGAATCCCCAAGCTATATTAAGTCCCATTTAGGACATTAATGTGGATGCAACATGGTCTGTCTGTTTAAGTACAGAAAAAGAAACTTAAAAATAACTTTCTTATCACTGTTTAGTATGCTTTGAAGGAATACAGATTAAATAATCTGTGAAGTTCAAGTAAAGAAAAGCTTATTTCTAATCAGGAGAAGTTAATTGTGAACTGGGTAGATTCATAATAGAAAAGTACTGTCATTTTTTGTTTTTGTTTTTTTTTTTTAGCTCTGAGGATCCTATTGACTTGGTCAATTTGCATCATCTCTTAAATGACATAGGGTCCCATATTTGGAAACAAATGACAAGAACAACAGCAACAAAAAAACAGCTGTGGAATTGGAATCGTATCAAAGAAAGATGAAGGTTGTATTCATCCTCATCAATATTAGGATAAATTATTAAATATTTATAAAACTCTTTGACAGTGTACAGCCTCTATAATTAATCAATGTAGCACTTTCTCAATACTTCCCTATTTAAATGAGTACCAACACCAATAATAATTAGGCTCATGCTTTTGTCTCTCTGAGACTTTTAAAACACTATGAGGATGTTTTAAAAGGCTAATGCTGTGAATGGGGCCAATATGGTGAAACCCCATCTCTACTAAAAATACAAAAATTAGCCAGGCATGGTGACAGGCACCTGTAGTCCCACTACTGAGGAGGCTGAGGCAGAAGAACCGCTTGAACCCGGGAGGCAGAGGTTGCAGTGAGCTGAGATCACGCCACTGCACTTCAGCCTGGGCGACAGAGCAAGACTCTGTCTCCAAACAATTCATTTAGCCAGTTGATCATGACCATTCTTCTCTCCCTGAAGCTGTGATTTTGGATGCTGTGGCTCTTCCTGCACCTCCTGACATAGAGAAAATGGACCAAGTTCCTCCTCCCCATTTAGAGTACTTGATGTGAAAACTTAGCTTGCCCAGTGAAACTGGAGGGAGGAGAGGCTGGATTAATTGGAGTAACTAAAAAGAGAAAAATTGGAATATGACCAATACCAGTACTCAATCTCTTAAGGAAAGGTGGAGTCCCTTTCTCTCTCTCTGTAACTTTTTTCTTTTTTGTTTTTCTTCAAAGAAGATTGAGTAAGATTCTATCTCTCCAGTAGATAACTGATGAAATATACCCCTTGAGTCATTTGCATCTCATTCCTTTGTCGTGTAGGGAAGAACATTCCGAACCCATTATAGGCACTTACTGTTGCTGGGCATGTCATAACAAACACAGCACCTTTCTGGAATATACTGCTGAGCCCTTGGCTTGCTGAATTTGCCTAAAAGCCCTTCTGCCTATTGAGTGGCCACATTCCGAACTAGTTATACTTGGTTAAATTTTCACACAATACACTCTGGGATACTAGGGAGGCAATTTAAAAAATAATGTAGTTGGAAGCTTTTATATCTGAAAAATCTTCTACCTTTGACTTTCCTAATAATTTTTCCTCTTCCTGCTCTTCAACTCGATGTTTCCCAGCTTCACATTTGTGAACACTAAGAGTAAATTTTTACCATTTTATGCCTGATTCCTCTTCTCTCTCTTCTCTTTTCATTCATAACAGGAATGGCTTAGCTTTCCCCCCTTCTCTAGTCTGCCTTGGGCATAGAGTCATAGTCATGCCTTTAAATCTTTTAGCATACCACAGTGTAACTTATATAAGGAGTTTTGTTGTTTTTTTGTTTTTGGAGACAGAGTCTCGCTCTGTCATCCAGGCTGGAGTGCAGTGGCGTGATCTCGGCTCAATGCAACCTCTGCCTCCTGGGTTCAAGCAATTCTGTGCCTCAGCCTCCCGAGTAGCTGGGATTACAGTCATGTGCCACCATGCCTGGCTAATTTTTATATTTTTTAGTAGAGATGGGGTTTCACCATCTTGTTCAGGCTGGTCTTGAACTCCTGACCCTCATGATCCATCCGCCTCAGCCTCCCAAAGTGCTGGGATTAACAGGGGTGAGCCACTGCACCCAGCCCATAAGGAAATTTTTAGTTTGGAAACCTCAGTTGGTTTTGTTAGCACTGCTGCACCCAAACTCTAGCTGAATTCATGTAATCATATGCTTTTAGTAAAGGTAACAAAGGAAAACTAATATGTAAGTACCTACTTTTCAACCAACATTGGGCTGGGTTTTTTTCTTTTACATTTTCTCATTTAATTTTCATAATAACCCTGATAGATAACGGTTACCATCTCATTTTGCAGTGTGGAATCTGAAGCACAGAGATATTAAATACCTTGCCTGAGAGTAGGTGGCAAAGCTAAGCTTTGAATCTAGGCATCTCTGACTTCAAAGTCTCAAAGTCTGTGCTTTTTCCACCTCATAGAAAGACCATCCAGAAGATCAAGTGTTGGAACCTTCAGAGGCTGTGACATATTTACTGCTTTAAAGTTTATTATCACAAGATATGCATGCCGCTTTAACAACTAGAAGTGTGTGAGTGAATATTACTATTGTGTTGCATAACTCCTTGGTAATATTACTTTTAGGTGCCATTCTAATCCTGGGCTGTGTGGAATAATAGTGAATATGAGGGCATAGAAGTAATTCAGAAATAGTTTAAAGAAATTTCTCCACACAGAATTAGCCTTAGTTATTGGTATAATATAAGAGGACCAGCCCTGGTGGAAGGTAAATGAAAAGATGGAAGAATTGAACAATTACATAACAACTGTTCAGACTTGTGGTGCTGATTAGAGTCATTTGTAAAGATGAGGCAGCATGTCAAGCCAGTGTGGGCTGGGGTGTACTGGGAAGGTCTCCTAGATCTTTTTCATTTTCTTTTTCTTTTCTTTTTTGAGACAGCGTCTTGCTTTGTCGTCAGGCTGGAGTGCAGTGGCACAATCTCAATTCACTACAACCTTCACCTCCCAGGTTCAAGTGATTCTCCTGCCTCAGGCTCCCAGGTAGCTGGGACTACAGGCACGCACCACCACGCCCAGCTAATTTTTGTATTTTTAGTAAAGATCATGTTTCAACATGTTGACAAGTCTGGTCTCAATCTCCTGACCTTGTGATCCGCCTGCCTTGGCCTCCCAAAGTGCTGGGATTATAGGCATGAGCCACCATTCCTGGTCAGATCTTTATTTTCATTAGTTGTCTTCCTTACCTGCTCAACAAGTAGACCAAAGAAACAAACCATGCACACACACAAAGGAAGGAAGTAAAGAATGGTGGGGCTAAGGCTGTGAATGGCTCCTAGCAAATTAGAGAAATTGCTTCAAGTATATGCCCTCTGCATGATTTATGTCTGTGTATGAAGGTCAACACATCAAGGGGTATTGGCAGTAATCTGTGCTAAGCTTAGAAGCCAGTATATCATTGTTCTAATTCAATTTCTACCGTTGGGTTGTTTTATAGCCTTAGACAAGTAAAGTAACCGCTCAGGCCCCAACTCTTCTTCTGGAATTACAGGGTTTGAACTGGATGAATATAAGTTCTATTTCAACTCCAACATTTAGTAATTCTAAAGTTCTTAGTGAGCTTTGATTGTTCATTTGCATTACAGAGGCATATATTAACCATTTTAATATGCATCAGAAAAGGTATGTTCTTTCTTGTCAGAAATGGTGAAGCCTGACCTTGTTATATATGGAATCATGTATTCAGAGTTCATAAGTTTTTAGTGTTTTCTTGTATTTTACTGCCCCTACTGCTGCAATCCTCTCTTTTACATTGGAAGTCTGTTTTAAGTTTTGGTGATTGGAATCCTCTTTTTGATTTAAGAGAAAGAATACTAGGAATGAAAGATTACTATATTGGGAGTGAAAGATTACTAGTCTCTAAATCAGAATTGGCTTTGGGCTGTAATAGATGAAAAGATAATATTTTTAAGGGGAAAATATTAGAAAAGTGAAAATGTTAAAAAAAAAAAAAATAGGTAGCAGTCACCACCGTATTCTGATGGAACCAAATTCTTGAAGATTAGATTTGTGTATTCATGGAATGATCTAGATAAAATCCTGCCTTGTACATAGTGGAGGGATACAGTGAAATGCTGAAACAGCTACACTGTATTCAGGGGAAGCTACGTAGACATAAATAAAGGGCAGCCAGCAGGTACTAGCTCTCAATTAAGTGTTTTCCATCATCTGCTCTGTGTCTCCACATCTTAGGTGATTTAGATTGGTAGAGGACAGGTTATTAGAACTGAAGTTGAAGACAGATTTGAACTTCAGAGTGGGACTAATGCATCTCCAAAAAACCTGAATTTTCTACCCCTGTGCAAAGGTTATATTTGAAAGGGTTAGAATAAACTAACAAGAGTTTTCTTCATTGTTATATGTCTTTGTACTTGAAAGAGGTAAAATGCTCCATTATGTTTTAAACAAATCATGCAGAGTAAAGGGTAAAATCTTCATCAACATCTAAAGGTCTTTCTTGTTCAGAAAATGAAGACCCCTCTCCTTCATTAAAGACCAATGTGGCCTCATAGATCCTTATACAGAAGGCGGAAAATGACATTAGACAGACTCTAGGGTGCCCTCAAGTATTTCCACCTGGTGGTATTCATGCCTTTGTGTAATCCCTTCCCACTGAGTATGGGAAGGACCTATGCTGACTCCTAGCCGATAGAAACAGCCTAGATGACATGTAGTCTTTGATGACTTGTGTGTGATTGTGTTACATAAATCTGTAACATTTGTTCTGTGAGGGGTCTTTCACCCTTTTTAGGTTTTAAAGAAATAGGCTGCCATGTTATGAGCTGCCACCTGGAGGGGGCCATAAGGTAAAGAGTGAGAGGAGCTAGTAGCTAACAGGAAACCAAAGCCGTCAGTTTAGCAGCCTGCAAGGAACTGACTGTTGACAACAACCATGCAAACTTGAAAGCAGATCCTTCCCCAGTCAATCCTCAGGTGAGACTGTAACCCCAGCCTAACTTTGCTTATAGGAAATGAGACCCTGGGGCATAGGACCCATCTAAACCATACCTGCACTTATGACCCACAGAAACTGTGTGATAATAAATGTGTGTTGTTTTACTCTGCTAAGTTTTTATTGTTTTATAGATCACTAATACAAATGTTACTTTTAGAATTGACCATTTTCTTCACCTTTTGTTTTCTATGTAATAGTTACTAAGTGAATATGACTTGTTACCTCCATCCTCAAAATCATTAAGGGTATTTTTATTGAATATTTGATTTATGGCTTTTTGCAGTTCATAAATCTGCTCCTCAGATTCTGGTATCTCTTCAAGAGAGATGCTCTCTTACTCTGTTTTATAAGGAAGTTGAAAAAGATTGAAAGTTATAGATAAATACTTGTTGAATCATGTTGAATTACATGAATTGGGCTTCTTTAAAAGCTGTTTTTAAATCTTCCTGTGGCTGTCCTAGAGATGATACAGCAGAACTTCTGCTGGGAAGAGGGAGCGCGGGAGGGAAGCATTCCATGAGCTGCTGTGTCATTTGCATGCCAGTAGAATTAAGTTTGAATTTACATTAGGCGGAGTTTTGAAATTTAGCCTCAATCTTGCCAGACCACTGTTCAGCCTGAAGAATGTTATAGAAGTACCACAGGAGCCTGGACTGTCCATCGTCATCTAAATGATGGAATGTGTTTAAGGTGTTTATATCAGTGCTGTTTCTCCCACCTGCCCTAAGTCTGGGTCACTGCCTGGGATTATTTGCTCAAAAACAGGGGGCTTGACAATTTGGAAATGACAGAGGGCACTGATACTCTGAATTAAACTGTAGCCCTGCAGTAGCCCAAACATGGTCCCAGAGTAGTCTTGCTTCTGACTTATGTGGAAATGACCTAACCCTCAGCTCTGTTCTCTACCTTTTCTTTATTCACCCAGCCAACTGGAAGATGAGTACCTGTCTTGGAAATTTCCCAGAAGCAGCACTTTATACTTTCCTTGTAACTCTTAACACATTGCTTTATAATTTCTGTTTTGTTCCAAAGTCAGCAAAGCCCCTCTTTAAAGACTCAGTTTCCATCATGTTGTTTCTTACAACATGCTTTCCTCAATTCTGAATGAATGAACAGATGAGGATCCTTAAATGTTAGTGTAACAAACCAATGTCTTCTTCTCTTGGGGAACCTTACATTTAATGTAGCTTTATACAGCTCAGATTTATTTGTATAGGTTAAGTATTTTGTTAAACTATTCCTAAAACACTTCTGAATGGGTCACCAGCAAGAATATGGAGCAATCAATTCTACTGTGACCAAGCCAGAAAAATATTGATTATTTCCTGGTACCAGAATATGTTATATACTTCTGCCTTACAAGTGAGCAAAAAATCTGTGAAGGTTTTGAGGAATTGCCTAAGGACACACAGTTCACAAATGGCAGGAAAGAGAGTAAATCCTAGTCTTTCTGATTCTAACCTTTATATTTTTTCCATTAAATGAATACAGCATACTTAGGTAATACATACATTCATACATGTATTCAGCTGTGAACATTTTTGGGCACCCTCAATGGCCCATGCGCTGTGTTAGATATGGTGAGGGATATGTATGTGAATAAGACCTAGATCTTGCCTATATAGGGAAAAAGAAAATTTAAGTAGTTTAAATCCTCAGTCTTGTGGGAATATAGAAAGATGCATAGAACGAAAGCCAGACTCAAATGAGTAGTTAAATCAGAAGTCTGGAGATGTAGGTAGGTAACCTGAGCTTTCCAAGAACTGTTTCCTCGCTCGAAGAATGGCAGTTAATAATCTCTGCTTTATAGATTGATTGAGCAAATTGAATGAGAAAACATGGGAAGATGCTGGCATTTAATAGGCAACCCATAATAGAAATGTCAACATGTGGGCCAAGGCGGGTGGTTTACGAGGTCAAGAGATCGAGACCATCCTGTCCAACATGGTAAAACCCCATCTCTACTTAAATAAAAAAATTAGCTGGGCGTGGGGGTGCGCACCTGTAGTCCCCGGGAGGCTGAGGCAGTAGAGTTGCTTGAACCTGGGAGGCGGAGGTTGCAGTGAGCCGAGATGGCGCCACTGCACTCCAGCCTGGCATCTGGCGACGAAGTGAGACTCTGTCTCAAAAAAAAAAAAAAAAAAAAAAGAAAGAAAGAAATGTCAACATGTGCTTTGGGTATCTTCAGAGGTACTGGGAGAAGAGTCCCTGCATCTAAGGAAGAGGTAGTGCTGGGCAGATGAAGGGATGTGGATGTGGAACTCAGTGGATCTGGTCTCCAGTCACCCAACAATCCTTGTGACTGTGGGCCAACTGCTAATGGCATGGGCACCTTGGATTCCACAATTGTAAAATGGGCATCATGGCTCACCTCATGAAGTGATTAGAACATATGCAGATAATAGCACATGTGTGGTTGAAAATTGTGAACATTCATGGAAAAGTTCACTTGTTTTTTGTTTTTACTGTCAAGAATATCATAGGAGCCACTTCATATATGATTCTGTCCTTTCACTTATTAAAATTATGGTATTCCTTTTGCCACTTCTATGAACAATATAGCCAAGCAAATGAGCCTTTTAGTCTTTCTCATCATTTCTTAGTTTGCCAAAACTTTGCATACTCTGTGTGTGTGTGTGTGTGTGTGTGTGTGTGTGTGTGTGTGTGTGTGTGTTTACTTGCTGTTGAAAATATCTGACCACTATGAGGAACTGGTGAATTTGCCTTTGCTCACAAATGTGTTACATGGATGCTTGGGATAGTCACTTTGTACTTCACATCTGACCTTTCCTCCATCAGACACAAAGTTAATAATAATAATAAACAATTTTTAAGATTTTGGATAAAAATCTTATTAAAATACATTGCATATTTTTCTTTTTTCTTAAATGTCCAGTCTAAGCATTTGAAATCTTTTAATGACTCAAGGTCATCACCATGACCATCCATTGTTATGCTTTGCTGAAACTCAGTAATGTTTTCCTCCTGTCCCCCTCAGGCTGTCAGCTGCCATCTCTGCTGTCACTGTGCTGCCTTTCACAGTCTTTCCCACCACCTTCTAATGTTCATTGGTTTTAATCTCCTCTGGTATGAGGAAGAAACAGCATAATTGTCATTGAAATCATTGGTGAATAGTAGTCAATAAACATTCAGTAGTGGTCTAAAGCAGTATTCGCCACAGGAAAAAATATTGTTTCATTTTTTAAAATTGCGATTTCACAAACACAGAGCTGCTACTCCCCCTTCTTTTCTTCTTCCTTCTTCATCTTTTTCTTTTCTTTCCAACCTTCAACAAAACAGGAAATATGGGCTATGACTTCATATGCTCTTACTTACCCTCTGCTAGGATTTTGTTCTTAAATTGTAACAATTAGAGAAGTGTTTCTAAATTGGATCACTTCAGATTGTCTCTAGTTCTCTGTGACTTTAAGAACAAGCTGATTTGAAGCCACATACTGTTGGCAGCTTTCATCCATTTATTTGGACTATCAAGCAAGAATGCTCACAATCTTTCATATGAAAGAAGACATCTTTATTTCCAGTTCACACTCTTCATAATAAGAAGGGTATTTGAAATAAAGCCAAAAGGCATAACTTACTTCTCTAACTTCATATTTCACATGCCTGCAATAGTGGGAGAACATTTTTGTATTACCCCACCTTACCCTCAAATCAGTAGCCAAAAATAACAGTGATACAGTCAGACAGCAAAAAGTGAAAATAATAATTTGATTAAGTTTACAGGAAAGACCTCAGCTTTCTTAGAAGTCTGTATTTAGGAAGTAGTTGGAGCTGCACACTCAATAGAGGAAGATGACTCTACTTATTGTGCTTAGAAATTACCTTTCAAAGGATCATTGTGCTGTTGATAGCAAAAAGGAGCTTCTGAAATGTCACCCAAAACTTTGAAATTTGGGAAAGTCTTATTATGAAACACAAGTTTTGTGTTTCATCCTCAGGGCTGGAGCACTGAGTTTCCCTGCATTCATGAAGACTTTCTGTTACAGAGTAAATGGAGCTGGGAGCATAAGTGAGAATGCAGCCCTGCTGTGGGGCAGTGCACAGACCCCCCAGCTCTATTTTCTCAGGTGCATTTTTGTACTCTAGGAGCTACCCAATGCCACAAGCCTTTGTTAGAATGCTTTGCTCACTCTGACTGGGTCAGTGACTCAACGTCTCCAGTCCCCTTTGGGTTACCTTCAGAAGGCTCAGGAAGAGCCTTTCCCTCCAAAATTTTCATAGTATTTAATCTACCCTTCTCTGAGATAAACAGCTTTTGTCACATTGTACCTAGGGTAAAGACTTTTCATGCCTTATCTCTATGCCATTTGTACACTCCCTGAGGATGAGATATGCTTCTAGGTTGTCAGATTTCCTTAAGAAACTGAACCCCAATGCAGTTCTCAAAGTACGCTCTTAACTAATATTTATGGGAGGAAAAAGGAAGGAGAGAGAAAAGGAGGGAAGAAGGAAATATTATAAATAGAAAGTTGATGTCTGGGATGCACGTGGAATAAATGTTACATAATACTTTTGGCTTTTATGCCATTTTTCTATATACAAAATTCTTTCACATCTATTTTCATCACTATGCTGATGTTGTGTGCATGTTGTGTAGTATGTATGCATGTTTTAATGTGTGTGTGTATTGTTTGTCTCTCACACATACAGCACCCCCAACACACACACACACACACACACGCACACAAATCCAAATTCTATGAGTGCAGGGAATTTGTTGTGTTCACTATCGTATCCCCAGCACCTTGAACAGCGACTTTTAAGGAGGAAGAATCCAATTCATGTTTGTTAGAAGAATGAGTGACAATATTGCCTCATTTGATTTTCACTATAATCCTGTGAAGTGAATACAGTCTTCATACTGTATCCTCCTTTTCTGCAGATGGCAAAACTAAGGCCTTGAGACCTGCTCAGGTTTGCATAGCTAGTTTTTGGCCATGCCAAGATTTGAATTCAGGTTTTTCTATTTCCTTATTCTCTCCTTTTTGTCTTCTGGGAATTTGCTATATTAATAGCAAAGCAAGAAATGTCACACAAAGAAAAATTGTTTCCAATTTTAAATTCGTGATGCATATGCAAGAAATTACTGACTTTTCAATCTAATGGTAACACAGATTGTGTGATTTTTAGAAGGAAGAGCCTTTCTTTTCCATCTCTTGCGTTTATTAGCATATGTGTCTGTGCACACACATCCACCCCATGCAGCTCTCACCTTGTACTTTTCCAGTCTGAATTCCTTTCGTAGGCTGTCCCTGCCCTGACCATCCCAGGTGCCTATCAGGGCCGTGGCTTGGTCGGGCTAAGGCCAAGCAATGGGCAGCAGCATTTGTTATGGTTACCTTGGCAAGTGAGTAGGGTTTGAGGGAAGCTGGAGAGCAGGCATTTCAGGAGTAGAACGAGGCTGGTTTGTTTTTGTAAAAAGCCGATATTCACCCTAATTGTAGCTCACTTTGGCAAACGGAATAAACACCCATGCAAATTACTAAGTTGTACTAAATGTCCAAGGATGTCAATAATCATCTTGAAATCCGAATAAATATCATTTTTTACTCAAACAGAAGCCAGGCACCACATGCAGTTTCACTCCATCATTGGAGACAGATTTGGCACGTATGTATCAGGCAGAGAAGGGCAAGTGTTCAGGCCCTAATGCACGCAGGCAACTAGGGATGTGTATCTCATACTTGGCAGCAAAATAGAGGCATGGCAGCCATCACTTTCTGTTCTCAAGCACCTCTCTTTGTTCCTATATTTTAAAACAGGATGACCACAAAGAAGAATAAGGTGTACAGTAACATAGGATCCTAAATTAAAGCATGAGAGAAAGATAGCATTAGTTTTTCATCTAAAGCCCACATGGGTAGGAATGAGTCAGTGCCAAACTGTACAAAGGTGATCTTAAGTCGCATGTTATGTTACCAACTCTGTGGCATTGGCAGTGAGTAGCCCAGGAACTCTCCAAGGCCTGTTTTAAAATGCACTTCGACCAAGCATAATGAGGGAAAAAAGGTGTCTATACACATTCTCAAGTCTGGTTCTCTGTTTGACCGTGAGTCAGACTGTGGGCCATGGACCTGGGCTTTTCAAGTGGTAGTAGGACTCATTTTTTCCTCTTTCCTTTCTCATAAATGACTTAGGAGATGCACTGGAGAACCATATGTGCTTCTTTTACTGGAATTATCTTTTGAGGAAGTACTGATTTCACCTCCTATACATGGTTTGCTGAGATGGCCTATTGGGGTTTCCCACCAGTCCACAACGAGAAGTTTCTATTTGCACATTTTGACTGCTAGCTCTATATTTAGTCAAAAGCCAGCTTTTTGCCTGGTTTCTTAGGGAAATAGTCTGTAGGAGTTTCTGTGTCCATTGGCCTTGTTCACTTGGGTATTTGACTGTATACCCTGATTATTTCCTAAATTGACGCAGGGCCCCAAATGAAGGAAGACTCCTTGTCATTTGTTAAAAATAAGTTTATGAAAATGAGTGGTCAGTTAGGAAATTAGAGTTGTGTGTTGTGGGGGGGGGGAGCATAGTATATGTTTGTGTTTGTGTGTTTCTAATTGCCTATGCATTTACAGCCTACTGTAAGAAAGCCACTGTAAGTGCACAGTGGGAGGGGCACTATAGATTCAAATCTTACTCTATAGATTCAAAGACATTATGTATATAATTTACATATAGGCACAAAAATATCCCTTCAAAGACCCTTCGATAGCTATGGTATAGTTGAAGGAATACTAGACTGGAAGTCGGGAAACCTGAGTGGTGTTATTTTAATCTCAGGCTAGATCTTTAATGAACAGGAGAACCTCATATTATTTTTTGAATTTGTACTCTTTGCGCTGAAGACTCTGCAGTCAGACTGCAAGACACATACACTCTGGCTGATCAGAAGTGACATAACCATTCTTACTGCACTAAGTTGAGATTCAGTCAATAAACAGTCTAATCTCGGGTAAATGTTTGCATACTTTTAGACTTTTAAAAATTTGAAATCAACCTCTGAAGTTCCATTAGATCGTTTTATCACAGACACACCAAGTTCCACATACAACAGGTTGAGAACCATTAACCTACAAAATCTCTAAAATTTTCTCCAAATTCTTAGTTGCTAAATTCTCTCTGGAACATTTTTGGAGATAAAAAGCTAGCAGAGAAAAAGAAAAAAAGTGCGCTGTTTTACATTCTGAAACACCTATGTTCACCTTGTCCGTGGAGTTATGCAAGTGAGTCTAATGACTATTAAGTTCTTCCAGTTCCAGAGGTCTTTCTGTACTTCAGAACTCAGAGGTGAGCCAGGTTCGTCACTGACAGCTCATAGATAAGACCACTTGGGAGAGGCGCTGTCCAGGTCTCACGATAAAACATTGTCACACACAGTGTTAGTGTTAGAAACGGAGCCCTCAGCACATAGAATCTGTTGTTTCATTTAATTACTTTTCAATATGCCATTACCAGAAATTTTTATGTAAATACATATTTTATTCCCCGAGGCTTGTCAATATGAGACCAAAATTATACAACACTGAAAAGAAAACAAAATTTCCTTTTAATAATTCTCTGTGTTATTGGGAACATGCACAGTATGGGCGGGTGATGATGCTCAAACTTAACCAAAGACTATTTTGTTGATATTCAGTTTGCAGAATTAATGAAACAAATATGTTTAAGATCCCCGATTAGCTACTAAATGCATGTAACCACACTACTGGCTAGTCAGTAATTGGTTCCTCTGAAGAGTTAGGTATTTATTTATTTACCAAGCACTTATATGTCAAGCACTGTTCCATATGCTTTCTTAACCCATGTCATTGTTAAAACAGCCCTTTGAAATGTGATTATTTCCATTTTGCATTGAGGAAGCTGAGGCACAGAGAAGGTAAGGAATCTGCCCAAGGTCACCCCATCAATCGTAGTGGGGCAAGGCAGTGGGCTCTGAAGTATATTATCTCTACAGCTACCCTGTGCTCTGAGGGAGTGAGAGAAGGAAGAAATTGTTTGAGGCCCAGCGAATTAATGAACAAGATATCCGGCTAGGATCTGAAGACTAGTAGAATTGTCCCTACAGGGAATGTTTGGGAATGGCTGGCTGTTGGTGTTCCTAGCTGGGGGCACAGTATGAACCATAGCCTTGGTGTGGAAAATGGTCTCTGTGGTTCTATTGAAATAAGAGCAAGTGGACTGGTCTGGGATAGGGTGTACACATAAGTAGAAGATAATATTGAAAACAGATTTAGTGCCAAAATCTGAGGGGCTTTGAGCCCCATGCCAAAGTGTCTGTATACCTTAACTAATTTGTGTAATGGGGCCACTAGGCAATTAGGGGTCCAGGACCAGCATGGCAAGAATGCCTTCCATCCATAGCAGCCCTTGATTTGAGGTCAGAAAGCTAACTGCTAAACTTGCTGTATTGAGAGAATGCTCTCAAATGCATAAACCCAGCTAAGCAAGCTGGACCATTTCCTTGGGAATTATTCATCTCTCCATTAAGGAAGGAAGTTTCCCAAATTCAATGCATTTGCTTTAGCGTTACATGAATCCTGAGTTGTATACATTCCTCCCTAGCTCCCTTGAAGAAGCTTCTCTACTTTTCTTAAAGAAAATAATTTCTGATTTATTACTGATTTATTATCTATTCTCTTCCTAAGGGGGATGTCCACACATTGAGATCCTCATTCTTCCTCCATCATGATGATGTAATGATGTAGTCAAGGCACTGCCCTGGCCTGATGTATATAAGGGCAGGCTTTGGGGTTTGACAGCCTTAGGCTAGAGTGGTGTCATGCATTGCTCACCTCACTAATCCTAGATTTCCTCCTCTGAATAATGGGAATAACTACCTTTCCCATGAAAATTTTCAGATTATTAAATATTAATAATGCATGTGAAAGACTTAGCCCAGAGCTCTGTACAAAATATGTTACCCAATAAATGTAGCCATTGATATTATTAATAATATTGTTAAATATTGAGAATGAATTCTACCAAAGTGCATAGCACTTCCAGTAGCTGATTCTGTTTATGCAGCCACGGGACTTTACCAAAGGCAATGGTGACCCACTTCAGTGTGTCCCTACAGCTTCTCTTGCAACTCTTACCCTATTAGCTGTTTCTGGGGAGAAATTTAATGGGCATCATGGATGCTGGGTGGATGGACCATATCCCAGTGATATTTCAGAGAGTGAAAAAGAGAAGTTAACACAGGGCATGACTTGCTATGTTTAACTTACGGTTCTTGTCTGAAGTTGCCCATCAGAATTATCTGTGGTGTTTTCTAACCATATTCTTCTCAGGGCTCACTCCTAGAGATACTGAATAAATTGTTCTTGTGGGCAGAGTCATTGTTATGCTTTAAGCTTCCCAAGCGATTCCGATGGGCAGCCAAGACTAAGAATCTATGATTTAGATAGAGGATGGGAAGCTGAGGCCATGGGAAAGCTCTGTGGTGACTATGGGAAGAATCAACATAAAACAAGCACTCAACAAGTGTGTGTCTAGCAGAAGCCCAGCTTCGTCCGTATTTGTTACCTCAGTGTGGTATTTACAAGCAGCCACACACACACACAAAAAGGAGCAAGGACCTTAATATCAAGAATGTGAAAGCGGCTTCTAATCTTCAAATAGATATTAGGCAGGGGCTTTAAGACTTTAACTTGGGGTAAAAGCAGAGGCACCTGGTGTGTGTGTGCTCAGGTGAAATATATGTATTGATTGAGGGCTTCAATGTCAGGCTGTCTGAAAGGACACGATGTCACAGCTTTGCTGTACTTGTATGTGAGTGTTTAAATTAATATATCTGGTTATAGCTTATCTCTTTTCTCCATGCTACCTCATTTCCAATTTCCAAGTAATGGAGATTATCTAGTTCCATTTCAGCTGCTTTATTTTGCAGATGAGCAAACTCAGTGATGCCGGTGATCTAGATCAGGGCAGATTTTCTATCTCCCCCCCTCCAGTATACCATAGTCAGTGCTAATGCTGGGATCAAGGATGGAAGTGCTAATTTGGGAATGTCCCTTACTTTCTTACTGACTGATAGGGTTTGGCTTTGTCCTCACCCAAATCTCATCTTGAACTGTGATCCCCAATGTGTCAAGGAAGGGAGGTGATTGAATCATGGGGGCCCTTCCCCCATGCTGTTCTTGTGATAGTGAGGGAGTTCTCATGAGATCTGATAGCTTTTTAAGGCGGTTTTCCTTGCTATTGCTCACTTCTCTCTCTCCTGCCACCTTGTGAAGAAGGCGTCTACTTCCCTCTCTGCTATGATTGTAAGTTTCCTGAGGCCTCCCCAGCCATGGGGAACTATGAGTCAATTAAACCTCTTTAGAAATTACCCAGTCTCAGCAAAGTTCTTTATAGCAGTGTGAAAATGGACTGGTACCCTGATCCTTTCTTACTGACTCATTGATCTGATTTCTTGACCAAAGCTCTGGAGATTCCCATGTCATCCTGGCTAACCAGGTGTCTTACTCTTAAGGTGTCTGAAGTGTTGTTTTTTTTTATTTTTGTTTTTTTTTTTTAAAAAAAAAACACTTAATAATTCTTACCTTAGCTGCCCCAGGCACCACTGCAGAAGAACCATGACCTTGCTGAGAGGTGCTGCATGCCAAATGAGACTTAATTTTTCCAAAGTACTTGGGAGAAGAAAAACAATAATCTATATGATGGGCTTTTGGCCTAAACCCATATCCTTTAGATGATGGAATTTGGCATAGCTCATATTCCAATTTAAAGAAAAAATGTTTTGTTATGATGTCATTTGCCTAATTAATAGCAAAAGAGGATTGAATTTTCCCTATGCAATGTCATCTAGCCTTTGAGATTTTAGAGTATATGACTCAAATCAATTGTCCTGTCTTCTGTGAAACCTTCCTGATACATTCAGTTGGATAAATCTACCCTTAGTGTTCATAAGACATTATATTTATGCCTCTGATATTATGCAGATATATCCCTTCTTGGCTTTGCTTGTCCATTCAAAGAAAATCTGTTAACACCACCTATATGCCACGAGAGTTGGAAGATGGAAGTGTGGTACCCAGAGGATGTGGAAGGGAATCAGGGAAGATGAAACTATGAAGGCAGGCCCATCAAGAACTTCTAAGTATACTCAGGAGTTTGACAAAGAGGAGCTAGCAGAGGTTTGTAAGGCCAGAGGAGTGATATAATAAGATTTGTATTTTATGAAGGGCAACATGTGAATATGGCTTATCTATTCAGCAAGCACTTATTAAGTGCCTTAGGCATGGTAGACGCCATGCTTGGTGCTGAAGATACAAGAGCAAATTAAAAATGGTCCTTGCCCTCAAGGAGCTCACAGTCTATTGAGTTGCCTTTCTGACTTTCCCACTAGATTGTGAGCTCCTGGAGGGCAGGCACTTTTGTTCATCCGAAAAAAGAGCATAAGTTTGAGAGCTAATCCTGGATTACAATCCCACCTCTATTATTTTAACTTTGTTCCCATCAGTTAACTGCTCTGTAAATCAGATCTCATAGTGCCTACCTCACCAGGGAAAGAGTAAACGAGAAAAGGATGAGATGTGATTGACACAGCAGGAGCTCTGTATATGCTATTTCCTTCTCTATCTCTTTACCTGGTACATGGTAGACATTCAGAACACTTCTGCTGCCTGATTGGCTGGAGGTCCCATCTAGGCAGCCTCAGTGTTGGGAGGATTTCGGCCTGGGGTCAGCCTGGCACCCAGCTGTGGTAGTTAGCAAATCTTTCCTCAGCTCAGTCAGTGATCAAATCACTGGCTCTAGGCTGTGAACCCTCAGGGCCAGAGTTGAGTTCTGGACTCTGAATCCGAGGCATGCATATTGCAAAAGTCAGAACCAAAGTCACAGGAAAATGATGAAATTTCTTTTCTGGCCCACATGCTATTATTTCACCAAGGGCAACAAATCTTCTTGGCAGGAAAAGTTGATTTGTTTGTGCTTTATATAATCAATTGTATTTGCAAGTGATGGAGGCCTTCTCACAGGGCCTGAGAGGAGGTGTTAACCACTATTCTACTCTCTACTTGTATGAGATCAACTTTTTTAGATTCCACACTTGAGGGAGATCATGCAGTATTTATCTTTCTGTGCTTGGCTTATATCACTTAACATAATGTCCTCCAGGTTTGTTTGACATTTCATTGTTTTCAGAGAATTTTCACAGTTCATTATCTCACTTCACAGTTCCTAATAGTCTCTCTGAGGTCCATATGGTAGAAATTAGTACCCTTTACTATATTTATTGAATCACAAGTGGGTGGAGGAGTGAGTACAGTTGAGATCCACAGAAGTAAAGTGACTTGCCCAAATCAATATAGCTTATTGTGCCAAATCCATATAGCTGTTTTCTGAGGTTTGCTGTTGTATCAGAAAATAGTAATTTTTGTCCCATTAACACATGATGGTATGTCAGGAATTCTGAACTCTTTTTTTTTTTTTTTGGCTCACTAAGTGATCTTAGAAAATCCGGAATGGGATTTTTAAGATTAATATCCTTCTCTGACCTGTGAAATCACTGCATCTATTTCCCTGACTTTATCACAAGGTAACCTGTGCCATCATAAGCAATGTCTTCTATTCAAGATATTGCCAATATTTACATCTGACAAACTTTGAAAGATTTGCATAATGCTCCCAAGGGACATCATCTTTATGTCTACCTTGTATAGTACGGATAGAACTGACCTCGTCTAGAATAAGGCGAGCTGCAGAGATTATGTAACGTGTGCTGGGTCATTTGACTAGTATGCAGCAGACTTGGGGAGTAAATCCTAGTCCTCTGCCTTCCGAGTCCCCTGTTTGTTACACTACATGACATGTCTGTATTGCCGTTTGCTCGGGGTTAGGCTTTTCCTTTGGAGGTTAGAGCTTGATAACTCTAAATCAATAAACTTCTTAGTATGCCATAGTAATGCTAGCATGAAGTATCTGTTGAAGTAAAAAAAAAATATGATGTTTTGAAGGGCTTGCTCTGAAAGATAAGTTTTTCTTTATTTGCAGTTCTACATCTAATTTTTCTAATGTTTCAAAAAATATTCAGTGTTCCTTTAATCTCCAAGTTGGAGTGGAGAGGTTGGCCTAATTTCTGTGTTCCCTTTGAGCACAAGCAATAACACATTTTAAAGGATGATAAATAGCTGTGTAAAATGGAGATGGGTTCTATAAATACTTACCAAAATCCCTGTAGTCAGACCCTGCTAGAATGGGAGAATAGTCAAGGTGTTCTCTCTTTCCACATTATTCACCTTCTTTTGGGGTAGTTTGGTGGTTAAGAACACAGTTGCTAGAACCAGGCAGACTTAGACTTGAATCTTGCTCTACCTGTGCTACCTGTTAGATATTAGCAAACTCCTTAATTTTCATGGGCCTCTATTTGTAGAAGGAGGGTAACAATATTATCTGTAGTTTTTAGAACATTCATTCAGCATCATCCCTATACATTTTAAGTAGGTAATTATGAGTTATCTCTCATCACTGTTTTTATCGTCATCTGAGACCATTTCTTTCTTCCTTTAAGATACTTCTATCCCTATTTTTCCCTAGAGAGAAACAGTATCGGCTCCACCTTACTGTCAGTTTAAGCTACTCTGTCATGGTTATTTTGCATTTTTAAGTTTATCCTTACCTTTATCATCAAAGTGCTGACTAATGCAGTATCTGCCACCTTGTGCCTACTCAGTAGAAACAATTTGGGTTAAACTCTTTTCATTTTTAGTTATGAGTGCAATATAAAGACATAGCCACAAGTTTGAAAGCAGAGGAGGGACAGCAAAGAGGTACTGATAATGCCACTCTTGTAATACTACATGTAGCTGACTGGCAAAGGCCATGGCCTATAAAGTCACACTGGAATCCTGGCTGCAATGCCTTGATTGCTCTGCTTAGAAATCTGTGCTTTAATTTCCTTAGCACTGAATGAGGGCAATAAAAGTAACCACCTAATCAAGAGGCAGGGAGGATGAAATACATCTGAAGCATTTAGAGTAAGGCCTGGCCCAAAGTTTAGCTGTAATAATAATAAGGTAGATGGTGACAACAAAGATGATGATGGCTTGTGTGTCCCTTCATCATATTGCCATTCACAAATTACTTGAGTAGTCCTACTTCTCTTATTTGGTTTATTTGTTGCCAGAAACATGTGCATTAGAAGACTGAAGATGATTGTACCCACTTGAAGAGACTGGGCCCAGAGAGATAAAATGATTACCTAAGTAGCACCCAGAAAGTTTATGGTAAACAGGAACATAGAACTCTAGCAGCCAGGCTGCTCTGTTCTTATTTTCTGTATAATTTTCTTTTTGGAAAAGGACATCGTCGACTCCTAATTACTGTCTAACATTGTGGTTCAAGTTACAGAGACAGTAAAGCACATTAAGCTCTTTCAGTCTGGCTTTTATGCTGGCTTTGTGTGATAGTGCCTCATATCCACTGAAATGTAGGTACTTAAGGAGTGGATGGGAAGTACCCTTGGAAACTCACAGCTAAGCTCTTATGTAAAGACGGCACATTAAAAAACACTTTTCATAACTTTATGGAACCTGCAAAAAACACCTTGGCTTCCATCATGATTCCCCCTCGAGCATCAGCATAGCTTTTGCAGCAAAACCTCAGGGCACCTGTATTTCTCCACCCTGGGCTTCCTCTGAGCATTCAGTTGTTAGCATCAGAAAATCACAGCCACATTGATCCTCATTTTCTTCAGCCTCTGTAGAGGCTGCTATGCCAGGGTCCTGGGTAATCTGCAGACAGCTCCCTTCATGCAGCCTCATATATGGGTTGACTTTACCAGCAAACAGTTCCCTCACCTTGGCGACATTGCTGACATCTTCATGCACAGCACAGACAATGAAACAAACAAAAAAGAACAAAAGGGGATGTCAAGGTTGGAGGTCATTTACATTTGCATTTACGTGAAAGGAAAAATGCTAACTTGTTGGCTTGACTCACTTTGTGTACCTTTTCAGAACGTCACCTGGAATGTTGTTATTGCTAGATCTGTGGACATGCAAGTCCCACCTTTGTCCAAGACCTATTTCAAATGCTACCTTTTCTTGAGAATGTTCCTTCATCTCCTGAGTTACAACCATCTCCTCTTTCTCTGTGCTCATATGTTAGGACATGATCCTATAACACTGTTGGATTGATAGACATTTCTGTGTGTCTGATATTTTCTACTATATCTGCTGGAGGCCAGGACTTACACACTTACTAGGCACTCAGCAAACGCACTTTGAATAAATGTGTTATCTACAATCATCTCTTCAGGTATATGTAGCTTTTGTGTTAGAAGCTTGCTAGGTCACATCTTGCAAGAGAAACAATGTGATCCTTCACCTGCTTGATGTACTGTTACATCTAGTTACTTGTTCTTCTCCAAAAGACTTTCTATGCAGGAAGCACTGGAGGCTGAGTTCATACATTCAGCATTGTCAGCAGAGTTGAGTGTTGAATGACCTGGTCAGTCATTGCATTAGATGCTTTGATTAAAAAAAGAATAAAGCCAGTGATTTCTTGTTTTCTGCCTGTTACTCAGGATATTTAGAATGATGGAGATGTGAAGCATTTAGAGTATTTTATGATACTCATAGTGGTATTATAAAAATAACACCTTGTATATTTATGGCACGTAATTACATGAAACTCATTTATTCTCATTAGAGTGACACCTTGAATCCTGTTCTTTTTGGTCTTAATGTTTAGTGATTACAACTTGGGAAGCAATTTCTAGAACCAGTGTGGTTGAGTACAAATTCTAGCTCCTTCTCATACCAGCTCTGAGAACCTGGGCAGGTTATTTAACTTCATGGTGTCTCCATTTCCTAATCTGTAAAGCTGGGCAACCAAAGTGCTTATTTCATTATAGTATTTGCGAAGTGGGAGGAGATAATGCATACATAGTGATTCTATAAATATTATTGTAACCACCAGGCATTGAATAAAGCCCTGGATCATGAAAACTTTCACCATTTAACAAAGATATTTCTCTCTGAAAGACATACTATTTGAGGAATAGTTGTTGAGATGAAAGGGGGAAAGGCCAGATAGAGGCCAGCTTGATGAGGGCTTTGAACTCAGCCCTATCAATGAGAAGACCATAGGGCTGCATAGACTGAGGAGAAACACTTTTTGTTCATCGAGGAAAAGCAAACTTGGGCAGGGATAGCACCAGCACAGCCCGACAGAATTCTCTGTGGACCACATCTGTTCACGCCAGCTGTTGTCAGTGTGTTGACTCGCCGAGAATAACAGCAATGATTTTCACTTTATAGCATTCCATCTTGGGATCTCAGAATGCTGCATAAATGTAGATTAGGGCTCCCAAAATTTTTGCCAAGAATGAGCATACTTTACAGAGCATCAAGAATGCGTCACTGTTCTGACTGAATCTTTAATGGAGCAAAGAGAACTAAATGAATATTGAATTAGACCTGCTTTCCTGATGCGAGCTTTCTCTTTGATTGATTTTACTCCTTGTTTTCTAGATGACCTTGAATAACTCAGTTTCCCTCCTTGACTCTCAGTTTTCTTGTTATAAATGAAGGGATTCACATCCTACTAAATGATCTCCAGTGTCTTTTCTGTTTCTAAAATTCACAGAAGTCAGGGAATCTAGAGTTGCCTCTCACATTTTAGAGGGGCCGAAGTTCTTACAGAATTGGATATTCTCTTAGCATTTTATTCATGGTTAGGCAAAAACCCAGCAGAAAAATTTTCACTGTGGTCACTGGAAAATGACACTGTTCTTTGGCTTTTAATATGAAAGAATATTCGTATCATTTACATGTTTTTCCCTTTGCCCACCTTTAGGTACAGTACTATTTATTATTTTATTTTACTATTTTAAGATTTAACATTAATTCTCTACCTTATATCTCAGATTGATAAAGGAAGTCGCCTTTTGAAGAGCAGTTTTACTTCTTTAGATGAGTCAAGTGAATGAGTGAAGACGTTAAAAGTGACCAGGCCTTTCAAAGCCTTGTACTCAGACCACCTGCCCCAGAATTAGTTGGGAGTACTTGTAATATTTTGGTTTCCATCTTTGTGCACAGAGGGAATATATCATTAAAAAAATAATAATGTTTATTCCTAAGAAAGGTTCTTCTGATAGTTCAAGACTTTGTAATGTATGCGAAATTCCACTACAAATAAATGGATGGGTTGTTAAATCTCACAAAAGGCAGATGAGTTGAGAGACTGAGGCACTTTTGTTGTGGTGAAGCATCACTTTCTGGAATTGATGACTGGATTCAAATCCCAGGTTCTCCATTTATTATCATGGTAATCTTTGTACTCCAGCTTTCTCATTTGAGTACTCAGAATAGAAGCTACCTACTGTGGTTGCACTGGTGATTAAATAAGTTACCTTACTATAAGACATTATGAACCCTGGCACCTACTAAGCACTCAGAATACCTTATTTACACTCTCGTAAATTACACATATATAAAATAAATACTAATGTATTTCTACTTTTCAGAGTTTGTGGGAAGGGATAAAAGATTCCTTCGATATGACTACTATTATTTTAATCACGGTCAGTGATGGATTAGAAATGTTAAATCTTGCTGTCTTTAGATTCACTGTCAGAGCATGATCTTTCTTCCCTCGGCCGCAGTGCTGATGAATGACACTGAGTCATTCATATTCTCTCATCCACCTTCCTGCCACATTTGAAAGACATCCATAGCCCATATTTGACAGACTGTGTGTGAGCATTTAATACAAATAGTCGTGCACTACTGTCAAATATTAGCACATGCCATGTGTCGTCTTACTCACAAAGGCTCTCAGATGAAGGCATCTAGCCCGCTCCTCTGCCTACTTTCCCAACCCCATTTACAGGTGAAGATGCTAAGTTTAAAAGAAAAAAAAACTTGTGAAATGTTATACAAAATTGGAGATATAATTTGGCATTTGAACCAGCTTGTTCTGCCTCTAAAGCCCACACTTTCTCCATTATACCACAATCAATATATCTGAAAGTAAAAAAGGCCACATTGGTCTCCAACTTCTGGTATAATTAGCATCATACTTTAATCAGTGAGGTTGACTGTCTTGATTAACCTTTATGATAGATCATGTAAGTTTCATATTTCTAAATGAATATATAGAGATGGCTGTAAATTAGTGGAAAAACACTAAGCTGGAATCAAAAGACTCATGCCTAACTCTTTGATCTCCCATTTAATATGGGTATGATTTGGGCCAAGTCACTTAACAAACCACTAACTTGGTTTGTACAAAAAGAAGAAATGATTTCATGCATTGGAAAATATTAAATAATCTACTGTGTGCATGTCGCACCCAAGTATCGTTTGACTGTAAAAGCACATAGAAAGGTGAAGGAATTTTAATACCATGATTAATAGAATAGAATGCCACCTCAGTTCCTCTGAATTCTATCCCTCATTCAAGTCCTAATTCAAGCTCCTTAAGCACACAGTACCCTCTCTCTCTCTCAGTCTGTATCATCCATTGATACACTTGAATAATGCTTATACATCATAGTATGTCTTTAAGGATGATATTAGTTTCTTAATTGGTGTAGGCTGGACCATCTCATTTAACTTGTGGCACATGCCTGTAATCCCAGCACTTTGGGAGGCTGAGCAGGTGGATCACTTGAGGTCAGGAGTTTGAGACCAGCCTGGCCAACTAGTGAAACCCTATCTCTACTAAGAATACAAAAGTTAGCTGGAAATTACTTGAACCCAGGAGGTGGAGGTTGCACTGAGCCAAGATTGTGCCACTGCACTCTAGCCTGGGCAATAGAACGAGGCTCTGTCTCACCCCATTTTATATTTGAAATAACTAATAACAAAATTAAGCATTCTGTACTGAATCACACAATTGGCAAGTTGTGGATGTGGGATTTGAACCCAAGTAAGCAGACCCTAGAACCTATATATCGAAGCCATACTGATTACTATCAACATTTAATTTTTTGCTTTGTTCTTTTATTTCTCCTTCATATGCCTTGATTTCCTGACTGGATGATAAATTCCGTGAACTGGATACATCTCACTCATTTAAATGACTTCCTTAATGCCTGATCAATTACTATTATTTGCGGATAATTTAATATAGATTCATCAGAGGCTATAGTTTGCTACACTGTTCATATAATCTAGAAACAAGGACTGTTGACTTTTTCCTCTTCTTTGGCTATAAGCTTGTCTTCTCACCATGTTGAGATACTTTGCTTTGATTTTTCCTGGTCAAGCCAAAAAAAAAAAAAATGCAACAAGTTTTTGTTATTTTCACTAAGGTATTTGTTTGCCTCCCTGCTGAGACCCAGAAATTTGGTGTTATCAGTGTCTCTGTCAGCAGGTAGGCTTGCTTGAGTAGGGCGGCATTCTTATTGAAGAAAACACATGCACTTTCTTTGCATCCTAAGTGCCTTGGATTTCTGGGCAAGAACCCCTCTGACTCAAATGAAAACCACCTTGTGTTAGGTGAAATATGGGGAGTTAACCATTTGTTTGCTGGTTTGCATTTCTCACGAAAAACTCAAAAACAGAAATTTACCTCGCCATGGAAAGTGATGTGCCAAGCGTCATATTTGCATATTAAAACCGAAAACTGATTTGCATGTTATTTCAGTGTCTTGTGTCACGTTCAGGCATCTGTCAAGCCCACTAGATAGAAACAGCTTGTACAGTAGGAAAGTGTTTTGTGCATATCATACTGAAAATCTAGGTGCCTTATTTTTATCAACAACTTGTCCACACTTCGGGCTCTCCAGTCTCTCCTAGCTTCATACCTGAAAATACTAAAGAAAAGACTGGAACCCCATGTTTTATAAAGTATGTTTCTTGTTATTTTCTAAGAGCCATCTGTTTATATTATATTCTCTTTAGATAATTTTAAAATTATAAAGAGAAAAATTTAAATTACTCGTAATATCACTATCCTGACATAAGTCTTGTTAACATTTGGGTATATTTCCTTCTAGTAGCTGTTTGATAATACTTTCATAGGGTCACACATACTGACACTTTTGCATACATATTTTTATACATTTGTAATTATCAGATGTACTATTTTAATATCTTCTCATTTTTTGATAATATAAAGGCAAGAATTATGACAATCCAAATATCTAAAATAACAGATTAATAAAATCCCATTTTGAGCAGACAGTGAATTAGAACTAGTCAGGGCTAGAGCCGTGGTAATGGAAACTCGGTACTGTCTTTTGATAGTGCTTTATTAAAACTGTAGCTTCTAATTGAGAATAGTTTTTCTATGGGACAATGCATAGAAAGCTGTGCATTGTAAAAAAAAATCATTTTTTCCCAACATTAGAGCAACTAACCCATTACATTCTTCCAGGAAACCAAATAAAGATGAAACATGTGCCTGGAGTCACTGCCAGGCATGAGAGGCACAGCAAAGGCCAAAACACGGTTTTAGTTTGAAAACACAACCTTGAATAATGTTTCATTCTGTTCATCAAACTTTTATGTCATGGGTCTTGCCAAGGTGAAGCCATCCAGTGAAAATAATGTCTTGGAATTCTCTTGCCTTTATTATCTCAAATCCCTAATATATAACACGCATAAAGCCTAATTAATGGGAAAAACTGAATGTATGTTTTAGCCGTAACATTGTGGAAATAGTTTCTTTTAGCTTCACACAGAGCAAATAGAGATCTTCTCACCCCACCAAGACAACTCGCTTTCTCCTTTATGGAGGGCCCACTTGGAGGTTTAGAGGGAAAGAATACTGAAATAAGAACTGTGAATAAGATTGGCAGGAGATCTTTGACCTAGATTCTCCTTGATTCTGACGATCTGGAGCTTCTGCTCTGCTACCCTCGTTTCTTACCTCTTGCCTACCAGGCAGGATAATGTCAGTAGCTGTACCTTGTCTTCCAAAGCCTAAAGGAGGCTGCTCTGTGCTAAACAGCTAAACATGAGCCTTACTTTACTATTTGTCTTTTGGTGCTAAAGGTGAGAATGTACAAAAGTTAACAGTTGAAGAGGCAGCAAGGCGTATATTCACCTAGTGTCATGAATTTCAAGATTTGTAGCTAAAAGTACTCAGAGTAATTAGATACCTTGCTAAATCAACAACTAACGTGAAATTCAGGTACACTGTGCTGAAGTCCTTTATCAGCAAATAGGAAAGTGGAGAGTTACTGGAGAGATCTCGTTCTGAAAACATTCTACTTCCAAGAAGAAAAGCATCTTTGTTAGTGGTTTCTAAGCTGTCCCCTCCTGATAATTAGAATTATCATTTATTTGATATTTAATATCTTACAAAGCTTCTTCATATGAATCAGATGTTATTATCCTCCAATTTATAAACGAGAAAATCAACAATAGAAAAATAAATCGTTGGAGAACTTAAGTAGTATCTTAGACATCGGGCTTACGAGCCAGATGCCCCAAGCCCAGGCACCATTAGGGCTGCCTTAACACATGGAGACGGAAAGAGGTAAAGAGGTGGGTGTGGAGCGAGGTCACTTTCCCCCAGTTCAGCCGAGATCAGCATAAAACCCTTGTGTGTAGAGACCAGGGTCCCCTGACTGGATGCTCAGGCCTTTTCCCCAGCTGCAATAGCTCTTCCAGCAACTCCTCCAGTCTGTAATTCAGAATCATCCGTCCTTGGCTATGACTCCAAATCTGGTTTAAGGAAAGGCATTTTAGGGGCATCGATGCATGGCATGAGAAAGGGAATATGAGGAAGTAGATGTTGTAAGGAAATCAAGATTTTGAAAGTTGAAGATTGACTGGAATGAGTTTCAAAGCAAGAATCAAACTTTTAAAGTCAAAATTTCTGAGTCTTCCTGTGCGTGTTCATGTAATTTATTCTTTTAAAAAATGGAACGTAAGAATAGAAGAACCAAGAGCATGCTTTTCTACTCCCATGGAGCTGTGAGGAATGTTCATTTAGAGGATTTTAATTACAATAGGCAGGTATCCACCTTCCACCTCTTTCCTTCTCAGTGGCCATCACTTTTAACCTGAAACAAAAGAGGTATCTGCTCCTTCCATTTAAGCAGTGAGATGTTGGGAGTAGAGTATAATTCAGTGAGAGTCAAAAAGTAGAAGCAGCCACAGGAAATTGCAAACTGCAAAGTTGACACAGCTAAATAGAGGGGGGAGCAAGAACGAAAATATCAGAAATATATTTTTTCTGGCAGGCTTTCAGCTCTAAAACGGGGCTAATTCTACCTTTTGAAAAGAAGATAATTTCAATGTTTCTTTTTTTCAAGAACACATAATTGAAGTTATTTTCCCTTTGAGGGAAGGAACCTCTTGTACATCATTACAAATGGACAAGAAAAATGAGCAGCTCTGGTACCCAGAGTGATAGAGTATTCATTATCGTGTAATCTTTTTGAATATCTTGGCTGCCTTTTCCCGGTGCTTTATCTGCCTGAGCGGTGCTTTTCTGGTAAGGTTCAGATTTGCAGTAAATTTGAGTTATCTGGCACTATGTAACAAAGAAATCAACAGCAGGAAGGACTCAAGAAAGAAAAATGACCATGCCAAGGTCAGCCCCAGAGGAACTCAGGGGTCTGACATTGCGACAGATGGTGAGTATCCATTTCGTAAAATGGATCCTCAGCACACAGGTTAAAGTAGGTAAATTGCAGTAACAAAGATGCGAGGTGGAGTGGTGGTTTCCAGGGAGCCATTTGCACCCTAGTGCAGGCTGTTTCCCATGATTCCTTTTTCCTTTAGAAAGGATGATGGATTTTTTTCTTCTCCACTCAGAAAAGGGGCAGTGGTAGGATATGGTGATTATCCTTTATGTGTTCTTGATTTCATGCCCCAAGTGTAGTGAAAGTTCAGTAGGCTGCAGAAACCCTGTGACCTGCCCATTGCTTACTCAGATTCAGAATGCTGAATGAAGTTCTGGATGTTTCAGAGGATGCTGACAACTGGCTTAAGTCCTCTCATAAATGGAAATCTCTGTCATAATGAGGTTTCCACTTACTCAGTGTGTCTATTTTTATAGACTACAAAGGATCTGTAAATATGAATATCTGTGATTTCACTCTAAAGATTGGTAATGATATGTGTCCTGCATATTATGGGCACAAAAAAATGACAGAGTAGAATCAAAAGAATCTTTGAAAATAACATGTTACACATAAAGAAACTGAGGCTCAGAAAATGGAAATGATTTGAGCAAAATTACTGGACAAGTTAAAGGCAGAACTAAGATTAAAGATATTCTGAATAGTCAGATCGTCTGCATTTATGGGTTTCTATGTAAGAATATATAATCAAATACCATGAAGTGTTATACAAATATGACAGATGTTGTTATGTTTGTTATTAATCTAGTGGAGTTTCCTTGTTTATCAAAGGTCCTGTTCATGTGTATATTTTGTTTGAGAAGCAAGTCTTCATTATTGCACAGTCCCACCCATAATGTTTACCAAGAATTTAGATCGAGATTTGGCTGTAAATTTGGCTTCATATTAAGTATTTTCTTTCTTTTTTTTTCTGTTTGCCTGGCACAGTAATAGGAAAGTATTCTCTTGAATGACAATCACCTGGGCCCCTCGCATGAAAAGAGTAATGGCAAAGAAGAACCAGTTATAATTTTCAGCTGAAAAACAATCTTTATTTTAAGAAAAGAAAATACAGAAAAATAGAAATAGAATACAAACATCCACTTTCCCATGACTTTCAACCATTAACCTTTGAGCATATTTTATTGCAGTCAGGCAGGTCACCCGGCCAGTGGGTGTCTTATCTCCATGCAGTAATTCAGGGCCCAGTCTCCATCCTTCCTTTGCCTCACAAGGCCACATCTAACTGCAAGGAGCATGGGAAATGTAGTCTAGCAATGTGCCCAGAAAGAGGAGGAAATGGATTTTGGTGAGCAGGCAGCAGTCTCTGCCATGCTTAGTAAATATCAGTCCTTTTAAAGCATTATTAGCCACTAAATTGCTCAGAAAGCCATGATATCTGGCTGCATTTTTTTTAAGTGTCAGCGGCGTTGGTGTTAGAAGATGTTTGCCAATACACTTATTTCAGAAGCATAACTTTAATAAAGTCAGCTCCCGTTTTTAAATCTAAGAATGACTTCCTATTACTTGAAACAATCTTGGTAGTGACCATATCCTACTTCTCCTTTATCATCCTAGTTCTGTTTTTCCTCTATTTCTTAACAGTTTTTTAGATATGCATGTTCCTTCTGGAATGTCTTTAATTTTTTTTCTTCCTTTTCTTCTTTTTTTTTCCATCTAGTGATTCCCAATTTATTCTTCAAGATCAAACTGACAGGTCATCTTTCTTTGGCAGCCTTCTTCCATCTCAGAGCACTGAATTCATACCTGTGTTTTAGAGCTTAGATTGTATTGTAATTGCCTATTTTCATGTCTCTTTCTTCCTAAACTGTGAGTTATTAGAGACAGGATCTCCAAATAATTTGTCTTTATAATTACAGTTCTTGGCACTTGGCAATCCCTTAGGAAATTTTTGTTAAGACAATTTTGATGGAGTTCTCTAATGTCTGTTGCTCAGTAATTCACCTATGGATGACACAATGTTAATTTGTCTTTAGTAAGAGATTCGAGTATTTCAGAAACAAACATATTGGTGATTAAGATTGATACTTACAAGCATGTCTTTTTTTTTTAAACAAAAATTTTCTTCTATTTGCTTCACAATGTCTTTGTTTTGCTATTTAGCAGCAAAACTTCACTCTGAAAAAAGAAATCTTTGCTTAGATAATAGACTCAGATTAAAATCCAAACCGCTACAGAGTAAGAGAGCTAGAAGGCTTAGAGATAATGATATTGGAACCCTGAGAGACATTGCAGTGTAGAAGTATGCCCAACTCAGCACACCCCAGTTTCAATGTTCTGCCATTTTTAAGCAGTGGTATCTCTACAAGGTTGCTCATTTATCTTCTTAAGTCTCCATTTTATCATCTAGAAATAGGATTACATGTCATACAGGGCTGTTGTATAGACATTTGAGATTTCGTATCTGTGAAAGTAGGCATCTTGAAAAGGGTAATGCAAATATGAAGAATATGCCACAGTGAATATGTTGCTGGTACAATTCAAACTTCTACTTTTGAAGAAACACAAAGCAAAATAACACAAATCATTCCCTTTCAGCACCTCCCATCACAAATACTCAATCGTGTTTCATTACCCATACAATATACTAGAAATTGCTTATTAACAAATAAGTTGGATACAGTTGTTTATTTTTCTTAGGAGGTACTGAGCCCTAAACACTACTGAGAAAGAGATATTAGAGTAGGTTTCTGATAAGGACAGTGAAAATAGTACTAGGCTACTACTTCTAGGCTTGAACACTGAAAGTCCCAAGTTGTCTTCTTTGGTGTGAGAGACAACTGTTAACTAAGGAACCCTGTGTTTTCTCCATTGTGTATTCCACCGGTGTTAAATATATGCATTGGGTTAGTGACAGCAGTGGAGTGGGGGTGGAGGGTATTATCTAGCCAAACAAACTTCAGAAATACTGGAAGAAATGATCTCTCAGAATCGTTCATCATAAGAAATAACAGGAATCCATAATTAGCATTAGATAAAAGAGTGGAATCTAACAAAAAATAGCCTTTCTAAGTGTTATCTCAGAAACAGCATAGCAAACAGAGTGTTCAGAGAACAAAAAGAATGATACATTTTTCTCAAAATCTGTGAAATGTTGACAAGGTAAGTACTTTGAAATTAGATTTATACTTGAAATGTAAGTGCAAAGGGTAGAATCTAAATTTCTGGCTTAGGTTTATAAAGGACAGAATCGGCTTTCTTGCTGCCTTGTTTATATTGAAAGGGAAACTGATATTAGGCTGAGACAATGATAAATTGTGTCTGTTCTCGGAGAGTCCACCCTAAGACTGAAGACAGGAGTTGTCAGGTTTTCTTTAATCGTTGTTTGGCTTAATTAAAACAACTAGCACCATTATTATTAGAGGTAATATTTTATACTTTTCTAGCACTTTATGGAAAGCATTGTTTGGTTGGAGAAGAAATGCATGGCACTAGGAGACAGGTGACCCCGTATTTTGGGCTCAAGATCTCCCTGTATTGCAAGCCAGGAGAAAAGGTGTAGGTCACTTTCCCAACCTCATTATCAATTCCATTACTTGAACCGTAATAATCCACTCCCTCAGAGGCAGGTTGGAAGATTCAAAGACATCCTCTTTGTTATAATTGTCTGAAACTAGTTAAACTCTATTTATCATGAAATGTGGGTTATCTCACTTTAATTGTTACAGAGACTGTGAGGTACCACTGGCAAGTCCATTGACAGAAGAGAACCTGAAGTTATAAAAGGTTGACAAGGTCACCTAAGGATGAAGGTCATAATCAAATCTCTGTCTCTAGCCATAATGATACTGCCGTATAATGTATCCCTTTATCTCTGGCTACCAATATATTATGATAAAGTCACCATCTCATTTCAGTCTCACTGCTCTCCCATTCACCCTCTACTCTAGAGAAAACTTTCTAAATCTAATTAGAATATTCTTCTAAAAATACCTGTCATGTTTTCTAATGCCTGGATGTTCCTAAATGAGAATATGCAGATATATTCCCTGTGATCTGTGAGCTTCTTGAAATTGTAAGTAAATTTTGTGTACATTATTACAGATTTTTTTTTCTTATCAAAAGACAGTTTAACACATTCGATTTTGAGAGTTGTCCATGTTCTCAGCCAAGGCCTGGAGCCCCTGGCTCAGCTAAACATGTCAGCATGGCATGGAAGCAGTCATTAACTGACTCTTCCTATTTTCCCACCTCTCCAGCCCAAAATACTGAACCACATGCAGTTTTTCCCATTTACACCAAACTACTTCTCAGCTTTGAAATTTTGCTCCTCTTAGAGTCCTTCGCTTGGCCTGGGTTAGAAGGCTGCTCCAGGATAGTGAGTCGTATCCAGCATATCTTAATCACTTGAAGTCATCATGTTTAAAAAAATGTATATTTCATGGATTACAAAAGTATAACTACATGCTGTACAATAAAGATACAAATGTAGAAAGTGAAAGTCCCCTAAGATTCCACCTGCCAGAAAGCATCTCCTTTTAACATTTTGATACCTGGTCTTTACAGAGATCTGTAAATAAACTGTAGTTTATCCTATTCGGCAATTGGATTTTTTGTTCGTGAAACATTTCTTGTTCATCTTTGCAGTCATGTTACATAGATTTACGATGTAAGTATCTAACATTGTCTGTTTAGGTGATTCTTTTGCTGGTTAGTTTAGCTTGTTAGTCCTTCTTCCTCCTCTCAAATACGGCTCCTGTGACCAGCCTTGGTCATTTAATTTTATTCACTTGTATGAGTACTTCTGTACAATTTTCCTGGAAACAAGCAGCATATATGCAATTTAAAGTTTAACAATACTGGCAAGCATTCATCCAATGTTCATGTTTATGCAGACACCTATCAACATACTATGCAAAATCTATATATCGATATATAGATATTAGATATATATTTTTTGGAGATAGTCTTTCTCTGTCACCCAGGCTGCAATGCAGTGGCGCGATCTTGGCTCAAAATCCACCTCCCGGCTTCAAGCGATTTTCATGACTCAGCCTCCTGAGTTGCTGGGATTACAGTCGTGCACCATCACACCTGGCTAATTTTTGTATTTTCAGTAGAGAGGGATTTTCACAGTTTTGGCCAGGCTGGTCTCGAACTTCTGGCCTCAAGTGATCCACCAGCCTTGGCCTCCCAAAGTGCTGGGATTGCAAATGTGAGGCACTGCGCCTGAACTGTGCTTTTTATAATTAATCACGTGTGCATGTTTCTTACCCCCCACTAGACTGCAATATTCTCAAAAACAAAGGTTGTGTCTAATATCTTTGTGTCCCTCCTAGGTTCTTACAGAAGGTACACAAAATAGACCCTGTAAGAATGGGTAAACAAAACAATAAACAAAAGAATAACTGACTAATTCAGTAGCTCCTCTAACCCTCATACCAAACTCGTAAGACAGGTAAGGTTTACAGTTCAGAAGAGGCCCTAAATTTAATTTCTAATGTTTGCTAATAAGTAAATCAGTCAAGGATGGGCCCTTGTCTGACTTTACCATAACTAGCCCTCCCTGATCTTTTTTTTTTTTTTTTTGAGGGGGTCTCAATTTCCCTGTCTCACAAAGAGGAGATTAGCATAATGGTTCTTCAGATCCAGGCAAGCAACTCAATTTTTGTCTGTAACCTGAGCATATGCCATAGTTTTCACATCACTTTCTAATCTCTAATCCTAATTGTTCAACAATGCAAGAAAATCTCAGGCTAAGGTTAGTGACTAACATAAAATATTTTTGGCCTTTTCAGCCTTCTGTCAGTACTTCAAATATCTACATTTTGGGAAACAAAAAAAAAAAATGAAAATTGTTTTAAAGGAAAGGCCAAATAGATGTCAATCAACTTTCTTGACTATGTTTAAAAGACATCTAATGCTTTGGATGTCACGCAAATGATTAATACCCATCTTGGAGTTGTGGAAGTAAATGTTGGGCATGATAACATGTGTTCAGGGATTTGTACTTTACAGGATTTTCACATCCAAGAACTCCTTTGGTAGAGTGAAGATAATAGGAGAATGAATATGCAGCTTTCAGTTTTGTTGAAGTTATTCTTGTAAACATTCTGAGAACCTCTTGGCCATCTATTTTAAGAATGCATAAATATAAAGGCGAGAGCATTCCCAACCCACATCCCTGTCCGTTACCCATGGTGGACGTGATTGTCAGTTCTAAATTTTAGTAGTAGCATGTCTGTTTTTATAACACTTTTATTAAGAATGTTGGGGTGAGATATCAGAAGTGGTCAAATGTATAGGCAAAGGAAAATGTAATACATTCCCTTTTAATCATATAGCACAAAGCTACTTTAAATCTAGTATCTAGCCTTTATTCTTTTTTTACATGCTTTTTATTCATTGATTATCTCAAGTACTCTCTCAATTGATATTTGATTATCTTACATTGCTATACTTCTGGCTCACCTACCTATTCATTTTTTAATTATTATTCTTTTATTTCAATATTTTTCGGGGTTCATATGGGTTTTGCTTACGAGGATGGATTTTATAGTGGTAAATTCTGAGATTTTAGTGAACCCATCACCCAAGTAGTTTATGCTGTCCCCAGTTTCATCCCTCACCCCCTGGCCAACCTTGGCCCAGGCCCCAAAGTTCACCATATCGCTCTATATGTCTTTGCATCCTCATAGCTCTCACCCACCTATTTCAACACCAACCCAGTGTCAATGCTACTGACTTATCATCACTATTTGAAATCTGGCTGTTTGCAGTGCTGGAAAAATGAAATTACTCAACTTCCTTAACTGGAACAAAAGAACTAGAAGCAAAAGGTTCACTTTCTGGACTCCTGTACCCGATAAGATTTATCTCATTTCCTATCTCAAAGTTTGTATGTGGTCCAGAAATACACAACTTCCAGAAGCTCTTTATGCTACTTGACTTTTTTCACCTGAGTGTGAGAAACTTCTACCTGTGTGTTTTCTCCTTTTAGCTGAATAAGGCCCAGCCTGCTCTGCTGTGTCTCCAGGAAGTCCATCTTGTGCTGTGCAAGAGGTCCCATTTTATGCCCTGATTGTGTTCTTTCTGCAACTGTTTTTCTTTAATTATTAATGAGCCTGTGTCTCTCACTTGACTATAAAGTTCATAAGAAAGAAAGACTCAATTTACTTTTCTTATAAATGTATAATGGCACATAGTGATCACTTAGCAGTTGTTGAACAAAATAGATTCTTCCTATTGTAAACATGGATTTCTAAAACCTGATAGATGACTCACCTAGATAAGCCAAGTGAATAAAGAGATGTGTCCAAGGTTAGCCACTGAGTAAGTGATACAACTAATTTTAAAACTCCGGTCTTCTGACCGCCAGCCACGTCCAGTGCTTTTTCCTTTCCAGTGCAATCATTGCCTGTTTGGGCTAACTGCCTTGGTTGATGGTCTAGGTTGCAGTTACAGGACTGTGTGCTTTCTGTCTTTCAGGGTGGACATACAGGGCCACTGGGGACTTCATCTGTTCCACCTTCATTCCGCCCAGAGGATGAGCTTGAGCACCTGACCAAAAAGATGCTGTATGACATGGAAAATCCACCTGCTGATGAATACTTTGGTGAGTGGGGTCTAGAGCTGACTTCCAAAGTAAATATCTTTTTCTGATTTCCTTGCTTAGTAATTGGAAGTATTATCAACTCCACGGGTAAAGTATTTGAGTACAGATGCATGGGATTTGATATACATGCCCACACAACGAAGTAATTGTGGGATTTGCATTGCAAGACTGCCATAAATGTGATGTCTACTTAGATTGTACTAAAATTTCAGTGGTCCTTAGAGTTTCTTTAGATACAAATTTTATTTTTTAAGACTTATTTTTTACCAGCCTAGGCAACATAGTAAAACCCTGTCTCCACTAAAAATACAAAAATTAGCCGAGTGTGGTGGCATGTGCCTGTAGTCCCAGCTACTCAGAAGGCTGAGGCCAGAGAATCACCTGAGCCTGGGAGGTCAAGGCTGCAGTGAGCTATGATTGTGCCACTGCACTCCAGCCTGGGCAACAGAGTGAGACCCTGTCTCAAAAAAATAAAAAATAAAAAAAAAAGAAGACATTTTTTGACAACTTATTAGCTTCCCATTAGGCAGAAATAGGATTTCTGTGTATGTTCCCATTTCTCACTGGTCTAAAGATTCATGTAAAAAATGTGGAATTGGATATTGTCTAATATCTAATTTCCAGATTGTAGTCTGAATCTTTTTTCTATCTGAGTTCAAGAAATGATGTTTTCTTTCTATTTTTAATTTTCCCCTCTTCAAATTTGTGAATAACTTTGAATGGTTAATCCTTTCAGTCCATGAATATAATGCAGATTTATGGAGTGTATGCCAGTTGTGAGGTCTGAGGACACATAATCTGTCCTCAGTAAGGTTAAAATTGTTCAGAAAGAGATAAGACAAGCATACAAATAATTACTAGTCTAGGAAGAAGATGATAAAAATTATGAGAACGCTTAGGTTGTTGTAAGTTTTATTTTATTTTTTAAATTTTTTAATTTTTATTTTTTGAGACAGAGTCTTGCTCTGTCACCTGGACTGGAGTGCACTGGCATGATCTCAGCTCACTGAAACCTCTGCCTCCTGGGTTTAAGCAATTTTCCTGCCTCAGCCTCCCAAGTAGCTGGGATTATACAGGTACCCATCATCACGCCCAGCTAATTTTTGTATTTTTAGTAGAGACACGGTTTCACCATGTTGGCCAGCCTGGTCTCCAGCTACTGACCTCAGGTGATCTACCCGTCTCAGCCTCCCAAAGTGCTGGGATTACAGGCATGAGCCATGGCACCCAGCCATAAGTTTTAAAAGCTCTGTTTATTAGGAGCATCAGGAATACTTTGTGAAAGAATTGGTGGCACTCAAATCTGAGCCCTTTAAACCAGTGCCTTTCTCATTTTCTGTGGTGGAAGACCATTTTCCTTCTAGTCTGTTGGAGAGCAGTATTTTTGTAGAGTCAGTTAAAATTAATTACTAGGGAAATAAAAGACTTAAAACGGAAGATGAAATTTGATTTATTAGAGTCAACCGTTAACTGATTATTCTTTTAAATTTTTATACTAGTTTCTAAATACTTATTCTTTGTTTCCAGAACTTGTCTCATCCAGAGTGATAAGCATTTCTTAGACATCCATCCATGGGCCACCTTTCTGAGTAGCACTGTTTTAAGGACATATAGAGAAAGGACATTTGGAGAACAGTATTAGTAAAGGCACAGAGGTGGGAAAATTGCACAGGATTTTTGCTTCTTCAAATATTTTCTATTTTCATGTCTTTTTTGCTCCTATATATGTAGGATATGTAATGACAGGTAAACTGACCACACCAGTCCAAAATCACACAGTAGATGGAGTGGGAGGTATTCAGATATGAAAAACCTGGCATTTATTTGTATTCAGGTGGCAGTGTAGCTTAGTTAAAAGAGCACAAAGAATGGGAATAAAACATCTGGTTGTGGCTGGGCATGGTATCTCACTCCTGTAATCCCAGCACTTTGGGAGGCCAAGGTGGGTGGATCACCTTATGTCAGGAGTTCAAGAGCAGCCTGGCCTACATGGCATAACCCTGTCTCTACCAAGAAGACAAAAACTAGCCGGGTGTGGTGGTGGGTGCCTGTGGTCCCAGTTACTCAGGTGGCTGAGGCAGTAGAATTGCTTAAACCTGGGAGGTGGAGTTTGCAGTGAGCCGAGATTGTGCCGCTGCACTCCTGCCTGATGACAGAGCCAGACTCCATCTCAGAAAAAAAAGAAAAAAAATCTGTGGTCTCTTCTCCGTCCCTTGCTGGCCAAGTAATACTGGCATTTTACCTATCTGCCTGAGCCCCATTTCCCACCTCAGTATATCAGTGGTTGGGGCAAATGTTCTCTAGCATTTCTTTCAACAGTAATAAGTTCAGTGTACAGACATCATAATCCAAAGACGTATAACAATAAAGCTAAAGACAAATTGATGGAGATTAACAGCAATGCATGGAGAACACTAAAACAAAACAAAACATAAAAAATCCACAGAAGTCTCTAGTTATATCAAAATATGCTAAAAGTATATTATGCTCTTGTCATTGCCATGTGAGGAGGATTTATAATGGAGTCTAAGATAAATTTTTGGAAAAGTGAAAAATAAGGTCTCTGTATTAGGCCCTATTAAAAAGGAAAAGCTGACTTCCCAAGTATATATGCTTCAAATATCATAGCAACCAAATGTATAGCCACAAAGAAAACTAAACATAGATGGTGATTGCAGGAATGAATATGTATTGAACACTGAGAAACTGATATAAGTTATTATTTTTGCCTTCAAGAACTGTCCAAGCTCTACTACTTAGTAGCTTAGAAAACTTGAACAAGTATTATTCCCCTCCAAACCTTCATTTTTGTTTTGTTTTATCTGTAATATGGGAATAATAACTAGTTTATACTGTTGTTGTGAGAAATGAATGCAATATTTATAGAAGCACTTAGCCAAGTTCTTGGCATGTAGAATATGCTCAATAATCAAAGTTCTCCCATGCTCTTGGGGCTTGGAGTTTATTTAAGATAATAAGATATGCTCATTAAAAATCCATTAATAACACTTGATTTAAATTTAAGTTCCTAGCAACAATAGAACATATATCACCAATTGGTAAATAATCATTGCCAATGGGGATTCCTAACCATTTGAGTATCTGGAAAAAATGACTAACATTTGAGTGCTTATGATATGGCAGCATTATGTTTTATTTATGTTATAGGAATTAACTCATTTCAAATCTTACTGGAAAATATAACCCTGTGAAGTAGATACTATTGTCATTTTCAGATTTTGAAATTAAGGCACAAAAATATTAATTTGCCTAATGTCAACAGCTAATATATTACAGAACTGAATCAGAATCCAGATTTGTACATTTAAACACCACACTGTAGAAGATGGGGAAAGCTAGCCAGCCTATATATTTATTTAGAAGAGTGTTTATGGTGGAGATTAGCTTTGGACAGATGGGAAATAAGAGATGAACATTCCCTTCTAAGTACACAGAATTAACAAAATATAAGTTGAGGCCAGGATTATTTAAAGAAAATTTACATTATGTAGAAAACAAAAGGAAAATATGCCTATGGTAATATGCAGGCGGTTCTGCTAGATGGTGGTGGGGGCAGATGGGGGTAGTACCTTTGAGGTTCTTATAGTCTAATAGGGTACGTGTACAGGGTTATGATGTTATATTATCACCACAAGACAGAAAGTCACAAGTGACTTACGCAATGTCCGCCAAATGTTCTCTGAGAATTCAGAACAGGGGAGAGAGAAAATCAAGAGAGAGGAATGGAAAAGTGTCTATGGAGTAGTTTGCCTCTGAGTAAGTCTTTAAAAACTGTGGTAATTGGGATTTGGAAGTAGGAAGACAGTAGAGAAGTGAAGTAATTACTCAGGAGGGGAATTTTGACATAACAGGAAACATTGGAGTGAAGTGTCCACGTGAGAAGTAGCAAATATTGGGAAATAAGGTTGAAGTAGCAGGTTAGGACCAATCTAGCTAAAGGCTAAGAACTTTATTGTCTGTAATGAGCCCTTGCACATTGAGATCATATGCCGTGAAAAGGGCTTCATGAGTAGTGGTTAGAAACATGGGCTCTAGAGGCAGGATGCCTTGATTTGAATGCCCGCTCTACCTCTTACCGGCAAGATGAAATCAAGAGTCCTCTGACTTGTGAATAAAACTGTCCTTTATTGTTCCATGCTTTAAACATTTCTCAAGCACCTTCTCTGCTCCTGTTACTGTGCTGGGTGTTAGAAACACCCAAATGCAGAGGCTCTGTCCTCATGGGGCTCATGAGTTCCTAGGAAAGACAAGAGAGTCACAGATGTCAAGGATTTCAGTGCAGATATCAGCACTGTGTTAGGTGTGACCGAGCTGCTGTGTGAGGGTCAAGTCCACCTGAATATGAACAGAAAGATTACATAGCAGTGTGCTTGCATCGGCAGGGCCTGACCCAAGAGCGACAGATAAAGTCTTCTGCTCTCTATCCGAGTTTTACCTTTGGCCTATTCTGGACTGAAAACAGCACTGTCAAGCACTTCCCTTAAATGACTTCTCTTTTTTGTAGTACTGTCCTCTCAGCCCTGCCAAAACCCCATCACCTACTCTTTCTTTACTACTTTGACTGTTTAATGCTGGAGTTTTTATTTAAACCATAGCTGATTTACTGAAGGGAATTAAGTGCTTTCATGACATAGATCTCCTGCTAGACTACAAGCCGCACTAGGGAGTGAGAGAGAACAAAATGTAAATAAATGATGTCAACAAGGAGAGTTCCTTTGTGGTCATGTTGCTTTCCTTCCAAGCCACTCTTTTTTTTTTTTTTTCATAAGTGGAATGATTCATGAATATGTTATTATAGTTACTGTTTCTTTATGGAGCCCCTCATCACTCTTAACAGTTTTATTTATAGTTAATCATAATTATTGTATGCCTAAAAGTATTGGGAGAGGCACCAAAGATCACCTCACAAATGATTTAAGTACAAAGGAGAAAAAGAACTTTTATAATGGAGGTCTCCTGGAAGCCATCTTACACCAACTAATGAAATTTAACAACCCCAATAATGGGACAGGCTAACCTGTGCCAACTGACTGAAAGCAGGCAGTCTGCAGCACCATCTAGGCAATAGTCTTGCTAAAATATTTCAGCTCTATCCAACCACTAGGAAGTAAAAAAATCCAGATGATTGGACATTCTTCAAGATACCTGTCCTGAATTCTTCAACATTGTCAAGGTTATAAAACACTGTTCTAGATTAAAGGAAATTGAAGAGACATGCCATTCAAATATAAGGCATCTGTCCTGATTGAATTCTGGATTTTTAAAAAAGCTATAAAGGATTGGTAGCAAACAGAGAAATTTGAATATGAATGATAGATAATACATCAATGTTAATTTCATGATTATATTAATGGCATTGTGATTATGTAGGAAAATCTTATTTTTATTAGCTATTTGTTGAAGTATAGGGTGAGGTGTGATGATGTCTACAATTTATTTTGAAATAGTGACAGAAAGAGAGAGAGTGGGTTGATTGATAGAAAGATGTAAAGAAACAGAGATAGAGATAAATGCTGTGGGGGAGGCAGAATCACCTCGGGCTAAAACAGCTAGAGCTGCTATAACCACAACAACTACAAGGACTTCCCTCCTCTCTAAAAATGTACTGAAGCCTGTAACAAATGACTTACCTTAAGAATCCTTCCCGGGGTGGGTAGAGAGAGCGCCATTTCTGTACCTTCTCAACTTTACTGTTTTAATGACTACGGTGGATCTCTGAAATTTCTCATTATTGTTTATCTTTTTTTCTTATTTTTTACCAGACATACACACCTCCTATTCCTGGTGAGATGAGGACAATTTTGGCAGTGATAACAAAGGCTGATATTTACCTAGAGCTCCATATGTTTAAAAAGCCAAGTTGCAGGCACAACATGATTAGCAGATCTGGTGATGATGTCTTCATTTTTCGGATGGGGAAATAGAGATTCAGAGAGGCTCAATGAGTTGTTCAAGGTCACATAGCTAATAATTTCAGAATTTGGCCTCCCTCTTTTGATCTCATGTCTATTATGATACATTACCATTAAAGAAAGGTATATAAATGCTGTTCCTGTGATTGTCAGGAATTGGCTGTTTCTCTCTCATGTCATAACTTTTCCTTATGAAGTTATGATCTTAAGTGAGAGATGGAGGGACTGCTTCTGCCCAAGATCACATGTTTGTAGTCTGAACTTCAATGTCACTGGTATGTTTCAACCATCTTTAACATCCTGAATTAACTGCTGTGACATGGCTGAGTTACATATATTAGGAAGACTGTCTACCTGATACCTCCCTAGCAGCCATGTTTGCAGTCTGTAGGTCTTCTCTTCACCTTGGGAGAAGGCAAATCACCAATAACCATAGTTCTTGTTTTTTCGATTCAGGTTTTTTATAAAGTGTAACAAACAGAAATCCTTAACTGTCTCAGCTGTTTTTTTGTCTTTATGATTTATTCTAAAAAGGTGATAGTTTTCATGTTTCCATACCTTCTTTTGTCCATGTTCATGAAAACTTGTGACTGTTGCATTACAGCATTAGGTAAATGCCACAGATGTTGAACCTTGATAAAGCAGTTGGATGAGTCTATATCTCTACAGGGAGGATACAGTCTCTATTCTGTGAGCATTTGCCATCTATTTGGACTTAAGTTTTGGCTTCAACAGATTTCCTTACCATGGACGTGTGTGTTTCCATTAACAATGATGTCATTTGAGTGGGCCTCTGAACACTACACCACTGTAGAGAGAAGGGAGGAAACAGTAGAAAGTTGGAGGTAGGAGAAAATTCTTACCCAATTCAATCAACCGGACAGTAGGTGTTTAGCCCAGCTCATCTACAGGAAGCCTTGGTTCAAGTGCTTCTATTTTAGAGGAAGCTGTTTTCCTGAATAACTAGAAAAATGCTGATACTAAAGGAGGCTCTCCGTTCCAGTGATAGATGCTTAAAAAGAACTAGGGGTGATGAAGTAACTGTAAATTATTATAATTTAGAGTAAACTCAGAGCTTATAATAGAAAATGGAAAAATTTTAAATTGAGTATTAATCTATAAACTATAAATTATTATAATTCAGAGTAAATTCAGAGCTTATAATAGAAAATGGAAAATTTTTAAATTGTGTATTAAAATGAATAGAGGAGAAAGGTATTATTCTCAGAACACTGGGGTGGTTGCCAGCTTTGAAGTTTGTCTTTTTCAAACAGTTTTCAGCAGCTAAAGGAAAGTAACATTGAGTTTGTCTCCAGATAACCTTGAGACATCTCTTTGAAATTGTCTAAGACGTTTTCGTGTTGGTTGATACACCCACAGCCTTAAGTAATACACCCAGAGCCTCTAAGTTTTGTGCTTTCATTCATTTTGTAAGAGAAAGCATGTTTGTATATGAAGCTTTTCATACATGTATGTCATAACTGTGGTATAATTCTCTCCAGATAATAATGTTCTGGCAGCCCCTATGGCTGAAGACAACACTGTTGGAAGACAGTATCTCTGGAAATGGCTGTTGTAATGCATCTGAGGATGGAGTGGAAATATCTGACAGTGTATTTTTAAGCATGGAGCTGTAATTATCTTGACATTGTTTATATGGTATTGTCTTATTCCTTCTTTTAAAAAAAACAAGCATGTGAGCCTTAAAATTATTTAGTGAGCTATTTGAAGAATGCTTCAGAGCAGCACTAGGTAAATTCTCTTCACAGAACTTAGCATTTATCTAAGAAAACTTTTTGTTCATCTCTGAGTTAGTAGGGGTTATTGAGAATTTTTGCAGAAAACTGGGAGTTTGTCTTAGTGGAACTAGGCTTTCATTTTTCAAACGATGGCTAGACAAAAGTGGAAGGCATCAGGCAGCAGGGACCTAGCACATGCTAAGCCTTGAGAGAAGAAAGGCATGGACAGGAATAAAGTGCTATGATCGATCACTTTATTGGTAATGCCAGCTCATTGTATTTGGTGCCTAAGTAGCTTCTCAATTAAGATGAAAATGGAGGGTCAGTGAATGTTCGTGAGAAACAGAACAAGCAAAACAGTGGGGAGGATGGTCCATTTCCTTTCTGTATTAGTGGGACCAGTTGATCAGTGAGCATGTCCAGAGGACTTGACTAAGATGCTTAGGAAACTAGAAACCATGATCTGAGATGCAGTTGAAGGTATGTAGTAAGGAAAGCCTGGAGCACCAATTGCTATTGAAAGACTGTCATGTGGAAAGGGAATTTGATTTAATATTTGTGATTTGAAAATTAGCAACAAAGGCAAGTGAGGGGGAGTCTGGCCAGTTCCCATTCAGTGTAATGAAATCACATTTTTTAACACAGAGAAGAACGTCTTTGTGATATTCTAGGTCAGAATCTAATAATCCCTTGTTGGTGAAAATGGTGATAGGTACTCAAGCAACTGATGGGTGATTAGATCAGATTTCGCAAGTGCTGTCTGACTCTGATATTTTGTGACTTAGGCATCTCAACTTGTTTGAAAGTTAGCATCTTGTATCCAACTTCTAGGTCTACCCCTAGATTATCATTACACGATTTCAACCAACATTTATATAATGCCTTTTAAAGCACTTTTCTACTTGTTATATCACTTGAGCAAGACAGTAGTCCTACAAGGTAGACTGTGTGTTTATTCCCATTTGGGATATTTAGAAATGAAAGATTTCAGTGATGAAGGGACTCCTCACTCCCTAGGGCTCTCCACTGCTGTCACAAGTCATAGAGCAGGTAAGCAGCAGAATTGCACTAGGGCACAGGGCTACTGACTTTAAATTCTTTTTGCTTTTCACCCCATTGTGCTGTTAACACCATGTGCTGAATTGGTCATGGGCCATAAGATAGATGAGTTAACATACTCTATGTTTTAGCTTTGTAATCTGCGTAAGGAACGGTGTGATTGCTTTGTAAAGTGCTTGGAGGATCTCAACTGAGAGGTGTAAAGTAATTTGCATTTCATTGTTTGTATTAGCATGTGACAAGAAAATGGTTTCCAAAGTGCTTCTGTCAATTGCCAACTGGGAAATGACTCCAGGTGGGCAGCTGCCTTTAGTGGATCTTGTTTTCACAGATAAATGACCTAATTAATGAAAAACCCCAAAACCAGAATGGAAGAAAAATTAGACAATAAGTGGCTTAGAGAAAAGGTGGTGTTGATTTGGGGGGAAAATGGGTTTCTTGGTTTCATTTCTCTCCAAGTTTTTGTTTAGGGTGTCTTTGAGCTGTGGGAATAGAATGTTTTCTAGTTAATAAGACATGTTAGGTATATTTTCTTCTGTGGCAGTGACTTCTGGTAATGTTTGTTCAGAGTAGTATATGTTTACAGCACTAAATAAATAATAATCCTGAGCATTTTATGTGTTCCATCTTAGCATACACTACTTTTTTATTAATTTGACTAGTGTGTTCTTAAGCATTGATTTGGAATCCCAGACTTAGAGTAAAGAAGAATGTGATATTAGAAATTAGGAACTTCCTTCATTTTCTAGAAAACTGAATCCCAAATGACTTATTCAAAGCCGTGCAACTCGGTGTGTTTTGAATTCTATGGTCAAAATCTTCTTTCTGATTAATAAACAGTCTCTGATGGCTTGAAGAGGAATGACAGGGCTATTTATTTACAAAGGTGAGGACAGAGGTTGGGCCTGCTACTTTTGTGTTCTCATACCTTGGATCTACCTTATCAAACATAAGAACACATTGCCTTTTAAAAGAATAAAATAAATAACTTTTTAGGAACTATGTGTATGTATTTTTCAAATACAAAAGAACCTAAGTTTCCTTATACAAAAGAACAGAAGAGATTCCCAATATCTTTTATCTCAGTGTCTGTATCTAATTTTCTTGTAATATTTCCCATCTGTTTTCTCCAAGAAATGTAAGTCTTCGTGAGGGCAACAATTTTTGTTTAGTTCACTGTTGTGGTCCTGTCATTCCTAGAATAATGCTTGGCACATCGGAGATGTTTAATAGGTGTTAATGAGTTAATGAACTAATAAATGAAAACTGTGGGCAGACATTCACATTTCTGTAATAGGACATGGTAAACTACAGGGAGGAAATCATTCATTTAAAATGTATTTATTTAGCACCTTATAGAATCATAAAATGTTAGAGCTGGAGGGCATCTTAAGAGACTAGGAAAACCTCTTCATTTTTAGAGATGATGTCAAAGTGAGTGAGGTTTTTTGTTTTGTTTTGTTTTTTGTTGAGACAAAGTCTAACTCTTGTCCCTCAGGCTGGAGTGCACTTGCATGATCTCGACTCACTGAAACCTCTGCCTCCTGGGTTCAAGTGATTCTCCTGCCTCAGCCTCTCCAGTAGCTGGGATTACAGGTGCCTGCCACCATGCCAGCTAATTTTTGTATTTTTGGTAGAGACGGGTTTTCATCGTGTTGGCCATGCTGGTCTCGAACCCCTGACCTCAGGTGATCTGCCCACCTCAGCCTCCCAAAGTGCTGGGATTACAGGCATGAGCCACTGCGCCCAGCCGAAAATGAGTGAGATTTTTAGGGTCACCAATTTGTTAGTGACAGAGCCACAGATAACTCAGACTTTTTCATTTCTTTTTTTAAAACCACTGAAGGGCACTGGAGAATATATAAAGTAGAGCAGGACATGGCTGCTACATTTATTAAACTTAACTTTAAATTGGATTAACGCCTTTGGAGTTGATCTCTTTTGCATGTGTCTTCTGTGAAATTTAAAGTTTGAACTGGTCAATGAGGAGAGTGCCTCGTTGAGATTTTATTTTTTAAGTTCTGGATTAAGTTTTCTCCAACTGTGGGTTTCATCTGTAGTCCTTGGTTCACAAGACAATTTCATACCACCACAATTTTCTTTTGTTCTAATCTAATTGGGTTGGATGGACAGGGAATCACATTGAAAGAAGCATTCTTTTCATATGTTTATTTGAGTTGTCCATAGCAACGTTTCCTGAAAGATTGTCCATTTAAAGCAAGCCTCTTCAAGACTATGAACCACCACCCAGGATTGGTATTTCATACCATCTTGATACCAACAGCAGACATTCAGTTGCATTTGGATCACTATCCCTTTATTAGAAGAAAGAAGAGAAAAACAGAAGAGAGCTTTCTACTCCATAATTGAATGTCCTTTTCTTATTAACCATGGAAGCAAACTTGAAATTCTGGGAGAGAATGTACTGGTGGGGCTCACATTGTATGTGGTAAAAAGAAAGTCTCAGTTTGATACTGGTACCTGAACCTGCAAGTGCTAATTATGCATTTTCTGATATTAACACACAAGCACAACGGTGAACTCAATTCCTCTTCCCTTTCAAACCACCATCGTTCCCCCAACTTGCACTTTCCCCACAACTTTCTCTAAAACACACAGATAAGCATCTCCTTCCAGACTGTGAAGTGACATTAGGATTGTCAGAAGGCATAATTAACTGACTGTCAGCAAAGCGACTGAACATCTGTGGAGTTATACTTGAGAGGCATCTGTTGTACTTTTTTTTTGTTTTTTTGAGACAAAGTCTCCCTCTATCACCCAGGCTGGAGTGCAGTGGTGTGATCTTGGCTCACTGCAACCTCTGCCTTCCAGGTTCAAGTGATTCTCCTGCTTCAGCCTCCTGAGTAGCTGGGACTACAGGGGCACACCACCATGCCCGATTAATTTTTGTATTTTTAGGAGAGATGGGATCTCACCATATTAGTGAAGCTGGTCTTGAACTCTTGACATCATGATCTGCCTATCTCGGCCTCCTAAAGTGATAGGTTAATAGGCATGAGCCGCTGTAGCTGGCCCTGTTGTACTTTTAATTGACTGGATTTATTCATCTACAAATTTTATTGAGTGCCTACTACACACTATATACTATACACTGTTGTAGTGTAAAGAACGGCTTTCACAACTGGTAGCGGAAAATCTGTTCTTTTCCATGCAGGTTCAGAGAATTTTGCCACTGTACTAACTGACCTGTGCCATATAAAATGCTGAAATAGTCCACATGAAGACATACAGGCATACCTCTTCCTGGTGTGTGAAGATGAGTGTGGCAAAGCACTGGCTGTGGTTAGAGTTCCCATCAAAAATGGTTAAATACTTAAAAAGAAAAAGCAAATAATAGCCAACACAATAAAAAAAAAAGAAAGAAATCACAGATGCAAGTTCAACTTAATGACCTTATCCCAGTTCTCTTCCTAAGTCTGACTCTGAGGTTAGTCATGTTTTATTTAATTCTTCCAGATTTCCTACAGTACTGTACAGCTCTGATCTCAGTCCTTACTTGGTTCTAAGGTTTGACCATTAAACTTTGAACTTGTATGAGCCTTGAACCTGGCTCTACTCCAATCTGGCCATGAGCATCATTTGTTAAAATTCAACAAGAGGAAACAGAAACAGTGTACACTAGTGACTTGCTGAAAGAGGCTAAAAAGATACAGCAGGCAGGAGTAATGAAAATGACTGACTCCCCCTTTCTTTCCTAGTTAGCCTTAGGACCATGGCAAAGTTAGAGAGGCATTTAGAAATCATCTCGCTTGAGAGCTTCCCATTCTTCAGTCATTAGAGAGGATCTCCATGATTTTTTATCATATACATAAACCATCCATATTATTATTTGTCTGATATTTTTATTTAAATCAATTAACTTTTTCTTCATCTTGGTCTTCATATCAGTGACATCGATAATTTGATTCTGGGGGTCGAAGTACTAAGTTGCTTCTTTCCTCTAAAAGACATTAAATGCTATATTTAAATTTTAAAAATACAGCTGGAATTGCAGATCACATCTGTAATCCCAACACTTTAGGAAGCCGAGGTCAGAGAATTGCTGGAATTCAAAAGTTCGAAACCAACCCGGGCAAAGTGGTGAGACCTCAAAAAATGAAAAAATATTGCTAGGTATAGTGGAGCACATCTGTGGTCCCAGCTACTCGGGAGGCTGAGGTGGGAGGATCTCTTGAGCACAGGAGGTCAACGCTGCAGTAAGCCGTGATTGCACCACTGCACTCCAGCCTGAGTGACAGAGCAACAGTCTGTCTCAACAAAACAAAGTTCATTCATGCACCAGCTAATGTTTGAAATATTGATAAATGTGGATATCAGTCAATAAGAAGAAAAATTGATAGGGTACCATGGTGAAATGGTATACTCAAGCTTACCATTAAGTTTATAAAGCATACTTTTTTTTTTTTTTTCATGCAGAGTCATCATGTTCTTGCGAGAGATAGTGTTGTGTAATCCAGGCATCCAGCACTCAGAGGCATTGCTGGCCTGACACTGTCCCACTGACTCACTGTGACATCTTGGGCCAGTCTCTTTCCATAGGTCTCATCTCTCATATCGGGAGATTAGAATACGTGAACTATTGTGATCCTTCTGGCCTCTTAATTCCTTTGCCTCGAACACTTTTCATAAATTTGTCCTTTCTACATTGTTAAAAAAATATAGATGGGTAAGAAAAGCAGCTGCCCTACATAAAATTTCAGTGCTCCTTACCTCAGAGTTCTGGAGAACAATTGTAAACAAACCCAAGAATTATATTTCCTAGATCATTTTATGCTCTGCTTGTTACTGTTACCCATTTCCTGAGGTTTATGAGAAGGTCACTGCATTGAAAGTAGCTTTCAGTGCCAGGTAATAAAAGTGGAGTAGGATGTAGAATATGATGAAGAATACCATGCACTAGTGTTGGGTATGCTAGTAGCGTCACTCTGTTTAAGGATTTTCAGTAATGGTGTTCACTCATGGTAATTGGCATACCAGCTCAGTAATGGTGTTCACTAATGGTAACTGGCATATGTAGGTAATATTAATATGGGTAACCATCAATGGAGCAATGGTCTTTAATGTGGATGATACAGCAGTGACAAAAATGAATAATTCATCTTTTGTTAGATGGCTTGATACAGTGAGCACTAGATTTAGCATCAGGAAATCCAAGTGTAAGTCATCTTTTCTGTATGACATTAGTGACATGTGACATTTGTTATACATTATTGAGAACTATTCTTTTAGCAGATTTAAAATGAGAGTCATTTTGCCAGAAAAACTAACAAGGACAAGTTAAAAGTTAAAACCAAATTCTTTAAGTTTTCTTGTTTAGATAGCTCTTTTATAGGAACTGAGAGTCTTCCTGAATTTCAGTTATTTAACTTATTAAAAAGATAATTATTCCTATCTATTTTATGTGTTTATTGTGGGAATCAAGTTAAATAAGTTTGTATGAAAAAATTTTCTAAACCATAGCAGAAGACCGAAAAATTTAAGAGATGTTAATATCTCCACCTAGTGTAGCGTCTGGCTTGATTTGTGCCATTTATGATTAGTGTGCAATAATCATTCCTCTGAATTGTTAACATCAGTGTTTATCTCTATTTGAATTAACACTTTGTATTTTCTTATGATGTGCTGCTGTAATTGGAATATCATTAGAGAATACAAAAAGTGTTTTTTAGTCATTGTGTGTGAGAAAGCAACACACCAAGATATACCACAATGTTCTCATTTGCTGAGCAAACTACTCTTGCTTTTTAATGTGGAATGTAGAAGAACTAATTGAAAAGAGACAAAAAGAATTGTGACTCAAATTGAACAGGATGAATCATAACCCACTTTCTCATCTGAGATGTGAAGAAGAAAATGTAAAGGAAACCAGCCACCTCACAACTTTACTGTCAGTGTCAGCATAATCAATATAGAGTGTTTTTCAACAGAATAAAGAATACGTTCCTACAAGGCTGAGAATTGCAGGCAGTCGGAAACGTAGTTATTTTTGCTTTGTCTATAGTCTGTTAAAATTGTCTGGTTCTGTCTTGATTGAAGCATTCTAATAAAGACAGTTTTGGGCCCCTCGGTCATTATTTCCCAAACCATTCAGAAATGTACCTGTGATCCCTATTGAACAGAGGCCAATCAGAGACTGGACCCTCTATTGAACATCTGGTCCCAGTGTCATTTTGTCAGATGGTGAAGAGCAGGGGTACAGCAAACAAACAGAAACCTGGACAGGATGGAATTGCTGCTTCCCTGAAAATAACTTACTTGTGTTTATTGATGTGAATAGTTAAATAAAAGTACTTTGTCCTATTGGATTCTAGAATTTAGATGCATAATCTACTTAGCTTGTAAATGTAGCTTTAAAAAAAAAAAAGATTTTATACAAATAAAGAGGTACCATAGCATACCCTAGGAAATAATCTCTAATTCATAAGTCAGAATTTATTTCCAGTTTTCATTACTGTTGTATTTGATTCATAACTTTTATAACCTTGATTTTCCTCATATGCATGTTTATACATTTTCTATTTTACTGTGATATTACTAAGCTGGGAGAGCACATTTTCCTTATCTTACTCGTCTTCTCTTCCCAAAAAGAAAAATGAGAAGAGGAGAGAGAGCCAGATGATTTTGTAAATCTCTTTGTGCCACTCCACAGAGAGTTTTGTTTGCAGTAAAGGGTCTCTATTCTGATTTGATCCTAAACCATTCTCACTAATGGTCCTGCTTAAAATAAGACTAGTTAGCACTTACTATTTAATATGAGTTCTACCTGCATTACTTATATCTGGACTATAACTCTAGGCAGCGGATACTGTTCTTTAACAGTGAGGAAGCTGAAGCCAAGAGAAGTTAAATAATTTTTCCAGAATCTAGTAATTATAGTTGCAATTTGAACATAGAGCCCAGCTCTTAATCCCTACATCTACCATGCCTGTGACTACAGATTTCAGAAGGTGAGCTAGCTAAGGCCTGGTAAAAGATTAGATCCACAGGATCTGTGCTCATGCCATTGCTTTTCTGCCAAATTCTATCACATTTTTCCCTCTCCTTTCCCTGGGGGATGTTTTCAGTATGATTTGACTTTCTCTGATTGAAGGGTCTCACCACTGATCAGGCAGCAATTAGAAATACAGGTGCACCATCTCTTTGTTTGCACTGTAGCAGATGTCTTCTGGGACATTTTCACTCTCTTTGCCCTCCTGCATGGGTAGTAGTGCCCAGCTGGGCTGCTTAGCCCAGATAACATAAGACAATTTATGACTGTAATACTCTTTTTGTTAATGACACTTGAGATATGCATATTTATTCCTCCATTCCTTCTTGGACTTGAAACCTGGTCATTATGATTGTAGCAATATCTATGTCTACAAACTCCCTTCTCCCCACAATTTGCCTCAATCCAGTGCTGCTTTCTTTCACACATGTAAATAGTTTTAACAATCCATTCCTATGGCATCTTCTAGTGATCCGTAGAAAAACCAGGCCCCATCTCATTGCCATGGTGGAAATAGAGAGAGCAAGGAAAAGGGGACTGATTTTGAAAATAAAGTCACGCTGTTGACATGTCATCAGGCAAAGAGTTCAGTGCAATAGCCAGCAATTGGCTCACTCAGTCGGAAGTTGATGCTATTTTAGGTCGTCACTGGCAGTGTCAATGTATCTGTGAATTTTGTCATTTTATTTCATTAAGGTGGTTCAGGAAGTCAGACACTGATGAACTGATTCTTCGACTTAGTTTTCACTCCTAATTTTGGATGTGTGGTGTCTTTCGGAAGCTGCTGTGACACCTTGATTCTAAAGAAAAGTTATATTGTGCCTCGAGAGCAGTCCTGGAACAGTCTACCCCTGTATCTGATTAGCCTGGAATCTGCTGTGTTCTACCTCTCTGGTCACAGGTGGTACGGGGATACTTTTGCTTCTGGTTCTCCTCTGGCAGATCAGAAAATACAATCCAAGTGTGTGCACCCAGTTGCCATTCAAAATGTGTCTGTAATAATAACAGCATTCTCGCTGATGCATTAGACTCAAGGTGGACTTAATTTGGAGATCACCTAAGAAGACGTTATAGAAGGAATGGCCTCAGCATTGCAGTCACTTTCGAAGTCAAGAGGTGTTCTAGACAGGCCACAGAATGTGTATAGGTAAGACTAGGAAAATTCTAAGCTTTGTGTTGTTGCTAAGGACTTGGGATCTGATTTTATTTATAAATATGCCCTAAGAAGGGTAAGCATCTCTAGATAGGAAATTTATGTTGTTCTTTGTTTCTTCATTTATTCAATAATTATTGAAGGCCTATGATATGCGAAACAATTGTTCTAAGCATTTCCTTTAAACATTAAACCATAAAATATAGAAAAAAGTGCTTACAAATAGCTCAGTTACAATATGATATATTGCTGGAGTTTGATGATATGGGAGGAAAGATGTTAGAATGGTTTACTATGAATGGAAAAGTGGGGAAGGGTTTTCTGACATAGATGATGTTAAGACTGAATATTCAGGTTTAAGTGGAATTTGGCATGAAGAAAAAAAAAGACTGAATATTAATGGGATTTTTCAGGGAAACCATGAATGAATTCAAGGGCATTTCAGACAAACAATTTAGTAGGGACAAAGGTATAGAGACCAACACCAAAAAAAGTGCAGTGTGACTGCAGAAGAATATTGGAAGGAGAAATGAGACTACATGATCAGTGGCCAGATCAAGAAGGCCTCTTATTTCTTACTAAAGGGTCTAGAGACTGTCCTGAAAGTGTGAAAGATCCATGAAGGATTTCAACAAGGGAACCACAAGATATTGGTTAAAGATTATTCCAGGTTCTATTGTGGGGAGAGGTATTCAATGGGAGAGGATTTGGGGGGATAAAGAGAAGTCTGGGTGTCATTTGTACTAGTCTAAGGGGAATAAGAGCCAGAACCAAGGCAGTCATGTTGTGACCATTTAGAGAAGGGTTTCAAGGGCGAATAACAGGGTAGGGTTGAGACTCATTCCTGGGCTTCTATCTTGGGTGGGTAACGATATCACTAAGTGATGTGAGAAAAAGTGAAGGAGTCCAGTAATGATGGTGCCATCAGTCCACAGAGATCCTCCCTGCTGGGACACAGTTTAGTTCTGTTTATCAACACTTATTGAGCACTTTCTGGGTGTGCACACTGTTCTAGGCATTGGTGCAGCAGCAGATAAAAAGCCTCTTTTACGGGGCTTGCATTCCAGTGAGGAGAGAATGACAACATGTAAATAAAATATATAGCATGAGAAGAGGGATAGTGAGTGATACAGTGGTCGTGGGGTGGAAATATCATGGTAAATAGTGTGACAGCTATAATTGTGAGGTCTCTATTGTTGGTGAAATCTGGTCTGCCTGATTTTGTTTCTTTTCCATTTTTTGTTTGTTTGATGAATTATTATTTCTCCTAAACAAGGCAGATAAACAGCAATAGCAACATAAACATTTACAAGCACATAGATGTAGGCATAATAGTTTGTGTTGCCAACATAACACTTGCCAGGAAAAACAAAAGAAAACAGCAGCTAAAAAAAGTAAATATCAAAAAAGGGAGCTTTCTCAGACACAAATTCTTGTCATTCAAAATGCTGTACAGTTTGAATTAGAAAGTCACAGAATGGGACCTTAGATTTAATCCAAATCTCTTAATTTAGGCAGAAAAAACATTCAGCTGAGCAAGGAAGTCCGTTATTAAAGGACACACGGGTAGGTCTAAAATTCAGGTGTCCTAACAGCATGTCTAAAGACCTTACCCTTATCACCATCCCAGAATAGCCCAAAGCAGCTTGGGTCTAAATTCCCACTTTGCCACAGTAACCCTGAGCAAGTTTTGCTTCTCTTTGTAACAGTTTGCCCATTTACAAGGTAAGGATGATTGTAATGGTATCTGTGATAGCAGGTTTTGGAGGATTAAATCAGTTAACAATACATGTAAATTACTTACAAATGTGACTGACACACAGTTAATGTTCAGCAGTACTGAGGGCACTGAAACATTATGATATAGGCAACTTAGGTTGTGTGTTTTTGAATATAAACTTGAGACCAATTTCTGGTGATGACCACGGGTAAGATCTCCTGTGTTTTACTTAAGATGATTTCCAATTAAGTTGTTGAAATATTAAATATTTCTTCCTGGGTCACTGAATAATCATAAAATAAAATAATTTTGGTATTTATTTCATTCATAGAAGTTCTAGGCAATCCAGTCTAGAGAAGAGTTATGTAAAATTCAACACCAGAAATAGAACCCTAACCTTGAAAGACAGGGACGCTTACTCATATATGTATGTCTAACACAAATGGGCCTTGTAACTGTTTACAGCCACTTATGGAGCATCAACCATGTGCCAAGCAGCATGCTAAACACTTTACATAGCTGGTCACACTTAATCCTCACAACACGTAGTCATTCGTATCTGGATTTTTCAGATGAGAAAATCAAGTCTTAGGCAGTTCAGTACCTTGTCTGAGGTTACACAGATATCAAGAGCCTAGATCATCATAAGCTAAGTCTCTGTTCCTATTTGCTCAGCAAATACCTGTTTTTACTGAGGATACTTTTCTCAACTAGCTACTGCAACTAGTCTGCATTTTACACTGCTATCCTTTCTGTGCCATCCCTAGTACTCATTCATAGAATTATAAGACAAAGATTGTTAAGGCTGGAGGAAACCTGAGGAGTTCTTGGTTCTCAGCATAAAGACTTAGAATCACCTGGGGGAGCTTTATCACTGTACAAAACTACACACCCACACACACCTACCTTGTACTTACAATGGGTCTCTGGCCTACTGATACAAACCTAGATCCACTGAGAAAATATTATTAATCTGAGAAAATTTAGCTGATAGAGTGTGCCATACTCCCCACTTGAGATGACAAAACATTTGAGAATTACTGATCTAGTTCAATCTTATATCACAAATATGAAAACAGAATGAGAGAGTGACAATCATTTTCTAAGGTTTTTCAAATGTCACTTATAACATATCTGCATAAAAACCTGAGTCTTCTGACTTTTAATGTTAAGTGATTTTCTTGTTTATTCCTTAAAACTGCCTTTGTAGAATGCACTATGTTTTTTGATGGTTCTAGAGAAATACAAGGCAAACAGAACAGAGTGATTAATTTGCCTGAGATCCTATAACAAATCAGTTGGCCAGAAGATAATAAGTTTATTATATTATGCACTTGGTTCTAGTTAAGAAACAGCTCATCAACATGGAACACACATTTTCATAATAGTAGATTTGTGGGTTGCATAGCTTTTTTTGTGTCTGTTTTCAATTTCTGTTCCTTTGATAACTGAACAAATAACAGACATGGTGAAACCCAGCAGGTGAATTATCTTCCAGTTTCATGTGATCTCTTTTCTCTAGTGAGTTGGTAGGTCTACTAATGACACAGTAGACTATAAGGCTATTTGGTGTGTTTGTTATGTAAATATCTGTGCAGAGCCTATGATATGTCCATCTCTGTCTTAGGTGGGATGAATTAGAATTAGTATAAATGCTTTCTGAAAAAAATGTAATATGAATAAATTTAGAGCTCTCTGCCCCCAAGTAGTTCATAGACCATTAGAGGTTACAGAATTAAAAATATATGATGATTCCTTTTCCCATAAATGTGATAAATGTTATAAAGGAGCTCTGTACTTGTGAATGTGAGAAAGTCTGGGGGCTCTAGGGAAAATCTCCCTAGGGAGATTAAGAGGTGATAATCTGATGTCTTCAAGAAGGAATAAAATGTTTCCAAGTAGAGAAAGAGAAGAAAGGTGTTACATATAGAAGAAACAACATGTACAAAAGTACAGAGGTAGGAAAGCATGGTATTCTGGGAACAGGAAGATGTTACTTCATAACAACTTCTCTGCAGCTGAAGCCACATTGAGTTGAGAGACAAGAAGTGGAACAAGGAGGGATAAGGAATCTGGAGTTCAGTGATGAAAGACCTTGTGTAATATGTCTTAGAAAGGATCTTTTGGATGTTTACCTGTACAAAGTGGGAAATTGTTGACTATTGTCAAACAGTAGGTAACATCAGATTAGCGATTTATGTAAAAATGAAGGGGTAACCATTTCTACTGCTATATACCACTTGGATAACCTTATGAAGCCACTTAATAGGGAATAATGGGGTTGGAAAATTTATGGGACTAGATTTAAGGCACTTATGGGATAAGAAACATGGTATTGCTCTCTTTGTTCTCTTTTAGTTCATAACAGGAAGTGCCTAGGTATGCAGAAATGCAAATCAAGCCAGCTATGTTTTTGGTGTGTTTTGTATGTATATAGATTTTCACACATCAGCAATACCATAAGAACACTATGTGGCCAGGCACAGTGGCTCACGCTTATAATCCCAGCATTTGGGGAGGCCAAGGTGGAAGGATTGCTTGAGCCGTGGGAGTTCAAGACCAGCCTGGGCAACATAGTAAGACCCTGTCTGTACAAAAAGTGAAAAAAAAAAAAAAAATAGTCGGGCATGATGGTACACACTGTGGTCCCAGCTAATCTGGAGGTGGAGGTGGGAGGTGGGAGGAGGATCACTTAAGCTCAGGAATTTTTGGTGGCTGCAGTAAACTGTGATCATGCCACCGCACTCCAGCTTGGGCAACAGAACAAAACCCTGTCTCCAAAAAAAGAGTACTATGATGTGAATAATCCACCAGATTCAACTATAAAATGGCCATAATGTTTTAAAGGTACATATATATGCACACGTAGATTTAAAGGTTACTTTCAACTTTCAAAAAAAATAGCAGATCTTTAGAAAATCATTGTATGTATGTTCATACATGCGTTGTTTGTGCTGGTGCCACCTTTAAGGAGAAAACATTTCAAGATCCTGATACTTACTTAAGAGGTGTGTTTACTGTGGAAGGCACCTTGGAAGTCATCTAATTCTGACTTTTTTTTTTTTTAAATGAAGAAAATGATGCCCAAATTGAAACAGGAGTGTAAGCCACAGCGACCAAGTGCCAGTGCCTAGGCTAAAACTTTTCCCCATTAACTCTGGAAACCTTATTTTCTTTCTGTACCATTTATTTTTACAAAGTGTTTGGTAGTTATGAATTGAGTGAATTATCCTACTCACTTGTAACTGGAGAAACACTAATAGGAAAATATTCCAGGGATTTGGTAAGGAAGTATGAGTGAATTTATCATATTTAACCTTTGTTCAAATCACCTTTCAAAGAGGGATGGGCAGGGGATGTGTGGGCAAGACATAAGAATACATTAACCCCTTTCCTCCCTTTGTCTTTCTCAAATTGGATTGATATGATATGAGGAGAAATTTTGTCAACTATAAAAGTTGTGTCAATAAGTGTTTATGTTACCTATGTTAGTTTTCTGCTTGCTACTATAATCAATTACCACAAACATAGGGCTTAAAACAACACCATCTGTTATCTTAGAGTTCTGTAGGTTAGACGTTCAGCATGGGTCTCATCTGGCCAAAATCAACCTGTTAGCAAGGCTGCATTCCTCTCTGAAGATTCTAGGGGGAGAATCTCCCTTGCCTTGTCTGACTTCTTAAGATTGACCACATTCCTTGACTTGTAGCCCCCTTTTCCATTCTCAAAGCCTGTAGAATAGCACCTCTGACCATTTTTTCATACTCAGTTTGTGTCTGGCCCCAGCTGGAAAAAGTTCTCCAATTCGTAAGGACCTATGTGAAATAGATATGACCATCTGAATTAACCTCACATACTCTTCCTATCTCAAAACCCTCAACTTAATCCTATCTGCAAAGTCCCTTTTGTTATATACCGTAGCATATCCATAGGTTTCAAGCATTAGGACGTGATCATCTTTGAGAGACCATTATGCTGCCCACCACAGTGCCCTTCTGATAAATTTTCAGTGGTTTTCTAGACATAAGAATGCTGGTCCTGGGAGCATGCATGCTAGGGGCCTAAGTAAGTCTGTTTTTTAAGAGGTCCTATCCTTCGCATAGATTCTAATCTTGGAGTGAAGGAAAGCTTGAGATTTCACTCCACTTTTTTTATGATGATGATATATCCACTGTGGGAAAGATCATTCTGATTTAACAACCAAATGAAGATCCTGGAGTATCTGGAGCATGTTTGCTGATTCTCAAGGAAGCTTGATCTTTTTGATGGAGCATTTAAGCTGGTAAGTTATTAGAAGCCTAGCTGTAATTTTCCTTGACATTGGCAATTTTTGTCTAATCCTTTATTTAATGCATCTAGGCTCCTCCTTTCTTTTTCATTGTTTCCTTTTTCCTACTTACCTATCTCCTTTTCTTTCCTTCTTTTTATTTATAGAGAAGTGTGTTAGAAATGAATGGGAGGAGTGACTGAAGAAAGATGAGGGAAAAACAGATGTGTTAAGGAGTATATGAGTAAAAAAAAGAAGCCAGGGAGAAAAGCTGTCCACCCCCACTCCCATCCTAATCTTACGTAGTCTTATGAAACACTTTTGTTACCTGAGAATAGTTAGGTCATAAGTTCCAGTAGAAACTTTCATGGAACACGTAGCAGGGAATTAAGGAAACTCGTGACTGATGCTATGGGAAAGGACATGTTTGTCAACGGAATAGGTTCTTCCTGAGTTAGAGAACAAGTATGGTTCCCAAGTAGAAATGTTTATCTGAAGCAGTGAGAACCAGGTCAGACACAATTCAGAAATGAAATGAATAAAGTTCTTCTAACATCTAGATGGGAGGAGAAATGAGGGAGTGTGTTTTGATAGTCTTAAGGGTACACTTACATTTACATCCCCCAAATTCCCTCTTCCATGAACTGCTGTGCATTGTACATTGTCGGGTTAATGCCAATTAGATTAACTAATATTGGTCAAAAAATAATATCCTGGCCAGTGCAGTGGCTCATGCCTGGAATCCCACCACTTTGGAGGCCAAAGCGGGTGGATCACCTGAGGTCAGGAGTTCGAGACCAGCCTGACCAACACGGTGATACCCCGTCTCTACTAAAAATACAAAAATTAGCCGGGTGTGGTGGCGCATGCCTGTAATCCCAGCTACTCGGGAGGCTGAGGCAGGAGAATCACTTGAACCCACAAGGCATAGGTTGCAGTGAGCCAAGATCATGACACTGCACTCCAGCCCCAGTGACAGAACAAGAATCCAAAAAAAAAAAAAAACAAAAGAAAGAAAGGAAAGGAAGGGAAGAAAGAAAGAATATCCTAATGAAGAGAGAAATGACAGAAATTTAGATGATAACTGATTCATATTTCTCCATTAAATTAAAATGAAAATGCATCTTTTTACAGTATTGGGGTATAAATTAAGCTGAATAATATCAATGAAAATGGTCTTTGAACTATAAAGTGTTAGAGTTGGGAAAGTTTTTTTTGTTTGACTATTCATTCTGTCATCGCACCTTAGAGGTAATTTCTTTTGCTTGGACAAATTTCTTTTGCTTGGAGAACAGAGAAAAGTTGGCCCAGTTCTACTTTGGCAATGGGTGTCAAAGTGGGAGAATCCCATGTGGAAGTCGAACTCACTGAAAAAGTGCTGGAACTGGCTGTTCTTGCCCGCTTTCTACCATACTCTTGCCCACATTTGAACTTTGTTACTTTGGGGATAATTACCTTGTATAGTCTTAAATTTTAATCCAAGTCTCATGTGTGACTATGGATGGGTACAGTCTAAAGGGAACATTTCTTTATTTCTCTGCTGCAGAATGACTATGTCTATAGTCAAAAGTCCCCAACCTATCTTAGGAATCTTACTTTCCTTCACCAAAAATGTGTGTATGTGTGTGTATGTGTGTGTGTGTGTACACTCTTATATACCATACAGGTACATGCTAGTGTGCTTTACTTAAAATACGAAGGCTCTGTAGAAAACTGAAGAATTCTGTAATATCCCTGAAAAATAATTTGTCTACATGCTGTCTCATAAATCTGTACTAAAATCAGTTTTTAAAAATCAAGCTTCCCTTCTCTGACATGATACTCTTTCTGTTTGAATTGTTTCATGCACTTCAACAATTATTTCTAGTTTCATTTCCTTTCATGATGACTTTATTCCAAGATAATTCAATTTTTGTTGCTACTGTGCAATCTTTTTGCTTGTTGTCATTTGTATGTGGTGATTACTAGTTTAAAAGAAACTCTTGACTTTGCTTTTTGTATCCAAACACCTTACCAAATTCAGTTGTTAATAAACTTTTGTATTAACAGCCTTTTCAGGTTCTTCAGTGATTATTAGGCTACTGAAGTGTTTTTGTTTTTGTTTTTGTTTTTTATTTGTTTTACTTCTGTTGGAATTCGTGTGGCTGTTTATGGTTTGCTAGAAAATCATTCATTTTGTCAAGATTGTCAATGGTGTTACTATGATATAGGCATATTACTCACTTATAATTTTTTAAATCTTTCTTGTCTGTATTCAGAGCTTCCTTTTGCTTTGACTATTTTTCCTTTTTCCTCCTTAGTGGAACTTTCCTAAGGGGTATGTATGTGTGTGTGTGTATGGAGTTTGTTTTCTAAATCATTATTTTTAATGTTTAGCCTTATTAATTTATATATACTACTTTAAGCTTATTGAGCTATTCATTTTTTTTAAATATCTTACTCTGAATGTTCATTTTTTTCTCTGTCTTTTCTGTTTATAATAAAAAGCATTTAAATTTATGAAATGCCTCTCCTTGACTTTATCTGCATCCCATGGGTTTGAATATCTTTTAAAATTTATCATAAAGGTTTTATAATTCAGTTGTTCTTAAGAATTATTTAGAAATTTATTTCCAAATTATTTTTAACAGTAAGTTATTTTATTTTTTTAATTTGAAAGAATTTAAGCCTTGAATTTATTACTGACATGTACATTCCTGACTGAGCATTATGAAACTTGTTTAGCTCATTGCTGAATTTGGTATTTTGTCAGCTGGGAACACTAAATACCCCCCACTTAACTTGATATTTGTGAAGCTCAGAGCAGCATTGGGGTTCCTGTACACTTTGGCAATTGCACCATGGCTAATTTGGCCAACATCCAATTCCTCAGGGAGAGACAAAGAGTTGTCTCATTGCCACCTGCTATTAACTAAATGCTTAGGATTCAGTGTCCTAGGGGTGACTGGGAGACATGGGAATGGATTATTGTGGCAGCCTGTGGAACCTTCTTCCCTGGGGAATTTTGAAAACAGCAAAGAACCATCTGTCTGGGCTGGTTTTAGGAGCAGCCCTGCCTGAAGGCAGGTGCACGGATTAGATGACCTGTGAAGATTGTCATCCATCCCAATGACTACAATGGAAAGGATGCATTTGCTGAATTTGAAAAGAGTCCAGGAGGAACACTGATAGGTTTGAGGAGCATATGGTCAAGAGCCTGAGGTTATTGAGCCCTTCTTGAAATTGGAGCCACTAAGTGTCACCCCGTGCCCTGAATTCCAGAATGCCATAATCTACATGTGAACCCAGCAATCGTTCACCCTTGAAAATTATATACAGATGTGGTTCACATTTGAGTAGTTCACGTCTTTGTTGATCATAAGCAGAATTCCTTTTTAACACATAGCTCAACTGATCTATACCTAGAACTCACTTGTTGAGCCTGATTCTTTTGGTTAAGCCAGATCTGCCTGTATGATACATCATTTACTGACCCATTGACCTTGAATGTTCGTACCTTGTTTCTCAGAGGTTGTTCTGTGTTTGTTTCAGGCAATTAGATATCTTAATGAATCCTTCAGATGAGCTTTCCTAATTATATCAACAATAGCTTTATTATAATTACAAAAGACAAAATACTTAATGAATTAGCAAGGTTAAGTCATGTTTATTGTGATCCAATTCTTACGGTATATAATGAAATAGTGTATTTTAAAGTTAGGGAGAAAGGGCAATGCCATCAAAATATTTTCATGATGATATGTCAGACATGTGAAGTTTCAGACCAACACTGTGATGATTGTTATGTGTCTAAACAAGTGACAAGGGGACCAGGCAGCAAAACTAAATATGGGAGAATCCAACTGAGCCATTGGGCTGTCCCAGCAGAGTGAGCAGGATTATGATTCATGAAAGACCTGTGTAGACAAGGTAGATTGAAGGAACATAATGTGGAGAATGGATTAATTAGAAGAATTAGGACTAACAACGAACTTCTCCTAGTTTTAACTATTTTAAAAATAAGGGTTGTGGCTCATCAAAAAAGTAGTACTTTCAAAAAACATAGCATCTTCACTTAAATGATATGCACAATCCAGATAGACCAGAAAATTTAATGTTTAAAAACTAACAACTTTTTAAAAGGCTGAAATATAATTATTGATCTGATCTGATGCTGAGAAAAGATTTTCTTTGTGTTTTATAATAAAACATAAAGAGCAATCCCAAAATAAATTATCAATAAATTTTTTAAAAATTTAAAGTGTATGTAGATATAGAAAATTAATAAACATTTTATTTGCAATGAATATTACAAGCAAAGGGTTAATATCCTATGAAACTTTTCATGCAAATGCTAATATCCCAATAAAGACAGGTAATGTAAATAATTCTTAAATAGATAAAAACAAATGGATATTTAACTTAAAAATTTCATTCACATTAGTGTAAAATGAAAATTAAAATAACTGAAATCTAGTTTTCACCTATGAAATTAGCAAAGATTTAGGAAAAGAAATTACTGTCCTTTGCTGCTGATAAGAATGTAAATTGGCCCAACACTTTTAGAAAATTATTTGACAATATTCCTCAAGAACTTTAAACATCTCATGTCTCTCAATCCAGATGGATGGGTGGATGGTTAGATTGATCAGTAATAGATACACAGATAGATAGATTGATAGATAAATAGACAGATATATAAAGATATATGTTTCTATATAAATGTGTACATATATCATCCTAAAGAAATATGTATTTGAACAAAATCTATTTATGGAAATATTCACTAATGCAGAACTTATAATGGCAAATAGAAAGGGAATCTGCTAAATAAAACGTTATTGATCCCGAATAATGAGATATTGCCAAAACACTGTATTTAAAGAACTTAAGTGATTTGGAAAAACGTTATTTTGTAAGGTACAAATACATTAAATTTGTATATTCAGTGTTGCCAAATTTATATAAAAAATGGGTGGAAAGTCTTTATTAAAAACAGCTTAAAATATAAACAGAATATTTCCCAATAATCGTATTACATGTGGTTGTATTTTCCCCATAATTTTCCTTAATTTTCAAATTCTGTACAATGTGTGTTATTTTTATAAGTGTGAAGACTTTTTTAATAAAAAGAAATATATAGAACTAATTCACCAAAGAGGAATGTTTCTAAGAACAAGGGAAGAAAGTTGTGAGTGGAATAGAGACGAGATCTTTGGATTGAGAGTTGGGCTATGTGGATACTAACCCTGGCTCTGTCACTAAGAAACAAGGAGACACTAAGGCCCTCTCTTCTGGCTCAAAGACTTTGTGAACCAGTAATTTGTCAAAGAGCCCTTCCTTGTGTACCCATGGGCCTGTCAACCCTGGTAGACAGGTTAGTAGTTCAGATGAAATTCCCTGTGGATGAATTTTAGAACTACTCCCCACTGATCACCCATTTTTGTTGTTGCTGTTGTTTTACTTTTCTGGAAGAGAGCTAAGAAACTTCTGATGCCATCTCCCTTTCCCACTTGCCCTCAGCTGTGAGATGGAGGAAGCAAATATTCAGTGTGTTATTTTTGGTCTTAAGTAGTTCTAGACTCAGATACCACTTCAGCACTAGGAAAGGGTTGGGCTGGCTCTGGCTATGGTTTGCCACTAAATGTATCAGTGATGGACTTTTGAAATATTTAGTAGCCTTAGCAAATGTGGTAGTGTCCCCTGCATAGGGAACTGGAGATTCTTGAGTCCACCATTTCCAGCCCTGTGATTTAGACTATAATGATCAGCATCACAGGTTGCCCTGAGTTGAGAAAAATCTTGCTGTTTAAATGGTCTACAGTACAGCCTTTCCTTTCTCCTCTTTCTCAGCTCCGTTCTGCTTAGATATGGCTTATCTCACTTAACATGCTATCTTGGGCTTTCTGCAGTCCAGACATACTGACATATCTTAGTTGTTGTAACTGTCTTCTCCCACATACATCCTCTTTCTCTCTTCCTCCCTACATTTTTTTTTTCTGTTACTTGTTATTTTTGGTACTGGTGTGCTTTTATTTGAGTGAGATCTTGGAATGCAATTGTCTTCTTAATCCACTATCCCCGGATCTGTCATTATTGAAAAATAAAATTTTGTAGCAAATGAGTCCCCAGAGTGGTTTTTTTTTTTTTTTTTTTTCAAATGATGAGGATTGGTCGTGTTGTGAATCTGTAGACTCCATGGCGGTAACAATAACAATAAACACAGTATTTATAATGGATATGCTAGGTACAGCCAGAGCTCTTAATATGCATTGTCTTGTATAATTTCCTCAGCAACTCTAATTTAACAGATACAGTTGTACAGATGAGGTAGTTTATACCCAGATAGGTTATACAAACCTGTAAGTAACAGAACCAGATTTTAAAGGCAGACAGTAGAACTTCAGAAACCTTGTTCCTAATTGTTTAATGGAATATGGTTTAGAAGTCTATATGGAGAACCTTACTGTACCCTAGTGGTAAACTTAAAGCTCTTTAATTTACTGTGGTTGTACTTATATATGTGCAGTGGACCCTATTTTCAAACATAGTCATTTGATAAAGTGTGGGCTGCTTTTAATCACAAATGTAAAAAGTCTCTTAGTTGCTACAACCAGCAACTAAGTGTCCTTTAACTCTTAACTTTGAACATTTAATTGGATCCCTGGTGCTATGTATATTTGATTTTGTTGTGAACGTTACATTCACTGTATTTCTTTGTTTGACATCAGCAAGACATAATTTCTATAAACCAATTAGTGATGCACCTTTCAACTCTTTTATATATGTATGTGTGTGTGTGTGTGTATATGTGTATATATACACACACACACACACACACAATTATCACACTTTAGGTTCTGGGGTACATGTGCAGAACATGGAGGATTGTTGCATAGATACCTATATTGCAATGTGGTTTGCTACCTCCATTCCCCCGTCACCTATATCTGGCATTTCTCCCCCATGTTATCCCCTCCCCAACCTCCCTATCCCCCACTGTCCCTCTCCTGTTCCCCCTCAACAAACCCCAGTGTGTGATGCTCCCCTCCCCTGTGTCCACGTGTTCTCATTGTTCAACACCCGCCTATGAGTGAGAACATGCAATGTTTGATTTTCTTTTCTTGTGTCAGTTTGCTGAGAATGATGGTTTCCAGATTCATCCATGTCCCAATGAAGGACACAAACTCATCATTTTTTATGGCTGCATAGTATCCCATGGTGTATATATGCCACATTTTCCTTGTCCAGTCTGTCATCGATGGGCATTTGGGTTGGTACCAGGTCTTTGCTATTGTAAACAGTGCCTCAGTGAACAACGTGTGCATGTGTCTTTATAATAGAATGGTTTATAACCCTTTGGATATATACCTAGTAATGGGATTGCTGGGTAAAATGGAATTTCTATTTTCAACTCTTAGTATGAGAATATTAGCTGGCATAAAGATTAGACTCCTTGTGAAGGACAATTCGCTATCTGATTGTTCTTTAAAAAAAATACTTTAGGAAATAATGGCTTGCCCTTGCATATACTGACTTGAAGTCTTTCTAATATCAGGTATTACTTGGAATCCACATGGGGTACATAGCCAAATGATCGTAGTTTCTACTGTAAACATGCCTCAAGATCTTGTAGGTGAGATTAGGCAATTAGATAAATGCCTACAGCCCTACAGCTCAACATGAATAAACATGATTGCCTGAAAAGAATTAATGTCTGTAATAATTTGAAGAAGGAAGAAGTTATGTATGCTTTGGGGGTATAAAGAAAGGCTTTATAAACCCTGTAACAAAGGGACCAAAGTTTTACAAGAACAGAAAAGCAAACACTGCATGTTCTCACTCATAAGTGGTTGTTGAACAGTGAGAACACATGGACACAGGGAGGGTAACATCACACACCCGGGCCTGTTGTCGGAGGATAGAGTCTAGGGGAGGGATAGCAGGGGGCAGGGGAATTGGGGAGGGATAACATTAGGAGAAATACCTAATGTAGATGACAGGGGGATGGATGCAGCAAACCACCATAGCATGTGTATACCTATGTAACAATCCTACACAATCTGCACAGGTATCCCAGAACTTAAAGTAGATATATATTTTTTAAAAAATGGACCAAAGTTTTAAACAGGCAATCCACAGAAGGGAAACACTGCAATATTCATTAGAAACAGAAAAGGAAGGAAGGGACTCACCAAGGGAAGAAAGAAGGAAGGAAAGGACTGAAATCTTGTCTGCCTTCTTGGAGAAGGCAGCATCTGAAATGGGCGTGGACAATAAGGTGTGATTGTGGTTGGTGGAAATGAGTTGCATCCACAATGCAGAAATAAGCAAAGACATAGAGGTTGAAAAACATGGGGCAGGTAGAAAACAGAAGTCTAGAGTCTGCTGCTTCTTAGAAGATGTATAAGGGTTTTATTTTATAGGTTTTTGTTTTGTTTTGTTTTGAGACCTAGTTTCACTCTTGTCGCCCAGGCTGGAGTGCAGTGGTGTGATCTTGGCTCACTGCAACGTCCACCTCCCAGGTTGAAGCAATTCTCCTGCCTCAGCCTCCCAAGTAGCTGGGATTATAGGCACCTGCCACCACGTTGGGCAGGCTGTATCTTATAGTTTTATAATGGAAGGCTTTTAATTTCAAGTGATGGGTCAATGTGGAATTCCTTAGGAGATAAAATTCTGGGGAAAATGAGAATAGGTTGTAAGATAAATCTAGAAATTTAACTCATAAAAATTAGTTCTCTTCCAGGAAGTTAGTTACTTCAAAAATATTCTTGATAAGCCAACTCTGCGTGGTATAACTGTGTTATCTGTAAGCCTGCTACAGACCAGAATTTGCAATTGTCTGTAGTTGCAGTCTTTGAGTTGCAGTCATTCTGTCTTTACTGCTAAAAGGCAGAGTTTGGAAAGAGCCCTTATGCATGCTTGATAGTGACACAATTTGACGGACAATAGTGCCATTTTATAATAATCTCTGAAAGTTACTTCCTTGGTCTACTGAATCTCATCTTTTGTGAAGTTAAATGACCAATGACTGTCATTCACTGGCCATCACTGTCTGAGTTTGTTGATCCTAAGGTGTTATTTATAATGTGCCTTTTGTTTCTTAACAATAATGTTCACAGAAATCACCTGTAGTGTTATCCATGTATAGGGAAGGCCAGACTGTATTCCCTTATGTACTGACAGACTCTGTATGGCAAGAAGGGATCCAGGTTGTCAATATGAGAGCTAATGTTGATGTCAACACAGACATCAACAAGTCAATTACTCTGGTTGCCTAGTTTATTAAATGGTGCTTTTGCAATAGGGACCATGTTGCCTAATGGGCTCTGAACTTTAATTTGTTCATTATACAACCAATGAGTAAATGGTAAATGGATCTACTTGTGGACTTTAAGTCTCTTACATTTTAGGACTGCAAGAAAGTAGTATGTTTTATGCTCTGATACATTCATATTCTCTGTTGGAGCATACCTATCCAAGCCCAATATCCTACATCAATTTTAATAAAGAGAAATTACATTTAACTGTGTCTCTATCCTTTCACATTAATCCATTATGAATATTTTATTCCACAGCGTTAGAAAAATTACATTAACATATTAGCGAAGAACATTCTTTTATAAGAATTGCTTTATACTTCAGAACCTCATAACTTACTTTAAATATTTCAGGCACGATAACTGGTAAGAAATGAAAAATAAACCTGAACTCATAGGGTAAGGACCATTTAGAAGTCTTTTGTCTTCAGCCTGTGATCGTTCAGTTAAACTTATTTGATGTGCTCAGCAGGTTGTAAAACTCCTCTTTCTGGAGTGATCCATAAGAGATGACTTCATAATGAAACACCTAAGCTTTATTCTTATGAGTTGCAAAATGATTTTCCACCAGAACAAATAAAGAGTATAGGTTCTTTTTGCTTGTTTGTTTAACATCAAAGGTCAGGCACAAATTCTCATCTGATAAAATGTAAAATTTCTTTGCTGATCCTCTGCCTGTTCTAGGTTTCCATGACCATGCACAATAATTATTTTTAGCAAATAAGCAAATGTAAGGCAGAAACATTAATAAGATATCTGCAGATGCCTTTGGTAGGAGAAAATAAATAAAAAAGCATCAGTGTGTTTTACTGGTATGCACCATCCCCCACTTCTCACAAGAAATTAAAACACTAGGTTTTAAAATCTTCAGAGAGAAAATGAGTAAAGGAAGCACAATGTTTTCCCAAACATGTTATTTAAACTAAAACCATGAAATTTATGAAAAAAAAAATACAATAGACCCTTCTTTGATACATTTGGGCCCACTGAGGCAATCAAGGTTTCCTTTGAATTGGAGGGGGGGACGAGAAAGGGACATTATGTAATTTAAGTTTAAAACTTTTATCTTTGTGTTTATCCTTGTGCCAGTACTCTGCTGTCTTGATTGCTATAGTTTTAGAGCAAATCTTGATGTAGTCTAAGTTCTCCAGTTCCTCTTTATCAAAATTAGTTGGACTATTCTGCATCCATATAAATTTTATTTCCATACAAATTTTAGATTTGGCTTGTCAATTTATACCAATAAAGGATTGTGTTGTACATGTAAATTAGGAATAACTGACACATTGACAATATTGTCTTTCAATGCATGAACATGGTATATCTCTCCCTTTGGTTCAATTTTCTTTTTTAGTTCTCTCAGCAGTGTTTTCCGTTATGTTTGTAAAGGTCTTGCACATATTCTGGAACAAACACCTAAATGTAAAAGCTAAATCTACAAAGCTTTTCCAAGAAAAGAAAATAATTCTTCCAACGTTAGATAGGCAAATATTTCTTAAAAAGTATACCAAAAAAACCCACAAACCATACAATTTTAAAAGGTGATAAATTGGATTTTACAAAAACTCTAAAACTTGTTGTTTAAAAGACACATTAAAAATTGAAATAGCAAGTTTCATACAAGGAGAAAATATGTGTGAAGTATATGTATCTGACATAGATCTTGTATCCAGAATATAGAAATAATTATTAAAACTCAAGAAGAAGATAAAGAATGTAATTTTAAAACAATAGATTTGAAAATAGGCAATAGATTTGAACAGGTACTTCTCTAAAGAAAATACACAAATAACCAATAAACAAATGAAAAATGCTCAATATCTTTAGGCATTAAAGAAACAAAATAAGACCCTGTGAGATACCTCTATATATTGATGAGAGTGGCTAAGACTAACAATAGCAAGAATTAGCTAAAAGACAGAACAATTAAAATTCTCATACACTGTGGTTGAGTATATAACATGGTGCAGCCACTTTGGAAAACAGTTTGGTAATGTCTTATAAATAAAACATGTGTTCAACATATGACCCAGCAGTTCTCCTTGATATTGACCCAAGTGAAATGAAACCTTTTCTTTTACACAAAGGCTTGTATACAAATGTTCATAGCAACTTTATTTATAATGGCCAAAAGCTGGAAACAACCCAGGTGTTCACCAACAGGTGAAAGGACAAATTATGCTATATTTATACAATGAAAGATGACTCATCAGTAATACAGAAATGACCTAATATACACAACAACATGGAAAAAACCTTAAAAACATGACGCTGAACAAAAGGAACCAGAACTACCCCAACCCCTGAAAAAGACTCCCTACCTTATAACTACATATTTACAAATCCTAGAAAAGACAAAATTAATCTATACTGACAGAAAGCAATCAGTGGTTTTCTGAGGCTGGAATGGGGAAAGGATTGATTACAGTGGGGACTGACAGAGCGGGAACTTTGTGTGGTGATGGAAATGTTTCAGATCTTGATAATGGTGGCAGTTACGAGGGCTTGTAAATGTATTGAAATTCAGCAAAGTGTACCCTTAAAATGGTTTTACTTGTTGCATTTAGATTCTACTTCAATCAAGTTGGTTTTAATAAATCAAGAGTGTATTTCACAAATTGTTTTGAAATATGGCCAAGGCATATTTAAACGAGGGCTGTCAGCCTTCTGTTTGTGGCAAATCATAGTGAGTAATGCCATAATGGATCCTCTACAAGGTCCAGTTTGGGTTTCTTAAAGGACAACAAGAATTTGAAACTGTGGATGCATGGAACAGTGAAACAGTGTGAATGCGTAGTGCTTTGATTTTTATGCATTTTTTATTCTAATATTTTAAAGTTTGATTAACCATACCTAATAGAACATTTCCCTTCTTTTCCCGAGTGAAATGTCTTTATAGAACTTTTCCAAAGCATTCTACTTAGATTTTAAGAAATTAAAACATCTTATTTTTATTAATTTAAATAATAATTGGTTAACTCCCATAATTACAATGACAGGATCATATAGTAGGAGCAGATTTGGGATCAAACGCAGCTGACTCTAATAGCAGGTGTAGCAGGAGGCACACAGCTGAGGGGACATTTGAAACGAAATTGAGGCCAGGTTCCACTCACAGTGTGCTGGGGTTAAGTGTGTCTACCCAGAAGAAGAGACTGCTTAGGCCTAAAAGGGGAAAAGTGTGCAGACATACTCAAGAGTAGCAGAGTAGTCAGGAACACCAGCCAAGCCATAAGCTCCAGTCTGTCTGTGTTACAGATGAAATTGAGAGTCTCTGTGTGTTCCACCCAGAGGAAGAGACTCCTTAGGCCTAAAAGGGCAAAAGTGTGCAGACATACTCAAGAGTAACAGAGTAGCCGGGAACACCAGCCAACCCATAAGCTCCAGTCTGTCTGTGTTACAGATATAATTGAGGGGTGTAATCCAGGGAGTCTGTTGCTAAATGGAGGGCACATTGAGTCTCAACCATATTCCGATGATCAGTCCATCAACCAACCAATGAAGTGTACAAGTGAAAGTGATTTGTCATGGAATTTCAGAGCTAGAAGAAATCTTAAAAAGGCAGTGTACTTCAACTTCCTGTGAAGCTTGTGTCCCACCTACGGAACTCCCAACCACTCAGCCTGAATGTCTCCAAAGAGGAGAAAATTTAGAACAGACAAGATACGCAATGAATAGGCAAGTGGTAAGAGGCCAGTTTTCCCATCCTAATTTACTCTAGTTTTGATTCCTAGATTATTGAGCCTCAGATTGCTTTTTGCTATCTGGTCTGGTCAGTCTGGTTTGGCATGTGTCTTCTCTCTCTTTAGAATTTGATGATGTTTTAGGCTGTAAGGGGCATTCACATTGTAATAGAAATTGGATGATGTCAAACTTGCTTTATCACACTTTCTCAAGAATCTTTTTTGGTGAGTTTGATATTCTACTTATAGCTGCTGAAGCTCCTCATAACCATATGCACAAACATACACTTCCATACAGTCATACATACAAACATGTATACACAGCTATTTACTTACACACGTGTACACAAAGGCATACATCCACACACTTACATGCACAATGAGAGACGCATAGTAACAATTTTTCCACCACTCCCAGTTTTACTAGAAGCTATAGAAAATCTAAACTTTGTTATATTGATCTCTGGGGTCATCCACAAAATTACCCAAAATGGGAATGTGGAAGCAGATTTTTACCTTTCACTTTCTCTGCATCCAATGTGTCCTCTTGCACTGTGTATTTTGAAACAACTTCTGAATCTGTCCCCTCCCCCTAACTGCACTGCCAACTGCTGATATTATCTTTTGCAAACAAGCGTAATGAAGAGATCATATTCTTTAACATCAAGCAAATTAAGTTACAGATTTTAACTCTGCACGTATTCATTGTGTCATCTTGGACAAGTTATTTAACTATTCTGAGCCTCCTTGTCTTAATGTGCAGATAGAAGATAATGCCTACCTGAAAGATAGGCATAGGGAAAGGTCAAAAAACCATTATTTTCATCCTCCATTGTTCTCCTTGCCTGAAATATTACAATGGCCAAACAACTGGCCTCCTAACCTCCTTTCCCTTCTTCAGTATTTTCTCTACATCATAGCTAGAGATTTTGCTAAAATGTATATATGGTCATCCCCTTTTTCGCTTGAAATCTTCTTGCCTGTAGAATATATTTTCTATTTCCTAGTCTCACATAGGCAATCATTTTCAGTCTGCGTTGGGCCCAGGACTCCAGTCTGATTTCCCTCCCATCCCTACCTGCCCTCTTGGTTCTGACTGTTCCACACAACTTCATTCCTCTCTTTCTTTGTTACTGCCTTTCCTTCACTTAGAATGCCTCCCAGCTTCCTGCTTCTCTACTCAGGAAAACGGTTCTCCCCTATCCTTCACTTGAGTCTTTTTCTCTTTTCTAAAGTTTTTTCTTATCACAATCCCTCCTTCAATTTGAGCCCATTTTCTAGAAAGAATTAATAGCTTTCTTATATGACTCTCATGGTATTTCTGTGTGGTTCTGTAACAGCTTTCATTTATTTTATATGGTAATTATAGATGTCCATTTGTTCTAGGGAAGGCAGGTGTCAGGTCTTACTCATCTTTATATTCCTGGTTTGACATACAGTGCCTGCTGTCTAGTAAGCACTTGATATCTGTTTATTTTAATGTTTGTACCTTACGTTATCTATCACAAGTATTAAAGATTGATATGTGCTTGGTAAATGTTAAATTGAGTTAATTATGTTCAATCTTACCGCAAGTTACATAAGTGATTCCTCTCTTCATTTGTGAATTTTTGACAATCCTATATTAAGAGTTGCATTTAGAATGTGAGTTCCATGAGGGCAACAACACTTTTGTCTTACTGCTCTGTCGACTCTGTTGGTCCATGGGTAACCACTCAGTAAACCTTTTATGAAAACATAACCTTAATGAGTCTTCCGCCTCGTCGAGTCTTTTGAATAGGCATGGATTTACAGCTGATCCCTAATTCTTCTTTCAAACTTTAAGTCACAAACTTTTATAACTTGATAAATTCCTCAGAAGTTATTTTGAGGAAGCTGATGGGATAGAAATGAAATAGAGTAAAGAGCTCTAGGCAATCACCACTCCCCATTCATTCTTCCTCCTCTGTTGGTGGGGATCAATAGAGCAGGATCTTCAGAACCATGGAGTTCTTTGGAGCATGCTTTGAAAGCCTCTAATTCTGGTTCATACTCTAATTTTCAAAAGAGGGAACTGAGGCCCATGGTGGTTAAATGCCCTTTCAAAGGTATACATGGTAATTATATGGTAATTATAGATGTCCATTTGTTCTAGGGAAGGCAGGTGTCGGGTCTTACTCATCTTTGTATTCCTGTTTTGACATACAGTGCCTGATGTCTAGCAAGCCGTTGATATCTGTTTATTTTAATGTTTATGCCCTACATTATCTATCACAAGTATTAAAGATTGATAGGTGCTTTATAAATGTTAAATTGAGTTAATTATGTTCAATCTTACAGGAAGATTCTTCGGAGCATACTTTGAAAGCCTCTAATTCTGGTCCATACTCTAATTTCCAAAAGAGGGAACTAAGGCCCATGGTGGTTAAATGCCCTTTCCAAGGTATACATGGTCTACATTTATTTTATGTGATAATTATAGATGTCCATTTGTTCTAGGGGGAGGCATGGTATACATGGTAGAGCCAATGTATACCTTGGAAAGGGCATTGAACCACCATGGGCCTCATGGGGCTCTACGCATGGTAGAGCCGACCTGTGTCTTCTGACTCTCATCCCATTGCTCTTTCAACTAGCCTGCATGTTCCCCTTTTCCCATATCCCATGGGTAGCATCTTACACATTTAAGTTTTTTTATTTAATAATGATCTTCCCTTTTCTTTAAGATATACCATCCCTCCCAGTTGTATCACTTGCACCAGGCTAAATTATCCCTCAGTGTTTACACCTTTCACATATTTATAGACCATCATCATGGCACTCCCTGGTCCCCCGTCAGCCTCCTAATGTGTGCAGATATGGTTTCTTTAATCTTTCCGTACAGTCAGCATCTCTAGTCCCTTAATCATTTGTACCATTCTCTCTCTAATGCCTATAAGGAAACTATTTGAATATAGCCCATATGGGAAAAATAACCCCAACATGTTGTAACAGGGGGCAGAAAAACATGCTGAATAGATGAAAGGAACAATCTACAGGTTAATTAGTAGTATGGCCATAGATACGTGCAGTTTTGTTTCAGAAATAAAGCAAGCTGTATTTGTTGTAACTATCTCTTCTTTGAACTTAACAGAATGCTGATAATACCAAGCTGTGTTTACAGTCCAAATTTTTGCTAAAGACTTTCAACTTTGCACTCTCCCTGTGTGGTATCTCTTGCCCAAGACAGAACTTCAAATAAAATCACATAGGAGTTGATGCTGGAAACTGTTACTGAGCTTACCTGTTTTTTATGCAGTTTCTGTGGACTTACATGGTTTCTGGGAGCTCCTTACAAGCCTTAGTAAGGGAAAGTTCTTGACTTATCTCACTAGTTATTAGGGATTTGGATATTAGTCATCTTGTAAAAATTAAATGTGTTCACTAAATATGATAATCTAAATATGGAAACTACATTAGTACAAGAGAAATCACCCAGAAATCATTCATTGGCATAAATAAAACATTACCTATTTGCCCAGTTTTCTCATTTGTTTTATTTTATAACTTTGTGTCAATAAATTTGAGGTCTTGAAGGACTGCCCAGAAATCACCACAGAGTAGATTCTCCTTACCCTCAACCTTAATCAAAATTTAGTTTGCATGTTTATCTTATAAAATTTATCTCATAAGGAAAACTGAAGACTAGGACGGTCCTTAGAAAAACACTTGATTCGGTGCATTTATTTTATAAATGGGGGGTCACAGAAAGAAAATTTGGCCAGCCTGGTACATGGCTTCCTAGGCAGTGTTTCATTTCCCAAAACTTTCATTGTTCCAAAAAATGTACCTTCATTCCCAACCAAATCCTTCCTATAATACTTTCCCTGCCTTTTTTCTGCTGCTCGCTCTGATGATCTCACAGTTCTATAAACTCTTACAGGTAGAAATGTGATTTCTTGCTGTGTTCTTATTATAAAGCATTGCCATGCAGCTGAGAAGTTATGAGAGCTGGTGGATTTTATTATAATGGAATTTAAACTTTTCTACTTTAAAACCCAGTGATTCTGCTAATCTGGAGGTAGCAAGAAAAGTATGATTATTTTCCCTCTCACACAAAGTAAGATTGTGAAGGGGCTTATTCTCTGAATGAAAAAGGAGAGGAGAAAAAGTAAGAACCTTCTAATGTTTTATTCAAATGTTAACAAAGAAAATTGAGAAGCGTGTTTCCTTAAAATTGACACCATTTTTATCCCAAACATTCTGGTAAGTGATAGCAGATGACTGTGCAAGCTTCTGTAGAGAGAGAGGAATTTTTCCAGGAGCATCGTCCCAGTGGGAAGTATTACCTAAAAGTAATACACTAATCACTTTCAATCTTGCATATTTCCACATACTGTGTGCACACATATGTGTATTAATAACTGTTCCCTAGACGTCACTTCAGTGCTCAGAGAGCTCAGTGTTGCTATGCAAGTGCTGGAGATGGAATCAGATACAAACTACAATTTAGCAATGAGAATTTTACAGAGATACAAGAATGGAAATGGCCTGAGGTCCTGCCTTCTGGGTCTCCCTGTGAGCTTGAATGTAACATCAGGTGTCAAGGATTTGTGGCCCCGTCTGCCCACTCCACTGAGAATCTAAATGGCATTGCCTGTATTTGTGAGGCACTCATATCTTAAAAATCAATCTACTCATATCAGTCTTGCATTCCACCTTGTGGATTTTGTATGGAAATTTTTTAGAATATCATCACTGGATGGAAGCCCCAGATATGTAAGTACATCTGCTCTATTGTGCAGGTGATTTTTATTAATATTAATAAGAAAATTTATTTTACAGCAATACATCTTAGAGGAAATCCTTACATTTTATTTGTATGTGTGTCTACACACACACACACACACACAAAATGTATATATATATTTATGTATCCTACCAGTAGTACTTGGAGGTACCTAGGGCTGAGAGGTTCAGCAAGGTGAGATCGCACCACTGCACTCCAGCCTAGATGATAGAGCAAGACTCCATCTCAAAAAAAAAAAAAAAAAAAAAAAAAGCAGGTTTACTATCCAGAGAATCTGTTCCCACGTGAACACTCTTTTTTGTCTGCTTTTCTTCTTTTGTGAAACAGGAAGGTAAGAGGGACACTAGAGAAAACCTAATGTTCTTTACAAAGTGAGTCGTAGTTCTCCATCTGCAAAACTGTGGCTCCCATTTATGCCTTGATATCAATATGAAGATTACATGTTATATACGTGGATTCCACCTCATTTGGAACATATTCTTCTGCCTGAACTCTGTTGGATCTGATCTAAGTTTACATAGTCTTAAGTCACACATTGAACCAGTTTTATAGGCCACTAAACCTTTTTTAGTTTTATTTTTTTGTTTTGTTTTTTTTTTTTTTTTTAAACAGAGTCTCGCTCTGTTGCCAGGTGCCAGGCTGGAGTTCAGTGGCACGATCTCAGCTCACTGCAACCTCCACCTCCCGGGTTCAAGCAATTCTCCTGCCTCAGCCTCCCGAGTAGCTGGGACTACAGACGCGTGCCACCATGCCCAGCTAATTTTTGTATCTTTTTAGCAGAGACGGGCTTTCACCATGTTGGCCAGGACAGTCTCGATCTCTTGACCTTGTGATCCGCCGACCTCAGCCTCCCAAAGTGCTGGGATTATAGGCGTGAGCCACTGTGCCCTGCCAAAGTTTTAGTATTTTTATTATTAAAATGAGAATGATTATAACCCTTGCTTTGCTGCCTCCGAAGATTATTGAGGGATCAAATGCACTGATAAATAAGATAAAGCACTAGACAAATATAAGGGACGCTTGTTGACTTCACAGGGGGGAAGACTATTCTATTGCTGGCTGCTGAAATGCACTAGCTTTAGAAACACCCTCTTGGGTTCCCTTATTGTCAGTTTTGTTCTTAAATATTCAGAATAAACTTGGAGATTTCCTACCACAAAAGCTGAAAGTACCAGGGCAAGTTTACCCTTTGAAAGGCCCTAAGGGAATTATAAATTCCCATGAGAGAGATCATGGAGCAGATTCAAATCATAAGTCAAAAATAATTGTTGCAATAGCGGTTCTAACTGTACTAGTAAATATTGATTTTTCTGTTAGTAGATCAATTATGAAATGAATTCTAAATATGGAAGACTAGATTAAAAATTAGGACTGAGAATGTGAAAATGTCTACGTGTAAAAATTAACTTAAAGAGAAATCTTGCTTCGGCCAAAAGAAATACTGCTGTTTCTGTCAGGAATGTTCTGTCATTTAATCAAGTTTCCTGCCTGGCCAGGCGAGATAGTTTTTAGGAATTTGAGACTTTTAAAGTAATAAGTCAGTTTAGAAAACTGGTTACGTGGGATAGATTTCAAGTCAGACTGCCTAAGCCCCAATTCCAGCTTCAATATTTAACTCTGTGGTGATGGGCAAGGCACGTAATGTCTTTATGCTGCCTTTTCATCAACTATTATGGAGCTAAAGATAGAACCTACGTCATAGAGTTGTTGGGGTGATTAAATGAGATAATACAATTAAACACCTGGCACATCAAAAGTGCTGAATAAATATTAACTATTATCATCACCCCAGGGTCTACAAATTTTTGTAGGGTTAGGATTGAAATTTTCACCACAGAATTCCATCAGTAAAATATTGATAAATGTAAATCTTAACTGCCTCGGAGACATAGCGACCTCTATTTTCCGCTTATTGACTGTCATCTTTAGAGAACAGTCCAAAGCATGCATCTTTCTGTTCTAGTTGTTGTGAGCTCTTTATTTTGACATTGAACTATACCTCCTATAGTCTGAAGGAGAAAGAAGTAGGTCTCATGCTGGACACCTTCTAGATGTTACCTTCTCCAAATTGTATAGCCAAGTATTTAAGGCAGTTGTGACCATCTCCTTCTTAGAGAAGCCTAGGAAGGGTCACCGCAGTACTTGGCATAGAATAGAAACTCAGTAAGTGCCTTGTTGAGGGATTGACAGAATGGCTGGATAAGTGACTCAACTAAGACCACTTATCTAGTGAGTGTACCTACTCACCTGCTTGTTTTGAAGACAAGGAAATTCTGGCTCAGGAAATTTAGGAAGCGTGACTAGGCTGCCAGTAGCAGAAGAATTGCACGTCTGATTTTCTTTACACGATGTTATATCTAACTTTGTTCAAAAGATACCATGTATTATACTCGAAACTGCAAAGCAGTGTTATTTTTGTTTTGTTTGTTGTTGGTGGTGGCAGTATTTTTGTTTTGTTTTTGCTGCTTTTCCTGAGATGGGAAGTTGTTATCAAAAAGTTACTGTCATGACTATGTGTGTAGATGTTATTAGTTTCGTGAAGGTTGGGAGCAGGGTATATGATGCCCAGCTCACAGCCCCTCTCGACCTAATATTGAAGTTGCAGTTTCCTAGAATGTAGCTCCTGGGCCATTTACCGCTACCCACCACTGCATTCTAATACCCCAGGACAAACTGCTCTTTGTGGAACACAGAAGCACACAGTTCTTGTTATAGCGATGGTTCTCACACTCACATTCCTGGTGGGGAAACTAAAGTTGAAGGATCCACACCCAAGAGCTGCGGTGGAGGACCATCACCTGTCCTGATTCCCCGCCTGTGGTAGATCATGACTTTCACTAAGATCCCCTGAGGCTTGTGGGGGTGGAGAAGTGATACTGGAGTGGCCCTTCCTCTTTAGCTGCAGGCGTTCATGGGTTCTGCTCCTAAACAATACCCATAACGTCAGAGTTGTGATTGACTAATATACATAGAAATATGTGCTGATTGAGAAAATGGGCTTTACAAGTCAGACCTGATTCCAGTCTCAGCCCCACTACATTCTACCTTTGAGACTTCGGTTAGGTGATGAAACCTCAGGTTTCTTATTTAAAAGGAGAATAACTGATTGATAAGACTAAACAGAAGAATGTATTGTGAAGTGTTTGGGACAGTACTTGGCACAGACAAATATGTATAATAATTTTCTATCGTTTGTTAGGCTCCTTCACAATACATATATTTATATCAGTAAAACATGCTTGCTTTTGCAACCTTATGTGGGACTTCCCCCTCCTAACTTACCACCTCACCTGAAGGTCTAAGCTAAGCAAATAGCTATCTATAAATGAATCACATCGTGGTTAGACTTTATAACAACTTCCCCTTACAGGGAGATCACAGACTTGACTTCATCTCATCTGGGTTGCTGCCCAGGCCTTTATCCACTCATTCCTGAACTCCTCTCCCTGACAACCTTGGGGTTTTGGCTTGTTGCATGTGTTTTTTTGTTTTGTTTTTTACTTTAGCTTAATTTCTCTTTTTGGACTAAGATGTTAAAATGTTTCTTAATTTGACGGTCTCTGAAAGTGTTTTATGTCTACCACTCATCCTAGTGGCAGTCATTGATCCTTTTCTTGTTGAGAGTGTTTGAGTGTGGGTGTGTGTGAGCGTGTATATGTATGCATAGAGGCAAAAACAAGAGAGAGGGGGAGCAGACATCGCAGCTACCTTTTCCCCACTATCCACATACTTGTTGAACCTGCAAACCTCTGTACAGAATCATATATACATAAGCACAGTGACAGAACTACATGTGTCCTACAGTCCTGCTTTTAGATATGATAAACACTCTTGTATTCACAGAGTTAAGTGGCAGTAACCATAGGAGACTGGATATTGCTACATTATTTAAAGACAGAGTCCCAAGAAAATAGTGAGAACTCAGTTTGATGTATAATGTGATAAGTGATACCTTACTTTACGTGGCTATCAGTTGACATTCTTTGTGCATTCTGTATTGTCTAAGGCTACAGCAATGCCATATGATAAATTCGTCAGCAACCTAAAAGAAGCCTGTTCTATCGGACTGCTTCCAATTAATATAAGTAAACCGCTTTCTCTGGCTCAATGCTACCAAAATATTTTATGAGAAAATTTAGCTGATTCTGCTCATGTATATTTTCAATGGATGGAAAGCCACTACAAACTTTTCAAACTAAAATATGAAGACAGCATTAGGGAGAATACTCTCGTTGGTGAAAAACAACATGTATTATGATGCCTTAGGAATTTCTTTTTTTCAGCCAACTCGTGGTTGAGCAGTCTGTCCCCAAACTGTTTTTCATGCGGATGAAACATGTTTGGACGATACTTGTCAGCTTTTATTCTGACAAGCAGGACAGAAATAGGCATCCCCCTGGAACACTGAGCCTGACTTGACTCAATATAGAATCACCTGAGAGTTTTAAAAGTTTCTCTCTTGCAATATCCCACCCCCAGACCAATGAAGTCAGAATGTTTGGAGTTGGGACCCAGGGATAGTATTTTTTTAGATTTCCCAGATGATTGCAATATACAGGTTAAGACTGAGAGTGACTGTCCTAGAATATAAGCAGTTTAAGACACAAGTTGTCCATTATTACATACCTCAATACTACAGAGTCCATGAAATAAAAGCTTTGGTGATAAGAAAATGCCGCCAGCCTAGAACCTTCAGTTAACGTCATATGGGCCTGTCACGTAGAGAATGCAAACTCATTCTGTTATCTTTTTGTGCCTTCAGTGGAAGATAATTTTTGAATCAGCTTAATGGAAACTGTGCTTCAGGAAAATAACTTCAGTGGCCATATGTAGGATAAATTGGAGCAGGTTTTGTTTCTAGGAATACGTTGCCATCATTTCACTACCCTTATATAATTTTATTGATTCAACTTTTAGAACAAGACTTTTTTCAGAATATATTGAAGAATGTGCTTAATGGAAATGCTGATATATCATACAATTGGCATATAAATCTTCAGTTCATTATCATATTTAAAGGTACAATATTAATTTTGCTTGTGCCTGAAATGTCTATGATAATTCAAGTAGCGAGAAAGACATAAAGACAAATGTGACCTGGCTTGATGTCTCCACATCTTTATTACTTTACATTTGATGTTGAATAATGGGCAAGTTTGGGAGTATGTTGTCCACAGTTACCATAACATCAACTCTCAAAATGGCTATGGACAGCTTTGGTTCTGCCTCAAAAATAAACAGTGCTTGCAAAGAGGATCTGGGGCCTATTTTATCAATTGTGTAGTGATCACAGGAAAATCATTTTTAAATAGAAAGTTTATTTTGCCATTATGAAACAAACAAATTCATATTACCAAAAGAGAAAATAAATGACACTGGTGCAGTGGTTCCTGTCTGTGATCCTGGCACCTTGGGAGGCCAAGGTAGGAGGATTGCATGATCCCAGGAGTTCGAGACCAGCCTGGGAAGCAAAACAAGACCCTGTCTGTACAGAAAAAAATTTTAAATGGTGGCTTACGCCTGTAATCCCAGCAATTTGGGAGGCTGAGGCAGGCAGATTACCTGGGGTCAGGAGTTCAAGACCAGCCTGGCCAACATGGTGAAACCATATCTCTACTAAAAATACAAAAATTAGCAGGACGTGGTGGCACATGCCTGTAATCCCAGCTACTTGGGAGGCTGAGGCAGGAGAATTGCTTGAACCTGGAAAGCGGGGGTTGCAGTGAGCCAAGATCACACCATTGCACTCCAGCCTGGGCAACAGAGCGAGACTCTGTCCCAAAATAAATAAATAAATAAATAAAAATTTGCCGGGCATGGTGGCACATGCCTGTAGTTCCAGCTACTGGTGGTGGGGTCTAAGGGAAGAGGATCGTTTGAGGCCAGGAGTTCAAGAGTGTAGTGAGCCATGATTGATTACACCACTGTGCTGCAGCGTGGGCAACAGAGTGAGATCCTGTCTCTCAAAAAATTAATTAATTAATTAATTTAAAAAAACTTGAAAACCCATATCACACTATTCTACTTCCCTTGTTCAACCTGTAGATTTGCCTGGAATGCCACACTTCACCCATGCAATCCCTAAAAATGACTTTTTTAATTTCTCACTTTTCAGATTAGCTCCATTGTTAAGACTTGCATGAAGTCTTTCTGTGGGTAAGAGGAAGTAAATCAGAGATATCAGAACAATCAGGAAGCCATTGCAATAGCCCTTGAAAGGAAACATGATTAGGTAGTAGGCGTATGGTGGAAAGCAGACATTTCCGAGGCATTGCTGAGGTTGCTATAGATGGGAGAGCGGAGGTAGAGGATAAGAATAATTGATGGCTGAATCTAGAGTCAGTACAAAGTGATGTAGAAACTAAGATATAATATATAAACACCCTTTTTTGTTTTGTTTGGAAATCTTAATTCATTGACAAAGTTCTCAATAGGCTGCTGGCCCTCTGTCATTGCATCTTTTGATTGACTGTGCTCAGCATTGCCAGCAAGCTCTTCACACCAGCCCTGGGTCTAAGATAATCAACTGTGTTTCCTTCATGCTCTGATACCTCAAAGTTTGGTACTATCCTCCTGGTTTATCTTGTTTAAAAGTGCTGAGATCCTTGTCTAAAAGATGGGCGTTAAGACCGTGGTGTGCTTTTAATAATGTGTGGTGTAAGTCCCTCTAGAGGCAAGGATACACTATGCTTGAGTAACTTTCTCTTCATTCTGAATCTTTCCCTAAAGGACATAGTTTGTAAATGTTCGTTCTTGTGAAAAGGGAACATTCGGGTACCTTTTCTGTTCTGCTGATGTGAGGGGCTATTTTTATTTTTTGTTCCTTGCTCTTTTTCTGTACTTGTGATTCAAAGGTGCCAGACTGATTTCCCTCAAGGCCAGTGTCCCCAGTGTATCCCAAGAATAGAAAAAGTAATAAGAGGCAGCAGAGCTGGCCGTGTTTGGGTCCAGCATATTAGGCTGTCCCACTCTGGAGGAATATTCTCCAAAGCATCAAATAGAAGATTGTTTCTTAGGAATACTGTCAATCTGTTTTCATAGCTGGGAAGACAAAACCATGAGATGCCATCACACAGCCACTACAGTGTTTTGGTATATAAGCCATAGTCACTCACTCTCTCTGTGAGGGAAAACTAGAATGTTTTTCCCTCTTCCACATTTACCTGTCAAAATTCCATCCTTGAAGGTGGGGCTCAAATGTTTCTTTCTCCTCAAAACCTTTCCTGAGCCCCTCTGAATGTGGTTTTCCTTCCACATCCCATAACACTTTCTTCTAAGACATGTTACATGCTTTGCCATGTGACTATTGCTTGTAGGTAGTCTTGACTGTGAGAGGCACCAACATTGCCTAATTCATTTTTGTTTATCACCCAGAAACAGAACGTGGTCATGGGCCAGAGTAGATACTTGAGGTTGAATAGACTGACTATATCAAAGCTTATCTTTTCAACCAACCTTTACAGCTTTGCTCTGGCCGTTCCCTCTAAATCAGTGATTGAAGTTTGCTCCCAGATCCGCATGGGTAGCCATGAAACTCTCCATAAGCCATGTAGGCTCAGGTTCTCGGATTCCAGATATTACACTTTGGTCATCATAGTCTCAATCAGAATTGCTACTTTTAGCTGCTTAGTAGACTGCCATGACCAACAGTTTAATATTTAATGTGAACTACTTTCAGCAGGGGTAAAGTGTGGTCCACAGATCCCTCATGGCCCCTCGTGCACTATGTCGTGAATCTGCTTGACACCTAGAAAGGGAAAGAGTAATATAGAAAAATAATTTTGTTGACCTGCCTACATTTAACAAATGTGAAATATAAAATTACAGCTTTCACAGAAATCTAATATGCTTTTAATAATCGTATGGATTGGCAATCCATTTACTCCTAATCCCCCATTCGTTTTTTGTCATGAAATGTTGTCAAAGGGTGGCATGAAGCTGATAGAATTTAAGCATCATTTTCAAACACAGCACAGTTTTGTGTGTGTGGTTTCGTTTTATTTTTTTTTCTTCAGAATAATTACAAAAATAGTGCCATATGAAATAGCTTTGTTACTATTGGCAGGAGAGGTCCAAAATGTTAAAGCCATCTTTTATCTCATAATAAAAACAGGTACAAGTTCATGTTTAAAGCCTGCCACAAACAAATACTATACACAATTTTTTCATCAAATATCAAGACTTTTAATAATATCAACTATAGTGGTATATCAAGTGTAGTATCAAGTCTTTATAATAATATCAGCTGTAGTAGGGACAGCTCAGTTTCTAATACTTTAACTCTTTTTCCAGCAATTTGGGGGTTTGTTGTTGTTGTTGTTTTTGTTTTTGAGACAGAGTATCGCTCTGTCGCCCAGCCTGGAGTGCAGTGGCACAACCTCAGCTCGCTGCAACCTCTGCCTCCCAGGTTCAAGCAATTCTCCTGCCTCATCCTCCCGAGTAGCTGGGGTTACAGGCGGGCACCACCATGCCCAGCTAGTTTTTGTATTTTTCATAGAGACAGGGTTTCACCATGTTAACCAGGCTGGTCTTGAACTCCTGATCTCAGGTGATCTGCCACCTCAGCCTCCCAAAGTGCTGGGATTGCAGGCGTGGGCCACTGCACCTGGCCTTCATATTTCTTATTTCTTAGGAAAAAAAAAAAAACCTAAGATGTATACTTTGGGTTATATTTAAAGACACATTCAAATCCCACAACATGATATAAAGAAATACTTTTCAGGGCTACAACTGGAGAGAATTAGACATAAATTTACCTTTTTTCTCTCAAGTCGAAACATCTAGCCCTCTCATGTTTGAGTGTGAAATGGCTGTCAATCCAATGCGATGGAGTGCTGAAAGCAGTCTTCAGTGAGATGTCTCCACATAATGCTCCCTAACGTCAGATCTGGATTAATCCAGATGCACAGAACGCGGAATAGGCAATATAGCATTGTGGTTACAAGCATAGATGCTGAAGCTAGACTGCTCAGGCTGGGGGTTAGTTAGCCATTTCTGTGACTCTGTTTCCTCATCTGTAAATAGGCATAATAACAATACCTGCATATAGATTGTTGTGAATATGAAATGAGTTAATATATCTAAAGCCCATACAAAAACGTCTGACATGTGAGAAGCACTATGTTTGCTATACCTTACCTATCAAAGCCTACAGCTTCTGGCTGACATTCCCAATGTTCTATAATTGTTAGATAGGACTTTTTTTTAACTTAGCAGAAACAAAGACTAAGAAGGGAAACTAGATGTAGACATGGCGTCCAGCTCAAGATTCTCATGATGAAGCCAGATAGAGATATGGATGGCAACCAGCATAATGCCTCTTACTGACATAAATATTTGTTTGAAATTATATTTTATTGTTATCATTTAAAGCTTACTGCAAATTTTAAAAACTGAAACCTGATGTCCATATGTAGGCCAGATGCCACATTAATCAATTTAAGAATGCTGGAGCTATGCAGAATATTGCATGAACAATGAGAACCGTGGCCCTGAGAGACTCGAAACCCTACAGTATATGAAAACTATTGCAGGATGTGGGGGATGTTCAAGGAAATAACAGACGTGGAAGCAATGCTCACTCAATTGTGGTATCTTAAAGGGTGTCAAGTCCAAGAGAGAGATTTGTTTCACGAGGTCTCAGAAGACAGAACTAGAACAATGGGGTAAGCAGTTAGAATGAGGAAGCATTATGGCTCAGTAGGAGAAAGAAACTTTTAGCCATCAAAGCGATCTGGAAATTAAAGGACTGCCTTGTGATCTGCCTGTCACGGAGGACTGGCTGCAGAGGTTTTACAAACAGGGCTTTTGTGAAAGGAACTAAAATTTGAGTTTGGACCCAATTATCTTGTATTCTAACTTGACGCATAGAATCTCCAAGAAGAAAGGCTTTTCTGTACTGTTTTATAGACTGTGCCTTCCACTCCAAACATCCTGAGTCATGTTCCTTTTATACTTGCATGTGAGATTAGAGTGAGAGCACTGGCCTCAAAGCCAGAGACTGGGTTCTACTGTTCCTTTCTGTAAGACTCAGGCTAGGAGACACAATCTCCTCAACTGATTAATGTAAAATCCCCACCATGCCAATCTTGCAGAGGATTGGGGTGCCTGTGCCGGTGATCTTGCTAGTGTTAATGACAGCAGAACTGGTGGTTCTATTGCTGCTGACGTGATGAATCTGCTCTCTCCTCCACTTTGGCTTTAGTGGGACTAAAGTGTTCTTAAGTGTGTTCTTATCAAACCTTTTTTTTTAGGCCGCTGTGCTCGCTGTGGAGAAAACGTCGTCGGGGGAAGGTACAGGATGCACTGCCATGGACCAGGTCTTCCACGTGGATTGTTTTACCTGCATCATCTGCAACAACAAGCTCCGAGGGGCAGCCGTTCTATGCTGTGGAGAAGAAAGCATACTGCGAGCCCTGCTACATTGTAAGTTCCAGATTTGTTTCTCAAGTGCTTTGCAAAGATGTCTTCTGTGGCTGAATGCCAGTCACTCCAGATAGAATATAGCCATCAAATCTTTACTTATTCCTAGACTTCAAAATGTGTGTGTGTGTGTGTGTGTGTGTGTGTGTAAATTGGCATATTGTAATTTTTTCTATATATCCCCCATTCATATGACGTCAGAAAGGTGTATTAGGGTGGGACTCCCGTTTAGAAGATCATCAGCCTGTGGGTTTTAAGCATGTATGTACAAGCTAAAATTTTCTTCCTTGAAGCATCAGAAAAGCTTCCCAAGTAGCTGAGTCACACCTCTTATAAGATCTTACCCTGCATTTCAAGTCCCAGTGTTTTCAGGGAAACTTTACAGAATCTCTGGACTTGTCAGTCCTCTTCCAGAATACTGGACACTCTGAGTCACCTTTATCTACCAAAATGTTTCTTACCCCTCCCATCGAGCAGGTTTTTAATGATGCAAACAGAGGAACTGTTTATTATAAAGCACCTTAAAGAGAAATGAACAGTAATGCTGAATAAGCTAATCATTGTTTTCTTTTATTGCAGATCATAAAACTGTATCTTAATAATATACCTGGGTAACTAAAAAATTCTCAGTCATGTTACCTTAGTGTTTTGCAATGCTGCTTACTTAATCTACCTGTTAAACTATCCTCTGATAGGGCAATTTGATGAACAGAAACTTTTTTTGTCTAATGTAAATTTCTTTGCTATTCTTCAACATGATTTTAATCTTGGTTTAACACATGTTGATGGGAAAAGTAGTGTGATTGTTTGTTTGTTTGTTTTGCAAACCCACAAAAACAGTCATGGTTTGGCCCCTCAGTGCCCCAGGATTTCAACATAAAATAAACCTTGGGTATAAGGTATTGGGAGTCACACTTCGCTTTGTAAAGTTCACATTTATTGAAGAAGGTTTTGGCCTGGTTAGTATTTTCCTATAACTTGGCAGCTCTAACTCGTTGTAACCTTGGGATCTATAGCACAAATCTGAAAATTCATCAAGATTAAGGCTTTGTAGGATTAAGTATGGTTTTTCATCTCTCTTCGGTTCAATTTTATTTCATTTTCTTTCAAAAGGTGACTTAAACACATGTAAAGCCATACAATGATAGAGCTGGGAAAAAAAATCTTAAAATCATTTGCGTAATTGCTCTCTTTAGCAACGAGAATGCCAAGACATCAAGAGGAGAAAAGGGACTTCATATGACCTATCATTAGTGTCAGAACCAAGGCTACATTCAGTTATTCACACTCCACAGTCTTATATTCTTTGCAGATGCTACACGGTTTTAGTTTTCCTAAACATAAAAATAAACAAAGTAATATGCCGTTGATCTGGAAGGAGAGATTGTGCATAAGAGTAAGTCTAGCAAACAAAAGCTTAAAATCTTTATTGAAAAAAGAAAGGCATTACATAATTCCCTGCCTTTTTAAACAGACTAAACAGAGTGTCATTCACAATGAGTTGGGACCATGTCTGTGAAATTATTTGTTGCATGACCCCTAAGGTAGTGATGTTGGCAGAGTGTGTAGAGGCACGTGGCATCTTTACACCAAGTAAAACAAACTGTTGTGTTTTTTTTTATAGTTCTTGTGTCTATTTTTTGTCCCTTTTTGACTCCATTGTTGACTTTTGCTATTTTAATGATGCTCCTGTGACAGCCTTCTTCAGCTGTTTTGCTTTAGCTATTGTTAGCTAGAAATCATACAGTATTGGGAAATAATGTAATAGGTTGGGAAGAACATGAGTTTGAATTTGGTTCCATCACTTAATGCTTCATCTCCTTGGGAAAGTTATTTACTCTAAGTATCAGTTTCCTCATCTATATAATGGGGATGATGGCAGTTATTTTCCCCAAAGGTTCATGAAGAAGAAATGAGATGATCCTTGTAAAGCACACTTGGCCTCTTCAGGAAAAGTAGTGGAATAAGTGGTATTCTGGGATTAACTTTAATATAAAGTTTCTGGACCTGTTTTAATATTTCTGAATGTGGGAACCTTACCTGTGCAATGAAATTTACTGGCCTTAAAGAAATTATAACCTTTCAGACATACTCCTCTCCCATTTTTAAATGTTTGCTTGCTTTTCTGAGTGTGTAATAAGACTGGAGAATGTCTAATCTGACTAAATAATAGGTTTCTATAGTGTGTGGGCTCAAGTTTCTATCTCCATTCCCGGCATAGGATGGGTCTCTGTGATTCTGTAGGATGCCAGCCCTTTATTCTTTGGTTTGCTGTTACTATACTATGCTTATGACAAGGAAAACTATCTGGGAGATATTTAATCACATACTTGGAAGAGCTGAGTGAATTCAAATAATGGAAATTCTAACCATTTTTTTTTTTTTACTTCTTTCCCTCATAAGAACATTTAATCACAGTTTTCCTTTAATGAGATCTATTTGTGGTGACTCTAAAATGTAATTTAATTCTTATGAGAATTTTCAGTTAAGCTTTACTCAAAGACCCTTGTTCAGTATTGATTTGAGTTCAGCACAGCCCTCAAGCCCTCAGATGGATGTATCAGAACTTTAATTTCTTCTGAACTTTGTAAGTCCAATAAGCTGCATACTAGAAGTATAAAGAGGTTGAGGAAACTGAGCAAATAAAATAAAACAAATTTTCTTTGAAGATCGAGTTTGCAGTAAGGAGAATCCTCGAACTGTGTGTCTTTCTTGAAACCAAAGGCCTTAGAACAGGAAGCATTTTCTATGTGATCCAGCAAAATTGCCTTTGGTTACACTGTTGAAAACTGATGTCTAAAAGGTATTTTATACAAACCAGAGCAAACCTAGCTGTTGGCCATCACTCAGTGTGGCTGTCTTTCTTTTTTTCATTATTGATTGAATGACAATATTCAAGACAGTGGCTTACTGTATAAGGACCACCATGTTTGACACTCTGAGTTCAGAAATGAGACCAGTCTAGTATAAATTAAATTTACTTCTGCCTAAATTGGTTGTTGATCAACTTAGGATCCTATTTAAATTACATATTTACCTGATATTGAGGGGAAATGCACCAATAATGTCTTCAGCTTTGGTTCAGTGATTTTTAATATTTTCCTGTGGTTTACTGAGTTTGTTCTTAATCCTTGTGCTTAAGTAGGTATGAATAAACTAGTTTGATTCAGTCAAGCATTGTAATTCTCTTTAATCATTTTACATATTTTGTTTTCTATTTTTTATTAACCTAATACAAATAATCATAACACACTTCATTTTAAAACCATTTGCCAGTCAAAAGGTATTGTGTGTTTTCCAAATTTTTAGAATTATATATAACATGCCTATAGATAGTTGAATAAAATTTTTATTTTTTATTTTGACTCATATCCTTAGCATAAATTCTTTGATTTATATTACCAAATCAAATTTAATCTGGAGGACTTTTTGCATTACCTTGCTAGATTTCTTTAGAAATATTTTTCTAATTTACAGAACCATCAACAATAATGAAACCATACGTTAAATTGCAACCTATCCCCTATGGGAGAAGTTTATTTATATTTTCTGAATTAATATAATAAACACATCATGTCATAGTTATTTTAAGTTTGTGTAATTATTAGCAAAATCAATGAGATGCTTTTCTTCTCTGATGATATGTCTCTTAAAAGCCTAGTTTTGGTTATTCTTATAGATTTGAATATGTACACATATTAAAATAAAGATTACTAAAACTTCTTTGGGAAGTGATATAAATAGAATGTATTTATCCTAATTCTAGCTCTCCTGGTGTGACCTTGGGTAAGTCATTTAGCTTCTGAGTATTGGTGTCCTCATTTACTAAAGGGAAATATTAATTTCTTCCTTGTCTTCAAAGATAAGGAACAAGCAGTTGTGATATTTTATATACATGAAATTGTTTGCTAATATAAGTGCTTAATCTGATTAATAGCACTTTTATCATTTTTTTTTTCCTTAGTATAATGTGATACAATATAGAAACCCTCTAAATCTGGGGCAATTTCCTGGCTGTAGTTGCTATGGAAATACTGAAATAAATAGATGTCATGGAAGGAATATAAGGACACATATTAGAAGAAGGGGTTCATGCTTTGCCTAAGAATATTCTTATGTTGGTATGAATACGAAGGACAGCAACAGTACCTCCTGCTTACGTACCCTTCTGCCTATAATGAGACAGCCTTACTCATAAGTATAGTTTTAGCAAAAGAATTGCTGTTTTATCCGTAACATTACCAAGGAGTCTGGCCCTAAGGACAAAGTGCATCAGAAATTCTCAGCAAAAGCCTCTTTACAAAGTGGCAGCCAAGGATCCTCCGCTAAACCAGTGCTCTTATTCAGAGTGGATGGAATCCAGGTCCTAACTCTCCCACAGCAGAAGGTGGCACAGACATTTTTACTAGAGTTGAAATCCAAATGATTACAGGGCCTCTGAAAATAGGAGGCCAACTCCACAGGAGACTAAACACTTTAAGATACCTGAACTTGGCGCATTAGTGACCAACACACCAACAGCCTTTTGCTCCCTTATGTCACCACATGGCTACAGTTAAAACATTCTAACTTTTCAGCCTACATTAAGAGGTAGTTTTTGTACCTCTGCAGGAAAGCTGTTCTTTTATACACTGAAATCCTCTTAATAAAATGTTTTAAAAGCACTTATGGCCAGTGCTTTATGTGAACGTTGGAAAAGAAAGCAAGAGTTTGGACTAAACCTGAAAAATCCACATGAACTTTCCACCTTTTTTTTCTAATTGCCTACCTCTGCTCTCTCATCTTCAAGGAGTGTTTGTCTGTGCCTCTTGTCTCTCTTTCACACAACACCGCACACACACACACACACACACACACACACACACACACACACACATTTTCTTCTTGATGTTGCATCATCATTTCACCAGAACTCTCCCAGGAAGGAGAAAAATGGCTCGAGAAAGAGAAAAATTTGTCAAGCACTCTTTTGAAAGGTTAAGCATGTTACCTACTGGGAATAATACTTATCTCTTGCATTCATACAGCCGCTTACATTTTATAATGCTACCAGGCATCTGTTATTGCATGCTGTCATACTTAGTACAGCATTGTGAAATTGATAATGGGGAGATTATTAGTCTCATTTTACAAATGTAGCTCTCATGTTTTCAAAGTAAATGACAAAATAAAGACTATGAACAGCTTTTCTAATTTGTACTTTATTTGCTTGGCCCATGCTAACATTCTGCGACTAATTTTTTTTTTCGTATTTTTTGAGATGTGGTCTTGCTGTTGTTTCCCAGGCTGAACTCGAACTCCTGGGCTCAAATGATCTTCCTGCCTCAGCCTCCCAGATAGCTGGGACTACGGGCTTGCACCACCACGTGCAACGTGCAACCTCATGTTCAACTTCTTTTTCTTATCTTTTCTTTCTTTCTTTCTTTCTTTCTTTTTTTTTTTTTTTTTTGAGACAAGGTCTCGCTCTGTCACCCAGGCTAGAGTGAAGTGGCACGATCTCGGCTCACTGCAACCTCCACCTGCCAGGTTCAAGTGATTCTCCTGCCTTAGCCTCCTGAGTAGCTGGGATTACAGGTTCTCACCACCACGTCCAGCTAATTTTTGTATTTATTCATAGAGACGGGGTTTAATCATATTGGCCAGGCTGGTCTCAAACTCCTGACCCCAAGCAATCCACTCACCTCAGCCTTCCCAAGTGCTGGGATTACAGGAGTGAGCCACCAGGCCCAGCCCATGTTCAACTTTCTACATGAAGATCCTGACAGGCCCCAGCTATCCAGATTTAAGATCAGCTATAATTGTGGCCTTTTCCCCCCAAAATTTTAATTGATAACCACCTGACTCGTGCTTTCCAGTATTACAGAACCTGAAATGCTGAACTTCTGATGAAACGCTATAAACCCTTGTATTTTCTTGGCCATTTGAGGCCTTAAGAGGCTAACAAAAAATTATGGTTAAAAATATTCATAATAACAACTGACATTGACATTGACATTTGCTCCATGCTTTAACTTTTATGACGTACTTTTCTTTTATCATATTACCCTCTAATGATCCTAGGAAATAGATACAATTATTTTTGCCTTCATTTCCAGTAGCAAGAAACTGAATCTTCAAAAGTGTCAGTTTGCTCAGTTCCATAGAGTCTAAGTGCCAGAGCTAGAACTTGACCCTGGCCCCCTGATTCCCAATTCGAGCTATCTCTACATCTAACAGAAAAAACTCGAAATTGTATTTGCTGTTGCTAGGTTACCTTTTTCCTAATTATTTTTTTCTATTAGCATTTATTCATAATGTCAAGGTTTCCAAAAAAAAAAAAATAGTTAACCCAACCTAAATTTTATGGATGTGTCTTTTGCTTTATTTCTAGATATGTTAATGAAATATTGAGCTCAGAATAAACTTTCTTATTCGTGGTAGTTCTTTTTTAAAATCCTAAGTTTTTCATTAGTGTGTGCTTATTAGAGAAAAATTAGCCAACAGAAGAAGAAAGGTGTGTAATTCTCTCATCTAAATATAATAGTTTACATTTTATCATGAACTTCTTTTCTGTTATATTTACCTGTGGATATGCAAATGTGTATACAAATGTAACCACACATCTGTATACATTTGGTTACACAGACACACACACACACACACACACACACAATAAGATTATACCTTAAGTACTAATTAATACCTTGCTTTTGTTACATGACAGTATATCAAACTTTGCCTTCTATACATGCTCTTTTACATATTCTTGAACCATTGAAAAAGAATATATGTCACCTACATATACGTTCCAAAAATTGACTCAAGGAAATATTCCAACAGACAAATAAACTAATCAAACCAATGTGTGCAGGAGATGCATAGCAAATAAAATGGTGAAAAGCAATGAAGTAATAAAACTGCTGGTTGAAAAGTAAAGGGGCAAAGATGTAATAGTAAATTCAGACCAAAATAAGGTAATATTAATTACCTACTAACTACAATATTCATAGAAGATAAAGTACAATTCAGTACAAAACTATCAAGTAGTCTGAAGAACATTACTTTTTGATAAATGTCACAGTTCCCAATGAAGAATAGCCCTAAGCTTTCCTTCATTAAATATCATTATATTGAAATGTATAATTTAAATATACTGATGAAGTAAGAGATAAGAATGGTGAAACCATATTATTTATAAAACTTTAACACATTGCTTTTGGTCTGACAAATCATAAAAAGGAATTAATATGATTGATAACGTTGATTTAATCAATGTACGTTGATCTATTCAAACAAAGGGTTTCTATCTTCTGTCTAATCTACATGGAAGATTTAGAAAAACATTTGTCATATCAAAGTCTAATAGGAAATTGTAGATAGTTCCTACTGTGGCTGGCAGAGTTACACGTAGCCATATAGGAAAACAAGAAATGAATAAATACATAAGCACACTCTTGGGTTAAAGAATGTTGGAAAGTAGTGATGATGGTAACACTGCATAGCAATGAGAATGGGATGCAGCCAACGTAGAATGCCAAGTAATGCTAGTCTCATTAATTGCAACAGGAAACAGTGCATATATATTAACTTTAAAAGCTAGAACAGGACAGGAAAATCAACCTTAAAGAAATTCGTTAAAATGAAACATTGATAAATTGAAAAATACTGGAATGTTTAGGTCTGGGTTTGCTTTTGAAAAGAGCTGTAAAATAAACATTAGGTTAAGATAAACAAGAAAGAAACAAAAATTACAGAAAGGAATGGAAAAGATACTCAGCATAGATATAGATGACATTTAAAAATTACTGCATTTAAAATTTTATATGAGAGACTATGTTCTATGGAAATCTAAAATACAGGTGAAAAAAACCTGCATAAACTTACAAACACAGATGAAATGTGAAGCTAGTATTTGCAAAAGACCCAGAAAATTTCATTAACAAAAGTTTCCAGATCTCCAAAGAACAAATGATTTCTGTGCTATTTCAACTTTAGGAGCCTAGTAAAAGACGAGAAGCTTACCAAATCATTTATAAAGCTAGCATGATCCAAATAATAATACCTAACTTAGGTTACCCCCCAAAAGGCAATTCTGTGATCATCTAACTTTCATAAATGCAGAAATCCTAGGTGAAATATTAGCAAATTGAATACCACATAATAAAACATTTCAGTTATTCTATATTCAATGCTAGAAAATTAGGAATCTTTTAGCATAATTTGTTATATTGATATACGAAAATTTTAAAAAACTGGTAATCTCCATAGATACTTTTCATTAAAAGGGCATTTAAAAAACTGTATCACATATTTTTAACGACAATAATGCAAAATAAGCTCTAAGTAGTATTTACATATTTCAATTTATTATGCAACATTTCTAACATATATAAAGACATAAAGCATAATGACAAAAGTCCATGTAGCTATTATCCAGTTTAAGAAATAAAACATTAAAACTACAGTAGAAATCCCTTGGGTTCTATTCCATGATCATATTCCTAAAACTCCTGTAAAGAGGTAGCTACTATTCTAAATTTGTTTTTTATCATGTCGGTGCATTTCTTTAAACAACATATAGTGTTGTTAGCACATAGTGTTTCTTAATTTTAAATAAATGACATTATAGTATTTGTATTAATGGGAGACTTTTCCACTCAACATTTTAAGACTTGTATGTACATACAGAGTCATTTACAAATGATGTGATTATTCTTCTAGGAAACCTGAACAATTTTAAATATTGGAATAATGAAAGTTTAGTAAGCTGACAAAATAAAAGCTGCAATTTTAGGTTTAGAAAATATAACGGAAAAACGTCCTCATACAGAGGCAATTAAAAAATATAAAATAGCTAGGTAAAATTTTAAAACATATAAATGACCTAAGTGAGGAATGCTAAAAAAGTTTTGCAGGAATAATTAATTCATGAGCAAAATGTGTTTTGTTTTTTGGATTGAATATGCTTTAGAAAGCTCCTCTCATTTTAACAGACATTCATATTATCACCCTTTATTATACAACAGTGTTTTTAGTAGGGGAATGAATATTTACTACACTCTCCTTTGCTAATGGTATTTATTCAGCCCTTTCAACCAAATATCCCCCAGTCCTTTGCTAATCTTGGCTACTACTCACCACATCCTTGCAGGTTCCAAGGCAGCCCTTACTTGGTAAGGAATGAGAGGCACAGACCTGTAAGTGAATTGCCCAGAAAAACAAGGAGGCCTTGCTGAACATAACCCTTTCTTCCCAGTTCCTGTTCCAAACCATATTAACTGCTGTTGTCATAGAATTAGAATGCTTTTAAAAGGCCAACAGGAACCGTAGAAATTCAATAATGCTATTTTATAGCTGAGAAAGCTAAATCCCAAGAAAGCTGACTGTTTTGTCTGAGGTTATATGATTTATTAACAGCAGAGGTAAGACTAGAAACCGTGAGTCCTCCTGATGCCTTCAAAGAACTACTTTCTTTGGGACTGTCATGAAGGGTTTAAACATTTGTGGCTACAGGTCCAGAGAGACATCCCTAGAAAATGTTGGAATTAGTAAGATTTTGGTTGGAGAGTGTAGAAATAGAACAGTGTTTGCTTCCACCCTGACCAGAATGAAGAGTCTCAGATTTCCAGGTTAAATCCTTCTGAAACTTTATTCTAGAACCTTCCCACTGCCCTGGTTTGTTTAAATCAAGCATGAACTCACCACTCAATGTTTGCCAGAGTTTGGATGAATGTCAGTATCAGGCTACTGTAATAATGGTTTAAGATTATTTAATCCCATTACTTATACACTTCATTAGGCTGAGTGAATTGTTGGCAGTGATTCAGTAAACTTCCCACTTCAGAGATAAAAGGATGGAGAGAAAATAGGAAAGGAGTCTATTCCTCATTTTCTTTCATATTTATTTTATAATTCGTAATGGATAAAGGAATGATAATCACTCAGCTTTAGCATGGACTCCATGTTAGTCGGGTCTTCTAAACTACTCTGCATTCTCAGAAGAAAGACATGTTTGTAACCTTATATTCTTTACTAGAAGAAAGTGGGCTGTGGCAGAGAAGAGAGTGTGTGTCTATGTGATTAGGCCATTAAATTAATCTTAAAAATAAACCTGAAAATAAGTTCAAAGATTCTGAGTGTATGATAGTCTTTCACATACTGGGATTGGTATGAGGCAGTAATTGATTTTAAAGAAAGAATGTAGAATTTAAAGTCAGACCTGGTTCACACTCAGCCAGCTGCTGTTCTGCATTCATCCCTATTCTTTTAGCTTCAATTTCCTCACGCTTAGAATGAAAACATAAACAATAAGAGCAAACCAGTTTGTTACATGTTCTCACACCTGACTTTGAAAAACAGTTTGAAAACGTTAGCGTGGTCAGCTCCAGGATCATCCCATGCAGGCATTGAGTGTTACATTTTTCCCTTCTTTGTAGTTTATTTTTCCCCCAGATGGATCTGCATTCATCTGTACTATATAATATCGTCGAATTCACTAATAAAGGAATATTTTTGTCAGCTTATCAAAAAAAATTTTTTAAAGGAAGAAGAGACTGGGAGCCGAGGCTCATGACTGTAATCCCAACACTTGGGGAGGTCGGGGCGGGCGTATCACTTGAGGTCAGGAGTTCAAGACCAGTCTGGGTAACACAGTGAAACCCCGTCTCTACTAAACATACAAAAATTAGCCAGGTGTGATGGTGCACACCTGTAATCCCAGCTACTCAGGTGGCTGAGGCAGGAGAATCACTGGAACCCAGGAGCTGGATTGCACCACTGCACTCCAACCTGAGCGACACAGTGAGACTCTGTTTCAAGAAAGGAAGAAAAGAAAGAGAGGGAGAGAAGGAGGGAGGGAGGGAGGAAGGAAAGAAGGAAGGAGGAAAGGAGGGAAGGAGGGGAAGCAGAGGCCCTTGAATGAAAGTGGTGTTTCTTACCTCACCTGGTTATAGGGTGAAATGAGGATTCGGACAGGACAGGGCTGAACCAAAATCAGCGTCGGGGCTTTGACTAGTAAATAACTGTACCAGGGCCTAGCCCCAAAAGAGACACATAAAAAATCTGCAAGGGAGAATTTTTCCTAACTTGAATGACCAAAGAACAGCTGTAAGTCAGCATTTTAGGCTCTGGAATATTACCTGCACACCGCTTGGTTTGAGAACTTACGGAGCCTGAGAGATGGCAAGTCATGAGACTCTAGAAGCTTGGTTTTCTCAAAATGTGTCAGAGGTCACCTGCTTTGGAATCACTGTGAACTCCTCATTAAAAAAAGTAAAGTTTTTGACTCCTCCCCCAGAATTTCTGCACAAGGCGACAGGAACTTTGCATCTTTTGCAAGGCTTTTGGGACAGCAGGGGGTTGGGGGGTACGTTTTTTTGCACAGTCAAGTTTGAAATCCACTGGTTTGTACTTCCAGTCAAGCTCATGCAACAATTGGCCCCAAAGTACGTTTCCATTCTTATCTCCCATCAGCTCTCCTACACATTCTTTTTACAACACTTGCCAAAGGGAGGACTCTTCTCATGGATGTGGATATCTGAGGTTTCTCTGTCTATGCCCATGCCTTTGGTTGCCTACCTTCTGCCTTTTCCCATTTCCATCTTTTAAAAATCTTTATCAACCAGCCTTAAATTGCTTTCCTGGAACTTAACCAACTAGATGTAACTTTTCCTAACATGCAAGGTTTTCATTTCCACATCTCTCATAGGATTTATCCTCACCACAACTAGTATTATAAAGTCACTGGCATCCTTGACATACTCCTCTACTGATAGGAACCCCTTGAAGACTGTGGGTGGGGGGAGGTCAGCTTTAATTCATCTTTGTCTTTTCTGTGGTGCTTATCGTAACAGGTGAACCTATTGCTGCTCTGATAGTTACGGGGACTTGGAGGAGAACCTGTGTCACTCTAGCTCTGTGTCTCCCCACAGTCTTTGACTCACATACCCTTTGCTTGCCCCTTGGTGCACCTAGGACCTGAGACTGTGAACGTATAAGAAGGAAGGAGGAGAGCTTGGCTCCAAGAGACTATGAACAGAGTCACTGCTGAAATGTAAATATCAAAGATTGAAGGGAAAGATGTGAGAGTGAAGCCAGCTGTCTAGCTTCCAGCCATAGAATTATCATAAGAGCTACTGCACTCAAGGTCAAACACACAGACTCGCCCATGAAAATTGCCAAGGAGTTTTAGCGGAAGTTCTCTGATATTCCAGTGACTTTGAATGGGGCACAATAATTCCTTCCCACTGCCAGGGCTTACTTAAAATAAGTAAATGAATAAATAAAGTCTACTCCATGGATCTTTTTTTGCTCTTTATCCCTGCAGAGTAAGGGGATGCCAGCCAAGGCTGACATCATCATTATAGCAAGACAGGTGCTCTTTTTGAATACTTCACAATGACAAGGGCCTGGTATTATGTAGGTCTTCAAAGAATATATATATATATTTTAATTCAGTCTGTTATATTTATAGTATGGGGAAATAAGATGACAAGAGAGAGGAATGCCTTACTTGAAATGTCACAATTGGATGGCAGCACCGAGGACTATTTAAGCAACCTTAAAATCACAAACACACGTCTGTGATGACTTTTTAATTATATCTATCATTTTGGAAAGATATTAAACATTTTCCACGGAAGTTATTTTTACTGTATGCACTCTTTAATAATGTTAAAAGATATTTGACACAACTTGTATTAATGAAGCTCATAAGACGTGTTAGTAAAATAAAAGCTAACCTTCTAAAATATATTCCTTTAAAAATGAATGTCTATAATTTTATGCTAGTTTAAGCAAATAATCTAAATAAATCCTGTTTATTTAGCATAACACATATACACATAGTTTCTCCACAAAATGGAAAGCGCTAAATGTGTTGGGGCCTCAAGAAAGAACTAGTGGAAGGGGGTACAGGAGCATTTTGTGGGAAAGGAGGAATCCAACAAGAAAGTCTTCGTGGAGGAAGAGACCTGTCCCGTCGTGTCATACAGTGGGTCTTATTTTGTCCTAATGTCACCTATTTATTCATTTTTCACCCCCAACAGGCAAGTGGAGGCTAATATTATTCCTTTTTACAATGTAACAAAATCAAAGCTTAGAAAACAAAGGGCTTTGGAAAATAAGGAATTTGTGTAGAATTAAAATAGAACCTTGAGCTCCTGGACTCTGAATCTTAGCTTCTACCTTGCTGTTAAATAAATTTATGCTAATAGATGTCCTGTCATTAGATAGGACTTTTTTTTTTCTGTTGAAAGTCAGCAAGTCTCACTGTGACAGCTCTCCGGTCTGGCCAGTTTGGATACAACTGTTTTGAGATTCCTATACCCTTCCAACTGAAGATAAGCACTTCCTACTGTATTTCCAGAACTTTCATCTGTGTCTTGGTTTAATCTTTTGCCTTTGTTTTAACCTTTTACCATTTATGCTTTATATTGGTAGATAATCTTACCCCCCAAATACATAGACTTTGAGCTCCCTAGGAGCAAGCTCGTTTTTTTTCTGTTCTTTGTGTCTCTTTCCCCTATCCACCTCCAAATCTTACCCCACATTTCTAAAAATAGCAACCAAGCAATACTTCTCATCCTGGGGAGTATTTAGTACATTTTTAAAAAGTGAATGTATTAGACACCTGGACCACCGTAACAAAAATACATGGACTGTGTGGCTTAAATAACAGAGATTTCTTTTCTCATAGTTTTGAGACTGGAAGTCTGAGATCAGGGTGCTAGCATGGTGGGGCTCTGGTGAGGACCATCTTCTTGCCTTGTAGATGTTCACCTTCTCACTGTTACATGGCATGTGTAGGGAGGGAGCAAGCCCTCTAAATGTCTTTTCTTGTAAGGTCACTAATATCGTCATGAGGGAACCATCCTTATGACTTTATCTAAGCTTCATTACTTCTCAAAGGCCCCGTCTATGCATACTATCACTTTGGAAGTTAAAGCTTCAACATATAAATTTAGAAGGGGACTCAATTTAGTCCATAGCAATAAATTAGGCCTTTTGACTATAGATCTGTAAGTGCATGATTGGCACTGATTGACGGAATGCAGATCAGAATATCCTGTGTTTCTAGGTACATAGAAACTACATGCTTAGTTATTTAACAGAGGTTTATTGAGCACTGTGTTGGCTTTAAAGAATTTTGCTAGACACTCAGTAGGGCCCGATTAGTGTTTAAGGCATTGTACAGTTCAGGAGCATTTTCCTTTAAGGATACATTTAACCTGCTGGATGTCATCTCATTTTTAAGACCAGAGAAAAGAGAAGAAGGCTTGTTTTTTTAGAGGGTTATTACACATTCCTATTAGATCATTAGGAAATCGGCAGAAGTGGCAGGAAGCCAAACTGGCCTGAGTCTGACTGGACGGTGTCTGCAGGTTATCCCCGCAAAGCTGCTGGAATAGCGATGTGTTCTCCCATCAAGCGCTGTTTGTCAAAGTCTCTTCTGAAATTAACTCCTCATGCACAGATTGATAAACCCCACCAACTTGCCAATGTAATTAAGAAGTGGCAGGTTAAGCATTACCACTAATTAAATTCAAAGTAAAAGAAAATAGAGAAGATTGTTTTTGTGAAATTGTGCTGTCAGATTATTCTCAAGGGTGTTTCTGAGTTCTTATAAAGGAGAATTCGGGAAAGGGAGGAGACGACTGTCTCTACTTCCTTGGGAAAAGTGAGTGTTTAAACACATGTCTCTTGAATATTTTCAAGTGAAAAGTGAACTATTTGTCGGTTGTAAGAGACATTGAATGAGCACTTTCTGTGTGCAAAAGACTGCTGTGGGGGATACAGCGCAGCGTGAGACTTGTTCATGCTCTCATGGAGCCCTGAGGTGAATGAGAAGTGTCAAAGATACGTGAACAAATATAACACAAGGCAAAGTAATCCAGCTTATCTGTAAGAGATTCAGGCAGTTGTGGGAGCTCAGAGGAAAGGCCATCATGCCCCATCCTGTGGTGGGGAGAGGAGGGGAACCGGCATCGAGGAAGACCTACCAGAGGATGCAACATTTGAGAAAAGCCTCGAAAGTAGAGTAGGAATGGATAAGGGGGAAAGAATCAATGAGAACAGTTCCAATCTCTAAACATTTTTATGTTGAATTCCATTATAACTTCTAGGATCAAAGGAAAAGAAATCAGCCTCTTGTTCAGTAAGGATTTGTTGAGCATTCATTCTAGGTGCATTGTTCTGCAGAAAATTTGAGGCTGGGAGAGGTAAAATGTATCTTCAGGATAACAGGCTTTTTTTTTTTTTTTGCGAAAGTATCAAATAGTCTTAGACTCATCGTCTTCCTCTGATGGCAGCATAATGGAATTCAATACGAAGGCCAAATTTCCTTTGTTTTGAAGCTATGAAAGAAGTGCTAAGTACTGCTGGGCAGTTTGAGTTCATTTCGCTGGTGGAATTGAGTGGAAGTCAATCCTCATGCCATTTAAACTGGAAAGAACTTTGAAGATTTTCCAACCCAAGCTCTTCTTTTTGCAGATGAATCAACTGAAGCCCAGTAAGGCTGTAGTTTTTCTAGGTTAAAAAGAGCCATGTGAATTTCCTAAATCATGTAACAATCAGTTTGTTATTTGATATTTATGATACATTCACATGGAAGAGAGTGATTAGACATTTTCAGGAAGGAATAATGACCCAATTCCCTGAGTTACCATTGGATGATATTAAGCAACTTAACTTAATTATCTACCTGTTTTCCAGCTATATTAATTATACATCCTTTAGCATTTACCACCTGTACCAATCATTTAGCATAATAATACCTTATACTTAAATGCATGAACCCAGAATGCTTTTATAGTTTTTTTCATTTGATGTTTACAACAATCCTACAAGGCAAGTATTATTTCTAGAGTAGATACGAGAAAACTGAGGCCCAGAGAAGGTAGCCTATATAGCCAAGAAACTGAAACAGGGCTATGACACCCATGTTCTAACTATGCATCTCGGATTTTTTTTTTAACCTCTACATCTAAGTTGCGTGCCTAAATGACCTTCAGTCCATTGAAATCCATCCCATAAATATTTACTGAGCATCATCTGTATTTCAAATATCGTAGTGGGCATTGGGGGTATGAAATTGAGAAAGAGAGAATCATCAGTATTTGGGAAACTCACTGTATAGAAAGCCAAATAGATAAATGGGAACTATTCTAAGTGCTGTAATGGGTCTACGAACTGTCTTTGGAGATTGGATGGACAGGGTAGCAGAAGATTGAGGGGCTGATTTTGCTGCTGTTGATCTAAGCATGTCAGGGTCCTGTCTTCCCACAGAGATTATGAGTATCTTGGCATGTCTTCTGTCTCTCTCTGCATCCCCTGAGGCTGCTTGCACAGGCCTCACACTCCAGTGGCATTCTGTTAATATTTGTTGATGATGACGCTGGTGGTTTTTTCTCTCTGACATCCAGAACACTGGAGAGATTTTCTGTTGGCTCTTGGGTATAATAGATTTTTATTTATACATTTGAGTTAGCCTTTTAGAAATCATTCTTAAGTAAAATAAATATTATTTTAGTGAGATAGTTTCTAAATACAAACTTTCTCAAAACAGTAATTATATTCTATTTTAGCCAGCTAATACTCAACTAGGATTTGCAATTTAGAGAGTTGTGCTCGTATAGATTGTCCTCTCCTGAAGTCCGTGAATTGTAACTTTAAATAAGAGCTGTTAATGCATCAAAATAGTTTTTAGTCAGCCTCAGAAATTCCCCTTATTTCCAAGTATCTTATTTTTACTGTTGCATTGATGTTTCAAGTGGAATCAAATATTCCAACTGTTTTCCACTGGAAGAAGATGAAATTCAGGTACAATTCAGTAGCAAAGAACCCCCATGTTTTCAAAATTATGGAGACATTTTTTCTCATAGTGAAGTTATGATTAAATTTGTGAATTGCACAAGCTTGGAATTCTGATGCAGGATGCCTGCTTTCTGTATTGCTTTATTTTGGTTATACATTACAAATGGAATATTTCCCAACTCATTTATATACAGTTTCTGGTTGCTGAAATTTTACTGGCAAGCTTTGTGAACAAATTTTAATTCTCAAAAATACTAGGAATAAAGTGAAAATAGGATCTTTCCTCTCATAGGTCTAAAAGGTATTTATTTCCTTTAATCATTACATTCTGGAGGTATAATTAATCCAATCCTGCTGTAGATAGGATCTCATTATAAAGATTCTAGGTAAACAGTCTTTCTAGCATAAGTGATCTTTTTGGTTCAGTCTTGCAGCATTTTCTAAAATTGCTAAGGTATACAATAAATCGGGAGGTAAATGAGGAAATTTCCTAAAAATGCAAGCATACAGAGTGAATTGGAAGGTAAATGAGAAAATCAGGCTTAATTTACCAACCACCCATGTGCACATACAACAAACACACACACCAAAGCCAGGAACCCTCCAACAAAGTTCTATTCACCCTGAGGAGATATAAAAATTTATGACTGGCACTAAATTATTTTTTAGAAAAATAATACAGAAATTTGTAAGCAGACACAACAGCTCTAATTTATCCACCAAGTAACAATATAAATGGGACCAGAAAAGAGAAACTGTAATTTAAAGATTTTTGAGTGTGGTACTTATAAAAGTGTGTGTGTGTTTGTGTGTGTAGAGATGTATTGAATTTGATAGTAATTTATGGAAAGTGCTGCCAGCATGGTATTTCAGATGCTTCACAATTTGAATCTAAACTAGTCAATGGGATCATTAAGATTATTATGCATGTTTTCCAAAGAGTTTGAATTCAAATGACAAAAAGAAAAAAAAAAGATGCCCTTTAAAAACTAAGCAATATTAGTGCACTTACTGAAATTCATGCAGTTTGGAGTAATCTGCCACCTCCCCTTCTGAAAAAGTACCTGATGATAATGTGCTTGAGAGATAGGAGTGTCGCAGACATACTCCTTTGGTGAGTAAAACTGGATTGTAATGCGAACGTTATGGACAATGAATTATTTCATTTAGCACATTTGACAGTAGAAAATCAGGAAGGGACCTGGATCAATGCGGGACTGATACACAGATCTAAGGATGGCAGAGGCTTACTGAATAGCACATGCAGAGCCCCTTCAAACTCGTCACATGTGCCATTTGGTTCCCTTTCTATGGGTTGGTCTTGGAATATGGGGGCCTGCTTTCATTTCGTGCCAACTAACTATGTGAGAAATTTACAAAAGATACAAACAGAAGGGTGCTTACTCATTTTTCAAAAAGATTTTTTTTTTTGCAGTGGAGTTTGCAAAATGATTTTGCAATGGATTAGCCATTATATATATTTTTAAATAAGTGTAATTCCAATAATGGGGAATTTACTAGCTCTCAAGGCAGCTTTTCCTTGTGTTGAAATCTCTAAAGGTTAAAAAGTTACTTTTTGGACAGAAGGCTATTTCCTAAAAACATCTATTCATTGGTCCATAGAGAAGATAGCTAATACATCTTCCACTTTTAAGTATTTGAAGAAAAATCTCAAGTCCATCTGAATCTTCTCCTGTTTTGGCTAACTTCTAATTCCTTCATCCATTTCCAACCTAAATCTGAGCCTAAAGAACAGATACCTTCTTTATTATTTAAAAAAAAAAAATGTATGAGGAAATGAAGGCACAGAAGGCTTAAGGGAGTTGCCCAGGAACACAGAGATGGTGGGAGGACTGGATTGTAAGGCTGTGTGGCTCTAAACCCTGTCATTTACACTACAGCATCTATATCAGCAAGCTTCCTGCCATTTCTTGTTTTCTGCCTGGATAGGACTTATTTGTAAGAAGGGAGAGTTCTGATGAGGTACAGAAATCAGAACTTTCCCTTCTTTCATACTATGTACAAATAATCATTTAATCAGATTGAAGGACTCTGGATAACACTGAATCAAACCTTTGTATTTCCAGGAGCTCTGAAAACAGCATTTTTTGGAACATTGCAATCTCTTGAGTATCCAAAATGATTCTGTAATGATGTCTGTGAGGTCAGAATTGAACAGCAAATGGAATTCCTTTAAGGCTTCCCATCACTGGGCAGCTGATTCCAGTAATGGAGGAGGCACACTTTGCATCCAGATTCATAACCACAATTGGAAGAAATGAGACTTTGGTAAAAAGGGTGACATTCCCAAAGGAAGCATTTGTGGAATCGGGGAAGGAACTCAAGCTCAGGGCTCCCATTCTCTACCAGGTTCTCCAGCCTGCTGGAATGCTCCCCAGATTTATACTCAGTCTAGAATGCTAGTAAAAGTCCACTTCCTTTCCTTTTTTCTCCCTTCTAGTGAAAAAGCTTTTCCTTTCTACCTTCCTAACCTCACAACCATCGCTCCACATAGCTAACCTCAGGATCCTACCCTGCCATTCTGATTCTCATTGCACTGTTTCTGGATCCATGTCTTTATCAGATGCAACCCACTGTTCCTTTCAGAAGGCTCCAGAAAATTTACATATGTGATCAAGTGTTCCCGTCACAACAGCTCTTTCCAGTAATCCCAGTGCTGGGTAGCTGATTCCAGTAATAGAGGAGACACTTTCAGCTGTTAGGCAATGGATCACACTTTCAAAGGAGATTGAGCAATCTCCTCATCGAGTTATACTTAGAGCACAAATCTGGTGCCAAAACGCCCTACTGGATTCAGTCTGACAGCACTGAGAGCTATGGGTGAAAGGGCAGTTAGACTGGTGTTATGTGTATTCACTGGGCAGAACTCATCGGGAGTAATAAAGAGGCTTTCCAGTTTATTCATTATGTAAAATGGCTACAGTAGTATTTATAGGGGTTTTGTGAATGTCAAATAAAATTATGTTTGGAATAGTGGCTAGTGCCATATGTGGGACATAACCTTTAGCAATATGTACTACGTTAAAAGGAAGGTGGACACATGAGAGATCTCTAGCATTTTGCCACTAGAAGGAAAGAGACTGCCCACTCTTCAGAGATGTTGTGGGCGGTACTTTTGTCAAAGACTGGGAGTGGAGAAAATGACTTATACTGGTCTTTCCGACATGAAGGTTTATTAGTCCGTTTTCACAGTGCTATGAGGAAATACCTGATACTGGGTAATTTATAAAGAAAAGAGGTTTAATTGACTCACAGTTCCACATAGCTGGGGAGGACTCAGGAAACTTACAATCACAGTGGAAGGCATCTCTTCACAGGGCGACAGGAGGGAGAATGAAAGACAAGCAAAAAAGGAAAAGCCCCTTATAAAAAAAAAACCATCACCCCCATGATTCAATTACCTCCCACTGGGTCCCTTCCACTTCATGTGGGGATTATGGGAACTACAATTCAAGATGTGATTTAGGTGGGACACAGCCAAACCATACCACAGGTGAAACACAGAAAAAGGACATCTTTGTACATCTGATGGGCTTGTACCAAGGCCCACAGAGTATATCATGTCTTCTTGAAAGAGTCCCTTAGTTATTCATTTGCCTTGGATGGAAAAATGTGGTAATACCAGTTAATACTTTTTTCAATTAAAGGGAATTTGGCTTCATCTACAGTCGCAAATTCACATCAGGAAATAGCAAATCCAAAAATCTAAACTCAGTATCTCGTCACTTTCAGGACCGTCCTTGCCACTTGTCTCAGTCATCATGTACCTGGAAGCTGAAAAGCAGTGTGCAGAACTCAAACCTTTGAATTAAAGAGATATCAATTTGAACCCAGATCCTGCTACTTCCTACACTGTGATAGGGATCAAGGTTCTTTAGTTCTCTAAAGCAAAGGTTTTTATCTACAAAAGGAGATTAGGAAAAGGGAGTACTTACCGTGCTGAGTTAACAGGAAGATGAAATGAGTTCATGTGGTTTAACTGCCTAACACTGTATCTGCCTCCTAATATATGTTTAATAAATGCTAACTGTTATTACAGATATTTACCCTGAAGACACCTATCATGTCTTGCCTTTTCTGTCAAATCGATCATGAATGTAATTCCTAGCTTCTCTCTCCAGTTATACCCTCCTAGCAATATTCTGATCCATATGAACCCAGCCACTTGTCTTTTGCTTGCCGAAACAGCTGAATATTGCTGGAAAAAAACATATAGCGAGGCATGATCATATCATTATAAGTTGTGACTAGCTTTGACCTGGGCCTTGACCTCACCCACAGCCTACATTCTTACACCTGCTGTCAACTGTTTCATACATTCTCTCATGTGACTTCTGTCTCCCATCCCCACTGCTTCCTTCTCAAGGGATGCCCTGGCCTCATTCTTCATAGTGAAAATGAAAGTTGCCGGAAGAAACTCCTTAAGCTTCTGCTATCAATTTTGTGCCCATACTTTCTGTCCTTTAGTGCCCATCAGATTATCAAATGCCAGTTTGTCTCCATATACCTCTGATCCCTTTTCCCGTCTTCTGAGTGCCCTGGCTCCATGGATCATCCATTCTTTATCCTACCCAGTTGAATTCTTCTCATCAGCATCCATTTGTGCCCTAACTTGGCCTGTATTTTCCCTCCATTGGCTCCACAGCTCCCTGTAGCTATTGCTTTATCCCTTCCTTCACAGCCAAACTCTGGAAAGTTGGATATTAGAAATGTTACCTCTGCCCTATTCACAATAGCAAAGACATGGAATCAACCTAAATGCCCATCAGTGACAGATTGGATACAGAAAATGTGGTACATATACACCATGGAATACTAAGCAGCCATAAAAAAGAATGAGATCATGTATTTTGCAGGAACATTGGATGAATCTAGAGGCCATTATCCTTAGCAAACTAATGCAGGAATAGGAAATCAAATGCTGCTTGTTCTTATTTATAAGTGGGAGCTAAATGAGAATACGTGGACAAAAATAACAAAACAGCAAACACTGGAGTGTACTTGAGGCTGGAGGGAGAGAAGGGGGAGAGGAATGAAGATAACTATTGGGTACTGGGCTTAATACCTGGGTGGTAAAATAATCAGCAGCAAATCCCCATGGCATGAGTCTGTGTAGCAAACCTGCGCATGTACTCCTGAACCTAAAATAAAAGGTTTTTTTTAAAAAAAAAAAAAAAAAAGAAAAATCCTGCCTCAATTTTCCTACCAAGCATTCTGCCTGCTGCTGGGCCCCTATCCCTTCATAGGCTACACTAGCTGAGGACATCATGGACTTTCATATTGCCAAAACATGGATCTAATCATTGTTCAGCTAACATGGTATCTCAGGGAAGGGTGATCAGTCATTCTTACAAAACTGTCCTTCCCAATTTCCATGGCACCTCGGCCTCCTGATTTTTTTTTTAATTTGTCCATAGGTTATTGGGGTACAGGTGGTGTTTGGTTACATGAGTAAGTTCTTTAGTGGTGATTTGTGAGGTTTTGGTTCACCTATCACCCAAGCAGTATGCACTGCACCCTGTTTGTGGTCTTTGATCCCTTGCTTCCCTCCACGCTTTCCCCCAAGTCCCCAAAGTCCATTATATTATTCTTATGCCTTTGCATCCTCAGTGCTTAGCTCCCACATATCAGTGAGAACATACAATGTTTGGTTTTCCATTCCTGAGTTACTTCACTTCGAATAGTAGTCTCCAGTTTCATCCAGGTCGCTGCAAATGCTGCTAATTTATTCATTTTTGTGGCCTAATAGTATTCCATCGTATATAATTTACACAAATATATATAATATACACACACAAATATATATATACATACATACACACACACATATATATACACAAATATGTATATATATACATACACACACACATATATATACACAAATATATATATATATATATACACACACACATATACACATACCAGTTTCTTTATCCACTCATTGATGGATGGGCATTTGGGTTGGTTCCGCAATTTTGTGACTGCAAATTGTGCAGCTATAAACATGCATGTGCAGTATCTTTTTCATATAATGACTTCTTTTCCTCTGGGTAGATACCCAGTAGTGGGATTGCTGGAGCAAATGTGAGTTCTACTTTTAATTATTTAAGGAAGCTCCATATTGTTTCCATAGGACCAGCCTCCTGATTTTCTATTTACCTATTTCTCAGTTACCTTTGCTATCTTGTACTCTCCCTGACTCCTAAGTTGTCCAGTTTCTCTGGGCTCATTTTCTTTCTCAATTTTCTCTTTAGTCACTCTTACATCTTCCCAAGCTTTTAGAAACCATCAGTGTGCTGACATGTCTCAAATAGGTACCATGATGGTTTTGTTACTATTTTTTATCTTAGCCATTCTGATAGGTGTGTAGTAATTATCTCATTATGGTTTAGCTTGCATTTCCCTAAGCCCTAATGATATTAAACATCAGTGCAGGTTGGACCCAGTGGCTCACACCTGTAATCCTAGCACTTTGGGAGGCTGAGGTGGGTGGATCACCTGAGGTCAGGTGCTTAAAACCATCCTGGCCAACATGGTGAAACTCTGTCTCTACCTAAATACAAAAATATTAGCTGAGCGTGGTGGCAGGTGCCTATAATCCCAGCTACTTTGCAGCCTGAGCCAGCCACTTGGGGAGCTGAGAATTGCTTGAACCCGGGAGGCAGAAGTTGCAGTGAGCCAAGATCATGCCACTGCACTCCAGCCCAGGCAACAGAGCGAGACACCGTCTCAAAAACATAAAATACATAAATTAATTAATAAATCAGTGCAAAGTGCAGAAAAGGATGTGGAGAGACTGCATCAATCATATTTTGCAGATGAGAATATGAGATGGAACAACCATTCTAGAGGAAGTTTGGGAATTTCTCTTAAAACATCCTGCAACTACCATGTGACTCAGAGGTAATACTCCTGGGCATTTATCCCAGGGAAATGAAGACTTGTGTTTACTCAAATATTTGTTCATAGCAGCTATATTTGTAAGATCCCCAACCTGGAAACAACCCAGATGTCTTTCAACAGGTGAATGGTTAAACTGTGATACATTCTTATCCTGGAATACTATTTAGCAATACAAAGGAAGAAGTTGTTGATACATGCAACAGTTTGGGTCAATCTCAAGAGAATTATACTGAGTGGGAAGGGCCAACCCCCAAAGGTTGCATACTATATGATTCTATATATAACATTCGTGTAATAGCACTGTATAATTGGCGAACAGATTAGTGTTTGTCAGGAATTAGGAATGGAAGGGAAAAAGTCAGAGATTAGGAATTGGGGGTGTGGAGTAGCTGTGGTTATAAAAGGACAATAGAAGGAATTATTGTGGTGATGGAACTGCTCTGTATCTTTGCCATCGTGGCAGATACATGAATCTATGCAGGCAGTGCAATTACATAAATCAAATACACACATGCCTGCATGCACTTACACATAATGTACAGACAAGTGGGGGAAATCCAAGTAAGACTGAGAGACTGTATCAATGTCATATCCTGGCTTTCATATTGTACCATAGTTTTACAAGGTGTTATTGTTGGGGGAAACTAGATAAAGGGTACATAGATCTCTGCGTTATTTCTTTGAATTTCATATGTATTTATAATTATTAGAAAACTTAAAGTTTAATTTATAAAGAAGTCATATTTAGATTTGAAACAAAATTCCTACATTAACTGAAAAAGTAATTAAATATAAATTAAAAATCAAAATTAAAAATCCTTTTACACCTTTAGATCTCTCTCTCCTACACATACACACACACACACACACCCCTAAGCTTTATTGTCTCTGCTCTACTCACAGTCCAGCTCCCTGTAATTCAGTTTCTGTCCCCATCTCTCCACTTACACCACACTTCTGAATATCACCAGTGACCTCTTTGATGTTTAATACACTGAAGCCTTTTCAGTCCTTATCATTCTAAAGATGTTGACACTATCTTTGCTTCATTTGACTTCTGTAGCACCATGCACTTTGGATTTTCTTCTAGGACTGTATACAGCTTTCCACTCTTTCTGTCCTCATTCCTTAAATTCACCATTTTTCTTGAGTTCTGCTCTAATCTCTCTTGTCTCAATCTGTACTCCTGAGTTATTTCACCTGCTTCCGTAAGTACCAATATCATCTGTGTGCTGAGAATGCTCTGGCCAAAATCTGCAGCTGGAATCTCTCCGTAAGCTCCAGATATGTATCTATCACTGTAGCCTGCAGTCTTCATAGATAGGCTTATAGCCCATAAATGCAGCACTTTCAGACAGAACCATCACTTTAGCCTGCAGTCTTCGTAGATAGGCTTCTAGGCCACAAATGTAACACATTCAGACAGAACCCAGGGTGTTCCCTTTTAAACCTGCTCCTCTATGTGTTCCTTTTCCATGAACGGCATTACCTCATTGGTCCAACCAAAGGCACAGGAGCTGGCCTGGATCCTTGCTCTTCCTTCAGTCTCCCCTCTTATCCACTTACTAACCAATTTCTGACATAATACTTCGGCTTCCTTTGTATCTCCTTTCATTTACGTGGCAAGTCCTTCAGAGTTTTTTAGTGACTTTTCATTACTTTGAAGAGAAAGTTCATACTCCTCAGACTACCATGTAAAGAGCCCATAGCCGTATGCACACACATGCACATCCACTTGTTCACACATACCTAAACACACACTCAAAACAGATGGTCTCTTATGCCTGGGGCTGGGTAAACACTTGCCCTTGGTGGAATGTATAGCTTTCCCATCTCCATCCCCATCACCTAACCAAAAACTCTCCTCCTTCCAGCCTCCATTTAAACATCACTTTTCCCTCAAGAGTGTGTATGATTCTTGTACCTTATCCTCCCCATCATCTGGTAATAGCATCCTCTACTTTTCCCATCATAGCATTTAGAAGACTGTATTTAAATTACCTATTTAATTGTCACATACCTCAGTAGCTCTATATTTTCCCTAAGTGGAGGGTTGATAATCATGTTTCTCATTGCATCCTACAGTAAGCACCAAGGAGGTGTTTCTTGACTGTGGGGTTGTGCTGAGTTGAACAAGGATGACATCACTAACTACAGAACCCTTTGTATAAGCATCAGAGGGATAGCAGTGGGGTAAACGATCACGTCCTGGCTAAATGGTTCTGGTTCCTACAACCCTGCAGTGCAGCCTCTCAGCTCTAAACCTTTTAGTCATTTCCTGTGAATCTTGTCAGCACTCATTTCATTTTTTAATTTTTTCAGTTTTCTCCATCTTTCCCACATAGTGTAGACCAGAATGAATCAAGGTCTAACTTGTGCTGACTACAGGTGTTGCGCCATCAGTCTTTGGGGCCCTTCTTAGTTTTTGTGGCTGCTCTTGTGCTTGCTGACTTCATCCCTGTAGACCTTGCTGTTCCTCCCCAGTCTGTGACTACTAGCCTCAGCTGTTATTTTACTGAATATGTTGCCTCATCCATAGTGAGTCTTTTATTGTTGGGTTTTTTTAGCAATAGAGTATTTTTTAATTAACAAGATATGTGCATTGTTATTTTAAACATAATGCTATTGCTCACTTAATAGACTACCGTATAGTGTACACATAACCTTTATATGCACTGGGAAACCAAAAAAAAACAAGTGTGACTCACTTTATTGTGATAGTCACTTTACTGTAAAGTTCTGGAACCCTTGTTGTTACTGTTAAACTGTTATTATAACATGTCTGATTTAGTGGAAAGTACACTGAATTGAAAATCAGGAAATCTGGGTCTAGGGGGCTGGCCTTGAGCAATTGACTAAGCCTGTACATTTAATTCAAAAAGCTACTCAGATTCCCTGAAAGGGTCTTATACTTTATGACAGCAAGCACTCAAGTCATTCTGTCACACAGTGTGGCCAGATTGTACATGTACAGTGATTCAAAACATTCACGTAAATAAATCTTTATAAAATACAAGAATTACATGTCTATAGCTTTCAGTGTGCTTTCACACCCATTTTCTCATTTAATCCTCACAAAGTTGGAAACAGCCTCAGTGACTTATTCATGTTTACAGGAATAATAAATATTGATGCCAATAATTTTGATTACATCTTTTTAAAATCTCATAAAAATTGGTTATAAAAGAATTATTCATTAGATAAAAAGAGTGAAACTATCAACAGGCAGTTCATAGAAGAGGAAATAAAAATAATGAATGAACCAATGAAATGACATTCAACTTATTTAAAGAAATACAGTTTAAAACGTCATTTTTTTCCCTCTCTGACCAGCCAGGATTTACAAGTTCGATGCTTGGTGTTGGCAAAGGAATGGGAAAGAATGTACTCTCATGAGCTTATGATTTGAGTACAAATTAGTACAGCCTTTTAGAAACAAAATTTAGCACTATCTTGCAAAATTTTAAGTGTGCACGTGTTTTTTATCCTGCAACTCAATTTCAGACAGTAGATATATTTGCATAAAGGCACAGAGGTATTCTGTTCCAGAATACACATTGCAACATTTTTATGATAGAGTAAAAGGGCTAGAAAAATAAAATATGGCAACTGCATACAATGATAACATGGACGCTATCAGAAAAACAAAACAAATCTATACTTCCTAATAAAATACACCCCAAAAAAAGCATTTTTAAGAAAAAACGAGGTACAAAATGGTACATAGAGGATCTTATTTGTGTTTGAAGGAAAACTTTGAACATGGGTGTTTATATGTGAATGTGCGTGTGTGCATGCTTTTACAGGTGTGTATAAGCATGCTTTTACAGGTGTGTATAAGCATGCTTTTACAGGTGTGTATAAGCAATCTGATACATGCCTGAATAAGTATCATTCAATCTTCTAGTGATTATCTCTGGAAAAGAATTTTGCTTTTCATTCTGTACCCTTCTGCACCAGTTGAATTTTTAAATAAGTAAATAAATGTGTATGTGTTGTATATTTTAAAAGTTACTAAACAGGCTGGGCACGGTGGCTCACGCCTGTAATCCCAGCACTTTGAGAGGCCAAGGCAGGCGAATCCCCCAAGGTTGGGAGCTCGAGACCAGCCTGACCAACATGAAAAACTCTGTCTCTGCTAAAAATACAAAATTAGCTCAGCATGATGGCGTGCGCCTATAATCCCAGCTACTCAGGAGTTTGAGGGAGGAGAATCGCATGAACGCAGGAGGCAGAGGTTGCAGTGAACCGAGATCATGCCACTGCATTCCAGCCTGGGCAACAGAGTGAGACTCCATTTCAAAAAAAAAAAAAAAAAAAGTTAGCATATAGCTTAGAATTGAGCTTTTTTTATTCCAGTTAGCAATGATGTTTTTCATTGCTTTGCCCAACTTAATTGACCCAAGTAGAAAAGCCTTTTAAAAAACACTTTAGAAAAAGACTTTAGACACTTTAGATTTGTATGACTTCAAAAGTCAAAAAATATTAATAGTCCTGCTTAGGCGGAAGCCTTGCCCTCAGCCCCAAAGCATAATGGACAAGCAGGTGACTTACCTTTGACTTTTCTTGTACCTTGCAATGGGTCCGCAATTGTGAAATGTAGGCCTCAGAGTGGAAAGACTTCTAGAGAACAACCATTGCCTGTTGGGAGCATAGTCAGTCTGCACATCAAAGTCCTGCTCTGGGAGAAATGAGTGCACACTCACTCTGCGTTCTGTCCAACCCTTCTGCCACCTACATTTCTACCCTTACCTATTACTCCTAAATAGCTTCCTAAAGGAGGAGTGAATGGTCTTTGTGAATTCAAACCTCATTCAATTGCTTCCTTATTTAAAACCCTTCAGTGGGTCTCTCTTCCCAATGCTGTCTCTAGTTGTTCTGTATGGAAAAGCTAAACTTCTTCACGTTTCTATATCTCTTATGTATGTGATCGTGTGTCACTGTCCTTGTGTTGGTGATGTCTGTTCTGAATAAATAGATTCCAGCAATTAAGTGACTGAGATGAAATGCTTTTGTATCTCTCTAGCCTCATTTTTTTTTTAATCTCTATGCTCCGAACACAGGGAAATACCATTAGTTCTCCATTGTACCGTGATTAGTCTATCCTTGGTCCTTTGTGTGTGATCTTTCTGTACCTAGAACACTCTTCTTGGGCTTTTGCCTGGCTAGTACATTGCCATCCTTTAGATCTCTGCTGATGTTTCACTTCTTCCATGGAGCCCTCTCTGACTTCACAAGATTGTCTTGCCCTGCTCATATGTACTGCTCATAGCATGCTGCATGTTTTCCTTCATAGCACCTGTTATTTTTTTAGTATGGATTTTGATTTTGTTTGCCTGCATCCCACTCCTTGAGGATAGGAAAAGTTTCTGTCCCCCTGTCGTGTTGAGGACACTATAAAATCCCCTGCCATTACCTGGTGTCTAACACATAGTAGATGCTCTATTCGTGTCAGAATGGATGGGCTCTAGCGAGTAAGTGCCTAAGACAAAACAGACCCTGAGGTCTTCTGAACCCAACCAAGTGCCCTGTTTTTGCTGCTATATAGCAGGCCGTCCTCCTTCCCACTGCCATCCTCCTGATTCTGTTCTCTCAACCCAAGCACCATGTATATCCTCTTGTCAGAGTTTGTAGGACAGGTTATGAATTAACAAGTTAACGCCCTTCAAGATTTTGTGTAACAGGGAAAGGAGAGGACACTTGGAATGGTTCCTGCTTGGGGAAACATTTTCATCCTTCCTAGTTTCAGCTCCTGATGGATTCAGCCTGTGACCGTCAACATTTACAGCTCTTGGGAGCAGCACCATGCTCACCTCCTTTGACTTGCCTGATGTAAGCTCACTGCCTCCTCCTCAGACTGTGCTGGCCATACCAGGTTTGCTGCCGGTGAGACACAACAACCCAAATCCTACCTTTCTGTTTAGGTTTCCTGTAAAATCTTCACTGGCAGCATTTTAGAACTGCCCCTTTCCCCTTCTCTCAAAGGGCTGCTGTTCAGCCGGCAGGACCAGCTTCTCTGACACAGTGCAGTTGAGTGGAAACCAATTAAAAGCCCACAGATTGTTTTTTTTCTCTAGGTGTAAACAAACATGGTTGATTATGAGGCAAAGGAAAAATAACAAAAACAAGTGAGAGTACATTAGATTAATTTATTCTTTCTTTTTTCCTACTCACTTATAATGTGATTGAAATCAGAAGTAAAGAAAGTAGTATCAAAGTGAGTTTCTCTGTTCAGTCACTCACCCTGATCACAAGGCTTTTGGAATACTGGGGGACACCGCATCTAAGTAAGTATGAGCTGTATGGTTAGTATGAGGTTAAGACGATGCTAGCTTTAAAGTCTCTTCACTTTTTAGCGTGCAGGAATATTTTTATAAAGAGCAGTAAAAGAGAATCTTGAAGCTTCAGGACCGGGGAAGAAGTCAGGGCTGTGGACTGCAAGTGAGTATGCCTCTAGTCCCTCTGGTGGGTGTCTGTTCACATCACAGGAAGCCCAGCTGTGGTGGCTGTCAGTGTCAGAGGGGCTGGCAAACCGTAAGTAGTAGGGGCCCAGAGAAGTTACTTTGTATGTATCAATCTAGAAGGAAGAGATTATAAAGACTAGTCAAGCCTCCCTTTCTCATTTACCTTTTTTTTTTTTGAGATGAAGTCTTGCTTTGTCACCCAGCCTGCAGTGCAGTGGCACAATCTCTGCTCCTGCAACCTATGCCTCCTGAGTTCAAGCGATTCTCCTCCTCAGCCTCATGAATAGCTGGGATTATGGGCACCTGCCACCACACCCGGCTAATTTTTATATTTTTAGTAGAGATGGAGTTTTGTCATGTTGGTCAGGCTGGTCTTGAACTCCTGACCTCAGGTGATCTGCCCACCTCAGCCTCCCAAAGTGCTGGGATTAGTGAGCCACCTTGCGCAGCCACTTTCTCATTATACTGATAGTGAAATTGAGACCCTCATCAGGGATCAAACCCATCATTTCAATGATGTTCTGACATAAGAGTAAGCCAACGGCCTGCCCTTTAAGTAAAGCCTATTCATATGGGAGTATATATGCTTTATTAATTAGCAGAAGGGGATCCAGGCCTTCTTGGAAGCTGTCCTCTCCCTGTATGGGTACATGGCAGCCTTCCTAGGGTCCCCGTCTAATTGGGTTTAATGTCAGTGAAAGAATGTTCAAGAAGGCATGCCCTTAGGTGCTAGGGTCAGTATTGTTGGTGGGAACCAGGTACATTGGTCTCTGTCCTTGTGGAGCTCATATTCCCATATTTGTAAGGGAGTCTGGACTTCTTATATGCGGTAAATACAGTGACTGCATATGTAGTTTCCTTTGCAGGACATGAATCCTTGACTTAGTTTACCTCCAGCCAGGCCTGCCTCATCGAGACTCTTCATGTCTCTAACTTAGGATGCTCTAATAAAAGGCAGAAATCATGACAAGAAAGGTTGCATGCTTTTCTTCAGGCAACGAAGTTAGCCTTATTTTAGGAGACGTTTCGGAGACGACTCTTTGTAAGCATATTACATTTTATTCCCTGCAGTACAATATTTATACATGGATAACTTGTATTGACAGTTGATAGTTACATAGAGGTATATCTCACTGGTTCTCCACTCTAGCTGCATGTTAGAATCCCCAGGAGAATTTTCTTTTTCAATTCTGTTGCCCAGATCTCTGCCCCAGAACAATAAAATCAGAATCTCTAAAAGTGACGCCCAGACACTGGCAGTTTATTATTAGTTCTAATCGTTTAATAATAAATATTACTTTTAATGGTTCATTTGTAGGGAGAACTCGCCAGTCCCCAAAGCATCACCATCATAAAAGGGGAATTTGTATTTCGTTCTCAAATTTTCTGGCATATTCTGAAACTGCAATTTAAGTGACTCTCCTACCTCTGTCTGCTCCCAATTTATATTTAGCTAGATTCATATTAGAGAGCTAGAAAGGGCAAATAGAAAAAAGTCATATTTTTCAAACTCATTTCCTTGTGTTAGAAAAACGATTAGTTGGAAAAAGCCATCAAGGAGATTTGAGATTCAGCATAAAAAAATTATTCGATATCAAATAATACAGGCTGAGAAGGGCTACCTCGGGGGGTCCTTGTGTACCTCACTAAGGAAGTCCTTTGGCTGAGGCTGCCAATGACCTCACCATGGCAAAGGTTTTTTTTCTTTATTGGATAGGAGCCAGAAAAAATGGCCTGAAGGTTGTGCTCAGCCCTGGGAGTCTACAGAAACCATGGATCAGTAGGACTGGGTAGCAAGCCATGTTAGAAGTAAATTTGAGTAATGAAATCTACCTTTATGTTTTCACCCAAAGTGTTATCAGGAAAGACAATTTTTAAAAATGCATGTGATTTTTTCTTTCTTTTTTTTCCTTTCTTTCTTTCTTTCTCTCTCTCTTTCTTTTCTCTCTTTCTTTCTTTTCTTTCCTTCCTTCTTTCTTTCTTTCTTTTTCTTTTTCTTTCCTTCTTTTTCTTTTCTTCCTTTTCTTTCTTTCTGATGGAGTCTCACACTGTCACCCAGGCTGGAGTGCAGTGGTGCAATCTCGGCTCACTGCAACCTCCATCTTCCAGGTTCAAGCAATTCTCCTGCCTCAGCCTCCCGAATAGCTGGGATTACAGGTGCCTGCCACCACGCCCAGCTATTATTTTGTATTTTTAGTAGAGATGGAGTTTCACCATGTTGACTAGGCTGTTCTCAAACTCCTGACCTCGTGATTCACCCACCTTGTCGTCCCAAAGTGCTGGGATTACAGGCGTGAGCCACCACGCCCGGTCAAAAAAAAAAAAAAACAACACGTAATTTTCTTAATATCTTACCTATGTATTGCTTTGAGCAAGTAATGCTAACTACTATAGCAAACTAATCTTTCAATCTCAGTGATTTAACACAGAAGTTTATTTTTGTTTGATAAAATCTCCCATGAGTGTTTAGCCAGTGCATTCCACTTGGGGATTCAGAGACTCTGCCTTATTCCATCCAGTGGTTCCACCAGTCTCTAAAGCCTAGAGGCCCTATGCCAGATTCTGTGAATTAAAATTAGAAGAGAGCATTTAGGATCTTCTGGGATGGTGATGGGGATGGGTTACAGTTTCCAGATTCATAAATGTAAAATAGTGTTCCTTCTACAAATATTCTGTTGGCTGGGGCTTATTCCCTTTCATACAGTAGCAAAGAATGCTTGGAAATGTGGCCACACTGTATACTGCGAAAAGGAGAGGAATTGGTTTGGTTCAAATTTAGCTAGTCTCTGTCATGCTTTCATCATCATCATCATCATCATCATCATCATCATCATCAACAGTTAATGTGGATCAGCATCCTTTCTGTAATTTTCCAAATCAAATTTTGTGTCTATATATTAACAGAGTATATAAAAGTCATTTTCCCTACATAATATATATTTTCTTCCTGTATGTGCTTTCTCCATTGGTCTGATTTGCATAATTGACTAGGATAGTTTCAATTTGCACCAACTAGATAATTTAACCTCTTACTCCTCCATGTTGATAATTTAACCTCTTATTCCTGGTGCACTTTATTTCTGAAGAAGAAAATATTTATTCGGTTACTCAGCAAATCTCAGTTGACAGCCTATCACATGACAAGCACTGGAGATTCCATGGTGAGCAAAAGCAGACAAGTGACCTGCTTTCAGGAAGTTTCTATTCTGTTAAGGGAGATGGACGGAGTGTTTTAAAAGAAAGGAATATTATCCTAAGAGAATTAAAACACAAGAACCTGACCTAGACAGAGATTAAGACAGGCATTTCTGCGGAAGTGATACTTCACTGAGCTGTGAGGAGTGAGTAGGAGTTTAGACATCTCCAGACAGTGCAGCGTGCTGATTTGAGGAACTGAAAGAAGGCCAGTGTGGTTAGAGCTCAGAGACTGAGGGAGAATCATGATGCCGGATGAGTTTTGAGAGATAAACTGTGAAGGTCTTAGGCCTTGCTAAGAATTTTGGCCTTTTTCCTACAAGTACAGGAAAGCCTAGCCATTTTATTATTTTACACCACTCATCCATTACAGGCTTTTCCTGAAAGGTCTTTGGCAATAGGGGAGCTATGGAAGCAACATCGTGAGTAAGTGACTGGGGGGAATTTTTCCCTAAGCGTTGTGGTTTTTAGCCACACACCGTGTATTCCACAGCTCTCCAACTCTCCTCATGGTTTCCCAGAGCTGAAAGTAAGTTGAGCACGAGGAACCTATGTTTAGTTAGCAACACGATCTGAAGCGTGAAAGGTATTTCCTCTTCCAAATAGAAGCCCAGTCTGCATTTTCTACTACATGATTTAGTAGAAAGACACGTTGGATTTGAACCATATTTCCTCTGCTAGCCAATTCCATCTTATCTATAACTTTCTGATAATTATTTTGAGAAATAGATCTAGATCACAGCCTTCCGATTCCTAGGCCAGGATACTTTCCACTTCTACACAGACCCCATTACAGCTCTCTCTTCTTCATAATCTTCAAAATATCCCTTTGATTGAACCAGATGTCTTATTCTTCATCCCCTTTCCTCCTCCCTGAAATGACCTATCTTTCTCTTCTAAAACTTCACTACCTTTAAAATTGGAACTCAAGGCTTCCATCTCTACAGACTCTGCCCTGACAATAAATTTGTTTGTATTCTCTTCCCAATAAATGGAATAGCTGTTTGAGAGAATTGTCTTCAGCTCTCTTCTTCTTCCTCCTCCTCCTCTTCCTCATCTTCTTCTTCTTCTCCTCGCCTCATCTTCCTCCTCCCTCCCTCCCTCCTTCCCCCGCTCCTTGTCCTTCCTTCTCCCTCCCTCCCCTCCTCCTTCCAAATACAAACATAACAGTCAGTCGCAGCTGGTGAGTGTAGGCTTTGGTAACGTAACACAGCGAGGAGGACAGAAGTCAACAGGGCGGGAAGTCTGTTTTTGTCATGGATTTCCTAGAAGCTGTTAAAAGTGTTCCTAAGTCTGTTACTTCATAGGTTGACGGGAGTAATGCATCCCACACAAGAGGATCGGGATATGACTAAAGTCGTAGGAAGGCATTTGCCATTAATCCAGTCCATCCCGCCCATGCTGCCTGATGGATGTTTGTTCCTAAAGATCAAAATCTAGACTTCTAGAAACAGAATAGTTGGAGAGATCAAAGCCTTGCATCTGACCCAGATTATTTAATCTCACCTCGTACATCCTACACTCCAGCCATCCTGACCTGCTGTGCGCTCCCCCAAAGCTCCCATCGTTTTCTGATTCTGCTTTTCCTCTATCTGTTCCCTGCATTGAAATGCCTCTCTCACATCTCCGCGTCTAAATCTTACATGGCCAATTCCAACTTCATCTAATTCCTGAAGATTCCCTTTGTGTCCCCAGTTGGAAGTAATCACTCCCTGCTCTGCTTACTTTTTTACCTAAATTAATTTATATACCTATGCATTTATATGTGTATGTATTGTATTCCTTATAAGAGCAGCTTTTGAGAGAGGGGCCTACAACTTATCTTTGTATTTGTGTTTCTCAGAGCTCCTTCTAGTGGGAAAAAATGCTTTGAGGTTGAATTAAGTTCAAATTGAACTCTACGATGAAAATATTTACTTAGGAACTTGGACAAGGTTCTTTAGAACACTGAACCTCCTGAATTTTTCACCAGGAGAATGAAAATATCTTGTTGTTAATGAATAAGAAAGAAAACTTACAAGACAGCTCCTGGTACAGGGCCTGACTCATGTTAGGTTCTCAGGAAGAGCACTTTATATCCTTCATACATGTATATGTCAGTGGTTGGTATTGAAGGTTTGCACGACACGTTAAATATAATAGAAGTAGGAATGACAAATTTAATAGTCAGTGAATACTTATTTCATCCTATGAAATGGGCACTCTGACACATTCTATATAATAGGGGAGAAAATGGAAACTTAGATTTACTAACTAGCTCAAGTTGGCACAGATGTAAGGGGATCTCAAACTTAAACTCAGGCTGTCAGGCAGGGCCTATACTCTGAATACTGCTTTCTTGATATTTTCTCAGTATCAAATTATCACTTGAGAGACAATGCAACCCAAATGCAGCACACTCTAGAAACATAATAAGACTTATCGAGACTTTCAAAGATATCTCCTTGACCTTCAAAGATAAATTTTCGTTCTTGCCTAAGCTGCTGTCTCTCCAGGCTCAACATCCTGAATTCATTTTATCTTTCCTGACAGGTCAGGTTTTCAGTTCTCACTGTGTTCGTCTTGGTGGCTCTGCACTGGACAGACTCCAGTTCTTTTATGTACCTCTTACTGTACGGGGTCCAGTGGCTTTCGGTACTGCTCAGTGAGGAGAGAGAAGTAGATAATGTAGTTTCTGGTGTCAGGGAACACTTTAGAGAGTCCTTAATGAATTTAGCCATATGTTACTTTGTGGAGCACTCGTAAAAACGTGGGAAGACCATGCTGGGAAGATGCTGAATAGGAGTAAGAGAACGATGCCTAAGAGAAGGGACATTTCACCGTCTATGAAGCCTCTGTTCAGATTTTATGTTTAAACGTTATGAACTCTGTCACTTGCTGGTGAATTTTCTTGCCCAGTATCTTAAAATACAGCCACAGTTTGGGTTCCACCCTTTTTACTTAAAAGGGTGATTAACTATTTGTGATGAATAATTATTTAATTGCCAGTTCAGCTACATGTGTGTTGTTGTTTTGCTTCTTTCCTCTTTAGTGTGAGCCAAATCTTCTCAATAATAAAAATAATCCACAATTAGTCAACTGCCTTTTAACGGGTTTTCATTCAGTCTGCCACAGCAAGAAGATTCCAATTTTACATCACCTTTAGCTTAAAAAAATAAATAGAAGCTCTCAGTCAGCCAGAGTTTAGCTCTCACAGCCTCTCCTGTAACTGATAATAAAGTCTTTACTTCATCTGGAACATTTTACTCTATCTTTGGATAAAAATTTAATCAGAAAGAATTATTGCTCTTTTAATACCTGTTTAACCTTTACATTCGCGATGGATATAAAACCACTTAAAATTTAAAGCTCTCTTTTTATGGACTGGTGTACTGATCCACTTTTCCTCAGAGGTATTTTTTGCAAAAATTGTTAAAGCTCGATGTAGGGATCACTGCAAATGTCTAAGCTTCGCCATTCACTGCTTCCCATTTCTATGTCCTCTTTGCCCTATTATTATTATTATTTATATATATATTTTTTAATTGCATTTTAGGTTTAGGGGTACATGTGAAGAACATGCAAGATTGTTGCATAGGTACACACATGGCAGTGTGATTTGCTGCCTTCCTCCCCCATCACCTATATCTGGCATTTCTCTCCATGCTCTCTCTCCCGAACTCCCCACCACCCGCTGTCCCTCCCCTTTTTCCCCCCCGACAAACCCCAGTGTGTGATGCTCCCCCTCCCTGTATCCTGTTATTTTAACAGGGACTTGCTGTTTTAAGGAAGCTCTTTATTGTTACTAAATCTTTTTTTTAGTGCTAAACTTCTTTTTCTTTCCAACATAGAAGTATGCCATGTTTTCTGTCTTTAGAATGTGTGTGTGCTTACCTTCTCATAAAGTTTTCCTCTTACCTAACTTTATAGCCTTTACAAACAAAAAGGTACTTAAGTGAGGTTCAGAATAGTGTCTTGCATGTAAAGTTTAATGTGGGTTTAAGTTTCTTCATTTCAGCAACTTATGTGTAGAAAAGCAGTGTGCTATACAGCCCAGTTTTCTTGGTTTTTAATTATAAAAGTAATTCCTCTTCCAGTAAAAAATTAAGTTATGGAGAAATATCTGAAGTAAAGAGTGAAACTGTTTTCAGCTCCTCTCTCTAGAGGAAGTCACTCACAGTCTGTGTATCTCCTTCCAGAATTTGTGTGTTATAAACATATATATGTGAATATGTATACACACACAGTAGCATACATATTGTTCTACATCTTGCTTCTTTGCTTTCCCTAAGAATGTATGTTTGATATTGTTCTAAAATTATAATGTATAGGGGTCTGAGTATTTTTTAACGATGTCATAGAATTCTATAGGATGCATGAACCATAACTCCCTTAGTTATTTCTCTACTGATAAGTGTTGAACATTGTTTCTTTTCTTTTGCCATCAAAAGAAAATATATTTGTACAATTGTCTTCATGAAATTTTGAGACTTTCTGCAGGATGTATTTTAAAAATGGGTTTGTTAAGTCAAAAGAGTATGTATATGTCCATGTTGATACCTACTGAATTAGCGCTCCAAAAAGTGAACCCAAGTTTATTCTTTTCAATGGTATGTAAGAATGCCTGATTCCCCATACTCTCATTAACCTTGAACATGTTTCATCTTTTAAATTTTGGCCAAGAAGATTGTCTAAAAATGGAATCTCATTGTTTTTATTTGCATTTTTATGATTTTTGGCGGATTTAGCATCATTTCCTATGCTTGTAACTGCTTGCCTAGTCACGTCCTTTATCCAGTTTTGTTTTGTTTCGTTTCTCTTTGGTTTGGCTATTTATGTTTTCCTTATTAGTGTATTGGAAGTTATGTGAGTTTTAACCCTTTGTCAGTGGCTAATGTGGAACTCTTCCACAGATCCCTGGGGGTTTCTTAGAGAAGCTGACTGACTGGCAGAGCTCTCCATGGCCTTACCTCCCCCTCCCTCTTCTCTGAACACAGACACACTGATCCAACAAAGTGGGCAAATTTTTACCTGCATTTCATGTTGGGCTTTGGCTTGAGATTAAACAAACGCTCCTGGGGCTAAACATCTAAAAAACATTGCTATGGAATGAAGAACCCTAGATATTGTCATAAAGTCATCTGTCCTAGGCTCTATAATGTAGCATTTTCAAATTGGAAGAGCCTTTAGAGATTATTTCATTACCAACACCCATGTAATATAAATTACACAGTTAACATATGTTGATATACATGCAATACTGGCAGAAATGGGTAATGAATTATGTATTCTATAACAGTGATATGTATTTTGTTATTTACAATAGCTTCAACATGTATTGAAAGCTAGAGGTACATATGTCTATAAACAGTGCTCAAGGCATATTGTTATTTTGGTGCTTATTTATTTATTAGGTATTTGTTACTTTATTTAGTCCATAGATGATGCATTTATCTGAGGACTCCTCTGACTCAAGGTTCTGCAAGAATCTGCTGTCCACAGTTATGAGTAGCTGAATTGGGCCAAGCTTTTAATTCTACAAATAGCGAATCTCTGCAGACACTCAGCTAGTTAATACCAGAGTGGAACCCAGATCGGTGGTGTCTTGACTCTTAGTACAGTGTACTTTTCACCCTGTTTGCCATTCTTTGCTGGTGACCTTGGGTAGATCTTAACTGCTCAGAGCTTCAGTTCTTTCTTCTCTCTTTTAATGAGAGTAATAATGCATGCATTGATATCCTGACTAGGATGGAGTTGGATAGATAATGACTGTTCTTACCTTTTTTGAAGGGCATATCTGACAGAATTGTGAGGAATTATCCAAGTATCTATTGCCCTTCATCATGGTGTTAAAAGTAGGATTGCTAGTTTGAACGGTAAATGCAGTCATTAAATGAGTTTTGATTTTAGCGTATTTCCATGTCATGTAAACCAGTGTTAATATTTGTTAGTATTTTATCTCTAGTTTTTTTTCCTGAAAGTCTTGCTTTTTCATAGTTTTATTTTTTAGATTTGAAAAAAAAAAGTAACTGTGACTCATGTTTTCATTCTCTCTGAAATATAACAAAGAAATAACTCTAAATGATCATGGTAGGGGTCTGAGGGCATTCTCTTGAATGTTTATTTCTGTGTTAGTTAAGATCCATTTACAGAGCATATTATTTATATTATGTGAGGTTTAACTCTTCATTACAACTCATGGAATAGATAGAAATGCAGATTATTTATTCTTTCAATCCCAAGTATATATTATTAAACCAACTAAATTCAGTTTAAGAAACTTTCATTAAGCTACCACTTGGCTCAAAGCAAGAAATTAGGATAGTCAGGTTGGGCTTTTCTTTATATATAAAAAACTGAGTCTCTGAAAAAGCAAAAAGACTTTCAAATGACACCCAATGAATGTCTTTCAAACAAAAATAATAGCTTTAAAATATATATTGCATATGGATAAGTTTATATGTCATTAATATATACTTACATAAGTTATCCAAAGTAAACAAACTCTTGTAGCCACCACCCTAAGAAGAGAAGGAACATTAGCAGTTAATTGCTTCAGAAGATTCCTTCATGCCAGCCTGATTGTATGCTTTTCTTTTCTCCTAAAGGTGATCACTATCCTGACTTATATACCACATATTAGTTTTAACTACTTTTTTTGTATATGCCTTTTTTTTTTTTTCTGAGACAGGGACTGTGTCTCTGAGACAGGCTAGAGTGCAGTGGCACAATCTCAGCTTATTGCAACCTCTGCCTCCAGGGTTTAAGCAATCTTATGCCTCAGCCACAGTAGGCATGCACCACCACAGCCAGCTATTTTTGAAATTTTTAGTAGAGACAGGGTTTCGCCATGTTGGCCAAGCTGGTCTGGAACTCCTGGCCTCATGTAATCTGCCCACGTTGGCTGAGATTACAGGCATGAGCCACCATGCCCGGCTTGTTGTATATGCTATTATGCAGTTCTCTTTTGCTCTGTTAGGTTTATGAGGTTCTTCTAACATTTTAGATATGGCCATAGTTTATCTTCTTCTAGAAACTTCAATAATTTTATATTTTACTTTTAAGTGTTTGATCATTTTGAGTTAATTTTTATATAAGGTGATCAAATTGTGAATAAAGGTATTTCCCCCCCCTAGAGGATGTCCAGTTGTTCCAGCACCATTTGTTGTAATTTAATTAACCTTATATGAGTTGTAAATCAGATGCATGTTGTAGACCGTATAAAGCATAGGTAGGTCTGTTTCTGGATTCTCTGTTCTGTTCCATCAATCTACTAATATATGTCTATCCATCTCCAGCTCACACACTGTGTGAGCAATTATCATTTTGCAGTAAATCTAGAAATCAGGTAGTATGTCTCGTTCTGCTTTTTCAGAATTGTTTGACTGTTCTAGTTAGTTCACCTTTGCATATAAATTTTAAAATTCATTTGTCAGTTTTTACAAAATCCTTCTGGGGTTTTGATTAGAGTTGTATTGATGTAGATAAATCTAGGGAGAAATTACGTCTTAATAATTATGTTTTCTAGTTCATGAATATAACATATCTATTTATTTAGATTGTTAATTTCTTTAATTATTGTTTTATATTTTTCAGCATAGAAATTTTGTACCTATTTTGTAAGGTTTATAATGAAGTATTCCATGTTTTGGGGTGCTTTATACAGATGGTGATTTAAAAATACATAATTTCAAGTATGTATGGGGCAATTTGTACCCCAATCAAATTGTACCAAACATTTAAATAATAATGCCAATTCCATAGAAAATTTTCCAGAATATAAGAGAGGAAGGAACTCACCAATTCCTTTTATGAGGTCAGCACTACACTGATACCCAATCTAGTCAAATGTATTACCAAAAAAGAAAATCACGGTCCAGTATCCCTCATGACACAGATGCAAAAAAGCTACCATATAGAGATAAGATTGATTTTTGTATACTGCCCATATATGCTGTGACTTTGCTAAAATCATTTATTCTGTAGCTTTTTTTTTTAATTTGGAAGGTTTAATGAAAAACAATTATCTTTTCTATGTAGTGCAAATATGTGTGTGTGTGTGTTTGTGTGTGTATATATATGAATACAATTCAGCCATAAAAAGAATGGAATCATGTCTTTAGCAGCAACATGGATAGAACTAAGGGTCAATATCCTAAATGAAGTAAATCAGAAATAGAAAGCCAAATACTGCATGTAGTCACTTATAAATGGGAGCTAAACAATGGGTACATATGGACATACAGAGTAGAATAAACCTGGGGTGGTGATGAGGGCTGGAAAAGTACTTACTGGATACAGTCCAGTATTCACTCTTCAGGTTATGGGGTGCACTAAAAGCCCAGATTTTACCACTACACAATATATGCATTTAAGAAATCTGCGCTTGTACTTCCAAATTTGTAAAAATTCTAAAAGTTTTAAGTTACATTTTCTGTGACAGTTTCATTTCATTATTTTGAAGTCATGCCTTGTCTATTTCTAGCCCAATTGCCCTGGCTAGGACTTTCAAGTTAGCTGTTGAATGGAAGTGGTGAACATGAACATTTTTGTGTCATTCTCAATATTAAGAGAAAACATTGAGTCTTTTGCCATTAAGTGTAATGTTAGAAGTAAGGTTATTGTAGATGCTCTTTATTAAGCTGAGGAACTTTCCTTGTATTCCTAATTTTCTGGGAGGTTTAATCATGGAAGTGTGTTGAATTTTGCCAGTTGCCTTTAGACATAAGTTGGTATAGTGATAAGACTCTTTTCTACAGCCAGATAATATGGTAGATAGCATTGGTTAATTTTTAAATTTTGTATCAGCCTTGCATTCCCAAGATAAACCCCACTCGGATATATTGTACTACTCATTTTATGTGTTATTGGATTCAATTTCCCAGTAGTTTGTTGAGGATTTTGCATCTGTGTCATGAGGGATACTGAACTGTGATTTTCTTTTTTGGTAATGCATTTGACTAGATTTGGTGTCAGTGCAGTTCTGGCCTCATAAAAGGAATTGATGAGTTCCTTCCTCTCTTATATTCTGGAAGAATTTGTATGGAATTGGTATTATTATTTAAATGTATGCTACAATTTGCCAGTGAACCCATCTGGACCTGGAATTTTCTTTGTTAGAAGGCTTTAATCTACAAATTTTTTTTCTTGTTAATTGACAGTTTGCATCTCTTAGAAAATTGGTCCATTTAATCTCATTTTAATGTCTGTAAGTACTGTGGTATTGTTTCCCTCTCCAATGCATGATGTTTATAATTAGTGTCTTATTTCTTTTTTTTCTTCTTCTTGGTTAAATGTTACTGATTTTTTTCTCAAAAGAATTAACTTTTGTTTCCACTGGTATTTTCTCTGTTGGTTGGTTTTCTGCTCTCAATTTTATTGACTTCTGCTCTTTATTATTTTACTACTTTTACTTGGGTTGGGTTAAGTTTGCTCTTCTCTTCCTATTTCTTGAAAGTTAAAAATTCAATTGTTGAATTGAGATCTTTTGTTTTTTCTAATATAAACATTCAATTTAAAAGCACTGCTTAAGTTTCATTCTACGGATTTTGATATATTGTGTTTTCATTTTTATTCAAGATATTTTCTGATTTCTCCATTAATTTCTTATTGCCTCATGGTTTATTTAGAATATATTATTTAATTTTAAAATATTTTGATTTTTTATGCCTTTCTGTTATTGACTTTTAGTTTGTTTTCTTATGGTCTGTGAACATGTTTTGTGTACCTTAAATTCATCTAAATTTTTTGAAGTTTTTTTTTTTATGTGCTGGAATATGGTATAATATGGTATATCTTGGTTAAAGCTCTGTGCATTTCAAAAATATGTGTATTATGGTATTGTTAGGTGAAGTGATCTATAGCTGTCAATCAGGTTAAGTTGGATATAATAGCATTGTACGAGTTCTCTCTATTCTTACTGATTTTCTGTCTACTTTTCGTGTAAATTACTTAGTGGGATACCAAAACCCCTCAGCATAATTGTAGATTTGTCTGTTGCTCCTTTCAGTTGTGTGGTTTTTGTTTGTTTTAATGTATTTTGAAGATACGCTGTTAAGTGCACATACATTAGGATTGTTATATCATCTTAACACCAGATTCAGTTCCTTTCTCATTACATGATATGCTTCTTTAACTCTGAAAATATTCTTGTTCTGAAGTTTAGATGATATTAATTTAACTTTCTTTTATTAGTTAATGAAGTATTTTTTCAGCCTTTTGCTTTCAGTCTGTCAATGTCTTCATATTTGAAGTGGCTTCCTTTTAGACAGATAGTCTTTATTTTTTATCCAGTTTGACCATCTGTATTTTAATTTGTGTGTTTACACTATTTACATTTGATGTGATTATTGATATAGTTGGATTGAAATTCACCATCAGCTTTTTTACTTTTCCATCTGTTACATTTTTCTTTTCCTGCCTTTCTTTGAATTGTTTTTCACAGTTCCATCTTATTTACACTACTTGTTTATCGTTTATAGTCTTGATTTTTTTATTTTAGGTTTTGGGGTACATGTGAAGAACATGCAAGATTGTTGCATAGGTACACACATGGCAGTGTGATTTGCTGCCTTCCTCCCCATCACCTATATCTGGTATTTCTCCCCATGTTATCTCTCCCCAGCGTCCCCACCCCACACTGTCCCTCCCCTATTTCCCCTAACAGACCCCACTGTGTGATGCTCCTCTCCCTGTGTCCATGTGTTCTCATTGTTGCCCATTGATTTGCAATATGCATCTTTAATTAACTAGAGTCTACCTTCAAATAGTATTATATCACTGTCTGAGTAGTTTCAGGACCTTACAATTGCTACTCTCAATTTACTTACCATCTTTTTGTGTTCTTGTTGTCATTCATTTTACCTATATATATTCTATAAATATACAGCACATTGACACTAATTTCACTTGACTGTTATCTTTTAAAACAATTAAAAATAATATAAAAGCTAATTCATTTCTGCTTTTTCAGCCCTATTTTTTTGTGTGTGTAAATCCACCTTTGTGTCTGGTACCATATTCCTTCTGGTTGAAGAGCTCCCCTTCAATATTTCTTTAATTCTTTCCTGAAACAGTTTTTAATTCTCCTTCATTTGAAACATATTTTTACTAAGTAAAGAACTGTGTTGGCCTTTTTCCTTTATCACCTTTAAGATGTCACTTCATTGTTTTCTCACTTGCATAATTTCAGACAAGAAGTCTGCTGTCAATTTCTTTCTTGCTTTCAATGCAGTGTGAATTACTGTTTTCTGACTGGTCTCAAGCTTTTATCCTTTGTCTCTTTTCTAACAGCTTGAAATCATGTTTGTTGGGGGTTTTAGTTTTGGTTTTCTGGTTTTAGTTTTAGTGTTTGTATATATCCTGTTTGGAAGTCCCTTCATTTCTTGGCTCGTCTATCTTCAGTTTGTTGTTTGTTCTTTAGAGGATAACCATTATCTGTGTGTGTGTGTGTGTGTGTGTGTGTGTGTGTGTGTGTGTGTGTGTGTGTATGGTGGCTTGTTGCCTTTATTCTTTTATCTTTTCCCTTTGGAGTTCTAACTACATGCAGCCTTAATATTTTTCTATAGTTCTTTGATGCTCTGTTCTGTTACTTTTTACTCTTTTTGTTTCTATAATTGCTGTTGACCAATCTTTAAGTTTACTAATTCTTTCCCCAGTTGAGTCTACTTATGAGCCTATTCAAAGTATTTTTCTTCTCTCTATGATTTTCATTTTCCACATTTTCATTTTATTTTCAGAAGACAGAATGAGAATAGTCTCATATGAGAGTTTCTAGGTCTTTGAGATTATGCAGATTTTCTTCCTTTTTCACTAGAGCCTTCAACATTAATCATAGTTATTTTAAATTCCTTATCTGATCAACCCAGCATCTGTCTTCTGAGTCTATTTCTGTTTGTTGCTTTGTCTCTTGACAGTGTGTTGTTATTTTTGCTGCTTTGTATGCCTTGTAAGTTTTTGTTAAATCCCAGACATATTATATAGGATAATAAAGGCAGGCTAATATATTTTACACCTGTAAATGAACATGCCTTTTCTTTTGTTAGGCCTTTAGGGTGAGGTGTTTTTGTCCATCTCGTCAGAAGTTGGCCTTGATTTGAATCAGTTGTTGTTGTTGTTGCTATGTTTCTCCTAAGTATACCACAGATTTCAAATATCACTAACGATACTTTTTCTTTGTGGTAGGGAGTGGTTTTCCAAAGAGACTTCTCAGTATTTGCTCCACCTTCAGACTTAGATCTTCTTTTTGTGCCTGTATCTCAGAGACAACCTCTTTTTTGTCTGTCTCTCAAATTTTACACTGTTGGTGGGAATGTATATTAGTTTAGCCATGGTGGTTGAACTTGACTGCTGTTACTTTTTACTTGATGCTTATAAAGCAGACATTTTCTGTTGTTAGCCTCAGTTTTAGAGAGGCACTGTGGCTGTGGGTCTCAGAAGCAGGAGGTTTTTCAGTGATTCTGCCTCTCCCCAGGACTAAAATCACTTTTCATTCCTTTCCCCTACCCATGATGAGTCATCACTGGTACCCTAAGGGCTTCAAGACTCACTGTCATTTTCCCAGGGCTGAAGACCTTTGTTCTGAAGAGATAATCTGGGAGAAGTATATGGGCAGGGCATTCAGCCTTTCCCAGAGCTGCTACTGTTCCCCTCATGAAGCCTGCACCACAGCAGACACTTTATTAGTACTCTTTTTTGTTTTTTATCTTATTCTATTTCACATTAAGTTACAGGGTACATGTGCAGAACATGGAGGTTTGTTACATAGGAATACAGGTGCCATGGTGGTTTGCTGCACCTGTCAACCTGTTGTCTAGGTTTTAAGCCATGCGTGCATTAGCTGTTTATCCTGATGCTCTCTCTCCCCTTGCCCCTCCATCCCCCAATAGGCTCAGGTGTGTGATGTTCCCCTCTCTGTGTCCATGTGTTCTCATTGTTCAACTCCCACTTATGAGTGAGAACATGTGGTGTTTGGTTTTCTGTTCTGATGGCTTCCAGCTTCATCCATGTCCCTGCAAAGGACATAATCTGATTCCTTTTTATGGCTGCATAGTATTCCATGGTGTATATGTACCACATTTTCTTTATCCAGTCTATTATTGATGGACATTTGGGTTGGTTCCATGTCTTTGCTATTGTAAATAGCACTGCAGTAAACATACGGGTGCATGTGTTTTCATAGTAGAATGATTTATATTCCTTTGGGTGTATACCTAGTAATGAGATTATTGGATCAAATGGTATTTCTGGTTCTAGATCCTTGAGGAATTGCCACACTGTCTTCCACAATGGTTGAACTAATTTACATTCCCACCAACAGTGTAAAAGCATTCCTATTTCTTCACAGCCTCACCAGCATGTATTGTTTCTTCAGTTTTTAATAATAACCATTCTGACTGTCGTGAGATGGTATCTCATTGTGGTTTTGATTTTCATTTATCTTTTTTTTATTATTTTTATTTTTTTTTTCTTTGCAGAACCCATAGTACTTAAGCAGTATGCTAGGGTCACATGGATTTATCTAATGATCAGTGATGTTGAGCTTTTCTCATATGTTTGTTGACAAAATAAATGTCTTCTTTTGAGAAGTGTCTATTCATATCCTTTGCCCACTTTTTGATGAGGTTGTTTGTTTTTTTCTTATAAATATGTTTAAGGTCCTTGTAGATTATGGATATTTGACCTCTGTCGATGGGTAGATTGCAAAAATTTTTCTCCCATTCTGTAGGTTGCCTTAGATTGCCTGTTCACTCTAATTATAGTTTTTGTTTGTTTGTTTCTGTGCAGAAGGTCTTTAGTTTAGTTAGATCCCATTTGTCAATTTTAGCTTTTGTTGCAATTGCTTTAGGCATTTTCATCATGAAGTCTTTGCCCATGCCTATGTCCTGAATGGTATTGCCTAGGTTTTCTTCTAGGGCATTTATGGTTTTGGGTTTTACATTTAAGTATTTAATACATCTTGAGTAAATTTTTGTATAAGGTGTAAAGAAGGGGTCCAGTTTGTTTTCTGCATATGGCTAACCAGTTTCTCCAGCGTCAATTATTAAATAGGGAATCCTTTCCCTATTGCTTGTTTTTGTCAGGTTTGTCAAAGATCAGATGGTTGTAGATATGTGGTGTAATTTCTGAGTTCTCTGTTCTGTTCTATTGGTCTGTCAGTACTTTATTCTGCCTCATATCTTTCTTGTGAGCATCTGCTGAGATCTGAGGATAAATTAAATTCCCCTTCTATCTATACTGCCCAAAGATTCTGTGTTTTTATACTAACCTACAAGTAGTCTCTTGCAATTAGTTAATAACTGCAGTGATTTTTTTCTCTTACCAATAGTATGGCATTCAGAGGCATCTGCCTCAGGTAAGCAAGTGTTCACATTCTGTCTCTCCTCAGAGGCATCTATCTTGCCTTAGGTTTCAGATTAACAGTAATTTCCCCAACTTCCACTTATCAGTGGTTTTCCTTTCTGCAGTCTCAGTTACCATGGTCAACCACAGTCCAAAAATAGGTGACTACAGTACAATAAAATATTGAGGGAGAGTGAGAGAGAGAGAGAGAGAGAGAGAGAGAGAGACCATATACATGTAACTTTTATTACAGGACATTGCCATAATTGTTCTATTTTATTGTTAGTTATTGCTATTAATCTTTTTGTGTGTCTAATTTATAAACTAAACTTTATCATAAGTATGTATATATAGGAAAAAACATAGTATGTATAGGGGTTGGTTTGTATCCACAGTTCCAGTATTTACTGGCGGTCTTGGAAGGTGTCTTCCATGGATGAAGGGACACTACTGTAGTTGGTTGTTCTGCAGCCTCAGTTCTCTATGGATTCAAAACCAGTTATAGATATGCACGCTATCTGACTTGTTTTAAATTTTTGTAGGAGTGGGAGTAGTGCTCTTTTGATTTTCTCCATCTTATACAGAAGCCATAATTATTTTCAATTCTATATAATTTTGATTGAATGCAAAATACCGTAACTTTTTTGTTCTATTGGTAGACATTTGAATTATTTATGGTTGGGTTCATGACAGCAAAGAATACTTCTCTGAGCACATGTGTTTTGGTGTACATATAGAAAGTATTTCTGAAGGGTATAGATATAGGAATGGAATCAATTGTAAGAGAATACATATAACACACACATATGAGTTATAGGATATTATATATATGTGAATATAATGATTTTGGTAAATTATTGATATAAAAATTTTCAATGAAGTATAACTCATAGAAAGTGTACCCATCTTAAGTGACCAAAGGATGTCATTTAGACTGTAGCATAATAGAGCTATGGATATTCACATCCCAAGCATTAACTGAGAAACTGTTGTATAGTGGGCACTTAGGAAATGAAAGGTGAAGGAAAAGTTACTAACTTTAAGGGTCTTGAAAGCTAGAATACAACCCCTTAAGGGTCTGGAAAGCTGTATACACACACACACACACACACACACACACACTCTCAAAGAGTAGGGAGAGAAAAAGTATGATTGGGGGAAATCAATAAAAGCATATTGGAGAAGACATCATTTGATATTAACCTTTAAGCATAACAGTGTAGATAGTGCCTAAGAACTCGGTAATAGAACTTAGTCATTATGTTAGGAAAGAAACCTATGGCTTTGTTTTATAGCAATTACTGGGGGATATCCAGGTCTTTTGCCCTGGAAGAAATAATCTTAGAACCATTCATTAAGGACAGACCCTTATGGATCATGGGGTCCAGAACTCTCTTGGGGTCCAAAACTTTCTCATCATATAGATGAGAAAACTGAGGCTTAGAGAAGGGAAGAGACTTGCCTGGGGGTAAAATTTTGCTAGTAAATGTCCGTAATGAAATCTCTCAGCTACATTGAAAGGTTTGAGTATTGGAACATTGTTTTTTTTTTTTTTCCTTTAACCTTAAAAAATTGTGCATACATAGTAGGTGTATGTATTTATGGGGTATATAAGATATTTTGATACAGGGATGCAGTGTATAATAATCACATTGTGGAGAATGGGTTTCCATCTCCCTTCAAGCATTTATCCTTTGCGTTACAGACAATTGGAACATTGTCTTAGTCATTCTTTTATTCCCCCCAAAGTTTTTTGTAAGGTACTAAGAGAATCTTTGTGGAAAGAATTCTCATTCCCTTGCATTCCTCCTGGTCTGTTCCTAGGTCAAGGTTGAGTATGTTTATAGATATTCTGTAAATATGTTTTATTTTCATCATTAAATGTAGTTTATACAGTTGATGATCTAGGCAATAAGAAATAAAGTAAAATCTGGAGAATTTTGGTTACTGTGTTTTTCCTCTGTGTGTTTCAACTACAAAATTCTTCATTATAATGCTTCCCAATTCCTTTTATTGGTGTTTGCAGTGCCAGTGGGCAAACTGAATTCTTCATGCAACCAAAGAATTCTGAAAATGTATTTCTTGCATCTAGCATAAACCTCCAATTCTACAATGGTAGCAGCGATGGATTTTACCCAATGTTTTAATGATGAATGTAATCAGAACATAAAAAGATCTAAATGCATAGTTTGAAGGAATTTGCAAAAATGACTAGGAGAACTGAAAAAAGCACAATTCAGTTTGTTTCTTTGGCATCTGTGTTTATCTTCCCCCTTTTCTTGTGCATATTGAGGATGTTTTAAAGATTATATTTTTAAAACCAAATAAATAGCTTCCAAAGTGTTCACTGATGGGGTAAATTAGTGTTCTCTTTGTAGATATAATTATTAAATAATTCAAAGGACTAACCCCAGAATGACATTTTCCCCTTATTCCTGGGTAATTTTTGATACTCCCCCCATGCTAAGAGCTAACTATTCTCTCTCTCTCTCTCTCTCTCTCTCTCTCTGTATGTGTGTGTATTACATCTAAGAAATTTTACTCCAAACATCTAACATTCTTGGTACAGGTTTGATTTATGGGAAAAAATATATACTTTTTTTTATCCTTTAGCTTTTCCATTTAAAAAGTATCAATGAGGGCAGGGAAAGAGGAGGAGAATGTACCCCAAACTATTGAAAGGATCAATCAGTGATTATGAACAAAATATAGCTTCTGAGTCTACCACTCACTCACTGTGAAGTTTGCTATTATTTTCTTAATTCCTGGAGCCAGTTATTCCAGCAGATATAGCATTTGCAGCTTATAGACTCATGCTAGATAGACACATATAGAATTTCTTAATTGGATTAGAAAAATGGTCTTTGAATAATATAAATTAGATTCCGTGTGTATTTTTATATATGCGTGAACTTACTAGACTCCAGTGAGATTAGCAAATACCTTAGCTATTTCATTGCAATTGCAATAACAACCACTTTTCAATCACTCATGTCCCTTTGGGTTCTTTAGGGATATCATTTGATGTATGCTTTATTCTGTGCCTTTTTAGTACTGAGTATTTTGCATGAATGATCTTATTTAATCACCAGTAATCTATTAAATCAGTATCATTATTCTCTTGTTTCATTGATATTGAAATATAAAAGTAGGTTATCATAAATTAAAGGCTATGGGTAGTGATAAAATTTTATTCCAGGTATTATCTCCAGAATATGAATTCTTAATCGGTATTCGTGTTTACTCATTCTACGTATTACTGAATGCCTACTATGTCAAGCGGAGTTCTAGATTGTCTTGTGGTTGCATTACTCAGTTATTGGCTAGATAACCCTGAACACTACAGAAAGCTGTACTCTCCCCCTTGGGACTGCCAGGCTTCACAAGATTATTACTATTGCTGAGTTTGGGGACCCACTTGAGCAAATCTAGTATCGTTAAAATGAACTTTTTCTTCTGGAGAAGTTTTGTTAACAAAGCATCTATTAGCTGGGCGCAGTGTCTCATGCCTGTAACCTCAGCACTTTGGGAGGCCAAAGCAGGCAAATCACCTGAGGTCAGAAGTTTGAGACCAGCCTGGCCAGCGTGGTGAAAACCTGTCTCTAGTAAAAATAAAAAATAAAAAATAAAAGATAGGCAATTACTGGCACACACCTGTAATCCCAGTTACTCTGGGAGGCAGGAGAATCACTTGAACTGGGGAGGCAAAGGTTGCAGTGAGGTGATATCATGCACTGTACTCCATCCTGGGCAACAGAGTGAGACTCTATCTCAAAAACAGACAAACAAACAAAAGCAAAACAAAATAAAACACACACACACACACATCTATTTAGCATCTGTCCCACACATCTCAATAGCATTTTAATAGATGCTAAAGGACCTTGAGTTAGAATGTCAACTGGTCTACCTCTGTCACTTAGTAGACAAGAAGGTTGCACTAAAATATATACCAAGATAGTATGTGTTACCAAAAAAAAACTCAATAAGGACATAGCCTAGGAGAAATTTTACAGCCTCTCTTCACCAATCTCCTTATATGACACTGGTTCAATTCAGAAGTAGAGGTGAAGATAGTTAGTATACCAGGAATAAATGTTAAATCTCCCTTCCCCTTTTCCTCACAGTATTATAGTCCACTCTCATGTGGGAATAGCCCGAGGTTTCAGCATTAAGCTTTTCTATTCACTTCTAATAATTGAAATTCCACCCAGCTGCCTTCTAGCTTGGATTCCATGTATTTTATCCACATAAATTAAATGACTTTCTCTAAGTCAAAGGGGATTAAAATTCCTGTTGTTCCTGGAACTCTTCTTTCTTGTAGTATCAGGTTCATTGTGACTTGAATAGATTCTTTGTAGATGTATGTATTTTCCATTCCATCTTGCCCTTGCATACACACACATGCACTTAAATTCAGACTGTTCTGTTAGTTGTCAGAAAACAAAAGCAACACGTGATTCATGTGTGACCCACTGTGGGAAGGTGGACGTTGCATTAATCTCTCGGTCTTAAGAGTCAATATAGCAAAGTCGTTAGAGGCAGAGCCCAAAAGATCCCTGCCCATGAGCTGTGAAGATCAGGACAAGTTACTTTACCCAACTCCAAGACTCAGTGAATGCTCTTACCTGTAAAATGTGGACAATGATAATATGTTCTCCTCTCTTTGGGTATTTGATGATTAAATGAGAAAACACATCAAGCAGTCAATTCAGTGCCTCACACACAATAAAAACTTAATAAATACCAGTGACTATTATGTTTAGCCAACATGTATTGGCATCTGTTAGATCCAGGCACTAAATAAATACTTGTCCAATGGAAATGACCAGAATTGAGTGCCCCTAACACTTCACTGCAGTATTTGCCATATGGATAAGCAATCTATCTTTATTATGCTATTTGGATTTAATTCCAAAGCTAACCCCAGCTTCTTATGTTGAAGCCAGCTTTAGGCCACCTGGATAACTTTTCTGGCATTTCAATGAACACACGAATACAATACAAGCATAATTAGAATTTCTGGATTTTATATCTACTCCCAAGAACATACTGTATAGAGAACCAAGATGTTCAAGGATTGTAGAGCCAGATAGAGGTTTGGTTTTAAAGCAATTCATCTTAGACTCATTTCCTTTCTGGCTGATGTTAGTTAAAATAATGTAAGTCTGGGCTTAAGATCGATCTCTGAGTGAGACAAAATAATAGTAGATTCTAACTCCCTTTAGAAAAAAAGGAAAGAAAAAGAAGCAGCAGTAACTGACTCTGGTGCTTAGGCAAGACTCCACAATGGATTTGTTGAGGAGGAGGGGAACATGTTTTCCTGGTTGTATGTGTTGGTTTAGATTTTCTGTTGTATGTGTGTTTTAAAAGAAGACATTGGATAATCACTGCGATTTTCCAAGCAGCTGGTCTTCCAGTGGCATTGTTATAGGGTCAGTCTATTTTCCTTTAATCCATCCATAATGTCATAAAACACCGGTTGTTTCCTTGGCAACTGTTAAGGGAAGACTAGCCGTTGTCTCTACCTCAAGCCAGTGGTGGGCTGTAGGCAGGCTCTCCTGCAAGCCACAGGAAGCAGATTTCATTACTGAGGGTCTTTCTGTCAACAAATCACTTATTTCATTGTGATTCTGTCTCAGACAGAATCCAAAAATAAATTTCACAAGACAAAAAAAATGATTATACATGAAGCTTGGGAAATGTTAAAACTTTTCCTTTACTTGAGTAAAGTTTCTGGCCACTTTTGACCTTTTTTTTTCAAATGACATTATTGATATGAAATCAGAAACTATAACTGATGAACTACAAACTGCTCTAGAGATACTTTTCTACACCATGGTCATTGCTTTTCTTCTCCGTCTAAGCCCGAAGTCTAATGCTTCCTTCTCATCTTCTGGTAAGTTTTTCTGACTTGCTTTCTCAATTCTATCCTCTTAATTAGGCAGAGCTTATACCTCCCCTTCATATATGGTACAATTGAGTCAGTGCATCCTCTTAATGAAACCTTTCCTGAGATCTCTCTTATTTGCTTTCTTCCTTTTCTGAAGTTCTCTGCTATTTAGATTCAGTGCCAAAGAAACTGAAATGTTTATTTACTTGCTGAAGAATAAACAGAACTTGAAAGGATTTGGGAGCCCAAGACCAAGACCTAAGTTGTATGAAATAACTAATGTTGTCTTCCTAAAAACATCTTATATAATCCTTAATACTTAGCATAGTGCTAAGCATTGAATAGGAATACAAAAAAAATGCATTAATCTGAATCCTTACAAATTATTGACAACAACTTCTCCATTGGTAAAGAAAAGCTACTTTTGATCTTCCTCTTCCTCAAGAGTAACGGTGAGAAGCATGAAGGACCCTAGAGTTTCTTTGCCTTTTTGATTGTTGCATAGAAACAAATATTTGTAAATAATTAAGATGGGAAAATTTTGCTCCTTGAAAAGACAGGGCTACTTTCAAATAAATTTGAGATGAACTTATACAGAAGCCAACACAGTTATTATCAGGGCAATTGGGTCTATTTCCTGTCATTTCTTCATGATAACTTGTAAAAATGCCCTGTGTTAAGAGCACTGGCGATCATAGCAGTGACGTTGGAGTAGAATCTGGTACATTTCTTCCTCTATGGATCTTCTAATATCACTTGCCCTGTTTTCACAGAGACTTATCAAAGTTTGATATGGACGCCAGTGTATAGTGGGCAGTGACCTATCAGATGACCTCTTTGAATAAGAGCTAGTTTGAGCCAATGTATAGCTCTGAATTGATGGAAGATCCATTTTCAAATTTCAAAGGACTGTTAAAACACTTAGTTCTGTATTATAGAGATACACAAATGGATATAACAAACTGAATGTGTTTTCTGCATCTGTTTCAATCAGTATGCCATGTTTTCCATCCTCTTGCTCCTGGCAGTCTTCCTTCCTGAAGCATATCACACCTTCTTCCATTTGACGAGTATTTTTGCTGCTACTGCCACTCCCTACCACCAGACAAAACCCAGCCTTGTTAGAATTCTTGTGGGCTGTGGGATGGAGAGGAGTCCTGCTGAAATTTGAAGTGGTTTTAAATTCACTTTGTATACAGAACCAAAATGGAAAACCAGATCCTGTGTTTGTCTCAAAACTAAAATTTCAAAACTAACCTGAGGTGGAGAAACAGATGCTACAGTGCAAGGAAATGTCGGGGCTCACTGCAAAGGAATGCAGCAAGGAATACCTCCAGACACCTGTTAAAACGTTTACATTTTTGTTCTTCTGCACAATAATTTTCTTAGTATCTCAACTGGCTATAAAAACTTTTAGGAAAGTTGTAGGGGTCATAATCTAAGGCATATCAAATACACTCAGAGTGCAGGCATGAGCAGAATCTCTCCTCTCTGCTAGTGAGATCCTGTAGGTCTACAAGTTAGTAAATTAGGCTTACAGAATGTTAGAAGTAACGGGTATATGTCATGTAATCAATCCCGGTATTGAGCAAAGAGGCACAAATGACACCCAGCGAGAAAAATGACTTGCTCAAGACACCATAGCAAGTTCATGGTTTTCCGAACTGAATTTCAAGTTTCATAACTTCTAATTAATCCCCCTTTTTTTTCCTCCAGTATAGTTAATAATGCTTTTTGTGAATAATAACATATAATATGTATAATCTATCAGAACTATTTAATAGTTGATAGTAGTATGTATCCTCATTTTATTGATGTTCAAGCTCTTCTGAGTATTATAGTAGTTTCTGTTGGATTTTCTCTCTTGAGCTATTCCCTATCTTGAATCTCTCAGACTAGAGATTGTAGAAGATTATAGTGTGTGTGACTTCAACTACAGACGGAGAGTCCACAAGACTCTGGACTCTCATGATTCCATGTCAGTTGGACAGGTGTTACTCTAAGGCCCTGCAAAAATATAAAGTAGTTTGAGAATTGCTCTTCTATTAATCTTCAGTTAAATTCTGAGCTATTTATATATGAGAGGCAGCTTGGTAGGATGGAAAGAGTTTAGACTTTGTAGTTCTACTGCCCCAGATTTAAATCGCAGCTTTATTTCATAACAGTGTAGCCTTGGGCACATTGCTTAACCTCTCCAAGGCTCAGTTTCTTCAAATAAAAAAAGTGGAATACGTCTTCCCCTTGCAGAGTTGTTAATATTGGATTATATATATGAAGTGCCCAACTCCTTGAAAATACATAATATATACCAGCTTCCTTCCCAGACTTTTTCCGGTCAGATCTGTTTTCCACTTAGCTTTGGCTGTTGGAAGAGAAGGCAATTTATCCTGAAGATAATTGTCTGGTAATTGTCATGAGAATTCAGTTGACGATAATTTAATGATTTGTTTACCTTTCTTTCTAAGGAGTTGCAACTCGTGGGTGGTGGGGGTGTGTGAGTGTGACTTACGAGGTTTTTGCCATCTCTTATATGACACTATTTGATTAGTCAGGTCTTAAAATTCTAAACACTTTATCTTTTTGTTTTAATTTCTATTTTAGATTTTGGAGGTATATGTACATGCTTGTTACAAGGATAAGTTGTGTGGTGCTGAAGTTTGGGCTTCTATCAATTCCATCATCTACATAGTGAACATAGTACCCACTAGGAAGTTTTTCAGCTCTTTCTCCCCCTCCCTTTCTTTCTTCCGTTTGGATTCCCAAGTGTCTACTATTCCCGTCTTTATGTCCATGTGTACCCAAGGTTTAGCTCTGAAAAAAAAAAAAAACCCGAATACCTGTTGTATGCCTCACTGTAGAGGCTGTAAGTTTCACACGACAAGGCCCCACACTGTGGGGATTGATAAAAGGAAGGAAAAAGGGATCTTGCAAAAAAAATGAAAATTGACTTTGTTGAAGGGTATTGTAATAGAAACATAAAATTGAATGAGGAAGAAATTTATTCTAACTACATAATTAAGGAATATTTTGTGGTGGAGATAGGTCCTGGATTTTAAAGACTGAATATGATCTTTGACAGATGGTATTCAGTGAGAATGAGGAAAAAGAATGGTGAGCTTCATCCAGGGATTGGAGGTGGAAAAAATGAACACATGGGTGGCGATGATTCAGGCAGTGGGGCAGGAATGTGAAGGAACTAAGACATAAAAGTAGAAAGGTAGTTTAGGACTAGTTTATGAGGGGTCTTTGAATGGTAAACTCACCTTTGGTGGTCCATGGGAAGGCTTGTTAGTACTGGAGGAGAATCCCCAAACCTATTTGTCAAGCCACTAACTCTGCCAGCCATCATTTTAAAAACTAAAGAAAGGAGATTAACATCTCTGTCCATCTTATCTCAGAGGGAAGCTTTGCACTCTAACTTGAAGCAGACTAGAGATTTCAGAAAGTTACATAGTGTCTGTGACTTCAGCTACACAGGGATAGTCCACAAGACTCTGGACCTATTTTCACTGTTGTGTAATAGGGTTAGTTTTGTTTTTAGCAGATTCTCCCAAGGAAGTGTGGTAATCACATTTCTCAAACCATTACATTAACTGCTGTTAGCAATAAATTATTGCTTATGTGCTAAAAGTCAAAAAATAGCTTTTCCCCCTTGGAACTTCTTTAGTATACTCCCTAATGCGTTTTGCCTTGCCACAAACTGTGTGTGTGTGTGTGTGTGTGTGTGCGTGTGTGTGTGTGTGTGTGTGTTCAATTGAGTAAAGAACAGAGGTGAGGAGACTCAGGCTGAAAATGTCAAGTTAGTTTGAGTCAAGTATTTACATATTCACTTTGGAAGTTATCACTAAAAAATAAATGTGTGCGTCTCTTTTTGTTTGTGTCTCTGTGAATCTGTGTGCAATCATTGGTATAAAAAGGAGGAATACTCTTCTGAAAAGTACACATCAATATTCGTCTTCAAAAACCACTGTCATTTTGCGGATGTAAATTACTACATTCTGTATGTTTGCTTCTCCTCACTACAGCCTGTTTCTAACATATCCCAACTTAATTTCCTAAATCTGTCCTATCTACATAACACAGAGTGCTTAACTGAGAAATTCACTTCTGTGTTACAGATAAACGGAAGTTAGATTAAAAGAATACATTTTCATTTTTAGTGTTCTTAAATAATCCTTTCGATTATAAATAAATATAGTGTTAACTCTGGTAAATCCAGACTACTTCACTGAGTTCACCACTGAAATGTTTTCACAAAATTAACATTTAACGTTTTACCTTGGCTTTTATAAGAAGTTGGTATGAGAAATTTGTATAAGAAAATGTCTCTGTATTATCTATGAAACTGTAATATGTTTTCCATCATGTCAATGTAATCTTTTACATATATGAGATGATTTCCTTTAGAATTAATTCTAAACTTCTTTAACAGAAATTATCTTTTTTAAAAATTCGTATTCTCTTTTTTGTCCTGGTTACCACACAGCACAAGTGACCATCATGTTTAGGTTTCTGGTACAGCTCTATCTTCCATTCCTCTCTGTGGCCTCTGATTTTTTTTTCCAGATTTCAGTTAGAATAATCCTAATGAATGTAACCTTTAATTACAAGTTGAATTCTTTTGAATGTGTATATTTAAAATAAATAATGGACATAGTTGAAAAGAAACACATTTTTTAAAAAGTGGTTTTCAATTGTAGCTAAATATTTAGAATTATTTGGATAGTTTTAGAACTCTGATACCCAGGCAGCATCCTAGATCACTTAAATCGGAATATCTGGGTTTGGTCACACACATAATTTTTTTTAAAGCTCCTCAGGTCATTCCAATGCTAAGATTCGTTGTTTTAGATATTCTTTGTTATGATGTTCATCATTTTTACAGAAACACATTTCTGAAAGGATAAATTTCAAAATCACCTGTAAACATGTAATTTACTATAAGTAACTAAAACACTTAAAAATAGCTAACCTGCTAATCTTTTTCTTTTTCTTTTTCCTTCTTTTAAAATAAAATTACAATAACATATGTTCTTATATGCTAGATGCATTCATTTATGTGTTATACACAATTTACATAGTTATGCTTATATATATGGCATACAGGTACATATTATAATATGTGTATTTGTGTGTTTTATTCCAAATCTGTTTTATTCTCAGATACATTTTCTGAGAACCTGTTTTGTTTCAGCCAGATAAATTATCAGGATTTTATCGATTTTGCAAAGGATGATATAGGTTCACTGACACTGCAGTATAAGAAATATACTGCCTTCACCTCACCCAACCCCAGGAACTTTTAGTAATGGAATTTCAGACTAAACCTTTCCTTTTCTTTTCTCTTTTCTTTCTTTTTGAAACAGAATCTCACTCTGCTCCTAGGCTGGAATGTAGTGGCATGATCTTGAGTCACTGCAACCTCCGCCTCCCAGAGAACCTGGTTTTTAGTACTTGTATAACATTAACACTTGTAGTTAAACCACTGTTTACTCATTCTTCTATTCTTACATATTAATGTTGCAGACAACATGCTTAAACCAATCTTGTGTGACTAATCCAACTTTTTCTTTGGGAATAAATTATGATCTATTGATTTATTTCTATGTGGGCTGAATTTTTTCCATAAGAATGAATGTGGTAGCCCCCTAAGATGGCTTTGCTCCCTGGTGTCTCATTTTTCTCTAAAATAGGAAGGAACGGCTGTTTTCTGCTCTTCCTAAAGAGTCAGAATGAAATAATATACTGTCACAGGTTTTAGAAGCATGGGACCTTGGCATTGAAAGGGTGCCTACTAGCAGACTAAGTTGTCTTGGAAATGAGCGGGTCCACTTCCTCTTCTGATACAGGAAGAACAGGCAGGTCATTAAATGATGACAAGCGCTCTTTGAAGTGAAGTGAAGCAATATTGGAGGGTGTAGCATATAAAAACTCTCTTCTCAAATATAAAAAAAATGAGCTACTTGGGCTGGGAGAAGTGAGCCTAGATTTAGCGGCTTAAGGTGTCAGGAAGGTGTGAGATAAACTCAGGAAGAAATGGATCAGGAGTGTTGAAAGGGACAGAAGATTGATGAGAGCACTGAAATTCCACTGTGATTTGGGTCACCTGTGTGGCATGGCATACATTTATGGGATATCTGGAAAATAAGGCAGAAATAAGTCACATTTTGGGGGAGAATATGATTACATTCCACAGTCTGTGGTCTAAAGAGTGTCCTGGAGGCCCCCAGTCTTTATCACAGTGATGCCGTGCTCATTTGACATCCTCATAAACACTTATTTCTGCTCTTAATGCCTCCCCCATTTGGATGCACTGATCATTTTTTAGGCCATGTGAACAGGGCAGAGCTTGCCATTGTGCCTGGGACATAGTGGGCATTCAGTGGGTGTTTGTTGAATGAAAGAAGCAGGCACAATCACAGCTTTCCCTTCTGGTGATCTGCTTTATGATACAATTTCCAGGAATGCATTGTGTCTAAAATTGGGGACCATATGTACAGGAAATTCTTTCTTATGTCAGCGTGAAAGCCCTCCAAAGTAAATCCCCCTTTTATAGTTTTTTACTGTTGATTATTTGTTCTTTTTTAATACAGGAAAATGTAAACCCAATATTAGGGCAGGTTTTTTTATGCAAAAGCCTCGTCATGGGCTAGATGACATTTATTTTTCTGTAGAGAAACTTGGACATTTTATGATTCAATTACTTCCTTCCAAGAGCCATATTTAGAATTCCAGCCAATCTGTGAGCTAGAAAAGAGTGAAACAGTATAATAATCAAGGTAATGTGGCAAGAAAGCATAAAATTTCTCAGCCTTTCTAGAAGAGATAGGTGAAAGTAAATGTTTTCAGGGTCAGGAAGCAACTTTCCCCTAGTAGCCAGAGAGAGAAAGCATCTTACTTTGCTGCAGCTGGACCTTTGTCATTTGAAGGATCTCTTCCTAATGCCATGTAGCTTGAGGGGTCCATATGGCTACAGCTTGGTCTATCTTGCTATTTTAACATTATGTCCATTCCAGCTCCAGTGTAGACCTTTCTTTTAAAAAGAGTTCACCCAGGGATATTAAATAAAATGGAACTTGCATGGAAAGTTGGCATCCCAGATTGGAAACACTTGTTACTGGGTAGAGACTTAGGGGGGAGCAGAAATAAAGAAAATTTCTATGTTGTAAATGATAGTTAAAAAAAATGAAAATGTTTTGTTTTACTAAGGCTTTTTTGCATTCCTGTGACTCAAAATACTTTTGGATTTTATGACAATCTATAACTGCTTTGGTATAGAAAGACAAAGAACAAATAAAGTTCAATAACTTCAGAGTATAACAGAAGAAATATGTAGAATTACAGGAGTCAGTTGGTAAAGATTCTATTGGAGGTTTGGGGGCTTGTATAATTTGTATTAGTCCAAAAATATTATAAAATTAATAATAAATTTTAACGCATATAGGGTTCTTAAATTAATGTCTTCAACTTGCCAACTCTGTTGTTAGTCTTAAACTTTTATATTGCACCCTATGTTTATCTTACCCATCTCTATGGCTCACTTTTGTTGTTACTGTTACTGAGTCTCAAAACCGTTAGATCTTAAGTACATTCCACTACCAAAGTCATTAATTTTATGGAGAAAACGGAAAGTTAGAAGCCATTATTTTACTTATAATAATCTATCTGTCTCATACTTTCATCTCAAAAATGTGTATTTAAGTAGAAGGAGAGCCAGAAAAATAACCAAGAGAGTTACATTTTAATTCTGGCTCTACTGTATACTGGGGTGTGATTTTAAGCTGGTAATTTATCCTCTGTAGCCCAGCGTTGTCTTCTGAAAAGTGCATTCACTCATTTGGGTGACATGAGATTTAAAGGAAATGACTCCTGGTAGAGTAGAATGAAGTTGAATGTAGAATGCAGTAGTAATAGGTTGAAGATGTGAGTATCAATTATCTGGCTCTGGACTGTTCTATATGACAGTTACTAGCCACGTGTGGCTTCTTTAAATTTAAGCTAGTTAGAATTAAATTAAGGTAAAAATTTAGCTCCTTAGTCATACGAGCCAAATTTCAAATGCTCAAGAATCACTTATGGCTAGTGGCTACCATATTGGACAGTGCAGAAAAAGTATTTCATTATTGCAGAAAATTCTGTTGCAGAGCACTGACTTAGAATGACAGCTCCTTGTAGGGCACTGGGAATTGGTGTTTGCGGATGATATCTTCTTGAGTTGGTCCGTGACCTGCTGGGAGTAATGCAGTCCTTAAAGAACTCTGACTCTCCTTGAACAGTGTGCAAAATTGTGAACCTGGGATGCGTGAGGGAGTGGTTATTTTGTGCCGAATGGTATGTTACCTACATCATCACAGATGTGGGATTAGCAGACTTGCTTATTCTGAGTGCCGTCAGAATCGTTTTTAAGTACCATATGTCCAGCATCATCTTTGGCACATTTATCTGGCTTCATCTGAGTTCCGAAGTGAAATCTCACAGCCGCCTTTAAATTTAGCCATCAAAGGCCAAGGTGATGATGACATACCAAGCTTTAGAATCCTTAAGTAGGGTGGGATATTGGTGCTGGGAATGACGAATGAAGGGACATCTGAGAATCATGCTGCTTTTATGGATTAGCAGAAATTCATCTTATGTGACCAAGAGCAGCTGCATAATGGCTAGAAAACATTTGTCCTTTCTGCCTATGTTTTGGTTACAACACATTCTATGTGCATGTCTGATTTTGAAAGTTCTTTTTGAGCTATAGAATCATTTGCCAAAGTTAGGACTGATTATGAATATCATCGATGATTATTTTTAAATGACATTATGATAAAGTGATAGAATAGTGACCATCTTTGCTGCCTTTGTCTTTGTATAGGGGTGGTAGTAGTCCCAGCCTTTCTCTCTCTCGCTCTCTTGCTCTGTGTGTGTGTGTGTGTGTGTGTGTGTGTATGTGTGTGTGTGTGTGTGTTTATGGTGATGAAGAAAGCTCTCACAGCGCAGAAGTTCAGAAGGAGGTACTGTGAAGGTCCCAAAGCATTGAGGTTAACTGGTTCTGGTTCTGAAAGCACTGAGGTTAACTAGTCAACTCAAGAGTTGGGTGTATATGCTGCTAAGAAAGGGTTCAATGCTTCAAGGGGCTCATGCTTCTCCAGAGACAGGAAACATGTATCTGAACTGTGAATCCAAGAGAAATACCTTGCTATTATCCTCAATTTGGCAGGCCACAGGATTCTGAGAGTGAGAGAGTAATGGAATTTGTCTGTCTCTGCTCTTGAAGATACCAGGGGCACCTCGAAAACTTCCCTGCCCAGCCTAGGCTCCACACAGCCTTAACTGACTACTTCCATTGCAAGCCTTTGCCAAGTAAAAAGACATACACACACACATACACATTTCAGCTTATGGTTTTTGTTTGTTTTTGTTTTTTGTTTGTTTGTTTGTTTTGACAGGTGCTTAAGATTTAAGGGCAATCTTAAGGGAAATCTCTGCTCCCACCTTGACTGAGGCACAGAGATGTCCTGTTCTCATGCTGTTGATGTTGACAGAAGTAGGGCACGCTTCTTTCTCCATGTGCCATCACACTCAAGCAGAATGTACAAGATATTTTCTGGTTACCAAGGATACCTGGTGACATAATCATACCTAGCCTTTCTTTTCTCCCTTCACCCCCTCAGCCTCTCACCCTGCCCTCCCATGGGTCTTTATGTGCCGCTCTATGTAGAGTACAGCTCGTACTGGATAGCCTGTTACTTATTTTGGTTCAGGAGCAGCTGCAGAGGATGAACTGGAGAGGACGGTGTACTTGCAAACACTTGTGGACTCTCGAGTGGACAGGTTACCTCTAAAAGAGAAGCCTATGCTTTCTTACTCACTGAAGATTTTTACCATTTGCAGGTGGATACAATATATGTTTGTTTGGGGTGAGAGGCTAAGAGAATGCTCTGTGGTTTCTGCAGGTTTACTAATAGGAGACATCCTGTTATCCTCAGTGCTGATTCTTGCCCCATTAACTTTCAGCAGTAAATAGCTGAGGGTCTCATCTGGAAACTTCTATTATTAGTACTACATGATCAGTGCATTTTAAGATAGACATTTTAATAGGTAGAAAACTGTATACAAAGAGGAATGTGCAATGCAGAATAACAATCAAATGATATCTTAATGCCTTAGATTGGTACTCCAGGCCCTCCATGGTTTTCTCTATTGGTTCCTCTAGCCTTCTTCATCCTTCCTTAACATTAGTCATAGGATTTCTCATCAGTTTGCTCACCTTGTTTGCTCTGCTTGGAATTCCCTCCCCCAAGTCCCCAGCACCACCAGCATGTGCCCTGTTCTTTAAGACTCAACTCAAATACTTCTGCCTCAAAACGTATTGCCCTAATTGTCCAGGCTGAAAGTAACAGTCTTCTCTGGACCACCACCCCCCCATCTCTGTTCCTCTCTATGTCATCTTTGATCACTTTCTGACTTGTGTTGCTATGTAGCTGAATATGCCTTATCTCTACTACTTGATATTAAACTTCATGGTGATGATAAGGTCCTATCTTATCTTCTTCTGTCTCTTCCCCTGATCAGGCTTAGGGCAGTTCCTCACACACTTTACTGTTAAGAGAATACGTAATGAAAAAGTAAATGAATAAATGGCAGAAAACTTACGTGGAATGCTGGTGCAAGCAGCTCCTCTGGGGGCTTTTTAAAAGAGACTGATTGTATAGGATATCTGAGCAGTTTTCATATTAATGGAATGGAATATTAGAGCTGGCATGAACATCAAAAAAATCCAGCCACAGCCACCTTGCTCAGATCATCTTGATTTTCAAATGGAGAATCTAATATTTAGATAGGACCATTCCAGATCACATAGTGCGTAGTTAATAGACCTAGGATTTGTATCTCATCTGACCTCCAACCCAGCATGTTCTTTTGAAATAAGGCTAGAATAATAGCGAGACACACATATTAGACACATGATTTTGAGAAGGCAGTTTTCCGCCCCACAGCACATGACCCCGTACATTGATTTCCCTGCCTATATAAATAGTACAGACAAAATAACAGCAACTTTAGAGGAAACATGACTATTTCCATCATATGGTGATTCTACACAGCAGAATCAGAAACCTGGATAGGGAGAAAAACCTTATTAATTTCATTCTTGTTAAAAGACTTAATGAATGGAGTTCGAACTGGCAAAGTCATTGTTAGCATGAAAGGAAGTGGGGGGTTGAAGGGGCAACATTTCCACAACAGGGAGAGGAACAGAGAGGCAGAAAATATTGGGAGTCGTGTGCCCCACCAGTAGAAGGAGATAAGAGCGAGAGCCAAATGGTGGGGGCAGGGGTGGGGGAAAGATTCCTTTCTCCAGCTATGTAACAGCATTACGGGAGTGAATTCAGAGCTTTCTGTGTGTTCTGAGCCAAGTGCCTGCTGGAATGTGGACTGTAAATCTCTCATCATCCTCTTCACTGACCCACAAACAACCCCTGCTCCTCCCATCTGCTTCCCGACCACCTGCCTTTCAGTCTTTCTTTATATACAAAACTTTTTCCATTCTCCTACCTTCTTCTCTATCTTTTTTATGATACATCTCATCCCTCTTCTAAATATTTCTATCTGACCACGTTTTTCCCTAATGAGATAAACTCAAAAGGATAAAGTATAACATGTATTCATTTGTCTGCACAACAAGTATTATTGAGCACATACTAGGTCCTAGGCACCGTTTTAGTTGTTGAGTATACAGCAGTAAAGAAAACAGACAGAAATTTTTACCCTGGTGGAGTTTACATTCTAGTGGGGGATACAATAAGCAAAATAATTGGTAAGTTATATAGAATATTGGAAGGAAATATGTGCTGGGAGGGAAATAAGCTGGGAGGGAAGTGCTGGAGTAGAAGATGCTAAGAGTCTCAGTTCCAGAGTCAGGTAGCCTGAGCTGGAATTAGAACTCCAGCTGCGTCCTTCACAGTCATGTGACCTGGGCAGGTCAAGAGAACTCCCTGAGCTTCAGTTTTCTCCTCTGTTTATCAAGAGGCATTAGGGAAACTGGTATCTCCTTGGGTTATTGCAGGGATTCAATGAGATGACACATACAACACCATCATTACACAGGGTCTGTCCCCTATAAATATAGAGATTGTCAAGTTCGTTATTCAAACAATATTATATATTGTGTTTTAGGTATTATGTATGTAATATAGTGTGAATATATATGTTATGTATATAATATTATCTAACTTAGTGTCTCTAGTATTCCATGCTTCTCCAAGTATCTATATTTTTGTCGGTATTTCTTTCTCCTACAAGATTGCAATCTTTTGTCGGCAAGGACCACCTCTCCTTTATCTCTATACCCTCCATTGTGCCCAGCGCATAGGAGATTTTATGTTTGGTAACTGAATGAGAAACAAAGGGGATACTCTTTTTCTAGGCACGATAATCTTATATTAACATTAGTTTTTAGAACCCTTCTCTAATTCCTATCATTTTTGTATCACATCTAAAGAAGAGCTATATGCCCTCCACCTTCTCTCCTTGCCTTTTAATCACCATACCTTCCAACCTCTTATGGGAATACCAAATTAATGATCCTTGCCTCAATGACCTGCCTACCCCTTTATCTCTTCATGGTCCATTCATGGAATCTTTTCGTAGATCAATTTACTACAGTCTACAAGGCAGTTCCCATAGCCTCATTCCACTTACACACAATCTTGACCATTTCTCTCCGGTGGGAGTCACGCACTCACCTCCCAAAACCCAAAACCTCTAGGCATGCCCCATACCCCTAGTCAAAATACCCTTATACAGATGTTTAACACTTTCCAGTTGAAGACTCAATGACAGAGGATGAACAATATTGAATAATAATGAGACACACATATTAGACATGATTTTGAAAAGATAGTTTTCTACCCCACAGCACATGACCTCATACATTTATTTCGCTACCTATATAAATAGTATAGACAAAACAACAGCAACTTTAGAGGGAAACATGACTATTTCCATCATATGGTGATTCTTACACAACAGAATCAGAAACCTGATTCTGTGGGTAGAATCTGATACATTTTTTTGTTTGATACTTAGAGCCACTGTGTGAGGTACACACTTCAGATATTATCAGCTGTATGTTACTAATAAGGATTCAGAAGCTCAAGGAGGGGGAAATGAAAGAATCCAAGTATACGTAGCTAAAAATGGCAGTGTCGACACCTGAAATCCTATTATCTGGGGCAATATATGTATTGGGTTTGAAAAAGTTCACACTTAGCAGTTGGATGACCTGAATCCTCACCCCAGCTTGGCTACTTACTCACCATGTGACCCTGTATAGTGCTTTGAAGCCTTAGTGTTTTCACTTCTGTAAAACAAAGTAGCTCTTGCCCTCCCGAACTTTTGGGGTGGTTGGAGATTAAAAGATATATTGGCTGGGTATAGTGGCTCACATCTATAATCCTAGCACTTTGAGAGACTGAGGCAGGTGGATTGCTTGAGTTCAGGAGTTTGAGACCAGCCTGAACAACATGGCAAACCCCATCTCTAAAATAAAAAATAAAAAGATATAAAGAAACTTTAGAAAGAAGGTATAAATCATCAAAATCATCATGTAAAAATGTAACAGGTATGAAATAAGGTATGTGAAAATATAATAGATAAGGCTTCCCTGCGTGAAAGATAGAAATGGACATTTTATGTAATTTCCATACACACAAAACAGAAACAAAAGATCTTTAGAATTTTCAAGCATGAACAGAGTTTTATATTGATTTTAAAGAATATAGAATGTGGAAACTCATTTTTAATTATTGGAACTTACAGGTTGAAAAATGGAGTAAGCACTATTTAGAAAAAAAAAGACTCTCCCACACCTCACCAACAAACACACACATTGGGGAAATAGGGAAGAAGGTTATGTTTTGGGACAACTTTCTATACACTGAGAAAATCTAAGAGGTCTCCACATCTACCTATAAAATTCAGTGATGCTCAGAACTGACATGTCTGATTTTACTGTTACATGGTAAGAAGCTCAGGGTTATGAGACGAGTTTATTGGACACTGCAGAAATTCACATCTGCGCTTACCCTGGATTGTTGTTGAGTCGAGCTGACTGTTGCTTTGCAAATTAACTGTCCTTTGAGACTTGGAAGTATTGAAATTGCATAGAATTTTTGTGAAATGTCAATCCTGTAGTGTTTATATTTTATAACAGGTGCTCCATAGACTTCTAGATTATTAAATTAAGTCATATTTGTAGCAAAGATCTGTAGGCTGAATTATAAAGGTAATCTGTGGGTGGATGCCAAGATTTCTCTATCATTCTGCTTTGTTTGCCAGAATGTCCAAGGGTCTACCAGGAGATAGTGCCAGGCAAGAGTTCCATATTTTAATGTATTCTGGTCCAAATCATTGGTATTGGCAAAGATGGAGAAGGAGGAGCTGGGCAGTTCATCCCCAAAGATGTGATGACACCACTGTAAGTGTGAAGACAGCAAGTATGCAAAGGCTGAGAGCAGCATGGTCATTTCTAGACATTTATCTGGAGAGCAAAATCAAGAAACGGGGCTCAGAGGGTTCAGTCTCAGCAGTTAGGAGAGAGAGGAGTTTCTTAGGAGTAGTTGCCCCAATAGCTGCTAGAGATCCCTGATCCTTTTAGGTCTGAGCCAACCAAGTCTCAGCCCAGTCCCACTTGCCTCGATTTAAGGTGACATTTTTGGTCTCTAGCTGGGTGCTTCCCCCCTCGGTAGCATATAACAAAGGACACGCTTTCAAAGCAGGGAGGTTGGAGGGCAAGGAGATAACCCTGTGGGCCTGGCCACCCAGCCTCTTTCTTTTTGGTATTCCATATACACTGCATAGATTGACTGGACACCCAGGTTAAGGAGATCTCTCAATATCCTTGGGTTTTTCTTTACCTTAATTTCAAAATTATAATATTTTAGACATAACTTGCCCAGGATCACACAGTGAGTCCATGGGAGAACTGGATGAGAACCCAAGTTATCTGACTTTCAGTCAGCTCTCTTCCCCTGATAAATTCACAGCAACTTCTTTAATTATGATAATGTGTTGAGCTGCATGTACCTTAATATGTATCATAAAGATGATTGTTGCACGCTATATGGGCTAAGCCCTCCATTTTCTGAGTGTGCATTACCACCTCCTTCCCTCAGAACAATTAACAGAGGCTCTCATAAAGATGTGCTATATATGTGTCTTACAGATTTTAATGAGGCTCCAATAGGTGGGAAGGTAATGGAAGGGCAAGTTGGATAGGACCTTAAATTTTCTATATAGCTACTTGTGAAGGACAAGCTCTAGGGTGACCTCCAATGATTCCGGCCTCCTGGTGTTTACATCTTTGTGTAATACCTCTCCTTGAGTCCAGGTAAACCTGTAACTTGCTTCTAATCAATAGAAGAAGACAAAGGTGTTGGGGTGTAACTTACCATGATTATATTTTGTGATACACGAGTGCATCTCAGCAGATACAGAGACTCTCCTTGACAGCTTGAAGAAATAAGTGACCCTATGGGAGGAGCTCATGAGGCAAGGAACTGTGAGCAACCTTTAGGAGCTAAGGGCAGCTTCCTGCTGACAGCCAACAAAAAGCTAGGGCCCTGACTCATATACACACAAAGAAATGAATTCCACCAATAATCTGAATGAGTTTGGAAACATTCTTCCACAGTCAACCCTCCAGATGAGAATGCTTCTCAGCTGACACTTTGATTGCATCCTGTGAGACTCTGAGTAGAGGACCCAGCTAAGTCATTCCTGGGCCCTCGGAAACTGTGAGATGGTAAACGGTGTGTTGTTTTATGCTGCTGAGATTGTTAGCCAGCAATCAAAACCTAATACATTAATACCCTTTATTGTTTTCTAGACAGATGCTATTTAGAAAAGCCTCCCACCCAATAAAAGAGCCCCCCTTTATGGTTTTCCAAGTAGGTGGTTATCAGGGTTCTGCTTAACCATCTTCAATGGCAAGGAGCTACCATTTCATAGGGCAGCCATTTTTGTATTACACAGGCTTGCATGTTGTCAAGTTCAGCTGCAATCTTCAGTGGGAGCCTAGGACATGCTGGGAATTCCCAGGTAGGCTGGGGAGGGGTTCCTGGTTCACTTGGTCCTGAACCATCCCAGTGCCATTCTAACAGTTGCAAATCTGCCTCTTTCATGGAGAGAAATGCGTGTGATAAGTCTATTAACACTGGATTGTTTGCTCCCAGCTTTACCACTTGGTATCAGTGCAAACTTTCACCCAGTTAAATAACTTAATGAGCCCTGCTCTGCAGGCTTGCCTCACAGAGTTGTAACGATCAAGTAAGACAGCATCTATGACAGTGTTTGTTGGCTGTAAATCAGCAAATGATTGCAAATGATGATTATTATTAAAATAATAGTCATTTGTCAGTAAATATTTGTCAAAGCTGGTCCACACTGAGGGAGACAGGATCTCCAGGGAAACTGCCGATGCAGAGATAAAGAGGAAACCAGCCCCCGTTTGGAATTGCGTCACTGATTCTGAATTCCCAGTGGTACATTTCAGGTCTTGCTTCAGGAATTTGTTTGTTGTTTTGTTTGGTAGGAACAAGAAGCCCCTGGAGCCAGTTATGTTGTCATCAAACTCAGTTGCTAATTAGGCACCAAAGCAAACCTATGGCAGTGAGACAGAGTTGAAACTTGAATTCCTTTCTGCAGGTGGAGTGTTGGATCCTAGAGACGGTGTATACAGCTTGGCTATTTTTATGCTTCTGCATGCAAGAAGCTTTAAGAGAATCTGAATAAAGCAATTAGCATCCCTCTGTCTGCAGGCAAAACTGGTTTGGACATGCTTCTCTCTTCTTGAAGGACTGTTAGAGCCTTGGCAGTATATCTGATGAAAGATTTCACTCAGCAAAATGTCTTCACTTACAAATCCAGCCACTTTGCTCTCTCAGTCAGCCCCAAATTCATTTATTTTCTTTAGAGTTTTCCTACAACCACGAATGACCAAGAATTAAATTAATCCCCAAGAGCCTGAGAAATTATCAGGATATTTAATCTATCAATTTAAGGATGTCCCAGCAAGGACTGTTAATTCTTTTCGCATAAACTATTTATATATTTTGATTCTCCTCATTTGGAAGAAAGAAATATGTTTTCATACATGTATTTTTCAGGGAAAATGTTTTAAATATCTGTTTATATTATGCTGTTCACATTACTATTAAAAGTATCCCTATTTTACATTTATTTTGCCTCCTTCGGGAGGAACAAGCCCAAGATCCCATTATTAAAACCAAAATCCTCCACACACCTTTTCTTTTAAAAACTTAGATTTGGAAATTTTCAGTCAGCCAGCTGCCTCTATAGCCTCTTATACTTGGTCCTACAAAGTTTTTTTCACCTTTGGTCTGAATGTTTACCATTCTCTGTGCACACTCTATTCTCTTGCCAGCCTGATAATACATGCTGCTTTGATATCAAGTGGCGGGAACATACAGAAATGTGCTATTTATTGGTGTGCAATTTGTATCTTTATTTTCATCAAACTTCGTATTTACCTTTTTAGGATTTTTTGTTTCTTTTTGGGACTTTTTGGTGTGTTTTGTTTGATCTTGGTTTTGGTTTTTCAATCTGGGACTGAGGTCCAGTGTTCATTTCAATGCTCATGTGAACGACCTAAACCTGGTTCTTTTTTTTTTTTTTTTTTTTTTTTAATAGAGATGGGGTTTCACTATGTTGGCCAGACTGGTCTCAAACTCCCGACCTCGTGATCCGCCTGCCTCAGTGCCCCCCCCTAAGTGCTGGGATTACAGGCATGAGCCAACGTGCCCGGCCAAGCCTGGTTCTTTGAGGTTCCATTAGGTGACTCGCAGTGATTCCGATGTGGGGCCACCAGCCTCCCCCACCAAGGAAGTTACCTGCTTTCTCATCTTTGATCTTTTTCACCAGCTAACCACAACACACCACCAAAAACTTTATCCATTCCATTCCTCAGTTTTCACCACCAGGGGGGTGAGTTCCTGCTATACAGAGAACCTTTTTGTCTCATTCAGTACAACCCCAGTGCTAGCACAAGGCCTTGCAGAAAGCTAACATTCCTTAACTCTTTATTTCCTAAATGAATTAATGTTCTTAGGTTCCATTTCTCATGGACCAAATAATGCAATCCTAGATATTGCAATAACATCTGGGACACCATGTATGAGGATTTCGGTAATCAGCAAAAATCCATGTCAGCAGCTGTCAATTTACAGATGAATTATGTCCCCATGGTTTGGAGATGAATGAATTTTACAGTTCATAGAGCATGACAAAATTCATCTTAGCCTTCCCATTTTATAGATGAGCCGACTCTCTCAGAGAGGAACTGCCTCTGAATGTCCTGGGAAGAGCTTGTGGCAGAACTGACCTCTACTTAGCAGTGTATTTTCCTTACTGCCTGTTCTCATTCGATAACAGACCCTGATGCCAATTATTTGCATCTTCCAATTAACCCGCAAGAAGGCAAATTTAATCCAATGTTAGATAAAGTAATTATTCACAGGATCCTAACACTACTAAGGAATAAGCTATGGCCAGGCGCAGTGGCTCATGCCTGTAATCCCAGCATTTTGGGAGGCCGAGGCGGGCGGATTACTTGAGGTTAGGAGTTCTAGACTACCCTGACCAACATGGTGAAAACCCATCTCTACTAAAAATAATACAAAATAATTAGCTGGGCATGGTAGCAGACACTTATAATCCCAGCTATTCAGGAGGCGGACGCAGGAGAATCGCTTGAATCCAGGAGGTGGAGGTTACAGTGAGCCGAGATCAGGCCACTGCATTCAAGCCTGGGTGACAGAGTGAGACTCCAAAAAAAAAAAAAAGAATAAACTACGAGGCAAGTGAGAAATAGGGCAAGACTCATGTGAGGACTGCCACAGAGCAGCACCCAGTGGTCATCAGTAGTGGCAACAATAAAGGACTCTCCCTAGGGTGAGACAAGCCTCTACCTTGATATCAGTGGAAGTATGAATGGGCAGGGGGGCTGTGCCCGTTCTTACCTAACAGGGAAGCTGTCCATAAATAAGGTAGCAATTCCTGAATCAAGGACAAGCCTTCCACCCAGTCTCCATATGTAACGACACAATAGTTTCATTTAAAAGGAAACCATTGTAATTGTCTCAGATGTGCCCTCTCGTTCCTGGGTACTTCTTTGTATTTTTGATGAGAAAGCAAGGGCTTTATTTTGTATCTTCTGAACACTTGTCAGCTAGGATTTAGAACAAATGCTTTCCGGCAATTTTGCCTTTTATTTCAGATAAATTTTATATGTTGTTTCTGACCAGAACTGTAAGCTCATGTTTGGTTTTTCAAAACTGCAGGAAATGTTTATTTTAATTTTCTTTAAAGAAGAAGACAGTAATGAAAAATGTATCTGCTGCCAGCCCACTTTTTTTTTATTTCTCTTTGTGTGAGCTATTTCTTCTCCACATCTTGAGCCTTAAACTCTTTGATGTTGTCTTTTATGCGTAAAATAAAAGATTATTCTCTTTAGTCTGTAGGCTTGGAGGTGGGCAAACATGAAACATTCCTGTGTATTCATATTTCTATAACAATAATTGACACAGGTTTTAGGGCTGTCATATTTGCCCTAGCGTTATATAATAGACATTTGGCATTCCATGACTTTTCGGCTTTGTCAACTTTCCAATCCTGTGTGGAGTTCCCTCTTATTGTTTCTGTGTGAACAACTTGACGAGAGTAGCATCCACGGTCAGATTCTTCACTCTGTCCCTGCAGGGCTTTTAATTATTGCTTTGCACACAATAGAGTTTCAATGCATGAATGAATGCATGGATGAATTTTTCAGTTTGATTCCATGAACTGCTTAATTCTATTAGATGCATCACCTAGGTTTTTATAAGACATTTAATTGGTACGTATTTCTTATCACTTTTTGATAGTCCATAAATGTTTTGTGTTATTTTCAGTAGTGTCCAAATAAACAGAAATTAAAATATTTCCAATTACAGAGTAAATATTTTCAATATCTTCCTACAAAGCACATTGGGTTTATAAGACTTGGTTCCTGGGTTTTAGGGGCATGCTTGATTGACTAACTTTGTATTCATGTGGCATAAAATTCTAAACTGTCAGAACTACATGGGCTTTTAGAGGTCCTATCTAAATCCTTGTCATTTACAGATGAGGAAGCTGACATATTTGCCTCATTTATTGTTAGTGAATGAATTAAAATATTGTGCCTTCATCAAGATATTGTGTGTATATTCACAATTTTGTTTTCATAAAAATGTAGCATTACTCTGTTTTGTGACTGCTCCTAGAGTGGCTGGTTCTAGGAATAAAGAAGAGCCTGAGAAGGAATCTAGGTTTCCCCGGCATTTGGGAGGCCAACGTGGGCAGATCACAAGGTCAGGAGTTCAAGACTGGCCTGGCCAATATGGTGAAACCCTATCTCTACTAAAAAGATAAAAATTAGCCAGATGTGGTGGCAGGCACCTGTAGTCCCAACTACTCGGGAGGCTGAGGCAGGAGAATCGCTTGAACGCAGGAGGCAGAGGTTGCAGTGAGCCAAGATTGCACCATTGCACTCCAGCCTAGACAACAGAGTGAGACTCCATCTCAAAAAAAAAAAAAAAAAAGAAGAAGAAGAAAAATCTGGCTTCCTGGTTAATTTCTAGTTTTGGTATTCCTGCTGTCAGGATCAACATCTGTCCTTTGTGTTCACAACTAAATTGGGATTGTGTTTGTTTGGTCAAAGGATGGGAGAGCAGTAGTCACCGTCCCCATCAGTAACTGAGAAATTCAGTCTGTTCTGCCAACCTTGCTTATATCTTTTCATTTAAATCTTGAAATTGCCCCTATTTCAAGTTCAATGATCAGTGACTAAATATTAAAGCCATTCTTTGCTTTTTTTAAGCCAGAACCCTGCTTTCCAGAATCTTTCCCACCTTTGAGATTATTTTAAATATCCTCATTACTTTGAGAAAAGCAAACTTAACAAGGATGCATTAAGAAATATAAAGGGGCCAGGCGCGGTGGCTCATGCGTATCATCCCAGCAGTTTGGGAGACCAGGTGGGTGGATCACGTGCAGTCAGGAGTTCAAGACCAGCCTGGCCAACATGGTGAAACCACATCTCTACTAAAAATACAAAAATTAGCCAGGAGTGGTGGCAGGCTCCTATAATCCCAGCTACTCAGGAGGCTGAGGCACAAGAACCGCTTGAACCTAGGAGGCGGAGGTTTGCAGTGAGCCAAGATTGCGCCACTGCACTCCAGCCTAGGTGACAGAATGAGTCTCAGTCTCAAAAAAAAAAAAAAAAAGAAAAAAGAAAAGAAAAGAAATATAAAGAAGTCATTGCCCAGGAGTCAAGAAAGGAAGGCAGAATGCTAATGAAATGAGAGAGCCCTTGCTTTGGTTTTGTAAGATCTGGGTCTGAATCCTGGCAGTATGTTCTTTTTAACTTTAGACAATTCAGGAGCCCTAAGAACCTTGTTCCTCTATCTAGTGTGAGAAAACGTGGAACAACTTTGGGCCATAGATTGCTATGCAAATTCAACATACGCAAGCTTGTATTACTGAAAAGCCTATCTCTAGTGATTCCTATCCCTAGACTTGTTTGCTTGGTAGCTTCCAATTAATAACAGCCTCAAGTGCTGGCTAATGTATGTTTAGCACTTCATGACTTTAAAAGCACTTCATTATTTTAACATTGTAGTATTGCTAGTATTATTAAACATTCTGTTATTACAATAAATGTTCCTTTTTAACTTTATCATTCTATTACTCTGTTACTGTTTTTCCGATATATTGTGGTCTACATTTTACAGATGAAAAAAGATTCTAGGAAGATAAGGGACTTTGTCACAAAAGTTAGCTTCTAAATGATGGGGGAATTCATATGCACCTTTTGAAACTCCTAAACCCATGGTGTTTCCCTAAAGGCTTTAGTGGTCTTAAACATTTGACATAATCGGAGTCTGCCACCCTCAGAGGCAGTGACTTTCTGACCTCTATCACCACAAATTATTTCTATATATTCTTTTAAATCAGATAAGGATCACATTATATTTATTTTTTGGATCTAGATTCTTTCATTTAATGTGCAGTTTCTTGAGATTCATCCATGTTGTTGTATTAGCAGTCTTTATCTTTTTGTCGTTTAGTCTGCCATGAATATAGTTTACCCGTTTTTCTTCTTTTTAGCATAATCTTATACAAGGGAAAAACATGGGAATACATGAACTGAATCTTTGGTTCAAATCCATCTTTCAGTTCGAGGGGCCTCAGGGTATTTGCCATGAGGGGCCCTGACACCAGCCTGGGCTATTAGGAATGGACCTTTGCTTCTCACAGTGGTCATTTATTCCTCCACTGTTTCTACTCGTGTCAAGTGAGGTGGAAAGAGCACCAGCCTGAGAATTAGGAGACTCGAGTTCAAAGGCAGCTCTGCCCTAGCTTGACAGTGTAACTGGCCACTTCATCACCAGGACTTAGTCTCTTCATCAGTAAAATGTTTGGTTTAGCCGGGCACAGTGGCTCATGCCTATAATCCCAGCACTTTGGGAGGCCAAGGCAGGTGAATCATCTGAGGCTGGGAGTTCGAGACCAGCCTGGTCAACATGGTGAAATTCCATCTCTACTAAAAATAGAAAGAAAAAAAAATTAGCCGGGTGTGGTGGCACATGCCTGTAATCCTGGCTACTTGGGAGGCTGAAGCAGGAGAATCACTTGAACCCAGGAGGCGGAGGTTGCGGTGAGCCAAGATTGTGCCATTGCACCCCAGCCTGGGCAACTTGGGCAAGAAGAGTGAAATTCTGTCTCAAAAAAAATATATGTATATATATTTGTTTTGGACTGAATAGTCCCTTTTCATCTCTGACTTCCTGTGGACCCTTAAAAATCCCACCTCTGGGTACCTCCTCTTTTCAGTTGCCCCTGCAATCCCTCTCTTTTGCATTCCTGTGAGGAAATATCCAAAGCATTAGATTACTTGTGAGAATATTTCTGGTCCCTCTTCTTCTCTCACACTCTACACTTTGCTTTTCTAGAATCGGAACCTGGAGAAGAAATATTGTCTAAAGAGCTTGCTACAAGAAGATTTCCCTAAAAAAGTGTTGGGTCTTAAAATTTCATCTGTTTTTCAAGTTCTTAGAATGCTGTTAATTTGCAAAGCTGATTATGGATAGTATGCTTTATTATGCTTTTTATCATACTTCAAAACTACATTATAGATTTGTTCTTTCTGTCTCCCCTCCCATGCGTAAGCATTATTTTTGGTGGTACCTTCTAAACTGTTGACTTATTTTCTTTCTTTCTGATTTGGAGTAGATGTTGTATGATCTGAATTTAGGCAGAGGTAGTGAAAGTGCTGGCCTGCCTATATTTCAGCCAGTACTGGGTTAATATTATTCATGTGGCAATGTCTGTTTTACTTTAGAACACAATTTATTTAATATTTCCTCCCCTCCTCTTCACAGTACATAGAGAGGCCTTTGAAGCATAATTTCTCTCCCTCTGGGAAATGCTTTCTATAAATTTTTCATTTTCAATACAAACTTTGCTTCACTTTACAAAACAGTGTCTGTCTCTAGCATGAAAAAAATACTGGAGGGATATGAAGAGTAAAGGAGCATACTTTTTCAGCTTGTGTTAAGTCAATAATGCAGTTATTCCAAGCAAATTGAGAGGTTCACGTATTTATTCATACATTAGTAAAATATTCAAAATTCTATCTCTAAGTGCAGACGAATTTGAGAAGTATCTACCATTTTTATTGGCCATCTCTTTGGATATATTCTTTGCAACATAGTGAAGTGGGAGAAGTTTGGACTTATGGAATTAGAAATGCTAAATTTTTCATATTGGCCTGGTTACATTGCCTCTACCTTGGGCAAATCACGTAAGATGTCTTAGCCTTAGTCTTTTTATCTGTAAACTGGGAATAATAATGTCAGTTTTTCAAGATTGTATTGAGGATCTTAGATAATACGTATAACATTCATGGCACATAAAATATGAACCAATGAAGGTGCCAAGCAGTTACATCTTCATGAGGAGTTGTCATTTCTGCTGCTTCTCATTAGAACATCAAAATTCGTTCCTTTAATCTTTACTGAGGCACAGAGCTTTAAAATCTAACTTTAAAACTTAAAAAATGAAGTGTGAAAGGTCTCAGGCCTTGTGAGTGTGAAAATGCTGTTCACACTTCATTCTGTAAGTTCAAAAATTTGTCACCAAATTGTGATTGCATTCAGAAAATCATATTTTAAAGCCCTGGTGCATGCCATTTTCCAAGGAAGGATCTAGAAGGCCGTAATCAGAATGCTTATTAAGTGACCATGGTCTATACTGCATTGCAGATAAATTACCTTGTGTGGGGAGATGTGTCTTGAGATTCTACCATCAAGGTTCAGACAGCCCCAGAGCTGGAAACTACAGAGCATTTATACCCCTGCCACTAAAAGATGGGAGGAGGGGGAATGGGGGCTGAATAGAAAGCTTTGAAGAAATTAAAAGTTCAGTGGGCTGGAGGGAGGATTACTGAGTTACAATAATATCCACACTGTAAAGTGAATTTTTACTTGCAAGAGACACATTATTTATCTAGAATTTTAGAACAGGTCTCTTTTCAGGTCACTGTTTGGATTGTCTGAGATTTGTTCTCCTTGATTGAATGTGAGTGAGTGTGAAGCATATCTAAACAGGTCTCACGGCAAGTTTCTTTCATAAATCTCCTGTGATATATATGCTATGTACCCTTGACAAGGAGAACACTATTAATGGAGACAGTATGCACTGGAACTCAGAGCACTGACATGGGAATTGGGAGCTCTTAGGTCTGTTGTTTCTGCCAGAGAATGACTCTGTGACCTTGGGACAAGTTGATTCACAAACAAGCTGAAGGAGATCATATCTATCCTAGACCAAAAGCTTATCTGAGAAAGATGCTACATGACTACAAAGGGATTATTGTAGTTTCTTAGTTCAGATAAGGAAACCCCTAATCATTACTCCAAACTTCTAGGCTTTCTCTTTGCCTTCTAAACTTGCTTTCTCCTATGATATTCAGTCTCTCTTAAACCAGATAAAGATTCACACTATTAATCTCAACAAAATCAGTTCTTTGCATTTGTGCTTTTATTTGGTCAGTCATTAGTCAAGGAACACTTATTGCACACCTACTGTTTGTGCAGACACTGTACTAGGTCGGGGATGCAAAACATGAGTAAGTCTTGGTCCCATCTAGAACTCAAAATATGGTGGAGATAAGCATGTATACAAAACCAGAACACAGTATAATGAATACCACAGGAGCATACCTGCGGAAGTTTTATGGGTGAAGAAAGAATTGATTAATTCTGCCTGAGAAGGACTAATTCAGGAAAGGCTTTGGAGAACAGAGCACAAATGACTGGAGACTTGAGTGGGTCAGTCTGCTATATAAGTGAGAAGGATAATATGAAGAGAGGTGCAAATGGGGAGAAAGTATAAGATATGTGTAGAGGCCAGATGCAGTGGCTCACACCTGTAATCCCAGCACTTTGGGAGGCTGAGGCAGACTGATTACCTGAGATCAGGAGTTCGAGACCAGCCTGGCCAACATAGTGAAACCCCGCCTCTACTAAAAATATAAAAATTAGCTGAACATGCTGGCAGACACCTATAGTCCCAGCTACTCAAGAGGCTGAGATAGGAGAATTGCTTGAATCCGGGAGGTGGAGGTTGCAGTGAGCCAAGATCCATCACTGTACTCCAGCCTGGATGATGGAGCAAGACTCTGTCTCAAAAAAAAAAAAAAAAAAAAAAAAAAAGTGAAAAGGATATTATGAAGAGAGGTGCCAAGGGGGAGCAAGGAGGAGAAAGTATAGATATGTATAGAAGCCAGGCACAGTGGCTTACGCCTGTAATCCAAGCACTTTGGGAGGCAGAGGTGGGAGGATCACCTGAGGTCAGGAATTCAAGACCAGCCTGGCCAATGTAGCGAAACCTTGTTTCTACTAAAAATACAAAAATTAGCCAGGTGTAGTAGCATGCACCTGTAGGCCCAACTACTTGGGAGCCAGAGGCAGGAGAATTGCTTCAACCCGGAAGACAGAGGTTGTAGTGAGCAAAGATTGCACCACTGCACTCCAGCCTGGGTGACAGAGCAAGACTCTGTCTCAAAAAAAAAAAAAAAAAAAAAAAAGATACCTGTAGAGAAGTGATGTGGCTAGAATGTAGGGTACCACAGGGGAATGGCTGAGCATGAGTCAGAGTCGTAAACATCCTTACCGTGACAAGGAGTTGGATTTCTCCTGCAGGCTTAGAGGGATCTGTTTATAGTTTCTAGAAAGAGTTTATGAACTTGCCTTTGTTTTAGAAATATACTCTGGTAGAATAGAAAAGGTGATCAAGGAGAGTAGGACAGATGTCACACATGGCTACCCTCAGGCCAGATACCTGCACATGTATTTTGTTTGATAGTCAAATGATTTTAATGTAAACTAGTTGCAAATATTTAAAATTTGGGAAATTTTACATAAAAATCTGGATTTCCAGCTTCTATTAAGAAGTAGGATTCACAATTTCTGCCTGGCAAGAACTAGCTGTTGCTGAGAAGTGTCTTCCACCTTCAGCTAGAGCATGCAGTCTGACATTTGCTTTTCTGGTTCTTGAATTTGAGTGTGAGACTCCTGGAGTAAAGCAAACCCACAGTCAGAAAGATCACTGGTGATGATGTTGCAGTTGTACTGTCAGGACTGATGAAAGCCTAAATTAAGGTGGACACCTTGAGGAGTGAAGAGGAGGGCAAGAATGGATTTGCTGACTGTTTAGACGTGTCGTGGATGAAAGAGATGGAGAAGTCAAAGAAGATTCTCGGGTTGTAATTTTAGGTAACTGGGTAGGATTTCCATGTAGTCAGAAACCCAGAAAGAAGAAAAGGCTTTGGAAGGATCACAGTGTATTCAATGTCGCTTTTTGTGGTTTAAGACTTTGAAAAATACAGATTAGACTGTTGAAAAATACTTATAGGTCAGAAATCTGGTCTGAAAGTATTATGCTAAAATAAGATTGTTGTTATGACCCAAGCAGTTGTAAAAATAACTTTTATTGCCTAACTCTTATACTTCATCTTGAACTCTAATGGGTTGTCAGGCAAATATCTGTTCTTGAAACCAGTAAAATAAGTCAAGAAATAGGGATATTTGAAATCCCTAGAGTGGGCTTATAACTGCAAATGATATTTCACAACGGAAAAATAGAAACAGTCCTTAGTTCAGCCAATGTGAAATAAGTGAGTAATGTTATTTAATAGAATGCAGATTTGAAATGAGTGATAGTCATTATGGAGAATTTTGTTAGAAGAAAAAATAAAGTGACTATAACATATAACACATGAAGCAGAACTGGAACTAAGAAAAGGAAGCCAGGCTCCTGTGGGAACCAAATTAAGGAGACTCCCCCTCTCAGGCACTTGCGGGACCCTGACAGTAAGCATCTCCTTAAATATTGCTCCCATTCCTCACCCTCCTTCTTGAATTTGAGTATGAGACTCCTGGCCTTGAGTAAAAAATATATGTTACAAATGTTTATGATTATGTATCATAAACTGATATTCTCCATTTCATGAAATTCCCTGGATATAGTCACAAGAGTCATTTGAGTTTTTTTTATCTTAGCTAATTGTTATGTATGTACACATTGTAGGGTGATACAGTCAGAATAAGCTCTGAACTTGAGACTGTTGGAAACTATAAAAGCCTTAAGCCTTGTCTTATGAGTCTCTGGGTGGGGCTGAACTGGCTGCGGCTCCAAAGAGAGGCAATTCCTTGAGAGCTGTTTCCACAGGCATACTGCATGGAATGGGTCCCTCTCTGATGTAGATCCCAATGATGTCGATGTCGACTCTGGCTGATTTTGATGGGCCAGTCAATAGCAGGGCAGCGTGTCAAGATGCTGGAGCAAGGAAGTCGTTTGAAATATTTTTCTTATTGCAGTCTTTTCCTTGTGGCATGCCCTTCAGCCTTAGAAAATGTGAGAGCTGAAATAGACTTTAGTCCAGCCTCTTTGATACACAGATGTAAAAACTGAGGCACAGAGAAGGGGGATAAGTTCAGTCAAATCAAAAAATGTATTAGTAAGATTAGGTTCAGTGTGTGGCAGCGAGTAATAATGATTAAACAAGACAGTACTTACTTCTCTCCCACTGAAGGAGGTGGAAGGTGCAGCAGCATGGTGAGCAGGTCCCAGTTGTCTGCTGTGTTCCTCTGCCATGCTCAGCATGTGGTCGCCATGGAATGATGGCAGCCGGCTGTGCCATTCCAGTGCACTGAGGACAGAGGGACCCTTTCCCTCCGAGAACGCATCATTCCACCTTAATCCCTTTGGCCTGAACAAAGTTGCATAGCTGCAAGGAAGGCTGGGAAATATATTTATTCTGGGAAGCCATGTACTTAGCTATAATTTGGAGGTTCTAAAGAAAGAAAGGAAGAGAATGGAAACAATTTTCAAGGCCTACCACAGCAAATTGGTGCCATTTCTAGGACTAGTATCCTATTTCCTAACTCCTAGGATAATGTTTTTTCTTCTATACCATAGATTTTTAATTCTCATAAAGGTGTGATCTTTAATTTAAAAACCTATAAGAAAACTTTGATTATGTACAAATTCACTTTATATGTCCATACTGGATGCAGTGATTCCCCTTTGCTTAAGATCAATTTTTGTTTGTATTAATCCCTTGATATATAGATAGGAGTCAGGCAGACCCAAGTTTGATTTCTGCCTACCAACTTGTGACTTTGGGTCCATATGAATAAAAAAAATCTATGCTTTGATTTTTTTTTTCTCTCCAAAATAATGACAATATTGTCATCTTGGGGTTATTTTAAAAATTAAATGGGACGATATTCATGAAAGAGCCTAGCCCAGTGTTTAGTACTGAATATGTTGTTATCCAATGTTACAAGTATCAGTTTCCTTCTCCTTTCTCCTCACTTCCTTAGGTTTCCTCCAACCTGAAGACAACATAAGTTTTTCATAGGTAATTAAAAGGAATTTAAATCCTCGACAAAATTATTTTCCAGATATCCATAGCAGATCTGTCTAGATGTACACTCTGTTAATCTTAAAAAGATGAGGAGATTCTGACACAATCAGAGAACTTTTTAAAAGTTATGGATGCCTGAGCCCCGATGATTAAACAGGCCTAGAAGGTTGTTAGTTTTTGAATGAAATTTTCTGTTTTTATAGCTGTCTGAGTGAGTCTGATGTGCTATCGTGTTTTATGCAGATCAATATGATGGTAGAATGAGGTAGAGAAAAACGAGGAAGCTGAGAAGTCACTTAGGCAGGTATTGTGATGATCTAAGTGAGAGATGATAGAATAATATGGTAATAAGTTGAATTAAAATATTTAGTGGGCAAAATTAATAGGACTTGATACTTGATGAGATATAGGAAAAATAAATTTAATACATCTTTCAACACTAGCACAACTGTAACTCTTGAAATTTATCTGGCCTGAACTTATTGGCTTGCGGTAAAGGACAGGAGAAATTATGGTATGTAAAACATATTAATATTTAGAAAATTATTCTAAAATTATTAATATAGAGAAAATTCTTAATTATCTAGAATAATGAGCCAAGCCCAACAAGATAAGAGGGTCAAGTCAAATTTCATTCTTATTTTTGAAAGTTAGCTATACAAATGTATCATATAAATGCCATTTAATTTGATAAGTATTTATGTTTTTTTAAAAAAGAAAAAAACAGACTAGTAGAGAAGACAGTCTGACCACAAGATCAACAATAATAGTAATAATGTAGGACCACAGAAAAGTAAATGCAATCCTGGACTGCATTCATCTAAAGAGGAGCGTGTAGAACAGGGAAGCAACAGTTCCCGGAGTGCTGAGTTCAGTTCTGGGCCCCACATGTTGACGGGAACCTGGATAAACTAGAACTTGGGCATATGACGGTGCTTGGGAGAGTGAGATGCCAGACATTTCTCATAAGGAATGATCGAAAGTATCCCTTTATTTCAATAATGAGAAGACTAAGGAAAGGCAATTTTATTTTTGTTTGTTTTTTTATACTTTAAGTTCTGGGGTACATGTGCAGAACTTGCAGGATTGTTATATGCCATGGTGGTTTGCTGCCTCCATCCCCACGTCACCTACATCAGGCATTTCCCTCAATGTTATCCCTGCCCAACCTCCCCACCTCCTGCTATCCCTCCCCTATCCCCCCACCCCAAAACAGACCCCAGTGTGTGATGTTCCCGTCCCTGTGTCCAGGTGTTCTCATTGTTCAACACCCACCTATGAGTGAGAACATGCAGTGTTTGGTTTTCTGTTCTTGTGTCAGTTTGCTGAGAATGATGGTTTCCAGATTCATCCATGTCCCTGCAAAGGACATGAACTCATCCTTTTTTATGGCTGCATAGTATTCCATGGTGTATATGTGCCACATTTTCTTTAGCCAGTCTATCATTAATGGGCATTTGAGTTGGTTCCAGATCTTTGCTATTCTAAACAGTGCCACAGTGAACATACGTGTGCATGTGTCTTTATAATAGAATGATTTATAATCCTTTGGGTATATACCCACTAATGGGATTGTGGGGTTAAATGGTATTTCTATTACTAGATCCTTGAGGAATTGCCACACTGTCTTCCACAATTAGAGTGAACCAGCAACCAACAGAATGGGAAAAAATTTTTGTAAGCTACCCATTTGACAAAGGGCTAATATCCAGAATCTACAAAGAATTAAAGCAGATTTATAAGAAAAAAAACAACGCCATCAAAAAGTGGGCAAAGGGTATGAACAGACACCTTTCAAAAGAAGACATTTATGCAACCAACAAACATATGAAAACATGCTCATCATCACTGGTCATTAGAGAAATGCAAATCAAAACCACACTGAGATACCCTCTCATGCCAGTTAGAATGGTGATCATTAAAAAATCTGGAGACAACAGATGCTGGAGAGGATGTGGAGAAATAGGAACACTTTTACACTGTTTGTGGGAGTGTGAATTAGGAAAGGCAATGTTTTTAATGCTCTTTAGGGCTGTTAAATAGAAAAGGCAATAGATTTGTCTGGAGTGGACAGAAGTAGGCCAACGGGGGAGAAGATATTTGTGTCAAAATAAGAAAGCTCTAACAATTATACCTACCAGTGGAATGAACACCTTCCAAGAGAGGGAGCTATCCCTGGACATCGTATAAGCAGCCTCAGGGGCTGGGAAAACACTGACTTACTGAGAATGTTATAGAGGGAATCTATGGATCAGATTGATTTGGGAAAATAGCCCCTGAGGTTCTCCTCCCTCTGACATCACTTGATGATTCTGTACGAAGTTCTAGCTTTTTAACAATTTCTTGGTACAATTAAATAATCTGTCTTTATTGATTGAGAGTCAGTCATTAAAAAGCTACTGCTTTTTTTATATCTAGAGATGATAAGAATAATACAACATGCTTTTGAAAAAAAGGAATTTTATACAAATAATCCTATACCAATGTATTATACTTTTGCAGGAATAATCAAGAGCTTACATAATTTGAAACCACATTTTTCCCTGTATGGAGGTGGAAAGTCTATATTGCATCCGTACTTTGTGGCTTGGGCATTATTATTGCTTATATGCCCAAGGATTTTCAATAAACCTAACTAGCTTCATGAAATTACACTGCATTAATTTCACATGGCCATGTCCAAAATTTAATATTCATTCATTTATTCAAGTATTTATTCAACAAACAATCCCTACTGTATTACATGTGCTATTGTCAGTGTTAGAAACATCAATTTAAATTTTTTTAAATCCTAGTCTTTGAAGAGTTTATAATCAAATATAAAAACTGTGTCTGTGTTTCAATTACTATGCCTATTTACTACAAAACTTAGTGTCTGAAAAGAACAATCATTTATTTTCTCTTACAGTTTAGTGGGTCAGAAATTTGATAGCATCTCAGGCCAGGCATGGTGGCTTATGCCTGTAATCCCAGCATATTGGTAGGCCGAGGTGGGCAGATCACTTGCGGCTGGAGTTCCAGACCAGCCTAGCTAACATGGCGAAACCCTGTCTCTACTAAAAATACAAAAATTAGCTGTGTGTGGTGGCACATGCTTGTAGTCCAAGCTACTCAGGAGGCTGAAGTACGAGAATCACTTGAGCCCAGAAGGCAGAGGTTGTAGTGAGCTGAAATCACGCCACTACACTCCAGTCTGGGTGACAGAGTGAGAGTGGGTCTCAAAAAAAAAAAAAAAAAAAAAAAGAAAGAAATTTGATAGCATCTTAAGTGGGCAAGTTTGGCTTGGGTTTTTTCACAAAGTTTCTGCTGTGAAGTCTCTCAAAGGCTGCTTCTCCTACACCTGTGACAAGAGTATTTGAACAGCTAGTCTGGAACAACTTGGGCTCTTCAGGTATCTCCCTGTACTCTATCTGCATGTGGTCTCTCCAGCTTTGGGATAACCTAACTTAGCTTTTTTTTTTTTTTTTTTTTTTGAAACAGAGTCTTGCTCTGTCACCCAGGCTGGAGTGCAGTGGCGCCATCTCGGCTCACTGCAATCTCTACTTCCCACGTTCAAGCTCTTCTGCCTCAGCCTCCCAAGTAGCTGGGACTACAGGTGCATACCACCATGCCTAGCTAATTTTTGTATTTTTAGTAGAGACGGGGTTTCACCATGTTGGCCAGGACGGTCTTGATCTCTTGAACTTGTGATCTGCACACCTCAGCCTCCCAGAGTACTGGAATTACAGACATGAACCACCACGTCCGGCCAGGATAACCTAGCTTCTCACATGGTAACTGCTATAGTTTGAATGTGTCTTTTAAAGTTTATGTGTTGGAAACTTAATTCCCAATGCAACAATGTTGAGAAGTGGGGTCTAATAAGAGATGCTGAGGTTATTAGGGCTCTGCCCTTATGAATGGATTAATGTCATTAGTTTGGAAGTGGGTTAGTTATTGAGAGAGTAGGAATGTTATAAACTGAGTTTGACTCCCTCTTGCTTTCTTGCTGTCACCCTCTGTTGTCCTTCTGCCTTCTGCCATGGAATAACACAGTATGAGGGCCCTCACCAGATGCCGGCACCATGATCTTGGACTTCCCACCCTCTGTTACCAAGAGCCAAGTAAATTTATATTGTTTGTAAGTGACACAGTCAGTGGTGTTGTATTATAGCAACACAAAGCAAACTAAGATAGCAACTGAGGACTCCAAAGGTATGTATTTCAGGAGGAAACTGTCGCATTTTAAGACTAGCATCAGGAGTCATGCAGCATCACTGCTGTGACATTCTCTTGGCCAGGCAGTTAGACAGGATCTCCCAAGACCTCACCTCTTACTGGTGGACACTTACTATCACATTGTGATGACATTCTCTTGGCCAGGCAGTTACACAGGTTCTCCCAAGACCTCACCTCTTACTGGTGGACTGTTAGTATCACATTGTGAGATGGGATACGTTTTGGTGTAGTCATCTTTGAAAATTACAATCTGCTATAGCATATGAACAAATAACACTGTACTTGGGGTCTCTGTTCTGGTGCTGTGAAAGAATAGAAGAGGAGAGTGATTAATAAAAGAGGTAACCTTCACACATCCTGGGGCTTACCATTTGATGTATTTAACTTGTTAAGTAGAGATGTTCAAGGCAGGGGCAACAGTAGATGGAAAGGCATGAAAGAAAATGAGCAGAAAATGTTTAAAAGCTTGGGTTGACAGGAAAAAGACTGAGTTGTGGGAGAGGTGATAGGACAAGTGCCCAGGCAGGGGAGGTAGGACAGTATCCTGAAGGGCCTTGAACATCTAGTTAAAACGTTTGGCTTTGGGGAGCAGTCACTGGCTTCAGAGCACAGGCATATAAAATGATCCTCTTCGGTAATCTCTTCCATCTACAATCTTTCTTTCCTTTGATAGTAAACATATCATCTCTGTTAAAGTTTGCTTCCTAGCTTAAACTGAACACAGACTCCAAACCATTGAAGCACTTTAGATTTTTTTCTTTTCCTTTTCCTTTTTGTTTTTACTCACCACAAACAACTCTAGAATGGCATGCATTTGAACAAACCAAAAGTGATTTCACTCTTTTAATTTTCAGTGCTTTTTGGCTAAATGCAGAGTGAGAAATTCATACCTTTTTCAAGCAGTGTGGGTTCTTTTTCCCAATTTCTGTCATCCATCTGGTTCTCTGGAGGTCTTGGAATCCAGGAAAGTGTTAGTTCACTGTGCTGAAATCCAAAAAAGACTGCTAAACTGTGAAAGAAAATTTGCATTCCAGAGACGCTGAAAGAGTTAGTCCACCCCTCTTTGCAACGGCAAGGAGAAAACATCTGTATTTCCTGCCTCCTTTGTCTTTAAGCAGTTATAGAATGAAAAACCCTGTACTCCTGGCTGTGCCTTTCATACCTAGTTAATACAAATCAGTTTTGGCAGGGTGGGGGAGGAATCAAAACATGGAATTATTTTATTTCTAGTGTCAGAAAATATTACAGCCAAGATACAGTTTAAGGGAAGCAAATCACCAGCTTCCTTTTGAGCTCCTCTTGAGATTTCATTCACATGAATGGGTCCCAGAGCCGGGTATTTGACATACACATCAGCAGTGTTCTGTTCGGAAGGAAACCCCACAGTCACAGCCATGATGTTGGCATGTCTTTATGGCCTTCCTAAGTCATGGTGCTGCCTTTTTTCTATTGGCAGAAATATAATTAGAAGGCCTTGTTCTCAACAGAAGCCAAATGATTGCCAAATCTGTTCAACTGATCTCTAGAGAATTGAAGTTAGCTTATGACCCTGTGGCTGTTCTCTTTGCCACTCCCAGGAGTTACAGGCTTAAAGTTATCCCTTTCTTTTGAAAGAGGATCAAGTTCGGTTCAAAGAAGCTTTTCTGTCATCCCCAGGAGTACAAAGACCTTCTATGACCCTAGTTGTTTGGCTCAGACCACATGTGGCTTACTATAATTTAGGAAGTAATTGTAATTCATAAAGCCAGGTAGATAATAAACATCTTGGCAGGGCTGAGTTTCAGGCAACTCTGAAGGGAACCAACATGTGAATGGAATGGTATTGGGAGTATTTCTAGTCTCTGCTTGCAGATCTTGATTCTAATAGATGACTCAAATTGGTTTAATTCTGATCGGAAATGTGCAGGCAGGCAGTCATTACTGTGTATACACATAGCTGAAAACATCATCGCTTAAGCACAGATTTTAGATATTCTCCTGGATGGGTTAGTTACCCATGGTAGACAAATGCTGTAAGTAAAAAGAGCATTGTCCTAATTTCTATGTTGTGTGATTAACTTCAGATCCTTTATATTCCTAGGGAAATATGTGACACTTTTTTGTTTTTTAAGAAATATACTCTTGCTGAAATAGAATAAAGAACACAAAAGTTGCAGGATTATTTAATGAATCTAGGTTAGTTAGTGTTATTTAATTTTGTATTCAGCCAATACTTATTGATTGCCTGTTACATCTTAAGCATTGCTCCAAAGGCTGCAAATTCAGTTGTGTCTTGCACAAACTAGTGTGGAGATGAATAATAAGCATGGTAGAAGCATGGTAGCAATTAAATATATGACGTGATATCAGATAGTGATAAGGACTATGAAGAAAGTAACAGCATAAAGAGACAGAGTCTGGCTCTTGGAGAGGAGGCTGCTGAAATAGCGTAGCGATGGGGGCCATCCAAGGATGCTGATGAAATTTTGAGTATGTCTATTGGAGTAGATGCTGTTGGATGAATTTTTGGAATATTCCCAAATGACTGTTCATTCATTTACTTACTAAAATATTTACGGAGCTCCTTCTCTATGCTCAAGCATTGTTCTGGAAACTGAGGGTAATGCCGTGAGCAAGAAAAAAAAACATGCCCTATTGAAGCTTTTGTTCAGTCCTCAAATCAATCCATTTCAAGGGACCAAAAGGCCTATTAACCTAATTCCCTTATTTTGTGGCTCATGGAATTTAGGTCGAGAGAAGAAATGCTTTGCACAAACTCACTGCTGGTGGCTGACGTTGAGAAGACTAGAATACAGCCCCCCACGTCTGGTTTATTCATCCTTGCCTGTGAACCATACAGAGTCTCAACATCTATTTCAGCAAATCCAGTGTAGTGCTGGGGTTAGTTAGCTCTGTGACCCAAATAAGTCTTTTCTGTCTATCAAGGCCTTGTGTCTACTCTTAATAAAAGGTAACAACATTGAGGGTTGTCAAGATGGTGCTTCACAGATGCAGGTACCAGTGGCTTTGTTGGATCTTGATTAAGGTTAAGTCAAGAAAATGGACCCTGCCATGTATAACTGCCGCAAAGTAGACAGAGAACTCTATGAGACTTCTCATCGGCTCATAGACTTTCCTGTACACACTCTAAATGCATGGTATGTAACTACTCCATCACTTAATAGGTGCTCCAGATATGTAAACTAAATAAAATACATGGCAAGAAAAATTATCTGTTGAAAACAAAACCACAAAAGCAAAAACAAAATAATCTGTATTTTTCCAAACTCGATATTCAAGGGAGTCTGGGTACTTGTGTGTACATCTTATACTTGTCTATTTCTCTCCAGTAATAAGAAAAATGGAAGTCAACTTAGTTGATTAGTCAGAGGCTATTGAACCAAGATATAGGGTCGATCCTTCTGTGGAACAGTAATTCTCCCCAGAGAAAAGAGCTTTATAACAATATCTTTATATCTACTTACATTCTTAAACAATGCTTCTCCTGTTTCTTATCATGTTTAATTCTCACAATTCTGGAAGGTTAGTAAGGCAGAATACTTAATGTCTCATTCTATAGATAAGAAAATTGACACCTATATGCCTTATGGAATTTTGTTCAAGGTGCTGTGAAATTCCAGCTACTCTGGAAATTCACTGCCTCAGTGAAACTGTTCTGAGTGTCTGTTAATAAACTCTATTTATAGGTTGCTGATAGTAGGAATTATGAAAGTAAACCTAAGGCTTCATAATGTGAGGCTTTGGATGGGATTATCTCCCCTGCGCTGTTAGCCAAAAGGCCCCCATATTTATCAGTGTGCAACAATCTTGTCTTGACAGTGACAAAACCCAAGTAATGTAATTTACTCTGCTTAACAAGTTTTGATTGGCTGTGTGAGTAATTATGTTAATTTTTTCATATTCTTATTGTTAAAAGTTCCAGAACACCAGAGAGAAATGTTGGTACTCCAAAAAGGACTTAGTGTGAAGTTGAGAGAAGAGCATTGCATAGAAACCATGTCATCTGCATCCCGGGTTTTTTCCACAAAATAGTGTACCACATTGGTCAAATACACCACAATAGGCAAATCAGCTTCCCAGAATGCAGTGTCCTAGTGTATGAGGTGAGACAGTTGGACACGATGATTTGAGGAATTTTTCAAGCTCAACCAAGCTATATATTTATGAAAAGCTATAGGAAATCCGCATGCTGAAGATTAATACCTGCATTCTGTATAATTGCCTTTATATGGAATGAGGTAGAAAGATATCTGAGAAACTTGCTAACTGGAGGACAATGTGAAGTAGAATAATGAGCCTTTCTCTTTATACTTTAGGAAACACAGGTTCAAATCCTGGCTGCATATATAGTTATGCGGCATGTAATGGGGAAAAGAATTCTACCATTCTACCTCCTATACCAGATTGCTCTGGAGATCAGATGGGCTCCTGTTTGTGTATATTTAGTAAACTTTAAGGACTGTACCAAGCAAAATATCAGCTTTTATTTTTGGTGTATAAAGGAATACAAATTACTTTATGAAGAAGTAAGAAATATATGGATTTACAGTATAATAAGGTTTACATAGAAGAAGAGCTTTTTCACAAAATTCCCAGGAAAGCAAGGGGAAAGTCACTTAGCAATCTAGAAGTTCATTTTATATTAAGACATTATCCAATTATCCCAGAGTATTATTACACAATTCCTTAGATAATCCATTCTTTAGAAGGACAAATATGACTGGGCATGGTGTCTCATGCCTGTAATCCCAGCACCTTGGGAGGGTGAGGTGGGCGAATTGACTGAGGTCATGAGTTTGAGACTAGTCTGACCAACATGGTGAAACCCCATCTCTACTAAAAATACAAAAATTAGCTGGGCATGGTGATGTGTGCCTGTGGTCCCAGCTACCCAGGAGGCTGAAGCAGGAGAATCGCTTGAACCTGGGAGGTGGAGGTTGCAGTGAGCCAAGATTGTGCCACTGCACTCCAGACTGGGCAACAAGAGTGAGACTCTGCCTCAAAAAAAAAAAAAAAAAAGAAAGAAAGATATAAAATATAGGAGAATTAATGGTGAAAGGAAAAGAATTATAGAAATACAGTGCTTCAGTGTGGTAGTTACATTAAATGATTAAAGGATGACAAGTTAATTGAATAAATGTCCTAGCCCCTTCAATTCCCTTGTATAGAGAATTTATAAAACTAACATTTGTTATATAGTCAGGACTGGGTTCTCGCTTTCATAATATGTGAACTCATTTAAACTTCACAGCACTGCAATGTAGACATTTCAATCATGTTTAGTAGATGAGGAAACCAACGCCAGAAAGGTCAAGAAAATTGCCTAGCTTTTGAACCCAGGTCACCATTTTACTAACGTTTCACTAATTCTCTTACTGTAATATGGCAGACCTTTTTTGATTCCTGAGTTAGTAAGTCTTCACGTGACTTATGTTGTAAAGGCAAAATCTGTCATTTACTTGTCTTGGAAGGAAAGGAACTCGTTTCTTTCCCTCTCAGGATGGCCTTAGTCTTCTCTGATGTGTTCATTATGCCCATGGCATGAAGATCTGACACACAGTCATCAACTCTCACTCCCCTTTCCCCTGCCCCACATTTTTTAAGGATTAGAAGACATTTAAGAGAAGTGTTTTGGAAGACCTAGCATGCCACATGAATGTGTTACACATTTTAAAGTAAAATATTACCTCCTTGGGCACTAAGGTACAGATAAACTAAATGTTCTATAATTGAGATTTTCTTTTCTGATTTACTTGCAAGCTCAGATCACAGTCCTAACCCTAGTGCTTAAGAATAAAAAACAGGACATAATTTACTTTGTGAAGAGTGTGATTTATAGCTCACAGCAAAATTGAATAGAACGGCCTAATTGCCCTGATCCTTTTGTTCTTTCTGTTGGCTTTTTCCTATGGTTTTAGGACATATTTCTTAATTTTAAAGCTAGTTTGTATAGTTCAAATACAAACAGGAAATTTTATTTAAAAAGAATTGTTTTTCTAAATTCTATATGAATAGTAACACATAGGCTTTGTGCTAGTTAAAACACGGATGTTCATGTCTGGCAATATCGAGTTCCCCTTCACTTGTCTTGGAAGGAAAGGAACTCAATTCTTTTATTTCCCTCTCATGATAGTCTTAGTCTTCTGTGATCTGTTCATTATGCCCATGGCGTGAAGCTCTGACACACAGTCATCAACTCTCACTGCTCAATTCACAGATTTTGTTCCAATATTCTTCCTGTGAAATGAATTTGTTTCAGTGCAGGCTGATCTGTGACTCCTCTCAAAGAGTATTAGATAGTAAAGACTCTTGTTGTAACACAACATTAATTACAAAGTGGGCTAAAGTAAGTTTTTTTTTTAAGTCCCAAATCAAATCCCAACTGCAATAGAGTCTTAGAGTCACGGACCACCACCATACCATACTGCCTGCTCTCTTACCATTCATAAGTAATTTCTCTGTTCTCTGTGTTCTCATCATTCATTACTCGTGCCTCATTGATAGCAATTTGTCATGCCCTTTGCCTAAAATCAGATATTAATAGTTGTGTCCATCTGTCTCGCTGCAGTGGGAACCTTTGAGGGCAGGGATGGCATCTTTTTCTTCTGTCTCTTCGCCTCTACCTGCCAGAGTGTTGAACACTTTGTTCCACTCTTTAGGCTTTCTGCAATATTAGAATAAGTGAGAAGGCAGCTCTGCTCTTTAGAGAGGCATATGAAAAGTTTGTTTAAAGGGGGTTTGTAAGAAAGCTGAGGCAATACAGGCACTGGAGGCAAAAAATTATGCTCCCAAAGTTTAAGAAAAAAAAGTTGAAATTATTTTACTGAATTTTCAGGTATGTGTTTCATAGCTGTCATTTTCGGGGGTTGAGGGGTATGTCCTGACATCAAAAGAAAATACAGTTTAGAAATTTGATGCTATCTAATAAATTGTTTCAAAACTTTTCCTATCTATCAGGAAAAGTTTCATCTGTAAAAGAGGAATTTTGATTCTAATTGAAAAATCACAGTCATAGTCGTGGGATGCTATTAAGCTTGCAGATATTATTTTCAGTCTGTTTCAAAACACACATTACATGCAGATACAAATATCGACTTAGATTAAGATATACGCAAAGGACATTAGAAAGAGCAAGAGAAATGTTAATAAAAAGTGCATGTCTCTCAGAAAGGCAGAAGCTGTCGAAAGGTTATGTAGTATAGGGTCATTAGAACTACCAAGGTAAAATGATATCTTCACTTGCAAAGGAAACCCAAAAGTACTGCCATCATTTGGAAAGTATTCTTGATTACCAGAATCAAGGTATAAAATAAGTTTGTATTCCATAAATAAGTTAGACAGTAGCGGTGTTTTAAGTTCAAATAGTGGCACTGGCATTTCAGGAGAAATTGGCTGAGTCATAGCCCTGCTCCTTTTTTACTGTGCCACATTGCCATTCTGTTGGGAACACCTACCCACACTTGAGCTGTACCTCCCAACCTTTTCCACATCACAGTTCATGTGGAAAATGATGGCATTCATTCAGCACACTGGAGTAAGTGGATAAGATCTCTCCTGTCCCAAGGCAACCACTCAGGAACTCTGGACACCTCTGGTCCCCCTGAACCCTCCCAAATATGGTGCACCTGGAACCCACCTGAAGTACATTTTCTGTTAACCTGCCAGTTGAGAAGTTCTAGACTAGAGAATGGTTTTGCCTGGTTAAATAGAAAAACAAAAACTTATTTTATATAAAGTACTTACCTGGAGTATATTAATTCATTAACTAACTGATATTTGTGGAGCATTAATTTTATGCAAGCATACCGTTGTAGATGCTTAGGATCCAGCAATGAGTTTTCTCTCTTATCCTGTAGGAGTTTAGCAGAAAAACCGCCTTAAGATCTTAATATGTTTTCTCTATTTATTTGCATGTAACTTGCATTTAGTAAGCCTGAATGTCTTCTTTCTATTTGAAATACAGAGTATGTCTGCTGATGTATAGAATCGGTATAATGTGATGTAGCAGAGAGAGTCTCCACTGGACAGAGAATTAGGAGACCTGTATTCTAACTCCCAATCGGTCACTAGCTGTGTTCCCTATCTATACCTTAGATTTTTGAATCTAGCAGTTGGACTAGAATCATGGTTTTCAGATAGTACAATGTGCATCTCCCATAGGTTCCATCCTTCATGCCCTTCAGCCTGAAGTGATTTGGGGCTCTTTTGAATATGCTTTTTTTTTTTTTTTTTTTTTTTGATAAATTGTTTCCCTGAAGAAAGGATTGTGGGTGAATGGCCAAGTGAAAGCAGTTGAAAATTCCTGGGCTAGTGTAAACTGTAAAGACTTTTGAAGATTAAATGTCTTCTAACTCTTTCTTTTTTCTTTTTGTCCTTATCTCAACAAGACCAAAACTGTATCTTGATCATGAGCTATCACTCCTTATCTTTCCAAGAGTCTTTCCTGTTTTACAATATTGTTTTTGTACCTTAAAAAGATAAAGATGAATGTAGATCACATTTTAATTTTATAAAATAAAAATGTTGACATTTCTAAATGGTGGTAATCACTTTATAGTCTTCTGAATCATCAATTACTTATGTAAATGAAGACTACATATCTTGATTTTAAATACTCAAAATTGAACACTTACATACATCTATATAATATGTAAATAATGGTAATATTCTTATTTCTCTATCATCTCATTAGTAGTTCCCGTTTATTTTACCTGTATGCCTCATTTATATTCAGGTGATTCTTTAGCTCTTCTGCCTGTGAGTTAGAAGTTATTTATAAAATTTCCAAGGATAGAAAAAAATACTACCCTATTGTCTCTCTGACTTTAAAACAGTTGCATTTGGGAGTTTTCTGTACAAAGTTTATTTGTGATTTAATTTTTAGTTTCACTGAGTGTGTTGTTTTTAATCACAATTGTGTTGCCAACATTTCAGAAAAGTTGATAAGCTGTGACTTTTAGCAACAGAAATTGCTTTTTTCTGCTACTCTTACATCTTTTCACTTTAAGCATACTTGCATTGGAGTAGCCTAAAACATTTTTTATGGAAAAAAAAAATCCCCAAACAGTGCCTGCTGCAAAATGATTAACATTTGGATTCTTCATTCAGCTTTGGCCAAAGGCCTTCCACGGCTGGTTACCAATTATTTACTTTGTGTCACGGACTTTGTACTCCCTGGGCAAGGATGCTTAGTATTGTGGATACTATAGATAGAGTGTACCACAATAGGAATAGGACGTATGAGAAGTATAGGGACTTCCTATACTTTCCCACAGGTGTTGATTGCAAGGACACGTCTTCATAACTAACTGTGTGCAAATCTGTTTCAGAACTTGTTTCCTCGGAAACACAACCTCAGACTATGGGTTCATGGGAGGAGGGAAGAGTGATCAAAGTTTAGTCACAGAGGTTGACATAAACCACTGAATCAAGTACATTGTGTTCAGTGTCATAGGGGAAGCATAATACAATCCTATGGGACTGGAAGAAGTTACTTATTTTGCTTGGAATACAACAGAAAAAGATTTAGGAAAGATTTTTCACAGGAGGTGACATTCGAGTTTCACTTTGAAGAATGAGTAGGCATTCTCTAGGCAAAGTAGGGTATAAGATAGTCTGGGCTTGTAAAAGAATGTTGCTTATTAAAGATGTGGCAGAAAGCTCAGTGTGGCAGCTGGGAGGAGGAGTCCCTGGGACAGCGATAGAGCTGGATCAGGAGTCCAGTCACAGAGCACACTACTGATATTGAAGATTTGTAAGCTGGAAGGTGCTCTTTCCTCTTAAATCCCCAGCTATCAAACTTGGCAACCCTACTAGACAAAAAATAATAATAATAATGTGATTTGAATAGACATATTTAGAGACATCCCTCTTTCATTTATTTGCTTGAAGACTTTCTTTTTCTTCAAAACCATTTTATTTGTCAGCCATTTCATGTTAACTTTGTTCAGATGAACCCAATATTTATATGAAGAGTGCATCTTTTTGTCTGGCTTTAAAATAGTCATCTATAACACAAAAATATCCTTCTATGATCCTTAGAATTCTACCATTAGCAATTTCTGGAATTATCAGTGGAGGTGTATACTGAAGGTAATGTAGTCCAGGTTTCCAGCAAATGAGCACCCCTTTCTCTGGTAAGGGTTATCCAGTTGTTTTTGTATATCTCTAGTAATGTAAACATGTACCTTTTTCTATTGTTGTTAATATTGATTTATCACAGATTAATAAAATTACAGAGTTTGAATTAATCATCATTTTTCAAATGAGAAAACAGAGTTGGAAGGAAGAAATTATTTACCCAAGGTCATACAGGAGATTTTGACAAAGCCAGAAGGAAAATTCATATTCTTCACCTAGCAACTTTCCTTTTTCATGGCTACGTAATGAATTCCTTAGCTCTCTCTCTGAATTCATAGGACTCAGGTAACTGGGGTACCAGTCCCATCTCTGCCTCCCATGCTCTCCACAACGTCAGGTCCAGCAGATCTGTTTTCAAAGTCTATCTGCTCACCTGTGGAATAAGAGCTTGGACTAGGGAAACTCCCAGCCCCCACCTCCCTGACCTTGTGAGTTTCTTTCCTTTCTCAAAGGCTACTAGTGGGCCCCACTGGAGATTGAAAGGGGAAGTCTGCAGTAAAAGGTGCAGGCTAGTGAAAGGTAACATGTCCTTCTACATCCCTCACTAGCCTGGGATACCGTCGACTGCGTTCTTGGAAACTTTATTTTCCAATTTGGGGACATTTTGCAACAGGCTGATTTTAAGCACATTTTATACTTGTTTCCCCTCTGTTTCAGAAATGTTTGTATTACCTGTCCTTTGCATACAGCTTCTATAGACCACAAAGTCTTTCCATAGAAACCAAGCCTTCTATATTGCTGCTAGTTTCGAGTAAATGAGCTGAATCTTGCAGCCAAGCCTCAATGCAAACAAAAACATTTTTTGGTCAAGCAGTTTCTGGTTATTCAACTCCATTATGACTTAAAAAAAAAAAAAAAGATAAAAATCCACAGAGGAGCAAAACGTAAGTCCTGGGTAGACAATTTCCAGCCACATTAGCTCAGATTGTCAGGATAGAAAAGAAACAGGCCCTCATTCTTCAAACCATCATCATCTCCAGACTCTTATCCTGTCCTCTTCTGCTATTTTAATTTCACCACTTCAAAATGGGAAAAACAAATAGGTTAATAGTTTCCATGCGTTTAGACTGTGACCAGAGGCATACTACGCAATTTCAGAACCTCAGGCAACCGCAGCTCTGAGGGAAGGATGATGATGGATTTACCAATTCATCTTGGGATGGATTCCAGAGTTAAGGGAGTCAGGCCAGCACTGTGCTGCCAGAGTGGGATATAAACAATATTCCTTCATTCATTCTTTTTGCACACATTCATCTCAGGCTTATTTCTATTTCAGATAGTATACTGGGTGCAATATGGGACAGAGAAATACATTCTTAAGGCATAGTCTCTTCCCCGAATAAAATTAATGTCTGGTAGAGGAAATAGACATGTGCACACATAATTTAAATAAAGTACACACTTGAAGTATTGTCAGCAAAGTAAATAAAGTGCTCAGGAATGGGAGAAGAAGAAGCAATTCATTCCAGGTGGGACCACTGAGGAAGGCTTCACTGGGGAATGGTCTTCTGGCCTGTACCTTTAAAAGTCAGAATGGCAATTTGTGATACATCTAGGCATTAGCCAAGGCACAGAAGTATGGGAGTTTCACATAGGTTTGTACGAGAGTGAGTAGTCTGGGATGTTATGAGAAGCTGAGCCTAGAAGTGGGGGGTTGGATACCATGTAAATAATTAGCTTTTTTTGGATTGTGGAGCCTTTAATATTTTGTTATCCAGAAAGGTACTTGTACTTGATCACATCTGTGTTTAAAAAGAAAACTGGAAGTCATTGGAGACAGGGGCAAGGAGAATATTATAAGAAGAGATATGCAAACGAAGAAGCCGAATGAGAGGTCATTGCTATAGGTTAGACATGAGGACACTAGTTACCTACATAGAGAACTCCTTGCTTCATAGCCATGTATATATCCTCATGGTAAGAGAGCAGTTACTCCTGAATTTCCACATCCCATTCAGTTCTGCATCTTTCTAATAAGAGCCATATCCCAGGTTTATTCCAGATTTAAACTCGATGAGTTAATCCAGATATCTGAGTTGGAAGATAGCATTTTACATCTGAAACATGGTTGTTTGGTAAGAGCATGGGATTAAAGGGGAGGATGGAAAGTTAACAGCTGATCTTTCTGAGACCTAACTCACTAAGAGGTGTGTCTTTTTTTTTTTTTTTTTTTTTTTTGAGATGTAGTCTTGCTCTGTCGTTAGGCTGGAGTGCAGTGGCATGAGCTCAGCTCACTGCAACCTCTGCCTCCCGGGTTCAAGTGATTCCCCTGCCTCAGCTTTCCGAGTAACTGGGACTACAGGCGCACGCCACCACACCTAGCTAATTGTTGTATTTTTAGTAGATACAGGGTTTCACCATGCTGACCAGGATGATCTTGATCTATTGACCTCGTGATCCACCAGCCTCAGCCTCCCAAAAGTGCTGGGATTACAGGCATGAGCCACCACGCCTAGCCAAGTGATACCTCTTTTAAAGGGCGCTATATATTTTTAAAGCTTAGCATATTTTTAAGGCCAGATAAATGAGCTTCTTAATTTGACTTTCCAAACCAGCTCCCCTGTACATCCTACATTTCTATCAAGAGTTTATAAACTCTAAACTTGGAGATGGAGTGTGAATCAAGGCTTTAAGTGATCGGAAGCCTAATTTATTATGCTGAGCTCTGATTTGGGTTCTGCATCTAGCATGCTCTGTGTCAGTCATCTGACAGACAACTCTGTAAAAAGTTAGGGGCCACCGGGCACGGTGGCTCATGCCTGTAATCCCAGCACTTTGGGAGGCCGAGGCAGGCGGATCACCAGGTCAAGAGATCGAGACCATCCTGGCCAACATGGTGAAACCCCGTCTCTACTAAAAATACAAAAATTAGCTGGGCATGGTGGCACGCGCCTGTAGTCCCAGCTGCTCAGGAGACTGAAGCAGGAGAATTGCTTGAACCCAGGAGGCGGAGGTTGCAGTGAGCCGAGATCACGCCACTGCACTCCAGCCTGGCACCTGGCGACAGAGTGAGACTTTGTCTCAGAAAAAAAAAAAAAAAGTTAGGGGCCTTAGTGATCACACTGTGTCTTTGATAATGAATTTAGATGTAATAGTGAAGCATTCTTCAAATGGAGAACCTGAGTGGTGTAGTTCAGAGGTCAATAAACCATACCCATGGGTCAAATCCAGCCCACTGTCTGTTTTTGGTAAAGAAAATGTTACTGGAACACAGTCGTGCCCGTGTGTTTGAATGCTGTCTATGCCTGCTTTCCAGCTATAACAGCAAAATTTAGTTATTACACCAAAGCCAGAAACATTTACTATGTGGGACTTTACAGAAAAATTTGCCATCACCCTTGCTATAGGAAACAAGACAAGGAACAAGGATAGAAGTCAGAAAACACGTGTTCTCAGTTCTGGACTTGCACCTCTTGCCTGAATGATACTAGAAAAGCCACTTGACCCATCCAATTGTGTTTCTTACTCTCTATAATACACTTCCTTGGCCAGTTTGTTAGTTAATTGGTTGATAACATCTGTTTTATATTTTTAAGGACTGTTTTAAAGCTGTAGATGTGATTTGTAAATGGTGATAAATGCCTTCCGTAGAGCAGTGTGACAAGGACCTGAGACAATCTGTTTTGTAAAGCTGCTTGTCATGCAGTATGGACTCCCTTCTGTCCCTGTCTGAGGCTGATTTTGTTTCCTTCCTCAGAATACTCTGGAGCAGTGCAATGTGTGTTCCAAGCCCATCATGGAGCGGATCCTCCGAGCCACTGGGAAGGCCTACCATCCTCACTGTTTCACCTGCGTGATGTGTCACCGCAGCTTGGATGGGATCCCATTCACCGTGGATGCTGGCGGGCTCATTCACTGCATTGAGGACTTCCACAAGTAGGCAACCTACTCTCTCGTTGCCACCTGCCTGTCCTTTTAGAGTCTGTTCTTACTGCCTGGCATCTGGGCATACATTCTTCTCTCTCAGAACTATAGAATTTCAGGATTTAGTGAGGCCTTTAAAAGAGCTCATTGATTTCCTAATCTAATGCCAGAATTAATATCAGACAATTCATGCAGTCATCCAGCCTGGCCTCTGGATCAAGGCTTCCCCAGAGCTTGTCCATTGCATCTCCGGGTAACTCCATGAAAAAGTTGTCTCAGCCATAGTGTGTATGTATTAGAAAGAAACAGGGTCCTGGCCTAAAAATGAACAAAATGTGTAATATTTGGCCATTGCTCAAATTATTTGAGCTCTTCAATTCGGTCATTAGACCAAACCTTCTCCTAAAGCTGTCTCAGCTGTGATGACCCAGAGTTTCTCAAGAGCTCAGTTTCTTTTATTAATACAAGCCTCTCACACATTCAGAGGCAGTTTCATGCCATTGTCAACATTTTCACACCCTTCCCTAACCTTTTCTTCCACCCAAGTCTTCTCTCTCTCTCTCAAGTTATTTTTAATAAAATTAATGAATGTAAATGTTCTTTTCAGGAGGATTAAAAAGTGACGCCTCAAAATCAAGGCCAGTTACTCACGGGCCCAAAAAGATATGTCCGCACTGCTTCATTTCTCTCATTTCTAGGTCCTTCTTTTCTGTATTATAGCTTGGGTCTTTGTGAAAATTATACAGCTTTGTATTTTGCTTATTTTTATTTGGCCAGTTTGTTAGTTAATTGGTTGATAACGTTTGTTATGCGCACACACACACACACACACACACACACACACACCTCTTTTAGACAAGGACTCACTCTGTTGCCCAGGCTGCAGTGTAGTGGCGTGATCTCAGCTCACTGCAACCTCTGCCTCCCAGGCTCAAGCAGTTCTCCAACCTCAGCCTCCCGAGTAGCTGGGAACTACAGACATGTGCCACCATGCCCAGCTAATCTTTGTATTTGTAGCAGAGATGAAGTTTTGCCATGTTGGCCAGACTGGTGTTGAACTCCTGTCCTCAAGTGATCCACCTGCCTCGGCCTCCCAAAGAGCTGGGATTACAGATGTGAGCCACTGTGCCCGGCCAACATTTGTTTTATATTTTTAAGGACTGTATTCAACCTACAGATGTGATCTGTAAATGGTGGACTCGGGTTTATGTATGGGTTTGCTGGGCAGTGGCTTTGAAGACAGCCTTTGTGGCTGTCAAAGAGATGGAGCTTGTATTGCTCACCAAGTTGGGTATCCATTCTATGGCCTCCAAGTGTGCAGTCTTATAGGTTAATTTTCACCACTGTGTTGATTGTCAACAACCAGGAAACACTTACCACAAGCAGTTTGGAGACCTCAGACTCATATTTTAAAAATGAATTTCCTGACCACTTTCCAAGTAGCAAAGAAAGTGAAAACCTCACCAAAAGATGTGAGGCTGAATGAATTAAAAAATCCCAGAGGCAGAAATTTGCAACCTGAACTAGACAAGGAAAGACTCACTTTTAAAGGGCAGTCAGCATAAATTGTACTTCATGTGTTGATATTTTTAGCTTATAATTACACATTTAAAAAAACCCTGCATCTATTTAAGGGAAGTGAAAAAGATATCAATGGGGAGTGTGTTCTGTCATTGTTTCTCTCCTTTCTTAGACTCACCCTAATCCAAGAAAGACTGATAGATATAATCAGAGCACACATGTTTCTGTTGCTGGAAAAGACTGATATATTACACCCCTCAATTAAAACAGGAAATCAATTTTGACAAATGTAAGTTTATATCTATGCCATTTATCTTTCATGTCTAGGGGTAGGGAGCATAATTAAAGACTGGTGACTGGTGACATAAGTGTGTGAGTCTGAAAGCTCCCAAAAAGCCGACTTGAGCATCTAAAAGGGTGGAAAAAATTAAACCCCCCTGCTAACCTTCCCCACTAGTTCAATGCATGTTCAAACATAAATTAAAAGTAATAGTAATATTGTCTTCATGATTGGTAGGTATGTAGGGAGAGAAGTTTTTTGATCCTTTCCTCATTTCCTAAAGGGAAATCAGAAACTATTTTACAGAACTCTTGTTTATGAGCCTTAAGATTACTAGAATACAAAGCAGCTAAAAGTCCAGCATCGGCTGATCACTGAAGGACCAAGGAGAGGGCAGATAAAGGGATATTCCTGCTCCAGACAGTTTTCTGGGGTCTTGTTTGTAGTCCTTTTGAACGGATCCCTTTTTGTGAACCTTTAGAAAATGTATTTTAATTCAGTTCAACTCACATTTATAAAGAACCCTCTGTGTGCCAATTGCTGCGTTAAATGCTGAAGGAGAGAGATACAGGAGAGAAATTGCACAGATATATATAGAGAAGTCGCTGTCAGCAAGCAGCTGGCCAGGAGGAGGGCAGAGAAAGTGTGAAAACAGGGAGAAAGGGCTGAACTCCATGAGCCAGGCACAGGTAAGGGCTTGCCCTGTCAAAGTCAGATTACCTGGCTCTATGGTCAGAATAGGCTTTGCAGAAGGAGAATTTCAAGAGTGTTTTAAGTGGGAAACAAGGAGATTCCTGGCAGAGGGAGCAACTCAGACAAAAAGCCAGGGGCATGGAGTTAGGAAAGAGTTCTCCAGGTTCAGGGAGATTTGCTTTGCTGTAACTAGAGCAGCCTGGGAGGGGGAGATTACCTTGAGATACAGGAGACCCATAAGAAGCAATTTATCTCACTTGCTTAGTCTGCCTTCGATTGATTGATTGATTGACTGAGATGGAATCTCACTCTTGTGGCCCAGGCTGGAATGCAGTGGCACAATCTTAGCTCACTGCAACCTCCTCCTTCCATATTCAAGCGATTCTTCTGCCTCAGCCTCTCAAGTAGCTGAGATTACAGGCACCTGCCACCATGCCTGGCTAATTTTTGGATTTTTAGTAGAGACGGGGTTTCACCATGTTGGGCCAGGGTGGTCTTGAACTCCTGACCTCAGGTGATCCACCCACCTCAGCCTCCCAGAGTGCTAGGATTACACACGTGAGCCACTGCATCCAGCCTTAGTCTGCCTTTTAAACCAGTGCTTCCCAAATTTTAATGTGCCTATAATCCATAGAGGGATCTTGTAAAACTTTGGGTTCTAATTCAGATCTGGAGTGGGGCCTAAGATTCTGCATTTCTGTCAAGCTCCCAGGTGGCCATGTCCTGCATTTTGAGTAACGAGGTTCTGGAATACTGTTTGTGAGGCCTTGTTAATGGACCATCCTTTACGTAACCACCTTTGGTCAATGTTGGTTCATGTCCTCCACCCTACTGGACATGCAAACTTTCACAGATGTCATTTCAGTTGACTGCTGCAACCACTACTGACTCTGTTTTCTAGAAGACTATCTCCCTGACCTTAACACACACATACACATTTTCTCACTTCACCTAAATGGTTATCTTTAAAGTCCCAACTCAATTACCATTTCCTCAAAGGAAACTTCCGTGATCTACACCCCTCATGTTTGGATTTACATCTTAATCTCTGTGTTTTATAGAGATTTTTACATCTGCTGTAGATAGCACTTACCACAGTCTGACTGGTGTAGAAATATACATGTATATATGTGTGTGTACGTGTGTGTGTGTGTGTGTGTGTGTGTGTGTAAAACCTTACAATAACCATCTTATATCATTTTTGCATTTTTACAATAGGATTTATATATATAAATTCATAGAAATAATGCAGAAATATATAGAACTCCCTCTCAGGTCTGTACTGGAAGTCTTTTCTTATTCTTGTATTTCCAGTGAGAAAACCCAGAAAGCAGATTTATTTAACTGACTCTTTCTGTGTGTTGAGGCTTTATTCCCCTGTCTGTGCTTTCTTATCAGGAATATTACCCCTCATTCATTTATGTATTTAATCAGCATTCATTTGTTGATTGCCAGAAACGTGCCAGAATACAAGATGACTAAGATCATCCCTCTCTGAGCCTTGGCTCTGTTGACTGTAAAGCAGAAATGGTAAAAATACTTCCTCATAATGTTGTTATCAGGAGAAAATAATGTCAAGTGTGTAAAGCGCTTAACAGGGCTTGGCATATAATAAGCAGTCAATAAATGGTAGCTTTAATCATCGACGGTGTTTTCATGAAATTTATTTTTATGATTATCATCTACTCAGTGAGCTAAGCCTTGAAATGGACCACCTGGGATTGCAAACCCTCCTTGAACTACTATCCGAGGAACACTGTGGGGATGATGAGAACCACCTCCCGCCTCTTCGCTTTGCTTTTTCTCATCATGGAAATGAGGCCAATTGGTAGGAAAGAATCAGTACTCAGCAAGAATACAGTTTATGTCTTCCTAAAGAGGAAGAACCTTGAGATTGAACATAAAGCCCAGCTAATATCTTTTTTTATAGAGATAGATGGCAGATTCATTTCAATAGAGTTAGCCCAACTTTCCTATTTCTGCACCAGTCACAGTCATCGTTTCTGAAGACTCAGAGATAGAGCAAAGTCCTATCTTGTGGAAGCTTAGAGTTTAGTAGTCCATAAATCTATGCAAATAATTACTACCAAAATAAATAAATTTCATGACAGAATTTTTATCCTAGAGGAGTAAATAATTCTATTTGGGGGAAATTGGAGAAGGTTTATGGATACATTCATAAAGAAAACATATTTGGCCTTCAAAGAGTTTGGGGAAGGGAGATTCTGCAGTTGATCCCAGAAGCCTGCTTATCTCACCACTGATGACCCAGATTTAAAAATAATCTGGTAGTCCAAAGCAATTTTTTTTGCCACTGAATATAAACTTCTTGCATAAAATACCAATTATAACAACTCTGATTGCTGCTGCAGTGGTACCAGGATCCTTTTAATTTTTCTTTCATAGCAATCAATTGATCTGCTGCTTAATTCATATTTATTTAGATTGCAGCCGTACAGATGCTTTTTGGGTGCTACCAGGAAAATTAATATGTACATATAGAGTATAATGTATGTAAAACTGCTTTGACAACCATAAACTGCTCTGCAAAGTATTAGATTACTATCATTATTTCTTTTTAAGTCTCACTACAAATAGATAAATTTTTAACATCATTTATCTTAAAACCATTACCATGAAAAAAACTGAGTCGCATAATCTGCTTTTCTTTTTTAAATCTCGTCAGTTCATATCCATGTCCATTTCGAATCAAGTATCATTTCATACCTTCACAAATACCACCTCCAGTTTCCCGTACCTTCACAAATACCACCTCCAGTTTCCCAAAGATACAGATAGATACATGGCCTATATTTTCAGCCAATTAATCTGTCATAGAAAAAAAAAAAACAGGCACCATTGATCATATTAAGAAATACTAAGAAATTAATAAGTATTAAACTTATTTACTGGCAGCCTCAAAAACATATGTATATGTATGTGTATGTATATTTATGTTAGTATACACACACCCTTTAGCAGTGCCAAAATCCTTTAAAGAATAAAGAATTTGATAGTTTTTTAACTTTTTATTTTTAAGCAAAAGTTTGACACAATAAAAAATGTAGGAAATGCGGACTTGGCCATTTTAAGTTTTGTGTAATGTATATTTAAACTCACTAACCTCTGCCCTTTTGAAAAGCTATGTATGAGTCTTCTTGTGTCAATTCCTAGAAGTCAAGACAAATTTCCAAGAAATAAGCTCTAAAAAGTGGGAACAAGGCAAAGATAGCAACCTCAGAATATTTCTAGGACCTGAGGAGCGCAGATAAAAGTCTAGAAGCAAAAGTCAGAAACAAATAGGGGCTGGACAGACTTTGTTCTCTCCTCAAATTAGCCTAGCCCAAGTGCAGGGTTTGCATTCAGAATCTATCCAAAGGTGAATTTCATACCACACACCATGCAGCAAAAAGATGCTAGATGCTCTTCACGCCTAAGCAGTTCACATGCTCACTCTCTCACCTCACCAAATATCACAGTATTTACCATCTATTAATGGAAGAAAACCATCCCGGAGTCTAACTCCCTCACCTTACAGATGAGGAAGCAGATACCCAGACTCTCAGTTTCCACCTTTTCCTTTTACCTCTGTGTCCCACCTCAGTGTCTGTGCTCAGTATCTAACCAGAACTCTCTCTCCATTTTCAGGAAATTTGCCCCGCGATGCTCTGTGTGCAAGGAACCTATCATGCCAGCTCCGGGACAGGAGGAGCACCGTCCGTATTGTGGCTCTGGATCGAGACTTCCATGTTCACTGCTACCGATGTGAGGTCCGGTTGACACCCCCGCCCTGCCAGTCTGTGGCAGGCAGTGAAAGGCCCATTCGAGCCAGGTTTACATAGATGTAGCAATTACTAAATCTCAGAAAGGCCCTAGTGCCTGAACTCATAGGACTTGGGTTTTAAGTCTGACACTAGTATTCAAAGCAAGTGCTATTGAATAAGTCAGTTTGTCTCCCTCAGTCTGTTTCCTCACAGGAAAAAAAGCTCAGATCCTTAACTCCTCCAAATATGACTATGAGAATGAAATACAAAATTGTGTATTAAAGGACATTGTAAATCACAAAAATACTAAATTAGTGAGAATGGTGTTATTATATCGAATCTTTAACTGTGGCTCGGAGGCTTTGGTTAGAACTTCTTGTTCAGAGTCACGGAGATTTATTTATTGGTTAGTATGCACTACTAATTGCTCAGTTTCCTGGATGCCTCTAAAGCTGCAGTGTATCTGCATATTCTTTTTGGTAAAGCCAAACTTCCGGCAGAGTATAACCATTGCCGCTGTTGTGTTCTGGATGCCCTGTTAACTTAAATTTCATTATATGTCAAATGAAGACATGGACTCCATTGACCTCCTTGCCACCGTGGTAGACAGCAGAGGTGAGGTTCGTAGCTGCTGTGGCCTTTGAGAGTGTATACTAAAGTTAGCAAACACACACTTCTTGATGAAGTATTATGTATTTATTTTCCAAAGAAACTTCTATTTTCTCCAAAGACAGAGGCCAGCATTGAACTGTTATATAACACTTTTCAGAATGGACCCTAAGAGGAGCTGTCAACAGTAGTATATTCCTTTACAGTTACGCAGTTTTTGGCATTTTTTTTTTGAAGTACACTCACATCCATTATCTTCTTTGATCCTCTCAACAGCTTGGTAAGGTAGAAAAGGCAGAAATTATTCTCAGAATGGCAGTCAGCCTGTGTGCATTGAGGCAGGCTGTGGCAAAGCTGTGGGTGGTGCTCAGGAGGCCTGTCCTCCAGGCCGGCATTGCTCTACACAATGCTATCTCCTTTAGAAAGTAAAGCAAACCACTTCTCCCCCACAAACTTTAGGATTTTATTTTCTTACAACAATTGAAGTAAATACACAGAAGCCACAGGCGGCCTGCCAACTTGACAGAAATCAGTCTACCTTTGCTCTCGCCCAGAAGTGGCCAAAACATTCCATGCTTGCACCTGTGCAGGCATTTTGAGAGATCCTTCAACAAACAGTAAAGGGTAAAAATGAATGGGTGGTTAGGGACATTCTTATTTTCTCTTATTTTTGTTTGGGTGTAGGCAGCAAACTTCCACATGGGAGCTGAGATCTGTGGCTTTTTCTCTTCTTACAGCTCTATTTCATATGAAGTGACCTTAGGAGGAGTATTTTACTCCATTTATATTTATGTCCCCAATCTCTAATTCAATTACATTCGAGATATACTATGCTATATAGTGGGAGAAAGGATACAGGGGAGTGGCGGAATGTAAAGCAGGGAAGCTAGTGGCCACATTATGGCAGCCTCGAATAGAAAGCTCAATCATTTGTTCTCCCCATGTGTGCGTAACATTTTTACTTACATCGTTTCCATCTGTTTTTATTATTCTAGGATTGTGGTGGTCTCCTGTCTGAAGGAGATAACCAAGGCTGCTACCCCTTGGATGGGCACATCCTCTGCAAGACTTGCAACTCTGCCCGCATCAGGGTGTTGACCGCCAAGGCGAGCACTGACCTTTAGATTCAGTCACCTGTTCAGCTGGCACTGAGAAGAACGAGCACAAGAAAAAGATAAGAAATACGAAAACAGAGGAAAGGCCGTCAAACTACGGGATAGTTTCTGTTCTTCATCTGCTATTAACCTTTCCTTAGAAACACATAAATTATGAGATTTTTTTTTAAAAAGTTGTTACCAAATACACATTTCACTTTGAATCATGTAGGATCTTGATGGGCCTTTGTTCCCAAGGACTTCCACATTTTTGCACAGATTATGCTCCATCCTATTCACTTCTGCATTCCTGTAAATTTTAATCCCTATGTTTGTCTCACTTTTCATCTGGTTGAATGGCTTTTTTTAGTGTGGTATTTGCTGTCACATAGTTTTTCCTGGGTGAGTCTGCCAACTCACAGGTGCTTTTAGCCTTGAAATCTCCAACCTATCATTTCCATATTGCCTGTGACTATGAAGAGTAGCCATTCTTTTCCCTGTATTGAAGAGTATGTTTTCTGTTACTTTATACTACTCATGTTTTTAGGGAGGGGAAATGCACAATTTTTTTTGTTAGGCTGTAAAGAATTTAAGTTGTAAATTACATAAGTTAGAACAAGCCCAAATTTAATTTGCAACCATCAGAATTCAGAATCTACGGTGACCAGTGATCAGGGCTCATTTGAAAACGCTTATTGGCCCATAGCTAAAAAGTGGTGACAGACAAATAAACTTCAATATTTTTCTAAAGAAATTGCAGGTGGGGATATGCTGGAAAGGCATTCTGAGGTTATGTTTTTAAAATCATTACTGTCCCACAATATTACCTTAAGATTTTTCTTTTCCACACTACCTGGACATTGTAATACAAACTTGATTTCTTCTAGAATATAACTTTTTCAATACTGTCCCACTTTTCATCTTAGAAATGTTGTCATGTTTATTCTAATTCCAACACAACTATCAAAATTGACTTTAGAGGATGAAAGCTGTGAAAAAACACAGTTCAAATTCTCTCTTTTTAGGCCCAGGTCCATTTTGCCTGACGATTGCAAATCAGAGCATACAAAATAAAATTGTGCAGCTTTGTTTAGTTTACCTTCAAAAGAGTAGAAAGCTTGAAAAGATTGTGAAACCACAGTTTCATTATTCTCATAATCCTTCTGCAACTGAAATTACAGACTGCAGGAGACATTTTCATATCATCAATGTGACATTTACACCACACTTTCAAAGACAATCACTGAAAAAAAAATAGTCTTTATGAGCTAAAAATATGCAGAATCTCTGCCTAGAATCTTTATTCAAACTTTTATTAGCCAGTGAAACACTTGCTTGCCAACTGCCAAGCCATACTTAATAAGTTAGAACATGTTTCATTTAAGGAGAGACACCTAGCTTAGTCATGGCAAATTGCCATTTTGTAAACTAAGTATTTTGGATTGAAATTTCTTAAACCTTTCTTTAAATCTCCCACAAGTAAGTACTTTTAAATTATGGAGTATTTTAAGTCTACAAAAAGGTATAAATAATAATATAATGAATTCCTATATACCTAACACCTAGTTTAAGACACTAAATATAGCAAATATAATTACATCCTCCAATATATCCTTCCCTTATTCCACAGTTATCTTTTCCGTAATTGTGAAGTGATGTTCAGATTTCTAGTGATTTTTTTTTTAATTTTAAATTTTAACATCAGAACTGAAATAAAAAATTATGGAGACATGTTTTGAATTGCAAACTATTCCTCAGGAATTCCAATTAAATTTATTTTACTTGAATAGGAATGATCATAAAAGTGATTCTTTTTTTGTGACTAGAAATTCTTAAGCCAGTGATCACTACAGCTCATCCTTAATGTATGGCTCATTTGCTTTTGTCACTAAACAGTTTTGTGTTAGAACCACCAAAATTATAGCTTTTAAGAGCTTCCTTTGACCACTATCCTTTTCTTACCCTGCTTCTCTTATCTTTGATCGTATATTTCTCACAATGTGAAATATGATGAGATTCACTTAGGAGCAGCATGTGAGTTTTGAGAGGCAATGTCAACGTGTCTCTGAATTCCTGTCTTCTAAATTGAAGGCCAGACCATGCTGATAACCTCAAGGAGCACTGACTGTTTGACAATAGGGCTGATAATGTAATCAGCTTGAATTGATTTAGTAACTTTTTATGTGATACTTTCGGGGAAATTCTCTTTAGGACAAAGCAAAGAGTCCAATTTATTGAGGGATAGATTTTATCTCTTAAGATGGTCATATTATTATTAATTTTGCCAAAAGAAGAAGAATGTATTGAATATTTATACTATAAACTGCAATAACATTCTACTTGCTTATTACATTTAAGTCCTTGTGTAACTGAATGTTTACATGTCAAAAGAAAAAGCTGTAAGAAAATGCCGTCACAGACCCATCCCTGTGGCATTGTCAGCAGAATACTGCTTGCTTGCAATCTTTATTAAGCATTCTTATCACATAACCTCAGAGTATCTTTACCAAAGGTTTTTTAAGTAAATCTCTTTTTAATATAGACTTATACTTTCATAATAATGAATGTGCACTCATACATATGTAGAAATATTTAGATTTAGGGTTTTTTTTTCTTTTACTAGGTATAATAAGGAAAGTATCCTATCATATTTTATTCTAGGATTTCTTAAATGTATGATTTTTATTACTTTCCTATCTTTCCTATTAATCATTTGATTTAAACAATGCCAAGTCACTCTTTAATATTTTAGTTGCATGAAATTTTGCCTGCAACAAAGAGAAAAAGATTATATTACTTTAATGATTATAATCATACTGTCTGCTGATATAATGTCAAAATTGTTGTGATTTAAATACATAAATAGTAGAAAAAATCAGAGTCTATAACAGAGTTTGTAAAAATATACTGGTTTAGAAAAGTTTCAAGAATATAAATATTTCATAATTCTGTATAACAAGAGAAACATGGAAAAGGAAAAAAATCCACTATATCATGGGTTCTGCAAAACATATCAAAATAAGATTTCTTAAGTTTCTCGATCTTCAGACCATACTGACTCAACATGGAGTCTCACTGGCAAAGAAAATTGCCTTTAAAGCTTAAAGTAAGGCCAGGTGCAGTGGCTCACACCTGTAATCCCAGCACTTTGGGAGGCCAAGACAGGAGGATTGCCTGAGGCCAGGAGTTTGACGCCAGCCTGGGCAACATAATGAGACCCTGTCTCTACAAAAAATAAAATAAAATAAAAAACAAATTAGCCAGACATGGTGGAATGTGCTTAAAAAAGACTGACTCAAAAATAAGTCATGTGTCCCAGCATAAGGCATCAGGTTGTTAGATGCTGGCATCACCACAGCTCAAAGATGTGGGTTCTTTTTCTTGTCATTAACACATTGTTATTTTTGTGGGAGCAACTTCTCTGATCAAAATTACTTTATTGAGTATGTGCTGATTAAGGAGGTGGACTTACCAACACTATAATTGTTCTCTATGAAAGATCCTGCAGAGATGTTTATGGTGAGGTTTAAAGGATATAAAACAATAACTACATTTAAACAAGCATTTTGTATTTGAGTACAGAGGAAGAAAGAGAGGGCTTTTTCCATGGGGCTATAGTAGAGAGTTAAAGGAACATAGACAGGACTCTGAAAACACAACTTCCAGCCATTTCTATAGTTAGTAAAAATCCTATTAATGTGAACCAGCCGAGAATAACAGTGTTATTTCTATTCGATATGGTTTGGGTTTCTCTTGTCAAAGCTGTGTCGAGCTGCCCCCTGATCCTTCCATTATCAAGTTTTGAAGGGTGTTGGGGAAATTATGGCAGCTGCTAGGGAGATCAGGGAAACACTGATGTAACCTCAGAGCCTCTCACTATTCTTCTTGGCTTGCAAAGGCTTTATTTTATCATATACATTTCTAGAAATATTGCTATTCTACCTTAGTATTTCACATTTGTAGTTTAAACAAGCAATTGTCCATCTGTTGCCTAGAGCTATAGTACATGTGTGTTATGAATGAAATATGACAGCATGTTCCATACCCCTGCTTTAGCCATCTGTGAGAAACCAGCAAACTGAAAAAGATACCTCTGCAAAATGTGCCTGAAGTCCATTTCTTGGGATCGCTCATTTGGTGCACTCTCACGGGAGACAGAGAGCAACATACACTTTTGCCTTATTTTCAAAGAATCTATGTACACTACTATGAATATTCCACTGAAGTGTCAATAATGTAAATGGTAACCACCAAATCTCAAAAATTACTCATCAAAAAGTAAAAAAGTAAAAAAAAGAGAGAGAGAGAAAGTCAACAACTTTTCATCTTAATATATTCTAAGTAGTATTTATTTTTTCCTTGTCTTGGAAGTATCTCATAGGTCTTTAAATAAGTAAAACATTCTTATGCCAGAAGGTGATATATTGGATGTTAATGTTTTTTATTTGATTTTACAGTAGTTCTAGTCACAGAATGAATACAGAGATTTCAACTTGAGCTTTTACCACCCATTCAATGTATTTTTTAATTGTCTTCATTTTATTTGTTTGATAGTGGTCCAAACAAGTTGAAAACTGGTTCTCAGTGAGCCATTAACATGGTGCAACCATGAATATTTTAGGTCAAGTTATTTAGTTGGCAGATAACTAGAATGAAACTTTTCTCATGAGGCTGTTGTTTGGATAGCATAGCTTTATTTTAAACCTTTAAGAAGTTACCTGACTGGAGCTACTATGACTTGATGAGAATTCTTCCTCTCTTCCTTTCTTCCTCCCTCCCTTTCTCCCTCTTCCTTCCTCCCCTTCTGATTTTCTTTCCTACTTTTCTCTCTCCCTTTCTTTCCTTCTTTCCATCCTACCTATTAGTGTTGCTGTACTTGGATTTTTTATAAATTAAATTAATGCATTATGATCCTATGTAATTATGATTATATTAATAAGGGGAAGGCTACCAGAAATTATATGTGGCATCCATAAAAATCTTCCTTTATAGGGCCATATTTTTATGTTGTATTTATTAGTAAAGTGAAATGAGATAATAGAGTCTTTCCATTTCATTTTAATGACTTTTCATCAGGGACTGAAGTCATAGATTTTTGGCAAATTCATTTATGGCTCATCTGGTTTTCTCAGCTGTATGCGAAGTAATCTTTCAAAGACAAGGTTAAGATTTCTTTTTTTAAGTCTAAAGCCATTTAACCACAAAAAATTATATTTATAATGATGGCATTTTATTTTATTCCATTGCAACTTGATAATTTTCCTTATGGCAAATGAATATTATATTTTCAGAATTTTAACACAGATTAGCACTTAGCCCATGAGACTAATATTATATTGTAATAGTTGATACTAAAATATTTTTTAGCCGGTTGGACAGCACCAGAGTTTTTCTTAGATCACAGATTACAGGCATAATTTCCCTTCAATCCAGAAAAAAGGACACTAATTCCCTTTTCTTTTTTATTTTCCTGGCCCTTGTGCAGAAAGTTGTGGACTCTTTCTTACTTACAACATGTATTTCTCTTATTTTGTGGAGAGCTGTGTAAAAGATGCATTTTTTTTCTTTAACTGATTGACAGGTCCCCCGCAAAGTTACAAAAAAGTGCTAAATTTTTGCTATTAACTTCTGGTTGTTATTTAACTGATAGAAGTCTCTTACTGCATGAATAAATATCTCTACTTCTAACCTTTGTTCAAAATAAAAATTAATATTCTGTAAACACCTATGTGTGCTAGAGAGGGGGGAAACACTGCAGCTAATTCCTTTATAATACTTTCAGGTGATGGCATTAAGCCTTTCATGTTATGTGGCATTGTTAATTTTCCTAGATATCCATGCACTTAAGGGCCAGAGAAATACTTATTCATTTAACTCTGGTGAGTATTTACCTAATGTACTCAAAAAAAAACTTATTAAACAGCCACAATTGCATTCAGTCAGCTTGGCACTGAATGTAGCTTCTAAATTCAGTTCTCAGCCCTGCAAATGGAATGTCCTACCAAGAATGGGAAAAGTGTCACCATGTCAACTTGTGTTCTGCACCACTGTAGAGAGTTACAGTTGACCTCAAACACTAATGCTATTTCCAAATAAAATAGAATCGTGGCCCTTTTAAAGCTCTGAGTCTTCTCTGATATTTTCCTGATGAATTGCCATCCCGTATCTTCTTAGTCCTGGCCAGTATGTATTACTGCTCACATCAGTCTGTTCTAGCTCTGTAGCTGCACAAAACAAGTGTTACATCCAAATCTTTGCCTCTTCATGTCCAGTATCACCAACTCATTCAGCTTTTCTTCATTTACTGACATAGTGTCAAGTCCCATCACTGTCTGCTGCTTCTTTAAAAAGTGGACAGAAACATAGTTTCTAATTTTTAATGTACTCAGTGAAACTTGGCAATTCACCTTGGGTCAGGCTAGGTTGAAAGGCTTTCTTTAGGGTTGAAAGTAAATGATATTGGAATCACCCAAAGGGAATTTCTCCAAAAAAACCTCAGACCCAGAAGTGTAAAAGCTACATAAGGATAGAACTCCCATGTGTACAGACAGTTCTGTTACTTTTTGTTCTGTACTATTTTGGATGTTGCCAAAATCAAATTCATTCTGAAAATGGGAAGCAAGCTAATGCATATGCCATCCATGAGATTCCCACTTCTGGATCAGTTCATAATCCATTCAGCCCTTTCCTTTAACCATGTCTTCTTCAGAATAAGACATTTTTGGTCCATATTTTCATACTAAATATGAACACTTTCCAGGTTCTGCATAAGTATATGGATGCTTTACAGCTTCTACATAAATATTTACTGGTTTTGAGATTCACTTCATGCATTCTGTACTCAAATATTTGTACCTGGAGATGTTGCACATTAGACCAAGTGAGCAGATTCTTTCACTAATCATTTAGGAGTCCATATTTTTCTTTTCTTTTTGTCTTTCCAACATCCTTAAACCTTAATCAGTTCTTCAATTTAGTAATTACCAACTAATCACTGTAAGAGAATCAGCACCTCAGTAACTTTGATTCAGGCCAACTGTAATAAGATCAAACAGCTTCAATCTGTACTTACTCAATAGGAAGGAATGTGGCATCAGGAAGAGTAATTCCAGTGACATTACTACGACTTTTATGGAGGAAATAAAATTTGATGAGAAATCTTGAGCTGATTCATTGACTTGATTTGGAAGTTGAGAAAGAGTATTTAAGGCACAACAGAGAAACATGGGCTATAACTCAAAGAAGACCCGCTGCATTGGCCAAAATATCGTGGCTTCTGCAAATTCCTTCTTACTAGGAAAAAAAAAAGGCTTCCAGATAAGCAGGCTCAATGGGAATAAAAAGGCATAGAGGAAGCCTAAATAAGTATTTACTTGCTTTTCCATCTTTTTATAAGTGGAAGAGAAGATGGTCTGCCAAAATATAACCAAACATGCACAATATGAACCAGCCCTCCATGAACTTCTTTATTGTAACAGAAAATGAGCATTCTTACTGAGCCACAGCTACATCCTCTATTCTTGCAGCAAGTGCACATGTCTTTTGACCCTCCACAAGAGAACAAGCAGGACATCTCTATTTTCCTATTGAGTCTAAGTTCATTATTAGAAAGGACTTCCCAGCCATCTGTTCCACTTGGTGTTAAAATTCCCTTACAGATTCATCGCTAAGCGCTAATTCCGACTCTACTTAAACATCACCTGTGTCAAGGAGCTCATTATCCCTTGAGGTGTTACATTTCTTGCATCACATTTTGTTACAAGCTACCCCTGACTTTAAAACAGAGTCAGCCTTTGGGGCCTATGTTCTCTTTGGTGCCACACAAAACTAATCAGTAGTACACAATACAATGTTGCTTCCTCCCTCCTTTTCCTTCCATATCTATTTGTTTTGTTTTGAGCAATGCATTACTTTTTGAAAAAGCTCTGATTATACAAATTTTCAAGCATCTCTTAAATTAGTCTGAATGATGTTCTGAGAGCCAGACGTTAGAGTTTATGAGTTTTTGTTGCTGGTTGTACTTTCCTATTTAGAAGACATATCGTTCTGACAGTTGTTAGGTAGCTTCATGCCTTCCCCAGTAACTAATCCATGAACAGTACACCCCATTTATTTGACTTGTTGATAATGACCTTTAAAATGCTGGGAAATGTTGGTGTATAATCCCCAGCTCTAACAAGGAAAAAGTCAAAAGCAAAAGATAGTGGTACTGTTGAAAACTCATTGTTTTCGGTTAGTTCGTCTGTGGAAAAGGATATCATTCTTGAGGAAAGGGGTTATATTATGCCATAGTTTTATGTGGAAATGTACAAACGCTTTCCTCATTGCTCTGGATGACTATTTCATTTCAATAGTATTCCTTTGTCTTTGGGAAGACCATGATTGTGGCTTCTTGTACCCCAGCTTTGAATGAGAGAGGCCTGTAGGCAGAAACTGCCATTGGTCTCCTGGGCAGGACCTGGAGGTAGCTTTCTGGGCTCTAAAATAATAATTCCTAAGAGAGCTTAAAAACTGCTTCCACACAGAAAATAGCCCAGGGAGGATAGTTATTAATAGTCCTATTCTAGAAGAGAAAGCTGAGGCTCAAATCATTAAATGACTTGCCAAAAGCTATGACATAGCTGGGAAGTGGCAGATTTGGAGATATGCCCAGGTCTTGCAAGTCCAGTGCTGTCTACAGGTAGCCACACTCAGAGCCAAGAACACCTTAGAAGACAATATAGACTTCTCACAGACTACCAGGCCCCTAGTCGTCCAGGGAAATTCAGAGACCAACTGGCAAATCCACATGCGTACTGCGGTCTTAGAGATCATTTAGAGCCTGCACACATCTGTGTCATCTTGTGGGAAACCGCTAGGTATTCTGTCTGATCAGCACCATGAGGAAGTTGGTGTGAAAAGACCACTGATAAGAACAAACAATGGGCAGAAAGAAGCACATTGCAGTAAATTTCCCCGGAGAGAGTTGGTTTTCATTACATTAACCGAAAACCTCTCCTTAACTGTCAGGTTCGGAATATCAACTGAGACCATATAATTTAGAATTCCTTGGTGTGCAGAGGTGGCTTGATTCCTAAAAGAAGCCTCTCTCCCATTGACCATGATGTATGTTCCACATAAGCAGAAACTGCTGTAGGTTAACAACGCATTTTAGTCTTTCTCTCCATTCACATTTATTGAGAATGCACCAACTGCATGTTGCCACCACAGGCATTTCCAATCCAACCAATCCATGACCGGAAATGTCTGTGGACAAATGTTATGGAACTGTTGGCATTTGAAATTTGGCCTTTGCCATGTGATAGACTTTGCTTCCCAGGATGCTGTCATTTTGTGATTTATTGTAATTACAAGGAATTTGGTACCATGTTTCGGAAAACCTGCTAGAAAGTCCCCATGTATACTCTAGAAGTTGCTCTACGTAGCATTTCAGCAACCAAGTGTTCCTTCTCTTGAGCTTCATCCCTCAGGAAGCTGTACCTTTAAGGTGTGCTTTCACTTTTTATCTCCTCTCATTTCGCTCCTTTAGTTGTTTGCTATGCCCTAAAATATGTGAAGTAAGAGAAAAATTATAATTTCTCCTCATTAAATCTCCTGCATTAAATCTAAGAATCCTTTAAAATAATTATACCTGATAAGTGTGTTATGTATTTCCCTCCCTGGAGTTTATCATCCATCGAGACAGTATCATCATCCACCTGCTTATTCTCTGGGACTAATGGGAGCCAAGTTAAATAGCAAATAGCTTCTCAACCCTTCCTAGTCCTCACACCTGAGGAATAAAGGAGACATTAATGGGACCGGGAGAATGGTGGCCTTGGTTGAGATGGCACATTCAAAGACTAGAAAGGTGCCTCACCTCCCTGTGAGGCTTCATGAATATTATAGCCAATGGAGTGGAAAATGATTCTTGTCAAATAGATGGAGTATTCCCACCCCTGAAATGGATTAATAGAAGACACAATTTGAGCACGTCTCAGAATTATCTAGTATGGCTGAGTAGAGACTCACTTGGGTGGAATCTGTGTTGTCTGATTAGAGGGAATAAAAAGACAATGAGGTGGTAAATGTGAAAAAGCAGCCTTTTAGAAAAACATTCTTTTCAAATACCTTTATAAATCATCTAATTTATTTTCGCATAAAGAAAAAACTAATAAAAAATTTCATATTTCACTCTACATAATATATTCTCCCATATTTAGGGATAATACAATTATATTGTCTTCAAAACACACACACACACACACACACACACACACACACACACACACACACCCCAGACATAAACACCTTCCAAGAAAGCTGATCCTTCAAAAAATAAATCTTATTTTTAAGCACTTGGGTTTTCAGGCCAGGAAATCAATAAATGCTATACCTGACCCATTTTCATAGCAGCTGAAAAGGAGAAGAAAAAGCTATTTAAATTTTGTGTGGATCCATTGAGCTTTTAAAATATGCCAAAGCAATCTGAGGTAGGGGTGGAAACAGGTATTTGTCTCTCATGCAGGATTCCCTCTTTATATTTCTATCTGTTGGGGGAAAGGGTAAAGAACTATTCTTGGTCATTATTATTGATGTGTTGCCACTTTGCATGGTGCCTGCTGTGCTTCATCCCGAGGCATAACAGTAGTCATTGCTTTCTTGACTATTTCCTTCATCGCAAGAGAGTAAATATGAAGTCTGAATGTCATTCCTCACACGCAAATTGTTTAACTCTGCTTCCGAACTAGTTTAAGAAATGCAAAATGGGAAGAGCTAGCTTTTCTTAGATACATTTCTCCTTTTTTTATTCTTTCTTGGGAGATGTTAAGTATAAAGGAAAAAAGTCAGTTCCTTCTTATCTCTCTTTCTCTTTGGGTGACAGCAGTGCTCACTTAGCAATTATAAACCAGAAATTGGAGGGTAGCTTGGGCAGGTTACGATATATCTGCCCAATGTGTTTCATTCTTTCAAACATAAACTTTGAGAGGGAAAAGAGATTTTTAGAATTTAAATGCCAATCATATTTTGACTTTCAAATAATAAAAGGGGAGTTGGTAACTGGGCAGTGTTTGCATTTTACTAATCCTATATACTTTCAGCTTAATTTTTAGAAGTGTGTCAAATACATCAACATATCAGGATTATAGTGCCCAAAATAGTTAAAGTGCCTTGGACCTCCCTCTAGGTAGCAAATTGAAACTAGCATAGGACCATGCCATCCTTCTAGCATAATGGAGAAGTCTGGACTGAGAAGTATCTTTGATGAAAAACATTTAGGACCCTGGAAACTAAATGTTGTCACCAACACTTTATAGTAAGGTAGTAGCAAAATTATTTTTAAAAGACTTTCTTCCTTTTACTACCCATTTTCTCTTTTGGGAAAGTTGATGAGCAAATTATCCAAGACTCATTTTTTTCTTAAGCAAAGTCAGAATATTTCCCCCTCTGAAAATCTGAATTATGCCCTCATTCTTTTTCAAGAAACATTCTCAAAGAGCAAATGGAATTAAAGATAACACTTGATTGTCTGATTATTTGGCATGCATAAAATAATCATGTGGTTTAATGTGCCTTAAGTGAAAATTTAAACTTAGATGCAAAACCTTTACAGTTGGGTGTAGCGTTGAGCTTTTGCATGTTCTCTGTATAATAAACCAGTTTCGTTTTGTTTTGTCTTTTAACCTACACCTTTATCATTACTCTAACAGATTTGGGGCTTCTCTTTCTCTACAGCTAAGTAAGGGAATATGTGCAATTATGAGACATACAAAAAGGAAAGGGAAAGGACTTTCTAAGTAGCAAATCTGTGCCATGAAGTAGATGTGACGTGAAGATACAGAGCCTGAGAATAGTAATTTTCCCTGAGCCACGCACACAGGCTTTTATTTCATGCCTTTTCTCCTTCTGTGCCGTCACCTTTGAGAAAAACGATTGCACCTTCTCCAAGTCTGCCTTTTTAACAGCTACAGTTGCGTTGGCAAGATTTCCCCAGTTCTGAATATAGCCATTTGCCGACTCCGGCCTCTTTGCGAGACTGACTCAAATCTGTGATCTTCTGTTCAGCATACACATCAGCAAAGTGAGAAGATGAGCACTAAATATAGGCTCTATTAACTTTACTTTTAGATTTACTGCCTTCAAAAAGTGCCTATTCTGAGCAACATAAACGTTATTCCTTACATATGTATGTACACACGATACCCAGAGTCGTACTGTGCAGCCTTCAAAAACATACCATCAGAAAGAGTAGGTGCTGAGATAAGGAAACTTTGCCAAATGGAAGAAAGTCACTCACTTCCAATATCCCCTCTTGAGCGGCTACCGTGAAACGGGCTGCAAACACATTCCCTGAGCATCCCTTGCTGATACAGCTTCTTTATATTTATATCCTATGGGATGGTAGCATATTGCTGAGGTTTCCTGTACTCTGCTTCAAGGGAATGTAAGCTTTATGGCATTGAAACATTTAGTCAGGAAAAAAAAAAGTTTAAGAGAATTAATAGAGCCATAGTCTGTATTAGGATGTGTGTATATGTGTGTTTTATAAACTAAGCATTGGTGGGTTTAGAGTGTTAGAGTGTCAGCATGTTTCTTCTCCTTTTGTCTCTCAGGCTAACATGAGAGAAAATTAAGAAAAGTCTTGGCGGTGGGGATTGGAAGCTCGGGGGGCCAAATGTCCTTGCCAGATCCTTAGAGCATTACTTCGACTCCTGAAAATAGTAGTGTATGTTATTTGATGGCTCTTGTTTCCATAGTTCGGTCACTGACAGAACTCTCAATACTGTTGACGGAGCAGCAGCATAGCCTAGAGTGATGCATTCTTACCTAAGGGTGGCAAGAGGAGAGGGTCCATGTAAATAGGACGAGGTAGACAGTGCATGCTTGTAGGAGCAGGGTTGAAGGGAGGACATGATTCCAAAAAAGATCGTTCTCAATGTGTCGTCTGACTCAACCAGCTGGCAGATTACACTTGCCAAGTCGTTCCCTTTCCTTCTAAGTCAGTTGGCTCCATATTCACTTGAATATGCCTCTGTTTGGGGAAAGCAAGTACCTCCACTTAACCTTTATCCAGGGAAGCTCTTGGTGTCCTCTTGGGCATAAAGTTGTCTCCTACCTTACCCAGTTTTACCAAATGGAAGTAAAAGTGAACAAACTATGGAAGACGAACTCCACACCATTGCAGTCAACCACCATTCTGTTTTCCATATAAGGAGCCCCTTTACATAAGCTATGGGTAAGGTTGGAACAGCCAATGTTTCATAATTTCAAGAGTGTGACCACCCTGCTGCAGTCATCATCATTGTATGAACCTAGTTGACTCTTTGGCAAAAAAGTGATACTTTTCACTAAAAATGCCTACTCTTCCTGTTGATGTTCCTTTTCTGTTTTTACCTTATGCAATTTCAACACTAGTCATTTTTTAATTTTTTTAGAGAATCAGATTGTAGCGCAAGAAAAGAGTTCAAAAATTTCAGTGTGGTGTCATAAGGATGTTGGGATACAGAGATTTTTTTTTCCTTAGAAATAAATGGACTGGAAAAGACACAGCATGGCTTTGCTCTGAGTTTCCATCTAATGATTATGACCATGAAAGATAATCTTATGTGAAGGTTAAATGGTGTTTACAAGTGGATAGAGAAGGGGGAGAGGGTGAGAGCCGGGTTTTCTCTATGCTGAATGTGTCTACTAAGACCAGCACTTCCTACTAGCTAAGCACAATCATAGCTCCACCATGATCAGCTGCTAGTCTGAATAACATTCTCTGACTTAGGGAAAGGCACACAAAAACATATAGGGAATATGTCTATTTTCATATGTGTGATAATGACAGAGCCATGGTATTCCTAAAATATAGGTTTCTCTTCTTTCTTATATTCTTAGCAAATTGCATTTATTCACTACATTACAAACCATCACTGATGTATCCAAAATAGCACACATAGTTCATTATGAAAATAAGAAAATAAAATCTGTTATAAGCAAGTGATTTAGGTATTTTCTTTTGTGTTTGTGCATTATCCAACTATATTAGGACCTGTTTTCTATTTATCTTCTATCAGTTTTCTCTATCAATCATGTTTTTTCAATGCTCTATAAAAATAAATATGGAAATTATATTTCTTTTTTCTGTAAAAGAATTGCAACTACTTCATTATATTTAGAAATCCAATAAACTTCTTATTACATTTGCTTGCCTATGTGTGGAATTCTTTTTGAGTTGGATAATCTCTGTTTCCTTTTCTTCTAACCCCCTTTACTGTGTGACTCATTTTTTACATCATTTGCTTTCCATATGGTCTTCTGAGAAAGGGAATATCTCTCATAGCAAATATGATGCCACAAGAGTATGAAAACACCCACTCTCTTCCACTGTTAGCACAGAAGAACTTAAGGTCAGAGGTGTTCTAAAATTATTGACCACTCTGTGTCTTGATCTTGCAAGGAATTTTTTATTTTTAAAGCTGGAACCAAGTAAATGGATCCCTTAGGGTGGGGTTGGGGTTCTCCATTTTCATCACAAACAAGTGGCTGAATTTTTCATACTTTTATTCCATCTGTATTACACATACTTTTCCAACATTGAGAATTTGGTCTGTACTAGGCATCTTGAGCATACAGATATAAATGACATACAGTTCCTTTCAATGAGTTTATAGTCTAGTTGCGCTGATAGATATGGATACAAATAACGATGGAGAAAGAAAGGACTAACTACACACAGGAAAAAGTAACAGCATTTTCAAGACTTTTCAATGTTATTCCATTTTCAATATCCTTGTGATTACCCTCATTTTATAGATGGAAATTCCAAGAGTGAGAAATAAAGTTAATAATCCAAGATCAGCATTCATTCACTAAGACTTTTTTTTCCATTTTTAAAAGGAACAGGTCTGCAGGAGAACCAAGAGTCCTGATACCCAATCTACTGAACCTCAGTAAGAGTGATTAACACTAGAACATACATGAAACTCATCCCATGAAAGTCAGAAAGAGTGTCTCTTCTCTTCCACGTCTCTCTCCAACATCACATTTCAGCCTGCTAGTGCTGGGGCATCTGAGAACTGCAGGTGGGAAGACTCTGTACTAAAGACCACTAATTTAAACTGCCATACACAAGGTAAATCTTTGAACAAAAAAAATGGTAGATACATCACTGGGACTTGTGGTACTTGTAATTTCTTACCAGAAAGTTGTAAACAAAAGAACACATAAGCTGTAACCTTGTCTTCCCTTTATTCTTCTACAAAGAAGAACACGTAAGAGGTAATCTTATCTTCCGTCTTCCTATATTTCACAAATGACTCTGTTTTTTTTCACCCCCAACCCCCGCCCCCGCTCCTGCTGTCTGTTTTGTTTTGTTTTGTTTTTCTTTGAGAAGGAGTCTTCCTCTATCACTAGGCTGGAGTGGAGTGCTGTGGTGCATTCTCTGCTCACTGCAACCTCCAACTCCCTGGTTCAAGCTATTCTTCTGCCTCAGCCTCCTAAGTAGCTGGGATTACAGGCACGTGCCACCACGCCCAGCTAATTTTTGTATTTTTAGTAGAGACAGGATTTCACCATGTTGACCAGGATGGTCTTGATCTTCTGACCTCATAATCCGCCCACCTCGGCCTCCCAAAGTGCTGAGACTACAGGCATGAGCCACTGAGCCTGGCTCTGCTCTCTGTTTTCTAACATTATACATCCATTTGTTCCTATTCATAGTGTAAGAGCTAGAGGGGCCTTTAGAGCTTATTTTACTCTGACTTTGTGAAGAAATACTAAGTCTCAGAGATATGAAAGGATTTACCCAAGATCATAAAATATTTTAATGACAGAGCTGGATCTTGAATCCTCGCCTCCTAACTCTTTGTCCATTGCTATACATAAATCATTTGAATAATGCAGAAAAGAGTGGATGAAGAGTTCTATTTATAATTTACATTTCTAGGAAAGAGACATTTAAAATGAAAAAAAAAACTGAGTGTTTAATGCCCATATACCCTAATTAAAAGAAATTCTAAAAACTGTATTGCAGGAAGAAAGAAAACTGAGAAGGAGTATCAATGATGCAACAGGAACTTTATATACATATATATACACACACACACATATATACACATGTATGTGCATATACATATATACATATATGTACATATGCACATATACACATATATACATATATGTACGTATGCATATACACATACATATATGTACGTGTGCATATATACATGCATGTGTACATGTGCGTATACACATATACATCTATGTGCATGTGTGTGTATATACATATATATACATATGTATATGTGTGTATATGTACATATGTATATATGCGTATATGTACATATGTACATGTCTATGTACACATGTACTTATCTACACATGTGCATATGTACTTATCTATGTATATATGTACATACATACATATCTATATACATATGTACATATCTATGTATGTACATAGATATATACATATATACATAGATATGTACATATATACTTATATGTATATATATACACAGATATGTTTATATATGTATATATACATATACATAGATGTATGTATATGTATGTACGTATATATACACATATATATACGTGTATATATACATCTATATATAACATGTGTATATGCACATATATGTGTGTATATATATATATGCATATAAAGTGCATATATCAGCAATCTACTAAAACTGGCCTTCTAGGCCAATTGTCTGTAAAATTCAAAGCATCTTTCATACAGATTGAATATTTTCATCATGTTAACATTTAACTCAAATTAACAACCATAGGTAATTTTTAAAATTTACATTAGGGAATTTTAAAACATCCCTAAAATGGCTTACTTCAAAATAGAAATCGTAAGAACTGAACAATAATGAAAATTCTACATAGTAAAACTTGTAGGAGTCAGCTCAAATGGTTCCAAGAGGGAAATGTAAGTCCTTAAATGGTTGTATTAAAAATAAAGTGAAAATTAATGAGCTACTCATCCAACTTATGTTAGTAAAAGAATAGAACAAGATTCAAAATATAAGGAGTGCATAACAAAAATATGAAAAAATTGAAACTAATGGTTTAGAAAACAAGAATATAATAGAATATCAAAATACAGTCCGAATTTGGCACTTTGAAAAAGTATTGGAAATTACAAATTTCTGGTAAGGCTTATCAAGGAAAAAGACATAAATAATATTTAACTATAGATATGTCAGATATTTGAAATGTAGCAGAATAGCATGAGCAATTTCATGTGATCAATTTGAAAATGTAAGATAAAACAGAAATATTCCTCCTTGAAAATTGTAACCTAACAAAAGTTAGTAAAAAAAAAAAAGACAATGTGAATAATCCAATAAAATTAAATTGTATTAGTCGTTTAAACTATTTCCAATAAATAATTACTTGAAGCGAGTATGAGAATGGCTTTTGGGTTAACATTTTAGATTAGGTTGGTAACATTCTACTTCATGATCTGAGTGCTGGTTATATGATTGTGGTTAGTGTTTGAAAACGTATTGAGCAATACATTTATGATTTGTGCATTTTATTTATATACTACTTCAGTGGATAAAATACTTTCTTAATCAAAAACTACCTGGGATCTCGATTCTAAATGTGAATGCTACTGGTCATTCAAATTAGAATTACAATGTAAAAAAAAGTGAAAACTCTCCAACATAATCTATAAGGCAAGTGGCCAATCTTATTAATAAATATATTGATTAAAAACTTACAAACTACTGAAAAACCAAGCACAGTAATGAAGAAAACAACAACAAACCTCAAGTAAGTTGGGTGTAATCCTAAAATAGAAGAGTAGTTGAACATTAGAAAGTCTATTGATGTGGTTGGGCGAGTGGCTAACACCTGTAATCTCAGCACTTTGGAAGGTTGAGGCAGGCAATCACCTGAGGTCAGGAGTTTGAAACCAGCCTGGCCAACATGGTGAAACCCCCACCTCTACTAAAAATACAAAAATTAGCTGGGCATGATGGCGGGTGCCTGTAATCCCAGCTACTCAGAAGGCTGAGGCAGGAGAATCTCTTGAACCCTGAAAGCAGAGGTTGCAGTGAGCCAAGCCACATTCACAGAACAAAATAGGCCTTATGATTGACTGACCATGGTGGCCCATGCTTGCAATACCAGCACTTTGGGAGGCAAGGCAGGTAGATTGTTTGAGGTCAGGAGTTCAAGACCAGCCTGGGCAGCATGGTGAAATCTCAACTCTACCAAAAATTCAAAAATTAGCCAGGTGTGGTGTCAGTAGCCTGTAATCCCAACCACTCAAGAGGCCAAAGAAGAATTGCTTGAACTCTGGAGGTGGAGTTTACAGTGAGCCAAGATTGTGCCACTCTACTCGAGCCTGGGTGACAGAGTGAGACTTGGTTTGTTTTTTTTTTTTGAAAGGTCTTATGATTATTTAATAGATTTTTTTAAACAGTGTAATAAAGCATTTATGACTAAAAAACAAAAACAGCAAGAGTGGAAAGGACTTCCTTAACTGGATAAAGACAATCTATGCAAAAATCACTCCAAATGGTGAAACATTAGAAGTAATTATTATAAGTCTGAAATAAGAGAAAGATGCCCACTATCTTTCTTTTATTAATAGACAACTTCTATTCAACTTTATATTAAAGTCTCTGGTCAGTGCAGTTATGTCAAAAACATGAATAAAATGTATATAAAGACTATAAGAAGCTAAAGTGCCCCCTATGATATAACTATATAGCAAACTATATAGAAACTCAAAATAATATGTAAAGAATTCACATTAAAAAGTGTCACTGGCTGTGGTGGCTCATGCCTGTAATCTCAGCACTTTGGGAGGCTGAGGTGGGCAGATACTTGAAGTCAAGTGTTTGAGAGCAGCCTGGCCAACATGGCAAAACCTTGTCTCTACTAAAAATAAAAAATTTACTGGGCGTGGTGGCAGGCACCTGTAATCCCAGTTACTCTGGAGGCTGAGGCAGGAGAATCACTTGAACCTGGGAGGCAGAGGTTGCAGTGAGCCAAGATGGCACCATTGCACTCCAGTCTGGGCAACAAGAGCGAGACTCCATCTCAAAAAAAAAAAAAAAAAAACCAAATGAAAAGTGTATCAAGTTTGCTAGATATAACATTAATGTACCAAAAAATTCATTAATAGCAAAAAATACAGTGTGCCTCAGAATATCTTTTTAAATGGGCAAGGCATTAACAAATAAAATCTTAACACTTCACTGAAAGCCATTAAAGTAGATGGAAATAAATGGAAAGATAAACATGTTCCAAAATGGGAAAATAATATCATAAAAAATGTAAATTTTCCTTAAATTGATCCATAGATTTAGTGAAACTCTAAATTTCACCAGATCTTTTCATGGACTCTGACAAACTAATTCTAAAATTTACATGAAAAGCAAATGCAAAATGATCAATACATTTTTTAAGAAAAATGAAGGATTATCTTTTAATCAGGTAAGCCTTGCTATAAAACTGTTAGTTAAGAGTGCATTATTTGTACCCAAAAAAAAAAAAAAAAGGAGAAAAGGAGAAATAGATGACAGTTGATAATCCCAGGGGGAAAAAAAAATCACCTATTCATGGTATTATAACCTCATGTGTAAAAAATGGCATCCAATATCTAACTCATGTATTAAAATATCTTTATTACTTTTATGAATGATTTCTTTTCTTTTCTTGTTTGTTTGTTTTTGAGATGGAGTTTTGCTCTTGTTACCCCAGCTGGAGTGCAGTGGCATTATCTCGGCTCACTGCAAACTCTGCCTCCTGGGTTCAAGCGATTCTCCTGCCTCAGCATCCCAAGTAGCTGGGATTACAGGTGCATGCCATCACGCCCAGCTAATTTTTGTATTTTTATTAGACTTGGGGTTTCTGTGTTGGTCAGGCTGGTCTCGAGCTCCTGACCTCAAGTGATCCACCTGCCTCAGCCTCCCAAAGTGCTGGAATGACAGGCGTGAGCCACCACCCCCAGCTAGTGAACGATTTCTTGAACAAAATACAAACCATGAAAACTATAACTAAAAGAATGGACAATTATATTTCCATAAAAATTAAGAAATTTGGCAAATCAAAAGATTCATAGTAGCTTTAAACTGGGAAAAGCTATTTGTCAGACATAAAATTGATAAAGTATTAACATCCAAGTTATATTTTAAACTTTCTAAGAAGTTTCAGTAGAAAAATTGACACGAGCAGGCATTTGATGGAAGAGGAAACACATACGGGCAATTGACATATGCAAGAACAAATGAGTTAGTCATTAGGGAATTACAAATTAAAACTAATGTAACTTACTATTTTTTATATCAACCAGATCAGCAAAAATCTAAAAGTCTGATAATGCCAAATGTTAGAGAGATATGGGAGCAATGGGTATTTATACAAATATTGGTGGGTTCTAAATTGCTAAAATAATCTTGGAAAATAATTTCCTGGGAAGGAAATTATCTTATTAACATAGATGTTCCCAAGGTATCTAGCATATCCTGGTATATCACAGATCCTAAATAAGTTATTATCCAATGGAATTAAATTGATTCCTCTTCACTCAAGATCCATGTCCAAAGCAGAGCATTCATCAATATTTGTTTATTCTTCAATAAAGATGAAAATATTCCATCCCTATAACTGGGAATTCTGCTTTTGGCCATTTGTCTCAGTGGCATATGCAACGATATACAGAGCTACACTGTTCATAATGGCAAAAACCTGAAACTAAATATCTACCCAAGAAGAATCAATCAATAAATAATAGTATATTCCTGCCAAAGAATAATGTATAACAGTAAAAATTAATGCACTATCATTGAATAGATCAATATGGTCAATTCTCAGAAGCATGACATTGAGTGGAAAAAAAGTCATAGAATAATAAACACAAGATACCATATCATTTGTAGGAAATTATAAAACAAGCTAAACTAATTATGTTGTTTAAGGATACATACACACACACATATTTTGGAAATGTAGGATAAAATGAGGGAGATGTGATTGGCGAAAGACATTTGGGGACCTTCAGTAGTCTTTATTAATATTCTATTATGTTAATAAAATATTTATTAATATTCTATTTTGTTAGTTGTTAGTTATTATGGGTTCATAGACATATTTTATTATTATACATTGTGTATTATTTTGTATCATATATTTTATAATAGTTTTTAGAGAAAGAAGGGGAAGAAATGTTCCCTTGCACCTCCATTTTCCTCTCCAGTACAGAGTCAAGTGCTCAATATATTCTTTTTTTTCTTTTCTTTCTTTCTTTCTTTTTTTTTTTTTTTTTGAGACAAGAGTCTCACTCTGTCACTCAGGCTGGAGTGCAGTGGCGCTATCTCAGCTCACTGCAATCTCTCCCTCCCAGGTTCAAGCAATTCTCCTGCCTCAGCATCCCAAGTAGCTGGGATTACAGGCATGTGCCACCACATCCAGATGATTTTTGTGTTTTTAGTACAGATGGGGTTTCACCATGTTGGCAAGGCTGGTCTTGAACCCCTGACCTGAAGCGATCTACCTGCATAGGCCTCCCAAAGTGCTGGGATTACAGGTGTGAGCCACCATGCCTGGCCAGGTGCTCAATATATTCTTAATGACCAGTATATCTGGAGACAAGACTGCCTCAAGAGAGGGCTACAGAGAAGCCCAAATACTTCTCAACATTTTAAATACAAAATCGTAGAAGCAACTCCTTTGGTAAAGATAGATGAGGACAAATGGATAAATGGAAAACAAGGACTAGAGAGCAAAGCTCTGTGTGGGCCACATAGTTACAGGATACTGTTCCTATCTCTTTCCACACTTCTCTGCCTTTGGTATCTTTTATACAGACTTTCTTTCATGAGATCTTTACTGCTTTTTTTATTGTAAATAATTATTCCCTCATTTGGGTTTCCGTTACTGTGCAAAATATCATTCCTTAGTTGCACACATGTCTGCATACCTAAATAATTGTCATGATTCCTCTGGGCAGGAAATTATCTTATTAACTTACATGCTCCCAAAGTATCTAGCATATCCTAATATATCACAGATCCCAAATAAGTTATTATCCAATGTATATATTATCCAATATCCAAAGAATCATTAAATTGATTCTTCTTAGACTTTATTCCAGATCCATGTCTAAAGCAAAGCATTCGCCTCTTCTGCCTTGGAAAGTCTGCTTAGGAAGTCAATAACTTCTCATGATTTCCCTAGGATGATATAAAACTAACAGTGGTAGAGAATTCTGCGTGAACTGCCACAAGCAAGATTCCTACATTTAGGCGGACAGCCTCCTTCCCTCTTACTTCTCTGATAAAGGGGATGAGCACAGTAAACAGGAGGAAGAAAAGGAAGAAAAAAGCAAACACGAGAGAGTCAAGTCAACAAAGTCTGCATGTCTATTGGGTCACCCAGGGCCCAAATCTCAAGTTTATCCTAGATCCCTCTTTCTCATTCCCACACCCTATCTTTTCCTTCCACTTAATATGTCGCTCCCTCATTTGGTCCATAATGCCCTAGTCCAGGCTTTTATTCCTCTAGAAAATCCTTCCAGAGTCTTGACTTATATCCCAGTCTCAGTCTTTCTGTGCTTACCCCCTTATCACCATCTCTAAGCCATCCACCAGTACAGCCAGCCTGGTGTTTCCAAGCCACAAATTGGAGACCCCTCTGTCCCCCCGGTCCTAACATTTATTGTCTCTTCATCTCCCCCAGGACACAATCAAAATTCCTCAGCACAACCTTGAAGTCTTCAGGGTATCTTATCTATTCCCACTTCTCCCCAGCATACCTTCCATTAAAGTATGTACCCTTCTCCAACAGATTCTGCCTTTGTACTCACATCTCTGGGTAGACTGCTCCTTCCCCTTCCTGTCTGAGAACTATAAAAGAACTCTTGGCATATAATGACTCCATCCTGAACCTCTTCTGTAAAAGACTTGACCAACACCAGCATGGCTTCTAGCAACCTAAGGCTGCATCTCTGGGAAGACCTAGCCTACCTTTGAGTTGCTGTCTGAGAAAGCTAATAGTTGTAAAAAAAAATTTACTGTGTCTTTTAGCCAAGACCTGAGGAGAGGCCCCTGCCTCCCTCTTTCTTAGAGAATTTGCTTTAAGAAGCTTGCAATTTTAAATCTTTCCTCTCTTACTTTGAGATATATGTATATGTGTCTCCTTCAACCCAGGAGTGTCTTTCTCAAGGACCTGAAAGCAAAGCCATTCCTTTGAAATGTTATCATCAGGAAGGATAGGGCCTTGGTCTCTATATCTCCATGGGAGGATAGAGTCATAACTAGCAGACACAGCTGGCCTAATCACATTTATACTGACCTGCTCTCCAACCCACTTTTTGTAATTCTTCACTTCCCTGACTGCTTGAGCTCACTCCTTTTTAAATTTTTTTTTGTTTCTTTGCGTCCTCATTTCCTTTTCTTTTTTTTTTTTTTTTTTTAATATACTTTAAGTTCTGGAGTACATGTGCAGATCTTGCAGGATTGTTGCATAGATACACACTCACCATAGTGGTTTGCTGCCTCCATCCCCCATCACCTACATCAGGCATTTCTCCCAATGTTATCCCACCCTAACCTCTCCACCCCCTACTATCCCTCCCCTAGGCCCCCACCCCCAATAGACCCCCACATATGTTCACTGCAGCACTGTTTACAATAGCAAAGACCTGGAACCAACCCAAATGCCGATCAATGATAGACTGGATAAAGAAAATGTGGCACATATACACCATGGAATACTATGCAGCCATAAAAAAAGGATGAGTTCATGTCCTTTGCAGGGACATGGATGCATCTGGAAACCATCATTCTCAGCAAACTGACAAAAGAACAGAAAACCAGACACCACATGTTCTCACTCATAGGTGGGTGTTGAACAATGAGAACACCTGGAGACAGGGTGGGGGAGCATCCCATCTCCTTCTAAAACGCCCAGTCACCTCCACACAATTGGGAACAGAGCTGAGCTTTTTCCCCACTGTCAGCACTTACTGAGTAAGATCTGTTCTCACCACTTTAACATGTCTGCCTTTGTTTCTCTTTGACAATGCTCACACTCCAATACCTAGCCCTCGTGTTACCCACTCCATGAAATCTCCTTTCTTTGGCCTCCAGGAGGGTGTTTCCCTCTCATATGTGTGCCCACACAACATGGAACACACTTATACTAGGATAGTTACATGAAACTAAAATTTACTTTCCTTCTGGTCAAAATTCCATCCAGACAAGTCCTAACTGCAAATTGGGTTTTACTTACTCCTGTATGCATTGTGCCAGGTATAAGTGGCCTTGAATAAAGGCATATCAAGTGGAGACTTGAAAGAATGAGGGAATGATGCCTCTGGGTGGGATAGTAAGGGTTAAGAGCCCTCTTTCTAGAGGTGTCCCTGTAGAAAATGGAGACTGAGAGGTGCAGCTGCAGAGCAGGAGCAAGGCAATTATACTTCTCCAGGAGGAGACGAAGACAGACCAGTGTAGACCTGCCCTTTGTTGCCTCGGAGATATTTTCCACTCCATTTTTATCCTCCCCAAATCTTTCCTAGTTTGTACGCAAGATCTTTTTCCTCCAGGGCTGCGAAGAACTATTTTCTATTATTTATTGTAATGGGGCAGGGAGGAGTCGGGGGCACTCAAATCTTTTCAAACACCAGACAAAATTTGCCAACTGAGAGGGCTTCATCTTGACCATAACCAGATGAAAATGTATGATGTCAAGCCAACCTAAACTATCCCATTGTTTTCAAGTGTGACTAAATACTGACTAATATTACTTCCTCTGGCACTTTTTTTTTTTTTTTGACTCAGTGCAAGGGAGACGTTCCAGGCTGTTGTTGTACTTTGCTGTCTGGGCAGAATGACTTCCTGTAAAACATAATCACTTACGATGGAGAAAAAATGGAAGGGGTGAGAATCCCCAAACTCCCAAGAGTACACTTAAGTTTAGCAATGGCTTTTTGGTTTTGGATTTGTGTTGTTTTTGTTGTTATGTTTTGTTCACAAAAGCAATAAAAGATACTGAAATCCAAGCTGGAAGGGACCTTGCCTGGGTTGCTCATTGAGGAGCCGACATTTTTCCTGACATCCTGAGACCTGCAGCGTCTCCACGACATCCCCCGCCAAACGCTTCAGACTCGTAAATTCTCTCTTTCGGGAGTTCTGTTCCTTCAAAAGAAGCTCTCACACCTTTGGACTATTAGCAGTTTCTTCTGCCTCCCTGTAGACTCTTCTTTTTAGCCCTGTCTTTGGGAAGCAAGCAGTGTTTGCAGAGAGTAAAGTGATTCAGAGCCTTGTTCCATGTGGAATTGATATCTGGAGACATGATTGGTGGTGACTTTTCTCAGAGAGAAAATGGAGAAGTGTGCGGAGCCTAAGCTCTGGGAATGTCTTCAGAGAGTGGAAACAAAGGATATTGTTTAAAGGTGCCTTTGGAAGATCAGATAAGTCCCTTCTCTCACGTCCTTGGCAGATGATAGATAACCAAAATTGTCTGATCCAAGCATTTCAGACTGAATGGAGTTCCAGTATGTTCTCCAGGCCTTCTACAACCTATCAACCCCTGCCCCATCCAGCTTCTAGCTTCAGGCTCTATTAGCTACCACATTAGGCTTTATTTTAAACAGTCAGCACCCCTCAGCTTCCCCTCTCTCCTAGTCAGTCTGGTGGCAGCACAGATTGACTGTCCCGTGCCACATTCAGAGAAAGCCTGCTATCCCTCTCAGAAAGATTTTGCTGCCATCATTGTTAGAAGCTAGGACATTTACAAGGAGACACAGTACCCCTCTGAAAACCAGTTAAAGCCCCTTTCAACTGTGGGATTCACTTTTCCCAGAGTGAGTCATTTCTATAACGCTGAGTTTCCACCAGTTTTAGGGTCAAAGAAAAAGCCAGCCCCCACAGGGCTTTTCGGCTCCCTGGGAATTTTAAGAAAAAGGATTCATTCCATGGCAGAGATGATTGCCTTCTTTTCAACTGCAATTGGTGGCCCAGAAACCACAGCCATCAAATGCAGAAGCTTTGCTAAATCATCACTATTTCAGCTACTAATTAGGTCTAATGTTCACAGCAGAGGAGTCTGTGCGAGCAATAAACCACTTCTTCAAGTGATTAAACTTCCAAGCAAACACACTTTGATTACCACAGGAAACATTCCCTTGCCCAGGTTTTTTTGAGCCAATGAATAGAATTTCCAAGACATGGCTCCATAAATGGAGTAGCAGTAGACTGGAACTCTGGACGTGCACAGACACCCTATCTCAATTAGCCAGTCCCCTGTTCTACCTTTTTGGTTCTGGCAAGATGCCTCCAAGGACCATATATGTGACAAAGCAAATTCCCTGGATATTCCATGGGACGACACTGCCTGAAGACTTGGGCCATCCAGCGAGAAAATCGTCTGCTACTTCTGGGGTGTAGGGTCCCCTGTCCCCTGGCCCCAATGTAAGGAAGTGGGTTTAGAGAAAGTGACTGTAGTGGCAAGGAAACCTGAGGCACTGTGCGAAATACTTTTTACATGAGTTATCTCACAGCAAAAGCACTGGCATCTGCTCCAGAACTTTTTCAGAAGTGCTCATTTCATGTGCCTTTAATTACTTAATTGATTCTTTTTACATTGTATATATAAACCAAAACATTGCATTGTACCCCATAAATATACACAATTATTATTTGTCAATTAAAAATAAATTATTACAAAATTATACAAGGTCTACATGTTCATTGAAGAAAAATGGAAAATACAAACAAACAAAAGAAAGCCTTTCATAAGCCTGTTGTCTAAAGTGGGGTTTTTCAAACCATGGACATTTGGGGCTAGATAATGCTTCATTGTGAGGACTATCCTTTGCATTGCAGGGCATTTAGCAGTATTTCTGGCCCCTACTCACTAGATGCCATTAGCATACCCTCCTCACATTTGTAGCAACCAAAAATGTCACAAAAATTGCCAAATGGCACCTAGGAGCAAAATCACTGTCACTGAAAACCACTGTTTTAGAGATAACCAGTGACAGCACTTTCCTGGCCTTTTTTCCTGCATCTATATATGCATATATCTTAAAATGGTGTTATAGTATATATGTTGTTTTATATTTTCATTTTTCACTTAACCGTATATCCTGAAGATTTTCCCTTAACCATACCCTGAATATGTTGATACCTGTTCTATAACACCATCTTAGTGGCTCTGCTGTGCTCCACAGCATGGTTGTATCATGGTTTCTTTAAGTCTCAGTTTTTGGACATTGAGATTATTTCCAAGAGTAGTGAGAGCATTAAAAAATACTGTTGGGAGCCCGCGGTGGCTCAGGCCGGTTGTCCTGGCGCATGAGGAGTAGAGGTCAGGTGTTCAAGGCCAGCCTGGACAATGTATAAACCTCTCATCCATTAAAAAAAAAATTGCCTCACTTTTGCCTTCAAAAATGGGAGAAAGTTAGCATACTGCATATGAACAGGAAAACAAATACTTACACTGTGTCCCTCCACTTACAGAGACCATTGCGATAACAAGAAAGGGAGGGGAAGAATCTGAAGTCAAGACCTGTTGACTCCTCTGTGCTATTAATGGGTGAGGGACTGAGTAGATCCTGGTCATGAATCTCAGTTAGGCTGGGGTAGGATTAAAAAGGAGAGCCAGATAAATTTGAAAAATACAAAGTAAGACAAATAGCTTAGAGATAACGTAGCCAAAGAAGAGGCCAAGAATAAGGGATCCTTGAAAAAGAAAGAGCTGGAAAGAGGCTTAGAAGTAGGGAGAGGAGGCAAGGTAGTTGTCTGCTGGGGATGCTGACGCTTCCGTTGCACAGACCTTCAGAAAAGTGGATTATACTCCTTGCTGTGGCCGGGGTACCTAGAAAAGTAGAGGATATTTGGGGTGGGTTGTATTATGCAGGGTGATGCATTACAGAAAAGGGACAGCAGGGACAGCTGCAAAATATGGAGTAGAAATAGAATATTAAACAGAAGTTGGAGGCAGAAGCAAGCAGGAAAACAAGAATCGCTAGAAATATTGAGATTTGGGTCAGAAGATTTTCAAGCATGAGAAAATTGGCTGATCCAAACTCGCTTAAATGTTGAAGGCCAAAATGACCTCAGTAGAACAAAGGACTTTAGAAATATCTAGTCAGCGAATGCTGAAATTATGCTTTTTGGGGGCTTTTATAAGCAAAACTACATCGAACACCATTGTAGTTGAATATGTGGACACATCCTTAACTTTGTTTATGCTAAATAATTAGAAATGAATTGCTGGGTACAAGAAAATTCATGCTCTTAAGGCTTCGGATACATATGGTCAAAAACACTAACCAGAAAGTTTCAATAATAATTTACTATTTTACCACATAATCAACACGGTATGACAGTTGACAGTTCTCTTTTTCCCCATTATTTCACCCACATTAGTATATTTGTATATATTCTTATTCTTCCTTTTCTTCTTTTTTTTTTTTTTTTAAGATAGAGTTTCACTCTTGTTGCCCAGGCTGGAGTGCAATGGCGCAATCTCAGCTCACCGCAACCTCCACCTCCCGGAGTCAAGCGATTCTCCTGCCTTGGCCTCCCAAGTAGCTGGGATTACAGGCATGCACCCCCACGCCTGGCTAATTTTGTGTTTTTAGTAGAGATGGGGTTTCACCATGATGGTCAGGCTGGTCTTGACCTCCCGACTTCAGGAGATTCGCCCACCTCAGCCTCCCAAAGTGCTGGGATGAGCCATGGTGCCCCGTCATATTCTCCCCTTTTTACAGGAGAGGTGACTGAGATTCACCCATGATCACAGAGTGGTATAGATAGAACCAGAGCCCAAGGGCTTCTGACTCCAAGTCTGATCTCTTCTTTATCTACCTTAGTACTTCTTTATCAGACTGGGATATGAACCTTTAGAAGACTCAGCCAGCACCAGTCCTCATCTTTTCACTCCTCTGTTTAATCTCAGTGCTGCTAGGTTAAAGTCCAAACTCTTTCAGTAGCTGGGAAAGTGCTTCACTATCTATCTAGTTCTTGCTTCTGTTTCCACCCTTACCCTATCCTGCATTTAAAACTCCTGACATCGGCATTTCTCTATGTTCTTGAGTATATTTTGTTCTCTCCTGCCTCAGGGCCTTTCCACTTGCTTTTTCCTCTCTCCCCACCCATCTTTTTTTTTTTTTCTTGAGAGTCTTGCTCTGTCACCCTGGCTGGAGTACAATGGCACAATCTTGGCTCACTGCAACCTCCACCTCCTGTGTTCAAGTAATTATCCTGCCTCAGCCGCCCAAGTAGCTGGGATTACAGGCACACACCATCACGCCTGGCTAATTGTTTTGTACTTTTAGTAGAGATGGGGTTTCACCATGTTGGCCAGACTGGCCTCGAACTTTCTTCTCAGCCTCCCAAGTGCTGGGATTACAGGCATGAGCCACTGTGCCTGGCCACCCCATCCATCTTTGTTTAGGCAACTTCTGCTTATCATTCAGGTTGAGCTTAAATGTTAATTCCCTTGTGACTCTTAAATTCTGAGTTATGTGCTACTATCAAGTGCTTCTACAGCACTTTTTACTTCCCCGTTAGCGAACTTATAAACTGTGTTGAAATTCATGTCTAATGATCTGACTTCCCCATTAATTTTTAAGCTACGTGGGACAAGACCCATGCTTACAAAACCCAAGATCAGATCTCTCTGAGCAGTGCTTGCTCCTTAGACTAGAGAGGTTCACTCCAGGTTACTAGAATCCAAGCCACTTCTGAGGGTTTTTATAAACAGCCCACTTCACTCATCCATGTTTCTTGCTTGACAGCTGCAGGCATCTGAGTACATGATATCTGCTGTAGACAAACATGTTTCCCATTAATGTTAGGAAGAATCTTCCAATATGGAATGGTCTGACAATGGAGTAGGCCCACTATTTATGTTGTAGCAGGATCTCCTTCATAACACCCGGTCCTCCCCATGTGACTGGGAGGTGCCGGACGGGCAGGAATGAGCCATCCTCCCGACCAGGGCACCTCACACGTGCCAGGTGGTCTCTGAGTGTGTGTGGAGCCAAATTGAACTAAACGACTGTCTTGGCAACATACAACTTTCCAAGACTCAACAACTTGCTTTAAGCCCAGCCAAAGGCTTGCCGCTCTGAGGCAAATGTCACTGTGGTGGAGTTGTCTTAATGAGAAGGCATGCTTGCTTCTCTTCTGGGGGAGTTTCCTAGAGCGATGCTCTTAGAAACTCCTTGGCAGGAATCCTGAGCCAGGCTTGGCATTGACAGCGTCCTCCTGCTGGCATTAACAAGCCTCTTATTTAAATGTAAATGAGCTCTCAGTGCCAGTTTGTGAGCAAAACACATCGCTTGTGTTAAACCAGAGCTGGGAATGCTACAACACACCAAATGTCGGCTTGGTTTCCACTTCCCCACCACATCCGTAGTTCGCACTGCAGCTCTCTTTGCCTTGTCTTCTCGATCTGCAGTGTTGGGAGTCCTCAGACAACAGAGAGAATCTGTGGAGTCTGGGGACCTATTTGTACCCTATTTGCAGCTTCAATGTGACCTTCAAAAAGTGACTTCAGGGTGCAAAATGAGTAATAATAATTAGGGCATTATAAAACTGTAAGAGACTAGTATTTGAATTAGCAGACTGAGTAAAGATCTGCTCTCCCCAATATGGTTGGGTATCGTCGGTTCTGTTGAGGGCCTGAATAGGGAAAAAAAGGTGGAAGAAAAGTGAGTTCTCTCTCTTTCTTGGGGATGGGACATCTGTCTTCTTCTGTCCTTGGACATCAGAACTCCTGATTCTAGGGCCTTTGGGCTCAGACCTAGTTATGTTACGGTCTCTCCTGGTTCTCTGGCTTGCTTTTCCCTCTCTCCCCATCCATCTTTTATTTTTTTCTTGAAAGTCTTGCTCTTGTCACCCAGGCTGGAGTGCAATGGTGCCATCTTGGCTCACTAGAATCTCTGCCTCCTGGGTTCAAGCAATTATCCTGCCTCAGCCTCCCAAGTAGCTGGGATTACAGGCACACACCATCACACCCGGCTAACTTTTTGTATTTTTAGTAGACATGGGGTTTCACCATGTTGGCCAGGCTGGTCTTGAAGTCCTGACCTCAGTATCACACCAAATCCTAGTCAACGGAGGGGCCTTCAAACGGAGGGTCTGAGCCACCTCTCTTGGTTTGCTGGCTATGTCAGTCCAACTTTCCCCAGGAGCCCACCTGTGCTGTACATGCTCTGACCCTTGTGCATACTCCTCTTTCTTTTCTCCAAGATGATCAGTTCTATTTCCACCCAAATGCACATCATTTGTTGATCTTGCCTAATGTCTGGTCCTGCTTAGCTGTTTCTGCGCTCAGTTACCAGGCCCCTATTGTTCATATTTTATCCAATTTCTTGTTTCAGCACTTCTCTCTTTATTTTGGATCTTTATGGAATGGACTTGGTGCTCTTCTGATACCTGGATTCTAGCCACCTCTCTCTTCGATACCCTAATGGCTGGCATATTTGCAGCACAAATCATAATAGATGCTACACTGTTTCTGTTTTTATGTGTCTAACTCAGTTGAACTATGTGTGCATCTTAAGGCCCGGGCCAGTTCTTATCTTTGTTGGCAGCCCCAGATCCTAGCCCAAATCCTAATGAATGAAGAAATGAAGAAATAGAGAAAAGATAGAGAATCTCTATTTCCCCATCAAGATCTTGCTACAAGAAGCTGAGTAGGGCATCATTCCATTTCCATCCTTCAGACTGGTTATACAATTTCTATCTAAGTGTATTAGAGAGGCTTCTCCAGAAAAACAAAACCAATACATAAATCAATTTAAGTATTATATGTACATAATACATAAATATGATGGGAATTGGCTTACATGATTATGGAAGCTAAGAAGTTCCACCATCTGCTGTCTGCAAGCTAGAGAACCAGGAGAGCTAGCAACATAACTCAGTCTGAGTCCAAAGGCCCTACAATCAGGAATTCTGATGTCAAAGGACAGAAAAAGACAGATGTCCCAGTCCAAGAAGAGAGAGAGAACTCCTTTCTGCCACCGTTTTATTTTCCTATTTAGACCCTCAACAGAAAGGATGATACCCAACCATATTGGGGAGGGCAGATCTTTACTCAGTCTGCTAATTCAAATACTAGTCTCTTCCAGAAACACCCTACCCTGTCTTAGTTCCCTGTAGGATACTACAGCTGAATTCCGCAGATGGGGCAATTTATAAATAACGTAAACCTATTTCTCACATTTCTTGAGCCTGTGAAGTTCAGGATCAAGGTGCTGCAATCTGTTGAGGGCTGCTCTCTGCTTCTAAGGTGTTTCCTTGAACCCTGCATCCTCTGGAGGGGAGAATGTTGTGCTCTCACATGGCAGAAAGCAGAGGGCAAAAAAGGGATGAACTCCTTCCATCAAATCGTTTTATAGAGCACCCGGTCCCATTCATGTACTTAGAGCCCTTATGACCTAATCACCTCCTTAGAGGCCACGCCTCTTAATATTATCACATTGGCAACACCTGGATTTTTCAGGAAACTCATTCAAATCACATCACACCCTTACAGACAGACCCAGAGTAATGTTTTACCAGCTATCTGGGTATTCCTTGGCTCAGTCAAGTTGGCATATATTATAAAATTAACCATTATACCACGTGTTTATTTTGATAAAGTTCACAGCATAAAAATAATTCAGTTAACCTGTAGGAGGATGTGTTATAAACATTAAACATGCATTTCAGGGGCCTTCCACTAGAAACATAAAGGGTTGGATTCAATAAGAGATGCAAAATGATAAAAGAAGTCCCTTGAGTAACAGAAGTAGCTCTTGTTAGGACACTTTGAGTGCAGTAAAAGTAGCTTTGTTGTAAGGCAGAACACTGTCATCAGCTTTGCTGTTTGAGCTTCTGGTCTGCCTCAGCCCAGTGACTAATGAAAATAACATTTTTGATGATTGGGTTTAGACTAAAATAGTGTAGGTACAACTTCTCATCCTCTTAGCCCCATCCCCATCAGTATATCTTCTTGGACTTTGGTTGGTGGCTTGTGCTGGGTAAGATGACTCAAAGTACCAATGGCAACAGCTGTCCCTGACTGGTTCTTGCTTGTTTGGGGCTCCTATGGAGAGAAGGGTTTGAAACTGATAGAATCTGCCAGAATTGTACAAAACTTTATGAGACTGAGCACAAAGAACAGATAACACAAGGCACGGGGGAGGAAGGAGACGTTTCTCTTTCTTCTTCAGGAAATTAGTGATAGTCTTGCGTCTTGCAGACTGGAAACATTAGATACCTTGGCCCCAAACTGCCATTTCCACAATGGTGGGTGGAGGCAGTGAGATTTCTGCAATTGATTCTATAGAAATCAGCTATGACAAGAGGAGTAGAGGTAGCAGCAAAAGAACAGGGCAGATGAGTTGTGGTTTTGGCTGACATTTACCTTTGGGTAGCCACGTGAATCCCCTTTTGGGAATCTCCCAACTATAGATGGGAGACCTTTTGTGGGGAGCTAATTCCTGGAAACTGAGCTAGTGGGGGGGTTGCATTATCAAAATTCCTGTTTATAAAAAAGAAGCCTTCAAATTTGTTCGTGGTAAGTCACAAACTGGTAATGCCTAGGTATTTTAGTTTTATTTTAATTATTACCCATTTTCAACAGGAAAATAAAGAACATGATGGAAAGATCCCCAGTTCTTTCCCTGGTGCTTCCTTCTGTTTCAGCATCTAATATATAGTGTGAACTTGAGAATGTTTTTTCCCCTTTAGAACTCAGCTTTCCCATCTGTAAAATGAGACAATTGAACTATGTAAGCCCTAAGACAAATATATTTGAGAAGAGGGGGAATTGAAACCACATTTGTATTAAAATACTTATTTAGCAACTATTAAGTGCCTGCTCCACATCAGGCAGTGTGCTAGGCTCTGCAGAGGGAATGGTGAGAAAAAGTAGACATGAAATTTGCACATACAGAGTTTTTAGTCAAGCAGGTGAGATAGTCACTAATTAAAAATAAAAATAAAGGTGAAATTATCATTGTGATAATGCTATGAAGGTGAAATAAATGGCTTTTTTTGTAATTATAGATAGAAAGATTTCAAGAACCCTAAACAACATATATATAGTTGAAGGTTTAAGCTATTCTCCTGCCTCAGCCTCCCAAGTAGCTGGGTTACAGGCATGTGCCACCACACCAGGCTAATTTTGTATTTTTAGTAGAGATGGGGTTTCTCCATGTTGGTCAGGCTTGTCTCGAACTCGCAACCTCAGGTCATCCACCCACCTCGGCCTCCCAAAATGCTGGGATTACAGGTGTGAGCCACCGCTCCCGGACACATATATTTCATATAGTTCAGTGTAGCAAGAATATAGAAAGTGGCATGAAAGGGAGAGAGAGTGTATAAGTATAAACATGTACTTGCGTGTACAGTGAAAGATAAAATTGGGACAGGGGAAAGGCAGGGTCTAATCACAAAGAAAAAAATGGTGTCACATAAGCCAAGAGAGAAGAAAATTTTAAGAATTAAGTAGTCTAGTAAATAGCTGATGGAGAGGACTGTGTTTTGTTTATTTTCTTCATTTATCCTTTTCTGTACCCCAGGCAACTAGAATAGAAACTGGTACCGAGTGGGTGCTCCATGTATGTTTGTAGAATAAATACATTTTTTCTCAACCACACACAAAAAAGGAAACTTAGAGGGGTTAAATGAATTGTACAAGGTAACCTGGCCTATGGGTGGCTAGAGACAAGATTGAAATCCAACTTTAACATCACACAACACATTAAAACAAAGTGATTTTTTTTTTTTACTGAAACCATGGAACGAATTCCTAAGCAACCATTTCTACTCCCTATAGAGGCACCAAGAAGAAAGCATCACTAGGAAGATAGTGCTTCAAGAGGTCTGCACGTCACACCTGTGCATGCATAGATACTGCCCTTTCTCTGTCATGTCTCTTCAACGTATTCACATTATCAGCACTGCCTTGTTCACAGAGACAGAGAAGAGCAAAAACCTTGCCTGAAACAGCTTCTCTCTCCTATGGTGTACTTTTTCTCTTCCTAAACGGACATTGGAGAGCAGTGCTGTCTGGGAAGCTGACAGCTGGGCAGTAGCCAGATTCACAGCAGCGGTAGGTCACAGGCTAAGTGGGAACCATACAGACGTGAAACATCTGCTTCCTTGAAATATTGTCTTCCTCTGTGAAACGGACATACGAAGTGACCTATAGGTCCTTGGCTCTCTTCATTTAAGGAGTTTCTGCATTACTTTCTAAGAGCAAAATCTCTGAGCTGGATGTCGGGCACTTCTGGGCTGATGGCAGCAGGTCTGGTGAGGGACCTCTGAGTCCTTCTGCAAATGAAAGCAAGAGGAGCCTCAGGACTCGCCTCTGAGAGATCTGAGTGCAGCGAGGACTAAGGCTGCCTCGTTAGACTTTGGACTGAGAATTTGAATTATGGAAATGGATTCTACATCTGTGGAAATGGATTCTACATGGGAGAATAAAGTACAGCCTGATACCTGTTCCAGGCACATGGAGCAGCCCATATACTTCTTGTACTTTCTAAGATCAGAGAGAAAGTCACCTTGACCTGAGAGCCTAAACATTTATCCCATAGTCAGTTGTATTCTTCACTTGCCTTTATGGAAGAGTTTAGTATTTTATTACCTGTGAATTCTCTCTCTCTCTCTCTCTCACTCTTTCTCTCACTCCTCTCTCTGTCTCTCTCCCCCTACCCCAAAGAGAGAAGTGGATATCTGTCACGTGGGAGTGTGGATTCAAAGCCAGATTGAGTTTATCCTAGGATGGGGATCTGTCTGAAGAGGACTGGAAGATCTATGGTGATAGATCAGCAGGTGATTATTGTAGTGGTGACCAAGAACCTGCAGGGAAGGAAGGTTTGTAAGGGAAAAAAAAGAGTGAAGGCCTCAAATAAAGGTCCACCAAAAATGGGGCATGTTGAAAAGAGAATGTGTCCATTCATTCTCAGAGTGTTGTATTCACTGACTTCTGAACTGCCTGCTGCCTTAACTCATGCTGAAGCTCGGGAAAATGGATGTATATAATAAGTCTGTAACCAAGGTTTCATTAAAGATTTAGGAGCACCAGGCAGCTCCAGTGTGGGATCCATAGTATATCATACTATCCATATGTAGAGAAGGGCAGCACAAAGTATCTCTGATGCTTGGAGGGTACAACTATGAGTGGTGTCTGCCCGATTAATAGTTCATATGCAGTAGAATTTGTGATGGTAGCATGGAAGATTTTGCCTCAGTCCACTGCCAGAGTCAACAGAAGGAACTGGTAAGAGCAAAATGAAATATCCCAAATGATGCACACGTAAGTCACCTCCTCAGGCTTCTCAGAACTAGTTTTAAAGGACTTTATGGGGACTGTAGGCATACAAGGTTGTTTAGGGACTAAAATCATAGCCCCATATTTACTGCCAGGCTAAACTGGTGTATTAGTCTGTTCTTGTACTGCTGTAAAGAAATCCCTGAGACTGGGTAATTTGTAAAGAAAAGAGGTTCAACTGGCTCTAACTTCTGCATGCTATGCAGGAAGCATAGTGGCTTCTGCTTCTTAGGAAGCCTCAGGAAACTTACAATCATGGTAGGAAGGTAAAGGGGAAGTAGGTATGTCTTACATGGCCAGGACAGGAGGAAGAGAAAGAGCGGGGAGGTGCTACACACTTTTAAACAACCAGATCTCATGAGAACTCTACCATTAGAACAGCACCAAAGGGATGATACTAACCATTCATGAAAAATTCACCCCCATAATCCAATCACCTACCACCAGGCCCCACCTCCAAAACTGGGGATGACAATTGAACGTGAGATTTGCATGGGGACACCAATCCAAACCACATCAACTAGTATATAAAAACATGGGATTTGTTGTTGTAATTATTATTAATACCCACAAAACCTTTAGTATAGTACCTAGCATGTAATAGTCACCAAATGTTATAGACTATTATAACAATTTCTAATACTGACACATGAACACCATAAACATGTTGATTACTTTGTCTGAAACTGAAAGACATTATTTTCGTTTAAGAACTATTTACCATCCTGACTGGTGTGAGATGGTTGCTCATTGTGGTCTTGATTTGCATTAGGTGCCCATCAACAGTGGATTGGATAAAGAAAATGTGACACCTATATACCATGGAATACTATATAGCCATAAAAAAGAATGAAATCATGTTCTCAGTAGCAATGTGGAGGCAGTTGGAAATCATTATCTAAGCAAATTATTGTATAAACAGAAAACCAAATGCTACATATTCTCATTTATAAGTAGGAGCTAAATATTGAGTACACATGGACACAAAAATGAGAATAATCGGCACTCTGGGCTACTGAAGGGGTAGGGAGAGAGGGGACATGGCCTATTGGGTGTTATGCTGACGACCTGGGTGATGGAATCTTCTGTAAGCCAAACCCCAGCATCACAAAATATATCCATTTAACAAACCTGCACATATACTCTCTGAATCCAAAATAAAATTGGAACAAAAAGAACTTTTTACCTTATCTGAACTATAAAATTTTCATACTTTTTTACACATGTATTTTCACATTAATTTATATTTACATACATCTTCATATAGATATATCATTATTATATATAATATACATTTTTGTGGTGGTTTTGGCATGATAACTATTTTGAGTAATATGTGAAAAATGGAAGGGAAGATAGAAATCTTACTAAACATACCAAGGTAGTATTTCTCATATACTAGGATGGTTTATACTCAAGTCGATTCCTCCAATGTGTCCAGAGTTATCCCTAGATATAAGTAGAAAGATTTCTAGGTTAGACATGGTGGCTCATGCTCATAATCCTAGCACTTTGGGAGGCTGAGGCAGGAGGGTCACTTGAGGTCAAGAGTTCAAGACTAGCCTGGGCAACACAGCATGACCCCATCTCTACAAAATATAAGAAAATTAGCTGGGTGTGATGGCATGTACCTGCAGTCTCGGCTACTTTGGGGCCCATAATTGTGAACTGTGTGATGCATTCTTTCTCAGAGTTGGAGAGCACAGTGTTTCCAGAGAGTCGGAGAATTAGGCATTTCCTCTTATTTTTCATTTTTGTCAGCTTCTTCATGTTTTCCTGGCTAAGTAAGAAAAGCCCTCGGTTTCAGCCTGTCGTTGTATGACCCTAAATGAGTCACTTCTATATTGGGTTGTCTCAGGTTCCTCAATGGCAAATGTCTAGCCTTCCACTCACATGCAGCAAAGCAGCTCCACATTTACTTGTGTGACACAGAGGGTTGCTTCACATAAGACTTTATAAAATAAGTTCCATTGTTAATTTCTCTAAACCAGTTGGACTAGACCCTTTCATGTAAACCCTAGATGATCTCTGATACTCTTGGTTTTTACATGTGAATTCTATGATCCCTTCCTGGGAGAGTCATGTAACCAACTATACCATAGGAGCAGTAAACATTTTTAGGTGACAGAATTATGAAATAATGGCTGTGTAAGTATCCACATGAATTCTTGTCAATATTGCTCATGTCATGTGCTTAAAATGATTTCAATCTGACTGAATCGTGCCAAGAAACTCATAGCTCTCCTTTCCCTGCAAATATTAAGATGTGTCAAGCTCAAAGGGTTGGTTAAACTTTGTATTTCACTCATATAAGTCTGGCATCAAAATAATTTAGCTTTGTGGTGCTTACCTATTAAAGACAGTTGGCAGATTTTATTAGCCCTGTGACAAAGCCATAGTCCAGTTCAGAGCATGCAGAATTTGGAATAAGGAGTAGTGGACTCCTTATTGGTGCTCACATCCCAAGATATGTCTTATCTTCCAGGGGAAAAATCAAAATTAAAACATTGGCGGCCAGGTACAGTGGCTCACGCTTGAAGTTCTGACACTTTGTTGTGTTGTTTTTGGTTTTTCTTTTTTTTAACTTTTAAGTTCAGAGGTGCAAGTACAGGTTTGTTACATAGGTAAACTTGTGCCATGGGGGTTTGTTGTATAGATAATTTCATTACCCAGGTATTAAGCCTAGTACCCACTAGTTATTTTTTCTGGTCCTCTCCCTCCTCCCAACCTCTATCCTCCAAAAGGCCCCAGTGTGTGTTGTTGTTTCTCTCTATGTGTCCATGTGTTCTCATAATTTAGCTCCCACTTATAAGTGAGAACATGTGGTATTTGGTTTTCTGTTCCTGTGTTAGTTGGCTAAGATAATGGCCTCCAGCTCCTTCCGTGTCCCTGAGAATGACATAATTTTGTTCTTTTTATGGCTGCATAATATTCCATGGTGTATATATACCACATTGTCTTTATCCAGTCTATCATTGATGGGCTTTCAGGTTGATTCCATGTCCTTGCTTTTGTGAACAGTGCTGCAATGAACATACATGTGCATGTGTCTTTATAATAGAATAATTTATATTCCTTTGGTGTATACCCAGTAATGGAATTGCTGGGTCAGATGATATTTCTATCTTTAGGTCTTCAAGGAATCACAACACTATTTCCACAATGGCTGAACTAATTTGCCCTCCCACCAGCAGTGTCTAAGTGTTCCTTTTCCTCCACAACCTTGCCGCCATCTGTTTTCTGACTTTTTAATAATAGCCATCCTAACTGGTGTGAGATGGTATCTCATTGTGGTTTTGATTTGCATTTCTTTGATGATCAGTGATATTGAGCTTTTCTTTACATGACTGTTGGCCACATGTATGTCTTCTTTTGAAAAGTGTCTGTTTGTGTATTGTCCACTTTCTTATGCAGTTATTTAATCTTAACATGCTGAAAGTCTGAAATGGAAGGATCACTTGAGCCCAGGAGTTTGGGACCAGCCTGGTCAACATAGTGAGACCTCATCTCTACAAAACAATTTTAAAAAAATTAGCCAGATGTAGTGGTGCACACCTGTAGTCCCAGCTACCAGGGAAGCTGAGGCAGGAAGATCTCTTGCGCCTAGGGAGCAGGCATTGGGGAGATCGAGGCTGCAGTGAGCTGTGATCGTGCCTCTGCACTCCAGCCTGGGCAACAGAGCAAGACCTTGTCTCAAAACAAAACAAAAACAAACAAACAACATTGGCAAAGCCAGTACCCCATTGTAAATAGTTACAGGGACCTTTCAGATTTTATTTTGGATGAAAAGATGCAGGAGTCCATGAGGCCCAATCTTTGCCTTCAATCTAAACTTCACCAGAAATCTTTCTAACAATCTCCTAGAACACATGGCCTAGGGAGAGAATGCAATGCTATTTCTGTTAATGCAATATATAGCAGTAATGCTGAAAGAGGCAGGTCAGGATCTTAAAAGTTAGTACATCTGGGCTCACTCTCTTTGGGCAAAGACAAGCCTTTGCAAAAGGACTAGTAACTGTTGGTCTTTCACTCATTCTACAAAGGGAAGTAACCACACTCAGAACTGTGGAATTTTAGCTTTGGAAATGACCTAAGAGTTGAAACTGTTCAACTTTTACTGACAGTTGAAATTCCCTCTAAAGCATCTCCTCCAAATAGGTGCTGAGCCATAGCTTGATTATCTCCAGTGACAGGAAACTTACATCCTGTTGAGCTCTACAATAGAACAGCTCTGTATTTTTTTTTTTTTTTTTTGGCCGAGCTATAATTGACTTGTGATTTCCACCCACTGATTCTAGTTACATCCTCTGACACCACACAGAAGTCAGCTCAACAAATCTGCCCACTTCCCCCATGACAACTCTTCTTTGATTTGAACAACGTGAACATTTCCTCTTAGAGAAGAAACTGAATCTTTCATTTACTCCCTACTCCCTCGTATGCTAGACAGTTTAAACTGTTACCTCCCATCATCCTATTATTATCCTATGGGGTTGGAATTCCTCAATGTTCATTAGCCAACTACGGCTCAGAAAGGTGGAATTCCGCAAAGCCACCCAGCTTAGAGGTGACAGGTCAGGAATTCAGGACCAGCCCTGGAAAGCCCAGGCACCTTCCATCATTTTCTGCTGTTTCCCAGAACAAAGAAGCCTGGAAAGCCCCCTGCACTTATTACCTTTCAGGTTCTGTGACCTTTAACCAGGATTGAAACTGAGCCAGACGATTTTTACTTGGCCACCTGGCCCTGTGTCCTCAGTCTTCTAAATTACCACTTTCACCTTTACATACAAACTAAATATCAAGTCTCTATCCCTTCATACTGCAAGAAACCCAGTACTTTGGAGGATTTTAGGGAAAGATTACCTCTTCTTCTTGCCAATTTTGACATTTCACTCTCCAAGCTCCTTCTTCAGCTTCTCACCAGTCACCGTTGGCTTCCTTGACACCTGTTGTGACAAATGTCATCTTTCCACACCTCTTTATGGGGCTCACGAAATCATAACTCCACCTCTGACCCGTTCACTCTCTCTTGCTTCAGTGACACAAAGCAGTTGTGTAACAGTTTTTATTTAAGATTTGGTTGATGGAAGGGACACAGAATAGGAAACACCTTAAAACTGCAAATCAGACATCAGTGATTCAAGAGATTCCCCCGCCTTTGGCCTCTTTCTCAGTCTACTCTTTCTAAACAGAGTTCCTTCTCTAATCTTATCACCAAAGCCCTTATCCTTTCAACCTTGAAGAGAAAGTAGGAGTCTCTTTACATGCATACGTTCTAGAAATCTCTGCCTAAGGAAGAGAGCACTGTATTATTATGCAAAGTAATGTATGTCTTCATTGATTTAGCTCACCCTTTCAGAATGATCCTGGACCCAACCCTTGCATAATAACCAAAATGCTGATAAATGTGTTTTTCAAACAAACGAGAAGCTTTCTCTCAAATATTTCTACCTATTTCTCCTGGCAGAGAAAATATTTGCAGATAGCGTAAAAACATAAATAAATAAAAAATAAAGTAAATGGATGAAAGGTAACTTATTCTTATTCAGAAGATTATAAGATTATCTATCTTCAGAATAGAAAACTCTAATATTGCAATCAAAAGCCCTTTCTAAAACAGGGCTTTCTAAAACACAGGACTCTCAATGAGTTCAGTCAAAAATCAATACAGGTTGAGTCTTTCTTATCTGAAATGCTTGGGACCAGAAGTATCTCAGATTTTAAACTTCTTGGGATATTGAAATATTTGCATATAGGCAATGAGGTATCATGGGTATAGGATTTACATCTAAACACAAAATTCAGTTATGTTTTATATACAATTTATACACATAGCCTGAAGGTAATATACATATATAATTATAATATATATAATCTATATATAAATATATATACATACATATATTATAAATATTTATTCTGACATTTGTCAGAACAGGTAACAAGGAAGCCAACAGTGACTGATGAGAAGCTAAAGAAGGAGCTTGAAGAGCAAAATATATATATATAAAACATATATAATATATATATAATACATATATAAAACATATAATACATATAATACATATATATTGTATGTATTATAAATATATATTATATATAAATTATCTTCAGGTATATATAATATAGATAACATATTACAGATATATATTATAAATATATATTATTGTATATTAATCAAAGTTTTGACTGCATTTTGACTGATCCATCACATGAGGTCAGGCATGGAATTTCTCACCTGTGGCATTACGTCAGCTCTCAAAAGGTTTTGGATTTCAGAACATTTCTGTTTTGGATTTTTGGATTAGGGATGTTCAACCTGGGCTAACCTTAAAACAGAAAACTAGAGAGGACATCTAGGATTAAAGCAAGTAGTCTTGACCGTTCACCTTGCCAGTCCTACAATGTAAGGTTACCTTCAAAATCTGAAGGTCTATGTAGTGTCAGAAAGGTATTATCTTTTTCCTTCCCTTCCATGAGAGTCACAGCTGTCACTCCTATAACAAAAGACAGGTTAAGAAAAAAACAAAACAAATTTATTTAATCAAAGTTTTTTAATGAGACATGGGAACCTTCAGAAATGGAGACCCAAAGACACACACATATACATATCTCTTTTTTTTTTTTTTTTTTTTTTTTTTTAAATGGAGTTTTGCTCTTTCCCCCAGGCTGGAGTGCAGTGGCATGATCTCGGCTCACTGCAACCACTGCCTCCCGGGTCAAGCGATTCTCCTGTCTCTCAGCCTCCCGAGTAGCTGGGATTACTGGCATGTGCCACCACGCCCAGCTAATTTTTGTATTTTTAGTAGAGATGGAGTTTCACCATGTTGGCCAGGCTGGTCTCAAATACCTGACCTCATGATTTGCCCACCTCAGCCCCCCAAAGTGCAGGGATTACACTCGTGAGCCATTGTGCCTGGCTGGGAAAACTATTTTATGCTGAGATTCAATGAAGAATAGACAGCTGTGTAGAAATGTGATTGAACAAAAGGGCATGATCTAATGGTAATAGATTCAGGGGGAGAAACCCAGCACCTATTCAGATTCTTCTTGGCCTGTGTAGCAGTCCTTTTCTCTGGTACAGCACAGGGTACCTTATGCATGACAGTCTTTAGAGAGAGAGGGAGCAGCTCAGAGTGTGATCTTTTTAGGTTTATGTGTGTGTTGGGGAAGAGGAGTTTTAGTTTCTGTAACCCATCCTGGATGAGAAGAATTCTGATTTCTGTGAATCACTTTAGGTGGAGAAAAAAGGTTGCATACAAGAAGATGGGAGAAGGTCAGAAAGACCTTGCTTCCAATCCCCTTCAGTTCAAAAAACTCAGCACACCACAATGACATACTATGGGGTATTGTGTTCTGAGCCCCGACATCTAGAACTGAGCAGAAAACTTAGTTGCCAAACATTGCTTCAAGGCCTGTGCAGAGGATTCTGGTTCTGAGGTATGCTGCTGCTCTCCCAGGCAGCAATCTCTTCCTGGCAATATATTCAAGAGACAGTTAAAAAAAAATCTCTTCTCCATTTACTGCTTTAGAAACAGAATCCACTGCCTAATTGAGAATCCTTTCTGTCTAATTACTCCATTCCCATTTTTTTGAGCTGCAGAGTTGCTGTGGAATTTGTACCGTATAATTTCATCATTTAGCAATATGTAAATCAGGAGAAGAAAGGAAGATGGAGGAGAGAAGCAAGAGAGGAATGATCATCTCCTTAAATTTCTATGTGAAGAGATGGATGATATAGTTTGGATATATGTCCCCTGTGAATCTCATGTTGAAATGAAATCCCCAGTAAGGCCTGGTGGGAGGTGTTTGGAACATGGGGGTGGATCCCTCATGAATGGCTTTGTGCCATCCCCTTGGTGATGAGTGAGTTCACACACGATCTGGTTGTTCAAAAGTGTGTGGCACCACCCACCCTCTCTGTCTTGCTCCTGTCCTGCCATGTGAGACATCTGCTCCCCCTTCGCCTTCTGCAATGAGTAGAACTCCATGAGGCCTCCCCAGAAGCTGAGCAGATGCCGATGCCATGCTTCCTGTACAATCTGCAGGACAATGGGCTAATGAAACCCCTTTTCCTTAAATTACCCAGCCTTGGATATTTCTTTATAGCATTGCAAGAATGGCAAAATGCAATGGGCAATAAGGCATGTGTAGACAAGGGAAGAGCCCAGGTCACGTAGCAAAGCTGGGTTTGAGTTTCAGTTTCTCCACTTAAAAAACTGTACTTTTGCCTTGTTTGTTGCTACTGTCTGTCACACATGAAATCACGTTTTGTTTTGTTTTTAATCAGAGTTGCCCAGGCTGGAGTGCAATGGTGTGATCTTGGCTCAATGCAGCCTCTGCCTCCCAGCTTCAAGCGATTCCCCCCTCTCAGCCTCCCGAGTAGCTGGGATTAGAGGCATGTGCCAGCACGCCTGGCTAATTTTGTATTTTTAGTAGAGACGGGGTTTCTCCATGTTAGTCAGGCTGGTCTTGAACTCCCGACCTCAGGTGATCTACCCACCTAGGTCTCCCAAAGTGCTAGGATTACACGCTTGTGCCACCACACCTGGCCATGAAATCACTTTTAATTCTCCTGGCTGTCCGCTACATTCTACAGACAAGAAAATGATGGACATGAGCTTATCATTTTCAAAGTTAAGGAAAATCAAGTCTTACACCTTATATCCCCTGGAAGCTATCTCTATCTAGAGCTCTAAGCAGGTCCACCCCTTGGAGCAGCTCTCAGGTTTGCCTAGGGGTGCCCTTCAGACTCTGGCTGAGTGTGTAGAGTGACAAGGACCTGGCCTGTCTCCCAGCCCACTTACACAGGTAGAGGCATCTCATGGCAAGGGCAGATACCCTCGGGCTGTCACATTCATTACTCAAGGGATGGTGGCTCCAATTTCCTAGGCTACTGAGAGCGTCTTTGCTTTGAATTTACTCTGAGGGACCTAGGATTGTACTCTTTTCCTCTCTCTGGGAGAAGGGGCCTTTCTTATTCCTTTTACCTGACAAATTCAGGATTTCTCTATTAGGTGGAGGGTGGGTAATACAAACCTAGCTTGACCCTTTTTAAGGCAAAAAGTCAAGTTTTGATTTTTCCTGTTTCTTCATGAGACACTAAGGTATGACATGGATGCAGGAGAACTGGGAAATTGCTTCTTCTTCTGAGCCTTACAGTAGGTAATAACTAAGTACTCTTCTACTTTCTAACATAACATTCTATCCTTCTGTGACCAGAGGCCTCAGAGCCCAGTGTTTTGACATAGTTGAACTAATCTTGTATTGGCAGGGAGAAGAATTAAATGACCCAGTGAACCTACCTGCTTATGCCAGCATGGAAGACTTAGCAAGTGCACACCAGAGAATTTTCTTTACAAACAGTTTCTCATACAGGATAGAGATTTTCCCGACTCATGACTTAGACACAGTGAAATCTAGTGGAAAAGTGTAGCGCTTTGGATTACAAGACCTGGAGTAGAATATTGCCTTGGCCAGTTCTAAGCTGACTGACCCTTTCAATACACCTTACCCCTCTATGCTTCAAGTTTTCTTACCTGTAAAATGAGGATAATAATACCATGCCCCATAGGTGGTTGTAGAATCAAGTTAGAAAATGTACTGTAAATTATAGTCTTCAACAAAAACAGGAGATATTATTGATAATAATTTTAAAAAGACTTGAGAAACCATTAGGCTAGCTACATATTGAAGAGTCATTATGATAGTGATGGGGCCTTAAATTTACATTTCATTTTAGACTTTCCAAGGCAACAGAGATATACAGAATAAAATGTTGTGTACTTAGGAAATACATAACTTTCTTAGCTATAATCTTTCTTATTCCGTAGCCTCAACAAATATCCAGTGCCTAGAAAATGGCAAACACCAATTACAGGGCTACTGATATGAGAACCAGACAGCCAGAGTTTCTACCCACAATTCTTTGTATTACAGGAGGGGGAAACAGAAAGTAAGCACATAAATAAACACACAAATAACTTTATGTACTCTATTGGCATTATAACAAATCCAAAATAGGGTGGTGGGGGAGTTGTTTTTATGCTTGCGGTGGTCAGTGAATGCCTCTCTGAGCAGGTGACATTTGAGTTAAAATTTGAATGATGAGAAAAAGGTGCCATGGAAATACCTGGTCATAGAGCTAATCAGAAATCAACCCAGGCCTAGCATCCAGGACTCAAGACTTCCTCTTGTGTTTCCACTGATTATTTTTATTTTTATTTTTACTTTATTGTTTTATTTATTTATTTGAGACAGAGTCTCACTCTGTCACCAAGGCTGCAGTGCAATGGCATGATCTCGGCTCACTGCAACCTCTGCCTCCAGGGTTCAAGTGAGTCTCATGCCTCAGCCTCCCGAGTAGCTGGGACTATAGGTGCACGTCACCATGCCTGGCTATATTTTTGTATTTTTAGTGGAGACAGGGTTTCACCATGTTGCCAGGTTGGTCTCGACCTCCTCACTTCCGGTGATCTGCCCGCCTTGGCCTCCCAAATTGCTGGGATGCGCCTGGCTCTCCACTGATTTATTATGTTGGTTTTCCCCCTGAATCCTGAGTCCACATATCTGTCCAGTTAACCAGGATTTGCCTGCTTTGGGCCCAGATGCTCTTCTCTCCAGGGTTTAGAGTGTAATCTCCTCTCCCACCCTGCGGCCAAGGCTCAGCTGTCCTTAAGCTCACATGGCATAGTTGTTTAACGTAACTCTATCCCAGCCCTTATTAGTGCAAGTGTCTGCTGCACATCATACAACTGAGTTCAACAATGATTGAGTTTTGGTCATTCGAAAGGTATCCAAAGTGGATACTTTGGGAATTAAGAGCTAACCCCTGCCCATTAGAAGGTCACACAAAGTCTATTTTTTAAAGGGTGGAAGATCCTGAATGTGTGGCTGTGGTGGCTCATGCTTGTGATCCCTACGCTTTGGGAGACCAAAGTGGGACGATCCCTTGGGGCCAGGAGTTTGAGACTAGCCTAGGTGGGACCCTGTCCTTACAAAAAATTTTTAAAAACTTAACTGGGTGTAGTGGCGCACACCTGTAGTCTCAGCTACTTGGGAAGCTGACATGGGAGGACTGCTTCAGCCCAGGAGTTTGAGGGTTCAGTGAGCCATGATCTGTGATCACATCGCTGCACTTCAGCCTGGGCGACAGAGCAAGACCCTGTCTCTTAAAAAATAAATAAAGGGTAGAGAGGGGAGAATGGGAATAGTAAGTGCACAAAGGAATGTTTTTATCCATTCATCCTGAATTTATGGAACCCTGATGGTATATAAGACATTATGTAAGGTCCTACTGGGCTCACAGAAATAAACCAAACGGAATCTGTGCTCTCAAGAAATTACTAGTTTGGTGAGAAGGAGAGTCTTAAATATATAAATGATGATAATAGAAAGTAATACATACTACACGCAGAAAATCATAAAGTAAATATAAGCAGTAACAGGTAGAGAAATTTCTCTTAATTAAGGTCCATCTGAAGGTTGGTCCCCACGATTCTGAAATTCCGTCTAACTGGTTGCATCTCTACCTGCTCGTCCCACAGGCACATTAGACTCAACAGACGTCCTAAACTGAACTTACCGCTTATCTTCCCCAAACCTGCCTCTTTCTCATACACATTTTGGCTAATTGTTCACGTAATTAGCAACTAATGCAAGAGTATCAATTCAAGTTACTGCATTCCTATTTTTGGCTCTTCCAGGTTTTTCACAATCTACAAAAAAATAACAGTATGGGTAGTCCCAAGAAGAGCAATTACTACAGGGTCCAGAAATCCATGGGTTTGGTGGACAGCTGAATACTGAGAAAGGTGGGTGTTGGCCCTGTCACTTAATGACTGTGTGGCAATTCATTACTCTTTTTGCTACCTTTCCTGAAAAGTGGACATACATGACCTTTTTCACAGTGAATGTGGAACTATATATGTGAATGTGCATTACTAATTAGAAAATGCCATACCAAATCAGGTCACACGAAAAGAGTCTACTGAAAGATTTTATTGGTTGCAACAAGAATGGTATGTACCTGCTACTTATTCATTATGGAACTCCGAGCAAACTCCTCCTCCTGTCTTGTCTCTGCCAATGGTGGAGCTGGGGGAGGGGGTAGCAGTGGGGATTATATGAAGATCAAATGAGATAATGTGGAATATGTATTAGAGTATTGAGAACTTTCTTCTAGTCATGATTTCCCACTTATGCGTTATGTCATGAATGCTCAAGTGCTCTCCTTTCTAAGCCTCAGTTTTAGCATCTGAAAAAGGCTCTGCTACTATTACTACTACTAAAAATAAAAAATAAAAAATAGACAAACAAATGCCAGCAAGAAAATCATTAGACCATTTCTAAAGTCCCTTCTGGTAGATAGCAGAATAAGTTAAATTTAAAATTACTAAGAAATTGATAAGATCAACACAAAATGACATTCTCAAGTCAAGTCAGAGTCATTCACTGGTTAATGGACAGTTTGAGTGAATCTGTGTAGGAAAGAAACTACTAGAAGTGCTGCACCAGCTTCACATCTTACCACCCACAAAGGGCAGAGGACCAGATCAAGAGACCGGGTCATGAGCTCTGTGTCAAACCCTGGGCAAGACTGGGTCTTATTCTTCCCTTCATCAAACCAAAGGGCATGGACTTAGTGTTCTCTGAGGCAGTTTTCCATTTAAAAGCCTACGAATCTAACTTCTTTGAGTCTAACTTCTAACAAGTCTTGGGCACAGGGAATCAGGCTGGCCTCCTGTGTGAGCTGAGACACGCCTGGTTAGAGCAGATGGAGTGTGTCTATCATGGCGGCAGCGTAACCAGTCTGGTCACTTCAGATGTCTCTCCAATTAACACTCATGGCGGCAGCCAACTGCTCAAGCAGCAGAACGGGCTGGTGGAGAAGATGGCGGGGATGCCTGGGCCTGCTGCCACGCCTATTATCTAAACCTCACCCCAGCAGCAGAGGAGTGGAAGGGGCCAGCCCAGCTTCACAGTGTGTGGGAGGTGGGAGGAGTGAGTGAAAATGGGAGGTGAGATGTGTGCAGGGAAATTTCCTTAGCCGTAGAGCCCTAGAAAGTTAGAAATGGAAAATGCTCATTCAGGAATGGTCTTTACTATCCGCTTTGATTTCACTTCCCTCCTTTTCATTCCCATGGTGTCTGACATGGTTCGGGACACTATCACCTCTTCCTTCTTCTGGAGCAATCTCTCTGCCTTCCTTTTTTTTTTTTTCCTCTCTAAACCATGCCCTGCAAGACAGCCAGACTGAGATTTCTAAAATACAAATGTGATTATGTTATTCCTTTGCATTGCAATGTGTTCCTATTGCCTTCAGAAAAAAAAAAAAACAACAAAACTTAAACCCCATAGCCTGACATATACAGACCCCTGGAGACCTGATTTACCTAATCTCTTCCTTTTCCTTTCCCATTCCATAATGTCTAGCCATTGGAGAATTACTTGAAATTCCTCCAATCCACCAAACTCTCTCCATATTCTTCCTTCTGCCTTCCTTCCCTTATTCGTCTGGCAAAGAGGTGCTCAGCTTTTAAAACTCAGAGATGTCGCCTCTTCTGGGAAACACTCCAGGACCACCCTCTCTGTGTTCCCATAATAGCTGAGTAATCGCTATTGGAGCATTTACCACACTACACTCCAAGCTTTTGAGGGATGAGAATGTGTCTAATTTGTTTCTTTAGGTATTTGCATCAGAGGCAAAATTGACTTGAAATCTGATACCCTACTAATCCCTAGAGTTAATTTGTCCAATGTGGCTTTTGTGCCATTCCTTGATCTGTGACTTTGATCATCAAGTCACCAGTGAAGGAAGCACATGGCAAATGGAACTTGATTGCGTGAAGGAACCCCTCATTTTACAGAATTAAAAACAGATCTGGAAAGAGTAATCGACTTATCTGAGCCCACATGGAGAAAGTCAAAGGAATTCATCTCTTGACTCCTAGGCCAGTGTTCATTCAGCTACCTTACAGTCTTAAGGGGTTTCAACAAGTCCTCCCGTTGTGTGAGAAAGTAGTATTGCCCTCACTGGAAGGTGTGTCTGTATGTGTGTGTGTGTTTGTGTGTGTGTGTGGGTCTACACACACGTGTTAACCCAAAGAAAATCCTCAGTTCAATCTGGGTTTGCCACATCTCCAAGCTTTTTCAGAATTCCTGGCTTGTGAGCTGGGTATGCAGAGATACACAGCACAGTTAGGCTGCGCAAGGGTAGCACAAAACCATTTAAACTATGCTGGGAAGCTCAGAGGCTTGGCAAGGCTGGGAGGTGTTTAGAGTAAAAACATACAGCGATTATGAACCATATATACTGTTTCAGGTATGGATGTTATCTCTGGGTCTCACTCACCAGGCTATGTATGGCAAAACGGCTCACAAAGCTTTCATCTCCCAAGCATGTAGAAAATCCCTGCCTGTGTTGCTCTTGGGAGGGAAGGTTTGGCTAGGAGCAGTTTTTCCTGAAAAATCAAAACAACTCCCCCGAGTGGGCCCAGCTTCCAGGGGTAGCCTGGGAGTTGGGCATGCTTCCCCGAGCCTGGGTGTGAGTGTCAAGGCTTCTGGAGTCAAGAGGGGCATCTGAAGGTCAAACTCCAGGGAATCCAAACTTCTGAGCCTGATTTACAGCTTGGGTCCTAAGGTCTCCTCCCACTCAGCCCACAAGAACCCCCAGTTTCCTTTTCTGCGAGCCAGCACTCCTCAGAGCTGGGCAATGAGATCTAAGGCAGTGGTTTTTTCTGGGCTTATGTATGGATTTTCCCTGAGAGGATGGCAGAAGTGGTTCTTGAAAATGTGGGCAAGAGAGCATCATGGTGACTCAGAAAGCACCAAGGCTGAAACAGAGCTTGGAGATCAACTAGCTGACACTCCTATTCATCTTTTCTTCTTTCTTTCCTTTCTTTTCTAATCTTTTTCTCCCCTCCCCACCCCCCCTCTGCCGCTTCATTTGCCTTTCATTCCTTTTCTTGTTGTGGCTTCCAAATAAAATCTTATATACAAACCCAATATATTAAACTTAAAACTGCTCCAGGCAATTTTTGTGGATAAGGGGTTCTGGTCTCGCTTTCTGAAACTGCCTCCTATAGGACCCCTGTAGAGGACTGTGAGACCTCTCTTCAGTTTCCTGGACTTCTTAGACAGCAGTTTGGATACCTCTGGGGGTGGGGGCTGTCCAACATCCTTATTTTGCACCTGGGGTGACTGAGAACCAGGGAGATGATGGGATTTATTAGAAGTCAAGCAGGGAAATCAGGGAGGAGTTGGGGCTCTGCAGGGATTTTCTTGGCTTTCTAGGCTTCCTTCTAGAACCTGTATTAGAGCCCATGTCAACCCCACGAAGGCACAGTCTTGCCCTAGGTTCTGTAGCCAGTAAATGCTGTTTTTATTAAGGAAAAGGTCAGTGGGGATTTAGGAAGCTGGGTCAGTAGCTCCAGGAAATGAGCAGCAAGCCAGCCTGGCTACTCGCCCCCTTGGCCCTGGTGTTGTGGCTCCTCTCCCTGTACTTGGAACCTGGGCCCAATTCCATTCCTCCTTTTCCTGAGCCCTGCCTTTATAAAGTCTCTTGGAAGGGAACCTACCTTCTTGCTAATGTATAGTTGACTTTCTTCTCCTGTTCCTCATCCTACCAGGGGCTGGCCTTCCCTGAGCCTGGCCTAGGTATGAGAATGTGTACCTGATCCTAAATCACTGCTTGCGTCTCTACTCACCTGCCTCCAACCAATGCTCACCATGCTCTGCTGGCCACCCAGGACCTACCAGGACTTTCCTCACACAGGCCGTCTCTGGGCTGCCTTCTCCCTTTGCCTGGACTTAGGTTCTCCTGACAAGCTGCATGTGTCCACAAGCCTGGGCTTCCTGTAGCCTTTTCGGGAGGTTATGTGGAGATAAAAAGGGTTGACTGACTTAAAAATGTCCTGGGCCAGGCCAGGTGTGGTGGCTCACAGCTGTGATCTTAGCACTTAGGGAGGCTGAGGCAGATGGATTGCTTGAGTGTAGGAGTTCCAGACCAGGCTGGGCAACACAGGGAGACTCTGTGTCTACAAAGCATTTTTTAAAAAAAAATAGCTGGGTGTGGTGGCACATGCCTGTGGTCTCAGCTACTTAGGAGGCTGAGGTGGGAGAATGGCTTGAGGCTGGGAGGGAGATCAAGGCTGCAGTGAGCTATGATTGCACCACTGTACTCCAGCCTGGGGGGACAGAGTGAGACCCCTGTCTCAAAACAAAGCCCCCTCTCCCACCCCACTGCCATCTAGCCTGTGTAGCCACTCTAAATCACACTCCTGCAACCTACTCCTTTCACCTGACAGCTCCTGGATTTCCTGACAAAATTCAACAGGGTTCTGCTCAGCAATGTCCTTTTCTGCCTGACCCAGGAGAGCTCACAGCAAGAGACTCATGGACCTATATGCAGAGACTGCAGCCATGCAACCAAGCCCAATCATGTCACAGGGATTTCCAATCTTTTCTCTCTCCCTGGATACTTCAAGACCCACAGATTCACAAATTCTGTCTAAATCAACTCCAGTCCAAGTTTGTGCCCAGAACCTTCCAAGGAATATCTAATTCTGAGGCCTGATGCCCAGAACCTTCCAAGGAATGTCTAATTCTGATGCTTGAAATTCTGCGGCTGTTCCTTTTTCTGCCCCAACCCTGCAGCCTTCACCCTGTGGAGAGGGCAGACCCAGCCCATATCCGGCCCCAGAAAGCCCTTCCATGGTCTGCACATATAGGCCCAACAAGTACTAGAATTAAACCCTCCAGCTCACTGTGAGAGGCCAGGGAAGCGGATCTGCTTCCTCCCTGGAAGAGGATAGAACAAAAGGAGCCTGCACAGTGCCTTCTGCCTGCCCTCCTCCTCCACAACCCCACACTACCTCTCATACTCCCAGCCCTCTTGGAGATCCCCCACCCACCCACCCACCCCACAGTGCTCTCCCAAAGATGGGGCCAGGTTTGGGCACTTACCTGCAGCCCTGGACCAGAATCAACCTGATCTATGGGCCTAAGGTTTCTGCAGCCAAAAAGCCTAAACCTCTAGACTCCAGTCCAGGAAGCCCCAGACCACAGTCAGAGGCCATGGGAGGCTGTGAGCTATGAGGACCAGCAAACCCCACAGTGGGAGCTTGAGGGCCCAGGGTGTCCCTGAAGCATAGCTGTGAGTGGTGGCATTTCCTGGGATGAGTAGGGACAGAGCTGCTGGTTAGGTGGGGGACTGTCTACCCCTATCTCTGGAAAAGGAGGAATGTGCTCTATATGGGATTCTAGTCTTTGCTCCAGGTTCAGAGATTCAGCAACATTTCTGGCTTAAGGGTACCCTAGAGCCCATATCTCCTAATATTGAACTGGAGCTTATATCATCAAGGGCTAAGGCAGATAGAACAAAATCTGACACAAAGATCACAGGGTCCCTGAGAGCCTTAGAGTTTATAACAGCTGCTCCACCTCCAGGAAGACAGCCCCTTCTCCTGAGTCTTACCTGACTGGAGCCTATTATAGGTGTTCCCAGACACCCACTGGGATCCACACTGCCCTCAGATGAGGCTCTGGCTGGCAGGGAAGCTGCTTGGGCTGTGCACACAGAGCCTGAGTGAGAGAGGTGGGAGTGCTGCCCAAGAGAGGGTCCTTTGACATGGAAAGATCCTGGAGATTTGTCCTGGCTGTGACAGTTCCCTGTAGGAGCCCCTGCAGTGCAAAAGCCAGGAACAGAACTGAGAAGGTCAAGCCTGTCAACCTCACTCTCCAGGCTGGCAGCACTATTGTTAGCAGGTTGGAGATGTTTCTCCTGGAAGCCCCTAGAACCTTCCTGGAGTGTAAGTACTTGGCAGGAGGGGAAGACATTTACCCACCTCTGTCCTAGCCTAGCTTGGAGCTCTGCTTCTGACACTCACAGACTGATTTTCTGACCCCACACCAGTGACCATAAGTCCCAGGAGCTCAGACAGAGGAGCTCTGGGCCTTGAAATTGTATAGGCTTGAGCAACCCACATCATCTCTCTCAACCTCGAGCCTCATTTTGAAAATGGGCCGATGGCAGCACCTGCCTCACAAGGTTATTGGGATGTAGCTAAACACCAGGAAACTTTCTCAGAAACAGTATACCTCAGTGCTGATTTTCGGACTCTAATTCTGAAGGTGAAGCCTGGGGAGAGAGCACAGGCTTCACAGAGTCAGCACAACTGTCCTCTGGGTTTTGCAGTGAAGGCCCGGAGTCCCCTGGGTTACTTTTAAAGATTACATCTATATGATGCATTCTATTCTACAGAAATGTGCTGGTTTTTAACAACTGGGACAAGAGGTAGGAGGCCAGAATTTTTCCCCTAGGTCTGCCCCAAAGCTGCTGAGTTAGCTGCTTTGTGATTCAAAGTATCAGTCCAGAGAAAAATACCAATTCCTTCTCCTCTTTACAACTCAACATCTGATAATAAAATTCTTTCAAAATGTAGGAAAACTTATAGTTTCTAAACCCTTTTCACACTGAGGATCTCCTCCGATCCTCACAACAATCCTACAAGGTTGGTAAGGCAGGATGTTTTCCTCATTTCACTGGTGAGCAGGCTGTAGCTGGTGCAGGAACCTACAGCCCCTTGGCGGCAGAGAGGCCGGCCCAGAATACACACTTCCTACTTGTATCCACTGTTCTTTGTCGCTCTTGTTTCATTTCAAACTGAGACATTGATATCAAACTTTTGCTACAGTCCTGTCTTTTACAGTGTGGTTCATCACCTGCATTCAGCATCCATGATTAAGCTACTCAGAAGTCACGTGTGCATGTCCTGGGAGACCCGCCTAGAGGGAGTGTCCCTGCACCCTCTGCCCTGGGCAGTGCCATCCAGGGCTCAGGAGGCCCCAGCCTCAACTTGGACAGGGGAACATGAGCAGTGGTGTGGAGCTATGGCATATTTTGGGAAGAGGTTCACGAGAGAATTGATAGAGAGGGACAAGAAGCCACTTTGAAAGAAACAGTGTTGAATGTGTGGGAGGGAAGTGATTCTTGGTTTGTTTCTTCCATTTTTGCCTTTGTTGCTCTAGGATATAGGGAGGAAAATAGAAGAAAAGGGCTCTTACCAGAGGCTTTTGTGCCTTTGTTTACGCAACCCAGTTACCATAAGAGGCAAGGAACATAACGATATGTAAAATAAATATGTAAATATATAAAATAAGTATGCAAATATGTAAAACATAGTTGATGTTTGAATTTTTATTAAAGTAATACATACATGTAGTTAAAACAGGCACAGACACAGCACATTTGTGCTCTCCAGGGATGGTTTTCTCTTTCTAGATGGGGAAGGTACCATTTTCAGGTAGGATGACTGAGCGAAGGCTTTAGCTTGGATTAGATTGACTTCACTCCAAAATCAAATATTCCAGAAGGAACATAACAAAAGACAATGGTTTTTGGATTCATGACCTTCCCATCACTTCAGAGGCAATGACTGTCAACCATTCTTGCCAGAGGTTTTATTATGTCCACAAGTGGAGATTGTTAATATTATTATTAATGGTTACTAATAATGATTATTATGATTATTAATATTATTTCTTGTTCTATTTACTTTACTCAACAGCAAATACATAGTGAGCATCTTCTATGTGCTAAGTCCCATTCTAGGCACGGAGGAACTTATATTGTCAAATTAATCCCTTACTAAAATAGACAAGGATTTAACTCAGTTAAAATAGTTTCTCCTCCAAGTACAGTTATATCCTTAATTTTTTTCTTTCTTATTTATTTATTTATTGAGATGGAGTCTCACTCTGTCACCCAGGCTGGAGTTCAATGGCACAATCTCAGCTCACTGCAACCTCCACCTCCCCTGTTCAAGCAATTCTCCTGCCTCAGCCTCCCAAGTAGCTGGGATTACAGGTGTGTGTAATCATGCCTAGCTAATTTTTGTATTTTTAGTAGAGACAGGGTTTCTTCATGTTGGCTGGGCTGCTGTCAAACTCCTGACCCTCAGGTGGTTCACCCACCTCGGCCTCCCAAAGTGTTGGGATTACAGGCGTGAGCCACCACGCCCAGCCTATATATTTAATTTCATTTTGAAAGAAGATATTTGAAAAAGTAAGGCAGTTTACTGGGTGTGGCGATTATGACAGGAAGAAGAGATCTAGAGAGTCAGACACTGGTTGTTTCTTAAAGGTAGCAGACTTTGATTAAAAAAGTGAAAGTGATTTTCTGAAATGTCATTGGAGGCCTAGAGGACTCTGCACACTGAAAGACCCTGAAGTGAGTCGTTCCATAGCACTGAGACACCTCAAGTGGGCTCAACCAAAGGTAGCTGGGGTGGCACAGATACATACACAGGCCTCTGACGAGGATGCCCAGGGGCCTGGAGAAGAAGCTGCCTATCTGCAGGCCTTACCCTTGGGAGGTTCCTGGACTGGAAATGCCTGGGAGAAGACAACCCAGCATATAGTCAGGAGTCCTGAATTTGAGACCCAACTCTAGTACTTAATAGTTGTTTCCTTGTCTGCCTAGAATCAGTTTTCTTATTTGTAAGTTGGCAATGAGACTAGCTTCTCTGTGTTGATGTGAAGATGAAATTATATATGGATGTACCAACTATAAAGTGCTATAAATTGAGTGATTATTATTGGACAGCATGTGCAAAGAACATCTAAATGAGATTTTATTCACTGTGCATTATTAATTTTCCTTTCTAAAAATCAGTGTCTCTTGCCACTAATTTATCATTATAATAATCGCATTCATTTTGGATAATGAGAGAAATCACAATCATGCTTTCTGGTGGAATGACTCCTTTAGTTAAATAAATCTCCAAGTGCTTAAAGCTGAATTTCCCTCTGGCTTTAAGAGATTGATGGCTTGTACTATCTTACAGTCGAGTTGAAAATAGTTCATTGTCCGTTTTAGCCTTTGGGGGTATGCTCTCAAGCTGTAGTCACAAAATAATTTCACTCTGCTGTATAAGAAGCTCAATTCAAGTAAACCAAATTTATTGAAAGCTTCCTCATGCCAGGAACTATGTTAATGAAGGACCATTCAGAAATGAATGTGACCTTGACCCTACCATTTAGGGGCCCACTCTGGTAGAACAAGTAGATACACATACAAAATTCAGTGCAAGATGATGAGGGATTAGTTCTAAAATGGAAGTATTATTTTGTTCCTTGGGAAATGCAAGAAAGAAAAAGTTAATTCTGAATTGAGGGTATCTGGGACATACAAGTAGAGAAGGTACAGTCCAAGGTAATCCATGGCCCATGGTCCTCATGTAGCCCAGGATGGCTTTGAATGTGGCCCAAGACAAATTTATAAACTTTCTTAAAACATTATGAGATTTTTTGGTGATTTTTTTTTAAAGCTCATCAGGTACTGTTAGTGTTAGTGTATTTTTTATTTGATGGAGTCTTGCTCTGTCTCCCAGGCTGGAGTGCAATGGCGCGATCTCAGCTCACTGCAATCTCCACCTCCCGGGTTCAAACAACTCTCCTGCCTCAGCCTCCCGAACAGCTGGGACTACAGGCATGTGCCACCATGCCCAGCTAAGTTTTTGTATTTTTAGTAGAGATGGGTTTTCACCATGTTAGCCAGGATGGTCTCAATCTCCTGACCTTGTGATCCACCCGCCTCGGCCTCCCAAAGTGCTGGGATTATAGGCATGAGTGCCCAGCCGGTGTTAGTGTACTTTACGTATGGCCCAAGACAGTTATTCTTCTTCTAATGCGGCCCAGGGAAGCCAAAAGATTGGACACCCCTGAAACAGTCTTGAAAACTTACTGGAACTTTGGCAGAATTAGAGCGGGAAGGACCTGTTTGGGCGAAGGACCTGTTTGGGCAATGGAGAGCTTAGAGATTTTGAGGGGAGGGGCAAAAGTTTGAAGCTTAATGGAAGACAGCAATGGAGAAGTGGTTGGGAGCCAGACAAGTGTGGAAGACCCTTGAGACACAGCTGAGGTTTGGTTTTATTCTGTGGACAAAGCGCCTTTGGAGATGTCAGAGTAGACCGGATCAGAGTGCAGCTTTTGCGAGAAAAGTGAATCAGTCGTAAGCAAATGTACACAGGGTGCTTTCCTTTCCTGCTCCACAGCAGGGTGGTTTTTAGGAAGGAAAACCTGAGCAAAAGCTTATGCAATGGATCTGAGTCCTCCCAGAAACCACTCTTGACCTTCTATTGTAAATACCCAATTACGTGTTCATTTCCTCAATTAACTAATCAGTGAAATCAAATCAATCATTATTAATTCTAACTTTCATAAACATTTTTTAGTTTACATATATGATTCTCTTCCTCAAATCATAAATAACTGCATGATGTGTGTGAACTTTCCAAAGGTGGTTTAGGTGGAGGAAAAAAAATGACATTCAGTTAACAAGCTTATCAGAAGCTGAATCACTACAAATGACAGAAAAGCATTTTGTGATATTAAAAATCTAACTTCAATAAATATTTTCTAGGAAGACATACTACATTAATTAGGAGGAAAGCTTATATTTCCATTCTCAGAATATAAAGTTGAAAGGACCCTGTAGATTAATATCCATAATCATGGGCAGCACTGTAGCATGGCAAGTTAGCACAACACTCTTGTGTCAGACCACCTGAGTTAAATCCTGGTTCTGTCCCTGTGAGCTATGTGACCCCAGGTAAGTATATAATCTCACTGAGCTTTAGCTTACCCACCTATAATGGTTAGATGAAAACAGCATTCTATCACAGAGTTGCAAAGACTAGGTGAGCCAATACATTAATAAGTAGAGCTCTCAGAACAGTGCCTGCTATATCATAGATGCTATATAAGTATTATCTGTCATTATTTACTTTTTTTTGAGACAGTCTTGCTCTGTCACCCAGGCTGGAGTGCAGTACACCATTATAGCTCACTGTAGCCTCGACCTCCCAGACTCAAACTGTTCTCCCACTGCACCTCCTGAGTAGCTGGGACTACAGGCGCATGCTGCCATACTCAGATAATTTTTGTACTTTTGTAGAGGGAGTGTTTTGCCATATTACCCAGGCGGCTCTTGAATTCCTGTGTTCAAGCAATCCTCCCTCCTCGGTCTCCCAAAGTGCTGGGATTACAAACGTGAGCTACTTTGCCCGGCCAGCTATCATTATTATTATTTCTTTTCCCTGCACCTGCAAGGAAGAAGGGAATCCACATGTGCTTGGGGATTTACTATATAACATTTTTATCATTATTTCCTCATTTAATTTAATATGCTAACTATTTTTATAGGTTATTATTATTAACCAAACTATATCTATAAGGAAATTATGAGAAATCAAGTGACTTTATTGGGGTCACTCAGCCATAAAGTGGCCCACTGAGACCCAGGATGATCTGGTCCCAAGTTCCCAGCTAGCATAATGAACTCCCTTATATTGAGACTGTTGCAGGCAAGGCTGGATGATCCAGTTTATTCTGATCAGTTTGGCTATGCCTTATGGAATATTAATGATGGGAATAAATATACTTTCATTTCCTGTTTTATTTGCTCTAATATAAGCAGTGCAAAATGCTTTAACAGACTGAAGTACCGAGTTGCCTGGTGCTCCACAGATTTGATTCATTGTCAGTTCCATTGTAGATTGAGTCTGAGATAGACAGAAAGCAGCACAAGAAAACTAGTAACAGCCTCTTGCCAGTACTTCATGACCCTAAGGGAAAATGAAGCAACAATTGAGGTTGAAGAAAATCCATCTGATAGGTTTAGTCAGTGAATGATTATAACTGTTTACATGTGGAGAGCTGAATAGTTAGTCACAAAGCCCTTTCCCACATATACATATTCTCTACTCCTCATAACAACCTGAGATCGCTCAGGCAAGGATCGTCCCTGGGTCTGACTATTGAAACCAAGAACGCCTGCAAGTGGCAGATCAGATTTTGAACTTGGGCCTTTTCTTAACTAATTTTGCTAACTATCATGGTAGAGAAAGAATGTTGACATAAAAGGCAAAGTAAATAACCTTGAAATTGAGATGAACATAATGGGTATCCTTCAGATGCTGAGAAAAGTGCTGTGGTCCTGTACTAGGACTGTGTGCCTTACAGTGATATCTTTCCTCCTAAGGAAAGGCTTAAGCTCAACCCATTGGGGTATTAATTAAAAAGAACAAAAGACTTGTCTCAATTTTTATCCATTAAGGCAGGATCAGTTTCCACCTCCAAGAGTAATTATGTTTCCAAGGAGATCGGAGTGTGGGTCAGGGTTCAAATATCGCTTCACATCTGATATTAGACCTTGCTGTACCTCTATGCTCCTTTGATCCAAGTGGGAAGTAATTCTAGGAACTTCTGACCCTGTGTTCTTGTTGGTAGTAATTTAAAAGCGTCATTCTTGGCATATTTGTGAGGGGCCAGTACTGCTGCAGCAGGTCTCCTGAAGGAAGCAGCTGGTTGAGTTCTCATCCTGCCTTTGTTTTTCTCTTTCAAGGAAAAACTCTTTGAGAGTTGAGTATTTCTACATCACACTGGCCTCGTGCCTTCCCATTCCAGACCCTGAATGACTGGTGAAAAACAACGTTCTCTTCATCAATTACACGGTCTACTAATCCTGTGGTACTCTTCACCTGGGGAAATTCTTTTGCACAGTCTGGTACTTGGCTGGGCTTCCTCATTACTTAAGTGCAGAAACATTCAGGGGTATAACTTTTCTATCAGTCAAGGCTAAAGTTTCTACTTTTAGCAGAATTTTTTTCTAGCTTCATGTGGGATAGTTTCCCCAGGTTTATTATTTCCTTAATGGGGACACAAACTTCAACATGGCCAGGGAGAACTCTGATTTGAATTACTTGCAATGTGGGGGTAGGAGAAAATCAAGAGAAAGGGAACCTAGGCTTCATGTGCCGGTTAGAAGGGCACAGCAGAAGACAGAATCAAGATCTTCAAAGTAGGAGGTGATTTTCCAGTATGCAGGAGCAACACCTTTATCTGTGACAACTCAATGATACGTGGAACATGCTTCTGCTACCAAATGCCAGCAAAGAAAGCCAGTATAGATCCTAGCAGCCTGGAGGATTCCGGGAGTCTCTTCAGGGACCATTATTTGAGACTCAAGCTGAGTTACTGTACAGAAGAAGTAAAGGAGATGGGTCCCAGGGCATTCTTGGGACTCTGAGTTGCTTCACCATCTCCAGCTGCCCACTCTGGACAGGGGTCACTTAAACTCACATCTAAGTTCTGATCTCTCTTTTTTTCTACCAGATAGTACCCACTGGTGGCTCTTCAACACCTCAAACAACAGATGTCTATGTAAAGCTCTCTTACTTCCATCCCAAGTCTTCTGACTTTTGCTGTATTTGCAATCTCTCCTCATAGCTCTACCTGCTTTACCCAACCTCCCGGGTAGAAACTTGAAGATTATTGCTGAATTCTCCTTCTCTTTCTCCCACACACATTCTCTTCAATCATTCTGCAGTCTTTGATCTTTCGATTCCTACCACAGCTGCCCTGTCTGATCCCCCATCGGTTTTTGGACGGATCACTTTAGCAGCCTCCTAGTAATATCCTTCTCTCCAGTCTCTTTTCTCAATCATCGATTATTCATGGAACTTCTTGAGCCACTTGCCTGGCAGTGCTCAGCTCTGGTAGCTTTATTTATCTTCTGCAAAAATCAGGGTGATTGTCACTGCTGCTTTTTAGCCTGTCATTTCTGGAAAACACTGATATTCTCATGGCCATTTTAGTTATTCCTCTGGGTACATTTCCTCTTCCTTGTTTCTGGTTAGGTCGTTCCATCCTCCTTGAATTCTCTTCTTGCATATCTCTGTCAAAATCTTTTTCAAGGTCCTGCTCAAATTCTACTTCCTTTGTAAATAATATGCATTTATTCAATAAACAACTTAAAAATATTTACTATGCACTCCTAGGCATCAGGCACCGTCATAGGCACTGGTGAGATAGCCATGAATAAGACAGACATTATTGCTCATGGTCTATCGTAGGAGTAGATTCCAAACAAATAAACACATGAATAGATATGAATAGTAAGTTGTGCTATGTATTTTGAAGAGAAGGAACATAATGTCATGAGATAGAATGATGCAAGAACAAGGAGCGGTGGAGATACTAATTTACATATATGGAGTAGGGGAAGGCTTCTCTGGAAGCAATATAAGGATGAATAGGATTTAGGCAGAAGGCAGGATGGGGAAATAGCTGTGTAAAGGCCCTGCAGCAAGAAGGAAAGGGCTTTGCAATCCCCAAGGTCAGAATTAACTGTTTTGTCCCCTCTGTGTTCACAGAGCCCTTGGTACCTTGGTGATGGCATACACTGGCACCTCCTCTGTACTAAAGGGAGCTGTGTTGTTTTATGTCATCCACTAGGCCAAGGATTCTGTTTTCATAAGGAGAGTCTGTTACTTAATTTCATTCAACAACATATTGGTTCAACAAGTATTTCTGTCTATCTAGTGTGTAAGCACCAGAAGTAGTAGCAGGCACCGGATGTAGAGGTGAGCCAAGTGTCCCCATGCATCTTCTAGAAATCCAGTCTCTGTATCTTCAAGGCTTGACGTAGTATTGATGAAATAGTAGGAACCTAGGAAAGATGTGGTCCTGTGTGTTCAGGAGTGTGTGCTTGTGTGATAACAAGATAAACTGGATTCAGATTGGAACAGTTATTACAAATACTCCAAAACAGACCCTGCTCCTTTTCTGCAGGTCATTGTGAAGACTAAGGTGGCTGTCACTGAGCATCCTGCAGAGGCTGCAGGAGCACATACCCAGTACTCCATTCCATTCCCTTGGATGCTTGGCACAAACCATCCCCCAGGGATAGGAGACTTTCTTCCAGTTTCAAGTTATTTGACCATGTTCTAGTCTGAGCTAATTTTGTAAGTCAAATTGCTTAAGAATGAATATGAAATCTTTGACTGAAGCCCAAATATATAAATACCCATCACATTTCCTTCCTCCCCAATTTTGCAATCATCCAAAAAAGCTGTTCACGTTGTCCAGCATAATTAGTTATTTATACACCCTCATGTGGTCCATTGTTCAGAATTAAATTGTCTGGTATACAGAATTTCTCTTGCAAGGCTTGTTTTGCCATTTTGCTGCTGTTTGGAAGCTGTTTGTAAATATGTCCTTGTAAAACCTTTTGGGATATGTCTGAGCATATCCAGGATTTGAGGGTGGGGGAGTAATAAGCCAATCTGTATAGGCAAATATGCCCTGTGCAGGTCTCAGACCACACCCTGCCTTCTAACCCAAAGACTACCAAGAATTATTCATCCTTTCCTTGAAGACCCAGGGGAATTAGAAGGAACACAAAAATAGACACAGAAAGGTAAAAGTGGAAATCATCTTGGAGATCAAGTCACTAGATTCTAGTGACTCCATTTGGCCCAAGAGGAAGCTAGTCCCCCAGAAAGGGGAAATGAAAGGGACTGGTCCACAACCTCTCGTGGGTTAGTAGCAGGGCCATGCCCAAATCATTGTCAGCTGACTTGATGGTCTTTCTACCAAACCATGAAGTGAACTGGTACAAGACTTCTCCCAGGCATTTTCTGGGCTTGTTATTATTTGCTCCTGAACGACATAGTCCTAGACTGCTATGTTCTCAGCCCCTGGACCTATATTTTATTAGCTCTTTTTTTTTTTTTTTTCATGTAGTCTCACTCTATCGCCCACGTGGGAGTGCAGTGGCACAATCTGGGCTCACTGCAACCTCTTCCTTCTGAATTCAAGGGATTCTCCTGCCTCAATCTCCTGAGAAGCTGGGATTACAGGCACCCACCACCACACCCAACTATTTTTTTTGTATTTTTACTAGAGACAGGGTTTCACCATGTTGGCTAGGCTGGTCTCGAACTCCTGACCTCAGGTGATCCACCCACCTCAGCCTCCCAAAGTGCTGGGATTACAGGCATGAGCCATCTTATTTTATAGGTCTTTGGCCTTCTCCCAGATGGCTTAGCAACCAGCAATTATTGATGAGTGTTGCTTATCATGCAACAATTCTGCTCTCTTTTATGTCACGTGGTGGTCAGAGATTCCAAATAGTCCTCCAATTTAATGTAAAATAAGACTTGTTTTTGAGTGAGGGTCTGAAGGATTCTGCTTCATGGGAGACATCTGTAAATTTTATGTTCCAACATATGGTTTATCTTGGTGGATGTTTCATGTGCCCTGGAAAGGAATGAGTATTCTGTTGTTTTTGGGCAGAGTGTTCTACAAAGGTCAATTAGATTCAGTGGCTGACAGTGCTGTTTAGTTCTATATCCCTGCTTTTCCATCAACAAATTTTAATTCGTAGATGTTGTAACATTAGCTTTGATTGTTCAAAAGCATTTTTAGGGTTTCTTTTTATATAAGAATACAAGATCCTGATTCTTATTTTTAAATGGGACTTTCTGGGTAACCAGGTTAGAGGGCAGCAGTTGGGGATTTCTGGAATGACTGGTCAGATGGTGTGATTTGAAGAATCCAGAAATTCTTCTCTTAATACATATATATGGGCTGTCAGTATGCTAACTTACTACAAAGATCCTACATAAATTCTCCTTGGAGTAAGGCTTATTGTTGTGTCAGAAAAGTATCAGGTCAGTTAGCCAACATCAGAACATTTAAAACTCATTATCTTTCTGTGTTATTATTCATAAAGTCCCTAGATTTTCTACAATGACCACATATTAGTATTAATAAAATTCATTAGATTTTTAAATCTATTTATGACTTTACATTTTTAAATTATTAAATATGTAACCATACAGAAAAGATATAACAGACGCCAGGTGCTCACCATCAGAATTCACACATGCTAACATTTTGCCATATTTGCTTCAGATCTGTTTTTCTTAAAAGAAATTAAACCTAACAGACAAAGTTAAAGATTCCACCTTCCATTTCCTTTCCCTCCCTCCTTCCCTCCCTCCCACCCTCTACAGAGGAAACCACTCTCCTGATTTTAGTGACTATCATTCTCATGAATGCTTTTGTACTTTCACTCTGAGCAAATGTATCCACAGCAATTTATGACTGAGACTATTTCATGATATTTTTTATTTTGTATAGTCAGAGGAGGGAAGACTCATCTGTCATGTTTAGAGGTCCTATATCCTTTATAATCTTGATTCCTTCCAAGTGGATTTTGCTTTAATCCTGGTTTTTATGTTCTTTTTCTGGTGAGCTACTTACCCAGTTTTATTTCCTCCTAGCTAAAGTCTTGTCTTTATTTTGCCAGAAATGGTAGCTTGAACCCTTCTTCTATGAATCAGCCTTCCAGAAGCTGTGGTCTGCCCACCTTAGGTGTTACCCACCCCCAAATCCCTAATCTGGGCCCAAATTAGCTCAACCCACCAGGTTCCTGCAGCTGGATCTGTGAGCGGCTGTAGCTGCTTTTGTCAGACCTGACCTGCCTGCCTCAGCATTCCAGCGCCAACAAGCAGGTTCAGTGCCCACTCCTGCCTTTCCTGTCTGTTTACATCTTTCATGTTTGGAATGTAACCCAGTGAGAGGACATATCAGGGGAAAGCTGAGACAGGGATGGTGGAGACTGATGAGTGTGAGGATGATGATTGATAATAGGCAAAACTCTTGAGTAATATAATCAAAATGGTAAGATCTAAGGTGTAAAACTGAATACATTCAAAAGGTTTTCTTCAACATAATAGTAGCTGATGTTTATGAAGCACTACTGTATGTCAAGTGCTATGCTAGGCACTTTATATTTCATTTCTTCTTGAAAACAACTACTTCACAGATGAGAAAGCTGAGGCATACAGAAGCAATGGGCTACTATGAAGATATCATGGGATTGAGAATAAGGCAGACTTAGGTTCACACTGGCTCTACTAATTGCAACTTATACGGCTTGGGCCAGTCTCCTAACTGTCCCAAGCCTGGCACAAAATAAGTGCTTGGTAATGATGACTATTGTTATTGCAGAAAATCTGAGTTCTTGCCCAAGTTTACACAGCTAATGTACAGTAGAACTGGGATTTAAATCCAGATCGGCTCCCCTAAAACGACCCTCTCTTCAGAGAAATATGAATTCTCTCTTAAAGAAGTTGTCTGGCTGGGCACGGTGGCTCACGCCTGTAATCCTAGCATTTTGAAAGGCCGAGGCGTGCAGATCACCTGAGGTCGGGAGTTTGAGACCAGCCTGACCAACATGTGAAACCTTGCCTCTACTAAAAATACAAAATTAGCTGGGCGTGGTGGCACATGCCTGTAATGCCAGCTACTCAGGAGGGTGAGGCAGGAGAATTGCTTGACCCAGGAGGTGGAGGTTGCGGTGAGCTGAGATAGTGCCATTTCACTCCAGCCTGGGCAACAAGAACAAAACTTCGTCTCAAAAAAAAAAAAAGTTGTCATCATGTCATCATGTATGGAAAGAACACTAACGTTAAAATTAGAAGGCTTCATCCCTTTCTCTCATTCTCTATCACTTATGTGATGGGCAGCCATCAACAAGTCATTTCCTCTCTCTTTTCCTCAGTTTTCTCTTTACATCATCAAGGGGTTGAACTAGGTAACCTCTAGGTTTGTGTGTTCCACCCCTGGAATTCTGTGACCCTGTTCAAGAAACATAGCACTAAATTGCCTTTCCAAGTGGAATGAAGAAAGGCAATGACACTGATGTTTTAAAGAAGGCCAGGAACGGACAGTTGGCACGGCTTCCATCAGCGGTTTGTCCCAAAACCTTAACAACGGAAACCAATTGGATTTCTTTTCTATTTCCCAACTTGAGCTGGGAAGGCATCCAGGCCGTAGAAGGCTTTAGAAGACAACAAAATCAGTTGCCTAAACTCATAGCTCTCTTGGGCAAGTTTCTTTTCCTTTCTTCTCTCTCTTTCTTCCCTTTCATCCTTCTTTTCTTTTTTTTAGAGAGGGAAGACTAAAACCAGAAGATGGGTAATTGAAATTACTAAGAGATAGAGAGTTACAGGATGGATTTTATTTCAGCTCAAGGTTTTTTTTCTTTCTCCCCCAGATCTTTACGGTTTCATTTTCTAAAACTACAGTACATATATTTGAGGGATCATAAAAGAAGTCCTGCACTCCTGCTCAGTGAATTTTAAACTCTCCGACACCACCTCTGGCTGCCTGTCTACCGACGTTCGAGGTAGGAACAACCGTCTTGGGGGAATCCTTTGACCACGTTTGGATCACTTTAGTGGTCCTCTTGGCCTCGGGATCGAAGAAGCATTCACTTGTTCATCAAGTCTTTATCGAACTCCTACTATGGATGTCATTGTGGTAAGCCCTGGGGCAAGTAAGAAAGGAAAGCCTCCTGTTCCCATCTCTCATGGAGTTTATAGGCCAACATAAAAGATAAACACAAGTAAATATACAATTAGAAAATCTAGGAGGTGCTACAAAGGAGCTATGAAACTGCCCTAGCTTTTGCTATCTCAAATCTGGCCCCAGAGCAATATTTCTCCACTCATGATCATCCTGAGACTGTGGCACATCTGCCATCCATGTCATCAGAGTCACCTGGCCCTCCTGAGCTCGCCCTGGCTCCCTGAGATATCTGGCCTCCTTGCTCATCTCCCAGTGTGCTTTCTCATTCTGCCCCCTGCTCATTCTCTACTGGTGCTATGTTCTCTGAATGCAGGCAGGCTTGCTGTTTTCTAAATCCTTCCTTTCTCTTCCTGCTTTTGGGTCTTTGCCCTTACTTATCCCTTCATCAGGAACTTTTTGCCACCCCTACCTTCACTTGTCCAAATGCTGCTAATTTCTTCCTGGGTCTGTTCATGCTCCTTTACCCTCACTGCAGCCACCTGAACTCTTCTCACCACCTCAGAGTCTCTGCTGGTTCCTCCCTGATGCTCATGGCATTGGTTTATTGTGCTAATCAGAGCACTCATCATCCTCTGACTGGTGTTACATAGTTACTTGTGTATCTGTCCTAGGTCCTTACCTACTTATCTCCAACCTAAAGCCATGTCTATTATTTACTTCTGCATCTCAAATAGAAGCAGGCACAGTTAACACACAACAATATTATTGAATCAGTGCTCAGTAATGATGACTATTGTTATGTATGTGAGCCCAGAGACGTAGGATAGAGACCGGAGCATATCTAGATTTAAATCCCAGTCTCTACTGTACGTTAGCTGTGTAACCCTGGGCAACTTTATTTATTAATAATAAAGTATGTGAACAATCTTATATCGCTCTACAAGGAGTATTCATATACATTATCCAACTTAATTCCTAGAACAGCCCAGTGTGAGAAGAACTAATGAGCACTGAATCCAGTCATAGTGCCAGACTCATAGCTGAATTCAGATTCCAAATTAAGTAGCCTGATTGTAGAAACAATCATTCACATATATGAACATTTTCTTGGTTCAGCACTGCCATTACTGCTCAGTACTGCTTCTTTGTGGTACAATTGTGCCCCTTTTACAGATGAGAAAGCTGAAACCTAGAAAGCGTAAGTAATTTGTCAGTATTGTATAACTAGTTCATATAAAACATGGGGTTGTAGGTGCAAAATCCATGCTCTAAACTACCTGTCTATGCTATCAGAGAAATACGACTATCACCAACTTAGGTATATAAAATTTTCCACAGCCATGTAAAAGTTTTTTGATTCTTTAACAATTCTGGGTGTCTGCTATGCTCTGTGCATTGGGCTGAACCTTGTATATGTTGGGAAGAAGGAGAACTTGCAAAGACTAAGATATAGTCTTTGCTTCCAAGAGGTAAATAAAAACCAACTAAAATATCCTATCATCCCCCACCTATTCCCTCTCCCTTCTTTTTTTCAGCATGTTATTGGATGCTGCCTGTTAATCCCTCTGCCCCTGATGGAGATCTTGAATTAACAGGAATAGCCAAGAGAGACACAGGCAGAGTTAAGTCCAAAGCAGTCAGCAAAGGTGAGGAGACATAGCTAGGTCCACGTGGTGAGTAGGATTGGCCTTGTTATTGAAAGCTGGATGTAGATACTGGACTTGGAGATTTCAGTTTCTAGAGAAGACAACAGCTCTCCATGCCCAGTTTAATACTGTGGATTAGCGTGGTAGTGGCCCCCAGACCCACAGGGAGAGAGGCCAATGGCCAGAATGGAGACACTCAGGACACTCCAGGTGTCTGAGGACCGCAGAGTTATCCCTCTCTATTACTAAGTGGATTTCTACTCCCCCTTGGGGGACCAAAGCATGAATACTGGATGTAGCCCCACATCGAGGGTGGTGAACTTGGTTTTGGCTCCCCAAGTAGACCACTCATGAGCAGATGACGCTGAGCAAGTCACTTCCTCCCTCCAAGACTCCATTTCTACAGGAATTCCATAAAATGGGCATAAGACTTTTTACTGTGCTTTTATGGACTGGATTAGGTCATCAAGTGCATTAAAACACTTGGCTATGAGCATTAGGTGCAGGTAAGATGCTGATGGGGAAGAAACGTCTAGGTTTTGCCCCCCTCTGTAGTTCCTCGTGAAAGGATTATGCTGACGGAGGGCACATCAGGTTGACTCACACATACTGAAATGGTCATAGTTGTTGAGGTTACCCAGTTTCCAGGCCTGAACTAGTAAACCTAGCAATGAGAATCAGCCAGCATTAGCAAGTTTTCCGTGTGGGGGGGAAAACTTGTGGAGGGGGGAAGGCGGGATGATTGGAGGGAGTAGGTGCTGAACCAGCAAAGGAGGAGGATGCTCATTTGCTAAAGATCCATAGCTGGAAATTAACGGCGTTAAAGTGAGACTTGCTTCAGGTTCCAAGCTGGTAAGGCAAATGGAGAGGCTGTCAGGAGACCGGAACTTTACCTCAGTTATGCACTGAGGCACCACGTGCTCTGGTGCACACCCAGCGCCTCTCCCTGCCTCAGTTTCTCCGTTTGTAAAACAACAGCTTGTAAAGGCCTGGGGATCTTCTCACCCACGGGAGTTTTCTAAGGATGCAGGCAAAAGAGGTAGGAAAAGCCCTCCGTCTCTGTCCCCGGCTCTTCCGACTCAAGGCCTTTTGAACCAATTCCGGAATCCGCCACTGGGCGGTGGTAGGAGAGAGCCAGAGGATTCGTCGGTGACTGTGCGTGCGTGACAGAGGGCTTTTAAATAGATCGCTTTGTATCTAGCACGGTAGCACCTGCTTCTAAGCTTCCAACGGCAGCTCGAGCAACGCGATCATTCAAAAGCGGCCGCTCTCCATTCACGTCTATAATTAGCGCTCAGGCTGCAGCTCAGGCTGGAGCCGCAAAGCGGGGCGGCGCCCTTGGGGGCGGGGCCACCTCCTCCTAGCCCCGCCCCCTTCGCGTTCCGCCTTCCCCGCCCTTCCCAGCCAGGAGCCTCCCGCAGTCTCCTCCCCGCCCCCACTCTCTGTGCTCGCCCTGGTCCTGGGCTTCGCTCTCAGCGCCCCAGGATTCCTGCACGACAGGGCCCAGTCATACCCTCACTTTGGGATCACTCTTGTGCAGTAAATAAGCACCTTGAAAGATGCATTCCAGGAGGGCAGCTATATTTAGAGTGGCATCCTCCCCTCCCCGCCCCGCTCCCCGACACCCCTCCCAGCCACCTCTCCCTCTTTGTCGCATTACATAGTAATCTGAGATGCACTGGATGAGCTCCAGGGAACAGAATGTACTTGGCAGAGACGCGGGGCTTGATGTCTGCAAAATGTCGGAAACGCAGCCAAGAGCTGCTAACTGGGTCATTAACCTCCAAAAGCAGAGCGAGGACTGTAAGGCCCGCTCTGCCTCCCTTCATCTCGCCAATAAAAGTGCCTCAGTGTGAGGGCGAAGAAAAAGCCCGAGGTTGGCCGCTTTGATTTCTAGGCACCAAAGGCAGGCCCGTCCTCTCCTCCTGGCCGGGGCCCCAGCCCCTCCAGGCCAGTCCCTGCGCAGCATCAGAGTTTACAAGTGGCCTTTGAAAGGCCCAGCAACCCCCGCAGGGCCACGCTTGCGCCTCAGTAAAGAAGTTACCCAGCAGCCTTTCCCTACCCACAGCTTTGGACCCATTTTCTTGGGTCCAGGAGGAGTTAAGGAAGTGGGGGGTGAGTAGAGGTGAAAGGAGAAGGTTCCAGGTCCTTCACCTACAGGGAAGGGCTCTGCCATCTCTCTCCTCCTCTGCTTCTCTCCCTCTTATTCCTCCCCCCTCCTCTTCTTTCTTTCTTCTTCCTTTCCCCTCTTCCACCTGTTTCTGAGAGCAGGCTTTGAGGTAGGTGCACGAATACGTGGCTTGGCTCCCAGGAGATTTGCATTCCAGTCGCTTGCAGCTCTGTCACTTGCTATGTGACCTTGGGTGAGTCACTCATTCCTCTGCTTTTAAATTCCCTACTTCTTAATTGTTCACCATAATAACACCTTCCTGACACACATCACAAAACAGTGAGGCCAAATGAGAAAGTCTTTCCCCTGACCTCCTTGTCTTTCACTCCTCTGAAAGCTCTGAGGTCCAAAGTGCCTCTGGCCTTGTGTGTACTCCTGGAAAATAGGAATATAAATGGTCTCACCAGAAAGATGCCAACGTGTGAATGTTCTCAAGGGGATAGCCCCTAAAATCCACCCTCTTCAAGTTTTCGAGCCCTGTGAGGTTGCCAAACAGACACTTCCCCCTAATGTTCCAACCCACTTCTCCAGTGGCTAGAGAGAGAAAGTGCCCAGTACAGAAACCAGAAGAGGTTGTGCAGTTCCTCAAACGAGACTCTCTTCCTTGTTGGACGGAAGACGGTCAGCCTGGTGAGACTAGCCCAGCCAACAAGATCCGGGTCTGAGCAGTCTCAACAAAAGTCTGGGATGAGGAGAATGGAGATTTGTGTAGCCACGTTGATGAGAGGAGGAGAGCTCACCCCTGATGCTGTCTAGGAAATTAGAACCAAGCCCAGCCTGGCATCAGCACCCTTCCTGCCTCATCTCTCCTTGGTCTTACCACTTTTTCCAAGGCAGCCACATCAGATGGACTCTGCCTGGTCACGGGGTGCCCCATGGATGCCTCCTGTTTCCTTGCCACCCGAGCCTTGGCTGAGGCTTCTTAAAATTTTTTAAAAACTCATCGGAATTTGATGGCCTCTATTTGGCTTATCTTTGCCACTCATTCAAATATTTCACATCCCTCAAAACCTAGCTTCGATGCCAACTCCTCTATCTAGATGACATTTCTTTCTGCTCCAACTCTTCCTTGGGTCTCAGTACACCCAGTCAGCCTTAGGTTATGCCATCTTTGTGCTTGTTAGATCCCTCTTATGCCATAGAGATTTCTCTGTGGACGCGAACTCCGTTGTTGATCTCAATCCTGATGGCTAAGGTGACTATACATCCTGTTTGCCATCCCAGTTTATGACTTTTTCTTGGTACAATTAGCTATTAATAGATCCCTCCTTCATCTTGAAGTTTTTGGGTTTGGATGATAAATTATAAGATCACTTTACTGAGGGTCTCTATCCAAGTACACGGTACATTAGTAGGGGCTCAGTAAATGGGCAAAGTACCTTGAAGGGCATTTAAGGGATCTTTCGTACCCAGTTCCCTGGGGCTCTCAGCCCTACCCTTTTTTCCTCTCTTTCTGGAGGCATGCTACCATTTGTTCCTCTTCTCTTCCTTGGGGGAAGGATTGCAGAATGACCTTACCTCTTTCTTTTTGACAAGTTCCTTTCCAGGATTTCAAAATGTTCTGACCCAACCAGAAGTCACTTACCAAATCCTACCCCTTCTTCTCAGCCCTAAACAGGAGAACAGCCACTGGATATTGGAAATAGGTATCAGACACTAGACAAAGGTAAGAACACAGCTGTATGACGTATCATTTCCAGCCTCAGCTGGACTTTTGGCCTTTCCCAACTTCTTTGACAGTCGTGCTTTTCAGAGTTGCCTCTATTTATATAGTTACCTTAGGAGAAGGTCACAACTTGGAAAGCTTGAAGCTTCTTTATTTTAACTACGTAGTTAACATTCTAGGTTCTGTTCAGAGGTCAGAAAAGACAAGGTCTCTTGCCCTTTTCCATCACAATAAAAAACCTACTCAAAAGTCGGCCTGTTGGGGTGAGTGTTTGTTGACTTTTGAAAAACGATATCAAGCATTTGGAAATAACAGAGGCAAGAAGCCCAGCCCTGTGAATGGAACTCAGGCTCCAGCATTAGGAAGCCTGGGTCATCATCTTCTCCTCTGACTCATTGCTTGCTGAAACATGAATCATATGTCCTTTCTCAGCACTAGGCCTCACTTCCTTCATCGCCCCTGTAAAATGGGCGTCTTTGCCATTCCTACCGCACAGGAGGGGGCTGATGCTTTCAGTCTCCTTGCTAATTACACACAAAAATATTATTAAAAATAAAAATAAGCCATAGAGTATTTTTGACTCTCTGAAGAGGCACACGTGGAGGGTATGTGAAGCCATTTTCTGATGCTGGGTTAGTTTCTGGACACCCCAGTTCACTGAGAACAGCCTCTCAGAAACTGGGAATGGGCAGGAGAATCCATCTTTAGACAGAGATGGGCACGAGTCTGGTCTGTTTATGTGGGAGCAAGAGACATATGAAGAGATCACCCACCAGCAATCAAGAAGAACATGGAGATTGGAATGGAAACCCAGACAGGGCTATTCTGGGGAGGGATGTGATGCCCCACTAGGGTGTTTGGACTCCCTTGAGAGTTATGGGAAATCAGTGGAGGTGCCTGAGCAGGAGCATGACACGATCCACAGTGTGTTTCAGTGAGACCCTGTTTGATCGGGGGGGGCAGAAACTGGAGCTGGGGTCTGTCACTTTGTAAACAAAGGGCAGCTCCCCCTCTGCCTGAGCTTCAGTATCTCACTTGTTAAATAAATGGGTTAAAGAGCAAATTGCTCTAATAGGCTGTGATTCTATAGTAAAGACCATGAGGAAACAGCTTGTGTGTGTGTGTGTGTGTGTGTGTGTGTGTGTTGGGTCGGGGGAAGAGGTCGGAATGAAGTAATTGCTTCATTAGACATAAAGCCAAGTCCAGAGACCTTGTTCTTCAGGGAGGAAGCCTGACCAGTCTCACAATCTCTAGCAGGTCTGAAGAACTTTCTGGGTATCTTTCTTTAGGCCACAGCACAGCACATCTGCACTTTAGGGCCAGGCCAGCAACCTCTGTCTAGACGTGTCTGCTGTCTACTTCCTAGTTCAGCTCAGAGGGCTAATATTTAAAAAGCCTGGCCAGGCGGGTGGCTCACGCCTGTAATCCCAGCACTTTGGGAGGCCAAGGCAGGCGGATCACCTGAAGTCAATATTTGGAGACCAGCCTGGCCAGCATGGCGAAACCCATTCTCTACTAAAAATACAAAAAATAGCCAGGCGTGGTGGTGGGCACCTGTAATCGCAGCTACTCAGGAGTTTGAGACAGGAGAATCACTTGAATCCGGGAGGTGGAGGTTGCAGTGAGCCGAGATGGCACCATTGCATTCCAGCCTGGGTGACAAGAGCAAAACTCTCTTAAGAAAAAAAAAAAAAAAAAAGACTGCATAAGGGTTTGTGCTAACCAGCTGTTAAGATGCTTCAAATCTCTCTGTATCTTCATATTAGATTTCCAGGAAGCTTTATACCCATGAGGACTACATGACTTGGAGGCCCTACAACTGTATCTTAGAAGTACAGCTTGATAGTATACCTTTGACACTTACCAAGGTTTGCTGTAAGACTGGTACACAGAAGAGCCTTTATTAGAATGGTGCTATAAAAATAGCATCAGTTAAGTTGCTTTACATAAAGTTTCAGATGGAAAATTCATCAGTGAACTTACATAGTAAAAAAGAAAATATCATTAAAAATTTGGGTGTGTTTGAAATAGTCTACTTAGGTTCGAGTATAATTGCATTTGTGCTCCTGTTTTGTAGTTGGGTTTAAAAATACTTCTGCTTTTTCTGTTTACAATAGGAAAGACGTGGAACCAACCCAAATGCCCATCAAAGATAGACTGCATAAAGAAAATGTGGCCCATATACACCATGGAATACTATGCAGCCATAAAAAGGATGAGCTCATGTCCTTTGCAGGGACATGGATGAATCTGTAAACCATCATTCTCAGCAAACTGACACAAGAACAGAAAGCCAAGCACCACATGTTCTTACTCATAGTGGGTGTTGAACAATGAGAACACATGGACACAGGGAGGGGAACACCACACACCGGGGTCTGTTGGAGGGTGGGGGCTAGCAGAGGGATAGCAGGGGGTGGGGAGATTGGGGAGGGATAATATTAGGAGAAATATCTAATGTAGAAGACTGGGGGATGGAGGCAGCAAACCACCATGACATGTGTATACCTATGTAATAATCCTGCAAGATCTGCACATGTACCCCAGAACTTAAAGTAAACTAAAAAGGAAATACTTGTGCTTTTTATTATAAGCTTCCTCAAATACCTTTTCAAGTAGGTTTATGTAAATAAGTAAGTAAATAAATAAATAAAGGTTCACTTGGACCCAAGTTAGTGCACGAAATGAAGAAATAAATCTACTTAGGAATGGTGAACTGACTGAAGCTCTCCTAAGATGTTAGTTGAAGCAAAAGATCCAGATTTCAGGGTATCATGGGAGACAGCAGATTCCAATGAAACTACTGACTTACTGCTCCTATATATAAAGTGTAGTTTTGTGTGAGAAGGATCAAAGAGATTATGATTATCTCTAAGCAGTGTAAAAATCGAGTGATAAGCAGAAGAAAATCTAAATAGTTCTGGTAGAGGTATCAGGATTAGTAAGTGGGGAGGCTATATGGTGGGAGTTACAGTTAGCCTATAAGAACACCATAATCCAGGTTTATTCTGCCAATTACTGTGTGTCCTTGAGATCTACATCTTAGCATTTACTAAATGGTAGGGAAGAGCAGTTGAGCTCTTAAGTTTCCTCTAGTCCTCACGTTCTATTTGTCCCAAAGTTAGTCTACATTGAGTCGCTGAGCCAACTCCAACTTCCACCTTGGATTCCATAAACCAGCTAAGAAATTGATACCCTCTCCCTCACCATTAGCCCCCACACCACACCCCCACTGCTCATGGCTGGAGGGCATATGTAGATTGGAGGGAAGGATGTGACTGGAAGTCTCTGAGACAAGTTCTTCTCTTCCCTCAAGGACATGTCTATTCACTGAAGAATGACATAATAAATGGTCAGCTACCTTTATCCTGCCTTCCGTGGATTCCCTAAGGAAAAATTAAATTACTATTCTAGTATGCTAGAAACGGACAGACTCAAAACATACATAAGAAATGAATCTGTCAGGTTATGTGGTTCAGCTCCCACACTTGATGGACAGGGAAACAGAGGCTTGAAGAGACTCACCCAAGGAACCTGGCAAAGACACAGAGCCAGAAGTCTTGGAGCCAGGACTACAGCCCAGATCTCCACTGCTCCTTGGTGCTTTTTTTTTTTTTTCCTACAAGTTGGAGCTCAGTCCCTGGGTGGCAATGGATAAATCTCTTTTGCTAGGCAACCCAGTTGCTAAGCTTTGCTCACATCATTCTTGAGCTCAAAAACCTTTATGGATTTCAGCTATTCATTCCTAGTATAGTCATCCTTTGGTATCCTTGAGGGACTGGTTCCAGAATCTTCTGAGGATACTGAAATCCAGGGATGCTCAAGTCTCTCATATAAAATGGTGTAGTATTTGCATATAACCTATGCACACCCTCCTGTATGCGTTAAATCATTGCTAGGTTCTCATAATACCTAATGCAGTGTAAATGCTATGTCAATAGTTGTTATATTGTACTATTTAGGGAAGAATGACAAGAAAATCTCTATATGTTCAGTACAAATGCAATCTTCCATTTATTTTTCCAAATATTTTTCATCCACAGTTGGTTGAATCCATGGATGTGGAACCCATGAATACAAAGGGCCAATTGTACAAGGTTCATTTTGTGTCATTATTTGGGCTCTGCCCATGATATTGCTACCTCTTTTTTTTTTTAAAGAAAATGATGAATTCCCCTCTGGAAGACGAGATAGAAGGAAGTGGATAGATGCTCTTGCTAAGTAGATTTGACATCTCTCACACACCTGTTTTGAGTAATCTTTTCCTGATATCCCAGTCCTCAGTAGCTCCTCTGGGCAAGTGCCCAGATGTCACGTTTCTTAACTTATTTTCTATTTCTTGAGGATCATTTAGTCTTTTTTTCTCTATAGTGAGCAGAGAGAGTAGAGCTGGAAAACGAGGTCGTCATCAGAGTTTAACTAGACTATGAATAGAATTCTGTAAGGCACAGGACCAATGAGTTTTCTTTTAGGTCAGTCCAGAAGGACTCAGATTCACACCAAAACAAGTGGTTGGTGCATAACGCTGATTGTCCTCCCAGAATTTCCCCACCGCCATCCCCCAATCCTGCTCCAAGAGCGCCCTCTGCTGGAATAGAACAGGAGCCAACATCCTCAGCCATCTTGGAAGTGGGGCCAATTGGAACTCCGAAAGGATGAAAAGCACCTCCGTTTAATACAAGCTCCAAATAAGACAGATCCAGTCCACAACACCCTCTTGGCTTTTACTTTCATTCCCTCTATTTCAATTTCTTTGATAACTTTTCTTAAAAGATCATCATGTGGTAAAAAAAAATAGAATTTAAAGAGGGGAAATGTTCAGTGAAATGGGCATAAAACTAAGAATTCTGCTTTCTTTGAGAGGTTTAATTGCTGGGTTACAAAGAATAATTTCTTGGAATAACTCACTTTCTAATCTCAGATTGTAATTACTCCTTCAGTGAAAAACCTTCATCTTCCATTCATTGCCTGCTAAATTAACATTCTTTACTTAGCTTTCAAGGAATATTTGTAAATTCATAATACAATATTTAGTTTGTATTTCATTTATTAAAGCTAATAGTATCTTTACACAAGAATTTTACTCTAATCCACTTTTTAGAAAATGAAAAGATATTGAAATTTTTAAAAGTATATTTGAATATCAAAATCATATGTTTCACATTAAATATCATGCTCAGCACTTAATCTGCTTATAATTTTGAACAAAAAGAAGACCCTAATTAAATAATTAGCTTTTGAATTGATAGGTTGAATTCTATCTTTAGCGTGTTAGTCCTAACTTGTTTAGGATTGAGACAAGGTGAAAGGACATAAAAAATTTGGGGAGAGTTGATATAAGCTTTCAGGTGTCATTTAGACAAAGGAAGAGGCAGTGACTAGGAATATACCTATCGAATAAACATAGCAATATGGTAGACACTAGAATTATGCCAAAAAGCTGAAAAGTAAAGCCGGATGAAACCTTAGAGAATACTCCACCATCTTATAACTCAGATGGTGAAACGAGACCAAGAAAGAACACTTTTCCCAAAGTCTTATGGTCAGTTATTGTAGGAGTCTGAGTTGGAATTCTAGTCATCCAATTCTCGATCCACTGTCCTTACCACTACCTAACACTAGCTTTGTTTAACTGCCTTTCTTGCATAAAAAGGGACTTATAGGTGAGAGATCCCATAGTGCCACTGGAAGTTGCTGCCTAAATCCCCATGTAATTTCAAAAAGTTTCCTAACTCAGAGCCTGTCTCATTTCACTCTATCCTTAAGAGGCTGAGAAATGGGGCATTCAGATCCTATCCCCATGCTGACTCTTCATTCTGTTTACACATGGGCCGGCCAGATGTTAGAGGAAAAAAAAACAAACATTTGCAGCTGTTATCAGGGGTAGGATGGAGCACATGAGGTTCCCAAGTTTTGATCCAACACATCAGAACACACTTGATTTTTACTCCTGGCTTGGAGTTTATTGCCTTCAGCTTCTTCTACAAAGACTGAACTTTGCCACTTCATGTCAAAGCCTGCACAGAGAGATGCCGACGGCGTCTTGAGCTGACTTCAGCCATCGCCACAGTGGTCTGGATAACCAAGGCAGTGACTGCTTCATTACAAGTTAAGAGGTCCCTCTCTCTTCATCCCCTGCTTCATTTTTTTTTTTTTTTTTTTTTTTTTTTTTAATGAAAGGCCAGTGGTTCTCTCAAGGAGCCAAAGGCCAGGAGGGGCACTAGGTAAGAGATAGAAAGAAGTGTTTTTAGTGAGAAGAATGTGGACTTTAGAGTTATGTAAAACCCAATTTTAATCCTGGCTCAGCCATTGACTGGCAGTTTGATTTTGAGTTATTTAAGTTGGAGCTTTATTATTCTTGCTTATTTGTTGAACTGTTAATTGAAAAAGTTATTCTTGCCCTAGACCCCTATTTTACAGCTAGAGAAAAGGAGGCATGAACTAATACTTGCTCAAATAAACAAATTTCTTACTTAGAGGATAACAGTCAATGATTAAGTTTCCACCAAAACATCACAAATAAGCGATCGGTTGAAATTACATTTGAAGGATAGGTTAGATATCAAAAACTTTCTTGGAAGGGAGCATTGTGAAACCTCTATTTCTTAGAAATCTTTAAAAATATAATAGCCACACATGTTGAATGAGTTTAAATGAGGCATTACTTACTAGGATAGATGACCTCTCTAGTGTTTTCCCAGTTAAAAAATCCAAGACTTGGGTTCCTTCCTTCAAGAGGAGTGATGTAAAAAGTCTGACCCCTAGTGGTCATCGTCGCTGTGTAGGACCTAAGGGAAAAGGCCAAAAACAATGATGACAACCAGATTTTATTTCTGGAATTAAAAAAGAACCTTAGAAATTTTGCAGTCAAATTGTTTAATTCTAAACAAAGGAACTTACACCAAGTGAATATAAATATTTCCCTGACACCAGAGACTTTGGAGTAGAACTTGGTATAGAACTAAGGACCTTTTGCTGGTGCTCTGAGTTCAAGATCCAGTCCCTTCATCTTCCAGAGTCTCGCATCTGGAATCAGCCCCTTGGTGACATAGAGACAGCAGATATATGCTGATTCAACTTTCAGGGCACAGGATTCAGTCCTCATTCTCTCCTTTTCTTTTGTGATGAGGAGCACTTAATTGTTCAGTACATATAATCCTCACATAACAAACCTAAGTTCTCCATTCCTTTTGGACATTCTGACAGATGCTCATAGCATGCTAAATGCTCATGGATGGTGGGCTGCTTTCTAGTTTCCTGAGACCTGTCTTCTCCCATTAATCAAATTGCATACATACAAAGAACCAGCTGATTTTTTTCTCCAAACCCGTTTATGCTGCTTATATTAGTAAATGCAATTATATAATTGAAATATTATGCAAACAGATGAAATGTAAGTATGAAAATAAAGAGGCTGTGTCAATAAAAACTAAATTGATTGCTTTGGAAGGCTCAAGGGGGGAAGAATTGCTGAAAAAATGATCTAAAATTAGTTTGTGGATGAGACAACTGTGGAAGAATAACACAAAGATTAAAATCTAGAATAATTCTGCAAGTTTCTAAGGTTTTTCTCCACTACAAAGAATAGACAACAAAAACAAAAACACCTGAAACTTGAACTAATAGAAGATGCATGATGTGAGTGGTTTATTCAAGAAACATGAGATGGAACTTCAGAAACGGAAAACGCATGCTGAAAGAAAGGCCTTGGCTCTACCTACTGGCAAATGAATGTCTTACGTTAAAATATATGTATTTATATGATTTCTAGCTTTAGCCAAAATTTATGATTAGCTGACATTGAATTATAATAGATGAAAGTGTTTGTTTAGTATTAAGAGTCAGATATCAAAATGAGATCCAGGAAAACTGGTTTACTTAATATCTCCTGAGTGCTAATCTCTTGAGGGTTTGGTCTTTTAAAAATTCCTGTAAGGTCTCTTTTTATTTCCATAAGTCTCCTTTTGCAGGCACTTTCTACAGACCCTTTCCCCCTTGACAGTAAGTAAGCTTTGTCTCAGAACTAGGCACCAAGAATTCAGCTTCCAAACCCTCTATTAATGTTTGTTCAATGATTTGTTAGCAAATCAGTAATATTCCCTCAAAATTTAGAACTAGATCCAATGTTTGAGATCTTAAGATTTCAGTAGCATAGGGCCATATGTGGACACTATCAATATTACTCCTTGCTTTTTCAAAATGTAAAAGCCATAAACATGAACACACCCACGTAAGTAGCCTTGTCTTCTGGGGAATGCATGTTATAGAAATAATATGACTGTGCAAAGATGTTCATTGCAGCATTACATGTAATAGCAAATACACTAGAAGCAACTTAAATATTTAGCAACAAGGTAATCATTTTATTGTGATATATTGGCCAAATATCATTTGGTAGTTATTACTGGTTACTTATGTAGTCATGAAAATGACTCTGTGTTGAAATGAAGAGAAAAAGGCCCCCCCCCAAAAAAAAAAATTAGAACAGCTCAGATTTTGTTTTTGGAATTAGAAGTGAACCTTGGAAATTTCATAGTCAAATTCCCTAGCTCTAAAATATAATTGTTATCAATAAGGAGAATTGTTCATGATAGTATATTAAGTGAACAAAAAAATTAAAAATGGAATGAACTTCATAATTACAAACAGAGTAAATAAAGGTATGAAATTGATGAACTGGGAAAAATTTATGGTTTTTATCTTTTGCTAATTTTTCTTTTCTGTTTTATTCTTTCAATGATTGTAAAATCCCACATTATGCAATAATCTACCAGTTTTTCAACACTGGCATTCTGGGAGGCCTTGAGGTACCTGGGGTTTGACTTCAAGTTGCCTAGAACACACAGAATCACCCCTCTAGAGGAGTGAGGATTAGGCAAGAGCTTGCTCAATTATAGGTGGACTGGGCTGGAAGATGCCTTTGAGGTCATTAAGATGAATTATACCACTTAAAAGCAATTTGCTCTTGAATAAGTTACTTGTCTTTGCTATACGTGTTTCCTCACCTAAAAATTGGCATAATAAAAGCATCTATGCCTGAGTTTTGTGGAGAAGTTTTAATGATATAAATACAATAGATGGCACAGGGTAGCTCTCAATTCATGTTAGTTATTGATATCACAGAAGCCAGTGGTTGATCCAGGGCTGGAATTCACTTTTTTCAACTTCCTTACTGGGGCTTTTTCTATCACACTATGTCACAGATCTTTCACCTTTATCCAGACTAAAATCCTTTGCTTGGGTGAACACTGGATAAGAGAAAGCCTATTCCAATAATACTGAGGATAGCGTGACTTTACATAACTTTTGCCTGTCAGGTGACCAACAGCATACACTGTAGACAGCACCACCTATTAAAACGGTCAGAGATACCGTAAGGAAAGGGTACCTACTGAACTGAAAGCATGCCTTCAGTAAGACAGAATTGGGCTCAAGTTCTGCAACAATGTATGTCCTGCTTCAGTTCTTATTTTGCTCTTGTTTTTATGAGCCTCAGTTTTCTTATTGGATAAATGAAAATAATTCTTCTTATATAGATGTAATGTGAGTTGCCACATGTAAAATGCAATGCAGTTCAAAGTGGTGTTTTTTTAAAAATTATTTTATTAAAAAAGTTACATTGTATGTTTTATACAGTAGACATTATTCCAAGGGATTTACAACAGTGAATTCACTGAATGGACTTCTTATAGCAATTCTACGAGGCAGGTACTACCATTGTCGTTGCTTTACTGAGGGAGACACAGGAATATTGAGTAACTTACCCAACATCACAAGTGGTAAGTGGCGGAGCTGAGGTTTGAATCTAGACATTCTGGCCACAGAATCCATGCACATCGCCATGCTGCCTTATTATCACTGGAACAATTTTGGCCTAAAAGAAACCAGAGTCAAATATAAATTCTAGAATCTGTTCTTCATTCTTACAAGGTTCCATTCAGTTTAGTTCAGTTTAATCCACTGCCATCTGATTCATTCCAATTCAATTCCGTTTAATTCATCTCATCTCCAGAAATACTTTCTTCAATGTTTATTTTGTGTCAACGGCCACTGTATTCAGCATTGTGAGAGGGGGAGTAGGACCAAGAAATTTGCGATTTGATGGGAAAGGGTAAGTCACATATAAAAATGATGGTAAAGTATGGAGTGGAGAAGGCAGTTTCAAGTAAGAACTTCAAATCTGCAACCATGAGGATCAGAATAAGGGTATTTTGTCATCTGTCTTCTCTACTGCTCATTGAATGAAAACTGGCCCATTCATGAGGGCAGACAGGGGTCTCCTGGAACCACAGAGTGTGGGTAGAGGAAAAGTTGAAGCATAGCTTCTCTGGACCCCTGAACAGCAGAGAGTCTTAGACTGGGCTTATGTCTTCAACAATGAGACCGTTGCCCTCCGTCTAGCTCCAGCTGAGTGGCTGACAGCCTTTGGCTGCCATTCTAAGCTAAGATAAAGTCATTTCTGTGGCCTCATATATACGATTCTTTGTCCTCCCTCTCCTACTAAGCTTTTCGGGGAAAACCTGCATGTTGATGTGGGATTTTATGTTTTTTGATTATTAAAGGAGGCAGTTTATATACAATACCTTGCACAGGTCCAGCCCATAGTTAGTGCTTTGAAGGGGGCAAAGGTGACCCCGAACCTTTATAATCTGACCACATCCCCCAAGTCAAATGGCTCACAATCCTGACTGTGTATGACAGTCATTTTCCTCTTTTAGGGAGCTCTACATTCCTGTTGCAAGATGCAAATTGGGAAAACCCAGGCAAAGCATCTAAGATCATGCTGTTGCTTGTCTACTGGTTGCAGTGTATGGAATTTGAGTATTCCCCATGGGTAAACTGCTCCCTTACACAACACGTTTGACGTTACACCATTAAAACGGCTTGCGTATTAAAATTTGAGGCATGTGTAAATACCTCATAATTAACTGCTGTCTATTTAACCAGACAACTTTAGCAAGTTAATTTGATGTCTGTTATGAGACTTAATAATTGTCAGTGATTTTTTTAAAACAATTTACTGGTATAATCATTAACTACTCCTAGATTATCTTGTCAAATTGATAATTAAATGGTTCAAAAATTCATTACAGTTAGTATATTAATGGGAATGTAATTAAATAATGCTTGCTTGTGTGATCTAGAGTTTATTACCTGTACACTTATTTATTTTTTCTATACTTTGTTAAATCTTCCTAGAGGCCTTTTCAGAATCAATAGAAAACCAAGAGTCAATAAATGTCTTATTAGATCCAAATAAACCACTTAATTAAGATACTGAAATAAATATGGATTCTCCATATATATGGAGAGGTAGGAGAAATCATTACTATTTCATATAGGATTATATCTGGGAAAACAAAGCTCCTTTCCTTCCTTGTTCCTTTTTTTGCACTCCTTCTTTCTCCTTCCTTCCACCCTTCCTTTCTTTCTTTCTTCCCTTTTCCTATCTTTCCTTCTTTCTTTCTCTGCCTTCCACCTTCCATTTTGTTTTCTCCCTCCCTTCTTTTCTTTTTTTTGAGAAAAAGAAAAGCAAAGCTCTTTTCTTTCTTTCATCAAACATTTAAGTGCCTTCTATGTGCTAGCCATTGTGTAAGATACTGAGGCTATAGAAGGCATGATTTTGGTCTAATGTAGAAAGGAGAAAGACCTGTAAAAAATTGCGATGGAACATGCTTAATGCAACCCTAGAGGCCTGTACAAAGTGCTAAGGAAACAGAGGAAGGAACAGCTATCTGTATTTGGAGACAGGGAAGATTTCTCAGAGAGGTTAACGTTTGTGCTTGACAGAGAATAGGAGGTAGGAGTTTGCCAGGGGAAAAAGTTAGAGGGGCATTCCAGGTAGAGGGAAGAGTGTGTGCAACAGCCTAGAGACAGAGGACATGAAGCATTCACGAGTGACATGGAAAGGAATGAATTTTAAACTGTTGAATGTCAAGATCAGAGCTGTGCTTTTTGAAGGATAACCTGGGATGATAGAGTAGAGATTTCAGTAGCTCCCATTTATGCAATTATGATGTTCCATGGCTTGCCCTGATATCCTTGACTTCTCAAGATATGTATACAAATTGCAGTCTGCCTGGCCCTGCCCTTTCCACCCACTCTCCTTCTGGTGATTATCATGTGCTCAGGGTTTTGGTTTTACAGGTTGCAGCAGATCTCTGCTCTTTTGTCACTGTAAAGTTATTCATACTTGTCAGATTACATATTCAAATTTTGAGTTTGATAAATAAGATCACAACATATTTCAACCTGGGTCACCTAAACATACTAATACTTAGTTCAGTTATTCTCAGAAATGCTGTGATGTACCCAGGAGGAACAGAAATCAAACTCAAGGATGTTTGGTTATATGAACAACTCTAGATACAATTGAGAAGGGAATGGGCCTTAAATTAATGACTTTGTGAGTTTTCAAGCTCCTAGATAGAATCCAGTCATTCATAAACTTCTTATCCTTCATGACTGCTGAGACACGCAAGAGTCAGTAATAGCACTATTTGTCCCCTCCCAAGTGTCAATCACCATAAAAGTCACTGCCTACCTGGCATTGCTCCCATATGCATACATGTAAGAGGTTGTATTATGGTTAGAACTAAAAGGCTGTAGATATTTCAGAGGCAAATATTCAGATTCAAGGCATATGGTTAGAGGGAAGTGCTGCCTTGCCCATCAGATCCTGGCTTCCAAGTACTGATCAACAGATTTACAGAATTATTTTCTCTGAGAGGGGTTGCTCCTCCAAGAACTCCCCCTTGGAGGCAGTTACTGAAGTTGGCTGCTGACCTGTGTGCATCCTCAGTTATTCTATGAGCTCTGTGAGAGTAGGGACCATGACTATTGTGGAAATATAGCACAACGGTGAAATGTGCAGGATTTAGGGCCAGGCAACCTGGGCCAGTCTTAGTTCCTGACTTTTCCACTTATCTGTTGTGGCTTTGGGCAGATTATTGAACTTTTTCAAGTCTTGGTTTTCTCATCTGTGATATGAAGATAATAAATATACCTGCCTTATAGTTGTGTTAAAAAGATTAAATGAGATAGTACACACCAAATCTGGAAACAATCCCATCAAAAAGTGGGCAAAGGACATGAACAGACACTTCTTAAAAGAAGACATTCATGCAGCCAACAAACATATAAAAAAAGCTCATCGTCACTGGTCATTAGAGAAATGCAAATCAAAATCACAATGAGATATCATCTCATGCCAGTTAGAATGGCGATCATTAAAAAATCAGGAGACAACAGATGCTAGAGAGGATATGAAGAAATAGGAACACTTTTACACTGTTGGTGGGAGTGTAAATTAGTTCAACCATTGTGGAAGACAGTGTGGCGATTCCTCAAGGATCTAGAACCAGAAATACCATTTGACCCAGCAATCCCATTCCTGAGTATACACCCAAAGGATTATTAATCATTCTATTATAGACACATGCACACGTATGTTTACTGTGGCAGTGTTCACAGCAGCAAAGACCTGGAATCAACCCAAATGCCCACCAATGGTAGACTGGATAAAGCAAATGTGGCACATATACACCATGGAGTACTATGCAGCCATAAAAAAAGGATGATTTCATGTCCTTTGCAGGGACATGGCTAAAGCTGGAAACCATTATTCTCAGCAAACTGACACAAGAACAGAAAACCAAACACCACATGTTCTCACTCATAAGTGGGTGTTGAACATTAAGAACACATGGACATAGGGAGGGGAACATCACACACCAGGGCCTGTCGGGGGCTTGGGAGCTTGGGGAGGGATAGCAAGGGGTGGGGGGATAGTGGAGGGACAGCATTAGGAGAAATACCCAATGTAGATGATGGGATGATAGATGCAGCAAATCACCATGGTACGTGTATAACTATGTAACAAACCTGCACATTCTGCACATGTAGCCCAGAACTTAAAGTATAGTAATAATAAAAAACAAAGTGCTTAAGGAATGCTGGGTATTTATTATTTTCATTTGTTACTGTTGTTGTTCCCTTCGTATTTCTAGTGCCTAGAACAACGTTTAGTACACAACAGTTATTCAACAAACAGATACTGAAAGAATGCAAAAGAAAGTCTCTATCCCAGCAGATGCTTATACTGGAATTAATGGACTCTAAGGGTCAGAAAAAAATGGAAGAGGACCGAATTACATGGGATGGGTTTGCAAACTTTAAGGCCTATTTGGACATTTTGTTTTTACCAATAACAAGAACACATCTGCTATACTGATAATGAACAATATTGGCATAAAAAAGAAATACAAAAAATTTTTAGGCCAGTATCTTACTAGATTTCCACTCCACTTTGTAGATAAGGTAATTGGTGTTCAGAGAGAGGAAGTCTCTTGTCCAACTACCACACATCTGGTAAACAGAGATGCTGAAGTTAGAACTCGGTCTTCTGGCTCATTGTTCTTTCCTCTTCCTGGGAACGAACCCAAAGCTAATTCACCCTGGCACTGGGTCTCTGACAGAGGCATTGGAGGGCATTTTGCAGAAGAGCCTGGTTTGTTTCCCTGACTGCAACAGCCAGATTAGGAGTGTAGCTCCTAGATAGCTAGATTTCTTGCAGTCATTCATTAACAATCTCTCACCTATGAGTTTAGCTAAGGCTTTGTGAAGCTCATTTTCAGCTCAGCCTGTACCTTGCTTCTGAATCCTATTTTCTTTGGCATTTGAACTGTGCATCACCTTCACTGTGCTGGGTTTTCCCCAGTGAAAGCTAAGCTGATACAACCAGTCCCTGCTCTGAGCATGGAAACCAGAGCCCTGAAGGTCTTTCAGCCTAGGTTATTTAGGCAAACTCGACATAGAAGTTTAATTACACCATTGCTCAACTTTATAGATCCTTCAGATTGCCTTCAGAGAAAAATGTTTCTCCCAATGATTCAAACCCCTGATAATTTCCTCTGAGAAATTACCAACAGATTGCAAAAACAGCATAGTTATCCACTACCTGAACTTTTCTTCATTCCCATTGTCTTGCACCTCTTTGCAGCACTGCATATTTTTAACAATTTTACCTCTAGTACCTCTTGAAACTTAACGTTCTCCTATACCTGCATCCTGGCCTTCTCTAGGAACTTCATAGCTTTTTCCTTCTCTACCTTTTAATTTTGGCCATTTCCCTAAGTCTAAGGCTGCGGTCCTCTGTTCCTTCATCTCTCTTTTTTCTTTCTTCTCACCTGCTCTGCCAGTGTTGTGCTAGGCACTAGGTAAACAAAGACATATAAAACACCGTATCTAACCTCAAGGAACCCACAGTCACGTAGAGGGCCAATGGATGTGTGAACAAAGACCTCTAAGTTTAATACACTTTTGCGTTTTGATAGTAGTTGGGACTTGAGTTGAGGGAGAAGTATAGTAAACTGAGAAGGACAGAGAAGTCGCTATAAAAGAGATCTTCAGAGATGTCTTAAAAGATGAGTAGGTGTTTTTCATTCAGACAAGGAAAGAAAGGAGAGTTGAAATCAGAGTACAAGAAACTTTGAGTTTCATTTTCTAAATCTTTGAAGTGGAGGTGAAAATACTTACATTGCAATGTTGTTGAAAGCATTGGCAATGATGTGTGTAAACAGAGCCTGACACTTAGTAGATAATCAATGAATGACCAATAATAATAATAACCCCCCTTTTCTTACCAATCTTGTTTTCTTTTTTTGTGAAAAGATGAGATTGGAGTAGAAAATTTTAAAGGCCTTTCTACATCTCATATCCCAACATGTCTTAAAATCCTCCGGGGAAATTCATCAACGGTGCAGTCCCCTTCTCCCTTGCATGTTCTCCTAATGCTGACCATGCCTCAGCATTCTCTCCCCTCTGAACACACTAAGGGATCATCAATTTTACTGACCAACAAATGCTACCTCATTAAGTATATTTCACTGTTTTGTTGTTTAACTTTATACATGGGCTAAACATGTCTCCTGTACTTGATTGTTAAATTCCTGAAATGTGGATGGGTGCCACCAGATTCAGAAAAGGAATAAGACATTTGAACTCTGACTCAGGTACCTACTGGCTACCACAGCTTGAGTAAATTGATTAACGTCCATTTTCTCATGTATTAAATAGGGAGCATGCTAATGGCCACTTTTAAAAATTACTATGATGTTTAAATGAAATAATTCATATGATGGTACTTTGTAAACTATAAAAATTATAAATATAGTAATTTTATATTGCATTTATTTCTATATCTATATTAATAAGGACTCTTTGGTTGCAACTAACAGAAACCCAACACAAAGAAGGCTAAGCAGAAAAGCATATTTGGGGATCGTAACTGAATAATTTCAACAAATATGCTTCTCTCAGCTATATTTCTTCTCTGTAGATTTCTTTTCTTTTTTTTTTTCCGTTCATTTACTTTGACTCTGTAAATGTCTTTACTAGTTAGCTGGGTATCTTGTATGCATGTAGCACATCGTTGGATTTTTTTTTAATTAATTAATTAATTATTTATTTATACTTTAAGTTCTGGGATACATATGCAGAATATGCCGGTTTGTTACATAGGTATACATGTGCCATGGTGGTTTGCTGCATCCATCAACCCATCATCTACATTAGGTATTTCTCCTAATGCTATCCCTCCCTTTATCCCCCACCCCTGACAGGCCCCAGTGTGTGATGTTCCCCTCCCTGCGTTCATGTGTTTTCATTGTTCAACACCCACTTACGAGTGAGAACATGTGGTGTTTGGTTTTCTGTTCCTGTGTTAGTTTGTTGAGAATGATGGTTTCCAGCTTCATCCATGTCCCTGCAAAGGACACGAGCTCATGCTTTTTTATGGCTGCATAGTATTCCATGGTGTATATGTGCCACATTTCTTTATCCAGTCTAACATTGATGGGCATTTGTGTTGGTTTCAGGTCTTTGCTATTGTGAATAGTGCTGCAATAAACATATGTGTGCATGCATTTTTATAGCTAGATTTATAATCCTTTTGGTATACACACAGTAATGGGATTGCTAAGTCAAATGGTATTTTTGGTTCCAGATCCAGGAATCACTGCCACACTGTCTTCCACAATGGTTAAACTAATTTACACTACCACCAAACAGTGTAAAAACATTCCTATTTCTCCACATCCTCTCCGGCGTCTGTTGTTTCCTGACTTTTTAATGATTGTCATTCTAACTGGCATGAGATGGCTTCTCATTGTGGTTTTGCTTTGCATTTCTCTAATGACCAGTGATGATGAGCCTTTTTTCATATGTTTGTTGGCCACATAAATGTCTTCTTTTGAAAAGTGTCTGTCCATATCCCTTGCCCACTTTTTGATGGGGTTTGCTTTTCTCTAGTAAATTTTTTTAAGTTTCTTGTAGATTCTGGATATTAGCCCTTTGTCAGATGGATAGATTGCAAAAATTTTCTCCCATTCTGTAGGTTGCCTGTTCACTCTGATGATAGTTTCTTTTGCTGTGCAGAAGTTCTTTATTTTAATTAGATCCCATTTGTCAATTTTGGTTTTTGTTGCAATTACTTTTTGTGTTTTAGTCATGAAGTCTTTGCTCATGCCTGTGTCCTGAATGGTATTGCCTAGGTTTTCTTCTAGGGTTTTTATGGTTTTAGGTCTTATATTTAAGTCTTTAATCCATCTTAAGTTGATTTTTTTATAAGTTGTAAGGAAGGAGTTCAGTTCAGTTTTCTGCTTATGGCTAGCCAGTTTTCCCAACACCATTTATTAAATAGGGAATCTTTTCCCCATTGCTTGTTTTTATCAGGTTCATCAAAGATCAGATGGTTGTAGAGGTGTGGTATTATTTTTGAGGCCTCTGTTTTGTTCCATTGGTCTACATATCTGTTTTGGTACCAGTACCATGCTGTTTTGGTTATTTGGTTACTGTAGCCTTGTAGTATAGTTTGAAGTCAGGTAGCGTGATACCTCCAGCTTTGCTCTTTTTGCTTAGAATTGTCTTGACTATATGGGCTCTTTTTTGGTTCCACGTGAAATTTAAAATAGTTTTTTCTAATTCTGTGAAGAAAATCAATGGTAGCTTGATGGGAACAGCAATATATCTGTAGATTACTTTGGGCAGTATGGTCATTTTCATGATATTGATTCTTCCTATCCATGAGCATGGAATATTTTTCCATTTGTTTGTGTCCTCTCTTATTTCCTTGAGCAGTGTTTTGTAGTGATCCTTGAAGAGGTCCTTCACATCCCTTGTAAGTTTTTGGGCATCTGTTTCTCTGGGTGCCTCTCAGCAGCTGAAGGTTTGTATCATATCCATTTAATAATCTTAATCAAAAGTGTTTTTTCCCCAAATAATTCTGGCAAAAATCCAAGAATCAGTTGTCCATGTACTGAAATAGGCATGCACCTATCTATAATTCAGTCACAGTGGCTATTGAAGTTAGATACGCTGATTGGTTAAGCCTGGGTCTATTCCACTGCTGGAACTTACATGAGGAAGGTCAGTTCCTCACTACATGGATTAAGAGTGGGAGGGTTCCCTAAAGGAAAAGTGTGATGCTGTTGCCAGAATATGAGAAAGTAGGTGCTTAAAAGGCTATAACTACAGCATCACTATAGCAGCCTTATAAATCAAGGCCCCGAGAGCTAAAGGGGCAGATATTCTTTGTCGCTATGCCATGATGCACACATTGGAACAATGCTGTGATGAATCACAGTCCATGTCTTGTGTGAGGCGAATCAATGCATTCAACAAGAAATCTAAAAGAAGAAAAATTGTGGAAAGTTCCAAAACAGGGATATTCTCAGGGCATATATTGGGAGTCCAACCAACGTTTAACTGCGTTGATGTTCATTTCAAACTGTCCTAAAGTTTTCTTATACTGGCATTGGTGAGCATGAGAGTGAGAGTAACAGAGAAAGTTCTGAGACCATATTTTTAAACAAAGTCTTTGAGAATAAAACATTCATTCATTTGAATACCTGTCTGAAAGCGGGGGGGGCCTCTGATGAGTTCAGCCCAGGACAAGCTCAGCGCTATGGAGCCAGGCTGCCAGGAGGCAGGAAAGGGCAGAGCCTGCAGCCACAGGAGTGTATTGTTTTTTGCCAGCTGGGGCTGCTTCCTCCTCCCACCAGTCTCCAGGCAGCCGATCCTCTACCCTTTGGTGCCTTTTCTGGTGGGCATGGTTGCCACCAGAGCTAGGACGGAGCATGGACAGCAAGATGAGCTCACCAGAGGAGTGGGCTCACCTCAGTGTCCATGCTCCGTCCTAGCTCTGGTGGCAGTTGGCTACATTAGTTGGCAGTCACTGGATAGAATCTAGTGAGAGACTTGGGAAATGCCACAAATCGCTACTGACTTTGTGCTGCTGCTACTTTGGGGAAATGGACTAGGTTAAGGAACTAAAAGGTCTTCCAGCTTTCCTTTCTCCTCCTCTCTGACCCTGCCTTCTTCCCTAACTTTTTTCCCCACCAACTTTCCTCCTTTCTCCTTTTCCTGTTTGCCCCTTCTGCTAGGATGAAATTCTCTTCGGGATAGCATTAATATCTTTATAATAAACAAAGTCCCAGTTAGGGGGCATGTATCAAGACAAAAAATGCAAATTCTGTCTTTAAGCTTTCATTGTAATTGAAGGAGCATCCCTACAGGCAATAAACCCAAGGAAGGCAGTGGTGATCCCAGAGACAGGCATATCTTGTAGTTTTGACTGTTGAGAAGCAGGAGAAGTAACTTCGGCTGGGCGTTCATTGAATGGTTCCTGAGGTAGGTTTTATTTAAATTAGATCTTTTTATTTAAGTTAGATCTTGAAAAAACACAAATTAACCGGGCAAAATGAGCAAGGGACACAGGCACAGCTCTAGGTAGGACTCAAGCTTCATGTGCTGATATCTACGTCATTTGCTGATTACTGTAGTTCCTCACTCAGAGCTTGAATAGTTTTAGTTTACACAAACTGCTAATAAACTTGGCTGCCTATAGATGTACACAAGACCAAAAACAGCGCATTTGATATGGAAGAAGGGGTTACAATAGGCAAGCCTACTGAAAAGGAAGACAAGTACAGGTTGATGGTTTGGTAAGAAGAGAGGAGATAGAAAACAAAATAAACAGAACCCCCTCCACAAATCCTCAGCAACTTAAAAATCGCAGCAATCCGATTGAGTGTGGAGGCAAGTGGTGCTTTAAATTTAGAGAGTCCTCTAGAATGTCGTCTTATATTTCAGTGAAGAAAGTGACAGGCTACAGTGTGGCCCCCTTGTGAAAGGCTAAATCATTTTCTTTATGCTTTATCTTAGAAGATAGACAAATGCATAATTGATTTTAGAAAGAGTTCCATCCCAATTAAGTTACAATAAAGTTTGTATTAAAACCACAAACCTTCAGCATTTGGAATGCTGCGCATCAGAGAAGGAATAATTTGGTTTGACTTTTAATAAATTCCAAAGTTCTGTGGATCACTTTACGTCATACACTCTCATCCAAACTCCTTTTTAACACGTCTATGCCTCCTCCACTCCTCAGACTTCTTTTGCTTCTTCCTTGATGGAGGCTTTCAGCAGCTCCCCCTCTGGAGTCTGGCGCAGGGGAGCTCCTGTTGGTGCCTCTTCTTGGCATTTCCAATAGGCCAATGAGGGGCAGTGGGAGAAGCTCAGAGGCAGGGGCTACTTGGACATAGGTCTTGGCTTCCAATCTAAGACTTGGATATTTTAGAAAAGTCACTTCCCTTCTCTAAGCCTTTGTTTTCCCATTTTGAAAATATGAATAATAACGCTTTTTCATGGAGCTGTTGTGAAAACAAAAGGCATGAATGCATGTAAGCATGCTGAATAAACTGGGCAATGTTTCCATTCTCAATTCCTGCAGAACAATGATAACTCCCCCCCCTCCCCCCCTAGTTATCACGTGATATGGACCTGTCTCCCTCCATTGCTTGTTAACTTACTTGAGGCTGTGTTTTCCCTGGTTTTGGTTGTGTTTTGTTGTTTTCAGTATCTCCGTGAGGAAAGGCTGCCTTGAGCTCTGCAGGTCATGTGTGTTGCATAACCCTGGAGGAGGGACACTACGCACGTAGCTGATAATGTGACTAGGGTCCTCCGTGGTTGTGTGATGCAGGGACCCTGACCACAGGGCCGCGTGTGCTGCTGTGTCTGTATGTATCCAACATTAGTGACTCTTTTTCTATCCTTAATATTTAAGCCCTGTCCTGAGGCATAAAATTACTGTCTGCTGACCCTGAATTCAAAATTTTGCACTGGGTTATTCAGCTTCAAGCCGAGTTTCAATTTCCTATTTCAGTTTTGACTGGACTACACTGGTCATCACCTTGAGAGAATTTTCCCAGCCACAGAAGTCTTCTAGTGAAGAGGGTCTTTAGACTGGCATGATTTCAAAGTAAATATAAGTAAAATAATTGGCAACTCTGATATTTAGGCTTTGGCATTTTAATCCCCAAATCTTTGAAAAATGGGCGCATCTCAACAGCCAGGCTTGAAAAGGGTGGTGGGGAAGGAGGAAATCACAGCATATCTCTGCTGCACTCTTCTCTTTCCACTCTAATCCGTATGAAGACTTTGTAGCATCTGAAATCTTGTGGTCTAACTGTTATTTGTTTCTTGATGGGCTTCAGTTTCTTCATCTGTGTACTGGGACTAATCATACCCACATCCAAGGGTTGCTAAGTGCGATCTGAGATGCTATGTATACGCATCCAGGCACAGAGCCAGACCCCTGACAGGTACTCACGAAAATGATAGGTGAACCTGAAACCATGGTGACAAACAGCCTGAGTCTCCTCTTCTCTGACAATGCTTTTCTAGATTGGGGAGCTCTGACATAGAACTTTCTGTCTCCCAATGTCAGAACGCTCTATGTGTCACTTCCACCTATGAGACCCCCTGAGCAAGGATGGGGTGTCTTCCCATTTTCTTAGTGTCCTCACTCTGTTCCCTAGTGAGGACAGACAACAGAGAGCTGCTGTGGTCAGCGAGCCGAGGAGCCAGACAAGGCTCTGTGGTTACATACTTATTTAGTTTCTTATTTATTACTTTTGCAGCTAACATTTTTACAATCATGTTATTTTGCGGTTTATTTGCAAAATGCATTGTGAGCCAAGTTTGCTTCAAATGTGTTCTGAGTCAGAAAAGGGTTGTACAGGGGACCCAGAGAGAGGGGGAGGGGAGGGCAAAGAGCAGTTACAAAAACATTATATAATTGATATATCTGTTGTTGCTCCTTTCTTTGTAATTAGGCTACTCGAGGCAGACAGAGAAATGAAAACTGAGAATGCATAATAGGTTCACATGCAGCAGCATGATCAGACTCCTCTGCCTCAGAAGTCAAAAGCCAAGGGGCCAGCCTGGGACTTGGGGAAGAGAACCCTGGAGAAAGCTTCCCTCCTGCTAACTACCCATGAGCACCAAAGCAGCATCTTTGAAAATCTTTGGGAGATGACAGTAGAGCTTGGTTAGAGAGAGAGAGAGCGAAGCGATGGATTATGAATTAGTTCATAAATATTATTAGGGAGTTTATTATAAATTGTTTTTGAAGATTTTAATAAAAAATAAAATCTAGTTTTCAGAGATTAGCTGAAATAAGTCCCAAGTGAAGCTTTGCCAGAAGCTGCTTTTCCTTTTAACTTTCTATTCTTCCTTTCTCACCCCGCAGGCAATGGTAGATTCCTGAGAGGACTCCTGTTGTTGGTGAAGCCCATTTTGACTGTGTTCAAGTTTGTTCTTGTATTATTCCATCTGGTGGCTCCCCCAAACCACTTTCTTTTTTACTCTCCCTGTAAATATTTACATAAGAAGGTTCTTGCAACTGCAGGTTCCTATATTGGTGGATTGGCGCAAAGCACAGTCTTGACGTGTTTTATTCCTTTTACGAACAATTCGGTTAAGTGGATTCTCTCCCAGCTCATTAAAAAATAGCCTTTCATTTTAATAACATCATCAGAAACTAAATAGCATCAGAGGGGAAAATAAGTTTGCAGTGTGCAGCCTCAAGTGGCCATCTCTGAGCCACTGCTGGTGGTTGATGCAAGAATTAGCGATTGTAGTTAATGGCTGGAATGCAGTGTGCATTTAAAGGCCTCATCTCCCTGGCAGAACAAGGATCTGTGGTGTTTTCTGGGACAGCTGAATGCGTAAGAGATCAGATAACTGGATCAGGAGATTAAGACTTGGTTCCCAAACTTCAGACTCCGGCTCATCTCGCCTTCCTCCCTGAGGCATCATCTTTGCTTTCTCTTCGTCACCCTTCCTCCTGGACAAGTCCATCCTTGCCCACCACTTTAACTGATACTTCTTCAGAGGGAGCAGTCAAACCTCTCTTTTAGCCTTACCCTCGCTTTTGAGCCCCAGTTCTGCATTCTCACTTTTCCTGGACCTTTTAAACAAGATTGCCATCACAGCCCAAACCTGACAGAACCAAAGCCAGCCTCAGCTCCTTCTGAACCTGGTCCCATGCTTGCTCTTGTGTATGCAACCTTCCAGCCTCACTTGAACCAACTTAATTCCTAAATCTGTCACCTTTGCCTCACCCTACCCCCAAATCTAATCAGTTGCCAAATGATGTTGATTTTAATGCTGCATGATGTCATGCCTGGGTACTGTCCTCGCTGTCATTGTCCTAGGTTTCCTTAAGCTTTATGCATTTATTTATCTATGTGCTCATTTATTCAACATATGTGTTGAGTGGCTGCTTCCTGTACATTAGACATCTAACAGGTGCTGGAAATATAGAAATGAACAAGACAGAAAGATAATTTACACCTGTAAGATGCACATCAAAAAATTAATGATAAAACATGTTAAATTTGACCATATAGGAAAAATAAGAGAAGTCACAGGCGTACCTGTCTTCTGATACTACCAAGCTCTGTAGCATGATGTAGCTATATTCATTTGTCTGATTATCTCATTTTTCTTTTCAAATGACATCAATGCCCCTCAATGTTACCTACTCATTTCAGACCGTGTATTTACTCATTCATTCATCACTCATATATCTTTTGTTCTCCTTCACACCATGCTCTTCATTGTCTCCACGCTCTTGCTAATGTGGTTTCTCTTCCCACAGCACTCTTTTTACCCACTACACCCAGCCATTCTTTACTTGGCTAATTGAAGAGACACCCTGATTAATACAGATGTCAACACTTCAAGGAAGACATCTCCACTCTTCGTTGAAGCCTTTCATAGCATGCCCACAAGCCTTTTCTCCATCCTTTCATCTCATCCATTAGGTAACTGTTCACTCTTCATACTTCCAGGAGAGCCTCATAGCATTTGATACCAATTAATCTGTTCTGTGACACTAGCTTTGACCTAAACTTGGTGTTTGTAGAAAGCCTTTGAGTTAAGGCCCCTGTTTTTCCTAACACACAGTTTGATTTGACTGACCCATCTGGCCTTTGTCACTCCTGCGTGGGGGGTAGAAACTGTCTTCTTTAAGATACAGTCCACAGAAGCATCTATTAACCGAGTTTCTTGGTTATTACCAGATTGTGCTAGATTTAAAACATGCGGAAGAGATAGTTTTCATATGACCATTTTTTATGTGACCTGGAATAAAAGGGCAGGGCATTATAAAGTTTGGCAGCAGCATTTTCATAAGGACTATGAAGTTTTTGCTAGGAACTTCTTCTTAAAAAAGAATGAAAGAAGTAGTATTGTTCTGTGTTTCTTTTTTCTTCATCCAATTTACAGATGGGAAGAGGAGGTTTAAAGAACTGCAGTTTGGATGTGTTACAGTGAATTAGAAGAGATGACAGAGTTATTAAAAATCAGGTATTACGCAAGTAAATTTTAGTATTTGATCACCTGCATTTCCATGGCTTTAATGAAAATTGATCGGTGGTGTTCCGTTCAGTTAGTCTACTGTGTTTCGATTTCTTTATATTTAATGCCCTCTCACCTGACCCTTTTAAAAAAATAGACTGGCATTCCTGAGAATGCAGAGTGTCAGCTGTGGAGGCAGTGTGCAGCAACAGAGAGCTGCTGAAGGCTACTGAGCCACACCTGGCCGCAGCTGGATTGAAGATGGGTCTGAGTTCTGAGAAAGACTGCACACTCTCCCTATTGGAAAAACAGACTTCATTTCGGGAAATATTCAATAAAAAGTTTTGAGACACAGAGTCCCATTCATGGTGAGAGAGATGGAAGGTAGCTGTTTTCCCTCTTAAGGTTTGGCGCAGTTTGTAAGGATACTATTTAATGTAATCCAGAACTGATTATTTTGTTGATCATGTTTCAAAACCCCTGCCCTTTAAACAAGTTCCCAGAGTAAATTGAATGCAATTGTGGGAAGTTTAACTTTTTAAAGGAAGTCTTGTTGTATTTTGAGATTGAGGGAGAGGATTATGGGAGAGAGTGACTGGAAACCTGCCCCAAAATTGAAAAATCCAAGGGGATGGGAGGAAGGATGAACAGAGAAGAGAAAGTCTAGAATTCTGGGTCAGAAACTCTCGCTGAATGAGTCATCCCATAGGACAAATAAAACCTCACTCATCACCCTGTCTTCCCTCTCTGTAGCGAGAGAAGCAAACATTGGGGCCCTGGAAAAACATCAGCAACTTCTCGTAGCATCTGTAGGTGGGGATGGTTTCCAAGCCACTGAGAGGGCTGTGAACGCAGTTACTGGGGCTCCAGTTTTTCTCAGCCAAGTAGGAAGAACCTCCAAATTGACCTTGGAAAAACATACTCAATGAAGGAAAAAAATATGGTAAGCTCTCCCTGTGTATTTGTATTGAGATCTTTTTTTTTTTTAAAGAAACAAATACATTGCTTTCCAGTTTTCCATGAAAAGAGTTTGAATACTCTCATATTCACAGTGGTAAAATCCTTAGAGTGGGATTTGAAAGGCTGTAGACAGGACGTAAGCTTTGCCCTCTTTAATAAGCACAAGGTCATCCACACAGTACGACTGTATTTGTATTAAAAAGCCTAAGGGGGAAAGCATTCTTGCCACTCCTTTCAGCAAAGATTGAAATTAGCATTTTTATGAAGAACATAAACTCTCTGCGTATCAAAGATGCACTTTTATTACTCTGAAACTGGCTCGAATAAGCATCCTGAAAACATTTGGCTCTCTCTCTTCCAGGAGAGGCCAATTAAAACACAGTCTGTCTAACTGCCAGTCCCTACCCACTCGTCAGTGGGGCAACAAGAATACCGAGATGGCAGCGTTGGCGCCGCAAAAGTGGCTTTTCAGTTATTGGGTACCTGGAGGGAAAGTAATGATTTCTTGGCTCTCATCGCAAAAACAAATTTTTTTAAAAAACAACAACCCCCAAAAAAACCACAAAACCCGACCCTTATTTTCCTTGCCCCTCCTCACTCCAATTATGAATTGCTTGGTTCAGACAGACAATTTAACTTGCCACCAATTGTGTCAGCTGTTCTCCCTGTACTCCCACCTCTGGTGCAATGAGGCTCAAGGGAGAGGGGCAGTTCATTGTGTCCTGGTGGCGCCAGCATGATTTTACAAGCTGTGATTACCCTCTGGCAGGCAGCCCATGCTGGTGGGCTGCTTTCTGGAGCAGAGACCCACAGTGTGCAGTCCCCCCTGTGGCTACCAACCGACCTGCCATTTGATGCTGTTTCTTCAGGTATGGTCTCGTCTGACCACTGGTTTTCTTATTATAAGAGGCCTTCTCTATCATGGCATGAAGTAGAAAGTGGAAAGGACAGTGTCTGGCTGCTTTTGGAGCCAGAGGCAACAGGCCAGGATTTACCTCACTCGTTTGGATTTACTCATCAACCAAATGAGTCTTGCTAAAATATTTAGTCTCCCCTATACACAATAAACAATTTTGAACTGTATTCAGACTCAAGACTCAATTTCCCTTTCAGTGGAAATGACGCCAAGCACAGGTACATAAATGATGCTCAGTAAACATTTCTTGAGTGGAAGAATTAATATGCCAAGACCTAGAGAGGAATTATTTTCACACTGTACCTCCGTCCATTTCCCTTCACTTTTCTGATGTGATGAAATTCAATCTTGTGATTGCTATACTAGTATTACCTCTGACAATGAATCTTCCAGATTTCAGACAAAGAGTGGACTGACTTAATATGAAAACAGTTAATGCAGTATTTGGAGGTTTAACAGTTTTGATGCTTTTGACTACAAATAAAAGACTACCTGTCAAAACTAACTCAGACAATAGAGATTTATTAATAAAACTTACAGATGAGATGTCCAGAGATGAGCAGTTCTGGGGGTAGATGAGTAACTCATCAGTGTCAAGGGTTAAGATCAATGTACCTGGAATTTTTTCTTTTCTTTTCTTCATGGTTTCAAGATGGCTGCTGCAGTTCTAAACAACATGTCTTCATAGAATAATGACTAAAACACAGCAGAAGATACTTTCATTTTAAAGACCTAAAAGGTTTCCTCTTACGTTGTATTTCTCATAACTGGGCCACATGCAAAGTAAAAACAAATTGTCGTGAGTGACTAGACCCATTGTATTAGTTTGGTAAGATAGTCATAACAAAATATCACAGACTGGGTGGCTTCAACAACAGAAATTCCTTTACTCGTGATTCTGAGTGCTCCAAGTACAAGATCAAGATGTCAGTAGGACTGGCTTCTTCTGAGACCTCTTTTCTTCTCTGCTTTTAGGTGGCCGCCTTCTCCTTGGGTCTTCACATGGTTTTTCCTCTATGTATTTCTGTGTCTTAATTTCTTCTTACAAGGACACCAGTCATAATGGATGGTGGCCAACCCTAACAACTTCATCTTAACTTGATCACTTTTTTTAAAGACCTTCTCTCCAATGATAGTCACATTCTGAGGTAATAGGACTCAGGACTTCAACATAAAAATTGTCAGGGAATGGGGAGAGAGGGGACATATAATTCACCCCCAATCACCCATCATGATGAAATTTTTGAGATTTAACATATTACTGCTCTGGCCACACAGGGGCTTGATTAACAAGAAAGAAAGAGGAGAGACTCTCATCTATGTCTTTACTTATTATTATTATTTTCATGTAATAATTGTTGAGATGTCTTCATTTCCCCAAATGTGATTAAAGAGGCCAATATAAGAAATAATTTAGAAAACTGAAGATTATAATAATGATAACCTCTGTCGCTAGATATGTCCCTGGACACAAGGCCAGCAGTATCCAGTGAGAGCATATTCTTTTGTAGCAAGTGTGTGTCAGAGAAAATAAATGGATTTTCTTAATAAATGACACAATAACTTCTCTTAAGGAAGAATAAATCTTGGTTTAGAAAAATTCTTGACACCTGAATAATGGGAAAGTGATTCTCAGAGATCATAGGCTACCAGCAGCCAAAATAACAATTAAAGATTAAATATTTTATCTTATTTTATTTTTTGAGACAGAGGCTCGCTCTGTCACCCAGGCTGGAGTGCAGTGGCATGATCTCAGCCCACTGCAACCTCTGCCTCCAGGCCTCAAGCTATTCTCCTGCCTCAGCCTCCTAAGTAGCTGGGTCCACCACCCACACCTGGCTAATTTTTCATATTTCTAGCAGAAATGGGGATTCATTGTGCTGGCCAGGCTGGTCTTGAACTTCTGACCACAGGTGATCCAGCTGCCTTGGCCTCCCAAAGTGCGGGAATACAGGCATGAGCCACTGCATTCCTCAAGCCACCCGGCCTTAAACTTACTTGAATAAACTGTGAGCCGAAATTTGGTAGTATGAGAAAACAGGAGAAGTTAGAATATAGCACAAGGCTGACAACCTTGAGGGAAAAGGGGACAGGGATAATATCTGGTTGTGGGAGAATCAAGTCTTCCTAGATTGAAGAAGTCTGATTTCTGATTTGAACATATTTTTGCTGGTGTAATGTAGTACTCTCCTCAGCCACCTTCGTTTGATCATCAGTAAAACATACTGTGCACGAAACTATCTCAAGAGAGTAGAGTTTGGGGGAAACCAAGTATGCAGTGGCATTGGATTTGACATGAGCAGACCAGATTTAACTGATTAAACAAACATGATTTCCAGAAACGCAGATGTCTATGAGCTGTAATCACTTTCTACTCCTACCTCCAAGTACAAACAAAAATCTGGAGAAGGTTTTTTTTCAATGTTAGCAGGACACTGAAAGGGATATAAGAATGAGGATGTGTTTGACTCAATGTTATCTACCCTTTATGGGGCAGGGTCATCCCAGATTGTATCTAGGTTATATATATAGTAACACTTTGAATTATAAGAGACAGTGCAACCTTACATTAGATTATGAATATTTTAAATGTTTATGTATTAGTCTATATTTTTCAAGCCTTTAACTTTTGTTACATATGACTACTAGAATCTTGAAAAAATAGTGAAAACTTTTAAAAACATTTGTTAAAAATTTTTATTTTGAGATTATTTTATTTTTAGTTTCTATTTTTTTGAGACAGAGTCTCGCTCTGTCACCCAGGCTGAAGTGCAGTGGTGAGATCTTGGCTCACTGCAACCTCCGCCTCCTGTGTTCAAGCAATTCTCCTGCCTCAACCTCCCAAGTAGCTAGGATCACAGGTACCTGCCACCATGGCCAGCTAATTTTTTTGCATTTTTAATAGAGATGGGGTTTTACCATGTTGGCCAGGCTGGTTTTGATCTCCTGACCACAGGTGATCCACCTGCCTCAGCCTCCCAAAGTGCTGGGATTACAGGCGTGAGCCACCATGCCCTACCTAATTTTGAGATCATTTTAAATAAACACATAGGTGTAAGGAACAATACAGGGAGATCTCATATACCCTTTACTCAGTATCTACCCATGGTAGCATCTTGCAAAACTCCAGTACAGTATTACATCCAGAGTATTAACTTTGATGCAATGAAGATACAGAACATTTTATTACCACAAAGAGCCTTGTGTGGCCCTGTTAGTTACACTCTCATCCCTCTCATCTCGTCCCCCTCCTTAACCTCTGGCAACTACCAATCTGTTCTCTATTTTTATAATTTTGTCATTTCAAAATTGCTCTAAAAGTGGAATCATGAAGTATATAACCTTTTGGGATTGGCTTTTTCCACTCAGTGTAATTTTTTGAAACGTCATCCAGGTAGTAGCCATATATCAATATATTTTTCTTTTTATTGTTGAGTAACATTCTATGATATGGACATGCCAGTTTTTGTTTAAACATTCACCTATTTTAAGATATCCGAGTTGTTTCCAGTTAGGAGATATTACAAAGATGCTTGGTATAGATTGAATCTTGTTCTCCTAAAATGTTGAATTCTTAGCCCCCAATACCTCAGAAAGTGACCCTATTTTGAGGTGGGGTCTTTGCAGAGGTAACCAAAGTAAAATACAATCATTAGTTTGGGCCGTTATTCGATATGAGTGGTGTCCTTACGAAAAGGTTAAATTTAGAGATGGCCATGTTCACAGAGAGACTGCCGTATGAAAATGAAGTCAGACAGAGTGACGCTTCTTCAAGTCAAGCAACACCAATTTCCAGGAAACCTCCAGAAGTGAGGTGAGCAGCATGGAGCAGATTCTCTCACAACTCTCAGAAGAAATCAACCCTGCTGATACCTTGATTTTGGGATTCCAGTCTCCAAACCTGTGAGACACTAAATACCTGCTGTTTAAGCCACTCTGCAGTACCTTGTTAATGGCAACACTAGCAAACTAATATAGTGCCATAAACTTTTGTGTATGTTTTTGTATAGATACACAAATTCTTATTTCTTCGGAATAAATGGCCAGGAGTGCAATTACTTCTGGGTCATAGGGTAGCTGCATATTAAGTTAAAAAAAAAACAACTCTGTTTCCAGAATGGCTGTACTTCACATTCCCAGACTAATGTAAAGGATGACTCAAATTCTTTGCATTCTCACTAACGTTTGATGTTTTTGCTGTTTTTTTTATTTGAGCCATTCCACTGGGTGTATATTGGTATCTCATTATGATGTTAGTTTGCATTTCTCTAATGGCTAATGATGATGGACTTCTTTTCATGAGCTTGTTTGTTTCCGCTGCTGAGTTGTGAGCATTTTTATATATCCCAAATAGCAGTTCTTTGTTATGTATGTACTTTGCTTATGTTTTCCCAGTTTGTAGCTTATCTTATCCTCCCCTTAATAGGGGTCTTTTGTGGATCAAAAGTTTGCAATTGTGATGAAATCTGCTTTATATCTTTTTATGTATCATGCCTTTAGTGTCAATTCTAAGAATTCTTTGCCTAGGTCAAGATATGCCAGTATAATTTCTATATTTATTATAAAATGTTTTCAGCTTTGTAATTTACATTTGAATCCATGATTCACTTTGAGTTAATTTTTATATAAAGTGTGAGGATTGTGTCACGGTTCACTTTTTGTCTATAGAAGTCCAATTATTCTAGCACCATTTATTGAAAAGGCTACCTTTTTTCCATTGAATTGTTTTTACGCCTTTGCCAACAATCAATTAGGCATATGTGTATGAGTCTGTTTTTGGGTTCCCTAACCTGTTCCACTGATCTATTTGTGTATTCCTTCACCAAATACCACACTGTATTGATTGAGCCTTAACATCAGGTAGAGTGATTTTTTCCATTTTCTTCTTTTTTCTTCTGTCAATCTCTGTTTTGTTTTTGTTTTTGAGATGAAGTCTCGCTCTTGTCCCCCAGACTGGAGTGCAGTGGTGCAATCTCGACTCACTGCAAACTCTGCCTCCTGGGTTCAAGTGATTCCCCTGCCTCAGCCTACCGAGTAGCTGGGATTACGGGTGCATGCCAACATGCCCAGCTAATTTTTTGTATTTTTTAGTAGAGACAGGGTTTCTCCATGTTAGCCAGACTGGTCTTGAACTCCTGACTGCAGGTGATCTGCCCGCCTTGGCCTCCCAAAGTGCTAGGATTATAGGCGTAAGCCAACTTGCCCGGCCTGTTTTTGTTTTTAAAGACGAATTGATGTATTTAGTTTAGGTATGTTTAATGTAATTATTGATCTCTTAAGGTTAAGTTTTCCCTTTAATTTTATGGTTTGGGTTTATTCTATTTTTTGTGTTTCTTTGTTTTCTTTTTCTTTTTTTTTTCTGTCATTCTCTGTGTTATGTGAACATTGTTTAGCATTTCATTTTAACTTTTTTTTTACCTTTTAGGGTGTTATCTCTTTATACAGCATCTTTGGTGGTGCTCTCGGTTTTACATTATATATACATAGCTTATCACTGTTAACTTGTATAATCATTTTACCAGTTCAAATGAAGTGTATGAACTTTGCTTGCTTTTGCAGTTCTTATTTATGACATAATATTCTTAAATATTTCCTCTCTATACACTTAACTCCACATTAGACAGTGTTGTATTTTTTTCTTCAATCATCAAACATAGGAAAATTGAAGATGAAGAGGAAAGTCTATTTTATTTGTTTATATTTTTGCTTACTATTTACTTTCCTTTTTCTGATGTTCCAAGAGTCTTTAAAAAAATCATTTCTTTTCTGTCTAGAGAAATTTCTTAGTCATTCTGCTATGATAAGTTTTCTGCTGACAAATTATCTTTTTTACATCTGAAAATGTCTTGATTTCCCTTCGATCCTGAATAATATTTTCACTGGCTAATGGATTACGACTTGACAATTTTTTTTTTTTTTTTTGTAAAGCACTTGGAAAAATGTTATGTCACTTTCTTCTGGCCTCAACGATTTCTGATGAGAAATCCACTGTTATTTGACTTTTTTTTTTTTTCTTATATAGGTATGGTTTGCTGTTTTTTCGTCACTTTCAAATATTTTTCTTTGTCTGTAGTTTTGAGAACTTCAACTATAATCTGTCTTGGTATGAATTTCTTTATTTTTTTCTCTTTGTGATTCATTCAGCCTTCAGATCTGAAGATTTATGGAATTTTTTTTGGCCAGATTTGGGTAATTTGAGTTCATTATTTCATTAAGTACATTTTCAGCTCCACAGTTTTTCTCCTTTTATTCTGGCATTTCAATGACACAAAACTTGTTATATTTCCACAGGAAGTGAGACTTTGTTCATATTTTTCTTAGTCTATTTTTTTCTCTGTTGTTCAGATCGGGTAATTTCTACTGTTCTTGAAGTTCACTAATTACTATGTCTCCTCCATCTTGCTCTTGAACCCATTATTGAGTTTTTAAATTTCAGTTATTGCAGTTTTAAGTTCTCATATTTCCATTTTGCCTTTTATAATATTTTATATTTCTTGCTGAGAAACATTTCTTTGCTAGGATTTTCTGTTTTTTTTTTCATTTGCTTCAATTGTGTTAATATTTGTTCATTGAAGCATTTTTATGATAGCTGCTTTACAATATTTGTTAGATAATTCTAATGTCACTCTCATCTTAGTGTCGGCATCTAGTGATTTTTTTTTTTTTTTTTTTTTTCCATTCAGTTCAAGACCTTCCTGGTACTTGGCATGAATGTTTTAAATTGAAATCTGGACATTTTTGGCATTATGTTCTGAAAGACTGGATCTTACTAATAACCTTCTGTTTTACCTTGTTCTTTCTGACATCACTTCGGTAGGGGAGGAGGAGGACACTATCTTTTTATCAACTTGGCCTCCACTGACACACAGTAGAGCAGGATCCTCCTCACTGCTGAGTAGAGTCGAGAGTTCCAGCTTCCTACTGGGAGCCTCTGCTGATACCTGCTTAGCTGGAAGAGGCGAGGGCTAGGCTACTGATGTCCACGTGGACTTCACTTTCCACATGGGATGGTGGTGATGGTGACGGCAGTTTTGGTACCATGGGAAGTGGTGAAAGTCCTAACTCTGTACTAGACCCTTTTGATAATTCTCCAGAAGGCAGCAAGAGAGTGTTTCATTTCTGCTTAGTAGCCGTGGAAGTCCAGGCTCTCCCTGTGGTTTTGACTGACATTGAGTGGGTGGGAGAATTTGTCCTCATTCTATAGTAATGAAAGATTCAGCTCCTAACTTGGCCATCTCAGACACTCCTCCTGCAAGGGGCTCATTACGGCCAGGTCAGGGTAGAAATTGAGGTTCCTCTTTGGCCTTTGCTGGTGTAGGTGAAAAGAGGCATGAATTTTTTCTGTGAAGTTTTGATAGAGTGGGGTGGTTATTGTCAAAAGTATTTCTGTCTTGCTAGGCTCCCCCTTTCCTGGCCCTTTGGCTAGAAAGCCGACTTTGGTGGACTTTATTTATTTGGTGTTTCTGGGTTTCCATCTTCTGTACTGCAAAGTTTGAGTTGTGTGAGATGAAAAGAGAACTCACCACTGTGTTGGCTCTTGTATCCTAAGGTCCCTAGATTATCTACTTTCTTCTCGCTGCCTTTCAGAAAAGGTGTTTATTTCATGTATGTGTTCTGGGGTTTTAGTTGTGCTTAGCAGGAGGGATAAGAAAAAGCAACAACCTTGACTCCATATTCTTGGAAGTAAATGTTTCTAACATCTCATTTTAAAATACATTAAAGAGTTACAAAAATAGTACAAGAAATTTCTGAATATACTTCATCCTTAGTGCCCCCAAATAGTTAACATTTTAGCATCTTTGCTTTATATTTATTCATTATTTATTTATTTATTTCTATCTAATCTTATTGAACCCTCTCAGAGTAAGTTGCAAACTCTAACACCTTCAGTGTGTATATTCAAAAAACAAAAATAGGCTGGATGCGGTGGCTCATGGAGGTTATCCCAGCACTTTGGGAGGCTGAGGTGGGAGGATTACCTGAGGTCAGGAGTTCGAGACCAGCCTGTCTAACATGTTGAAACCTTGTCTCTACTAAAAATACAAAAATTAGCTGGGCATAGTGGCATGTGCCTATAATCCAAACTACTCAGGAGGCTGAGGCAGGAGAATTGCTTGAACCCAGGAGGCAGAGGTTGCAGTGAGCCAAGATTGCACCACTGCATTCCAGCATGGGTAACAGAGTGAGACTCTGTCTCAAAAAACAAAAACCAAAAACCCCAAAACAAGAAACAAGAATATTCTCTTTTTGGAAGAAGAAAATGCTTTTATTAATCACAACATGCAATTGACGTGACATCCTATTAGAATTAAACTAGGATAAATACTGGTGTTATGAAATTTATATTTCTCACCTCCATTCTGAAGGAAAATATTACATATTAGGACTTGTCTTAATCTTATGGACTGATTTCAGTAAAAAATATTTTAAATAGTAAATAGCAATTAACATATATTCTCAAACTGTGCTCAGAAGTAGTTAAAAAGGCAACTATAAAATCTGTAACGATAACAACCAGCAGGATTAGGACTATTCTGTTAAACGTTAGGAACCACATCTCTATTTTAACTGTTACATTAGTCCTCCTTTTTCACTGGTAAGGCAGCTGCTTGCTATGGGTGCCATGCTGATTAGCAAGTTTCTTCTTAAGTAAAAGACACTTGATTGATCAAGACTCAAGTGTATTTTCTTTTTCGATTTTGCTCTCTTTTAAAGCAGAAATAAAAACCCTTGTCTTTGATATATAAGGAGGCATATATGAAATACAGCTGTTATAATCTTCCAAATCACAGTTAAATGGGGCACAGAATTATTATTAGAAGTAAGTCTTTGAAATATTTTGTTGTTAAAAGAACAAAACTTCCAAATAATTCCTCAAAGTAGCTTTACTTTTTGGTACATGACTTTATAAACATCGCACATGGTAAGTATTTTAGCGATTTCCTCTATCAATTACACTTTGCCCTCAATAGGTTTAGAGTATGATTTCAAATGATTTCTATATATAAGCATCTTTATTTTATTGATTTATTTTTTGAGACAGAGTCTTGCTCTGTTGCCAGCCTGGAGTGCCATGGCATGATCTCAGCTCACTGCCACCTCTGCCTCCCAGGTTCAAGCTATTCCCCTGCCTCAGCCTCCTGAGTAGCTGGGATTACAGGTGTGCGTCACAACACCTGGCTAATTTTTTGTATTTTAGTACAGACGGGGTTTCGCCATGTTGGCTGGGATGGCCTCGATCTGACCTCATTATCTGCCTTCCTTGACCTCCCAAAGTGCTGGGATTACAGGCGTGAGCCACCACGCCCGGCCATAAGCATCTGTAAGTAAGTTTTGTTTTCACTGAACTGAGTCGTTTTTCATTTATGTGCCTATGGAATTTAATTTGAGCATACACACACATATATGTACTGGCATACATATGGTGTATACATTTGTGTTTTCTAAGTAAGTTACTTTTACCACTAGAATACAACTAGACACAACAGGGACAACTCTGAGACAGTGTGATCTTCCTTGGAAACCCTTCTTTAGATTGAGGAGGGCAGGCACAGGTTGCTGAAGGATATGATGAAGCTGTAGTAAGTCTTCTAATCATCCATTAATCCTGTGTTTCCAGGTCTCACCGCCACCACTACGTGCATATCTGCTTCCTCAGCAGCACTGGCCTCTCAAGGTACATCTATCATCTCAAGATACATCTATCAGAAACAAAATGTTGTTGGTTGAGCACCTGATGCTGTCTGCAATTCTTTGATAACTTTCACTCTCTATTTCATGTCCAATCTTGGTATCAAAGTGACCATCAACAAGCTCAAGAATTCCTTCGCAGACTGTCTGAATCACAGTTTCTGTGCCTCTACAATCCCTGAGGAATAGATGCACACCTTCGTTCCAGCCTCTCTCCACTTCCTGACTGCTGGAAACACATTCTCAAATAACTCTGCTTCTATGAGCCGTGCTGTGAATGCTGCCCTTTACATGTGGTCCTGCAGCTGTGTGAACATGGTGGTCTTTCTGTCCAGGGACATCTGCCAGCACACATTATCTACCACAGTCTGGGTCATCTGCTGCAGAGCATCGGCTCCATTCCCATGCCGCATATCTTCCTGCTGCAGGGATAGGAACAGCCCCATCCAGGGGAATGTCCTCTTCAGCCTGTTTCCTCAAGAGATTGATACCCTGCAGCCACTCCTCTTCCCAATGTGTCTGCAAATACTCTAACATTTTCTTCACTGTAAGGAAATACAATGTCCTTCCATGTCTAACGGGATCAGGTTGACTTCTTCATCTCCTCTTCTTCCCAATGTGTGTACAGATTCTCTAACATTTTCTTCACTGTAAGAAATAAAATGTCCTTCCATGTCTAGCCAGATCAGGTTGATTTTGGTGGGCATCGAAAGCATGAACATTTCTCTACCAGATGCTACTAGGGAAATCTGCCTGCTGGTAGGGAGGGCGTAGGGCAGCGAGGAATGCGGCTCGTACATTCCCGGAGCCAGTGACTGGGTGCAGCCTGGCCCAGGCTGGGAGAGGCCACCTTTGCACAGGGTACAATCATACTCAAGAAATTAACTTGGATGCAATATTATTTAATCTTATAGACATTATTCACATTTCATCAATTGTATCACTTATATCTTTTATATTAAAAATAAAATAACTCAAACATTTTGTAGGGAAATATGTCCTATAATGTAGAACCCTGGGGTTTGCTGTATTATTTAAAGGGAATTCAGTCAGTTCACTGACTTCATTCTCATTCTCTTGCTGTTTCTCTCATTTTCTTATTCTCTCTCTACAAACCTCTCCCTGATTTTTGATCATTCAAAGTACTTTATAGTCAACCAGCCTAGAATCTCTCTACCTGTATCTAACTAGATTTCCTGTTCTAACTAGAACAGGAAAACAGTCATGTTAAGCAATGCAGAAATAATAAAGTTTAATATAGAAATCATGGATTACCTGAGAGAGAACTCAGGAAAAGCATATTCAAAATGTTAGAAAAAAAAGCCTGAAACTCTGAAGTTTTTATTATTTTATTTTATTATTCAAATAGTTAGTTCTTAGTTCTTAGAAAAATGTTCTTTCTCTCTTTATGTTTTTGCTATTATTTTGATTACTGTGCTTGACAAATTTTGCTCGGCATTGTAGATGAGCTATTAGTCTTTTATATAATGTCTCCTCTGAGTTAGAAATCTAGTGTTGAAGCTAACAGTAGGGTACTGTTTATGAAGCTTACCACATTGGCTTGCTGTGAACCTCAAGGGAAATAATGGTTACAAAAGAGCTGGGTGTACTTTAATATATTCAACAAATAGTTTAAGGGGTTGTTATTGTTATTTTTCATTAAACTTCCATTAGGAGCATCTCCGAATGACTTTTCAGCTGAAATCAGATTGACTGATTCTTCAGAGGGCAAATCCCTCATTTCCAGACAAGCTAAAGGTCTTTCTTATCAATAGATTCTCATAATTTATGGGTGTGACAGTATGGAATATGCCTAGGGAAGAAGCTAAGGGTGCTCTGGACAAGTCTGTGATGAGAATGTGGTTCCAATGGAAAAATAAGGCAACCTATAGTGTGTAAATGTATACACACTATATATAGTATGTATATATATGATATATATGGTATAAATGTATATACACTATATATAATGTGTGTGTGTATATATAGTATACACAATATATAGTGTGTATATGTAGTATAAATGTTAGCCCGCTGAGGTCTGTTGTGTGATTCTCTTTAATAACAGAGTTGAGGGGTGTTAATAAGCATGACACAGGGCACACAGCCATAGAGTGAATTAGTCATAGCTTGATTCTTTTATGTGCCTCATCTAATGGCAAACATTACACAGCAATCACAGCAGTATCACTCAGATGGAGCAGAAGGTGTGGAAGGGAGTAATGAGGCTGCCTAAAAACTGTTTTACAGAGCCCTGCACCAATTCACAACAGATAATAGAACTCAGAGCCAGACAGATAATAGAAGCGACAGCCATTTATTGCTAAGAGACTGTCTGAATATGTGTGCATAAAACAGCCCACTCCAAGTTCTTTAATCACATTTCTTGAGAAAGAGTGGCAAAAAGGAAAGCCACGTGTCAGGCTACTTCCATTAGTGTGCTCTAAATGAGTATAAAGAGGAATGAGCAGATATGAAGAAAAAAAATACTGAAAAAGACTGCAGATCAGAAATAGCTTCTGGCTGTTTGAATTCAGCAAACTGGGACATTTCCATGCGACTAGGACAGAGTATTGGAAAATAATTTTATCCTAAAGTAATTAGATATTTAGAACTGTTGAAAAAGTCTTAGTTTACAATTTTTCTTTGATTCCTAAAGAGAGCACGGCTCACCCAGACCCAATTTTCTCTTACTTCATACCTAGACTTTGGCACTTTTTATTTTTTTTTTTACCTTGGTGGATAGTGAATAGAAACATGTTTGGTAAAGGTTTGGAAGATGGAATTCACAGTTTTCCATAAGTTTTTTTTTTTTAAAGATCAACAATCTTATCTTTTCCCAAAAAGATCCCAAAAGGATTTTAAAAGAAATTTAATCATATCACAAGGTATCTCCTAATATAATATGACATTTGGAAACGTGGTTTTTCATATTTCTTTCTTTGGCAATCATGTTCTGCTATGATACCACATTTTAAGAGGGACATTATCTATGTGGAGTGTATTCCAGATAACATTCCTAAAATGTCACTGGAATATAAAAGCATATCATTTAAAAATGTTTTGAAGGCCCGAGAATTTAACATAAAGAGGATAGAGTGCATAGCTTGACAACAGTATTCAAATAGCTGATATCTATTCCTCCTGTAAAAGAAGAATTGAATACGTTCTGTAGGACCTAAGGCAGTAAAAAGAATGACTAAAGTTGGAGCAGGTCCCTTAACTTCATTATAGGGAATTATTCTGCAGTGTTTAGAGCTGTCCAGAAATTAAATGAGCTGTCTAGAAATTGAATGAACTGTCCCGAACAGTGAGCTCCTTGTCAGTGGATGTGTTCAGGCAGAAGCCAAATAACGACTTGCTAGGGATATTTTAAAGAAGAGTTAAGATGGAGAGTTGTCTTAATTGATGTGATACCACTTGAACCCAGCGTGTCTGTGATATTACTCATTATTAGTCTCCTCAGGGAGGTTCCTGAAGCACTGTAACCTGGGGCTCAGGAGATGAGTAAAGGGTGAAAAAAATTGTAACTTTAAAGGCCATGTTTGAAATATTTTTTCTTTTCTTGTGAAGTCAGAAAGATTTCAATGTTTACATTATTATGACTGTAAAAGCAAGGTTTATTGTTAAGATAAATAATAAATTATGATTACTTAAGTTTTTATACAGTTCTTTGTTTTCCTGAAGTCAATAGTTGCCTTGTTTATTAATTTTTCTTATTTTTAAGTAAATATAACTGGTTTCCAGATGTTCTAACAGGTCTGTAAAATACTCTGCATTATTATTGAATACACGGCCAAATACAGTAGGTCATCCACCAAGTGCATGTAGCAATTGGTACCCAACTGTTAGTTATATATCTGGCATCCATTATCCCTTTTTCTTTTACTAACAGGAGCCTCATATGAGCTTGTCAGACAAGCTTGTCTAGCTGGTATGAGGCTCCCATTAGTAAAAGAAATACATACATACAATATGTCTTGCTTTAGAAATTCATTTCCTAGCCTTTCTTGCAGCAAATATGTCCATAAGATGTAGTCTTCCAAAGAGGACATAAATAGCTGTCTACCGGGGGATTTAGGGACAGCTCCTCTCCTGTTAAAGGCATTGACTATTCCTCCTTATCACCACCACCACCACATCCTCCCCTTCATTCTCCTTCTCCTTGTCTTTCTCCCCCTTTTTCCCCTCTGTCTCCTTACTTCTTGTCTGAATATACTGATTTTAGGTGAGGAGTTGAGCAGCCTTTATATCACGAGGCAACTGTAAGAGTAAAGACACAAGAAACAGAAGTTTAGAGAGAGTAATGACACTGCAAAAACAGTCCAGCACTTTTAATGTATGGATCTCTGCTTAAATGTGGGAAAATATCTTTTTAGTTTAATGATTTTGGTAACGTTGGTAAGATATCCGGCCAAATATAACCCTAACTGATACCAATGACATTTCAAATCAGTGTATTTCTCCATAAATTATGTTGATACATACAGCTAGCTATGTGGGGAAAAAAAGGAAGTGGAATCTTTTCTTTTTACACCAAAATTAATTCTATATGGGCTAATAATATCAATGTAAAAAATGAGAGAAACCATTAAAGTTTTAGAAAAACCTACAACATTTTATAAAATACAATCTTCCTTTGTGGAAGATTTGTCTAAGTATTGCTGAAACCACCAAGAAAAAATGATCACTAAATATAACCAAACAGCTATTAAAATTTTCTATGCAGATGTCTTAATAAGGCAAGTGATTAACTGGTAAGAAAATGATGACCACACTAAAGCAGAGAGCTAATCGCCTTAATATATAAAGAGCTGTTCAACAGCAACAAGAAAAACTTATTGAAGTTAAAGAAAAATTGGCAAAGGAAACAGATAATTCCAAGGAAAAAGAAAAGCATCTGTGGAAAGCCTCTCACAAAACAGACTAAATAAATACAATAAAATAAGAAATAAAATTAATTAAAGTAGACATAATGAAAGAAGCCAATTAAAATTATAAACAATATCCTCAGAGGGATATAAAAATATAGAATGTTCTGGAAATAAGAATATGATATTTCATATATTTAAAACCCAAACAAGAAACAAGAACAAGTGGAGAATTAAAAAAGAGCTTTAGGAGATTGAAAATATGTAATAAAAAGGTCTGAAGAATAGTTGGAATATAGACTTAAAGAAATAACCAGGAAATTAAAATAAACAGGACAAATAGATAGTTAATAGAATAAAGAAAAAAATTGAAAGACTAAACCATAAACTCAAAGAGTCACCTATTAGGAGCTCCAGTAATAAAGACCAGAGTAAACAGTGAAGAAGAAATTACCCAATCAACGATTTTAAAAAATCCCATATCCAAAGGACTTGACTTTACAGGTTGAAGTTGTGCATGTCATGGCTATCATAAGAAGTAAAGAAACAAAGACGAAGAATACTATGTACAGAGAGATGTTTTCTAAAAGCTACTAGGAGAGAAAATGCCATATACAAAAAAAAAAAAATCAGAAATCAAAATGGCATCTCCATCTATTTCTATTTACTTTAACATTTAATCTGGAAAAGATGTTGAAATTAATCAGGTATGTTTTCTACTGAAATTGAATCTTAAACTATGAGATATCTCTTAGCTATGAGCAACTTGACCACAAGAGGGACTTGGTGCTAAAAAGGTAGGTAAACTGGCATAAACTATTTTCATTGCTGGAAAAACACCTCAAAGCAATTGAGGTTCATCAGCGCCAGTTCAAAATGCTTTTTAAATTCATATTGTTTATGTTTTCCTTTCTCTGTTTCCCTCCTTCTATGCATTTTCTTTCTTTGGCAAACATTTTCAAGATTTGGTACAGGTAGAAACATTTCTAAGCCGAGAAGCACCCATTCTATTGCCTTCTGTGTCATTTTTCCCCTGGGACTCTCACTGTAATCACTGGCTGTATCAGGTGGTCCCCTTTAAATACTCTCTTACTTTCTGTACAGTTCAGAAAATCTTCCCCTCGGATTTTTAAATACATCAAACTCTGAGGAAAGCTATGGGAAACTGTTCTTCTTATGAAGTACAGTGTAATGTTTTGATCTTCTAGAGTGATCAACTGTTTCAATTTGCCAGAAGCTGAGGGGGTTACTAGAACATGAGAATTTCAGCTTTAAAACCAGAATAGTTCCAGGTAAACTGAGATGAGTTGGTCACCCTCTATCTGACTCAAGTAGCTCACTAAGACAGCTACCCTTCAGCCTCAAAGAACAGCAACAACCTCTCAGTTTCCTGAAAAAAGTTTATCATCTCTACAGTTCCTTGAAATATCTTCATTGAAGGGACATCTGAACAACTACAATCCAGGAGCTGTCTCCTATGTATCTTTATGTCTGTATTACCAAGTGTAAAAAGGAGAATTTTCTCCTCCGCAACTCATCTGTATTTCCTCCTCCTTGCTCCTTCCCAAGACCCTGATTTCTGTTTCTAGTTTGAGACACGATTTTTCCCCAAATGGCTTTACTTTAGATAGATCCTTTTCCTACATGTCAGAATTTAACTTTACCATTGGCAGCAAATAAAAAAGTTCACATTCATTCATTCACTCATTCATTTGTTCAATTAAAAAAAATGTATGAAGTTCTTGCTAAGGGTCAGGCATGATTTTAGGTGCTGGGAATTTGGTGGTTAAAAAAAAAAAAAAAGAAAGTGTTCTTGCTGCCATGAAACTTACATTCTTATGGGAGCAGACCACTAAAGAACAAACATAAATATGAAAGTAACATAATTTAGATGTGTATAAAATCAAGTGATGTGATGGGGTAAAAAAATAATGGGATGTAATTTAAATTGGGCATTAAGGAAAGATCTTTATGAGGAAATAAAATATGAACTGTAGCTAGAAATATGAAAAGAAGTCAGTTCTGAGAAAGTTTAGGAAAAGGAAGAGTGAAAATTATAAATTTCCTCAAATGGGAGACAGCTGGACTTGTTTAAGACACATGTAGAAGGCCAGTATGGCTGGAACACAGGAAACAAACATGAAGGGTATTATTTGATGTTAGAAAGGTGAAAAGGAACCAGAGCATGTTAGGGTTTTGGGGGGTCATGTAAAGAATTTGTGTAAAGACAGTAGATGGTTTTGAAGAAGAGAGTGATGTAGTCTGAATTACATTAAAAATATTAATCTTTTCCTATCAATGGATAAATCGATTAAAAACGTGGTACACATACACAGTGGAATACTATTCGGTCATTAAAAGGAATGAAACCCTGTCATTTGGAGCAACATGAATGAAACTAGAGTTCATTTTGTTGAGTGATAAGCCAGGCACATAAAGACTAATATCGCACATTCTCACTCATGTGGGAGCTAAAAAAAAGTTGATCTTATAGAAGTAGAGAGTGGAATGATGGTTACCAGAGGCTGACAGGGTGTGGGAGGAAATGAAGAGAGGTTTGTTAATGGGCACTGAAATGTAATCAGATTGAAGGAATTCATTTATTGTTCAGTAGCACAGTAGGTTGACTACAGTTAACAGTAATTTATTGTATATTTCAAAGTAGCTACGAGAGAATATTTGGAATGTTCCCAACACAAAGAAATGATAAATGTTTGAGTTGATGAGTATCCTAATTATCCATATTTGGTCATTACAATGATTATGTATCAATAAATATAAATTGTTTTGGCTATTGTGTGGAAGGGTTCATAGGAGGTAAGGGTAAAAGTAGTGAGACCAATTAGGGAGGTGTTGTGTGGTTGTTCAGAGGAATGTAAGAACTAGCTTGTTCTAGGGTGGAATCAGTGGGGTAGGGAAGTGGTTGAAGTTGGGACATATTTTGAAGGTAAAGATAACAGGGCACCCTGTTGGATTAAATGGGGTAGTGGTGAGGGAAAGAGAAGTCTCCTTGACTTCTGGTGTGAGTCCAAGGCAGCTGCTGGTGTCTAAACGCTAGCCATTGGTCACAGCACTCAGGGCATGCCTATAATAAGAACTACAGAAAAGAAAACATTCTGAAGTAAACTTTTCCTATGACATTACATATTTCTCCACCACAATAAGGACAGTATGCATAGTGGTTAGGAACAGTGGCTCTGGAGCCACACTGTTAACTGTGTAATTCCATCCTGCCATATGGTGACTATGGATCTAGGTCAAAATAACTTATTTGCCCACTTTTTCTTATGAGGATAATAAGTAATACATACTTCATAGGATTTTGTGAAAATTAAATGAGTTAACACATGAAAAGTACTTAGGAAAATGCCTGGCAAGAAATGATAAATATTTTTCATGGCTATATAATATTTGATTATGTAAATGTAATAATTTGTATAATAGATTTCCCCACTTTCTTGGATATTTCGATGATTTCTAATGGGCTTTATTAGCTGTAGTTCTACAATGAACACTCTTTCACATATATAGATACATACTTACATATTTTTCCATTATTATGATTATTCAGGATAAATTTCTACAGTTTGAATTTGCTGGCTTAATTTAAAAGATGCATGATTTAAGAGTTTTGATACATATTGCCAAATATTATACCAATTTATACTCCCACTAGCTGAGTATTTCCTTATACCATAGCCAAATTTGAATACTATAATAAAAAATAAAATAACACATTTACCAGTTTGATAGAAAAAATTACATACTTATTACTTCAGTTGACTTTTAAAATTATGGAATAGACTGAATGTTTTATGCAATAGTTAGCTGTTGGCCAGTTTTCTTTTGGAGTATTTGGATTTTTCTTTTTGATTTGTAGTAGTGTTTACCGGTTATTTTTGTTTCAATTTAATTTAGTTTATCATTTGATGGTGGTTGTTGGATTCAATGTGAACATCTTTTACTATTTGCATCTGCCTTCTTCATCCTGATATCATGTAAATATCAACCATACTTTTAAAGGGCTAATTTATCTCAGTGTATGGTATACATTTCTTCCATAGATATTATGGTATAAACCTAATATCTAGGTTTTTATTTTTCAAAATAGTTAATTGTTCCATATCCTTTATTCAACTCTTGGGTCTTTTGTTCTCCTTCAATTTAAAATGCTTACCCTAAAACATTACTGAGCTATTTCTACAGAAGTTTGTATATAAGTGTGCAGACGGATTCGTTTTTAAAAATGGAACACACTCACCTCATTTTTAAGGTACAAAATTATTATATGTGTTTGGCTCTGTTTTTGAGTTTTCTTCTCTGTTCTATTTGCCCATCTCTGTATTCCTATACCAGCATCCCATTAATTAGGTAATTGTAGCTCTTTAATCCCATTATGTATGTTCATATGAATACTTATATATATTATACATATGTATGTATTATTTTTTGAAACAGAATCTCATTCTGTTGCCCAGGCTGGAGTGTGGTGGCATGATCACAGCTCACTGCAGCCACAAATTCCTGGGCTCAAGCAATCCTCCTGCCTCAGTCTCCTGAGTAGCTGGGATTACAGGCAAGCACTACTGTGCTCTGGTAATTTTTGTATTTTTGTGGAGACGGGGTCTTGCTTTGTTGCCCAGGCTGGCTTCAAGTAATCCTTGTCATCTTGGCCTCACAAAGCGTTGGGATTACAGGTGTGAACCACCACATCTGACCTCATTTAATATCTTACGTGTAAGTCCTCTAAATTATTCCTCACTTCAAAATGACATTGGAGTTTTGACTAGAATAATGTTAAAGGTAAAAATGAATTTTGGAGAATGTTAATAACATAAAACACCAACTCTTCCCAACCAAAGACATGTATTCATTCACTCAGGTGTTCTTCAAGTTTAGCAATTTTTGAGTTAAAATATTTAAGCAAGAAAGACAAACAACTAAATCATAATAAAAAACAAAAAAATCATAATAATAAAAAAACAAAAACCTTTTTGTCTTGAGGAAATTTGATGCTTTGTCCTAGTCTGTTCAATCTGCTGTAATAAAATCTCATAAACTGGGGGGCTTACAAATAGCTAACAGTTATTTCTGGAGGCTGGAAATTCTAAGATCAAGGCCCTGGCAGATTCGGTGTCTGGTGAGGGCCCTTCCTTCATAGGCTGAGCTTTTACTCACTACAGGACTGTGCGTTGACTTGGTGGAAGGCAAACAAGTTCCCTTGGGTCTCTTTTAAAAAGACATTAATGCCATTTATGAGGGCTCCATCTTCATGAGCTACTTACCTCCCCAAAGCCCTACCTCTTAATACCATCACCTTGGGGGTTAAGTTTCAACATATAGATTTTGGGGAACACAGGCATTTAGACCATTGCAGCTTTGTGTTATTGAAAGATGTTGAAGATAAGATGAGCCCCATGAGTCACTTCCTTGACTCAAGATATGGAAATCATGGAAGTGAGCTTCAGGTCATGGAAGTGAGCTCCGTGACTCACTCCTTTGACTTCCATGACTCAGAATAAGAAGAGCTCCGTGACTCTTTCTGAGTGTGAGGATTGGAAATACAGAAACAACAACAATGCATTGTATGTATGTGTTGCTGTTTTACTTATCAAAGTGTTTTAAAATCTATATATTACTTAACTTGCCCAGTATCTGTTGGAGAAAGCCAGGTAAACTGCTTAAATGTCCATTTTACGGAAGAGGAATTTAGCTGGAAGAGCCCAGGTTGTGCAGGACAGCACAACTAGTTAATGCAGCCCTTGGCTTAAAATTAGGTCTTTTGAATTCTAGAGCTGGCTCCATAATACTCCTCAGCCTAGAGGGTTCTGATTATGATGAAATGAATGGGTATAAATTGAAGAGCCTTAAATATGCAGCACCCTGCCTCATGGACCCAGGCCACCCTGATATAGATACTTGATTCAGGGATACTTATTTTCTACATTTCCACCTCCTCCTTTGTCTCCTCCACAGAGGCCAGCATTATTTTTCCTTGTTAATTTCTTCCTTTAAAGCCCGTTCTTGTGAAAACAGTTGATGTATCTGTAAATTTCATAGGGATTTTCTTATACTTTAGCTGTTGACAGATCTAAAGTCTAAATTGTGAGGCAAAAATATGATGCCAGAGGCATCAGAGAGCTGAGATAGAAAGGTGATGTTTTAATCAGGGTGAATTTTTCAGTTTCTGGAGTCACACAGGCTAGGAAGGGCTTGCCTGTTCTGCCTGGCCATTGGACAGTTTCCATATGGCATATGAATTCACAAAGTTGGAAGAACCCTTTTATGCAGCATCCCAAATGCCTCTCTAAAGTCCTTAACTTTAAGGGAAATCTGCTCACTCCATTCTTCCTGGAGCTTCATGTTGATAAATGGCCCCAAGGAGTTTCATGAATCTATGTCTTTTATGTGTGCAGACATGACCCTTCATCTGATGAATATTGAACCAGAATTCTCCAGTGCAATAGAGGACTTGAGACATTAGTAGGAGCCTGCTCTGAACCAACACTGGCCTCATTCAGGACTTGAACTTGGGCATTATTGTCTATCTGCCGACTATATTGTTCTGTCAGTATCTTTTATTTATTTATTTATTTATTTATTTATTTGAGATGGAGTCTTTCTCTGTCACCCAGGCTAGAGTGCAGTGGCGTGATCTCCAGCTCACTGCAATTTCCACCTCCCTGGTTCAAGTGATTCTCCTGCCTCAGCCTCCCAAGTAGCTGGGATTACAGGTGCCTGCCACCATGCCTAGCCTTTTTTTTTTTTTTTTTTTTTTTAAATTTTTAGTAGAGATGGGGTTTCACCATGTTGGCCAGGATGGTCTCAATCTCCTGACCTGGCAATGCCCCTGCCTGGGCCTCCCAAAGTACTGGGATTACAGACCTGAGCCACTGTGCCCAGCCTTCTTATTTATTTTTTAAGCACATGCTCAATGACCACCTCCTCCAAGAGATTTGAATGATTTAATACATTGAAAACATTTAACCACACCTAGATTATATATAGTAAGAACTCAATAAATATTAGCTTTTTGTGTTTTAAAATGGCTTCTGAGTCTTCTAAACAAAGACTGAAATAGAAGCCCAGCTTATCCTGCTAGGTGTGTTAAAGGTGTAACAACATTATTTTTCACTTTCCATAGTCACCTGAAGCTGTTGTTTCAGATACAATGATTGTGTTTGTGTGCTATTTACCGTTCAGTGTAAACCATGCTCCATGCACTAGTGTTCAGGTAGTCGCACAGACAGGGAGAGAATGAGAGAAAATGGCAGCGTCAGTGTCATCCACTAGGCACTGAGTCACAAGGCTTTGAGGTTAACATGAAATTGGAGACCACCTAGCCCCAAAGGCTCCCACAGCAATTCCACCCAGTAAGCTTCATGGCTCTGTGTCACTGTCTCCTTAAAATGGCAAAGTAGTCTATCCTATCTCCGGACAATTGTGTTAAATCCTCTTAATATGGGACAAAATGTGACTTTATGACTTTTACCTAGAATTCCAGTTCTGTTCTCTGATACCACACAGGAAAAGTTTAATCTCTCTTCTTTGAGACTGTTCTTCAAAATTCTTGGAGACCTGCAGTAGCTAATCACTCTAGAATCTAGTTGTAATGCTCTGGCTTGTATACTGATTGACTTCAAAGGTCAATTTGCATGATGTACTCTCCTGATTCATCTTTGGTGACCGGGTATGAATAGAGATTTAGTTTTATCCCTGGATTGGTTGGCATTACAGTTCTCTTTTGTAGACTGGTATGAGAAGTCATTCCTGATCCTTCTACTTTCCCAAATGCTACCCTTTTAAAGACTCTTTGTCTATGCCAGAAGGTACCACATTTCAAATATTTATACTCTGTTCTTTCTCAAAGATTTCCTTGCTGTAATATTTTTTTTCCGATACTCACAGCTGTATACTTAGTTCTTGCTGCCATTCCTTCTCTTGGGGGTAGTGGGGGGATTATACTATAGGGCCGAGAATCCAGGAATGAATCTTACCATATGGCCCTTGCCCCTGATTAAATATGCTTGCAATTTTGTCTGAGTGAAACTTGGTGAAAATAAACATTATAAGCGAAGCCAACAGGAAAAATGATGCTGCCGAAGAGCAAAAAAAAAAAAAAAAAAAAAAAAAAAAGACAGGATGTTTAGATGCATATGAGCACCAGGTTTTCATTAATTTTATTTTAATGGTTGCTATTTTTTGAAAATGGTAATAGATTTATGTGGTTCAAAAATTTAATGTTTATCTGTACACCAAACCCCCATGACACACAATTTACCTGTATAGTAAACCTGTACATGTACCTCTGAACCTAAAATTAAAGTTAAAAAAATTCAGTGTTAACAAATATATACTGAAAATCTGTTTCCCGCCCCTGTTCCTAGTAACTATGTGTTCCCTTGCTACTGTGATTAGGTTTCTAGTGTGTAGTTTTGAAACGACTAGAAATATAAATGCATATTCTTATTTCCCCCCTTTTATACGATGGATAGTTATGGCAGAAGCCCATAGGGTCCACCAATAGTCACACTCTTTTCTATCTAATAATACTTTGTATGTGGATAAAACTCTTCCTTATGTGATCTTCTCTCTCTTAGCTCTCACTCTGGCTGGATGTAGAGGACTCCGAAGACTTAGGTGAGAGGGGGAGTTAAAAGACACCACAGAACCTGGAATGACTGCATGAAGCAGAACCCTTTGCAAACCTGCTCTCAGGCCTCCTTTTTGAGAAAGCTAGAAAAGCTTCTTTCTTTTTTTCTAGTAATTACTCCCTCCCTCCAACCCAAATGCCTACTCAGCCTCTAGTATTCAGTATAACTACATGTAACACTAGAAGAAGTCTAGATATGGGGATTAAACTCAGAGGCTTTCTCTGCCTATCCTCACCCATACTGTCCATTTTTTAAAAATTTAGTTTAATTTTTAAGTCTTTGTGAGTTCATAGTAGGTGTATTGTTTACGAGGTATAAGAGATGTTTTGATATAGGCATGCAATGTGAAATAAGCAGCAACATGAATGGAACTGGAAATCATTATGTGTTAAGTGAAAAACGCCGGTCACAGAAAGACAAACATTTCATGTTCTCATTTATGGATCTAAAAATCAAAATGATTGAACTCAGGGACATAGAAAGTTGAAGGATGGTTAACAGAGGCTGGGAAGGGTAGTAGTAGGCTGGGAGGGGTGAGAAGGTGGGAATATTGCTCACTTTAAAATATGCTATGAGGCATTGGCTTAAAAGTCTGTTTTAGAAGTTCACACCTGTTCTTACTCATCAGATCATAAACGATTTGAACTTATAGAAAATATTGTTTGCTTCTTGTGTCACCTCAGGGCCGGGTAAAGTGTGATACAAAGTGGAGACTCAGTATATCTGAATTAACTGATTTACTGATTTTCTAGTGGAACAGATGAGAGATGATTGGGGGAGATTGAATGAGCTCCAAATCAGGTTCTGAGTCTGAATTTCTGGCCCAATCTGGAGCTCCCCAGGAAGGTTTTGAGGTATCTTCCAAGAAAATTTTCAAATCAGGATAAAGTTATCATTATTATTGATGATGTAGCCAAAACTGAATACTTATTTAGAAAATTTTTCTCACAGCTTTGATTTTGTTGACTTTTAAGCATCAATAATTCCATAAAAAAGAGAAATTAGCTGGGGATTATGTTCCTTTATTTAAGGAAATAAATGAAAGTGTTTCTGGGCATGTACATGTGGCTAAGGAGATTCATTTTGAGTTGAGAAGGAAATTCCCGTTATATACTGTCTTTCTTGAAAGAAGTCATCTAATTTTCCTCTATCTTTGGGGGATATTTTCGTTACTTTTAAAAGGTTAATGGTGGAAGAAGCTTTTCAATACAGGCCAATATAATGAAACAATTAGTTAATTAACTAAATTTATTCAACAGTAATTGAACACCTAGTAAATTAAAGGCACTATGCCAAACATGATGAAGCATGTAACAGAGAATGGAAGCATATGCAAAATGAAAAGAATGCTGGATAAACAGCAACAACAGCAGTATCAATAGCGGTAGTAATGGTAGCTGCTATTATTGAGCATGTATTAATGCCAGGAACACGAATTATATAATTCCCAACTCTCAAAATCACCCTTTAAAGTAAGTGTTTACTGACATACATATTTTTATAGTTAAGACAATAACATTACTAAGAGGTTGAATGACAAATCAAGATGGTAAAACTACCAAGCGTATTTGAATGTCGCTGTTTCTCAATCCACATGCAGCTTCCCCATCACTAAATACACTTCTTGCAGTCATAGGGGCTGGGTTCAAGTCTAGATTTTGTCTCTTAATATTGGTTGAGGTTTAGTTTCCTTACCTTAACATCTGGATGATGATCATCTTGGCTCTACCCATCTCCCCAGGCGGATGTTCTAATCAAAGGGCCTAGAGGATGAGAAAGGGTTTGTATAGAATATATAACACAACAGTGTGAAAAATGATAAATGATGCAATGTAGGCACAGAGAAGAAGCTAGAGGTGTCCAGAGGGAGAGAACCCCATTAGGATATCAGAAGAGTAATAAACATTTGTGGATATGGGTTTTTGGGGGAGCAGCCATGGGTTCTGCTCTGAAAGGGTGGCTCTCCTCTAAGAGGCAAATTCACTCTGGCAACTATAATGGAGTTCTAATTATGAGGCAAAATCTAGACTTGAACTCAGACCCTGTGACTACAAGACAGTGTGTGGAGTGGTGGGGAAAAGCTTGATATGGTTTGAGAAAGAACTGTATTCTAAAGAGCACTGGCATCACAATCATTATAGTCCCAGTTAAAAAAAAAAGTAATTTCTTTACATGCCTTAGAGGTTCTAAGTCAGGGATGAGTAAACTTTAGCTCCTTGGCTGTTGGTTTTTGTAAATAAAATTTTATTGGAATACAGCCAGGCACATTTTTGAACATATTTTCTGTGGCAGAATTGAGTAGTTGTTACAGAGACTGTATGGCCTGCAAAATTTAAAATATTTATAATCTGCTCCTTTAAGAAAATAATTAAGTGGTCCTACTTTAAATGGAGATAGTAGCCATCAGTTAAATAAAATAATTGTCATGCTAAGTACATGTCTTCATGTATGCGAGTAGCCAGAGGGGCCACTGGGCATCTGAAGGTATGATCAAAATCCAAGAATGTTTATTAATGTTGTGGAAGAATTGTGAACACTTAACCCTATTAACTCATTAGCTCCCATTAATATTGATAATTTATTTGACTGGTCTGAGGGTAAGGACATTGGCCTAGTGAGTGTAAATAATGCTTAAGAGAAGGAGGTATACTTGGTTTATGTGATGAACTACGTTTATTGATTTGTGTATGCTGAACCAATCTTGCATCCCAGGGATGAAGCCTACTTGATCATGGTGGATAAGCTTTTTGATGCGCTGATGGATTTGGTTTTGCTAGTATTGTGTTTTCAATTTTTCAGAATAGTTTCAGTAGAAGTGATACCAGATCTTCTTTGTGCATCTGGTATAATTCATCTGTGAATCCTCCTGGTCCTGGGCTTTTTTGCTTGGTAGTCTATTTATGACTGCCTCAATTTCAGAACTCATTATTGGTCTATTCAGCATTCAATGTCTTTCTGGTTCAATCTTAGGAGGGTATATGTGTTCAGGAATTTATCCTTTTTTTTTTTTTTTATTCTTATTTCTTTTTAAATGCCTACAGCACCCGGTATTCCCAGGCGGTCTCCCATCCAAGTACTAACCAGGCTTGACCCTGTTTAGCTTCCGAGATCAGACGAGATCGGGCGCGTTCAGGGTGGTATGGCCATACACCATTTCTTCTAAATTTTCTAGTTTATGTGCATAGAGGTGTTTATAATAGTCTCTGATAACTGTTTGTATTTCTGTAGGGTCAGTGGTACTATCCCCCCTTATCATTTCTGATTGTATTTATTTGAATATTCTCTCTTTTCTTCTTTGCTAGTCTAGCTAGTGGTCTATCTATTTTATTAATTTTTGAGAAAACCAACTCCTATATTTGATCTTTTGAAGGGTTTTTTTTTTTTAATCTCTAGTTTCTTTAGTTAAACTGTAATCTTCGTTATTTCTTGTCTTCTGCTAGCTAGCTTTGGGATTTGTTTGCTCTTGTTCTTAGTTCTTTTAGTAGTGATATTAGGTCGTTAATTTGAGATCTTTCTAACTTTTGGATATGAGCATTTGGTGATATAAATTTTCCTCTTAACACTGCTTTAGCTGAGTCTCAGAGATTCTGGTACATTGTATCTTTGTTCTCATTGGTTTCAAAAAACCTTCTTGATTTCTGCCTTAATTTCATTATTTACCCAAAATTCATTCAGGAGCACGTTGTTCAATTTCCATGTAGTTGTATGGTTTTAAGTAAATTTCTAAATCTTGAGTTCTAATTTGATTGTGCTGTGGTCCAAGAGATTGCTAGTTATGATTTCAGTTCTTTTGCACTTGCTAAGCTGTGTTTTACTTTCAATTATGTGATCAATTTTAGAGTAAGTGCTATGTGGCAATGAGAAGAAGGTATATTGTGTTGTTTTGGGGTGAAAAGTTCTGCAGATATCTATCAGGTTCACTTGATCCAGAGCTGAGTTCAGGTCCTGAAAATTCTTGTTAATTTTCTGTCTTGATGATCTAATATTGTCAGTAGGGTGTTAAAGTATCCTACTATTATTGTGTGGGATCCCAAGTCTCTTTGAAGTTTTCTAAGAACTTGCTTTATGAATCTGGGTACTCCTGTATTTGGTGGATATATATTTAGTGTAGTGAGCTCTATGCTAAATATATATGAATGCTTTGCCCTTATGTATCGCCCTTCTTTGTCTTTTTTTTTTTGACTTTTGTTGGTTTAAAGTCTGTTTTGTCAGAAAGTAAGATTGCAACCCCTGCTTTTTACGTTTTTCCATCCCTTAATTTTGAGCCTGGGGTGTTATTACCTGTGAAATGGGTCTCTTGAAGATAGCATCACAATGAGTGTTGGTTCTTTATCCAGCTTGCCACTCTGTCTTTCAACTGGGGGCACATGTAATCTTTGGATATTTAAGATTAGTATTGTTATGTATGTATTTGATCATGTCATCATGATGCTAGCTGGTTATTTTGCAGAATTGTTTATGTGGTTGTTTCATAGTGTCACTGATCTGTGTACTTCAGTGTGTTTTTGTAATGGCTGCTAACAGTGTTTCCTTTCCATATTTAGTGCTTCCTTCAGAAGCTCTTGTAAGGCAGGTCTAGTGGTAACAAATTCCCTCAGCATTTGCTTGTCTGAACAGGATCTTATTTCTCCATCACTTATGAAGCTTAGTTTGGCCAGATGTAAAATTCTGGGTTGGATTTTCTTTCCTTTAAGAAAGTTGAATACTGGCCTCCCATCTCTTCTGGCTTGTAGGGTTTCCACTGAAAGGTCTACTGTTAGTCTGCTGGGCTTCCCATTGTAGGTGAGTTGGCCTTTCTCTCTCACTGCCCTTAACATTTTTTCTTTCATTTCAACCTTGGAGAATCTGATGATTCTGTGCCTTGGGGTAATCTTCTCATGGAGTATCATAATGTGTGACATGGTTTGGGTCTGCATTCCCACCTAAATGTCATTTTGAATTGCAGTTCCTACATTTCAGGGGAGGGGCCTGGTATGAGGTGATTGACTCATGGGGGGGAAACTTCTCCTTTGCTCTTCTCATGATAGTGAGGGAGTTCTCACAAGATATGGTTGTTTGAAAGTGTGTGGCACTTCCCCCTTTGTTTTCTCTCTCTCTTGCTCCACCATGGGAAGATGTGCCTTGTTTTCCCTTTGCTTCCACCATGACTGTAGATTTTCTGAGGACTCCCAGTCATGCTTCCCGTTAAGCCTGTACAACTAAGTCAACTAAATGTTTTTTCTTCAAAAATTTCCCGGTCTCAGGTAGTTCTTTATAGCAGTGAGGAAATGGAATAATACAGAAATTTGGTACCAGAAGAGTGGGAAACTGTTATAAAGATAACTGAAAATGTGAAAGCAATTTTAGAACTGGTTATCAAGCAGAGGTTGGAACAGTTTGGAAGGCTCAGAAGAAGACAGGAAGACGTAGGAATGTTTGGAACTTCCTAGAGATTTTTTGAATGATTTTGACCAAAGTGCTAATAGTGATATGGACAAGAAAGTCCAGGCTGAGGTGTTCTCAGGTGGAGATGAAGAACTTATTGGGAACTGGAATAAATGTTACTCTTGCCATGCTTTAGGAAAAGACTGGTGACATTGGGCCCCAGCTCTAGGGATCTGTGAAACTTTGAACTTGAGAAAGATGATTTAGTGTAACTGGCAGAAGAAATTTTTAAGCAGCAATGCATTCAAGAAGTGTGCTGGCTGCTTGTAGCTGTGTACAGTTATATGCATTCACAAAGAGATGGTCTGAAATTGGAACTTATAGTTAAAAGGTAGGCAGAGCATGAAAATTTGGAAAATGTGCAGCCTGACCATATGGTAGAGAAGAAAACAACATTTTATGGGGAGAAATTAAAGCTGGCTGCAGACATTTGCATAAGTAAAAAGGAACCAAATGTTAATAGCCAAGACAATGGGGAAAATACCCCCAGAGCATGTTACAGACCTGCGTGACAGCCCCTCCCATCCCAGTCCTGGAGGCCTAAAGGAAAAAATGGTTTTGTAGGCTAGGCCCAGGGCCCTGCTGCCCTTTGCAGCCTTGCAGCACAGTGTCCTGTTTCCCAGCTGCTCCAGCTCAAGTCATGGCTAAAAGGGGTCAGGGTACAGCTCAGGTCATAGCTTCAGAGGGTGCAAGCCCCACAAGCCTTGGTGGTTTCCATGTGGTATTGGGCCTGTGGGTAAATGTTGAGGTTTAGTAACCTCCACTTAGGTTTCAGAGGATTTATGGAAACAAATGGATGTCCAGGTAGAAGTCTGCTGCAGAGCCCTCATGGAGAGGCTGTAGAGGGCCAGTATAGAGGGGATATGTGAGGTTGGAGCTCCCACACAGAGTCTTCACTAGGGCACTGCCTAGTTGAACTGTGAGAAGAAGGCCACCATTCTACAGACCTCAGAATGATAGATTCAACAACAGCTTGCACTATGTACCTAGAAAAGCTGCAGGCACTCAATGATAGCCTGTGAAAGCAGCCAAGGGGCCTATACCCTGTAGAACCACAGGGGTCGAGATGCTCAAGTCCTTGAGAGCCCATCCCTGGCATCAATGTGGTCTTGATGTGAGACATACAGTCAAAGGAGATTATTTTGGAACTTTAAGATTTAAAGACTGCCCTGCTGGGTTTCAGACTTGCATAGGGCCTGTAGCCCCTTTATTTTGGCCATTTCCTTCCATTTTGAATGGGAGTATTTACCCAATGCCTGTACTCCCATTGTATTTTGTAAGTAACTAAGTATATCCCTTTTGTCTATGAACCTGTTTTTGATTTTACAGGCTCTTAGACAGAAGGCACATATTTTGTCTCAGGTGAGACTTTGGATTGTGGACTTTTGAGTTAATGCTGGAATGAATTAAGACTTTGGGGGACTGTTGGGAAGGCATGATTGGTTTTGAAATGTGAGAAGGATGTGAGATTTGGGAGGGGCCGGGGTGGAATGATATGACTTTGCTCTGTGTCCCCACCCAAATCTCATCTCAAATTGTAATCCCCATGTGTTCGGGGGAGGGACCAGGTGGGAGGTAATTGAATCATGAGGGTGGACTTCCACCTTGCTATTCTTGTGATAGTGAGTGAGTTCTCACGAGATCTGGTTGTTTGAAAATGTGCAGCACTTCCCCTTTCACTCACTCTCCTGCTCTGCCATGGGAAGATTTACCTTGCTTCCCCTTCCCCTTCTGCCATAATTATAAGTTTCTTGAGGCCTCCCAGTCATGCTTCCTATTAAGCCTGCAGAACTGTGAGCCAATTAAATATCTTTTCTTCATGAATTACCCAGTCTCAGGTAGTTCTCTATAGTAGTGTGAAAATGAATTAATATACTGGGGCTCTCTGAATTTCCTGAATTTGAATGTTGGCCTGTATAACTAGGTTGGGGAAGTTCTCCTGGATGATATCCTGAAATATATTTTACAAATTGGTTTCATTCATCTCTTTCAGGTACCTTTCATATCTTTTCAGAATCCCATATTTCTTAGAGATTTTGCTGATGCTTTTTCATTCTTTTTTTTTTTTTTTTTTTTTTTTTTTTTTTTTTTTCCTATTCTTGTCTGCCTGTTTTATTCAGAAAGACAGTCTTCAAGCCCTGGGATTCTTTACTCCACTTGGTCTGTTTTGCTTTAATACTTGTGACTGCATTGTGATGTTCTTGTAGTGTGTTTTTCAGCTCTATCGGGTCAGTTATGTTCCTCTCTATACTGGCTGTTTTTGCTGTCAGATTCTGTATTGTTTTACCATGATTCTTAGCTTCTTTGCATTGAGTTACAACATGCTCCTTTAACTCAGCAAAGTTTGTTTTTATTCACATTCTGAAGCCCACTTCTGTCTATTCAGCCATCTCAGCCTCAGCCCAGTTCTGAACCCTTGCTGGAGAAGTATTGCAGTCATTTGGAGGAAAGGGGGCACTCTGCTGAACATTGAGATTGAAAAATCAAAACCATGTTCTGGGAATGACAAGTAGGGTTTAAGCTTAGCTGGAGCATAAGATTTGTGGCGGAAGAGATTTAGAATATTAGGTAGAAGACATGTTCAGGCGAAATTGTAGAGTCTTGGAAAAGCAGGATGCGGATGTACCACTTGATTTGGGAGGACAGCTAAGAGACACTCATGAGTTTTGAGCTGAGGAATAACATGGAACAAAGCTGTGCTATAGACAGGTTACACTGGTGAAGGATGAATTGAAAGATGAAGGAGTAAGATGGGAGGCAAGGAATCCAGGTAGGAGACAGCATGGTGTGGTTGTTGAGAGCAATGACTCCACATCCAGTCTGTCTGGGCTTAAACCTGACTTGTGCCACTTATATAAATGAATAGCTTTTGATACTTTGTAAGTTATATGTACTGGTGAATGTGTTAAGAGCATTAGATAAGCCATTATCTGTAGTGTGCTTAGAGAAAAATACCTTGCATGCAATGCTATGCAACTTGTGCAGTGAAGGTGGGAAAACATTAGAGAAAAATTCCAAATCAACAGTTTCTTCTTTCATTGACCCACCTTAAAATTAGACTTTTTCATTTAATAGCTTCTGTGGTTTCTACTACATTTATACCTCAGGCCTACTTTTGTAAACAATTAGATTTTCACTCAGCTGCCTTACTCTGCCCTTTCTGATCTTGCCAAAGAAACCCAAATACCCAACCAGTATTCAGAATGCCAACAAGCAATCAATAAATCCTTTCCTTCTAAAAGATGCAGCTGTTCTAAAAGTTTACATCTGGACTAAGTAAGGTATGTAAATAGAAAGTCAGAACGATGCTGAAAATCTCATTTTTCTGCATTCAACTTGAACAACCAGACTGTAATGAACCAAAACACCACAAAGTCTGTAGAAATATAAATACACACATAGTGCATGCAAGACAAGCTCACAGGGGCAATATTATTGTGATTAAAATATGGCTAGGTTGAATTTCTTCACTAAGTTTTCAAAGGCATACAGAATTATGTTTTTATGTATCCAATGCTGTATTCAATGCTGCTTGGTGGATGGTATTTGGACTCAGTTTGGGTTAGTCTATGTTTTGGATGAATTATGCAAAATCCCTAAATCATATGTTTTGTAAACATAAGAAAGGAAGTGATTCCAGTGGATGGGAAATGTTGCTCCAAATTGGAAAAATGGAAAATCAGGGCCAGATGGAAGTGTGTTGGAAGGCTTAAAAGCAATAGCATTGTGAACAGTGAGCATGCATCCCTCTTATGCCTTGAAGTGAAGGAAAGCCTTATTACCGATTCCTGGGCCGTGATGTAGTGGCCAATTTTTTGTTCCCTCATTTATTCATTATTTCATCAAGTTTTTATTATTGAGAGCTGACTGTGTGCCATGTGCTGAGATTTCTCAGGAAATCCATATTTTGGTGATTGTTCATTATTTCAAGTATTTATTATTGAGAACTGACTGTGTGCCATGTGCTGGGATTTCTCAGGAAACCCATATTCTGGTGAATTATAGGAAGATGCAGTTAGAAGGAGCCTTTGGTTATATAATTGTACTCCATGACTTCACGGATGGGGAAATTAAGACCTAACTCCAGGAAATCACATTGTCAGGAATAGGCTTCAAGTTCCCTGACTGCATTCCAGTACCCTATTTGCCAACCAACATGGGCACTTGAGGGGAGACCCTTGGGCATTCCTTGAATTGCTCATTGTGCAAAGGTGGAGAGAACACATGAGAGGCCCGATAAGCCATTGAAGATGACCAATGTGTCACACCTATGTCTTCTCTGGGGGGACAGGATCACTTTTGCTGCCCTTCATATAGCATGCGTTGCTCACGTGTTTCTTAGCAGTAAGTGGGAGACAAGGAATTAGGATAGTTGTTCTGTCACATCTGAGATCTTCACCCATTATAGCTAACAGATAAGAAAACAAAGAACTTTGTGTGCAGAGAGATCTAGATTCCAATCCCCCTTTCAGCAGTTTTTAGCTGTTTGTAATTACCTGCTCTTTCCCTTGCAAGTATCAGGTTTTTAATTGCGTGTGCTAATATTTATCACTGCAGTATCATTGCTGTGATGTACTAGGGGTAAGATGTTGAGCGCACTGCACACTGCGTATGGTAAGGCCAATAAATGGTAGTTAGCATGGTCATTTGTCTCTGTAAGCAGTGAAATGGTAGTAATGTATTACTACTGTACACATTAGAGTACATCATAGCCCCTGCCGTCCAGCAGGTGAGGCTGACAAATGCATAAATAGCTTGCCTACAGAGTGGATTATAATGAGCATTTTAATAAAAGTACAAAGTGTCTTGGAATAAAGGAGCAAGGGAGGCTAATTTAACTTTCTCCTAGTCCCCAATCATGCTCTATTTCCTATGGAAGATGGAATTGAGTAAGTGTTCTCAATGAAAAAACAAAGTAATTTAGTGAGTTGAATGTGAGAATTTATTTTAGGCAAAGTGAACAGTATGGAAAGGGGTTCAATAAAAATTGAGCCTTTTTTTTCTACTCTAAAATTGTTAATATGATAATGTCTGCTATCCTGAACTAAGGGAGCCAGAGAAAATAATACCTTTTTATTGAAATTTAAATTGGTTGAAGGGGGGACAAAGAAGTCAGTGTGTGAGATGTGACTTCCACAGCTGCAAACAGGCACCTGAAAATGTGGTTCATTCAGAGGTGCAACGTTTTATGATGTTGCTACCTCTGATAAAAAGAGCAGGGAATAAACAATATAGAACGTCGATGTTGTAAAACATTCTATGTGCACTAACATCAATAGCGATGAATAGGGCTTTAACATAATTAATGTCAACCTGTCTCTGTGCTGTCTTTTATTATAGAACAGACAAAAGCAATTCAATAGGCTTTTCCCAAGCAGACCCACACAATCTTAATTAATGGGTTAATGATTTCAGCAACAACAACAAAAAGGAGTGTAGTATAAAGCTTTATAAATGGCTTAGAAGCTGGATTCTAAATTTAAGAAAGATATTTTAATGTAACTGGCTGATACGGTTTGGATGTTTGTCCACCCAAAGCTCATGTTGAAATGTACCCTCCCGTGTAGGAGGTGGAGCCTGGTGGGAGGTGTTTGGACCGTGGGGGCAGACCCCCTGTGAATGGCTTGGCGCCATCTGCTGGATGATGAAAGGGTTCTCACTCTTTCATGAGATCTGGTTGTTTATTAGTGTGGCGGCTCCCCACAGCTCTTTCTCTTGCTCTTGCTCTGATCATGTGATATGATGGCTCCCATTGCCTCTAGCCATGATTGGAAGTTTCCTGAGGCCTCACTATAAGCGAATATCAGCATCAGCATCATGCTTCCTGTACAGCCTGCTGAACCGTGAGCCGGTTAAACCTCTTTTCTGTATAAATTACTCAGCCTCAGGTATTTCTTTATAATAACACAAGGACAAATTACAACAGGGAGTAGAAAACAGAGGTGTTTCTTCTCTTTTCCTGTGCTCTTTTGCCTGAACATTTTTGATGTTTTTTGTGCTTCTTGTGACTTGAAAGGGAGTCATAGAACTGGGTTTGAGTCTTGAATTTCATTCTGGTGGACAATCTTATTTCATGATCTATTTCAATTTTTCCATCACAAAATAAGGAAATTGTATGAAATGAATATTGGGGTTTCAGAGTAGATTTGCCAGAATTAGCAAAAGACATAAACAAAAGTAAAAAACAACACCCAGATAAATTTAAATTCAAGCTTACTTGGGCATCTTGTATTTTTTCTAGCAATACTACACTCCTTTCTCCAATAAGTTTTAAATAGCTTCTAAAATAAAGAATTAAAATATCAGCTTCTTTCTTTTTCTAATTAATCTGCATTAGATAATTCACTTTCCAATTCTTCCAACCATTATTCCCAATTAAATTTACTAAAAATAAAATCCAGGCAATCATCCTACAGGGGAAGAAGTGAATAGAGTTGCTAAAAGTGTTATTCTAATCTCTCTACCTTGGGGAATGGAGTGTACCACATGTCCTAGAAGTATGAAGAAGAGTTGCTGAAGTGTTACTCCAGTCACCTATCCTGAGGAGTGGAGTATACAACCTATGAGGAAGGGGTCATGGCAGATCACCACATGTCATGCTTCTTAACTCATTTAACTCACCCTTCAATTCTGTGAATTAGCTTTCATTATTGTCACTATCCCAGTTTACAGATGAGGAAACTGAGACATATAAATGAGGTGTCATTTGTCCAAGATCACATAGCCAGTAAAAGACAAAGCCAGCACCTTAACCCAGACTATCTGTCTTCAGTGTCTGTGCCCTGTTACTTATTACCTGAGAAAATATTCAATAAAAAATTAAAAAGGGCCAGGCGTGGTGGCTGACGCTTGTAATCCCAGCACTTTGGAAGGCTGAAGCGGGTGGATTGCTTGAGGTAAGGAGATCTCAAGCTGTTTGAGACCAGTCTGGCCAACATGGAGAAACCCTGTCTCTACTAAAAATGCAAAAAAAAAAAAAAAAAAAAAAATTATCCAGATGTCGTGGTAGGTGCCTATAATCCCAGCTGCTTGGGAGGCTGAAGCAGGAGAATCGCTTGAACCTGGGGAATGGAGGTTGCAGTTAGCCGAGACAGTGCCATTGCACTTTAGCCTGGGTGACAGAGCAAGACTCCATATTAAAAAAAAAAAAAATTAAAAGGGACGCTAAAAACTGTGTAAAGTTGAAAAGTGAACAAGACAATTCTATTTACCTTATAGATCTATGGTACCAATACACATGCTATATGTATGCGTGGTGTTACATATTTTTATACATTTATATTAAGCCTATTTTATATAGATGTGAATATCTCCGGAAGTCAAGATAAGTAAGATTGTGTGGTAGGTTAATGTTTTCTTTAGTGTCTTCCTCTTTGTATTCCTTAACATTGTTGGCTTTTCTTTGTTGTGGCTGTCATATAAAGACCAATACATCATTTAGCAAACTTTCTGCTGAGAGAATATTGTGTTCCAAGCACTGTTTTAGGTCCACAAAATACAAATATGTATAGGACAGATTCTTTAATAATACTGTTGGTGATTGACTCTGTGGAGGAGTGGTTGAGATGAAGAGAGGAAATATCAGGCAACCTTTATTTGGGAAGTGGGAAGGCAAAGAGCGCGTGTAACATATTAAAAATTGTTTTCTAAACAAAGATCTTGTTTTAAACCACTCTTGGAAAAAGTATCTCAACAAGGAAAGTAGCAATTAGAATAAGAAAAAATAAACAATAATAAGAAGAAACTAATAGCGTTTGGGAAATAAGATGTAGTAGTTAGAATTTAGGTCCAGTTAGGTATAAAACTGAACCAAAGTAACAGTTGTTTAGAAAAAATGTGGTAGGTAGAATAAAGCCCTCTTACTCCAAGTATGTCCACATCCTAATATCTGGAACCCATAACTAGGTTACCTTACATAGCCAAAGAGGCTTTGCAGGTGTGATTGAGTTAAAGATTTTTAAGATAAGGAAATTACCATGAACCATTTGAATGGGCCCAATGTAATCACAAGAGTCTTTATATAAGAGAGGGAGGAGGCGCAGGGTCAGAAAAGAAGAGGTGACGACTGAAGCAGAGGTTGCTGTGATGCAAGGAAGAGGCTGTGACCTAGGGAATGCAAGTGACTTCTACACACTGGAAAAAGCAAGGAAACAGATTCTTCCCTAGGGCCTCCGGAAAGAACGCAGTCCTGCCTGCACCTTGAATTTTGAACTTCTGACCTCCAAAACTGTATGAAAATAAATTCAAGTTGTTTTAAGCTACTAATATTGTGGCAATTTGTTACAGGAGCAACAGAAAATAAATATACTAATACGTAATACACTAGATAAATTATTTCTCTCTCACGTGTGAATCAATTGGTAGGTGGTCCTGGGATGGTGTGAGAGTTTTTCTCCACCAGCTGTCAAGAATTTTGGCTGTTTAGGTCTTATTAATCTCCCCCTCTTAAAGGTGTAACTTTCATCTGTGGTCAAAATGTCCCACAACCACACCCATGATTCATACAGCTGGATGGAAGAAAAAGAAAAGAAAGATAATGTCTCTTTAGGAAATGTTTCAAAAATCACACACACTACTTCTCACATATTTTTACCAGAACTTTTATCACATACCATGCTGTAAGTAAGGCTGGGAAATTTAGTCTTTGGGCAGCTAAACTAAAAGCCAGCTTCTCTATTACTACAGAAAAAAGGGAGACTGGCTATTGAGACCAACTAAGCAAAGAGTCATCAGTCCCCCTCGCTTTTTTTTAATTTCTTGAGACAGGGTCTGACACTTTCACCCAGGCCAGAGTACACTGGTGTGATCTTGGCTCACTGCAACTTCTGCCTTTTAGGCTCAAAACGATCCTCCTACTTCAGCCTCTTAAGTAGCTGGGACAACAGGTGCATGCCACCATGCTCAGCTAATTTTTGTATTTTTTGTAAAGATGGGGTTTTGTCATATTTTCTGGGTAGGTCCTGAACACCTGAGCTCAAGCAATCTGCCCTCCTCGGCCTCCCAAAGTGCTGGGATTATAGATATGAGCCACTGCACACAACCTACTCCTCTTAATAAAAGAAAAAAGGTATATAGTAATTTATGCCATAGATTATTAGTGATACCAACAAGGCTTGTAGAGGGCTAAGAGCGATAAAAGGTACATGGAAGCATTGTCTGCTAGAGGAAAAGAAATATATATTAACTTTTTAAATAATGATGGTTTAAGTGTAGTTATGTGTCTTAATACCTTAAGAATAACCCCAGGATATTATAAATACAATGTATAACTTCTAAGCAACTAGAAGGAAATTTGATCCAACTAATGAATGTTGAGAGGAAAAAAGGGGACAAATAGAAGTTTTGTAAATGGAGACACAAAATGTGGTAGAAGTAATTTCTAACAAAGGAGGAATTACAATAAATATAAATAAATTATCTCACCAATCCAAAGCAGATCCTTTCAGATTGGATTAAAAACAAGATCCACACTTATGTTATCTTCATAAACTGCATTTAGAAAAGCTTACAGAAAGATTAAGAATAGAGACATAAAATGATATTAGACAAATATGATCAGATAGTAGATTAAAATAACAATTTCAAAATTGGCTCCATTAGAAATGGAGATAAGTTATCGTTGTCAAAAATCATAGATTCAATATATTGGCAACATAAGCACTATATCAATGTATGCTATGCTTTAAATACATAAAGCAATAATGACAGAACTGTGGTGAAATAAAGGCAAATCAATAGCTGAGTTAGAGAATACTTAAAAATTGTTAGTTTAAACAGATCAAAAAGAAAAAGCAAGGACATAAAAGATGTAAACAAGAGCATTTAGAAGGAAACCTGGTGCTTTAAATGCATCTATAAGAATAACAATAAAATACAGTTTCCACTGAAGAAGCTAAGGTGAAAGCTCTCTACAACAATTACACGACATTGATGAAAGAAACCAGAGATGACACAAATGGAAAAACATTCCATGTATGAGAAGAATCAATATTGTTAAAATGGTTATACTTCCCAAAGCAATTTATAGATTCAAGGCTATTTCTATCAAACTACCAGTGTCATTTTTCACAGAATTAGAAAAAAACCATTCTAAAATTTGTGTGGAACCAAAAAAGAGCCTGAATAGATAAAGCAATCCTAAGAAAAAAGAACAAAGCTGGAGGTATCACACTACCCAACTTCAAACTATATTACAAGGCTTCGGTAACCAAACAGCATCATACTGGTATAAAAACAGACACATAGACCAATGGAACTGGGTTGAGAACCCAGAAATAAAGCTACACACCTACAACCATATGATATTTGATAAAGTCAACAATAACAAGCAATGAGGAAAAGACTTTTTAATAAATTGTACTAGGATAACTGATTAGTTATATGCAGAAGATTGAAACTGAACCCCTACCTTTCACCATATACGAAAATTAACTCAAGATAGATTAAAGACTTAAATGTAAGACCTCAAACTATAAAAACCTACACACAAACCTAGAAAATATCATTCTGCACATCACCTTGGCAAATAATTTATGACTAAATCCCCAAAAGCAATTGCAACAAAAACAAAAATTGACACATGTGACCTAATTAAACTAAAGAGCTTCTGCACAGCAAAAGAAACTGTCAATAGAGTAAACAGACAACATACAGAATGGGATAAAATATTGGCAAAGTATGCATCTGACATATGTCTACTATCTAGAATGTATAAGGAACTCAATCTCACAAGTCAAAACCAAATAATCCCATTAAAAATGGGCAAAGACATGAATAGACACTTCTCAAAAGAAGACATACATACAAATCTATAAAAAACTTCAACATCACTATTCATTAGAATGAATAAAAAACTACAATGAGATGCCAACTCATACCAGTCAGAATGGCTAATTATTAAAAAGTCAAAAAATAACAGATGGAGAAGTTGCAGAGAAAAGGAAATATTTATACATTGTTAGTGGGAATGTAAAATTAGTGCATCTAGTGTGGAAAGTAGTTTTGCGATTTCTCAAAGAACTTAAAACGGAACTACCATTCTACCCAGCAATCCTCTTACTGGGTCTATGCCAAGATGAAAATAAATTGTTCTACCAAAAAGATAAATGCACTTGTATGTTCATCAAAGCACTATTCACAATAGCAAAGATATGGAATCAATCTAGATGTCCATCACTAGTGGACTGGATAAAGAAAATGTGGTACATAAACACCATGGAATACTATGCATCCACGAAAAAGAACAAAATCTTGTCCTTTGCAGCAACATGGATGGCCACTATTGTAAGTGAATTAAGGAAGAGAAAAACAAATACTGCCTGTTCTCACTTATAAGTGGGAGCTAAATACTGAGTACACAAAGACACAAAGATGAGAACAATAAACACTGGGGAGCACTAGAGATGGGAGGGTAGAATGGGGTGAGGGTTGAAAAACTACTAGTACAAAACTAGTACTGTGCTCACTAGTTTGGGTGACAGGATCATTTATACACCAAATCTCAGTGATATGCTGGGTACTACGCTCGCTACTTGGGTGACAGGATAATTTGTACACTAAATATCAGTGGCATGCTATTTACACATGTAAGAAAACTGCACATGTACCCCATGAACCTAAAATAAAAATTAAAAAAAAAAAACCCAAATGTGTGGAAAAAGTTAGAATGGACACCCATGAAGTTAAGATAAGTTGTGGGCGATAAAGAAGGTATAATTGTTTGTATATGTAAAAGTATAAAAAAGAGAAACAGCGCAATTCTATCTCAGACAAAAGAGGAAGAATAAAATATAAAGAGAATATAAAATTTATGAACTAAGAAATAACACTCTATACTTGAGAACAGACAAATAGGTTTGAAATCTTTGGAAAGATATACAGGTATCAGGTAATACTGATAAAAAAAAGTTGAAAATTAGCAAAATATAGAATAAAAAGGGTGATGTCAATTTAGATGTAATGCACAGATATATAATTATTTGTGTAATGAAGATTACAAAGACAGCAAATACTATCAATGAGACCTATAAACTGATAAACGTAGATGAAACTGAATCATTTTTTTAAAAATTCCAGAATCAGCAGAAGAGGAAATAAAAAATTTGCAAGCTCTAAAAATCATAAGAGAAACTGAAATAGTTATCAAAAAAGTTCCCATTCTTACTCCTACTCCTGCCCCATCAAAATCCCGAACCCAAATGGTTTATAAGTGACTTCTAAAAAACAAAACAAAATAAAATTTCAAAAAACAATCCTTTCCTCATACAAGCTTCCCTAGATAATAGAATAATAGAAAAGGCCAAAGTTCCTTAATCATTCTTTGATCCTAATGAAACACTATTTTTTTTACTTGATAAAAATTATTGTCTATAAAAATTATAGAAAAATTTATTTATAAATTTATTTGTAAAAATTTTAAGAAAATCATTAAATCACTAAAATTTTGAGAAAAGCCAAAACATCATGATTATCATGTATGATGTATCTCAGTAACACAAGGAGGATTTTATATCAGAAACTCTATCAATGTAATGGTATTAATTTACTAACGAAACAAATCATATGCTTAGCTCAATATAAGTAGAAAAATTATTAAATAAAATTTAATTTTTATGTTTATAATACAACTTTTCACAAAATCAGGCATAAATGAGAACCTCATTAATTAGTTAAAGGCTATATATGAAAAGCTTTCAGCAAGTATGTTTTAAAGAAGAAACTTAAGGTATATTTAATATTAGACAAGAAAGCATCATGTCACCACTACTAGTTAACCTAGTACTAGAGGACATAACCAATATTACAAAACAAGAAATACAATAAGATATCACTACTGGAAGATGAAAGAGTTCCAGATGATTTAATCATTGGTGGAAACTAACAGTCTTCTACACTGTTTGGTATAGAACTAGTAAGAGTAGTTCTGGATAAGACATATTAAAACAATCAACAATATTCTCTAACAGTAGTAAATTAGTAAAATATATCCATCATTTGTAATATACCAGCAAAACTTTAAGACATAAATATATTAACCTAATAGAAGTCTAAAAATTGTTTTGGAGAAATTGCCATGTCTATCAAAAGGCATATAATATCTGAATGAATACAGAGATAAACCATGTTCATGGATGGGGCAACTTAACATTTTAAAGATGTCAAATTGTCCCAAATTAAATAAAAAATGTATAGAATTTCAATCAAAGTTTATGCAGAGAAACTTGAAATATTAGGTCTAAAGTATATTTTAAAAAACAAACGTCTGTAAGTAAGTGATAATTTTGGAAGAGCAAAGGGGAATATGTTCCCTACTCCATATTATTATATAACTATAAAAGAAAAAAAATGGCCTGCCACATAAACAGACAAGTAAAACAATGGGACAGTTTAAAGAGCCATTAACAGTTCCATATGGAATATGGTATAACATTAAGGTGACTATTTTAATTAGCCTGTGAAATTTTTACTGTATTTATGCCTATTGGCCTAGCAAAATTAAAAATAATGTCCTCTTTTACTTTTCAGTTTGGAATATATTGTATGATGTCCTCATATATAATCAATAGATATAATAAATCAATGGAGGAAAGATAGACTTCTAAAAAGCATATAGTATTGGCAGAACTGGCTTGATAAGTAGAGAAAAGTGAAATTTGATAAAATTTTGAATTAAACATTAGTATATAAAATATAAAGATAATGTAAAGATAAACTGGTAAGAAAATATTGGAAAGCATCTTGGTGACTTTGGGGTGGGGAATTATTTCTGGAATAATACCCCTAAAGTTAAAAGTGTAATGGGAAAAAAATGAATGGATCTCATACATAATAATTAGGAATTTCTGTTCATTGAAGGACACTGTAGATAAAGACAACAGATGGGAGACAGACTGGGGGAAGATAATTACAACATTTAAAACTGACAAGGGATTAATATCTAGAATAATCAAGCAATTCCAGCAAATCAACAAGAAAAAGAGAGAAATTGGCAAAAAAAAAAAAAAAAATGAATAGACAATTCACAGAGGGTAAACCCAAATTACTTATATGCTCATGAAAAGATCCCCAACATCATAAGTAATCAGAGAGCTATAAATTAAAACCACAATGACATTCATTTTATACCCATCAGATTGGGAAAAATGAGAAAGTCAGGTGGTATTACCGTTGGCACAGATGTGAGAAAATGAATTCTCATGCACTGCTGGTGGAAGTGGAAACTGGTGAGCCATTTGGAGGGCAAGCTGTTGGAAGTGTGTGTGTGTATATATATATATATATATATATATATATATATATAACCCTTGAACTTATGCAGGGTCATATGTGACATATACAAGGAATAGCTAATATTACAGTTTGGGTAGGGAGGTGTTGCTCTATTGAAATATTCAGAATGAAATGGAGCACAGTGAAGCCAGAGTTGGCTCTCTGTAGGGTTATATTCTTTGCTGAATCTTCAGAAAGAAGAAAGCAAAGGTTACTTCCATTCCACCCCAGTCCTAGGGTATTGTCAAGACTCAGATACACCCTTGATCTGGCACTGTCCAAACTTTCAGGGCCCTGTTGTGAAATTCTCTGGGAAGTTAAATACATGAAAGGTGTTAGAAATTCAATGGAGCATTTTAAAAAATAAGGTTACCATGAGATGAGGGCAATGTTTAGCCGAAAGGGGAAAATGATACAATTCAGGTTTCAGTGACAGCTAAATAACAGAAATCCATGGCATCACTGAATGCAGACACTTAGAGGCTCTAACAGAAATTTGGAGACCTCTTTAGCTCTTTCCTTCTGGGTAGTGAAAAGAAAGCAATTCCATAAAGGAACATGACAGTGAAAATTTCTATTGAAAACAATTTTAGCAGAAGTCTAGTTTTGAAGATCAAATTAAGAGAGAGGTGTAAACTTGTTTTCCTATCATTTCCTGAAAGCCAGAAAAATAGGTGAAGCTTGTCCTGATTCAGATGGCACCTTGGAAAGGAGATCATTTTGATATCTTCTTCTCACTCCTAATTTTTTTGACTTTTCAAAGAACAACAGAACGTTAGAGCTAGAAGTAGCCTCTAAAGTTAACTAACACAGCTCCAGTCTGCTATGGAATTCTTCCTGCAAACATGCATTTCCTAATATATTAACCTCGAGAATCTACTGGAACCAGGCCATCGATCAATTACTTTCAGACACATTACTCCATCCTCAAGAGAGTCATGTAAGCTCTTTCTATAGAGCTATCACTGGAAAGCTACCTCCCTGACACCCTAAGGCCAGGTTATAACTCTTGGACCTAGCCCGACTCCACTAAACTCCAAAGTTGGGGATTACATTTTTTATAAGTCTTGTCTTCTCTTGAATGGCCTCATTGTGGTAGATGAAAGAAATGAATTTTAATGAAAGAGAATTAATTTTAACGAAAATTAAATAGACTTTGTATTTCCCCTTAGACATTTAAGAAAACAGCAAAATATTGAATTGCTATCCCCTCTCAACCATCCCCCTAGTTATTTTCAGGTATTCCCAGAGGTATACCTGATGGACAAATAAACCTCCTCAGTTTTGGTTGCCAAAGTGTTTGTTTCCCTGGTACTTTCATCACTGTTGCTGCTGGTGGTGTTCCCCAGAGATGGTGCCAAGTTATACCAAGGGTTCTGTCTTCTCTTGCTATCAAAACACCACCTCACGCCATTGCTTGGCTTCCTGCTGTGGCTAAGGCTCTTGGCATCTTTCAGTGGGAGCACAATGCCATTCTGTCCACCATTAAGAGCATTGCTGTGTTTCCCTGCTAAGCTGGTATCACCCCTGATACTGGTGCTACTTCTGCCCCTATCTTCTGCAATGGGAGAAATCCCTTTCTCCCAACCTTGTACCATTGTCTGATACACTGGTCCCACAGTGGTATGATCCCTTACTCTCAAAGTCTTAAAGAAACAATGGATAAAACATTCTATCCAGGTTGTTTTCTTTCCCCATGATTTGATTTGGGCACAAGCCCCCAGGGACTGAGCCACATGATGAGTCAAAGGGTGGTCCTCAGTGTTATTCTTCCTCTCTTGCTCAGAGGCACTTTTCAGGCATCTCTGCCTGGGCTTTGGCAGCTATTCCTTAGACTGACTTATTTCCCAGGAGGCTCCTTGAGTTTGTTCAGCTCTGGTTGCCTCTCTACAGTCTTCTGGTCTTTCCTTGACTTGTTTCCATTTTAGGCTGAGAGCAGCTGCAGCTTCAACCAGGGTGCCTTTGCACTTTATCTGGATAACATCACACCTGTCGATCTGATGGAGGAAAACAGAATCAGGGAACTCTTGAAGCACAGACCAGCCACAGCCATTTTAGGACGTCACTAGGCTCCTCTACTTCCTCTTTCCTTATTCTTCCCAATTCTTTGCTTCCTTCTTGCTAAGTTGGAAGGAGCCGACCTCCCCCTAGAAATAGGATCATTTCACAAGCTGGATTCTCACTTAGCATGGTCATTGCATTCCTTAAACTCACCTCTAGGCCCCAGATGAGAAACTAAAAGCTGCTTGAATTATTCAAGTAACAGGAAAAATGTAGTATTGCAACTAAGAATTTGAAGTTTGAAATCATAGAGTCTCAGGTTCAAATCTTGACTCTTTCCCTTTCTGACTGTATGCTTTGGGTAGATCATTTAACAATTCCAAGCCTCAGTTTTCTTATTTGTAAAATGAGAATAACAATAGCGCACACTTCACAGAACTATTGTGATTAAATAAGCACTCAAAGTGTGGGAGATATTATTGTTTCCAATTAGGGAGCAAAGCAAAATGGCACACGGGGCATGGGCAAGGCACTCATGGCTTCACTTCTCATCCCCCAGGTGGGGAGGTGGAAGCAAGCTTCCTAGTCTTAACCCTCTACTCAGATGCCAGCAATTTTCTGCCATGTTACCTGATGATGGGGCCCTCTGGTGGCAGGAGAGACGTAATTTCTTTTTGAGAGACAAGCTTGCTCTTAGATCTGCTTTCCAGTGGAGGTGATGGGTTGGGGAAAACTCCAGCAGATTCTGAAACTGCCATGCAAAAGGCCTTAGACTCACATGCTGAGCTGTCCCTGTTGCTGCTGCTGCAGAACTGTTTATTTCCTTAGTATATTGAATGTAAAATATACAACTAGACACAAATCCCAAGTCTCACCTAACAATTTGGATTCTGATGTGAAAATCAACTTCCCTACCTCCAGCCTTGGGATGCTTCTGTATTGTTATTGCTAACTTTAGAGGCTTGTTTCTGAACCAGTGGGGAGCTCTGTAAACACATGTTGATGGGAATTGACCTATCTTCTTAAGGTTAAGTCTTTAAGAAGCCCTAAGCATTAAACAATGAAATAATATCATCTTTAGATATTTTTAAAAATCTGAAATCATAAGTATGAAAAGTCAAAGAAAGATAAACTTTTACCCATAATGACAACTTTCATGTCCTTTTTTGAACTATCAAGAATAAATTTCTTTTCCAATTTCACCTCTTTTGGTTAATTTTATTTTTCTAGTGTTTTACCTTGTGTTTTATCCCTCTTTGGATCATCCAGATCTGCTATGCATGTAATAAGCTTTATGTCAGAGGTGAATAAAATATTGACAACATTTTCTATCTATAAGATGTTTAATAATTTATAGATTACTTAGGTATCTGTTATGTCTCAAAAATCTCATGCCAAAAATCCTGGTTCATTATGGATTTTCAAGAAATACTTTCTGAATGAAGAGCAAGGAGGAAGACGTTGTATCTTCAGATGGACAAATAGAGTCCTGGAGAAGTTGTGTAGATCACTGGGCTAGCAGGGGTCAGAGTTGGCCCACCAACCCAGGTCTTCTCACTGCTTCTTTATATTGGATCTCAGCTGCTTGAGGCATACTTGATGACCCATTCGTGAAAATGAACTCAGTCATGCTTGAAGAAAAGTATGCCACACAAAGGAACAGTAGTTTCCTTAGGCATTGAGATAAATCATCATATCACAACATGTAATCTGCTAAGGCTGGGAGGAACCTTATTTTATGGATGAGGAAACTGAAGTCCGTAAGGAGGAAGAGCTACATGCATGAGGCTGCATGGTGGCTCACCAGAAGAGTTGGAAACCCTGGTCTCACCTCAAAGACCTGTATAAAGGAGACAGCTGAAACAAGCTAGAGTAGGCCTGGTGCCCGTCACAATTTGTAACCAGAGACAATGACCACACTGTTCACCCATTGTTTATTCTCCAAACATTTTGTAAAGCAAAGGAGAACACTATGACATCTACTAACTACAAGGCCTTTCTAATTTCACCTTGTTTCACAAGGTCGCAATTAAATGGGCCCTTTGAAAAAATAGAGGGAAACCTATATAGATTGAATCCAAACCAAAAGATAAATCGAAACCACAAAATACTGGCTTGAACATAGGACCTCATGGTGCCTGAGTTTTAGTAAAAATAAAATACTTTCTTTGGGGAAACAACAAGATGGGATACAGATTAAATAGTACAGTTTAAAGGTCATTACAAAGACCCCGAGACTTGGGATTAGGAGTGTCAGATTGCGGAGATGCTTTCAACACTTGCACTGACTTTCTCCGTGACCTTGTGAAAGAAATTTTCTTCTTAGCCTCAGTTTTTCCATTCACAAGAATGACAAGGTTGGACTGCATATCATACAGGCTCTTTATGGGATTTGACCTTTTGTGACATTAAGTGTTCTCTTTATTTTTCATATTTTCACCCCTGATGGAAGAACAATTTGTTGACTTGCTAAGAGGCAGACTGTCATAAAAGCCAATCGTCTGCTTAACTCCATTACAATTTTTTGGGCGACAGCTGCCTTCGGAGACTGGCTTGTATATATTGACAGCATGCCATTCACCACCTCAATTTAGGTGCTGCAATGGCACTGGAATTCTATGACACCCACTCTTTTGAATTGAAGGAGGGCACGGTGACATTGGCATTTCTGCTTGGGGCTAGTGGTTGAATCACTCTTTAAAACTAGTAGTTGGGTTGTGATCCAAAACTTATTGGAGCCAAAAGTTTCCACAAGGATGTCATTAAGAGAAGTGACTTTTATTCCCAGAGAAGAAAGCTGGGTCTCTCCAGATGATGAGGTCTGTGAATAACGAGTGCCATCTACAGCATTTGAGCAATACCCAGTAGTGGGACTAAGACAAATTGCTTCATTTTTTTCATGTCTTATTTTTCCATCTAACGATCCAGTATCAATGTTTTGCTGGGTGTCTGTGTTTCTTACAATAGTAGGCACAAGGTAGATATTAAGCAAATGCTTGATCAATAAATGAATATATAAATGTTACTCTCTTAAATTAGTTCATCTCCTCAAAGAATAGTAGAGCGAGACAGAGAAGACCTTCAGGTAAATAAATACAAGGCAAATTGTCAGAAAGAGACAAGATAAATATCACAGGGACTCCAGAGCTAGAGAGGTTAAATGGAGCATCGTGAACAAGAAGAAAATATGGCCGGGTGTGGTGGCTCACACCTGTAATCCCAACACTTTGGGAGGATGGGGTGGCTGGATCACCTGAGGTCAGGACTTTGAGGACAACCTGGCCAACATGGCAAAACCCTGTCTCTACTGAAAATATGAAAATTAGCCAGGAGTGATGGTGGGCACCTGTAATCCCAGCTACTAGGGAGGCAGAGGCAGGAGAATCACTTGAACCTGGGAGGCAGAGGTTGCGGTGAGCTGAGATCATGCCATTGCACCACTCTAGCCTGGGCGACAAGAGTGAAACTCTGTCAAAAAAAAAAAAAAATGTGAGCTGAGCTTTGAAGGACAGTTCTGTTTTTAATATGTAAGAACGGCAAAGAATAGAAAGAGGTTACTAAGCTTAAGAAGAGCATAAGCAAGGGCGAAGGGGAACAATGTTGTACAGCAAAGAGCAATGGCCTAGGATGCATGAGGAAGGGAAGACATTTGAAAAAGGTAGTTGGTGGTCTTCTTGAGGAGAAAGTTGAATGACAGAACTTTTGGACATTTATATAAAGTGAATAGCCACTGATTGCTTTTGAGAAAGGGAATGATATGATCAGAACAAAGGGGTAGAATTAATTCATTTAAACCAATAACAGTATAATATGAAAGGGCCATAACATTAGATTTTATTTCAAAGTGTGATTTGTTTTTTGACAATGTAATGCTCATCCTGGGTGAAGAAAATGAACTTTTTCAGCCATCAGACTGTTCATTAATATTCTTGGAAAATAATCAAATCAAACTGCTACCTTAGAAGATCTAATGTATCTAGCATAAGCTGAGATGTACCCTTAGAGAGTTTATTCAACTGTGGCCTTCATGGGGTAAGGTCTATTTTTAAGCAATGCTCATATATATATTTAAAAACATTGCACTAAGATAAACATCTGGAATGGCAAACATGATGTTTCAGTCTTAAGAACACCAAAAGACTTCCCCAAAATGATGACCTTATTTTGAGCATTAATACAATCTAATTGCTAACTGCATAACACTCTATTGCAAAAATCCACTATATTCATCAATGTCCAGGTCCAATTTTCTACTTCATTTATACAAGTGAGTGACTTCTTTAATTGTTATTCAACAATCATGGAAAAGAAGGTCAAGTCTCAAATTATGTATTTCTAAATATTAAGATCAGAATTTATACATTTTGTGGACAAATGTAAGTGGAAAAGATGGCAGCTCTTGGAATTAGATGTTCGGACTTCATTTTGATGCTATCAATTATTAGCAGTTATCGGAACAGGTTACTTGATCTCTCTAAACCTTAGCTTATTAATCTGTAAAGTGGGAAAATGCCTGTACAGTGCAAAATGTCTGTACAGTGCATGGAATAGAAGCTGGTACGGAATAACTATCTGCTAAATGGTAGCTATTTTAATCATTTTTTTTTTTTTTTGATGGAGTTTCACTCTCGTTGCCCAGTCTGGAGTGCAATCACACGATCTTGGCTCATTGCAACCTCTCCCTCATGGGTTCGAGTGATTCTCCTGCCTCAGCCTGCTGAATAGCTAGGATTACAGGCATGTGCCACCACGCCTGACTAATTTTGTATTTTTAGTAGAGATGGGGTTTCTCCATGTTGGTCAGGCTGGTCTCAAACTCCTGACCATAGGTGATCTGCCCACCTCAGCCTCCCAAAGTGCTCCCAAAGTCCTGATTACAGGAGTAAGTCACCTTGCCCGGCATCATTATCATTGTTCCTAATATTATATATTTTTCCTAGATTGTGTATTTACACAGTAAGAAATTATTTGTTATAACTGGAACAGTGTTGGACTCGGATATATTTAGATCATAGCAACAAGGCCTGCAGTGGAGATGACAAGCCGGGGACTGACTGGGTTGGAGGCTGAGGAAGTCTGCCTGCTGCAGAGGCTTGGCATTTGGGCATCTATGGTCTACATCCAAGGGTTCAATATACACACCAAGGTCAGGTAGGGGCTGGCGCCAGAAAGGGAAGGATAAGTAAGAGGGTGCAAAAGAATAAGGGAAAACTGCTTAGCAGATGTTATTCAAAGGGAAGAGGCAGGATCCTGAGTGCAGGGCCTCAGTTAAGGGCTACAGCTCCTGAAAATGCAACTGCAACTGCCCGGCACACTACTAAGGTTTTAACTATGAGACAGGATATTGGGACCAGGAAGTTGGAAAAAAAATCAAGGAAAAGCCCAATTGAATCTTGGTATGGGCCAATGGTTCTTCCTGTGCACACTGAATTTCTAGGTCAATGACAGCAGGATTTAATTTCAGGGTCCAGAAATCTGGACAACATCTCTGTTGGTGGACAGAGATTGTTGGTAAACCCTCTGTTCCTCTTAGTTACTGAAGTAAGCACAGACTGTGTGAACTTAGATCACAAAGACAGTTCAGTAAAGCAGCTAATCAGATCTGCTTCTCAGGACAGTTGCAAAGATCCAGTGATTAAATATGTGGGACAGAGCTAATGGCTGTTTCTTTGGGAAGCATCTAGGAAAATTTTTCTGGCTTGAGATACAGGGAATAATTATGCAGAGAATTCTTTAAGTCAAAACCCAGCAGGGAAATACAGTGAAAGGAGGATGATTCATCTGACAAACTAGAAAAAATTAAAAGATTGTATAACAGAAACCTCACAACAGGGTTTTTAAGGCTTCTCTAAAAGATTTACTGGATTCTTTCTAAAAAAGTTTTAAGAGTAAAGATATTTGCATTCTACTTTTCCTGTAGTGGAAGTTGTCCAGGGAAGACAATTTTTATTTCATGGCTATTAGTCAACTCTTTCATCTGCCTTCCCCCAGCACCAATTCAGATAACCACCCCTAAAAACTGATTTAAAGAACCACAAGAAACACGAGTCCTCACTGAATGGAGAGGGGGAAGAGTAAGAACATTGGAACCAGAAAAGCTTTGTTTAAGGCAATGAAATAACCTGGAATTGAAGCAGCTTTGCTGTTTTCTGAAAATGCAGGTATAGCTCTTTCTGTCGAAGCCAAGTAGATGGGGAGAAGAATGGTATAAAACTGACGCCAAAGTAAGAGATGTACCATAAATATCAGGAAAACATATACGACAAGTTTGTTATAATCTTAAATATGAACAGGCATAGCTTGGAGCTACTGTTGATTTGCTTCCATCCTGTTGTCTAAAGCAGCATCACAATAAAGTGAATCACATAATTTTTTGGTTTCCTGGTGCATATAAAAGTTATTTTTACACTCTACTATAGTCTCTTAAGTGTACAATAGCATTATATTTTTAAAAACCCAATGCACATATCTTAATTTAAAATACTTTATTGCTAAAAAAATGTTGACAACCTTCTGAGCCTTAAGTGAGTTGTAATCTTTTTACTGGTGGAGGGTCTTGTCTCTGTGCTGATGGCTGAATAGGGTGATGATTGCTGAAGGCTGGGAAGGCTGTGGCCATTTCTTATAATAAAACGGCAATAAAGTTTGCCACATCAATTGACTCTTCTTTTCATGAAAGATTTCTCTTTAGCATGTGACGCTGTTTGACAGCACTTTACCCACAGCAGAATTCTTAAAATTGGAGTCAATTATTTGAAACTCTGCTGCTGCTTTATCTTCTAAGTTTGTGTAATATTTTAATCTTTTGTTGTCATTTCAACAATGTTCACATCATTATACCAGGAGTAGATTCCATTTAAAAAAAACAACTTTCTTTGCTCATCTGTAAGAAGTAACTCCTCATCTGTTAAAATGTTATCATGAGATTATGCAATTCAGTCACATCTTCAGGCTCCACTTCTCATCTTAGTTATCTTGCCAGTTGTAGCATATTTGCAGGCACTTTCTCCAATGAAGTCTGGAACCCCTCAGTTATCCATGAGTGCTAAATTAACTTCCTCCAAACTTCTGTTAATGTTGGTATTTTGACTTCCTCCCATGAATCATGAATGTTCTTAATGACATCTAGAATAATGAATCCTTTCCAGGAGGTTTTCAGTTTACTTTTATCCAGATCCAGCAGAAGAACCACTATTTACAGCAGCTATAGCCTTACGAAATGTATTTCTCAAATAATAAGACTAGAAAAACAACATTATTCCTTGATCCATGGGCTGCAAAGTGAATGTATGTTAACAGGCATGAAAACAGCATTAACTTCTTGTGCAGCTCCAGCAGGGCTCTTGGATGCCTAAGTGCATTGTCAATGAGCAGTAATATTTCAAAAGAAATATATATATTTTTTTCTGGCAGTAGGTCTTAAGAGTAGGTTTAAAATATTTGCTAAATCATGCTATAAAAGTATGTGTTATCATTCAGGCTTTGTTGTTCTATTTAAAGAGCACAGTTTGAGTAGATTTAGTATAATTCTTAAGGGTCCTAAAATTCTCAGAAAAGTAAATGGCTATTGACTGAAACCTAAAGTCACCAGCTGCATTAACCCATAAAGAAGAGTCAGCCTATTCTTTGATGCTTTGAAACCAGTCATCTAGGACTTAGAAAGTCCTAGCTGGCATCTTTTTCTAATATAAGGCTGTTTTTTCTACCTTGAAAATCTGGGCAATATGAGGGAGATTATGGTAAATAGGAGGCAAGACTAGATTGCAGCTCCAGACAGAGCAGCATGCAGAAGCTTGCACTGTGAATTTTAGCTCCAGATCGACTGCAAGAACAAACCAGCAATCCAAAGAGGTCCCACAGACCCACTGAAGGAAGCAGACTGCTCTTGCAGGACCTGGGCGACACCCCCAAGTACTGTGAGTGCCACTGTAGAAGAGGGAAATGGAGACCCTCCTCTCCCGAACACACACCCCCACTGGAGAAGCTGAAGATCTGTTTGCAGGAGAAGTTTCCAACTTTACCTGGAGGTGAGTCAAGTTAGAGATCCAAGCGAAATACAGGGGTAAAGGGACCAGTAGAAAGGCCCTGAGAGCTTGCTGGGTCCCCAAGCAGCCCATTCCTGCCTGGCGCCACAGGGATCCATAGGAAGGATGTCCAGAGGAACAGGGAGTAAAATTCCACAGGGAGAAGTAATTCTCTAGCTGAACTTTGTAAAAAGTTGAATAGGGCGAGAAGCCTCCTGGCCAGAACTAGGGGGGAGGGTTCGAATCAGGTGTGCAGACTTCACAGGCAGGGGGAAGAACTAAAGCCCTTTCTCTCTCAGCTGGGAGGTGGATAGCCTCAGGCAAATTTTCAAGTCTTTTTTGCCCTCTGCCTGGAAACAGACTCAGGGCTGTTGGTTGGGGCGGGGGTGGGGCCATGGTGGGAATGAGACTGGCCCTTCAGTTTGCATGGGAATTGGGTGAGGCCTGTGACTCCTGGCTTTCCCCAACCTTCCTGACAACCTTCATGACTCAGCAGAGGCAGCCATAGTCCTCCTAGGTACACAACTCCAGTCACCTGGGCATCTCACCTCCATCCCCCACAACAGCCGCAGGAAGACCTGTCCAAGGAGAGTCTGAGCTTGGATATGGCTAGCCCTACCCCCCACCTGATGGTCCTTCCCTATCCACCCTGGTAGCTGAAGACAAACGGCATATAATCTTGGGAGTTCTAGGGTCCTGCCAACTGCTAGTCCCTCTCCATACTACTACAGTTGATGCTTTCTGGAAAGTGTCACCTCCTAGCCTGGGGCCAACCAGTATCAAAACAGAACATTAAACCACCAAAGCTAAGGACCCTTATGGAGTCCATTGCGTCTTCCATTACTTCCACTGGAAAAGGTGCTGGTATCCACAACTGAGAGACCCATAGATGGTTCACATCACAGGACGGTGCAGACAACCCCCAGTACCAGCCTGGAGCCTGGTAGACTCCCTGGATGGCTAGACCCAGAAGAGAGACAACAATCACTGCAGTTCGTCTCACAGGAAGCCACACCCATAGAAAAAGGGGGAGACTACTACATCAAGGGAACACCCCATGGGAAAAAAGATCTGAACAACAAGCCTTCAGCCTTAGACCTTCCCTCTTACAGAGCTACCCAAATGAGAAGGAACCAGAAAACCAACTTTGGTAATATGACAAACCAAGGCTCTTCAACACACCACAAAAATTACACTAGTTCATCAGCAATGGATCCAAACCAAGAAGAAATCCCTGATTTACATGAAAAAGAATTCAGGTTAGTTATTACTCTAATCAGGGGAGGGACTAGAGAAAGGTGAAGCCCAGTGCAAGGAAATCCAACAAATGATACAAGAAGTGAAGGGAGAAATATTAATGGAAATAAGTAGCTAAAGAAAACACAATAAAAGATTCAGGAAACTTTGGACACACTTTTAGAAATGCAAAAATGCTCTGGAAAGTCTCAGCAATAGAACTGAACAAGTAAAAGAAAGAAATTCAGAGCCCAAAGACAAGGTCTTCAAATTAACCCAATCCAACAAAGACAACAACAACAACAAAAGAATAAGAAAAATGAACAAAGCCTCCAAGAAGTCTGGGATTATGTTAAATGACCAAATCTAAGAATAATCAGTGTACCTGAGGAAGAAGAGAATTCTAAAAGCCTGGAAAGCATATTTGGGGAAATAATTGAAGAAAACTTCCCTGGCCTTGTGAGAGACCTAGACCACCAAATACAAGAAGCACAAAGAACACCTGGGAAATTCATCACAAAAGGTTCTTTGCCTAGGCACATTGTCATCAGATTATCCAAAGTTAAGATGAAAGAAATAATCTTGAGAGCTCTGAGACAGAAGCATCAGGTAACCTGTAAAGGAAAACTTATCAGATTAACAGCAGTTTTCTCAGCAGAAACCCTACAATCTAGAAAGGATTGGGGGACCTATCTTCAGCTTCCTCAAACAAAACAATTATCCACCAAGAATTTTTTATCCAGTGAAACTAAGCATCATATATGAAGGAAAGATACAGTCATTTTCAGACAAACAAATGCTGAGAGAATTCACCATTACTAAACCAGAATTATAAGAACTGCTAACAGGAGCTCTAAACCTTCAAGTAAATCCTGGAAATACATCAAAACAGACCCTCTTTAAAACAGAAATCATACAGAACCTATCAAACAAAAATACAAGTTAAAAAGCAAAGCCAAAAATCAAAACTAAAGTGCAAAGGTAACAAGACCCTCCCAGTCTTGAAACTTGAGAAAAATATATTTGTCTTATCTGAGTTTCTTTCTCAGGAAACCAAGCATTAGGCCTCCTAGGTAGTATCAAGAAATTGAAACTTACCAGATCACTGCATTTGGACAGTGAGATGCCAGATCCCGCACCCATCATTATTGCCTAAGTGACCATCCACTTCCTGTTGTCCAACTCCTGCTCCTTGCTCCTCCCTAATTTCTGTTTTCTCATATGTGGTTACATTTCTTCTCTGCTATATAAACCCCTAATTTTAGTCTGCCAGGGGGATGGATTTGAGACTGATCTCCCATCTTGGCTGCAGTACCCAATTAAAGGCAATACTCATTGTCTCAGTGATTGGCTTTCTGTGTGGTGAGCAACAGGACCTAGACTGAACTCTGCGTTTTGGAAACAGAGTGAGTTAGGGCCTTGCCCTGGATTAGGCTTTGGTTTAAGGGAATGCTGTAGTTTGATCTTCTATACAGATCACTAAAACTTTGTATCTGCAATAAGGCTGTTTTGCTTTCTTTTATTATTATTATTTTTTATACTTTAAGTTTGGGGTACATGTGCAGAACATGCAGGTTTGTTACTTAGGTATAGACATGCCTTGGTAGTTTGCTGCATCCATCCCACATCATCTACATTAGGTATTTCTCCTAATGTTATCCCTCTCCCAATCCCCCCCACCCCCTGCTATCCCTCCCCTAGTTTCCCCACCCCCTCAACAGGCCCCAGTGTGTGATGTTCCCCTCCCTGTGTCCATGTGTTCTTATTGTTCAACACCCACTTATGAGTGAGAACATGCGGTGTTTGGTTTTCTGTTCATGTGTCAGTTTGCTGAGAATGATGGTTTCTGGCTTCATCTATGTCCCTGCAAAGAACATGAACTCATCGTTTTTTATGGCTGCATAGTATTCCACAGTGTATATGTGCCACATTTTCCTTACCCAGTCTATCTTTGATAGACATTTGAGTTGATTCCAAGTCTTTGCTATTGTAAACAGTGCTGTAATAAACATATGTGTGCATGTGTCTTTATAATAGAATGATTTATAATTCTTTGGATATATACCCAATAATGGTATTGCTAGGTCAAACGGTATTTCTATTTCTAGATCCTTGAGGAATCGCCACACTGTCTTCCACAGTGGTTGAACTAATTTACACTCCCACCAACTTTCTTAACATTTGTGTATTCACTGAAGTAGCACTTTCAATTCCCTTCAAGAATTTTTTCTCTACATTCACAATTTGGCTAACTGGGGCAAGACGCCCAGCTTTCAGCCTTTTTTGGTTTTCAACATGCCTTACTCACTAAGCTTAATCATTTGTAGCTTTTGATTTAAAATGAGAGACATGTGAGTATTTCTTTTACTTTAATGCTTAGGAGTCATTGTAGGATTATTTATTGGACTAATTTCAAAATTGTTATGTGTCAAGGAGGAGAGAGTCCTAAGGAGACAGAGAGAAAGAGAGGAGGATGATCAGTTGGTAACAGTCAGAGTATACACATTTGTCAATTAAATTTGCCCTTTTATAAGAGCACGGTTTGTGGCACCCCCAAAATAATAACAATATTCACATCAAAGATCACTAATTATAGGCTAGGCCCAGTGGCTTATGTTTGTAATCCCAGCAACTGTGGAAGGCTGAGGTGGGATTACAAACATAAGCCATTGCATCTAGCCTATAATCAATGATCTTTGATGTTAATATTGTAATTGTTTTGGGGTACCACAAACCGTGCTCATATAAAATGGCAAATTTAAATGGCAAACTCCTCAGGGCCAGGAGTTTGAAACCAGGCTGGGCAACAAAGCAAGACAATAGTATCTCCACATTAAAAACAAAAACAAAAACAAACAACAACAACAAAAAACCAGGTGTGGTGGTTCCCATCTGTACTCCTATACTGGGGAGGCTGAGGTGATAGGATCTCTTCAGCGCAGGGTAGAGGTTATGGTGAGCTATGATTGCATGACTGCACTCCAGCCTGGGTGACAGAGTGAAACCCTGTCTCTAAAACAAACAAACAAAAATCACTGATTATATATAACCATAACATATAGGAGAATAATGACATAATAATGAAAAAGTTTAAAATATTTTGTGAATTACAAAAATGTGACACGGAGACATGAAATAAGCATGTGCTGGTGGAAAGAGGGTGTTAATAGACTTGCCCGATGCAGAGTTACCACAAACCTTCAGATTGTAAAAAAAATGCACCATCCTCAAACTGCAGTGAAGTGCAGTAGAATGAGGTATGTTTTCTCTCAACAAAATTATCTGTTTGAATAAAATGCTACCTAGTATTTAATGACAGAGTTTCTCTTGGCTAAATTAAAAGTTTTGTGTATGAACACTTAGGCCAGAAATAAGAGATCCTTTTCTAAGGTCCCCAGGTAGTTAGAAGAGATCTATTTATGCCCAGACTAAAAGTATCACTGTCTTTCTTCTAGTTCTATCTCTTATTTCTTCTTCTTTTCAAAGACCTTCTACTGTTCCTTGCTTAGGTTTTGGTCCTCAGAAGAAGACTCTGAGGCAAGAATCCATGTGAAATTGAATTTTAAGGAAGTATTTCCAAGAATAACTGGTAGAGCAATAGGGAAGTGGAACCATCAGAAAAGGAGGCCAAGTCAGAGTATGCTATCAATCAGATGTCCCCAAGGGCCGCTCAGGCTCTGATTCACAGGGAAGTTTTGGGAAGAGTGTAGGTAGTCCCAGAAATTGTCCCAACCAAGGTGCAGGAGAGCTAGAACATTTATATTCTTCATTCATGTGTCATTTGCTAAAGGAAACTCTCCATCTCCTGAACAGAGGGCAGGAGTGTGGATGGGAATATGTAAAGTATCAGGTACTTCTTATTCTCTGGCTTTGTAGGCAAACAGGTTCTGGCCATTTGAGAATAGTCCTTCCAACAAAGAGATGGCAGTTGCTAGTTGTCAGGAGTAAAATTCCACCGAAAGTGAGTGTTCATGAAATTGGTAATGAGATCCAAGGGAATATGTGTGGTGTCTTGATATTGCCCCATACAGTTCCTTTTCAGGCATAGAGGGTAGAGTACCACACCCATTATGATCTGCCTCTAAAACCTTTCCCTGCTCTGCTTTTCCCTTACCTTCCAGCCTCTTACTTTTGCATATGCTGTTTCTTCTGCCTACAATGGCCTTCTTCCCTTTCCATTGCTCTTTCTTACTCTGCTTCAATGTCACCTCTTGTATGAGGACTTCCCCCCACTGTCACTTTTTCTCCCTAGGGTTCCTCCAAGAGCAGTTAATGCCTACTTCCATTACTGGATTGTCAGAGGTATTCTTTCTTTATTTTTTTTCTGAGACAGAGTCTTGCTCCATTGCCCATGATCTTGGCTCACTGCAACTTCTGCCTCCTAGGTTCAAGCAAGTCTCATGCCTCAGCCTCCCAGTTAGCTGGTATTACAGGCACATGCCACCACACCCAGCTAATTTTTGTATTTTCAGTAGAGATGAGGTTTCGTCATGTTGGCCACGCTGGTCTAGACTCCTGGACTCAAGTGATCCACTTGCCTTTGCCTCCCAAAGTGTTGGGATTGTAGGCATGAGCCACCATGCCCAAACTATCAGAGGTATTTTTGCTGTTTGCTTTCTCTGTCCCTTATTTGTGTGTGATTCCTTCCAGGCAGAGTACAAGACCCAATAAATTGGCCTCAATAAATGTTGAGTAAATGAATGAAAAGAATTTCAAGGCTCCCTACCAGTTGAAGTAATCTCTCTTTCCATGATTACACTATTTTCCTCTGAATCATAAGTATTTATATGCATGTACTAATTCTCCTGCTGGTTTACAAGTTCCTTGACGTCAAGAATCATGTTAGATTCCCCATGAAAGTGCCTAGTACTTGAATATGGTAGGCGTTCAGAAAATGCTAACTGGAGTGGTTAAAAAAAATCTCTTCAGTGCAGACAGATGAACAGATTGAATCCATGATACTGCAGCAGGGTGGAGTTTTCAGTTTTTACTCTTGTTCACACCTACTCCTTTGGGACTGCAATATCTAAGGCTGCTAATCAAAATGATGGCTGGAGCTTTGAAAAGCCTCAATACTATGTGACTATTGAAGATAATATACATCCCCAAGTTTAAAAGATTTTTTTTTCCCCACTGCACATCCAGTACTCTTCCAGCTGCATCTTGAACCCGCTTCCCCCTGGGGACAATTTTTGAAGTGTAACAATTAATCACTCTTGCTTCCCTCTTGAAGCATTGCTAAATTAATGGCTTGACATCACCTCTATCATGCTTTCTCTAATCTCTCTAGGGCCCATTAGGATTGGGGGAGTTGCTGGGAACACAGCACAGGCTGAGTGAGAAAATCTTCCTTGGGAATCAGTGAGTGAATCCAAAATTGTTTCATACATAGTGGCATTTGAGGCCCTGGGCTTATGACTGTGTATGCTTCATGATGTATGAAGCATACACAGCACATGATGTATGCTTCAGCCATGAGGTGCTTGCTCGTGTTTGCATTAGTGCACTATCTCTTCAGGTCTAAATCACCAAAGTAGAAAATATTCCCTCTGGGCTGTAACTTGAAAGAGAAGATTTTTAGATTGAAAATCATTTTGTAAACCTCCTGCAATTTTATTTTGTCTAGACACAAAGCAATAAAAGGAAGAAAAATCATCAGAAATGGTAATAAGAAGGCACATGCAAGAGGATTTACTTCTTACTGAGCCCTGATTTCTTTCTTTCTTTTGTTTTTTTTTTACACATTCTGTGGCCTCTTTTCTACAAGCCCATCACTTTCTAAAAATTCTTCAGACACTCTTCTGTTTTTGACTGCTGTCCCAGGAGAAAAGTGTTAATAGATGTGAACAAACTTCATGTTGAAACAAAAACACTGAATAAAATACCAGAAGAAAATGACTCACTAATAGGAGACATATCGTGTGTATATATATATTATATTGTGTGTATATACATTATATATTGTATGTACATATATTGTGTGTATATATATTATATATTATATGTTGCATATATATTATGTTGAATATTAACATGACAGTATGTGTATGTCAGGAGTTTTTCTGGACCTCCACCATCTTCCTCTGCATAGTGAGTTAATTGAAGCCAATTTGGACTGGGTGATCCACTACCTGTAGAGTGAGTTTTGTACTCACAGACTGTCAGTAAGAAAGGGGCCTTGGAGATCATCAATTATATCCCCAACCACACATACCACTTAGGAACAGTGAGGTCCCAGTGATGACAAGTATTTTAAGTATGTGTGTTAGACCTGAAGCATCAACCTAGCACACTGGGATCTTTTTATCACCCAAAGTTTTGCTCTCCTTAAAGCCATCTCTGACATGTGTATCAATAGATTATTTTCTTTGCATTCAGGAGGGTAACATTGGGACACAGAAAGACTCCACCATTGTAGTTTGGCCTCAATTGACACACTGTTGAGGAATCGGCAGAAAGTAAAAACATTAGTTGGTTTCTATAATATGGCACCAAACATGCAAACTAATCAATTATTCTTTATTCTTTGTATTTATAACTGTGTACCTACCTCTTTATATTTATAACTGTGTGTCTACAAGCCATTGGATCAGTGGATTCAGAAAGTCAAGGCACTGTTAGGATTAATATAGTCTCCAGAAAGAAGGTTGCTAAGAGGTATGCATCATGAAATAGTTTTAAGAAAAATAATCCTAAAGATGGTTTCTTAAAGTTGATGCTTCCTCAGGAAAGCAGTAAGTTGTCTGTGGAGGTGATTTACCCAGTATGGGGCTAGCTTACAACAGCTGTGTTTAGAATACGCACTCAGCCTTTATCCCTGGAGCTGAAGGAGAGTTTAATGATTTATGCTTTTGCCGCTCAGGCTGAATTGACGGAATGGACCTCAAAATATATTAACTATAGGCACACTTAGAAGCACTGCAAAAGTCCCACATGCATAGACACCAGCAAGCAAGATAGAGAAAACTCTGAGGAATTCTCATTTAGATGGGGTTCTTTTTGTAAGCCTATCTAATTCTGCCTCTCTTAACACTAGTGCTGAGGCTCCAAAAGTCATTAGGGTGCACCAGGGCAGAGATGTAGCAGTTCTGGCTCTATTGCTTGCTACCTCTGTGATCTTGGGCAAGTTATTTACCCTCTGCAAGTCTCAGTTTCCTGATGTCTAAAATTTAAATAATAATATCTAATTCATAGGATTGTTTTGAGTATTACATGAAGTAGTCCCAAGTTTCTAAGTAAGACAGAAAGAATAACTAGTATTTTCCAAGCACTTTCTGTGTGCCAGGCACAGTTCTACATACTTCACAAATATTAACTCAATTAAATACTAGAAAAAGCCTGTGAGACAGCCAATATTTTTGTTTCAGTTTTATACATGAAAAAATTGAGGCATGGTGACGTTAAGTAATTTTCCTAACATTACATAAATAGTAGTTATATTGCTGGGATTCAAACCTTGATAGTCTGGAACCAAAGATAATATTCTTATATGCTAGCTATTATTGTTGTGGTGGTCTTAGAATAATACATAAGGGCAAATTAGGACATTTTTGTAAATTGTATGCAGAGTAGCTAGTAGTTTAACACAACTTCATTGAGGAAAAAGATGATTTCAGCTTCAGAAAGAGGAGAAATTCAGAGGAGTTAGTAGGTGAAGAGGGTTGAGTGAGCAGGGTATTTCAGCTTCAGCATCTTCGGAAAATATAAGGAATTTAAATTGTTAGCATCCGAAATCAGAGTTACGGAATCTGTAGATGAGGCTAGAGAAGTACCAGGTCATGAAGAATCTTGTGACAAGGAGTTGTAATGAGAAACCGAGTCTGATCTTACAGAATGAAGAAGAGTCAAGGAGAAATGAGAGATAGAGAGGAGAGGCAGGGTCCCAATCACATCATTTGAACACTTAGATCCAACTATAGCTGAAGCTTTCCTTTGAACTTCCTAGTTATGCAAGCCAATGCTGTGTGGATGTGGGTGTGTGTCTATATGTGTGTGTGTGTGTATGCTTGTACCAATTTGGGTTGATTTTTTTGTCATTTGCCATGTAAAGAATCTTGACAAGTACAATATGAAGACATGACTTAATGGTGGTGTAGACAAAGAGAAGACTACGACTTAGATAATCAGTTACTGGACGTAGGAGCTGATGGAGCCCTGGAAAATTCTTTTGGAGAAGAAGCAATTCTACACCATATGCAGTCTTAGAAAAGCTGTTAAAGAGCTCTGCCCTCTTTTGACAAAGGGATGGGTCTTCGACACATGTAGGCAAAGAGGCCTTTTACTCTAGTGATTTGAGTCTTAACAATGTGACCCAATGATGGAAAATGTTTCCTTTCTCCTCATTTCAGAGGAAGATTTTTTAAGTTCTTAAGATATTCCTGAAACCTCTGGGATTGCCTGTTTAATCTATCTTTCTTCAAGACTGTGAGTGACCACTTTCCTTACAATAAGATTTCTTTTTTATTTTAGTTAGTCAATTTATTTTGTTTATAGTTAAGTATCTTAAAGGATATCAAAATTGATCCGGGAAGTGAGATATTGCCAGTGACCAACAATAAAATGTAGAACTAGCTGAGTTGGATGAAAAGCAGAGAGGCCACCTTTACTCTTTTGGGAAGTATGGAATACTTTTCATGATGTTAGAGTCTACTGGCTATTTCCTGTAACCTTCTGTAATATATTAAAAAAGAAAATAGCTAATGCTAAAGCTGGCTGATTGGTAAATATAGAATGATATCTGGACAAAATGGCATAGACTCTGTCTCTCTCTGCTAAGAACAACTACAAACCCTGTAAATAATGTAAGAGGCAACCAGGGTGCCAGACTAATTTAAGACCTCAGAACTGGAGGAAAAACACAGTGGCAAGATACCCATATTTCCCACCAAACATAACACTGAAACACATACTCAGAATTCCCTGACCTTCAATGTAACAACAGAAGGTATCTCATGTAGACTCATTCCTTTTCTGATAGCATCAGATAAGTGTAAGCAGGGAATCACTAACAAAAAGAACTGAACTGGAGCCTCTCAAGCAAAAAGGATCCAGAAAAATGTTATTTTTCCTTCCTGGGCTTCAACATTTTCTCCCCTGATCAGAGATAAGGGGGTAGGTGGAGGGACCAGCAAGAAGGACTGAGACAGAAGAACAGACTGTCTTGAAACTTGACTCTAAGGGCCTGAGATTCTCCTCTCCTGAAAGGGTCACTGAGGAACCTAGAGAATACTGGTAGCAGGATCTATACCCCATAGACAGGAAGATCCCACCACAACAAGTGCCTAGCCAGAAAAGCCCCTCTGTGTCTGGAGCACTGAGACTTCTTTCTTCCACCAGGAGACACTCAATGACGCAGCTTGGTAAGAAATCTTCCAACATCTCAGGCAGCACTAGTAAGAAACAATGAAGACTTCAGTAGCCTCACATAAAACAAACAGAGAAAAATAATACCACAAAGACTCTGAAAATTAAACCACCACTGGAACTACAGCCCCTAAAAATAGGCCAGGTCCTATCTGCATGCTATGTCTAAACAGAGTGATAAAATAAAAAAGATTAAGCAGGATCTAAATTCTCTTAACCTAATAAAAATGTTGAGGACATAGTAATAAATCACTTGTCATAGCAAGAATTTAAAAAATCAAAACTTGAATGAGAAAAGACAACTGACACCAAAACTGAGATAAATAAATTTTTGGAATCATCTATCAGGAATTTTAAAGCAGATACCTGAAAAAAATTCAACAATCAGTTACAGATACTCATGAAACAAATGAAAAAAATAGAAAATCACAGCAAAGAAATAACATTTACAAAAAAAGACCAAAATGGAAATTATGGAATTGAAAAATAGAATATCAGAAATCAATAATTTATTGAATGACCTCAATAATAGCATGGAAGTTACAGAGAACACTCAGTGAACTTGAGAACAAAGTGATAGAATTCACCCAGTAAACGATAGTGAACAGTAGACTTACTGAAAAAAAAAATAAAGCAAAACTTCAGAAATCTATAGAATAATAACAGAAAATATTACTATCATCAGAGTTCCAGAAGAAATTAAAAAGAAAATGAGGTTGTAATATTATTTGAGGAAGTAATCACTGAAAACTTCCTAAATTTTGCAAAAAATATGAACCTACCAGACTCAAAAAGCTGAGTAATCCCAAACAGGACAATTCTCTCAAAATCCACATCAAGCTAAATTATAACTAAACTTCTGAAAACTAAAACAAAGAAGAATCTTGAAAGTCGACAGAGAAAAATGACATATTACTTGTAGGGGGACACTAATTTGAATGACAATAGCTCTCTCATCTGAAGCCATATAAGTCAGAAGGAGGAGGCACAGCCTTTTTTAAGTTCTAAGAGAAATGACTGTGAACTACATATTTTGTCTAGTGAAATTAGCCTGCAGAAATAAATAGAAAATAAGGTTATTCTCTGATGAAAAAAAATACTAGAATAATTTGTTGTTCACAGACTTACCCTTAAATATTGGCTAAAGAATATTCTTCAAACAGAAAGAAAATGATAAAATTCCAAATGATTGCACAAGATCTCCAACAAGGGTTCTTAACCAGGACGAGCTGGCAGAAATGACAGAAATGCAATTCAGAATAAGAACAGGAACACAGAAAATTGAGATTCAGGAGATGGCAAAATATAATTCAAGAAAACTAAGAATCAAAATAAAATGATACAAGAGCTAAAGAATGAAATAGCAGGTACAGAAAGGATCTAGCGGATCTGACAAAGCTGAAAAACACACTAGGAGAATTTCACAATGCTATCACATGTATTGACAGAATAATATCCCAAGCTGAGGAAAAATGTCAGAACTTGAAGAGTGAAATAAGACAGTCAGACAAAAATAAAGAAAAAAGAATAAAAAGAAATGAATAAAACCTCTGTGAAATATGGGACTATATAGAGGTCAAATCTATGAATCATTGCCATCTCTGAAAAGGGATAAGGAGAAAGTAAACAACTTGGAAAACATGTTGCAGAATATCATCCATGAAAACTTCCCCAACCTTGCTAGATAGGCCAACAGTCAAATTCTGGAAATACAGAGCACCCCTGCAAGATTCTACACAAGAAAATCATCCTCAAGACAAATAATCATCAGATTGCCAAGGTCAAAATAAAAGACAGAATATTAAAGGCAGCTAGAGAGAAAGGCCAGGTCACTTACAAAGGGAATCCCATCAGGCTAACTGGATCTCTCAGCTGAAATCCTACAAGTCAGAAGAGATTGGAGGCCTACATCCAACATCCTTAAAGAAAAATAATCTTCAACCAAAAATTTCATATCCAGCCAAACTAAGCTTCCTAAGAGAAGAAGAAATAAGATCCTTTTCAGATAGGGAAATGTTGAGGGAATTCATTACCATGAGACCCACCTTACAAAGAGATCATGAAAGGAGCACTAAATATAGAAAGGAAAGGTTGCTACCAGCTAATACAAAAACACACCCGAATACACAGACCAGTGACACTATAAAGCAACCACACAAACAAGCCAGCATAATAACCAGTGACCACAATGACCACAATGATCAAATCCACACATGTCAATACTAATCTTGAATATAAACTGACTAAATGCTCCACTTTAAAGGCACAGAGTGGGAAGCTAGATAGAAAAGCAAGCTAGATAAAAAAGCAAGACCCAATGGTATGCAGTCTTCAGGAGACTCAGTTCACATGTAATAACACCTATAGGCTTAAAATTAATGGGTGAAGGACAATATACCAAGCAAATTAAAATCATAAAAAAGGGTTGCAATCCTAATTTCAGACAGAAACAGACTTTAAATCAACAAAGATAAAAGGTTTCAATTCAGCAAGAATACTTAACAATTTTAAATGTATATACACCGACCACAGGAGCATCCAGATTCATAAAGCAAGTTTTTAGACACTTACAAAAAGACTTAGAATCCCACACAATAATGGTGGAAAACTTCAATACTCCACTGACAATATTAGACAGATTATCAAGGCAGAAAATTAACAAACCCCACCCCAAAACAACAGAATATACATTCTCCTCACTGCCATATGGTACCTACTCTAAAATCAACCAGATAATTGGACATAAAACAATCCTCAGCAAATTCAAAAGAACTGAAATCATGCCAAACATACTTTTGAATCACAATACAATAATAATAAAAGTCAAGACTGAAAAAAATTGCTTAAAACCATGCAACTACATGGATACTAAACAATGCACTTCTGAATGACTTTTGTGTAAATAATGAAATTAAGGCAGAAATCAAGAAGTTTTTTGAAACTAATGAGAAAAAAGGTAAAATATGCCACATTCTCTGGGACACAGCTAAGGCAATGTTAAGAGGGAAATCCCACTAAATGCTCACATTAAAAATTAGAAAGATCTCAACTTAGTAACCTAACACCGCAACTAAATAATTAGAGAAGCAAGAACAAATCAAACCCAAAGCTATCAGAAGACAAGAAATAACCACAATCAGAGTTGAACCGAAGGAAATTCAGACATGAAAAGCCACTCAAAAGATCAAGAAATCTAGGAATTGGTTTTGTGAAGAAATTAATAAGATGTTAACAGATAGGCCATTAGCTAGACTAATAAAGAAGGAAAGAGAAAATATCCATGTAAACATAATGAGAAATAACAAAATGGGACATTACCACTGACTCCACAGAAGTAGAAATAATCATCAGAAACTACAATGAACACCTCCACAGATAGAGAAAAGTTAGAAGAGATGAATAAATTTCTGAACACATACAGCCTTGCAAGACTGAACCAGGAAGAAATTGATTCCCTGAACAGACCAATCATGAGCTCTCAAATTTAATCCATAATAAATAGCCTATCAACCAAAAAAAAAAAAAAAAAAAAAAAAAAAAGGAAAGAAAAAAGAAGCAGCCCAGGACCAGATGGATCTATAGCTGAATTCTATCAGATGTACAAAGAAGAGGTGGTATGATTCCTCCTGAAACTATTCCAAAAATTTGAGGAGAGAGACTGTTCCCCAACTCATGCTATCAGACCAGCATCATTCTGATACCAAAACCCACGAGACACAACACAAAAAGAAAACTCCAGGTCAATTCTTGATAAACACTGATGCAAAAATCCTCAACAAAATGCTTACAAACTGAATCCAGCAGCACATCAAAAAGCTAACCCAACATGATCAAGTAGGCTTCATCCCCAGAATGTAAGGTTGGTTAAACATACACAACTCAATAGATATGATTCATCACATAATAAAGACAAAAACTGCATGACTGTCTCCATAAATGCAGAAAAGGCTTTCAATAAAAGTCAATATTCCTTCATGCTAAAACTCTCAATAAACTAGTATTGAAGGAACATACCTCAAAATAATAAGAGCCATCTATGACAAAGCCACAGCCAACATTATACTAAATGGGGAAAAGCTGGAAGCATTTTCTTTGAAAACTAGCACAAGGATGCCCTCTCTCACCAGTTCTTTTCAGCACAGTATTGGAAGTCTTGGCCAGAGTAATCAGGCAAGAGAGAAAAGTAAAGGGCATTCAAATTGGAAGGGAAGTAAAACTATCCCTGTTTGTGGAAGACATGATTCTGTATCTAGAAAGCCCCATAGTGTTGGTTCAAAAGCTCCTTAAGCTGATAAACAACTTCAATAATGTTTCAGGATATAAAATCAATGTATAAAATTTACTAACATTCCTATACACCAACTACAGCCAAGCTGAGAGCCAAATCAGGGTGGCAATCTCATTCAAAATTGCCACAAAAAGAATAAGACATCTAGGAATACAGCTAACCACGCAGGTAAAATATATCTACAATGAGAATTATAAAACTCTTCTTAAAGAAATTACAGATGATACAAATGATGGAAAAATATCCTATGCTCATGGATAGGAAGGATCAGTACCATGAAAATGGCCATACTTCCCAAAGCAATTTACAGATTCAACACTACTCCTCTCAAACTACTCATGGCATTCTTCACAGAACTAGAAACAACTATTTTAAAATTCGTATGGAACAAAAAAGCCCAAATAGCCAAGGCAATCCTAAGCTAAAAGAACACAGCTGAAAGTATCATATTATCCAACCTCAAATTATACTATAGGGCTGCAGTAACCAAAACAGCATTATACTGGTACAAAAAAGGGCACACAGACAAATGGAACAGAATAGAAAGCCCCAAAAGAAGTCCACACACTTAACACCATTTGATCTTTGACAAAAAACAAGCAATAAGGAAAAGAATCCCTATTTAATAAATGGTGCTTGGAGAACTGGCTAGCCATATGTGGAAGACTGAAGCTGGACCCTTTCCTTACATCATATACAAAATCAACTCAAGATAGATTAAATACTTAAATGTAAAATCCCAAACTATAAAACACCCCCAGATAACCTAGGCAAAATCATTCTGGACATAGGAACAGAAAGATTTCATGACAAAAATGCCAAAAGCAATTTCAACAAAACCAAAAATTGTCAAATGAGATCTAAGTAAGCTAAAGAGCTTCTGCACAGCAAAAGAAATATCAACAGAGTAAATAGACAATGTGCAGAATGGGAGAAAATATTTGCAGACATTGCATCTGACAAAGGTCTAATATCCAGCAGCTGTAAGAAACTTAAACAAATTTACAAGGAAAAAACAATCTCATTAAAAAGTGGGCAAAATATACAAACAGATGACACTTTTCAAGAGAAGACATACATGTGGCCAACAAGCATGTTTAAAAAGCTCAGTATCACTGATCATTAGAGAAGTACAAATCAAAACCACAATGAAATGCCATCTCATACTAGTCAGAATGACTATAGAATGTCAAAAAGTAACAGATGCTGGTGAGGTTGTGGAGAAACAGGAGCACTTATACACTTCTGGCAGGAATGTAAATTGGTTCAATCATTATGGAAAGCAGTGTGGCAATTCCACAAAGAGCTAAAAACAGAACTGCCACTTGACCCAGTAATCCCATTACTGGATACACACATACAAAATATAAAGCATTCTGTCACAAAGACACATGCATATAATGTTCATTGCAGCACTGTTCACAATAGCAAAGACATGCAATCAACTCAAATGCCCATCAATGATAGATTAGATAAAGAAAATGTGGTACCTATATACCATGTTATACTGTGCAGCCATATATGAGAGCAAGATCATGTCTTTTGCGGGAACATGGATGGAGCTGGAAGCTATTATCCTTAGCAAATTAACACAGGAACAGAAAGCCAAATACTATGTGTTCTCCCTTATAAATAGGAGCTAAATGATGAGAAATTGTGAACACAAAGAAGGGACCAACAGATACTGGGTACTACTTGAGGGTAGAGGACTGAGGATGAGGAGGAGCAAAGAAAATAACTATTGGGTAGTAGGCTTAATACCTGGTGATGAAATAATCTGTACCACAAATCCTGGTGACATGAGTTTACCTATATGTCAAACCTGAATATATATCCCTCAACCTAAAATAAAAGTTAAAAAAAAGAAAATGATTTTTTTTTTTACTATTAGGAAGAAAGAAGGAACAAAAAGCAGAAATAAGAGTACATACAATGGACTACTTTTCCCTTCATGAGTTTTATAAATCATAATTGATGGTTGATGTAAAAATAATGATATTTAAAAGTGGAAAAGGAAAATGAACCTAAATTGAAGGGAGGTTTTCACATCTTAAATGTTGATACCAGTAGAATGTGATAAGCCACATGATAAGCCACATATATATGTTGTAATAACCCCACCCCACAAAAAGCTATAAAGGCTGTACAAAGAAATGCTCCCCAAAATGCTATTAATAAATCAAAATGGAATCATAAGAAATGTTAATATAACCCATACGAAGGCAAGAAAAGAGTAACAGAGTAACAAGAACAGAGGAAATGGAAAACAAATAATAAAATAGTAGGCTTCAGTACCAACGTATCAAAAATTATCTTAAATATAAATGATCTGAATACATCAATCAAAAAAGAGATTGATTGAGTGAACATAAAAAGACCCAATGATATACTGATTACAAGGAATTCACTTTAAATTCAACGATATGGGTGGATTGAAAATAAAAGAATAGAAAAATTTACTATGCAAACATAGGCAAAAATGCTGATGTGGTCTATTAATATCTATTAAAGTAGACTTCAGAGCAAAGAAAATTACTAGAGAAAAAGTTATATTACATAATAATAAAATGACCAACTCACTAGGAAGATGTAGTAATTTTAAATACACATACACACCAAAAAACAGATCCTCAAAATGCATAAAACAGAAACATAGAATTGCAAGAAGAAATAGATAAATCTACAGTTATAATTCCAATTTCTGAATTAAAATTTCCTTTTAGCAACTGATAGAACTCCTAGACAGTAAATCAGAAAATACTTCAAAGATATGAACCACACAATTATCCGCCAATAGTATCTAAATGATATATGTAAAAACTCCACACAATAGCAGAATAAACTTTTTCACCAATAGCAGAATAAACTTTTTTTCAAGTGTCCATTTAACATTCAGTTATATATGTAATATTTTGGGCCATAACATAGACCTCAACAAATTTATGAGAACTGAAATCATACAGTGTGTTTTCTCTGACTACAATGGAATCAAACTAGAAACCAATAAAAGAAAGTCTACAGGAAATTCTTAAAATATGTGGGAATTAAGCAACATACTTCTAAATGCTTTATTGGTCAAAAAGGAAATCTCCAAGGACATTTAATAAATATACAAAACCAAATTAAATGAAAACAATAATGTGTCAAAATATATGGGATGAATCTAAAGCAGTCCTGAGAGGGAAATTTATAGCAGTAAAAACTTACTCTAGAAACAAAGTGTTTTGAAGGTACGCAAGACCACTCCTGTTTTGGTGATTTCATTAGAAGAACTTTTTGGACTTCGAAGTTATTATACTCGTGATTGTGGTTTATTACAGTCAAGGGTCCCAAGGAAAATCAGTGAAGGGAAAAGATGTATGGATAAAGTTTGGAGAAAATCAGGCACAAGCTTCTAAGAACATTCTTCTAGTGGAGTAACTAGAAGATACACTTAATACATATAGGATACATTTAATTCCTCCAATAATAAATTGTGAAAGTGCATGTAAAGTTTCATCTATTACGGAGACTTGTCTAAGCCTATAAGTTCACAGTTTTTATTGTGAGTTGGTTACATAAGGATATATTATCATAAGGAAATGAGTTGTTCAATAATCACTTTCCTGTACAAACTACCTAGAAAGCCTGGCACAAAATGGTTCAAGGTCCCAAGTGTTTAAAGCATTCCTAGCAGTTAGAACATTCCAAGATCTCAACTCCCAAGAACTGTTTAAGGACTCACCACAAAACTGGCCTTTCTTGAGAATTACAAACTCGGAGCAACTCAGGCTGACTGGGATAACTCTTTTCTGTACAGAAGAAAAAAAAAATTCAAATGAATAATCTAAATTTCTATACCAAATGATTAGAAAAAAAGCAAAATACATCCAAAGCAAGCAGAAGAAAAAATAATAAAGATTATAGCAGAAATCAATAAAATTTAGAATGAGTAATGATAGACAAAGTTAATGAAAGCAAAAGCTGATTTTTAAAAAAGTCAATAAAATCAACAAGCTCTAACACTGCTGGTAAAAATAAAAAGTGAGAAGACATCCCTAATATCAGGAATGAGATAGAGGATATTATGACAGAAGCTGCAGCCATACATTGCTAATTAAAGAATACTGTGAAAAGCTTTATGCTATAAATTCAACACTAAAAAGATACAAAAATTCCTAAAATATTTTAGATACTACAAAAACTCAAACAAGGTGGAATAGGTAATCTAAGTTGTCTTAAAATTATTACAAAATTGGATTAACAATGTAAAAATTAATAATTAAGAAATCTCAAGGTTGGACACTGTGGCTCACACCTGTAATCACAGTGCTTTAAGAGGCTAAGGTGGGAGAATTACTTGAGACTAGGAGTTTGAGACCAGCTTGGACAACAAGGTAAGACTCCATCTCTATAAAAAGTTTAAAAATTAGCTGTGTGTGGCTGTGCACAGGTGTAGTTCCAGCTACTCAGGGGGCTGAGACAGGAGGCTCACTGAAGTCCAGGAACTCAAGGCTGCAGTGAGCTATAATTATGCTACTACACTTGATTCTGGGTAACAGAGCTAGACTGCCTCTTAAAAAAAAAAAAAGTAAAAGAAAAACATTTTGAGACCAAAATGATTTTATTAAAAAATAATACCAAACAGTTAAAGAAGCATTAACATGAATTTTACACAATCTCATCCAGACAATAGAGAGGAAACACTTCTTGCCTTATTTTATGAGACCAGTAGTACTCTGATACCAACACTAAACAAAGACAGTAGAAAGAAAGGAAGCTACAGACTAGTATCTCTCATGATTTTAGACATAAACATTTTAAACAAAATATTAACAATCCCTATATAACAATATTTTTAAAAATTACAAATCATGACCAACATATTTATTTCAGGTATAGAAAGGTGATTTAACATTCTAAAATTAATCAATGTAATATACCATGTCAAAAAGCTAAGAAAAATGCAAAGATGGTATCAATTGATGCAGAAAACTAACAATATCAAACATTTATCACGATAAAAACATTTAGCAAGTTATAAATAGAAATTAAAATGACTTGCTATGAGCATATACAAAAAAAAAAACAAAAAACAACTGTAGCTAATATCATACTTAGTGGTTCAAGATTAAATGCTTTCCTCCCAACCCTGAGAACAAGGCAAGAATGTCTGTGATACTACTCTTATTCAATAGAGTACTGGCACTGTAGCCAGTGCAATAAGCTAAGGGAAAAAAAAGGCACACAGATTGGAAAGGAAGGAATAAAACTAGAATTTTATGAAGATAACATGATTATCTTAATAAAAAATCCCAAATAATCTAAAGAAAAACAATCCTATAACTAATAAATGAATTCATCAGCTATGTGAGATATAAAATTAAAACACTGTGAGATATAAAATTACAACACACACTATTTGCAATAGCCAGGATTTGGAGTCAACCTAAGTGTCCATCAACAGATAAATGGATAAAAAAAGATGGTACATGTACACAACAGAGTACTATTCAGTCATAAAGAAAACCCACAAGGTTTTATCATTTACAACAATATGGATAGAACTGGAGAACATTATGTTAAGTGAAATAAGTAAAGCACAGAAAGACAAACTTTGCAGTTTCCACTCATTTGTGAAAGCTAAATTAAACAACTGGACTAATGAAGAGAGAGTAGAATGATGGTTACCAGATGGGCATTTATTCAGAGAAATGAAGACCTATATTTTTCACAAAAACCTGCACATAAATATTTATATATACTTTATTCATAATAGCAAACACTGGAACCAATTCAGATGTCACTTAGTGGGTGAATGGCTAAACAAATTTTTACATCTATATCATAAATTACTGCTCAGCAATGAAAAAGTCTCTAACTTTCCACGGGTACAACAGCCTGGATAAATCTCAAGAGAATTATGATGACTGAAAGAAAAAAGCCAATCCCAGAAGTTATATTTTATAATTCCATTGAAATAACTTTCTTGAAAATACATACTTACAGAAATAGAGGACATGGTTACCGGGGTAAACGTAGGAGTGGGCCAGAGGACAGTGAGTATAGCAAAAAGGGAAACATGAGAGATTCTTTTGGTGATGGAACTGTTCTGTATCTTGACAGTATCAGTGTCGATCCTGGTTGTGATATTGTACTATAGATAGTTTAAGATCTTACTCTTGGGGGAAACTGGATGAAGGGTACCTAGTATTTATCGATATTAATTTTTACAGTTGCATTTAAAGATATAATGATCTAAAACAAAAGTGTTTAATTTAAAAAAAAAAAAAACCTTGCAAATACCATGTGACTCTGAAATTTCAGTCTTGGGCATTTAGTATAGACAAACAAAAACTTACATTCCCACAAAACCTATACACATGTTCATAGCAGCTTTCTTCATAATAGCCCCAATCTAGAAATAGCCTAGATGTGGTTCAACAGGTAAGCAGTTAAACAAATGGAGGAACATACATACATATCATGGAATACTACTCCACAATAAAAAAGGGAAAATAATAAGAAATACACACAACTTGGAAGAACTTCCAGTGAATTCGATTGATAGAAATAATTTCAAGTTATATACTGCATAATTTAATTTATATAACACTTATGAATGACAAAATGTTAGAAATGGAGGAGAAATAAGTGGTTGCCAGGAAGTAGTAATGAAAGAGGTATAGGCAGAAGAGAATGAGTATCATTATAAAAGGTCAACACAAGGAATCCTTGGATGATGGAACTGTTCAGTACCTTGTCTGTGATGATGGGTATATGAACCTATACATGTAGTAAAATTGAATCGAACTAAATACACACACATGAACGCACATAAAAATAAGTATAAGTACCCTTCTCTGGGGATATTTGATTAAATTGCGAGTTTGTATCAATGTCAATATCCTGATTGTGCTATAGTATAGTTTTACAAAATGTTACCATTGGAGGAACTGTGTAAAGTTTCTTAAGGATATTTTGTATTATTTCTCAAATTGCATTTGAATCTAATTAATTTCAATAAAAATTTAAATCAAAACAACATATAGTATAAAAGAGAGAGAAAGAGAACAATAAGAGTTTTGTTAAGAAAATTCTTTGTGGTTACAGCTTGAAATCTAAGAGCTGAGCCTCTAAGTATTCCAGAGTCTTATACTATTGAAACAGATATTTCAACCAATCTAAAGTTAGTAGGAGCAAAGGCAGTTACCTAAACATGGCAGGAGATTGAGTTAGGGCTTGCAAGCAGTGTGAATCTCTGGGTGGCCATTGTTTAAACTGGCCTTTGACTGTCCAAGACAGAGGCCACAACCCTGAGGGATAAGGGGATGAAGAAAGGCCTGTTGATTGAAAACAGAAATTCTCAGATTTGTTTCTGGGTTTAAACATCATGACTTGACAAAACGTCTGGCTTTGTTATTTGCCCCAGGAATTGTCTGGAAGCAAAGAGACTAAAAGCCAAAAAAATAAAAAATAATAATTTAAAAAAAAAGGAATGCCTTGGAAAGAGCTCAATGAAGATCCCCAGCCCAGATGCCCAAAGCAGACTCTGGTCACCAGGGCACAGAATCCTGTTATTTCTGCTTAGCAGAACTGATATATGTGGGGAACCAGTCACCACTATGTGTGGTTCCTATTTTCCCTTTTTCATGTGTGAATGTAAAGCTAACCCTAGATATTTCTGTTAAATAAGTCAATAAATTTCCTTTTTGCTTAAACAACTTTTAGTTTGGTTTAATGTCACAATTAAAGAGATCCTTATAAATACATTGTTCATCCATTTTATACTTAGCAGTGTACGAGTTTTACACACACACACACACACACACACACACACACACACAGAGTAGCATAGCAATGCAGAGGTATTTGTCCACACACAGAGGTGTCCACACACTTGCACAGAGGCATGAACTTATACCTATAAGCATCAGTATGCATCTGCACACACACACACACTCTCACATGCAACTGAAAGAGGCAAGCACACAAGTACTGGAAAAGTCATTCACAGTGGCATATGTGTGTGCATACACAGTAATAGCTCCAGCAAAAACTGCTATTATGAGTCATCCTCTGCCTGACACCTTTAGGCATATCATTAGCTTAGGGGTATTCAAAGGAAGGGATGATGCAGTTATTGCAAACAATTAATGAGCAGAGGTACATTTTGGTTTGAGCTTCAAAGATGATGTAAGATTATAATATAATGAAGGTTTCTAAGGTTCAAAATCTGCTAATTAGCTTGTGTGTTCACTTCAATGCAGCTTTGGTTCCCACAAATAAAATCAGTGCCTAGATCTCTTTAAAGTAGTCTCTGTAGAGCTGGGTTTGCGCAGACTGTAGACTGACAGTGTGATATCATCTCTCTCCTTCTTGGTAAATGCATGGACAATAAAGCTAAGCCTCAGTTACTTGAGAAGTGGTGATCAGGGAATGTGAAATGTTGGCCATACTGGGGCTTTGTAAGGTGGACTGGACAGTGATGAAGGAACATTTTATATTCTCACTGAACTTGATTCTAAGATGTATGGAGGAGGAGGCATAATAAATGGGCCCATCACTTAAGAATTTCCCTTCTTTCATCAATGTCTTGAAGAAATTTAACATTCATAGAGTATTTCATCTCCAGATCATATTCCAGAACTGTCAGTTTTTCTATAGTATTCTTTACAAGTGTTATCTCCTGCCCCAGTTTCATAATCCAATCTGGGGTCATGACTTGCATTTAGGTGTCATGTTTCTTTGCTTTCCTTTAATTTGGAACCATATTCAGCTGTTATTTGCTTTTTATATTATCAATAATTTTGAAAAATAAAGGTCAGCTATTTTGAATATTGTTTCTCAATGTGGATCTTGTTCATGTTTTCTCATGATAAAATGCAAATTGTTCCTGTATGATTAGTGTACTCCACAGGTCATATATTATCTTTCACAGGGCATCACATCCAGAGGCACAAGATGTCTGTGTGCCCTTCATTGGTAATCTTAATTTAGATCACTTAGTTGCAAGTGTTCGTTTCTCCACTTTTTTCTTTTTTCTTTATAAGTAATTTGCAGTGCTATGCTTTTAGAGTTTGCAAGTATTTTTTATAAAACTCCCTTCCTCTACCCAAGATCCATTGGTTGTTTCTTGTCTATCTTTCTATACCTATCAATCCATCCATCCATCCATCTATCATTTATTTTTCTATGTAATTTTTATTGTAGAGACTCATGGGTTTTTATTATGTTTAACTGTTTATGATCTACATCAGTTGTCATTAATTTTCATTCTCAGATTGTCCCAGATATTAGAGTGGAAGCCCCTTCAAACATGCTTCTGTGTATTGTTATATGATTCCCCAATTTTTAAGACACTTTCTTACTCTCTGGCCCAACAAGATGATCATCTTATCTTGTACTTTTCCTGCCCCAGTTACTGAATTAGCTGTTTCCACAAGGAGTACTGGTTTGTTTAGTGGGAATGGGATTTAGAAACTGAGATCTAGATGTGTTCATTTCTATCAGAGTGCACTGTTTTGAGATCATTCATAGGCAGACCTAGGAAATAGATACCTATATGAAATCATGAGTTTATATTTGTTTCTTTGAATGCATCTCAGCCTTACAGGGTTTTTCCTTGCCTTCTCCCATTCTGTATGTGTATTTCTTCCTTCCAAGAACTCTAGCTTCCAGGGATATCTGTATATTTGCTCTTTTGTTTGGTCCTGTTGACACATACATAAAGTTCTTTCAGTAATATTATTCTCACGACACTATAAACACAAATCAACTAAGAAGCATGCAAGATTTGTTCATAGTTCCTTTTTTTCACCCCTTTGGATGAAAGATATATAAAGTAGAAAACTAAGTTACTTGAATAGTTTTCTTTTTTTCCACTTAGTGTGGTTAAATTTATTTAAAACACTCTGTTGTTCATTATTTTTTTCTGTTTGTAATTGGTTTTGGTGTTTCCTTCTCACCCTTGTTGATTTAATTTTGTTTTGAATATGTAGATCATTACTATAATTCTATACATCAAAACATTACAAAAACAATGTGCTCATAAAAGTGTCACATCCTCCCTTATTCTTTACACACCCCGGTAGTTGAGCAATTTTGTTATTTTTTGGTTTATGCTTTCAATATTTCTTTTAGGAAAAATAACGTATTTTTTTCTTCTCATGCAAAATACACGTAGAAGTAATATATGTGCTTCTATTTATACTCAAATAGTAGCATGTGTGCTACCAGCAGTCTCTCTTACATTTTAACTTTTTATAGTTATCAACATGTTTTGGAAATTACTCTGTATTTCATGTGTCCTTACCCTCACTTTTAAATGATAGTTTAATTAAACTATTGATTCACGTTGTGAACCACTTTATTAGTTTTTGGAAACTATTGGTGCTGATAAGAAGTCTGCCATCAAATAACTGTTGTTATTTGTAGAATTTGTCCTTTCTCTTTGTCCTTGAAGTTTTCCAGATTCGTTAAGATGAGCTGTTGTATAGATTTGGTATAGAGTTTTCTTTATGAATTCATGTTGGCACTTGGATTGTTTTTAATTCTGATGAATTATTCTTTTTTAAGTTTGGAAACTTTTTCTGGAACTCGTATTAGATGTAGGTTAGAGCATCTTAGTTTATTCTCCATGGTTCTTAATCATTCATGTTTTTATTTCTTTATTCCTGTGCTGTTCTTTCTTTAGCTATGTTCTTTTATTGATCAACTATGTTTAGTTATTGATCTTATTGTTATATTCATCTATTCTTGCATTAATTATGCTTTTTAAGGTATCTTTGAATATTTTATGTTATTTCTTCATTTCTCACCTTGAGTCCCCTAACATTCTTATTTTAAAGTCTGTCAGCCTACCTCTTAATATCAGTTTTACAGGGAGTGAATTCATGCTCTGGTTTTTTACCTCATTAGGTTGTCTTTCTTCACTCTAGAGTTCTTTATGAGTTTTAGAATTTGGGTAGATGGGCCCATTTTCAGTCAGCCAAATAATTTTTGTCTTTTTTCTCCCCTGGTCAATATTTTGCATTTCTGTAGGTACTTGAAACTATCTCTCCCCATCCCCAGTTCTGAGTCTGACTTTGTAATGGCATTCTGGGGCTTTAGCTTTATGGTGATTTTAAAAAGTGAGTTGCCTTGGTCAGTTCCACACCAGGCTGTATTTTTATAGTCCTACTTCCTTGTTCCACAGTTTTCTATAAACCATATCTACAGGGATAAAATTGAAGCCTTTTAACTTTCTGCTCCCTTTTATGCACGGGGGGAACCCCATACATAGTAAATCCCTATCTTCAAGCAGTGAGCTTAGTTATGTTCACCTGTCTTGCATGAAACACTTCTTCAATTATTCTATACCTGCCACTTCTGGTTTCTCTCTCTGAAGGCACGCAGGTTCCTTGTTTCATCTCCCCTTCCCAATGTATGCTCTTTTTCTGTTTATGAATATAACAGCATATTTATTTTCTTTCAACCCAAATTTTCAGGTGAGCATATTAACATATTAAGAAGAAACGACTTGTCTCAAGCCACATAGTTAATGTGTGGAAGGGCTGGGACTCATAGCCAGGTATTCTTGGCCTCAGATTTCATAATTTTTTAGTAGCTTCAAGCAGCCTTCCTGGTGGTTTTTGTTTGTTCATTAAGCATTTTTTTTTCTAAACATCGAATAGATTCAGACTTTCTTTTCTAATTTAGACTGTAAAAAGGAGCCCTTTTTCTCTCAAATGCATAATAGTACGGGGAAAGGAACACTGGGCTGTAAGTAAAATCACCAGAGTTCTGTTCCTGGCTTGGAAATTAGTTGTCTCTGGCCCTGGGTTTTATCTTCTAAAACATTAAGTGGTTTGCCTTAGATGAGCTCTAAGTTCCCTTGCAGTTCTAATGATCTGTGAGTGCACCTTTCATATTCCCCATTTTTAGCAAGCTGTATGTTGCTGATTGAATATCCTATTTTAAAAAGATGTGTATTATCTGTCACTGAGACTGTTTTTTACAAAAAGTACTCTGTATAAAAACAGAATGGGCTCATCGCCATGAGCAGATGGTTAGTAAGTAGTTTAATGGTTCCATATGGAACATTGTTGTTAAGCCCTGGGCTTAATGGTCTCTCCTTCCCCCTTTTTAAATTCATAGATCATTACTGGGAATGATAAGATAATGTAACTAAAAAACATGCCCAGTAATTTCCAGGAAGATACTAATGGGCCACCTAGGCAAATGTATCACTGTTTATACTGGAAATGACAGATGAATACCCAAACTCTCAAATGAATAGCTAAATATTTTGATTTATTGAGTCAGATTTGAGAAGAAGTTATAGCATTATATGCATAAAAGTAGGCAAACACTTCACAAAATATATACATATATACGTATATACATATATATATACGTATATATTTACATATATATGAATAGTCAATAAGCACATGAGAAAGTGCTTATTGAGAACAAAACCACAATAAGGTAAGTTATAAATGGCTAAAATCAACAAGACTGACAATATTAAATGCCAGTGATGATATGGAGCAACTGGAACTTTCAGACACTGCTGTTGAGTGCAAAATGGTGCACAACTATGGCAAAGTGTTCTGCAATCTGCAGTTTTTATAAAATTCATCTAAGATGTACTCCATGGTTGTTCTACTTCTAAGAATTTACTTAAGACCTATGAAACTATAAGTCCACAAAAGACTTAAACAGCAATGTTTATGGTATATTATTAATTCAATGGAATATTACTTAGCCATAAAAAATAATGAACTACTTTTACATATAACAACATGGATCTCAAAAACATCAGATTAACTGAATGAAGCCAGATTCAACAAAATACACACTTTCTGGTCCTATTCATTCAAATCCAAGAACAGGCAAAACTAACTATGGAGATAGAAATCATAAATTTGTTACATCTTTAGAAAAGACTGACTGGAAAAAGACACAATGAACTTTCTGAGGTGATAAAGATATTAAGTATTTTGTTGGGGACATGATTATATAGGTGTACAAAATTGTCAAAACTCATTGAAGTCAACACTTAACAATTTGTGCATTTTACTGTATGTTAATTATCCCTCAACTAAAAAGTGACTACAGAGAAATTGATATATTCCAGCCTCTTAACCCAGTCATAGATTGTATTGATTGATAGGAAATATTCCCACTTCACACTTTTTAAGCACTCAGTATAGGTCAGACTTTTATCAATCTGCTTTGAAATGTCATAAGTTCCTTTCTTACCAGATATTTTCTTTTAATTGGAGAATTGAGAAATTGCACTGTTAGCTTTGCACTTGTACAGAACCCAATGTATGGTGGTTTAAATTTAATATAGTTTACCTGAGTATAAAGCCCATGCTTCTTCCAAACAAATATGATCATGTAGCCATTTACCAATTATTGTGCTTTGAAGAGCTCTCTTGGTCTAATAATGTTTCTCCTGCAAATCCTTTTCTTTCCTTTTTTTTTTCTTTTTTAAGATGGAATTTTGTCTTGTCATCCAAGCTGGAGTGTAATGGCACTATCTTGGCTCACTGCAACCTCTGCCTCCTGGGTTCAAGTGGTTCTCCTGCCTCAGCCTCTTGAGTAGCCGTGACTACAGGCACGTGCCACCACACCCGGCTAACTTTTGTATTTTTAGTAGAGACGGGGTTTCACCATGTTGGCCTGGGTGGTCTTGAACCCCTGACCTCAGGTGATTCACCCATCTCAGCCTCCTGCAGTGGTGGGATTACAGGCGTGAGCCACTGTGGCTGGCCAAAAACTCTTTTATTAAAAATGTGATTCTGTAGTTAAAGTGTTCTGAAGATGCATTCTGTATTTCTTACACATCTCCTACTGAATGAGTGAAGGAAATCAGACCTGGAATTGCTAGTGAAATTTCTTACCCATAGCTAGATTGCAGTCTAAACACCTTTGTCTTATTAAGCACTACAAGCTCTTTTCTGTTGTTATGAATTCAAGGTTATGAAGAAAAACGATCTTTTGATAATAGATACATTGTGCTTTATTATGTAGTTAGGAACCCATGGCTCTGAACTCAGGCAGACTTAGGTTCAAACACCTTGGCTCCACCACACACTAACTGTGCTAGCTTAAACAAGTTTTCAGTGTTTCTGAGTTTGTCTTTATTTAGCTTTGTACAATAATAATGTAATAATAATGTCTACCTAAAAGGTTTTGTGTTATGACTTAAGTAAAGCAATACTCTGGTGTTTGGTGTGGGTAAGTAACCATAATTATCATTATGTCTTAGTCTGTTTACATTGCTGTTGAAGGAATACCTTAGGCTGGATAACTTATAAAGAAAAGAGATTTATTTGGCTCATGTTTCTGTAGATGGTATAAGAAGCATAGTGCTGGCATCTGCTTCTGGTAAGAGCCTGAGGAAGCTTCCAATTATGACAAAAAAGGAAAGGGAGCAGCAATGTCACATGGCATGGCAGGGATCAAGGGAGAGAGAGGAGGAAGGTGCCAGGCTCTTTTTAATAGCTAGATCTCATGGGAACCAATGCAGTGAGAACTCATTCTTTATGGCAAGTATGTCAGCAAGCCATTCATGAGGGATCTGCCCCCATGACCCCAACACCTCCCACCAGGCCCCACCTCCAACACTGGGGAACAAATTTCAACATGAAACTTAGAAGGACAAATATCCAAACTATGTCCCATCATTAAGCTTCACTGTTATTACTTGCTTACTTGATTGTGTCACCCACTAAATTGGAAGCCCTTCAAGGATAGAGACCATGACTTATATATACATATTTTAACCAGCACCCAGCATAGTTTCACAATAAATCCTGAAAAAATGATTTTACTTTTTCATTTTTGTGGTATTGTCTTGTTTATGCAATATCAACATATACTACTAATAATTAAAAACAGAAGTATTTTAAACATTCACACACAAACATGCACACTCATAATTATTTAAACAGGATTCCTGATCTTAAAAACATTTTTTTCTTGGCTTTGATTGACGTGCTACACTCCCCATATATCCTGGTAGTACAACATGCAGTTACTACAGTGAAAAACTAAACCATTCAATCTTTATTGGCTTTCTGGACATAAACTCAGTCCTCTAAGCACATATTTAAGATCTCATCTATGAGGCCAAAGGTTTAAATATGGAACAGTAAGCATTTTTTGTGGCATTCATCTGGCATTTAACCAAGTACTATATTATGTTAATGCTTCACTTGTGTGTGGATGCCTTTATTTATTTATTTATTTATTTATTTATTTTTTCCATTTTTTAAATTGCATTTTAGGTTTTGGGGTCATGTGAAGAACATGCAAGATTGTTGCATAGGTACACACATGGCAGTGTGATTTGCTGCCTTCCTCCCCATCACCTATATCTGGCATTTCTCCCCATGCTATCTCTCCCCAACTCCCCACCCCCCCACTGCCCCTCTCCTAGTCCCCCCCAACAGACCCCAGTTTGTGATGCTCCCCTCCCTGTGTCCATGTGTTCTCATTGTTCAACACTCGCCTATGAGTGAGAACATGCGGTGTTTGATTTTCTGTTCTTGTGTCAGTTTGCTGAGAATGATGGTTTCCAGGTTCATCCATGTCCCTACAAAGGACACGAACTCATCGGGATGCCTTTATTATCAAGATAATGAATGCTTTGTACCTGATCCTTTTTTGTGCCCTCCCTCCAAATTCCAACACCTGATGTGGTTGCGGCCACATCGTGTAGCTAAATAGTTATCTGTGGAATGAATGAACAAATGAGAACACTTATCACACAATTCCAGTCATATATATATAATAAAGGGCTACATTTACTGGCTTGTCTTTTTCTTCCCGAATCTTTGTTCATGCTCTCCTGGAGTCAAACCTACCTAAAATCTAGAGGGCAAGGGAGCCTCATTCCCTAGTAGTGATACAGAGAGGAAAAGGGAAGGGAGAGGATGGATCTGAGGGCAAACTGGTAGTTGACCAGCATAGGTTTCTGAAGAAAGAGGAGTATGGCTAAGTCTGGAAGGATAAGTTGAATTTTGAAACTTGTAGGGGCAAAAATGAGGCATTTGGGAAAATGGGACCTAAAAGAGGAAAAACAAAGAGGTATGAGTTATATTGATGTAGTGTGGGAGGCCGTTCTAGGTTGATTAGGAAGTGCATGTTGAATAGCACTGGGATTAACTAGGCAAACTGGGTTAGATCATGATCTGGTAACCTAGTGGAGGAGAGACATGATAAATGATGTTGAAGGAAGAATTTTTGGTGGGGGCATGCAGGGTAGATTTGGGTGAGAAGAGACCAGAGGTAGGAAAGCCACAAAAGATGCTACTGAGATAAGTGACAAACCAGAGTCTTGTCAAGGTACTGGCAGCAGGTATAGAGATGAATAAAACGATTTAAGTGTTTAGCAAAATTTTACATTATAGAAGATAAAGAATTGATTAAAAATAATGCCATTTATTTTCAGTCTGGATAATTAGAAGAATAACTGTGAAATGGGTTGGTGACTGAAGATGAGAGCAACATATGGATGGACAAATCAAGGAAAATGAAGATATACCACTGAAGCTCGTTTGAAAAGATAGATGTGGTGATGCAGTTTTGAAGGTCATCAACAGGTCATGAGATGAATGAGGAAAGAAATGCATGGGGAGAGGGATTGTTGAGAGAGCCAAGGACTAAACCTGGGTAATGTCTTAGAAGAGGTAAGAGGCAGAAGGAGAAAGAGGCACCAGTGAAAGGAACCAAGGAGCGGTCAAAGAGGCAGAAAGATGGGTAGAGTTTCACGATAGACAGTGAAAAGGCAAGCCAGGGCAAGATGAGCAGTCAATATTATGCAGGTAAAGAAAATATGGTTCAATTGGCAAGGTATGGTCACCAAGGTATAGTTCAATTGGCAAGTTATGTTAGATGAACAATCTAAAATTTATGCTTGAATGAAAGAACAGAAGAACAAAAGTATGGTTACAAGTATTAAATCATACAGAAAAGTTAATAAAAATACAGACCAAGAAAACATCTTACAAGGTTCACTTTGCATCATTAAGTAACAAAGATTACCTCTCTATTCTTAACTTCCCTTAAAATTTAATGATGTACTTCTTTCTATTAAAAAAATAAACCATCTGGGCACGGTGGCTCACGCCTGTAACCCCATCCCTTTGGGAGGTCAAGGCTGGGGATCACAAGGTCAGGAGATCAAGATCATCCTGGCCAACATGGTCAAACCCCATCTCTACTAAAAATACAAAAATTAGCTGGGTGTGGTGGCGCGTGCCCATAGTCCTAGCTATTTAGGAGGCTGAGGAAGAATTGTTGGAACCTGGGAGATGGAGGTTGCAGTGAGCCGAGGTCATGCCACTGCACTCCAGCCTGGTGAAAGAGAGACACCCCCGTCTTAAATAAATAAATAACCCAAACATGTACACATACACCTACTATATCTCCTCTTCTATGATTTCTTTCCTTGTTAAAACTATGTGTCCCAATTTATAGCATGTCATCGTATATCTATGGTGTTGCATATTTTTTAGGTTCCTTTGGTTATTGATGAAACTTTTTTTTTTTTTGCAATATTATTTAATTGTCTTTGGAGGTTGGAATTTGCCTGGGATTCCTCCAGATTTAGCTCAGCTCTGTTTTGTCATCAAAAGAGATTCTAGACAAGGTTAAACATACTAAGAAAAAGTTGGAGATTATTTGATAATAAGCCATCTACCTGGTTTTGGCATAGTGGACATTGGACTTGTTGTCTGAGGTGGAACAAGGTGTATTTGAGGTATATCTTGCTGTGGTGGAAACTATCAGTGGCTAGTAATAAGAGAAGGACACACAAGGTGAAAACATAAAGGGTGTGTGTGTGTCTTCCATGTGTAAAGATGACCTGGAGGTAAGGCAGCTGTTTGAAATGAGGAGATCTGGGTCCTTGCCTGGCCTTGCCATCCCTTGGCTGCATGATTTTGAACAGATCATTCAATTAACCTCTCTGGGCTTTACTTGGGTCCTAGGAAAATTAACCAAGAGGAATAGATGAAAGTGTGGAACATGCTGCTCGGCTCTATGTAGGTGTTCTTGACTGTTTTTCTTTACTATGCCTTATCTAGGAAGTCAAATACTTAAAAGAAGGGTTATACATCTTGTCAGAAGCAAGACAACAGTTGGTAATTCCTATCTCCTAACTCCTGAAGGCTATAGGCAGTCTTCTGGGCTTTATCTGTATAGATGCCTGTTAATGGAGTCCCTTGCAACTGATGCCAAGTCCCAGTCAAGATTTGTGACATCTTACACTTGAGCAACAGAAGCAGGTGCTCTCAGGTGTCCTGCCGCTCACTGTAATTTGGTTTGACTGATGCTGTTTCAAACTTTACAATTTACTTTGAATTTCTCGAGCTCAGAGAGGTAAATTCCAGTGGTTAGAACATTTATAAAGGCAGCCATAACCTGTGACTGACACTTTAAAAGGCCAGCAATTGATTCCAAGCATAGCAGAATATTTGACTGCTCATAATATCCCTGCTACATTTACGAAAGCACATTCATGAACATACACACACACGCATACACAGCAGATATTTACCTGTGTTTGTGCTAAGTCACATGCACAGGAGATTTTGTTTTGTAACTGAAGGAAGAGAAATGGTGTTTGGGTGGGATCAGAGTCTAGGAAAAACTAGGACAAGAAGAGGGAGAAGATGGCATGGCTCATTTCTCATATTTTTCCATTGACTGGGTTTGAGTGCTATAATTAGTGGGGGCTGTGGGCGGGGGCTGGGTGTGGAAGCTGGCAGACCTGTTTAAAAAATATTTTGTGAGATTCCTGGCACAAGCATAACCACTGGGGCCCAGGTGACCAAGGGTGACACTGAGCTGGGGGAGGAGGGGCTTCTCATTGATGCTTCATGGAAGCCAGCACAGCCGTGGGGCCAGAGGCCTGGAAACTTTGACGACTCTGGCCTAGGCATTGGTCTGCTAATTGGTGGAGCAGCTGTGGTGAGGCTTCTTCTGGGTGATCTGTGGGCAATAGAGAAGACAGAGCAGAACCCAGAGATGGAAAGGGAGGGCCAGGGAAGATGCCCCATGCGTATTCTATCTGATCAACTAGTCCGTGGGCCTGTCACGTGGTCTGCCCAAGGGACCCCAGGAACAACTGGAACAAGGGTTAGGTGACTTTAATTTTAATACCAGCTTTGTCATGGACTTACTTTGTTGCTTGGGCCAAGTCATCCTTCCCTCTCTAGATCTGTTTTCCCATCTGGGAAACGAGGATTTTGGATTTGGTCTCAAAGATTCCTCCTAGGTCTAACAGAATTAACCTCTGAAGTTTATTAATCTGTTCTCAGTTAATCAAACAAAATATTTTCCTAGTGACTATATCAAGTTTCTACTGCCAAATTCTAGAGATGGAATTATAAGTATATTATATGTTGCCTGTGATGCGTGTCAGGTCCAGGTTCAAAACCAATTTTTGTCATTCACAGGCTGTTAATTTTCTTTACCTCTGTGATCTTCAGTTTCCTCATAGGAACACTGAGGATAGTAACACCTTCTGTTAGGGTTATTAAAAACAAAATGTACAGGCTGGGCGTGGTGGCTCATGCTTATAATCGCAGCATGAGCCGAGGCAGGCAGATCATCTGGGTCAGGAGTTCAAGACCAGCCTGACCAACATGGTGAAACCCCATCTCTACTAAAAATGCAAAAAAATTAGCCAGGCGTGGTGGTGGTTGCCTGTAGTCCCAGCTACCTGGGAGGCTGAGGGAGGAGAATTGCTTGAACCTGGGAGGCAGAGGTTGCAGTGAGCCGAGATCACGCCATTGCACTGCAGCCTGGGAGACAGAGCAAGACTCTGTCTCAATAAAATAAATAAAAATTTAAAAGTTAAAAAAACCAAAACATACAATGCATTGAAGACATAGTGGGTGTTCAGCGAATGTTGCCAACCATCATTTTATTATAAATTAGATATTCTAATAATGGACACTATTCACCTATAAATAAAAATGTGACTTTATAAAGCATGCCAATAGAAATATTAACACATTTGAGCTTGTCAAGAGGTCTTACTGAATTAAGAAAATTTCTGCTCAATATATATTCTATCATAAAAATAAGGAGACATCCTTCGAGAATGCCCTGTTCTTTAGCTGTTTCATTACTCAGGCTTGACTCAGAATTCCACTCAGCTTGTCATTCCTTATGCTTCTTTTCCTCTGATAAGAAACCGAGAAAGTCCAAGGATCTTTTCTACCTGTGCAACTTAAACATTTCAACCTAAGTAAGTAACTTTGCTTAATTAGGCTAAATATAGCTTCTTTTATTCTGAATCAGTCTCTAGAGAAGGCTATTCATTCACTGAGCTTTCTGTCTCTCACTATGCATTTCTCTCAGAACCTCCATCTCTCCTCCACCCGCCACTCAGAACACTGTGATGTGGCCTAAACTGATGCTGGTCTCGTAAACCTATGCCTTCTCTGTATTATCTAAATATAGCACATTATCTGACATTATGCAGAAGAGGGGAACTTCCTAAGTCTACACAGTTGCTACAGATAGTTACAACATTTGACCTTACCCAAATGTTTTAGGAGAGACTTTGGACCCCCAGAGGAAGTCAATCATATTTTTGTCATTTCTCTTGCCCCAGAAATAGTAGATGCTTGATAAAATATGTTAAACTACAGTAACAGACAATATGTGCACATACTTTACCAAGAACAGTTGCAAACATTTTCTTATATGATCCTTACAATAGTCCTCTAAGAAAACTATGATTGTGCTGTTTAACAAATGAGGACACATAGATTGAGTGATTTTATCCAAGTTCACATAAATCATAAAGTAGTACAGACTTGACTCTAGAAATGAAACAAAAGAAAAAAGCAATTACCAGGCTCTGTTAGCAAGTAGGGCATACATTATGGTCCTACAGGTGGGGTGAGGTAAAGGATACTCAATGTCTGAAGCTGTGTAAGAGTCTGTCAATGAAGTATTCTGCTTAAGCTATCCCCACAATTCATAGACATGCAATACACATCTCAGAGTATTTGAAAGACATGCAATTCATATCTCATAGTATTTGAAAACAAAAGGGAAAGATGGCTGGTGGTGGGTACACGTCTTCATTAATGTTTGGATTCTGTGTGTGTGTGTATACTATGGAGTTCCAGTAGCTGAATGTTGCAGCTAGACTAATATTTTCTTCCCTAATAGGATATGGTTGTTGTTGGTATGGTTCATTCTCTCCTGGGAAAGTCCTATTATATGGTCCTCTCTCAACAAGAGCTAATAACTAACTCATCAGCCTAATCAAGAACCATTTGAAAGGTGGGCATACAGCAGATCAATAAAAGCAAGCATACTGAGATTACAACTTTCCTTCCAGTTTAAGGATGACATCAGCAGCTTTATAGTGTAAACACTTTCACTTCTCAGGAATTAGTGACCTGATCCATAACGAAAAGTTCAAAGGTACAAATATTGTTACCGTTAGGAAATTAATTGAAGATTAAAATCCATCTACACTTGAGGATATTGATGTATTTTATTCATTTTGCTTTCAATAAAATAGGAGTCATAAAATGAAATTAAGCATTCAATCACGATATTAGGGTTCTCTAGAGGGACAGAACTGATAGGATAGATGCATATATGAAAGGGAGTTATTAAAGAGTATTGACTCACACAATCAAGAGGTGAAGTCCCACAATAGGCTGTCTGCAAGCTGAGGAGCAAGGAAGCCTGTCCGAGTCCCAAAGCCTCAAAAGTAGGGAAGTGGACAGTGTAGTCTTAAGTCTGTGGCCGAAGGCCTGAGAGCCCCTGGCAAACCACTGGTGTAAGTCCAAGAGTCCAAAAGCTGAAGAACTAAGAGTCTGATGTCCGAGGGCAGGAAGCACCCAGCATAGAAGAAAGATGGAGGCCAGAAGGCTCAGCCAGTCTATTCCTTCCACTTTCCTCTGCCTGCTTTTATCCTAGCCATCCTGGCGCCTAATTAGATTGTGCCCATCCAGATCGAGGGTAGGGCTGCCTCTCCTAGTCCACTGACTCAAATGTTAACCTCCTTTGGTAACACCCTCACAGACACACCGAACAACAATATTTTGCATCTTTCAATCCAATCAAGTTGACACTCGATATTAACCATCACAAGCACTTGATAAGTGATTTGTCCCTGGCCTTGAGTTGAAGTAAAGGGGGTTTTAGATGTTAGCATTTTCACCTTCATCTTGGCATTCAAGGTCCACTATGATCTGATTCCAAATTATATTTGTTATCTTACCATTTTATGTAACTTTCAAATGGAGAAAATAGTCTTTCACAGCTATGCCTTGTGTTCTTCCTTCTCTATCTTAAATAAACAAAAGCAAACTATGTATCATCAGCTTGAAACACCTTTCTTCATCTTGATATACACAAATCCTGTTTCTTCGAGATCAGCTCCAATCCCTTGAAGTGGATTTTTTAAATCTCTCCAGCTGAAAGCAGTCTTCCCTCCTCTTCTGAACACACCTCTCATGCCTATTACTTACACCAATCTCTTTCTTTCTTCTGATATTATTTGTATCTTTTCTGCTCATTAAATAGTAGACTATGGAGAGGGGGCTATATCTGATTCACACTCACTTCAGCTATTGCTGTAGTAAAACCAAATTCTGCTGCAGGAAAACTAGGTGCTGAGCACATCTTCCTTTGGTTTATAGGGAACCTTGCTTACTAAAAATTTTGTATTGTGTTCCTTGTATTTTACCTAGTAGAGAGTAGATTTTAAAGTACGTAACTACTTATAAATATTACATTATATAGTATTTACCATAGCTCCTTGCACATAGTACAAACTAAATATTTGCTGAATGAATTAATGAATGAAACAGCAATGATGTTAAATCATACAACTTCTGTCTTAATACTCAGGAAGGATTACTATCTACTTGTATAAAATTTGTGTCCTGACTTCTTTATTTTCCACCTCCCTCTGCTTTTCAGACACTGGAAGGTCAAAATTTAAGCTGCCCAAAGAGATCAGAATTAAGCTATGCATTTTATAGTTTTTCAGTGTATCATGTCTGAAGTTTTCTTGCTATAGAAAATTTACTTCTTCTCTAATGGTTAAGAAAATAAGTTAAAAAAAAATCAAGACAGGTAATATATACTGAAAAAGTGGTGGACTTCTTTAGACATTCATGGGAACATTTTAGTGCTTACAATAAATTAGAGCCATGGTTTAAGGACCCCCCAGTACTTATTTTGGCACTAACAGAGAAAGATCATCATCATTCTTGTCCTTGACCTCAAATGTCAGGGTTACTTCCAAATATACTAAGTTTATTTCAATTACTTACATATGTACTTGAAGTATTAATAAATCATCTACATCTATATATTTTCACCTCATTTTCTATATCCAGTCTACATTCAGAGAATATTTGTGATCTGTGTGTGAGAGGAGGGAAAGAGGGAAATAAAAGATTAAGAATTATCTCAAGTAGTGAAAAAAGGCTTCCACTTGAATTAGGAGGTCAAATTAATGTCACTTGCTGTGACAATTGAGTAAAGAATTTCTCTTTTTGGACATCAAACTTTTGAAAAAGCAAGTTATTAGATTAAATTACCAATGAAGTCACTCCAAACCCTAATGCTCTTCCTCCACCCCCTCTCTCACACATATATGTGTATCTATTGATATGTATGTATGTATGTATCTTATCTATCTATCTATCTAATACCTTTTTACAAAAGCACAATTAAGGCATTTGATTTAGGACTTTTTTCATTTGTGTTAATATGTCCAATTGAGTGTTTATAGGACCAACAGTCTATAGTTTGATATCAGGATTTGCCACTGTTACAGAATCAAATGGAAAGCTGTCCATCAAACAATACTGTGGAATGTTTTCTTAAAAATTTAATGGAATTTGGCTGGGTGCGGTGGCTTATGAATTCTAGTATTTTGGGAGACCAAGGCGGGCATATTGCCTGAGCTCAGGAGTTCCAGACCAGCCTGGGCAACACGGTGAAACCCCGTCTATACTAAAGTACAGAAAATTAGCTGGGCGTGGTAGCGTACACCTGTAGTCCCAGCTATTTGGGAGGCTGAGGCAGGAGAATTGCTTGAACCTGGGAGGCAGAAGTTGCAGTGAGCCGAGATCTCACCATTGCACCCCAGCCTGGATGACAGAATGAGACTCCATCTGCAGTCTCAAAAACAACAACAACAACAACCAATTAGTAGAATTTATCTGTAGAATCACATGTGATTTATTTAATAGAAAGATCTCTGATTATTTTTTTCAATGTTCTCTTCTGACTACTGGCTACTCTGGTTTTTCAAGACTCTTCTGGAGTCTATTTTGTAACTTGTACTATACTAAGACATATTATCCAATTTGTCTAGATTTTCAAATTTACTGCCATAACTTACAAATAATATTCTCTCTTAACATTTTCAAAATCTGCTCCATATTGGCATTTTAGTCTATTTTCCATTGCTTATCATGGAATACCAGGGACTGGGTAATTGATAAAGAAAAGACATTTAATTCTCACAGCTACAGAGGCTGAGAAGTCCAAGGTCAAGGAATGACATCTAGTGAAGCCCTCCTTGCTGGTGGGGACTCTGCAGAGTCCCAAGGCAATGCAGGCCATCACAGGGTGGGGAGGCTGAGCAAGCTAGTTCATATCTCTTTCTCTTCTTACAAAGCCACCCGTCCCATTATCATGATAACCCATTAATCCATTAACCTATTATTTCATTAATTCATGAACAGATTAATCCTTCATGGCCAAATCATCTCTTAAAAGTCCCACCTTTCAATACTGCCACTTTGGGAATTAAGTTTCCACATGAGTTTTGGAGGGGACAAACATTCAAACCATAGCAATTGATGATAACATTTTTTATTTTGTCTTCTTTCCTTTTCGTTATGACATTTTTCCAGGAGTTTACCTATATAATTAGTCTTTTCAATGAAGCAGCTATTGGGGTTATTGATTAATCCTAAAATTTATTATTTTATTAATACTTATTTTCTATGTATTACTTTTCAACAGCCATTTGATTTATTTCATTGTATTTTAAACTGGGTTCATATTTAATTTATATTCAATATTTCCTGTTTGATAGTAAATGTATTTAAGAACATATGGATTCTTCTCAATATTACTTTGCTACAATAGCTACATCCCACAAATTTTGACACGTAGTATTATTATTGTCATTTATTTCTAAATGGATTTTGACCACAATTATTATTTAAAATGTTTCAATATTTTCAGGTGGATTGTCATTTTTTGGAGAGGACGAATAACCTTTCTTGTTAATTTCTAACTGTACAGCTTTAAGATCAGAATCTCTGATCTATATATAATTTTTGCTTCATGGTAGGCTGATAATAGGTCAATGTTCATAGATAGGCAGTGTTTGGAAAATATATACATATTGTTAATCAAATTATTCAAATCTGTATTTGCTTTTGATCTACTTAAGATGACAATTATTGAAAAAGATATGTTAAAATATTCCACTGTTTTTGCTTTATTATAGTTTTTTATTTAGTTATTTTGCATCTGTTTTAATTAGGTATATAGAAGGTTAATGACAGCTTTATTCTCTTAATTATATCTTTTATCGATTTAAATAATTCTTCTTTGATATTTAATTTTCCCCTTGAGTTCTGCTTTTTACATTAAAATTAATATATCTGCTATTTTCACATTTACCCTATGTATCTCTTTCATCTTTTTATTTTTATCTTTTCTGGATCTTTCTGTTTAGGGATATCTTTTAAACATAACATTGCTAAGCTTTATTCTTTTCTTTAACAAATCTTTGCCTCTGACTTATAATAGGGAAATGTATTCCAAAGTCTTTTGCTTTGATTAATGACATTTTGCAATTGTTTCATCCATTTTATTTTATGTTTTTAACTAATGACAAGAAGCAGTGTAGAAGAATGTTATTTGCTCTGGCTGGGAAACCCAGTTCTACCATAGTAGATGTGTGACCTTGCTTAAATTACATACATTTTCTGTGCCTCAGTTTCTTCACAAATTAAATAAGAATGATTATAATCATGCTCAATTCATTGACTCTTTGTAGGGATTGAGGAAATTATTATATGCAAAATATTTAAAACTTTGCCTGAGAAAGAGTGTGTATGAAATAAATGTTAGGTACCACTGTCATTGTGTGTGAAAACACTTGTATTTGTTTAGATTCTCCCCACCTCCTTTCTTCTGCCAGTGGTTTGTAAATGGTGCATTTAAGTTATATTGTTCTAGCAGTTACTTTGTATATGTGACCGATGCATTTTTGAAATCAACTTTATTGAAGTATCATTTGCATGTAATATCATGTACTCATTTTAAGTATATGATGAATCGTGACAAATATATACAACCACTTAATTACCACCACAGTTGAGATATAGGACATTTCCATCACAGAGTAATAGCCTGTGTCATTTCCTATACAAAACCCTCCCCCAGCCTCCACCTCTTTCCAACACCCTGTTAGTCACTGATATGCTTTCTGCCACTATGGATTAGATTTATCTTTTCTAGAGTTTCATATAAATAGAATTACATAG